>OY821758.1:20478334-22878334 GCA_963682095.1 Potentilla sterilis | reverse complement strand
GGCGGATTTCAACGCCTCATCATCATCATTCCATGCACCATCTATCGCATGGCATCATCTCATACACTCTTCGGGTTTCCACCCCGTTCCATGCTCTAACACTCGAGCACAATCCTGTTTTACATTACCCAACATGCTTATAAATTATTTCTTGCCATCAGTAACAGGTACTCACCTCGGTCACGCCCAATCTTTAACGCGGACTTGGGGGACTGGGGACCTGTAGGTTGGTAACCCCGCGGGTCTGCGGGACAAGAGCAAGACAGATAAGTCCCCATTCAAGATTGCACTTGACCGGGAACTTGGGGGACTTGTTGACAGTAGCCGCAGAGGGGCTACAGCAAGCCCACAGACCCGCGGCAAGTACACCAGGGCCCGGCCCAGGACTCAGGATCGGAGCACCAGCACCAGGCCTCGGGGCCCAGCGGTCTATCCTGCCTCCAAGGGTCCTGGGACCAGGGGCGCCTGCCTGCCAAAGAGGGCACCAGAATATCCAAACAGAAGGGAACCAGTCCCACATCGAAGGGCAAGGCCAGCCCTCACCCTCAACCACCTATATATGGGCCTCGACTACCACCATAAATAGGTAACTTGTCTCCCTCCCTGCTTACATACGTGCCCAGGTTATATATATTCCAACTATACTAACTTAGGCATCGGAGAGGTGAAGGCCGGCCCGCCCGGTATTCCCCTTAGTAAGCAGGATTGCAGGAGATCGAGTCGGATTCATCAAGTGTCTACCAAGACCCCCGGGTTTAGGCAGAAACACGTTCCAGCTGTCCGAGTTGGAGCAGGAGAGGGTCTTGACTATTCTCGGCTGCTGGGACCACCTGGAGCGAAGTTCGTACAACTTCATCCGGCGAGAAGTGCTGGAACACTGTGGGCTTGGGCGGGATCCCGGTGGGTAACAAACCCTAGCGGTGGGACTTGTGCTAGGTTTTGCTCAACAATTTAACGTTTCTCCTTGTCCTGCAGGTGCGTCAACCCGGGCGGTGATCAAGCCCGAAAACACTCTTTCGATGGACGGGGAAGATCTCCTGAAGCATCTTACGGAGAAGGGTGCGAGCGTGGCCCGGTCCTCGGTGGAAGCGGACGGGCGGGTTACGTTGCATGCGGAGCCCCAGGCCCGGGATCTGGACGAATCGTCCTATGTGCCGGAGCGAGTGAAGACCCATCACTCTGCGGCAGCAGCGGTGCCAGGGAAGGGCAAGAGCACCGGGGGACCGGTGCGGGTTCTTGGGGGAGAAAACAGGGTCCCCAACCGTGCGGCGAGCCTGGGTATCGCTGCTTTTGTTCCTCGTGCAAGCGCACGTGCCGCCGCTCCCGAAGGGCGGGGAGAGAAGCGGAAAGGGCCGGAGGGTCCGTCCCCTTTGCTGGTGACGCTAACTGGCGGATCATCCCGGGAGGTCCTGGCGAAGCGGGTCAGGACAACCAGCAGCGTAACATCCCATGCTGGGGAGGGAGCCGGAGCTGACCGGCAGAGCAGTCCTGCGCCTGCGGAGGTGGTGAGGGGAAGTCCGGACAATGCTCTCGTTCGGCAGATGATGGCGGACCTGGCCAGCTTCGGCCTGGACAGGCCCGGGTTTGATGGCGTGCTGGCGGGTGGCAACCGGCCAAAATGCAAGGAATCCATCTTCCGGGTAAGTACCGCATGGTACCACCGTATTGCTTATATCCTGCCTTCTTTCTTTGCCACTTGACTGCCTTTGCTGCCCTGCAGCTGCTCTACCACCTGTACCAGCCGGATGCAAGTGAGGAGCTCCCGGTGCTGAAGAGGCAGATAGCTGCGCTATCCAAGTCTCAGAAGCTTCTGGAGGTGGAGAAGTCCCGCTCGGATCTGGAGAAGGCCAGGGCGGAGGAGAGAGCCAAGAAGATGGAGGAAAAGGCCAGGAAGATGGAGGAGAAGGCCCGGGAGCTGGAGGAGCAGAACCGGAGCATGGAGAGGGAGCGGGAGCGGGCTGACGCTGAGAGGGCCGAGCTGGAGGCCAAGATAGACGAGCTCCAGGCGCGTGCCGCCGCTGCTGCTGCTGGCGGAGATGATCCGGGACAGTTCGACCGGTTCGTTCTTCAATACGAGGAGAGCAATCGGTTCCTGGACTGCCTGGAGAAGGCCCGGGAAGAAGGCATCTCGGATGCCTACACGGAATGGGCGGCGAAGGGGTGGTTAAATACTTCCCTGATGCCAGGTACCTCTGCCGAAGGAAATGCTCCTGTGGAGCCGGTCGTCCAGCAGCTGGCGGTGGAGAAACAGTCAGGAGCAGAACATCGCTCGCACTTGGATTCTTTTACCAACAGTGCCGAACCTGCCGGAGCTGAGGTCGACGACGAAGCTACCGCTGGAGATGCGGCTCCTTAGGATGTTTTTCTTGCTTTTGCTTGTAAAAGAAACTCTCCGGAGCGGTTTACTTTTTGGATACTTTAATTAACTATGAATATATATATATCTGAGCTTGCGGGGCCAGAGTTTTCAAAAGTAGTTTGCATATATTTGATCTTTACAATCGGTTGAACCGGCGATATGCCAAACTAACCGCCTGGACCCAGCGGGTTTACCAAGCCGGGTTACCCTCTCGGTCGGGGCCTGCTCCTCTCTCCCCTACATATCTCTGGAGCTGGCCGCTATCAATCAAGCCCTGCACTGCAGTCTTGAGGGCGAAGCACTGGTTCGTCCGATGAGTTGCCTCATCGTGGTACGAGCAGTACTTGCCTGTCTGCGTCGTCGTAAGCTTCCCTTTGGGGTACCTTCTCTGGGGCGGTGGGGCAATGACGCCCGCATTCTCCAGCAGGATGTCCTCATAGGATGCGGTGAGAGTGGAGAAGACTTCTTGATTAGCCGGGGGTGCTGGCATAATTGCCAGGGGGCGCTCTTGGTGGTACGGTGCAGGTTTGTTCTCGGCCCGAGGCTGGGGCCTGTCAGAGAAGGGTCTCTGCTGTCGCTGTGGCCAGGTCTTGCCGTTGTTGTTGTTGTTCCGGCCGGGTCGGCGACTCCCGTGCTCGGCTCGCTGGCCGGGTTTGCTCTCGTGACTGCGCGGGGGATCCTCTACCCGGGGATGGTCCAAAGACTGCTCATCCCGCTTCCTCTTCAGCAGGTGGTTCCCGTAGGTCTCATGATCAGCCTGGGCATGCCGGATGGCCATAGCCATCAACTCGTCGTAGCCCTGAGGGAGTTCTACCCTGACGGCGTAGGAAAACTTCCCTGCCCGAAGCCCCTGCTTGAATGCCATCTCGGCGATGCCTTTGTCCAAGTTCCGAACTCCGGCCGTGGCCGTCTGCCACCGGTTGACAAAGGTTCTCAACTCTTCCCCGGGGGCTTGGATGCAGTTGAAGAGGACGGTGGACGTCCGCGCTCCCTCGACTCGGAGGATGAAGCGGCCTACGAACCGGTCAGCCAGCTGTTCGAATGCCTCGATTGAATTCGCAGGAAGCTCGTAGAACCAACTGAGCGCTTCTCCGGGCAGGGTCTCCTGGAAGATGTTGCAACAGATTGCATCGGAGTAACCCTTGGCGCAGGTCTGGGATCGGAAGCTGTCCAGATGCTGATACGGGCAACCGGACCCGGAATAGGTGAGCTTGAGGGACTTCTGGTTGCCAGATCTCCCCGACTCTATGACTCGGTGTGAAAAGGGGCCCATGCGCTCGTTGAACCGGGCGCCTTCCAATGGCCGGGCCGCTCTCCTCTCGTTTGCCTCCATCTGGGCCTTCAGATCCGACACGGTGTTGGCTAGCAGTTGCAGCGCCCGGGCGGTTGGAGTATCCACTTCACCCATGGACGAAGCGTGCGGCTGGTGGGAGGCGGGCGTGCTCTTCGGCAGGTCCTCGCCGGCTCGTGACTTCTCTCGCATAGGCTCGCTGGGTCGGGCGCCCGAAGATTGTCCAGCCTCTAGCTGCCGGGGTTGGACTAGCAGGGGTGCGGCTTGTGCCTCGGCCATGGCAGCACTGCGCTGCTGCCCCCTCTCTAGGGCGGCTACCAGGGCGGTGTTTACTGCCTCTATCTCTTCGTATCGGGCCTGGGACTTGGCTCGGTCCCGGTCGTTCTCCTCTCTGAGACGACTAACTTCCGCGGCCATCGCCCGTACCTTTCCCTCCAAGCCGTCATGGTCGGGGCTGTACGTGGGGTCTTGATCCTGGCTCTCAGACTGATCACTCGGATCATCCGAGAACGTCAGGGATAGGCCACGAAGCACTGGGCTGCCTTCGTCCTCTATCGGGTCTTTCCCGTGCGAGCTCTCGTGGCGGGGCTCTGGATCACCGGAGGGCCCTCCATGGCTCCTTCCCAAATCGCTGCCCTGCTCGCCACGCATCTCCCGCGTGACGACAGGGGTGGAGGCGAGCGTTTGCACAGCTGCAATACGCCCTTCCTCAGTAGTTCATTTCTCTTGACTCATTCCCACAATCTCAGCCAGCGGTGTTGCTTGCACGGCTTCTTGTTCAGAGTTCCCACAGACGGCGCCAATTGTTTCTGCCTAAACCCGGAGGTCTTGGTAGATACTTGATGAATCCAACTCGATCTCCTGCAATCCTGCTTACTAAGGGGAATACCGGGCGGGCCGGCCTTCACCTCTCCGATGCCTAAGTTAGTATAGTTGGAATATATATAACCTGGGCACGTATGTAAGCAGGGAGGGAGACAAGTTACCTATTTATGGTGGTAGTCGAGGCCCATATATAGGTGGTTGAGGGTGAGGGCTGGCCTTGCCCTTCGATGTGGGACTGGTTCCCTTCTGTTTGGATATTCTGGTGCCCTCTTTGGCAGGCAGGCGCCCCTGGTCCCAGGACCCTTGGAGGCAGGATAGACCGCTGGGCCCCGAGGCCTGGTGCTGGTGCTCCGATCCTGAGTCCTGGGCCGGGCCCTGGTGTACTTGCCGCGGGTCTGTGGGCTTGCTGTAGCCCCTCTGCGGCTACTGTCAACAATAGTATAGGGAGGTAAATGTTCCCAACTTTTTATATGGCTGATTACGTATCATCTATTTGGAAGTTTAATGTTTGGAAGAGTCAACGAAACAAGGTCATCTAAAGGTAGGTAATAGCGTTTTCGTGTGATAAGTTTTATGAAAATATGGTTGACCGCTTCGATCGAGCATCGAACGTTCATGAAACGAGTTAATTTTTCTACTCTACTCATATTTAACTATAACGATCACATCATACAGTCAAAATTTTCATTTTGTGAATTTAGCCATTATAATGACAACATGCTTACTAATGCGGTATAACTTGATTAGTAGATTATACTCAAGTGTACAACTTTTCAACACAACTATATAAAAGAAGTCAAATTTTGAAAAACGCTATGAAATAGAATTTAATTGTAATGATGAAATACGGTGATGGTAAAAAACTCACTTAAATCCAACAAATTTAGATCCCCGATAGATGCGGTAACTTTATTTAAACTTATCTCTCTCTCTATGGGGAGCCATAGTATCGGGAGGTAAACGTTCCTAAATTTTTACATGGCTGATTACGTATCATCTATTTGAGAATTTAATGTTTGGAAGAGTCGACGAAACAAGGTCATCTAAAGGTACGTAATAGCGTTTTCGTGTGATAAATTTTATGAAAATATGGTTGACCGTTTTGATCGAGCATCAAACGTTCATGAAACGAGTTGATTTTTCTACTCTACTCATATTTAACTATAACGATCACATCAGATGGTCAAAATTTTCATTTTCTGAATTTAGCCATTATAATGACAACATGCTTACTAATGCAATATACTTGATTAGTAGATTATACTTAAGTGTACAACTTTTCGAAACAACTATATAAAAGAAGTCAAATTTTAAAAACGCTATGAAATAGAATTTGATTGTAATGATGAAATATGGTGATGGTAAAAAAATCACTTAAATTCGACAAAGTTAGATCCACGATAGATGCGGTCAACCTATTTAAACTTATCTCTCTCTATGGGGAGCCATAGTATTGGGAGGTAAACGTTCCTAAATTTTTACATGGATGATTACGTCTCTTCTATTTGAGAGTTTAATGTTTGGAAGAGTCGACGAAATAAGGTCATCATGTTGCGTGCTATCACCTCATAGTTTTAAAAATCGTAATAAATAATTCGGGTGTCCGAAAAATGCACCAAAAAGTCTCACGCACTCATCATGTTGCGTACTATATTATTATGTTGATTAATTGGAGATTTATACTGTTCGTAATATGCATCTTCTTAATGGGTCTTTCAGATAGATTGAGTTGATTGAGTTGACCGACGACCAAACGTTGATGAAAATAGGTAAACTTCTTATCATGACCGTTTCATGTCGTGTAGAGGACATCTATCGGTGTGATTAGTCAAATCATATTTTCCCCGCGCATTTGTTTTAGAATGTCTAATTGTCAACATAATCAAGGAACAAAGTTTAACAATTCTAGTATGCATACAATGATTTTATTGAATAAAAAGTACAAAATTAAGAAAAAACAAAATTTTCATTTGTAATGTAATAATGAAGTAGTAATAAGAACTCCATAATTTTTTTTTTAGATTTTATTTTAGGAACGAAGCTATTTATCATTAGTTTTGGAAGATTTCATAATATCGAAAATCAACTAAAAGTCAAATTATCGCCAAGTGGCCTGTTTCTAGTATTGACACATCTTTATAAAAAAATAATTTAATATATCATCTTTTATTTTTCAAATTTTTAAAAATTATTGAATGAAAAGGAATTTTGAACTAGTGAAATCTGGGTCATTCTTCTCTACAATACCTCATCTCGACCGTTCAATTTAGTTTATCTATATTTTCTCTATTATTATTAATTTATATTTTTTATTGAGTAAATAAGGACATTGAATTCAATTAAGTGAAGGATTGGCAAGTGGCACATGTCCCATCTCAAAACGTCATTTGTTGCTTCCAGTGTAATTATGAGTATGAAACACTTTCACATGTCCTTCCCGAATCCCGAGCACCCACATCTGTCATTCCTGGGAGCCAAACTTGTAACTAGAGAAGAAAAGGAGCTTGAGGTAGAGATGGGAGATAAACGCCGGCGTCCATCACTGTCCTTCCCCCATAATACTTTCAGCCAACCCAAACTTGATAGGAGGACTCCGATCTGCTTCATCTCTTCTTTAGGTGCTGAAATTCCACCACCACTTGAAGAAGCAGTAGCTCCATCACTACCTCCTCATTAGTAGCTTCGTCGAACCCGAAGCAAACCATCACCAACCTCATCGAGGGCCGCCCCGATTCCGGTAGCAAATCCATCATTTCTTAGTTTTTGTCGATGATCGTCACCGTCGTTGAACTTTCTTCCCATCCTCCTCCAAGGTCACTGCGGCGGTCACGAGGGTGTAATAGAGGAAAATCTCCAGCAAGATTTGGAGGAGCGGCACCCTGACGGTGTAGATTATAGAGATGAGATGGTTGGTGGGGTTAATTTGGTGGGAGGGGAGGCTGGGAGCGGGCGCAACAGAAAGAAAATGTCGGAAAATCTTGTCGTCTTGTGGAGCTTATCATCCCTCACTCACCTGACGCCGTTAACTATTAAATCACATTTGTTTACTTTTTATCCACGCGTCAAAACGTGGTGGAGTAGATTTTGGTTTTTTTGACGTATTGAATAAGTTTTGCAATTACTTGGTTGTTTGGAAGAGAGCTAGTGCCTTATCCCAATAACCCATATTGCGTAATCCATGAATCAAAGAATTGTAAGTAACGCCATTTGGTACAACATTTGTTTTGTTCATATCCTGAAACAGGGTCCAGGCCTCATCAAGCCGTCTTTCTTTACAAAGGCTGTCAATGATTGGATTGAAACAACCTGCATTTGGGTTCAAACTTTCCTGCTCAAGTATCTTGATTGCATTAGTAGTTTTCCCAGCTTTGCATAATCCGTTTATTACGATACCATAAGTGAATACATCACATGTGCATCTATTATTTCCCATTTTCTGGACCAGCTCCACTGCTTCATAAAGAAGCAGAGGGTTTAGAGAATATGCATCTATTTGAAAACCGTGTTTAAGAGCAATTCCTAATGCAGAGAAACCCTAGTCCAACCGGTTCAGATGGCACAAGCAGTTAATGACAATATTTATAGTACAAACATTAAACTCGACGTGAGCAATACCCATCAGCTGCTTAAACATATAAACAACAGTTGAATAATGCTTCATCCTGGAGAGTGCCGCAAACAAGCGATTTAAAGCCCTTATGGAGGATATGGGTTTCATTTGAATCATGGAATTGCACTACTCTAAGGCCTCATCCAACCCAAGACGACCGGATTCATAACCAATATCTACCAATTCCTCAAAATTAGTGGCCCCCAAGTGAGCATGGCTGACAGCAATAGAAGAGCAAAATTGGGTTCTGACAGACCCAAAAAGTGAACGGAAAGGAAGCTTCCTAATATAGAGAAACGCCGGGAATCTGACAGAGAGAATTGTAGAGAACATCCTCGCCCTCAAAGACACCGTGGGATTTTATCACCTTAAGTTGCCGATTACCCTCACACTGTAGTTCTGCTACCAAATTGCTTTATTTATAATGGGGGTGGGGAGTGAAATTCACAAGGCTTTATTTATCCTTTTACCATTTACAAAATATCTTTTTTACTATATTGATGGAAGTTGGTTTTTAAGGTTAGATTACGAGAAATTAGATCTCATAAATGTGAGTATTCAAGACATTCTAATCCACATGACGCATGTCACCCAATTAACAACCATTTCAGATGGTGACGTTAGCAGTGGACCATATTGTGTGAGATTTGATAGTCCAGAGGAGTGATGTGTAGAAATTAAAGAATGAAGGCTAGACTATCAAGGCCCTCAAAATATAATATAGGGAGGTACCAATCATTTAGCGTTGGCTCGTTTGAAGATGACTACCATATATTAAACATTTTGCATAAACTAACACAGTATACATAAGCTAGTGAAAGCCTAGGCTCTAACAAAGGCTACAGATGTATCAATAATCTGACTAAAAAATCCATGAAATGTTTGGCAGACATTTTGCATTCTTTTATCATTTTAACTGTATAATCAACCTTTTAGTCATTGTTACCAATAACTTACCATAACTGATGAAGACTCAGTGTGTATAAACCTCGTAGCTCCGTTGAGGCACCTTTTTGATGATGGCTCTCATGAGATCAAAGTAGAGTGGCAGCTGTGCAAGAGCGAAAAATGTCACTGGCAAGCAAGTTGCTGCATACAATGGATATGCCACATATCTCAGTTGATCTTTTAGGACAAAGATATGCCCTGTGCAGAATGAGACTAACATGGAAGCTATAGATGCAAAGAGAGATGTCAAACCCATCAAGAGTTTCCGGGGCAAGTCCATGGAAAAATCACTTTCTTCATATCGAGAAGTGAGGATTGAAAGAAAGAAGACCAGGGAAGTTATTGAGAAGCAGAGAGCAACTAGTGATGAGATTGTGAAGGCACTGAATGCTGTCTTGTCTCTGAGAATTGGCTCGCCTGTTTGCTGATTGAGTCCTCCCGGTACAGTTGCCGATGTAGCAAATGCAACAGTTGCAATGAGTGCTGCAACCAAGGAGCATGATTCCGAGGTTTTGGTTAGCCATTTGCTTCCTTCTTTTAACAGATTCTTGTGTGTATTGATAGGAGCACAATGTGCGACGATATTATATGCTTATGCCCTCATTTATGCTTTGTTTAACCCTTATTTGTCTAAGATAGAGTCATAATTTAGTTTAGTGTCAATTTGGTAGAGTTTGGCGAAAAATGGTTAAGAATCCGAAAAATGACTAAGTTTGAGAAATCTGGAAAATAATGCAAAATATGTCTTTTTCGTGATTTTGAGATGAGTAAAAGTGCGATCTATCCTTGTCCGAATTTAATGAAATTTGGTGTGCTTATTATTCATATACTGAGGAATATTGTGTTAAAATTTCAGATCAATCGGAGTTCGGGAAGTCACCCAAACGTTGGCTGCAAAACGGCAGTCCGAACATTCCAATCCAGGGGCTTCCAGGAAATTCCTGGGACTGTGTCCCAACTTCGAAAAATCATTCCCGACGACTTGCATGGAATTTGGCAGAGATATTTTATGGGGAGATGGCCCTATGTGTCTAGTTTACGTGAGACTTGGAATCGCATCAATCGGAGCTCCACAGAGGGAGATATGACGGAATTACTGCGACAAGGTCAAAGCTGCCGATTCCAGGAACCTACTGCCCCCTTTTTGTGTTTTCTGTTTTTGATGGACCAAATGGTGTACAAATGCATATGTGAAGATGGTCCAAGCTTTATGAAGGGAAGAGGAAGACACTAGGCCATGGCATTGAAGAAAAACATGAAGAAATCAAGTCTCCTAGTCACACTAGGAGAAGCTGCCGATTTGAGGCAGATCGGGTGCAACTTCATGCTGCCGGCAATTGGGGTATTTTTCGATGGACCAAGACATGTCAAAGGAAGTCCAAGACCACATAAGAAGTCCATGAAGATGTGAAGCCCAAGCCAAGGAAGAAAATCAGAAAAAGAAGTTTCCTAGAAGAACCAAGAAAGGAAGGAACCAAAACCTCGTTGCACAAGGATTGCCTTTGCCGATTTGGACTAGGTTTTCTACCTAGGGTTTCTGCCGAATTTGCCTCTATATATAGCCATGTTTTCCTACAGAAAAATTATCTCATCTCAAGCTAAAACACAAGGCCTAAACTCTACCAAAATTCCCCAAAGATCCTATACAAAAACCTAAACCGAAAACCACCTTCACCTCACCTCAACCAAGTTTCTGCTTTGCCGAACCTTGGATTTTCTACCTCCATAACCTACTGCCGACGTGACCTATTGCCGTGCAGCAGTCCATCCGACCACCATACGCCACCGGATCCACACCAAGACGAAGCTCTCAAGGTGTCTCAAAGTGTGATCCACTCCCCTCTTTCGGTTTAGTAATTTTTGTTTAGTTATGTTTAGTTTTGTCTATGAAACACTCATGTTTGTTTGGTGTTGGTTTATATGTCTATGTATGAATCGATTTTGGTTTTGTAAATTGTATGTTAAAGATTTGTTTGAATCGATGCTTAGAGTTAAGTTTAGGTTTCGACAAGAACAATGAATTTTGCATGCTAATTTGTAATATGTAACTTGTAAATTCATGTGTTAGATAATTAGGGCAGTAGTATAGATGCATGTTTAGGTTTGAAATTGGTTAGAAATCTAAAAGAGTGGACCTTATAAACCGAAACATTAGTTGTGTTTAAGCATTTGTTGTTTGCATGTAAATCTAGGTGTTAGGTTTCATCAAACCCGAGTAATAACAAATATGGCTAGATACTCAAAAGGTTGCTTTGATTTGTTTTTGCTCACTTAGGGTATAGTACTTTGGATTTCTTACATGTTAAAATAAGATGATTGACAACCTTGCTTGTTTTGCATGTCTCCGATTTAGACTATTGTGATTAATTGTTAAGTCTCAAAAGGATTAACATAACTTTAGGGCCCATAACCAAAAGTTCGGTCTTAAAACTTGAGAAGTCTTACAACTAAGTTGTAGTCGGAACTAATTTTGAATTTAAACATGTTGATACTTGTTCCTTACTTTCTTGCATGTGAGTTTATATGTTAAAGAGTCTTGGTGCTAAATGTTTTGTGAGAGATGATGATCACTTGTATATAGTAGTTTAGGTTTAATTTTCGTATCTTAGTGTTAGTAGCAGCTTTGCTGCCGAACCATATCTTTCTCCCATTGTGACGTGTAAATTCGTATATATGTATATAAGTGTGACAATTGTGTGCATATATGTTTGTGAATATTTTTGTTAACATTCTCATATTTCAGGTACCCTTAATCCCCGGCTAGAACGATCCCTACTTATTCTATACTACTAACGATTGTAGGGTTTTTGATTGCTTGAGTCGCTTCGGCGACTCGTCAATTTTTGGCGCCGTTGCCGGGGATTATAAAATCTTGTTTTATGTGAATGTTAAAGTGTGTTAATATTTGTGATGTAAAGTTTGTTAACAATCTGTGTCTCTAACTTTAACGTATACTTATATATCCTAACTCTCTAACATGACTTTCCAACTCTTGTATTTTTTTCTTCTAACCTTGAAAAATTTGTTGAAATCGTAGCTTGTATGAAATTGTATATTCTTGAATTTTAGTTTGTTGTTTTTGTTCGATTTTATGTGTCTTGTGCATGTGCAGATTGAATTGAAAAGAACAGTGCAGGAAATACCAACTTCTGCCCAAAACAGAATTCGGGCAGTGCAGTCCGTCGACTTTGGATGGCTGCCGTTTTCAGCTCACAAAATCTGGAAAAGTGAGCCATACACCGTTGGAAAGGTCTCTGAGTCTACTTTCCGTAGGATTTTACAGAAGTGGATTTGGAGTCTCGAGCCGTTCCCAGTTTTAATTTGAGTGCCCGAAGGTCAATCTGGCGAAGCAGAAAACTGGACAGATCAATAGGTCCGATTAAAGACCCAACAAGAAGTACTTCCACTAGTTCGATTGAGGTGAATTTTATACCGTTGGAAAGCTCTGTGTGTCCACTACAACATTTATTCAGAACAATTTTGCATTAGAATAGTGGAACACACCCAAAATCAGGCCTCAAGAGAAGCACACACGCCTGCCGAGAGAAGCTTGCCTGCCAAGAAAATCCTACTGCCGAGAGGGGCTGCTGCCCCAACTGCGGAGCTGCACATGGCACGATGAATACACAAAACACGCGGTGAAAAGTCTAAGCAATGGACTATAAACACAAAGCGCTAATTGGGAGGCAACCCAAGTCGATCAAAGAAAAGTGAAGGAGCCATCACCGAGAGTTTGAAATTTCTTAACTCTTCTCTTTTTCTTTGATTTGTGATGATATGTTGGTATATGTTAGACTATTGCATGCTTAGGAAATTCGTTGATATAAATTTGTGCTTACATTGAGGACAATGTAATTTTCTAAGTGTGGGGTGGGATAACGTATTCCGTTTATGTTTTCGTGTGCTTAGTTTAGAAAAGAAAAATTCAGAAAATTGTTCCACAAAAATAGAGTGTTTAAATTTGTTTGTTTTGAGTCTTAGGATGCCCCTAACATGTCAATGATGTTTTTCTCCTCTTTGCATACATATATGATGGTTGTGCATACAATTAAAATTGTGAGTTTCATGATTATGTGCATTGGTAGGAGCATGTAGGACGTGTTGATTATCAAGCATGCATGTTTTAGCTAGTTTGTTTCCATAATAACCTATGTGAGATTTAGAGCCAATTTGCTTTCTTCTTGAGCGATAAAAAGATAAAATTCAATAGATTCGTAGGAAGCATGAAACCTCATAATTCTTTGCATATTCGATGACTATGTGCCATAGCTTTTTAATGAACTCTAGTATGCTAGAACTTACTCTTGTTGATTTTCGAAACGTTTATATCATAAAATACTTTGATTTTGAATATGATTGAATAAAGATCATTTAGGTTTACCACCATTGCCAAATAAAGCATGAGCCCTACTGGAGCCCGTCGTGGGACACCTTAGTAAACCCCCTTTGAGCCTACGTTTAGCCTTTTCTTTCATCACCCTTAAACACTTTCCATGAACTTAGTATAGTGATGTCTTGACCATTGTGTGTCGGCAAAGCTTGATTTTTGAAGGAGTTTTTGCGTGAAGTGATGAAGAAGAACAAGTGTGGGGTAGACTTAGCCATGAATTATGAAAAGTGTATATGTATGCCGTGCCTTAGAAAAAGAAAGAATGAAAAATTTTGAAACATTTTTGCTCGGACCAAAAGAAAAAGAAAAAGATACCGAGAGCAAGAAAAGAAAGATGTAAGGCACGGCTTGAAAAAGAAAAGAAAAAATTTTGTGCATGGTTATTGTCTTGATTATTGTTGTAATGTTATGGGAGGAAAAGAATGAAGTATGGGTCCAACAAGATGAAATTTGACCCTTGGCGAGAAGACATAAGGAGATTTGAGCTTTGCCAAAGGCCACGGTGACGTTGTTAAGCCTCCTTATCCAAATATCGAATACCTCTTAGCCTAGCCCCATTACAACCCTTTTATTGATCTTTTTCATGATTCTTAAGATGGTTAAACTTGATTTGTGGAGATTATCTCAAGAGTAAGCATATGGTTTTGGTTCATTGGTGCATATAGTTATCATATGAGGTTTTTCCATAAAAATTCACAAAGTTCTTTCGTTTCTTTGATATATGCAAGTCACTCTTTGTAATTCATTATCTTTCGCTTGCATATACTTATGAGTGAATTACCATGCTTCGAGAGAAAAGAAGAGAGTATGCCTAGTGAGGAGGATTGAATTAGCTTAACATGTCTACATGCTTACTTTTGTTCTTATATGTTCTTATTGATGTTACATGTTCATGAAGCTTGGAATTTTCATGCTTAGCATTCTCATGCATTAACTTGAAAGCTATGTGTACATACGAGCCTGAGACAAATTGTTAGGGGCAATAGTTTGTTTAGAGCTTAGTTTAATTTAGTTTGCTAAGGGACTAGCAAAGGATAAGTGTGGGGTAGTTGATAGGAGCACAATGTGCGACGATATTATATGCTTATGCCCTCATTTATGCTTTGTTTAACCCTTATTTGTCTAAGATAGAGTCATAATTTAGTTTAGTGTCAATTTGGTAGAGTTTGGCGAAAAATGGTTAAGAATCCGAAAAATGACTAAGTTTGAGAAATCTGGAAAATAATGCAAAATATGTCTTTTTCGTGATTTTGAGATGAGTAAAAGTGCGATCTATCCTTGTCCGAATTTAATGAAATTTGGTGTGCTTATTATTCATATACTGAGGAATATTGTGTTAAAATTTCAGATCAATCGGAGTTCGGGAAGTCACCCAAACGTTGGCTGCAAAACGGCAGTCCGAACATTCCAATCCAGGGGCTTCCAGGAAATTCCTGGGACTGTGTCCCAACTTCGAAAAATCATTCCCGACGACTTGCATGGAATTTGGCAGAGATATTTTATGGGGAGATGGCCCTATGTGTCTAGTTTACGTGAGACTTGGAATCGCATCAATCGGAGCTCCACAGAGGGAGATATGACGGAATTACTGCGACAAGGTCAAAGCTGCCGATTCCAGGAACCTACTGCCCCCTTTTTGTGTTTTCTGTTTTTGATGGACCAAATGGTGTACAAATGCATATGTGAAGATGGTCCAAGCTTTATGAAGGGAAGAGGAAGACACTAGGCCATGGCATTGAAGAAAAACATGAAGAAATCAAGTCTCCTAGTCACACTAGGAGAAGCTGCCGATTTGAGGCAGATCGGGTGCAACTTCATGCTGCCGGCAATTGGGGTATTTTTCGATGGACCAAGACATGTCAAAGGAAGTCCAAGACCACATAAGAAGTCCATGAAGATGTGAAGCCCAAGCCAAGGAAGAAAATCAGAAAAAGAAGTTTCCTAGAAGAACCAAGAAAGGAAGGAACCAAAACCTCGTTGCACAAGGATTGCCTTTGCCGATTTGGACTAGGTTTTCTACCTAGGGTTTCTGCCGAATTTGCCTCTATATATAGCCATGTTTTCCTACAGAAAAATTATCTCATCTCAAGCTAAAACACAAGGCCTAAACTCTACCAAAATTCCCCAAAGATCCTATACAAAAACCTAAACCGAAAACCACCTTCACCTCACCTCAACCAAGTTTCTGCTTTGCCGAACCTTGGATTTTCTACCTCCATAACCTACTGCCGACGTGACCTATTGCCGTGCAGCAGTCCATCCGACCACCATACGCCACCGGATCCACACCAAGACGAAGCTCTCAAGGTGTCTCAAAGTGTGATCCACTCCCCTCTTTCGGTTTAGTAATTTTTGTTTAGTTATGTTTAGTTTTGTCTATGAAACACTCATGTTTGTTTGGTGTTGGTTTATATGTCTATGTATGAATCGATTTTGGTTTTGTAAATTGTATGTTAAAGATTTGTTTGAATCGATGCTTAGAGTTAAGTTTAGGTTTCGACAAGAACAATGAATTTTGCATGCTAATTTGTAATATGTAACTTGTAAATTCATGTGTTAGATAATTAGGGCAGTAGTATAGATGCATGTTTAGGTTTGAAATTGGTTAGAAATCTAAAAGAGTGGACCTTATAAACCGAAACATTAGTTGTGTTTAAGCATTTGTTGTTTGCATGTAAATCTAGGTGTTAGGTTTCATCAAACCCGAGTAATAACAAATATGGCTAGATACTCAAAAGGTTGCTTTGATTTGTTTTTGCTCACTTAGGGTATAGTACTTTGGATTTCTTACATGTTAAAATAAGATGATTGACAACCTTGCTTGTTTTGCATGTCTCCGATTTAGACTATTGTGATTAATTGTTAAGTCTCAAAAGGATTAACATAACTTTAGGGCCCATAACCAAAAGTTCGGTCTTAAAACTTGAGAAGTCTTACAACTAAGTTGTAGTCGGAACTAATTTTGAATTTAAACATGTTGATACTTGTTCCTTACTTTCTTGCATGTGAGTTTATATGTTAAAGAGTCTTGGTGCTAAATGTTTTGTGAGAGATGATGATCACTTGTATATAGTAGTTTAGGTTTAATTTTCGTATCTTAGTGTTAGTAGCAGCTTTGCTGCCGAACCATATCTTTCTCCCATTGTGACGTGTAAATTCGTATATATGTATATAAGTGTGACAATTGTGTGCATATATGTTTGTGAATATTTTTGTTAACATTCTCATATTTCAGGTACCCTTAATCCCCGGCTAGAACGATCCCTACTTATTCTATACTACTAACGATTGTAGGGTTTTTGATTGCTTGAGTCGCTTCGGCGGTTCGATCATGTATCTATGAAGATCTGCTCTGGTGTCTGGCCGCTATTGTTGTGGCGAACAAAGTAGCGATGTGGCATGGAGTTTTTGACAAACTGTGAAGCACATCAAAGTTACTGGTAGGAGATTATATTCCAAGTTTTTCTTTAAACATATTAACATATTATGTTCCAATTAGCTGGTTACAGCATTAATATAAACAATATGACATACCTTGTACCACTTGATTTCCCATTGCATTTGCAATGCGGCTCCTGGAATCAGCCAAGGCCGGTACTGCCCACATGTAGCAGCAAGATGTAATGCACTGTTACCTTCGTTATCCAACTGACGCCACAGGCTTTCCTTCAGTATCTTTCTCTTTTGGAGGAGATTGTAAACATGGGGTTGCCTGTTCTCAACTGCTAAGAGTACAACATTCTTGTTATCAGAGTCAACATCCTGGATGGCCACTGGAAATTTGTGTAGGATTTTTTCCACAATTTCAGTTACTCCCATCTTTGCAGCAATTAATACAGGTGACTGATTTGTTCCTGCTTCAGGAATTCCATTCTTCTTACCTCCCAAGGCATTGTTGTTCTTCCTCTCTGTCAATTAGTTAGTAGTATGATGAGTGCCGAAATATATAAATTTTGTGATGTCAATGAAGCATGCAGTGTAAAGAAGAAAAGGGAGAAGTAACTCACCTGGCTCATTCTGATCACTCCTTGTCTTATACTTGTGCTGGTTAGAGGAAAAGGTAGTCGTCTCAATATGTGTATCTTTTCTTTCTGGTGCCGCATGATCAGATGGTGAGGGTGAGGCTTGGTCTAGCAGCATTATAGGATTAGGCACTTGACATTCTTCTTTATCTTTGGTCATTTGAGTTTCTTGGGGATTTTGCCCAGTATTTTGATATTTGTACAAAGAAGTAAGGTCAACCATTTTATTCATGACCTGATCGGCCCATATATATCTCTCTTTCTTTTCTTGAATTTTTCTTACCCTCGAAAATCCTAAATGACATTCATTAAATACACAGTTAGGGATGCTGAGACAATGTTAGATTGATTTGTTTAGTTAGGAAGAGTGCCTGGATGCGAAAGTGATGTATTGTAAAATAGTTTCCACATCTAACTAGTTTAGTAAGATGTATGTTGATTGGGGAATGGAATATATATAACAGTGTGTGATTTCATTTGGATTCAATATATAAATTTCATACTGACCAATTCCCAGAATGATTAGCAAGGCCTTCATCATAAACTTGATGAATAAAACAAATGAGACATAATTTGGTGGAAACAGGTGAGTTTCTCCTCCCTTTCCCACTGGATGGTTTGCACCTGAAAGAAGCAGAACAACAGATACTGAAAGTCATGACATCTAAAAATAAGTAAGAAGCTAAGACTCATAAGCAGATTCTAACTAAAAAAGAGTTAGAGTGGTAAATCACACCCCCCCCCCCCCCCCCCCCCCCCCCCCAATTGTAGAACACAATGAATAAATTTAAGTTTTGGAGGAACAAGTTCTTAGAACATGCATATTGAATACCTCCTAAGCTTACTGTAGAAGAAAGTCGAGAAATGATTGAAGTTCCAGTATTTTACCAAAGCTGTAAATCCAAAACTTATCTCACATGCTCATTCCAAAACTTATTTGTAAGGTGTGGGAATGATTCATCTCAATGAGTGAAACTTTCATTACTCCTTGTAAATTTCAAATTGCAATAATTTACAATATGCAGTTTCTCAGTAACGAAATTACCATTAGTTGATCTTGAACTGTTTGCATCTGATATTTCGTTTGTAGTATCTATTGATAGTGACCTCACTGCAGAAGTTGATGCTCCGGGAGTAGCCTCTGCGATAATTGGGTTAATTACAGGACTATAAACTTCACATCTGCAATGAAAGGTTTCCGGAAGAGGTTATACCTTGTTGGGGATTCTCTTCATCACCAACAGGACCATTAGTACCCTTTTCAGTTCCTCCATCAGATTGGAGGAGTGAGCTGTGTGTCTTATGAGAGTATCCGTGCCACACTTGCATCCAATTCCTATCCCTGCTCTTTTTACCTAAAATGCAGAGATTAAATTAAAGGATATGCTCATTTTTGCTGAAAATTCAACCAATAAATAATATTTTGAAATGTTTAAGATGAACCCACTTAACACTTGAAACAAACTTCTGAGAACTTGGAAGAAGTTCATGCATGTTTCATAGTTTTCTGGGTATAAAGAACTGTTTCTGTCTCCTGCCTTAGAAACGCAATCTTCATGGTTATATTCTTCCACTTTGAGTTCTTCAACCATCAAACCTGACCGTTAAAATGTAAACTCAAGGCACGAACAACTTCAAAGAACAGGAAATACTATTCCTAACCGGAATAGGAATAAAGATTATTCAAACAACACATGCATATCCAAGTAGAGTTTAAACTTAACAGAGTAGAAATTTCTTACAGTGGTAAATAAAATGATCACTGAGTCCAAGTCGACAGCTGCTTTTGAATGCATTGGGCTTACTGGCTAGAATATGCAGAGGAGACCAACCATTTTGATTCATAGAGTTCACTAGTTCAGGGTACAACCAAATTATCTGAAATGCCAAACCTATAAGAACAATTCAAAAAAAATTAATCAGCCCTGCTCCTTCTAGTTTCAACACTGAACCATTTTCATCATCTGGTTTCACTCTGTTTTAAGGACCAAAAAGAAAGAAAAACAAAGACGATGATGCGACTGTAAAAACCGAACAGAACCGAAACCAATTTCGGTTTGGAGGTTCGGTTTCGGTTCGGGTTTAATTCTAATGAAAATTCAAGTTTGTTTGATTCCGTCGGTTGTTAATTTGCAGTAACATATTTTGAGATGGGGCATGAAGGAGACATTGGTTTCAGAACTGAGTTGGTAGGAGATTGAACTTTGAATCAAAGAAATAGGAGTTGAAAATCAAAATCCCGAACCGACCCGAAGTCACGTTCTGTTTCTGACCCAACAGTACCTGTTACCCACATTATGCCTACTCCAATGTATGAGACCAAAAATTGAGACCACATCCCCGACGAGAACGGAGAAACAATTTCGGGTCTACAGCGTTTAACCCGAACCGAACAGAAAACCCATTCGGGTTGAAAGTGTCTAACCCGAACCGAACCGATACCTTCAGTTCGGGTTCGGTTCCACCTATTTTCTGAGCAAATGACAACAAACAGAAAGAGTCCTAGAGAGATGAGGAAATACTGATGAAGGAGTGGCACTTACTGAAGTATTCACCGGAGATCGCGGCATGGAGAATAGTATCACCATTGTTGTCTCTAATCAAGGAATGTTGTTTTTCTTGGCAATGGAAATGAAGGCAGAGAAAAGCCTTTATGTTACCATTAAGAGCTGCCAAGAAGAGAGGTGTCTCTCCCTCCACATTTCGAAAGGAGACGAGACTTGCCGCCTTGGCGGCAATACTTTGGCACACTTGTACATTCCCGACCCGAGCAGCTAGATGTAGAGGCGTGTTGCCTCTGTCATTTGCTATGCCGAGTACTGCGGTTGAAGCATTGTTGTCGTCTGATTTACTGAGAATGATTTCCACCAACTCTAGTGCGATTTCGGTTTGGCCATCTGCTATAGCTATGTGCAGGGCAGTCTCTTTGGATCTGGTGATCTTGGCTACCTGAGCCTTAATACTGTTTCTGTAGGCCCCCTCAATCTTCTCCCATTGTCCTTTCATCGCATTTTCGAACAAGCTATCTATTTCCTCGTCTAAAGGCATGGTAGCTGGTCTCTGATCTAGTTAACTGATCGAGACGGCTATTACGTATGTCATGTAGTGACTAGTGAGGAAGATGAATCTGAATGGAGTGTTGAACAAGCATGCCAAGAAAAAGATAGTGTTATTGCAGAGAGTTTTTACTATGAATCAAAATATTGCAATGCTTTCACTGTTACCGAAAATAAAAGTACAGAACATAATCTTATTTGGCCTTCACTTTGCTTTGTATAAAATTAACTTGGTTATTATAAAACCCACTTTTGTTTTCCTCTTGGAGTAAGAAGGGAACACATGAAGTTCAAGTATAGGTACCAGTACAGTATACTGAACTGCTCCACCTGTCTTCGGTAAAACCTCCCCTTCAAGTAATCTCCAGGTTCCTTCCAGGTCCGGGTACTTTAATCAAACACCTTTTTTTTTTCTTTTCTTTTTTTCCGCAAAATTTCAACTTGTAAAGTTGTTTCGACTGTGCAGTGCAGGATTTATCAAAAAGGGCAAATGAAATCAGGTATGTTGTTAAATTCGCTGAAACTGATAGATAAAAGATTAAAATTAAATAAAATTAAAATATTTGTACTGGGAATGTGGAAATTTGGAAATACTTCACCCCAGTCTCATAGCACAAAAAATTTATATATTATCACTCATAAGTATTCTACATGTTACAGTTTGCAAAATATGGGGTAGTAAGTTTGACGCACCTATCAGGCTATCATGTCTTGATATCCAGATTTCCTATGCAGATCCAATGCAACTCTGATACAATCTACATGAAGATCATGATAGGTTGAGTGACCCAAGCGACCACTGAAACACCCGAACGAGAGAACTATTTCACAGATCCAGTGCACATTTTTGGAAACAATCTTTCTGCCTTCCAGGGGTAAGTGGTTGTGTTGTGGGTGCCAATGACTCACAATTACCTATCTGAGAAAACCTGCACTGAGCCTTGTACAGATATATTCACAAATGGCATCACTCCTACTAATATTGGGGGTCTTCAAGATATGGAGTCACTTCAAATGTCTTATCTTCTTTGTAGCATTTATAATGCTTTGGCTCATCTCCGGGTGCTCCAACTTTAACAATTTCTCAAGTTGAAGAGTGGCACTGGCAAAGCCATCCTCCTTGATACAGGAAGCTGAAGGAAGGGCAAAAACAACTTCGTTGACATCTTCCTCAAGCTGAAGGCAGAAGAGATGGCTGAACACCTGAAGACAAAGACCAATTGCAAGTCAGAGCTACTGGCATATGGATATTCCATGAGAATAATGCACACTGGTTAACATGAAAACAAAGTTTCGATCATAACAACAATTGTGGATGTGCTCAACTGTGGATTTACATTACTGCCGATGTTAGATGGACATGCTAATATGGATTATGAATTCCAGTCATTTATTGGTTGTGAGAACCCAAAGTATAATGAAACAAGAAATGCCAGCCAACCAAAGTTACAGAAAGTGTAACAACAGAAGAAACCTAGATAAAACCTACAAAAAGTCGAAGTTGCGTTGAGTTTTCATTCAAGTGATGTAAAGAGAGTTTCCAAGCATAGATATGTCCACAAATCTTCCAGATGCAAGAGATACACGGTTGGCTTAATGAAAAATAACACATTAATTTCCTTCTCACCAGTTTCATCCTTGAAATAACAGTGTCTTTAATGTCTTGGGACCGTGAAACCAAATTTACGATAAATAGGCCCTTATCACTAAGGGCATCCTTCACACACTGAAGAAACGACTCTTCCACAAAATCAGCTGCAGGGCAGGTCATTCCAGAGCTGTACGCAAAATGTTAAGTCATTTAAAAAGAAGCCCATCTTTGAAATCAGTATTGCTTCTTACTTGAAAATAAGTGTAGTCATCATTCACCTTGAGTCGGCAGAATCCACATCAATAATGACTATGTCTAACTTCGAAAATCCCTGGCCTTCTATATGAGATGCTGAACAGCTTCCATTAGAAGATGGGGGCTCATAATTGCAGTGACCATTCTCATTTCCTTGAACAGCAGACTTTTCATCATGCGCAGCAAGGGCTTTTCTTACATACTGAATCCCATCAGCATTGTGCACCTGATACACCAAAGGAAATATAAGAAGTGGTGTACGTTAAATACAATAGAATATCAGTGCAAGAACAATATCAAAGGAAAACCTCAGTTAACTAAGTTTGTTATGCTGTTGAATGTCCAGTCACGCTACCTTAGTACCTAACATCTAAGTTTTTGTCAACATTAGAAAGTACACGCACAAAATCTGAGAGTTCTCTTTTATTCATTTGCTTGAATATGTCTAATCAGTTGCTTGGAGTCTCCTTAAGGTGCTTTTTCTTTAGAATGACTCCTTAAGGTGCTTTATTTTCATATTATATTGAAAATGCAGTAAGAAGTAGATCAATTTGAGGCATACAAGTTAAGTTCTTGACACTAATTTATCATCAAAAACTGAACAAGCGATCTATTTGAAGCCAAGTGTTTATACTGAAGAAAAAGAATACTATACTCCATCCAGCTATCATTTTGAAACACCATTGCACACGAACGTTCTTCCTTATATTGCCCAGGCAAGGTCAAGCACACAGTTACATGTGTTTAGCTTCTCCAGACTTATTACCATACTCAATTCAACTAAGGCCTATTTGTTAACAGTTCTCTAGACTCCTCAACAGTATAGATAGCACAATAGTTTACTCAAACTGATTATATAGTATGAAAGAAGGAAGCATGACATACAAAAAGTTACCTGCAAGTGATCATCTTCGATGAAACCAAAGTATTCTTTTGCAAGTTCAATGACTATGGGATCCAGCTCCACCGCCTGTAATACAACTTTCCGTCACTTCATTTGCGTTGAAGTACATTCATGATTGAAGTCTTATCTGGATCAAGTTTCAAATTACCTCAACGTGCATAAAAGGCATACATTTATGAAGGAACATAGGAAGTAAACCTGCTCCAAGACCAACCACAACAGTTTTGACCTGAGAAAGAATTCTTAGTGTGAAATAAAGAAACCACCCTATAGAAGCCCATTGAATGACCTCAAAATTAACCACTGATTTTTAGAGCAGGCATGGCCTAGGACATAATGTTAGTAAGAAATACAGTGCTTACTGATTTTTTTGTTGACGCCATGCTTTCCAAATAAGATGAAATCAGCATTAATCCAGAAACAATCCCTGTATGATAAGAACTAGCTAAATATCCATGATACACCTTCAGCTGGTGGCTCGTCTCTGAAAAAGTCAAAACTACTGAATAATTAGGGAATGAACTATACCTAGGCAAGTATAACCTCAACACAAGCAGCAACGAGGATGTTCTTTTGTTATAGTGGTGCAACACAATAAATAGGTATAATATACTACAATGAGTTGAAACAAGAAAAGAGACTAGAAGTGTATAGGAAAGTGTTTAACAGCGAAATGTAGACTTTCAAAAATTAGAACTGTGTTCTGTTTTGAACATAACTGAATACTTTTACTGTTGAGAACACCAACTTTATGAGCTTGTATTTTAAGCACTGCGCTTAGGTTCAAATGTTAAGAACTGCAAAGCTACATCAGGAACAAAGACCAACATTTTCTACATAAGTGCAGGATATTTTCTTCCAAATTAACAAGCTAACAGTGTAGCAAATAGCATGCACAAACTTCATGATATATGCAACTAACCAGAATGAATGGAACTTAGATGAAATTTACAACAGTAAAGACATAAATTACCACCGATTCGTCTCTGGATTCCTCTTCTTTTAGATTTGGAAGATGACTTTGTTTTTTTCTTCTCACCCTCACCAATAATTTTATATTTAGATCCTTCCTCTGATAGAAGAGCTTCAGACTGAACTAGACCCTCACTTCTTTGGAAGACAAGGCGGCGAAATGTCAAATCTCTGGATGGTAGAGTGCGACTGATATTGCCATTATCAGTTTCATAAATCACGTCCTCAACTATTAATGATCCAGTTATTGATGATGTAACCTGCAGTTGTATGCAAGCAGGCAAGGATAGTGAAAATGCTGAGCATCTTTTCTTTTTTAATAGAAACCAAGAAAGAAAATGCAAGTTAAGAAAGTTTTGTACTTTCAAGTTTGAACTACGAAATGACAGCATTATTAAAAAGAAGAAGAAAAAAACCTGATGCACAATATCTCGTTGTTTGATCCCATCACTTGCCATCATGAATCTGCAGAAGTAACAGGCCAATATAAACATATAAGAGAAATATAGTGTAAACAGTTGGTGTCATGGACTCAGGGAAAAATATATCTGCGTAAACTTATGGGACGTAACATATAAAATCAATCAGAAATAACAACTTAATAACTAGTAATAGAAAATCCCGATGTTAAAATAGTTGAACATTGAGTTTCTGCATAATCAAACACAAAGCCTATGTTTGAGAAGAAGAGTCGATCATTATTGAATGGGGATATTAATAATCTTCTGTTTTTGTATAAACTAGACCATCAAAAATATTTAAAACTAATTGCCCGAGAAAAAGCTGTATCTGATGGGCTTCATGCCATTTTAAAATTTTCTACCATGCAGTTGTAAGTCTTTCGCAAGTATTTGGACAAGTAACTTAAAACCAACAGTTATTAAGTTCTTCTATCATGAACGCTTTAAAATAAAATAAAATTAAAAAAATCGACAACATGCTTTAAATTCAGAGTACAGTATTGACATCAATTAACAGACTTAAGCTGAAGGCTTCAGCCCTAAGTTGTGAGGATTTTTATTGAGAGAAATATAAGATGATGATATTGAAAGAAAAGAAAAGGGCTGCAAGTAACATACGGAATTTGAGCTTCATTGTCGTCTTTTCCAGGTGCCAAAGGTTTAACCAAAGGAGATAATTCATTCTAAAGACACCACACCAAATATAATAAAGAATAAAAAAATTAATAGCTAAACAGCCAATATCAATAATGCCTCGAATATACAATAAGACAAAGACAATTACCTGAATATCATCCATGCTGGCACTAACATGGCTGGCATCTAATAAAACCTTTAATTCAGCAGAAAACAAACATTAAAAAGAGCCAAAAAATAAGAACAGAGAGAGAACCCTGGAAAATAAGGACTGTAAAGATAATGCGATGAAGAGGTACCATTACTAGACGAGCTGCCTTTGAGCTTTCTACCACCTTCCATTGTCCTTCTTCAGAGGAGAACAGCCATTCGTGAGCCCGCGTCTGCAATCAAAGATTGCAGAAATGAGTTCAAATGTAAAAAAATCCTTATGCATAAGTGGATAGCACCAAGAAACCAATAAGCGGCATATGTAACAGAAAAAATAGAATCAGAAAGTGTTCTGAGTATATCAATACAAAATCAAATGAATCATACTAGATAAGTAACTAACTCATATACTATGTAAAGATCTATGTCCACTACATGTAAGAAGAGAATTCTATAAAATTATCCGAGTTTATAAAACTTCTTTTCCTTCTTTTCAGTAGGCATGTATATAATTTGAGATGTAGAATGCCCCCTCTACTTCGGAACAAAATTTACATTTCCTATTGGTGTGTGTATCGGCAGCCAAAGTACTATAGAATGCATTAACCAGAGAAGTTCAGAGACAGACCTTGGGTACAATAAAAACCCCACAATGATATACAAAGCTGCCAGAGATATCCTTAGCATCAAGAACTACAGCTTTGCAACTGAAATGGGAGCCCCCACACAAAGTAAGCTGAAAACGACGACCAGGGCGAAGCTTAGTTAAATCTCCTCTAGCTCCAAGTTGTATGTCTTCAAGAGAGTACTGTATATCAGAAGCAGAGGAGTATTCTCTACGAATTTGATTCTCATTTTCAACAGCTTCAAGAAGTCCACGACCCTAAACCCACAACCAGCACCACATCAATCTTTTGAGAGACTACTCCCTCATATGTAACCAAGTGTTACAACATTAAAAAAAAATTAAAAATTAACAAAAAATGCAATCTGTTGTGGAATCTAAAAAGTAGGCTGTCTTCCTCAGCATTTAGTTATTCAATTGAGACTTTCTACTGTGTTAAGATACTGGGTACTTGGGATGTATTCCTACTATATGTTTATCTATAGGAAATACAAACATATACAAGATATTTTACCTGACTTCCTCTACAAGCAAGTGAAGATTTATTGAATGAAGCTGTGATCTCCAGCAACTCGGTGGATACCTCTTTTACAGCAACCACCATAAACGCTTGAAGACTCGGCTTACTAGACGGTTTGTGAGGTATGGCATGAACACTAATTTTCCACCCGAACCGGAACTTCGGGAAAAGTAGAGCTGGAATCAGTAACCGAGACCATTAGCACTTACTAATTTCCACCAATCCAACCCAAGTGGAAGATCAAGAAAATACCTAGAACATGCGACTCCGCCAATGTAAGGCAAATAAATTTCCCTCCAAACTTCAAAACCCTTCTAACCTGAAAAATGCAAACACAATTCCACTCAAACAAACACTTCACTACAACAACAACAAAAAGTAAGCTATGAATTCCATCAAACCTCAGCTAGATATTGCTCCCCTAGCTTCGGACCGAGGTCTGGCTCCATTAGAGCATCCAATCCACCTTTGTCAACCACCGCATCAAATGCATCATCCTCAAGCTGTCAATTCGCAGCAATAATAAGCCTAAGCATTCAATTCAATTCCCTGACTCTAGTCATTCAGTTGATCAAGCCTCAACTGAGAAAGTAATTAAGTACCTGCATGGCGGTCATGTCCATGACGCGCCACCGCATGAGGGGCCGGAGGCGGACATTGCGGCGGAGGGAATCGGAAATGGCGACCTTGGAGAAGTCGATGTTGGTGAGGGAGGTGAAGCCGGCGTCGTAGAGGTGGTCGGAGAGGCGAGAGCTGCCGCAGCCGGGGACGAGGATTTGGGGTTTGGGGGTAGGGAGATGAGAGAGGAGAGGGTCTCGGAGCTCGGACCACTCGGCGTACCACTCGAAGGCGTCGTCGGTGCCTCGGATGGTGAAGAACTTGTCCCAGTTCTCTTTGCTTGTGAAGTCACCTAGGGTTTCTAGAAGCTCCGCTAGCTGCTCCTCCTTGGCCATTTTTGATTTCACAGTCACCGCTGCCGGTGTTTGGGTTTATGTGGGGCTTACGAGGAGAGTTGTTGCAGTTTGGGTATTTTCATTTTTCACCGTAGTAATTTCTTTTCACACCCTACATCAACATTTTTGTCATTATATACCAGTTATATCCTCTCAATAAATAAAAACACACAGAGTCCTCTCATCAACAGCACCACCGTCTTCACATGAATCACATCTCTCCCGCCCCTCTCGACTTCCCTTAATTCACTTGATAATTGAATGTTAATTAGATCGCCATGAAAATAATCTTGTCTATTGTTAAGGAAGTGTAAATCTTCAAATCCATTGTGAGTTAAAAAAAAAGACAATATGGGTTGAATTTGTTATAGGTTTAATATTGAGAAAAAATCACAAATGGTACTTGAACTTTAGCTCCATTTTATCATTAGTACCTGAATTTTCATTTTTGTCACAACTAGTAGTACATGAACTTTTTGAGTTTGTTGGAAGCAATACCTAAGGCCACCTACTCACTTAAGATCACTAAATGACATGTGAGTTGCACATGTCTTAATTACTAAAGTTGAAAATTGACATTATTATCTTCACACATAAAACTATGACTCCCTCCATAAATAAACAATTGACACGAAAATCTTACAATTTTCCTCTAGGTGCACAGCAACATTCTAAAAGAAAACGACAACAAAAAAATAAAGAGACAGAAGAATAAGCTAACTACATCGTAATATTTATAACACAAAGATATTTAACAATAAGATTCATTAAAAACACTAGAAACATTGTCTAATATTTATCAATTGCTTATTTATGGAGGGAATTATTGTGATAGTTTTATGTGTGATGGTAATAATGTCATTTTGAACCTTAGTAAGTGTCATTTTTGGCTTTAGGGTTTAGGGAATAGTGATCGTAGGTGGCCGGCCATAGGTACTGCTTCTAACAAAATCGAAAAGTTTAGGTACTGGTTGTGACAAAAATGAAAGTTCATATACCAACAATAAAATAGAGGTAAAGTACATGTATCATTTGCAATTGTTTTCCTTTAATAAATAAAACTTGATATGAAAGAATCATGAATTAATTTCAGTTTACCTACTTGAACTTTGACTCAATTATCACTTCAGTCCCTATACTTTTGATTTCATCACCTACACCCTCCCTAAATTAATCAACTGATAGCAATTTTGTAATTTCGTCCAAACAATCTATCGATACCAAAGACTTTTTGATACCATTTCTCTACATTAATGCACCGTTACCATATTATGATTATAAACAAGGCTAAACAAATCATATAATCAAGTTAAACAATAACAAACAAAGAAAAACAAATCATATATGGTAGAACAAAAAGAAATCACTATATATGATTTGTTTTTGTTTGTTTTCTATTGTTCAACTTGATTATATGATTTGTTTAGCTTTGTTTATAATCGTAATATGGTAACGGTGCATCAATGTAGGGAAAGTGTACCAAAAAGCCTTTGGTATTAATAGATCGTTTGGACGGAATTTACAAAATTGGTATCAGTTGATTAATTTAGGAAGTACAGGGGTGTAGCTGATGAAATCAAAAGTATAGGGACTGAAGTGATGATTCGACCAAAGTTCAAGTAAGTAAACTGAAATTAACTCAAGAATCATTGTAGTGTTTTTTTGTCGACACATCTGGCAGTCTCGAAATGAAGAGATCTTTCCAAAACAAAATTATCACTGCTCCTTAATTGCTGTTCGAGGTGCTTTGTTTTCTTGCCAACTTTACTTCTGCTACACTTGTTCCCAAGAGTTCAGTACAGATTGTGGCTAGTTGTGATAAATGGGAAAAACCACACTTTCCTTTTCTTTAATTAAATGTAGATGGGAGTTTACATGCCACTAATGGCAAAAGACGCTTGGGTGCTATTTTGAGAGATGAAAATGGGGAACTCTTGTTGACAGTCTCTGTAAAGGAATGACTAGACATTTCAGTGTCAAGGCTATAGAATTGTATGTTGCAGTCTTGGGTCGTCAAGTCATTTCTTAAGCGAGTTTCCAATCTTCTAACATCATTCTTGAAACTGATGCTTTGTATATTATTTCTTACCTCAACAAGGGAGATTTTGATTTATCTATTGAAAGTTATTTAGTTGAAGAGGTGAAGGCTTTGTTTCATCTCTTCAATTCAGTTATATGTACATATTGCCCTAGAAAATGTAATCAAACAACGTTTGTATTAGCTAGGAAAGCGTTTTTATATCGTGCATTTAAAGTTTGGGTAGAGGATGGATCACAATGGCTCACCGATGTACTAACTGTTGATGGTTATATCTAAGTTGCTTAATATATGCAATTCCCTTTCTCAAAAGAAAAAGAAAAAGAAAAAAAAAAAAATATATATATATATATATATATATATATGAAAGAATCAATAATTTTGCTGAAAAAGGCTAAAAAGGAAGAGAAAATGAAAATTATTCTACGCACCGAGGTGCACTTGTACCGCCATTCAAATATGCAATTTCAATCGTTTGTTTGATCACCAACTATTTACATAGTCTTAATATTATAGGAGTGGTTATGATGAAGTTGTAAAATACTATAATTAAAGCAAATTAGAGAGGTGTCACAAAATTAGCATGATTAGTAATAATAGAATTCATAAAAAAAAAATCATGAAAAACGGCGTCCACAATACCCAGTCATAGATACGTACTAAGAGCAAATGCAACCCAAAAGGCAAATGAGAAGGGCAAAAGGAGATGTTTTGCCTCCTACTTAATGATTTTGTTCTAACTCTTATTTTTTTCATGCACCCTAAAAGACAAGACTTTTACCCCTCCAATAGGGTATTTTATTTTCTTTCCAGTTTGCCCTTGCCTCATGTTTTTCGTTCTTCTTCCTCTCCTTCTGTGTTTATGTAATCTCCTCTCTCTTCTCTCTCTCATATGTGTTTTTTTTTTTAGTTTCTCTCCCCTTTCTTTCAATCCGAAAATGGCAAAGATCTAGACCAAAAAATATGACAAAGTAATAATCCTGTCATGAGAGGGTCTCTCATGGCTGTGCTACAAAAAAAAAAAACCTAAACTCCAAATTTAAAGTTTTGCCAAAAGAAAACTCATAATGTAAAAAAAAAAAAAAACCGAATCTCTATTAATTCGTTGAAGTTGTTCCGATTCGACTCCGGCATCTATTTTTCTTTCCCTCGTCCTTCTTTATAAGACAACAATTCATCAATTTTCACCAAAGTCTTTCGGCTGAAGAAGAGAAGGAATAAAGGCAGAGAAACAAAGTAATATTATATAGGGTCAAAACTGGGAAGAGAGAAATGTAGTGGAGAAAATAAAGTGTTTTGGTTGACCAAAAGAGAAGACAAAACGTGACAGTGGACATAGTCGACAATTTTTTAAGGGTTTAAGTGCATTTTGGGAGAAGAAAAACAAAGTAGTACGTCCGCACTTTGATAACAATGGGGTGGAGGTTATTCGGGACGTCCTAGCATGATTTTACATCAAAATCAACCCTCGGAGCAACCTCTAACATACACAACCTGCCTCGGAGCAAACAACATCTCTCTCCGGAGCACAAAGCTAGCACCCAGCATCCATACAAGTGAAGCTACGTAGCGTCGTAGCCCTTTCAATATAGTTGCTCTACTCGGAGTACTCGCACGCTCATCATGCCGTCAGTATCGATTATTGACTCACAAGAATTGAAATCAAACGGTTTTTAATAAAATTTAGGGTTACAGCGCACAACATCCACTTGATACAGAAGCAAGGTTACAAACCCAGAAGAAGTCAGGAGACCTGATTGTATACAAAGTTAAGTAGTCAAAGGAAAGACTACTTCAGAAAAACCACGTAAGACTACTTAACAATTTGAGATGTCAGCTGCTACTTGCTAGCTATGGAAGCCAAAAATGTCACAAATTAGTAATGCTGCTATATAATTACATGTCTGGATCATATGGAAGCGTATGATATTCACTGACATATAAGTTTGTTTGGAAGCTGTACGTGTTACTGTGTTAGTGGAGAGTGAAAAATAATTGGTGCAACTGCAACCAATTATGGGCATTGGAAAGGTACTACTCATACTAGGTGGGAAGTCGCTCTGTTGCCACATATGCCTCATATGCTTTCATTTCAAAAAATCATGCTGGATTGATGTATAGACTAGCTTCCTTCCCTCCATTGAAATTCAGAGTTCCACCGAATCTTTCTTTTCTTTTAGAAATTTCATCTATCCGGGTAGTAGCAGAAAGCCTACTCGGTTTCTATTTCCAAAACATAGATGTATATGCTCTTAATACTCGGAAGGAAATGAAGCGAGTCTCGTTTACACTACTTCATTATAATTTTAGGGATGATATACTAGAGAAGGGTAAAAGAAAAAAAAAGAAAAAAAAGAAGAAGCTTTCTTCTCTACTTGAACATTGCTATATCCATGGTGGACAACATTTGGGTGAAAATGGTTAATTCATGAAGGCATTGTTTCCTTTTTTTAAATTTATTTTCTGAATCATTCTGCTAAAACTCCATAGAAATTACGGAATGATGTCAAAATCAATTCTAAAATTATAACATCGTAATACATTTTAACTCATAAAAACAAATAGCAAGTGTCAAATACTCCATGGTAATCGAAAACACGAATTAGATAGTCCGCGACAATATATTTAGTTTCTTCAGCATTTACCCTAAAAAATTATACTTACATTAGTCGCATGAATGATATTGAAAACTCGATGAGTTCCGCGCTTTTATTTCATATATGTCAATTGAGTTTTGTAGTTACTTATTATTTAATAATTTTTTATTTGAGAAGAGAAAATGAGTTTTACCAATAGATATAATTTTCAGCCTATAATTACAAATAACAAGATTGCTTTTTAAAATTACCACTAACAAGTTTCCATCTATTTATAACAGAATTTGTTAATCCATAAATTACGAAATTACCATTTTTACAATACCACTGCAAGTCAGTAGCATTGGGCATTTCTGATAGTCAGTAGAATTATACATTTTTGAGGATCACTAATATTCCACTAAGAGTTATAAACTATTTGAATGTTAATCATACTGAGGGTCAGTAGTAAATCGCGTAATACTATTGACCCTCAATAATGTTATAAAAAAAAAAAAAATTTGTAATTACCATTTAACGAATTCTGTTAGTTAAATTGATGAAAACTTGTTAGTGGTAATTTAAAAAATAGGCTTCTTATTAGTAATTATGAGTTCAAAAATTTAATTATTAGTAATTTTTTATTCTAATAATGAACCAACGAATTAAGTATTGGATTATGAGGAGACGTTTGCACCACTAGCTATCACAGATGGAGTGAGGTGCTGAATAATGTATGCCCATGTATCATGTGACCATGTAATCTCAACCAGGTAGAAGCCGTAGAGAAAGCACCAGCGAGGAAACTCAGGAAAGTGTCACTTGTGTATAATCTTTGCAATTCTGGTAAAAGAAGGCATAGTGAACTCGATGTTCAACAGCATACTAGAGATGGCAAAGGTCAATCCCAAGTATTTTCATAAGAGATAGCGCTAACCTTAGCATCCACTGGTATGCCAATATCTGGTGGTGGCTCTATCGTGCCAATTGACAATTGCAGGGGACCCAAATGTGACTACGATACTGTTAGCCCCTCAGTGCCGAGTATGCTTAGGCATGGCATGAGCCTTGTGCCATGTCTAGGATACCATGATAAGGTGGCTCTATCCTCATGGATCTGACGCACGAAAAAGAATTAGATATGTCCCCAGGATTTACTGTCATAGAGAATTGAGGGTGTTGCTGAAGCATAACTAGCCTGCCTTTCTCTTTTGGGAATCAACAGGACCTCTCACCAGCTTTGTTTTTGGGAATCAACAGGCAACCTCATCAGCTTCAACATATGAAAAGAACCTGAGAAGGAGACTAGCCTGTCTTGGTTTTTCGAATCCAACCTCGACTAGCATGACCATGTGTGGTGATCTCATTCAGCAGAATACTTTTGTTTCAAGCCTCATATTCCTATTTGTACTTGAGGGAACTTCCGGAGGAGCACTTATTTGCATGCTACCAGTAATCTCCACAAGAACAAACCCCATTTCTAAAATGATGGAACCTTGTAGTATCTCTGAGAATGATTTCTCTTTTGTCAATTGCTGATATATACTTAATTGCATGATGACAGTGTAAATATATAATGGTATGATATTGCATATATAAAATGAGATAAATAATAACTTGAATTTAGAAACCAAAAATTCCAGAAAATAAACAAGAAGGTATGAAGAAATATTCAACCAATACCGAACGAGTTTTGAGATGGATTACAAAAAGTCAAGTCGTGTGTGTCACACACTCTCTTTAAGACAACTACGCCGCCTCTACTGGTGCAAAAGGCTTGTTGGCGCTCGTCTCTCAGGATACAATGACTAACAAATTCTTGTAGCTGCACTGCTGCAAGAAAGTCTGCGAACCGGAGAAAGTACCTCTTTCTATCACCAGAAAGTGAAACAAGAACACAAGAGTAGAAGAGAGAGTTTGAGAGGAGAAGAGCTGATGTTGGTGTGTCTAACTAAGGAATAGGAGGCCCTTTTTATAGTGTGAGGAATGCTTTGGCTTTTAAAGTCAGCAATGAATATAGGAAACTCAATGGCCAAGAAACAACACAAAATTAATGACCATGAATGGCTGAATAATTATGTGTTATAATACTGGAATGAGTCCAAAAAGAATCCGGGCTGGGTGCAAAAAGGAGCCTGTGTTCTGGAGCCCAAATCGGCGTTGCATTCGTGCCCCCTTGCGCGTGAGAGTGTATAGTTTGTGTTTACACAACTATACCTCATAGGAGGATGATTCTATATAAACCCTCTTTACTTTTCCCTTTATCCAATGTGGAACAAACTTTTTTTTCCCCATTTCAAATAGCCAACTTTGGATGACAATTTTTCATTAATCCCAAAACCAAATTAGGCATATGAACACATGATCTTGTAGTCCTCATTATGGAGAATACAAATCCAAGTTTATTTCTCATTAATCATAAGTGTAACACACTTTAATTAATCTATTTAAATTTGGTTTTATAAATGGGTTTTAACCCATTTTTTCCAACAGACAGTCCCCACATACTCTCAAGTTTTTGAAAATGCGAATTGGCGTCCCTAATGTATAAGCCCAAAAGCAATTGCTAGTTTTTCACTATGCCATAATAGCAGCTGTTGTTTCTCCTCTTCCTCAACATCATGTAATGCAAATCCAAGATCTGGAACATAGCCTGCCAACTTCATTTTCTGATCCAGCTCAGACAGTTTCCCTTGTATCGATGCCAATTCTGGGTGAGCCCTGTCACCTGATCTGAACTCATGCACTACACTCTTTACCTCAATCCAACTATAGCCAGGTGTCTTCACGACCCTATTTTCTTTCATCGATCGTCTGACCTTTGCCGCAAGGTCCCATCTATTTCTTGCAGCATAAACATTAGCAAGTTCAACATAACCTGTTGCTCTCGATGGATCAAGACCAAGCAATTTCTCGGCAGCAAACTCAGCTAACTGTAAGTTCTTGTGCGTCCTACAGGCACCCAACAGAGATCCAAAAATAGCAGAATCTGGCTCAAATGGCATTTTCTTTATCAAAGCTACAGCTTCAACTAACTTACCAGCACGACCAAGAAGGTCTACCATACAAGTATAGTGCTCTGGCTTAGCTTCAACTTGATACTCCGGCGCCATTATTGATTCAAAATATTGAACCCCAAGATCTACCAGTCCCGCATGATTGCAAGCCATTAACACAGACACAAACGTGATCCAATCTGGTTTTACTCCGTCATTCCTCATCTGGTCAAACAAACTGAGAGCTTTTAAGCCCTCCCCATGTTGCGCATATCCAGCAATCATTGCATTCCAAGTAACAACATCTTTTCGTGTCATCTCAATGAAAAACTTCCACGCATCCTCCAAATTCCCGCATTTACAATACATACTAACCAATGCAGTTCCTGAAGTCGTATTACATAATTTTATCTTATAGAGCAGCTAATTTAATCTTACATAATTGCCTACCCAATTGCAGCGCCGACAAGTTGCTGCACCCAAGTAGAGTGCTACTCAAACTCCATGCATCTGGCCTGACCCCGTATCCAATCATTGACCTAAAAAGTTTCAAACCCTCTTCAGCTCGACAGTTCTCCACATACCCTGCAACCATAGTATTCTATGTCACTAAACTCTTCTCAGGCATCTCTCCAAACAATTTCTCAGCCAATCCAATCTTCCCAAACTTCATATACCCCGTAACCATCGCCGTCCACGCCACGACATCCTTAACCGGTGCAAGCTCAAACCACTTGACCGCCGAGTCCAAATCCCCACAATTCACATACCCCGAAACCAACGCACTCCACGACACACTGTTCTTCTCCGGCATCAATAGAAACAGCTTCTGCGCTTCCCACATCTTCCCATTCTGAGCAAAACCCGATATCATGGTATACCACGACACAAAGTTCTTAACCGGCATTGCATCAAAGAACTCCATAGAAGAGCCAACACCAAGATTACGTAAATAACAAGCCAACATGGTATTATACAAGCGAGTGTCTGGTTGAGGAATTTTATCAAACAGTTGGCGGGCTTCTTTCACTTTCCCTGGAGTTTTCGCAAACCCGGCTAAAATCGAGTTCCAACTACTTGTGGTTCTAACTGTCATTTTCTCAAACACATTAAGTGCAGAATCTAAGTCCCCGGACCTAATGTGGCTTGTGATCAACTTATTCGACGTGATCACATTGCGAAAATGTGGAGGAGTGGCTTTTTGGGTTTGATTGGGTTGTGTTATTTGGGTTGTGATGGTGGAGAGGGGAGAGGTTTGGTTTTTGGCATTAGGGAAAGTTGTGAGCAGCTGTGCTCTTGTGCTTGTTCTAAGACATGTCATGGTATCTGTCAACAAATTAATTACAACAAGCACCGGCGGATCTAAAAGGTTTTCTGAGGTAAGGCAAAACTCAAACCAAGTAGTAAGGATATTAAGAGAAACAAAACATAATGTCGTAGGAAACTAGGAATCAAATCAAGGATTCAAGGGGTGTTTAGCATCAAGGGGTTTTGGCGTCAATGCACAAACTACCAAGAGAAAAGAAAATTAAAATGAAGAAGAAAGGTTACAGGATTGAGAATGGGTGATATGAAATTAAGTCTACTCTATGTAATTGGAAATTTGGAGCACAATTGTACAAAGCAGACGCATCGTTCATGATCTTTTCAAATTTGTAATCTAATACGCTATAACAGAGATTTTACTTACTTTTGGGGATTTTGGACTCTAAACCTTCTCCAACAAATTCTCCATCTCATTCTCTAAAATGGAGATTTGGATGAGAGATAATATTTTTTTTTGCATCGTAAAGGGTATCCCAAAGGCTTCCTAGGCCCAAAGACTAATCCCTCGGGGGAGGTCATCCTACGGGGGCATTGCAGCCCCTCCCTAGCCACTTTGCTTTCATGAAGGATCGAACTCCCGACCTGGAGTGGTTATCAGTATGGGGTGCCCGACCACTATACTATCCTTAGTGGTTTGGATGAGAGAAAATCTATTTATCCGTATACTTGTAGAGAGAGAAAGAAAAATTTGCATGATAAAAAATTAATGAACAAATCAATTTGACACAGAAAACTAAAAGACATTAATTACAATTTACAATAAATATTGAATATTTTATTTAAAATAAATAAATTTATTATTATAAAATAACTTAAAAGTAATCATTAATTATAATTTACAATAAATGTTGAATATTTATTATTGTGTTATAAATGTCAGATGATGCAAAATAGGGAATCTGTTGGAGTTGGAGCAAAAAATTATGAAGATTTTAGATAAAAGGACAATCTTACTTTGAAAATAAGAAAAAAAAAAAGCCCATTCTTTTTCACTTGATAAAAAATGACATAGTTTTAATATGTTTATCATAAAAATGTCTATTCTATTTGACTAAATAATAAAAAAAAGAAGCTATTTTTAGTTTTGTTTGTGACTATAATACCCATTTTTTTGTTTTTTCTTTTATACATAATACTCTTTCCTCCTACACTCTCTTTATCAAAACTCTCTCTCTCTACAGTTGTTATAATACTAAAACCCTAGCATGAGCAGCCATCTCCATTCTTTTTCACTTGATAAAAAATGACATAGTTTTAATATGTTTATCATAAAAATGTCTATTCTATTTGACTAAATAATTAAAAAAAAAGCTATTTTTAGTTTTGTTTGTGACTATAATACCCATTTTTTCTTTTTTCTTTTATACATAATACTCTTTCCTCCTACACTCTCTTTATCAAAATTCTCTCTCTCTACAGTTGTTATAATACTAAAACCCTAGCATGAGCAGCCATCTCCTCTTTCTTCCAAACCCCAACCACCATAGCATGGATCTTCGTCATCGGTGCTCGAAGTCGACACCGGCTGCCATCTCCTGCCTCCCTCGCTCAATCTCTAGCCTTTATGGTTGAGAATCTAAGCAACGACATTTGCCGCCAAGCGGATTCTCCATCTACGCCTTTCGTCACCTTCTCTTAATACTACAAAATCTATTTTCGATACCTGTTCAATCAATCCAAGTGCAACCAAGGCGATATGGCTTCGAGTCACAGAGGCGTCTTCCTCCTCTCATGGAGTGGTGGTTTTTTGATTGGAACCAAAAAGAAGGTTACAGTGATGCCGTCGATGGAGGCCGTAATTGGATGCCTTAGAGTACTGATGATGAAAGTCGTGCTGGCCCTAGAGATCAGCTTTGGCTGGGTAATACCGTTGGCGATGAGTATCGTCGGATGTTTTTTGCTGTCGGCGGTGGGATCTCTGTACCCGGCTGGAAAGAGACAACATCGGCTCTGGGATTGGATCTGGGCTTTGAATCAGGCCGTGGGAGGTTTTTGGACCTGGGCTGGAAGGGTTTTCTTTTACAGCTGATGAGATACTTAGCCCTGATGTTGCGGGCAAGGCCGCATCGTAGAAGCAAGATGCTAGGTCATCCAAGATATCTGACTGAATCTGCAGTTACATCTGAAGCTTTTCGCTGCGGTGGTCATGGTCGCGGCTGGTGAGGGCACTGCTAGCTTGCTTATACCTTAGCGAAATACAAAAAGCAATCTTCTACTGCTACTGCTGCCAAGATTTCTGGTGCTGAGATGCTGTCTTACCTCTTTTCTGGTCATCCTTGCCCTAATGATAAGGGCAAGAAGCAAATTTAATTTTATTTATTTTTGCCTATTGCAATGTTCTATCATATATTGGTAATAGGCTTGCTTTAATAAGTGAGCATGTTACCGTCTAATGATTAGATCTATTTTTATGTATCGTTGTGGTTTATCCCACATACTTTTTATCTACCCCTGGTCCGTAGAGGGAGGATATGTAACAGTCTTTTCTGGCTTGAGTTTTAATACAATCAACTTGATTTCTTTAAAAAAAAAAAAAACTCTTTCTCTCTCCCTCTCTCTCCAGAAGTCTTTCTCCGCCTCCAAATACTCATCGTCGCTGCTGGTGTTGGCGTTAGTAGCATTCGCGGTCACCGGTGCTCTGCTTCAGCGAGCTCTGCGGAAAGGCCAGCAGTGGCGGCAAGCCGTCTACAGGTGCCTGCTTTTCTTCTTCCTAGGGTTCTTCCTCAGTATCGTCCCCTTCGGCCAAGGCGACGCCAACGCCGCCGCCGCAGCCAGGGATTCAATTTCGACATCAAGCCGCCGCACATCAATGTCCAACTCGACACAAAAGATCAAGTCCCAAAGCGCCGAGAAGATTTCGTCTTGGACATCAGCCCCGTCGCCGCTGCGTAGGAGGAGAGATTTGATGACGTGGCGGCGGAGGAGGTGGTGCCGAGGAAGCAGGTGATTGTGGTGACGTCGCAGCTTAATCGAAGCCTCGTTTCCGGCAATGGAGTCGATTCTGGCCCGCGCGCTGGAGTACACTCTCAAGTACTGGCTCAAATCCTTCTCCAGAGACCAGTTCAAGCTCCAGGGACGCACTTGCAGCTCTCCAATCTAGGTCAAATTCGCCTCTAATTTTTCGCCGCAATTTCGTTCGGTAATGGAAGGTTTTCTTATTCGTTTGTGGTTTTGGATTACAGATAGGGACGGCGACGCTTTGCACTCCAGCATGGGATTACCGCCGGCGATACACATCACCACCGCCAGAGTCGGCAAGCTTGAGATAGTGGTTGGTGATTCTTAATCCTGCACTCATTTGTTTACTGATTCGGTTTAATGCGATTCTTGAGTAGATGTAGCTTAAGCTTAGTGAAAATTGAGAAAGAAATGAATTGAGGAGTTTTGTATTAAGTGTTTTTTTTTTTTTGTGTGATTTGATAGCTGCCTTCTGTGAGCAATGTACAAGTGGAGCCGATAGTAGTGCAGATTGATAAGCTGGATTTGGTGTTGGAGGAGAATGCAGAGTTGGGTGCAAGGAGCAGTCCGAGCAGGTAATTTCGAGTTGTATATTTTAGGTTGATGTTAGTAATGAGGATTGTTGGTGGCCGATTGTGGATACTGAGGAGTAATCTAGTGCATGCAATTCACCGTCGGCTGCTAGTGCTGGGAAAGGAAGTGGTTATGGATTTGCTGATAAGGTTAGGTTTGCTCAATGAAGTTAATGTATGCAGTTTATATCAGTGAGGACATATTCTTGTCCTTCTTTCAGTGTATTGGAACAATGAGCCTAAGAACTTGTGCCTTTAATACTATGTCTCTGGTGGTAGAGGTAGAGAAACAATTTTAGGAACATGGCGATTATAGCTTGTTAGCCAAGTAATATTTGTGTAGATACGAGTTCCTATACACCCTTCAACCAACGAGAGAGATGACGAACTATACCTTTGTTATATTCTAAGTAGTGGACTCTCTGGAATTCATTCAAGAAAATGTCTCTATAGGCACTTAATGAGCCATGCTTGATATATTCAGCCCAATATTTAGCATCCCATTTTCCATGTCCACTTCGACTAACGCTGTCTCTCTCCATCTCTCCTATAAATAGTTGTTACCTGGGAAGCATTGGTTGTATTTTTATTTTTTTTTTGTCATTTTGTTCATGTCATTCTTCCTTTGCTCTCCTTCTTCTTGTATTTCAGCGTCCATAGGAAATTGACCTTTTTAAACTATCAGATTGTAGATGGAATGACAGTAGAGATTCACACAGTAAATCTTCTACTTGAAACTCGTGGGGGTGGTTACTTGTTACTTGGATAATTACTTTGATAATTACTCAGATAGTTACTTAGATAGTTACTTGTTACTTGGATAGTTACTCAGAAGTTACTTGGATAGTTATTTGGATAGTTACTTTAGTAGTTACTTGGATAGTTATTCAGATAGTTACTTTGATAGTTACTTTGATAGTTACTCAAATAGTTACTTCGATAGTTACTCAGTTACTTTGATAGTTACTTGAATAGTTACTTGGATAATTATTCAGATAGTTACTTGGATAGTTAGTAACTAAGATTCTTAATTACTAAGATGATAGTTACTTAGATAGTTAGTAAGATAGCTATTAAGATGATAGTTACTTACATAGTTAGTCAGATAGTTACTAAGATGATAGTTAGTTAGATATTTACTAAGATGATAGTTAGTAAGATAGTTAATAAGATGGTAGTTAATAAGATAGTTACTAAGATGGTAGTTAGTAAGATAGTTACTAAGATTATAGTTAGTTAGATAGTTACTAAGATGATAGTTAATAATAATTTTAGTAAGATAATTAGTAAGATAGTTACTAAGATAATAGTTAGTAAGATAGTTACTAAGATGATAGTTAGTTAGATAATTAGTAATATAGTTGTTGACGGTAGCCATAGAGGGGCTACCCAGGCCCACAGACCCGCAGCCGCACCACCCGGGCCCGGTCCATGGCCCGGGGCAGGATCGTTAACACCCGGACCCGGGGCCCAGCAGCCTACCTTATGGCCAGGGGCCCGGGAGCCGGGGGCGCCAGCCTGCTAAACAGACCACCAAAGCTGCCTCAATGTATGAACATAAGGGGATCAGTCCCACATCGAAGAGTGAGACCAAACCTCACGCTCGACAACCTATATAAAGGCCTCAACTACCCTCAGTAATAGGTAACCCACTCTCCAACTACTTATTTTTCCCGCTTAAGTTATCCATTTATCCCAATGGTACTAACTTAGGCATCGGAGAGGAGAAAACCGGCTCGCCCGGTATTCCTCTTAGTTAGCAGGACTTGCAGGAAGGAATCACACCAAGATCCACCAGTCTCTGTCAGGCCTATGGGTTACAACAGAAACAATTGGCGCCGTTTGTGGGAAGATTTTAAAAAGTTACGTTGCATTACCAGCGGGTAGAAGAGCGGGTTAAAAAAAAAAACATGACAGAAAGTTCAGAAGCGGGGCGGGAAAGAAATGTAGAAGAGGATCAGCGGATCCTACCAGAGCAAGTGCTCATCGCTACCCCGGTTGCAATACGGGAGCAGCCCCCCGGCCTAGATGGCCAGACCGACGGCAGCTATCAGGGACCAAGCGGCACACCAGGGCATGCAAAGGTAGCACGCGCGGGAAAGGCCCGGCGGAAGGCAACCAACTAACGCACCGGGGCCCTTCGCTGACATTCTTGGACGACCCGAGTGACGAGGAAGATAGTCTAGCTGGCGACAGTGACCAGGACACCGCATATAGCCCCGACCGGCACGATATGGTGGGGGAGGTAGAGGTGATGAGAGCAAAAGTCGATCGCCTGCGCGCGGAGAGCGACCGAGATAGAGCAGAGTCAAAAGCCCGGTATCAGGAAATGGAGTCGGTGAATGCCGCCTTGGTGGCTGCCCTAGAAAGAGGACAGCAGCGCAATGCCGCTTTGGCAAGGACACATGTATCCACATCGAGGCAGCCCCTGCGCCCCGAAGCGGGACAATCATCGGGGGGAAGGTCCACCGACCCCAAGGAGGTGGAGTCCCCGGGCGACGTAGCGCTACCGAAGAGCACACCGGCCCCCCGGCAACTACACGCTTCATTCGAGGATGAAACTATGACCCCGACCGCACGGGCACTACAAGTACTGTCCGACTCCGTGTAAGATATGAAGGCCCAAATGGAGGCCAATGAGAGAAGGGCAGCGCGACCACTAGAAGGTGAGCGATTCAACGAACGTACTTGACCCTTTTCGCACCGGGTTTTGGAATCCGGGAGATCCGGTAACCAAAAGTTCCTGAAACTGACGTACTCAGGAGCCGGCTGCCCATACCAACACTTGGATAGCTTCCGGTCCCAAACGTGCGCCAAGGGCTACTCTGACGCTGTGTGCTGCAACATCTTCCAGGAAACCTTATCCGGAGAGGCACTCAGCTGGTTCTACGAGCTGCCGGCAAACTCCGTTGAGGCATTTGAGCAGCTGGCCGATCGGTTTGTCGGCCGCTTCATCCTACGGGTCGAAGGACCCCGGACATCGACGGTTATCTTCAACTGCAGGCAGACAGATGGCGAGGAGCTAAGGACGTTCGTTAACCGCTGGCAAACGGCGACTGCCGAGGTTAGGAACCTAGACAAGGGGATCGCCGAGATGGCGTTCAAGCAGGGTCTCCAGCCAAGGAAATTTTCTTACACCGTGATGGTAGAGCTCCCGCAGGGGTACGATGAGCTGATGGCGATGGCTATCAAGCACGCTCAGGCGGACCACGAAACCTATGGGCGTCACCTGCACAAGAGGAAGAGGGAGGAGCCCTTCCGGTCCACCAAGAAAACAGGACCAGACAGCGGGGCCAGGACCAAGGTGCCCAACCCAACAAACTGGCTAGAAACTGGGGGAACCAACCGCAGCAGAAAGCCTTTCCTGACAAGCCCCAGGGCGGGCACAGGCCCGCGCATTACCAACAAGAACGCCCCCTGGCGATCATGCCAGCGGAACGTCAAGAAGTCTTCACCACTCTAACCTCTTCGTATGAGGACATTCTGTACGAGAACAGGAACATCATTCCCCCACCGCTAAAGAGGAAGCACCCAAAGGGGAACCTTACCCCGGCGCGAACAGGCAAATACTGCTCCTACCACGATGAGGCTACCCATAGGACAAACAATTGCATCGCCCTCAAAACAGCGGTGGAGGGATTAGTTAGTAGCGGTACCAAGGAGAAAGGCAGGCAGATACCGCCTAGGACCGGGACCAGGGTTGGTAAGCACGCCCGGGCCCGGCGATAGGTCAAGCGACACAAGAAATTTTGAGCCCAAGGCTAAGTGCTAATTTTTCCAGCACAATTAACTTGACATACCAACGGTTCAGCTGATTTAATATTACAAGATATATATTCCAACTGTTTTGAACGAAATCCAAGGCAAACCATCGGTACTATAAAAATCCAAAGGCAGGCAACACAAAAGCCCGTGAGCAAAAAAAATCCATTCCAGCAATTTACCAGGCCGGTATAAAAAAAATATATATATCTGCCTAAGGAGCCGTGGCCTCCTCCCCAGCGGGCTCAGCCTGCCCACCGGCTTCCTTCTGTAGAACAGCCGCATCCACCCCGGCGGGCTCGGATTGCTGAGGTCCGTCCTCCTCTTCCGGCTGCTCCTCCTCCTGCGGCTGCCCATCCATATCATCATCGGCCTGCGCCTGCGGCATTTGCGAGGTATTCAGGTACCCCTTCTTTTCCCACTCCACGTAGGCATCGGCGATACTCGCCTCCCTAGCCTTCTCCAGAAGGACAAGAAACTGTCTGGCCTTCTCCCGCTCAAGCCTGGACTTCTCAGCCTCCAAGCGCTCCCGGGCGCCGGCCAGAACGGCCACCTGCTTCTTCAGCTCCGGCAGCTCTTCACTCGGGTCCGGCTGGTACAAATTGTACAACAGCTGCAGAATGACAGGCCACCGATTAGAAAAAGAAAAAAAAATGTTGTTCGACCGTTGCAGAAGAACCAAACTATTCTTACCCGGAGGACCAACTCCTTACTCTTCTGACGATTCTCCCCCGACAGGGCTCCAGCGGCCCCAGGCCTATCCAGACCCAGGCCGGTCACGTCCTCTAGCAGGTTCCGGACGAACGGGCTTTCCGGACCTCCCCTCCTCGGTTCTTCCACCGGAGCGGGACTACTCTACGGGGCGGCCGAACTTGAAGCCTCAGCGGCTCTATCCCTAGCGGGACTCGTCCAACCACTGGTCAACTTAAGCCGTTTCGCCAAGTTCTCACCAAACGACCGACCAGTTAGCGTCACCAGCGCGGAAGGCGGGACATCCATGATCCTCTTCCTCTTCTCACCCAGGTCGACCAGTGAAGAAGATTGTGCGCTAGGCAAGGAGACCCTGGTGACAAGTGGGACCGATCCCACTCAATGTGGAATCCTATCCGTTCCACCAGGAACCTTTGGTGGCTCGCCAGCGGTTTTTCCCTTCCCGGGCCCCGCTGAGGATCCCGCGGCATGAGTCTTCACACGCCTTAAAACGTAGTCCTCATCCGCAACATCCACGGCCACCGGCTCGGCGTGGATGGTAAGCCGGCCAGTCTCCCAATACACAGTGGTCCGCGAAACGACCTCTCCTTTCTCCTTCAGCCTCAAGACAAGATCCTCACCATCCATGGATAGCGTGTTAGCGGGTTTGATGACCGTCCGGGAAGATGCACCTGCAGAACACCAAACAAAGAGTTAGACGTAGTATAAACTCGGTCAGCTGGAACTTCATTGCTAAAATCCCGACTACGCACCGGGATCCCGCCCCAGGCCGCAGTACTCCAACACTTCTCGCCATATGAAGTTGTAGGAGCTTCGCTCAAGCCCGGACCAGCACTCGAATATCGCAGCAATCCTATCCCGCTCTAACTCAGACAGTACGTATGTGTTGACAGTAGCCACAGAAGGGCTACATAAGCCCGCAGACCCGCATCCGGGGCCGGCCTGAGGCCCGGAGCAAGATCACCAGCACCCGGACCCGAGGTCCAGCAGTCTACCTTGTGACCAGGGGCCCGGGGACCGGGACGCCAGCCTACCAAAGAGGTCACCAGAGCTGCCCTTTTATGTGCGAACAGAAGGAAGCCAGTCCCACATTGAAGAGTGAGACCAGACCTCACGCCCTGCCACCTATATAAGGGCTTCAACTACCCTCTTTAATAGGTAACTGATCTCTCCAACTACTTATCATACGTGCTTTCAGTTATCTATTCATCCCAACTATACTAACTTAGGCATCGGAGAGGAGAAGACCGGCCTGCCCGGTATTCCCCTTAGTGAGCAGGTTAAGCAGGTGGAGATCACTTCTAGATTCTACCAGGCCTACGGGTTTGTGCAGAAACAATTGGCGCCGTCTGTGAGAAGTTCTTACATAAAAACCACGTAAGCATCACCAAAATGGCAGAAAGCTCAGAAGCGGGCCAGGAAAGAAATGCAACGGAGGGTCAGCGGGTTGCACCAGAGCAAGCGCTCATCTCCAACCCGGTCGCTGTACGGGAGCAGCACAACGACCAGGGCAACCAGGAAGACGGCAGCTGTGGGAGGCCGACCGGCACGGCGGGGTCATACCATGATAGCATGCGTGGGAAAGACCCGGTGGAGGGAGACCAACCAACCGACAGGGGCTTCTCGCTGACATTCTCGGATGATCCGAGCGACAAAGAGGAGAGTCTGCTCTGTGACAGCGACCGAGACACCGCGTACAGCCCCGATCGGCACGATATGACGGGGGAGAAACGGGCGATGAGGGCAGAAGTCGGTCGCCTGCGTGCGGAGGGCGACCGGGATAGAGCAAAATCCAATGCCCGGTATGAGGAAATGGAGACGGTAAACGCTGCCCTGGTGGCTGCCCTGGAAAGAGGCCAGCAGCGCAGCGCCGCCATGACAAGGGCAACTACACCCGCGCCAGGCCGACCCCAGCGCCTTGAGGCAGGGCAATCTTCGGGAGGAAGGTCCAGCGACCGCAGGAGGACGGAGTCCCCATTCAAGATTGCACTTGACCGGGAACTTGGGGGACTTGTTGACAGTAGCCACAGAAGGGCTACATAAGCCCGCAGACCCGCATCCGGGGCCGGCCTGAGGCCCGGAGCAGGATCACCAGCACCCGGACCCGAGGTCCAGCAGTCTACCTTGTGACCAGGGTCTCGGAGACCGGGGGCGCCAGCCTGCCAAAGAGGTCACCAGAGCTGCCCTTTTATGTGCGAACAGAAGGAAGCCAGTCCCACATCGAAGAGTGAGACCAGACCTCACGCCCGGCCACCTATATAAGGGCCTCAACTACCCTCTTTAATAGGTAACTGATCTCTCCAACTGCTTATCATACGTGCTTTAAGTTATCTATTCATCCCAACTATACTAACTTAGGCATCGGAGAGGAGAAGACCGGCCCGCCCGGTATTCCCCTTAGTGAGCAGGTTAAGCAGGAGGAGATCACTTCTAGATTCTACTAGGCCTACGGGTTTGTGCATAAACAGTATGATTGGTCGCCAAGGGGCTGGAAAGCACCAGAAACTCGATACGTCCTCCTCATCTTCTGCCACCTCCCCCCTGCCATCACCACCTTCTTTCTCCAGCTCTTGTCCAACCACGAAGGCAGGTGGGTGATAATAGGCTTAAAGTGCCGGGCGCCAAAGGTGATGCAACCCCGACACCCTTTCTTTTATCGAGAAGGACAATCTGTACAATGCCCGGAACTCGTTCACCGTCGGCATGCTCATCCCGGACAGCTCGTACAGACAACCAAGGCTCAGCAGTTGCCTCCACTGGTTTCCTGGAAGCTGCGCGGGGGACACGTGCAGAGCGCTGAGCATGTACTGTACGAAGTCTGGCAGCGGGAGGGAGAACCCTTTACGGAACTGGCCTCCATGAACAGCAACTCAACCCTTCTCCGGGTTACAAGCCAATTCTCCGGGATTCAGCGGCCTTAATTTCACTTCATCCGGGATACTCCACGTTTCCCGGAAGGCGGCAACCTCTGCGGGACTCATGGTACTCTCCGGTTCGTCACACACCACAGCCCCTTCCCCATCCCCAATCGTGTAAACTGCGGGCGAGGTACCATGAAAGGGTACCCCATGGGAGATGTCCTCTTGCCCCAGAGACTCGGACGGCGAGGCCTCGCCATGGGAGCGGGAGACTGCTTCTGACTCCGAGGAAACCGACGTAAGCCAATCCTCCAACCTTTCCTCATCATCCGTCACAGGTCGTCTAGCGACCGATTCAGAAGTTTCATCAGAGCTCCCAGAATTCATGTAACCTAGGAGGAGGAAAACAAAACCCCACCGCCGGTCAGCGACAACCTAAAACAGCGCCCTCTGCGGTTGCTCCCTAAATCTGCCGCAGATTCCCCGCTCCAAACAACTCATCCGTTGCGATAGGGATCCCTCGGCAAAAGAAAACCCCCGCAAAACAAGAACCAACAAAGGAGGCGGAACTTACCGATTACTATGCACAACCGAGGAAAGTTAGTCCTGGGAAAACACCGAGCAATCGTATGTAAGAGCAAGCACGCCTGAAGCACGGATAGCGCAAGAATACCTTCACAGAACTTTCTCCGGATTCCTCTCCAGCGTTTTCTGCTTCTCTCTCAAACAAGAGCAAAAAAAAAAGAGTAAACAATGAAGACAAGGAAGGCCTTTATATAGACATGTTCGGCACCCTAGGCACCCCTGTAATCCCCCCAAAATACTCAATCGGGGCAAGTCAAACGGCTGCTAATCCGAGCCTTCCATCTCAGACCGCTCCCTACTGACACGTGTCCCAGTATCGGTAAAATCCCCACGCCATCATAACTAATGGGACTGATGGGCTTTCTCCTTCAATGCATGTCAGCCACTTGCCTCGCCTACAAATGGCAGTTGAAGGAGATGGGGGTGAGAACCGAGGCGTCCAGCCCCCCACCACTTCCCCAAGCGCCAACCTCAATTCAACGAAAGTCATCCCATTGGGTCACTGCCGTTGCCATCGGCATCCCATCGGGTAATATACATTTCATCGGTTATGTGGCATTCCACCAGTTCACAGGCATTCCAACGGGTAATATACATTCCACCGGTTCCACCTGGCATTACATCAGTTTTGTGACATTCCATCGGTTTAGTCACTTTCATTCGCGCCTACGGGCACGGACAAGCCAGTAACAACTTAAGACTTCAAAACATCGGGCTTTATAAACCCGGGAGAGTTGTTTCTCTAACACAGGACAAATCTTCTCGCAGAATAGAAATCATGCACATAAATCACGCCTGTACGAACAAGGGCTGTGACACGATCAGTGGTACACCCAACAACAACCGGGTCACTGGCCTGGAGAATTGTTCCTCTAACACAGGTCAAATCTTCCCGCAGGCTAGAAACCCTGCATCACACAAAGTTGTGAAAAATATGGGGGACAAATGGCTGGGCCACCCCACAGGGAGAATTGTTTCTCTAACACAAGACAAATCTCCCCGCAGGCTAGAAACCCTGCACATAACCTCACGCCTATAACGTTCAGGCTGAGAAGAACTAGCGGATGTTGACCGGTGCTTTAACACGGCCGCAACATCCCACCGGTAGCTATCACTACCAGATCTGAGGGAATAGCCGACGAAAAAAATTTCGTCGGCTATGCCAATTTTTCGTCGGCTATACCTTCTACCGACGAATTTTTCGTCGGCTATAAGTCGTCGGGAAAACCCCGTCGGTAATACAATGGCCGACGAAAAAAACCAATTCGTCGGCTATAGTAGAGTATGGCCGACGAATTTACCGACGAAAATATTTTTTGTCGGCCAAACCTGGGAGAAATTGCCGACGATTTTCGTCGGGTATTTTCGAGTATGGCCGACGAAATTCATTAAGTATAGCCGACGAATTCATAAATTTTCGTCGGCTATTTCTTCGAAATATATTACTATTTTAATAGGTATTAATTAGTTATAGCCGACGAAATAATGCACTTTTCGTCGGCTATAAGTTGTATAGCCGACGAAATTTGTAAAATTCGTCGGCTATAGAGATTATAGCCGACGATATAATGCCAAAATCGTCGGCTATAACTGCATTTTGGGCAAAAAAAAATACCGGATCGGAGGAGATGGAGGAGGCCGGAGGAGGAGGAGGAGGAGGGGAAGGAGGAGGAGGAGGAGGAGGGGAAGGAGGAGGCCGGAGGAGGAGGAGGCCGGAGGAGGGGGGGAAGGAGGAGAGAAAAAAGGCGGGAGGAATCGATTTAAAAGATTTAGAAGGAGAATAGCCGACGATTTAAAAGATTTCGTCGGCTATACTTAGAGAATAGCCGACGATTTAATATATTTCGTCAGCTATACTTTGGAAAATCAACAGCCGTCGGATCTGAGCCATCCAACGGCGGACAATAAAAAGGCGCGGATCAAGAGTTTAGCCGACGAAACATTGTATTTCGTCGGCTATACTTAGAGAATAGCCGACGAAATACAATGTTTCGTCGGCTATTCTATGAAAAAATATTAAACTGCCGTTTTGAGGCCCTAAACGAACTCGAAAGCCCGAAAAAACCCACACATCGTAGCAAAGCTACGAGTTTGATTCCTGGCGTCGTTCCCTTTCCGGAATGGTATCACAATCATCATTCGGACGCCGGACGCCAAATCTACAGTAAACCGGGTTTTGACTTATTTCATTATTTCAGCACACGGATTTTATCGGAATCTTGTCATTTTTCAACCGTAGACGTATTTCATTATTTCGGTCATATCTTATTTGACGACATATTTGCATTTGAAGAGTGTACATATAGTAACTATTTGAAACTATACATTCACTTAAACACTTAGTAAACAAGTTAAGGAACATTAGTGCATATGTTCCGATTTTGAATCTAAAAGTTTGGAAAATCTATTCCAACCGTCAGATATCACCGTTTAGATTAAATACATGTATGAAAAAAAATCTAACTACATCTGACAACGTTCAAGGCTCGATCGGGACGGTCAACCGGGTGAGTCAACCCTTTAAACGCTTAGAAATGGTAATTGGCCTGTCTAAATGACGTTTTTTGGCCTGACCTTCAACAGATAATAGTTTCAAATCGATGAGACGCAACTAATCGTATAAAAATTTTCCTCAAAATATTTACCGACCGTCAGGCTACCCATAGGAAAACGGAAGTAAAAAACAGTTAACCGCAACATTCGGCACACAGATTTTGTCGGAATCTTGTCATTTTTCAACCGTAGACGTATTTCATTATTTCGGTTATATCTTATTTCACGACACATTTGCATTTGAAGGACGAAGCAATGGTTTGTCGATAGTGATAGAAAATGGAAGCTGTTTTTTTTTTTTTTTTTAATCATAACCGACGAAATCAAACCTAGTACTCGTCGGCCATACTTCCAAAAATTTTCGTCGGCTAAAGTTTCAGAGAAAGGCCGACGAAAATTCAAATCGTCTGCCAAAATATGAATATAGCCGACTATTTTTTTTTTTACCAACGAAAAAAAAAAATCGTCGGCCATTCTAGGGGAATAGCCGACGATTTTTTTTTTTAGCGACGAAAATTTTATTTCGTTGGCCGTTTTTTTTTATTTCGTCGGGAAAAGCCTGTTTTCTGGTAGTGTATGTTGGCTCGCACCCAACAGGTCTCCCCGTAGGCTCGCAACCCTGCACATTACCCCACGCTTATTCCAACACAAGCTGGGACGAATCAGGGGGTGCTGACCGGTGCTATAACATGGCCGCAACCCCCCACCGAGAATTAACCCCTAACACAGGACATATTCTCTGATTTGTACCACCGTGGGTAGCGATTTTCACTGGGGGACTCGTTCCGACATGGCAGTTCACCAGCCGGGTCCTCCTGGAGCATTTCATACCTGACTCGTTCCGACATGGCAGTTCACCGGCCGGGTCCTCCCGGAGCATTTCATACCTGACTCGTTCCGACATGACAGTTCACCGGTCGAGTCCTTGCGGAACATGGCATGGCGGATTTCAATGCCACATTATCATCTCATGCACTCATCCGGGTTCACCCCGCCCCATATGCATGGCATGGCGGATTTCAACGCCACATTATCATCCCATGCACTCGTCCGGGTTCACCCCATCCCATATGCATGACATGGTGGATTTCAACGCCACATTATCATCCCATGCACTCGTTCGGGTTCACCCCGTTCCATATGTAGGGCACGACGAAACTCAAGCACCACACCACCATCATCACAACTCATACTCATAACTGTTGCACATCATCATGAACAGGCACTCGCATCACCACGCACCATCATAACAGGATTTCCGCTCGAACGCCCGGCCAAGCCCAATCTTCAACGCGGAGTTGAAGGACTAGGGCACCGTTGGGTCGGTAACCCTGCGGGTCTGCGGGTCTGCGGGCCTGTAGAGCAAGACATATTTAAGTCCCCATTCAAGATTGCACTTGACCGGGAACTTGGGAGACTTGTTGACGGTAGCCACAGAGGGGCTATCTAGGCCCACAGACCCGCAGCTGCACCACCCGGGCCTGGTCCATGGCCCGGGGTAGGATCGTTAACACCCGGACCCGGGGCCCAGCAGCCTACCTTATGGCCAGAGGCCCGGGAGCCGGGTGCCAGCCTGCTGAACAGACCACCAAAGCTACCCCAATGTATGAACAGAAGGGGATCAGTCCCACATCGAAGAGTGAGACCAGACCTCACGCTTGACAACCTATATAAGGGTCTCAACTACCCTCAGTAATAGGTACCCTACTCTCCAACTCCTTATTGTTCCCGCTTAAGTTATCCATTTATCCCAACGGTACTAACTTAGGCATCGGAGAGGAGAAGACCGGCCCGCCCGGTATTCCCCTTAGTTAGCCGGACTTGCAGGAAGGAATCACACCAAGATCCACCAGTCTCTGTCAGGCCTACAGGTTACAACAGAAACAATAGTTAGTAAGATAGTTACAGAAAATGTTACTTTGATATTTACGCTGCCGTGGTGCGGTGCAGCGGCACGCTGCATTGTGTCCTGCATTTTTCATTGTTGATTCAGTTGCTTTCGATTTTTAAGCTCTTACTTTTATGTCCTTACTGTGATAGTTACTTGGATAGTTCTCAGCTTTTGAACAAACATGAACTGTTACTTTGATAGTTACTCGCATAGTTAGTTAGATAGTTACTAAGATAATAGTTACTAGAATAGTTAGTAAGATAGTTATTTGTCAAAAACTGTACTCATCAACAAATTCAACTAGCAAAGTTTACATTATTTTTCTCATTAGTCCTACAGTTTATTTACAGTACTCATTGAAAAATGAATAGATTGGTTATCTAATCAAATCTATTATTGAGACAATTGGAATGTTGTGGTCCAATGACAGTTTTCTTAAACTGGGTATAGAGGCCATAGAGCCATCATCTGCATCAACTACAGCTGAAAGAATAGACACTGGCCTCAAGCCCACCAAAACAACAAGGTCTACAGAAGCCTGAGTGTGACCAGCTCTCCGAAGAACCCCTCCATTTCGGTACTTAAGGGGAAACACATGGCCATGCCTTCTAAAATCTTCCAGCTCTGACTCCTTAGATGAAAGAGCAAGTACAGTCTTTGCCCTGTCGGGCAGATACTCCAGTAGATACATAACCAAACAAGCTAATGTATGAACTATAAACTCAAACATTATCAAACTGCTTTAACTTGAATTACAGTACTGTAATGCAAAACATCATATACCACTGTGATTGTGAATGTGGAGGCGGAAGAGTCTTCGTCTTCGGTCTCTGGTGACATCAAGGGAAGCTTCAATCTCTCAAGATCCCCCTCCTTCCTCCTTCATGCCTACAGAAACGATCCCAGATCCGCATTTTCATCATCCACAACAATCACAAACTAGACCACATGCACAAGAGTAAAAACAAAAATCAATGAGGTTACATCAAACCCTCTTTTCAACTTTTACATACAAATCTCATTTTCTTCACTCATTCCAGTAATTATACTCGAATACAATATCAATAAAGCAATTCCAATATGATCCTAAATCAATCAGTTTGAATAGCTAGAAATGAGTAGCTAATAACAAGCTACATAAGTGTATATTAACGCACCTTTCCTTGACGTAATGTAGTAAGAGCTTGCTCTATGGATGAGTAGCCTTCTGATGGACTATAGGGATCACCCTCGACATCACTAACGAAGAAATCAATAGTTTCTGGTCTAATCACAGCATCTAATGTCCCAATTATTGGTGCTGATGAAGCTGACTCGTCCAAACCACCTAACAAAGACCCATTTTCACTTTTCTTCAAAGGAAGATCATCAGAAAGGTTTCCCTCTCCAGTTCTAGAAACCCCAATAGGACAACAACTCGAATTCAGCCACCTTTGCTTCTGTGGAGCCGCAAAATATCGATGCGAACTTTGAAGAAAAGTACGAAGAAAAAGTAGATTTCATGGTGTTAAACACTTTCAATTCAGAAAACAATCCTCATTACTGAAAAATAAGAGATGAATTACCTAGTTTGGTTAAGAAGGAAGAAGAATAAGAAGCTGAAGTGACTGCGATGAAGGAAGAAGCCAATGACGACGACGGTGGTGGTGCCGTCGTCGTCGGAATCGACCTCCAGAATCATCGACCGGATCTCGTCCTCCTTTGCCGGATGGTCGAAGCTCTCCATGATCGCGTCGAATTTCTTGAAGACCTGCTCCAGCTCGGCGATTTGCGCGCACGTCGCGAACGAAGGGGGAACGCATCACCGGCGGCGAAGAGGCGGTGGTGGCGGGGGAGGTGGGGGTGGATTTCTTCTTCCGGGAGAAGAGGGATTTGAAACCCATAGTCGGAGGAGGATTTGGGAGAGTCTGAGAATTTGAAAATGGGATTTGTGTGATTGGATTAGTAAAATAAGAGAGAGAGAGAGAGAGAGAGAGAGAGAGAGAGAGAGAGAGATTGGGGTTTTAATTTCAGAGAGAGATAGAGAGAAGGGGGGGGGGGGGGGGGGGATTTAGAGATGGTTATATTTTTGTTTTAATTAAAATAATTATAAATGAGAGAAGTAGTGGCATGCTTGTAATCTTTTGAGGACATAAGATTAATGAGGTTTTTATCAAAAACTACAATTTTGTGTTAATATTTACCAGTAGCAAGATTGCTTTTTAAAATTACCACTAGCAAGTTTCCATCCAAAACTAACAGAATCCGTTAACTCATAAATTATAAAATTACCCTATGAAATCAATACCACTGAGACTCAGAAAATCAATACCACTGAGCCTCAGAAACCAAAATATTCTAATGCTACTGACCCTCAGAAACTTTAGCTCCGCCGTCCTCCTCCGCGATTCCAATGCTACTGACCCTCAGAAAATTTACCTCCGCCGTTCTCCGCCGCGATTCCAATGTTACTGACCCTCAGAAACTTCGCCGTCCTCCGCCGCCCTTCCAATATCACTGAGCCTTAGAAACTCCGCCGTCCTCCACCCGCTCCAATACTACTGAACCTCAGAAAATCCAACTCCGCCGGCCTTCCAATACCACTGAGCCTCAGTAATCAAGATCTGAACCAGATCTGATCAGATCTCAACCATAACCAATACACAAAGCAAAAAATCCGACACACAAACTCAGAGAGAGAGAGAGATAGAGAGAGAGAGAGAGAGAGAGAGACAGATCTACCTCGCGCCTCGCGCCTCCGCCCTCGTTCTGCCCTCGCGCCTCACTCTGCCACCGCTTGGCTCGCCTCCCAGTCTCGCCGCTCGCTGCTCACCGCCTCCAATCAGATCGAAAATATGTGGATATATATATATATATATATATATATGTGGTATGTGTTGTAAATTATAAATTTTCAGGGTTATTTAGGTCATTAAACAGTAAACAGGTTAACAGCCCATTACTGTTAATTCCTGTTGAAAGTATAAAAAATCTGATCTTGTTATTGGTAAATATCACCACTAAATTGTAGTTTTGGGTAATTATGTAAAGATTAATATGGGTCATTTTTTATGATCAGTTCAAAGTTAATGTCTTTTTTATAATTTTAGGCCTTCAAATGTCCTAAATTATAAAAAGCCCAAAAATTATAGAGAAAATGAGTTTTGTTTCCCCATTTTAGAGAAATTTTTGAGAAAACTGTTGGACTTGCTCTTAGGCTAATCAGTATAATTAATGGTGTTTTTACTTATAAATATAATATTCAGCTTATAATTACCAATAGTAAGATTATTTTTTAAAATTACCACTAGCAGTTTCCATCCATTTCTAACAGAATCTGTTAATCTATAAATTACCAAATTACCCATTTTACAATACCACTGCAAGTTTTACTGCATTGACCATTTCTGATGGTCAGTAGAATTACTGACCACCCCGCAGACCCGCATCCGGGGCCGGCCTGAGGCCCGGAGCAGGATCACCAACACCCAGACCCGAGGTCCAGCAGTCTACCTTGTGACCAGGGGCCCGGGGACCCGGGGCGCCAGCCTGCCAAAGAGGTCACCAGAGCTGCCCTTTTATGTGCGAACAGAAGGAAGCCAGTCCCACATCGAAGAGTGAGACCAGACCTCACGCCCGGCCACCTATATAAGGGCCTCAACTACCCTCTTTAATAGGTAACTGATCTCTCCAACTGCTTATCATACGTGCTTTAAGTTATCTATTCATCCCAACTATACTAACTTAGGCATCGGAGAGGAGAAAACCGGCCCGCCCGATATTCCCCTTAGTGAGCAGGTTAAGCAGGAGGAGATCACTTCTAGATTCTACCAAGCCTACGGGTTTGTGCAGAAACACACATTTTTTAGGATGACTAGTATTCCACCAACTGTTGCAAACTATTTGAATGTTAATCATACTGAGGGTCAGTAGTAAATCACATAATGCTACTGACCCTCAAAAATGTTGTAAAAAAGTTAAAGGAATTACACATTTTTGAGGATCACTAATATTCCATTAAGTCTTATAAACTATTTGAATGTTAATCAAATTGAGAGTAAGTAGTAAATCGCGTAATGCCACTGACTCTCAATAATGTTATAAAAAAAAAAATTGTGATTACCATTTAAAAGATTCTGTTAGTTAAATTGATGAAAACTTGTAAGTGTTAATTTAAAAAACAAGTTTGGTATCATAATTATGAGCTCAAAAGTGTAGTTATCGGTAAATTAAAAAAAAAAAAACCAACAGAGTCCCATGTAGGAAGGAAACCCGGCGAGGCAGTTATAAAACACAGCAAATCTCTCGGGGAAAATACTTGTGTCCATACCAGTATGTGCGTCCATACTTTCTCTAATTTGCATATCTTGAGCAATGTAATCAACGATTTTAACCGTTCAAAAGTTGAATCAATCAATTAAGATCATCTATGCAAAAATTCAGAATAAACCAAAATCGTTTGCTCATTCGATTGCATCCAATTGCATCAAACAAATGGATGGTTGATCATGAGACTCCAAACTTTCACTATAACTGTTCATTTGTTTGATGCAATCAGATGCAATCGAATGAGAAAACAATTTTGTTTTATTCCGAATTTTTGCAGAGATGATGTTTATTGATTAATTCAACTTTTGAACGATTAAAATCGTTGATTAAATTGCCTAAGATATGAAAATTAGAGAGAGTATGGACACACACATCCATACTGTTATGGACACGAGTATTTTCTTGTACGAGCAAAATAGAAAACCATAAAAACCCCGCATCGGGAGTCGGACTGACCTCGAAACAAGTGACACACCCACCCATCACGGGCCACGTATGAGTCCACCCCCGCTTCTCTCGTGATCCTCTCTCTCTCCACCTGTCACCCTCCCCGGCCCCACCGCTCTCCCCCCACCCCCCAATCTTACCACCATGTACGTACCCTCCACTCCTCCACCACCAAAAACTCCCTCACTCTCTTCTTTGCCCTAATTTCTGACTCAACAGAGGTTTCTTGGAGCGCAAGGTAGTCATCGATGGCGGGAAATGAGTGGATCAATGGATACTTGGAGGCGATATTGGACACGGGGGCGACGGCGATAGAGGAGCAGAAGCCGACGCCGGTGAATCTGAGAGAGGGAGGACATTTTAATCCGACCAAGTATTTCGTCGAGGAGGTGGTTACTGGCGTCGATGAGTCGGATTTGTATAGGACGTGGATCAAGGTGGTTGCTACACGCAACACACGGGAGCGGAGCTCCAGGCTCGAGAATATGTGCTGGCGCATTTGGCATCTGACTCGTAAGAAGAAACAGGTTCTTGTTTTCTCTCCTCCCCATTTATTTACGAGTAATGATTTGTTTGTTTTTGATTGGAAATATAAGAATATCTGAGTTTTGATTCAGAGTTTTATTGAATTTTGTTGTAAATATTAACCTGAAAATGGAACTGTTGGTATTTAAAATGGTGTCTTTGTTATGGAGGTGATGATTTTGCTAACATTTGAAGAAAAAAAAAATTCCTTTTTGGAGCTGCATAAATGAAGTTGTATATTGAGGCCAAAGTTGTTTACTTGTGCATAAAAATTTCAAAGAAATGGCCAATTCATATTTGGCCTCATGATGATGGTGGTTATCTGCTTAAAGTTTCAATTGGGGCACAATGGTTCTTTGCCCTATAGTTGGAGGAAAAGATAGCTGGACTAATGTAGTTGATGGTTGATGCAGTTGGAGTGGGAGGAACTTCAGCGGTCGGCAAACCGCAGATGGGAGCGGGAGCAAGGACGGAGGGATGCAACGGAAGACATGTCAGAGGACTTGTCTGAAGGAGAGAAGGGTGATGGTTTGGGGGAGATGCTGCCGTGTGAGACTCCAAGGAAAAAGTTCCAGCGAATGGTTTCTAATTTGGAAGTATGGTCAGATGATAAGAAGGAAAAGAAACTATATATCGTTCTTATCAGGTAGACTTATTAAATGTCGCATACCATGGTGTAGTTAGTTTTTTTTTTTTTTATTGACATGGCCTCACACTAGTTTTCGGTTAATATCGAGAGTTCTTCACTGTCAACTTGCTGCTTTCACTAAAGTTTTCCCTTGGTGCTTATTTTCTGCAACTATAACATTTTGGTTAAACAGACTTAAATTTGACTTCCTAATCAGTAATTCAAACTTACTTCATGGACAGTTTGCATGGTTTAGTCCGCGGAGAAAACATGGAGCTTGGTCGAGACTCAGATACAGGCGGACAGGTAACTGGTGGTCATAGGCTCATAGCAGTATTTTTCAGTTTGAAACTGAAGCTAATCGTTCTCCTATTCTTGGCATTTGAATTTATGCTTCATGAATTTACAAAATAATATCAGGTCAAATATGTGGTGGAGCTTGCACGAGCACTTGCAAGGATGCCTGGGGTTTATAGGGTAGATCTCTTTACTCGTCAAGTGGCATCTCCTGAAGTTGATTGGAGCTATGGTGAACCAACAGAGATGATAACTGCAAGTCCTGAAGATGGTGATGGTGATCTAGGAGAAAGCAGCGGAGCATATATCATCAGAATTCCTTTTGGTCCTCGCGACCAATACCTCAACAAAGAAGTACTCTGGCCCCATATTCAAGAATTTGTAGATGGGGCTCTAGCTCACATACTTAATATGTCCAAAGTTTTGGGTGAACAAGTTGGCAAAGGCCAGCCTGTTTGGCCATATGTAATTCACGGCCACTATGCAGATGCAGGGGATAGTGCTGCTCTTCTTTCTGGCGCTTTGAATGTCCCAATGGTTCTAACCGGTCACTCACTTGGAAGAAACAAGCTTGAGCAGCTTATCAAGCAGGGACGCCAATCAAAGGAAGACATCAATTCAACATATAAAATTATGAGGAGGATAGAGGCAGAAGAGCTTTCCCTTGATGCTGCAGAACTTGTTATTACAAGTACAAAGCAAGAGATTGAAGAGCAATGGGGACTTTATGATGGGTTTGATGTCAAGCTTGAGAAAGTTTTGCGTGCCCGGTCCAGAAGAGGAGTTAATTGCCATGGTCGTTACATGCCAAGGATGGTGGTAAGCTAGTGACCGCTGTAGCTCATGATATATATGTGTGTATTAATTTTTTTTCTTGCACCCAGCACTGCCTTATGGAGCATATCTTCAATAGTTGGAGAAAGAGGAAATAAGCAATTAGATTTGATATGAATTCTATTTTGATCTTGCTCATGACGCCACAATTAGTTAACTTCCAATCGCATTTAGAGTTGCACTACTGATTTATAATATTAGTACAGCTTGAAGATACCATACTGATTTGTGTTCTTTGTTTTCTCTTTCATCAATTCCCTCACAGAAACTAAATATGAACATAACATATATGGGATTGTTTCCTTTTTCAGTTAAGCAAATTTTCTGTGCAGGTTATACCCCCTGGCATGGACTTCACTAATGTTATGGTCCAAGAAGACGATGCTGATGCAGAACTTAGCCAGCTTATTGGTGGTACTAGTGATGGGTCTTCTTCCCCAAAAGCAATACCAACAATCTGGTCAGAAGTGAGTGTATCTGTGTTATCAAATATTAGTGAATTTAACTGTGATCATGCTGTTAATTCACATCCTTTGGCAGGTGATGAGATTCCTTACTAATCCTCACAAGCCAATGATCTTGGCTTTGTCACGGCCAGATCCAAAGAAGAACATAACCACCCTTTTAAAAGCCTTTGGAGAATGCCGTCCTTTAAGAGAACTTGCTAATCTTGTAAGTAGACATGTGCAGTAACTCAATCATACTATTGAGCAGTTTGCATTTATATATTGGATAGCTCACTAATATTTTTCCCTCCACAGACACTGATAATGGGGAATAGGGACTATATAGATGAAATGTCAACTGGAAATGCTAGTGTGCTTACTACAGTGTTGAAAATGATTGATAAGTATGATCTTTATGGGCAAGTGGCCTATCCAAAGCATCACAAACAATCAGATGTTCCAGATATTTATCGGCTTGCTGCAAAAACAAAGGTTCAATTGATGTTTACGTTTAGATAGAGATAGGGTTGGACAAAGATTCTGTTCTAAAGGATTTAAACCTTGGCAGGGAGTTTTTATAAATCCAGCACTGGTGGAGCCTTTTGGTCTAACATTGATTGAGGTTAGTGTTTACAGCATACCATCTTTTTCTGTTCTATAAAGTTTCAATTCTCCCAATCAATATATAATTTTGTATGATTTAGGCAGCAGCGCATGGGCTTCCGATGGTGGCTACAAAAAATGGTGGACCGGTGGACATACATCGGGTATAGTTTACCTAAATATCACTTTTCTGCAATGTGAACCTCCTTTCTGTTAGGTTTTATGAAATGAATCTCTCCTATACCTCATTAAACTAGAAGGAAGAAGGCAACATAATGAGTTCATGCTGTTAATTCACATCCTCCGGTGTTCTTATTTTTCTACATTCTGCACCTAGCTATTAACTTCATGGAAGCTAAGAGAAAGAAGATACTTTTCACTAATTATTAACGGGTTACTTTTTTATGTCATGTTGTGAATCTCAGGTGCTTAATAATGGTCTGCTTGTGGATCCTCATGATCAAGAATCAATTGCTAATGCACTGCTGAAGTTGTTATCAGAAAAGAATTTATGGGTTGACTGTAGAAAGAATGGTTGGAAAAACATACACCTTTTCTCATGGCCTGAACACTGCCGAACATACTTGACTAGGGTAGCAGCCTGCCGCATGAGATATCCGCAGTGGCAGACTGACACACCGGAGGATGAAATTGCTGCTGAAGAATCCTTCAATGATTCTCTTAAGGACGTGCAAGACATGTCTCTTAGGCTCTCAGTTGATGGGGACAAATCCTCCCTAAATGAATCTATTGATGTGACTGCAGCTTCTGGTGACCATGAGGTGCAAGATCAAGTGAAGCGTGTCCTGAGCAAGATGAAGAAAGCAGATTCTGGTCCAAAAGACCATGAAGATGGAAATAAGCTGCCGGATAATGCAGCAAGCAAGTATCCCTTGTTAAGACGTAGGAAAAAATTGATTGTCATAGCAATAGATTGCTATGACAAATCGGGGGCTCCTGAAAAGAAAATGATTCAAGTTGTGCAAGAAATATTCAAGGCTGTAAGGTTAGATTCTCAAAGTGCAAGATTTACAGGGTTCGCTCTGCTAACGGCTATGCCAGCATCAGAAACAGTAGAGTTTTTGGCATCAGCAAGGATACAAGCAAATGAGTTTGATGCTTTAGTTTGTAGCAGTGGAAGTGAGGTTTACTACCCTGGTACTTATACCGCAGAAGATGGAAGACTTTTCCCAGATCCAGATTATTCTTCACACATTGACTACCGATGGGGCTGTGAAGGATTAAAGAAAACCATTTGGAAGCTTGTAAATGCCCCTGATGGTGAAAAAAATTCCGCATCTTCCAACCACATTGAAGAAGATTTAAAATCAAGCAACGCCCATTGCATCTCATACTTAATCAAGGATCCTAGTAAGGTAAATGAAATTTGTTACTTTGAGTGTGGCAGTTTACAAAGGGCTTGGTTTTACTTTTAGACCAAGTTTCTAAATGTGTTTGCTTTTGCAGGCAAGGAAAGTTGATGATTTAAGGCAGAAACTCAGGATGCGTGGACTACGCTGCCATCCAATGTACTGCAGGAGCTCAACACGAATGCAAATTGTTCCTCTCCTTGCTTCTCGAGCACAGGCTCTTAGGTACAGACGGTACAGTTGCTATGTGCAACTTGGTTATTGATGTTAAATTTTCCTTACATACGGCAATGCCGATTGATAGTATACCACATTTGGTCTGATTGTTAATAGGTACCTTTTTGTACGCTGGAGATTGAATGTCGCAAACATGTACGTGTTCCTTGGAGAAAGTGGAGACACGGATTATGAAGAAATGATAGCAGGGACTCACAAGACCATAATCATGAAAGGGGTGGTGGGAAAGGGTTCTGAGGAGCTGTTAAGAACATCAGGAAGCTACCTGAGAGACGACATTGTTCCTCCTCAGAGCCCGTTGGTTGCCATTGTAAATGGGCAGGCTCCAATAGCTGATGAGATTGCCACTGCGCTGAAGCAAGTAGCCAAATCTGCTGCTGGAATGTGATTAGGTGATGTCACTGGAATTTGGGTTTATGTATCTTCTGAGAAAAAATGAGGCCTCCATTAAGAATAAAGCCAGAGAATGAAACACATCTAAACAATGCCTATTACTAGGAGCCCAGCTAGCCAACTGGTAGCTACGATATATATGCTTACAGTAGCAATCTGGTAGCCTTGAGATGATAGAAGAGCAATAGAGCTTTATATATGGATGTACACACACTTGAATGTTCTTTACCGTCAACCAGCCATAATTATCTCAAGTGATTTAACGTGATCAGTTTTGAGGCTAAGCCCTCACTAAAGAGAACAGTAAACTGCTAAATTGTAAGCAGATGGTGAAATGTAAAAGCGTGATAATCAGCTTTTTTATTACAAGTAACAATATCCCTTTTTAATTATCAAGAATTTTGCCAATTCATTTACCTACATTGTTATATTATGCTGTCATAACACTTGTTATTATTAGGTCTCTCTTCAACATTCTTTATTTAAAAATGTAACTAATAAACATAAGGCCTCAGTAAAAATCTCGCACTAGGCCTCTAATTTCTCAGGAGTCGGGACCGACTCTGAGAAGATTATTCCAAAAAAAAAAGGCTTACTTAGCGAGTCAAAATGCAACTGTTTAGAACTTTAAGAGATGTCAATATGTAATATAACAGCCAAGAGGCCCTGGGACAAAGTAGTGTTTTTAAAACTGATCGAATACACCAAGATCACTAATTATTCTCGGTATTCAACTCAATACGCGATTTTTCAAAATTATGTTAATTAACGGGACAAGTTACTCATTCCGAGATGGCATGCAGGGCAGGAGAATAGGAATGATATTAATGGACACTAGGAAAACATATTCAGGAGGTCTTTCTCTCTACCATTTGAATAATTAGGTTCAATAATTAGTAAGACAACTAATTACCCCCTCACCGCCCTCATCGTGGCGGATTAGAGTAACATCAAGTGTTTTTCCTCGTCATCGGTCTTTCCTTTGGCATCGACAACTTTTCCCTCGTCCCCTGCCCCCAATGTTCCATTTTTTTTTTACTTTTACACTCAGGCCATCGGCTCTATACATGCTTATGGCAATAATGTAGGGTTTTTTACCCAAAACTACAATTTTGAGTACATAATTACCAATAGCAAGGTTCCCTTTTTAAATTACCATTAACAAGGTTCCATCCAAAACTAACAGAATCAGTTAAGTCTTAAATTACACAATTACCCTCATTAAGGCTAATGCTACTGATCCTCAGAACTCAACCTAATACTACTGACCCTCAGTGAGCCTAATGCTACTGATCCTCAGAACTCACTTCAATAATACTGACCCTCAGTAGCTCCGCCGTCCTCCGCCGCACTTCAATAATACTGACCCTCAGTAGCTCCGCCGTCCTCCGCCGTACTCCGCCGTCCTCCGCCGCACTTCAATAATACTGAACCTCAGTATCTCCTACTCAAAACCCTAATTCTCCCAAAAAAAATTCCAGATCTCTCACCCTCCACAAACCGGCCTCCACCGATTCAATCCCAACCACCAAATCCCACCACACCCTAACCAACAAACAAGCAAAAATCCAACACACAAACAAAAAATCCAACACACAAAAATCAAACAACATGCAAGAGAGAGAGAGAGGCTTCAGATTGGCGGCGGCGGCAGAGGGAGGTCGGCGGAGGTGGGGGAGTAGGGAGCAGTGGTTGTCGTCGTCGTCATGTCACTGCCTCGCGCCTCGCGCCTCCGCCTCGCTGCAGCCTCGCGCCTCCACCTCGCGCCTCCAGATCGGGAAGGAGAATAGGAGAGTTTCGGTGGCTCCAGATCGGGAAGGAGAGGAGGAGGAGAGTGTCGGTGGCTCCAGATCGGGAAGGAGAGGAGGAGGAGAGTGTCGGTGGCTCCAGATCGGGAAGGAGAAGAGGAGAGGTCTGCCTCGCTCCCTCGCTGCCTCACGCCTCTGCCTCGCTCGCTGCTGCCTCGCGCCTCCGCCTCACTGCCTCGCTCATTGCCGCCTCGGCCTCGCTCCCGCTTCGCTGCCTCGCTCGCTGCCACCTCGCGCCTCCACCTCGGCCTCGCTCCCGCCTCGCTGCCTCGCTCGCTGCCACCTCGCGCCTCCACCTCGGCCTCGCTCCCGCCTCGCTGCCACCTCGCGCCTCCACCTCGGCCTCGCTCCCGCCTCGCTGCCACCTCGCGCCTCCACCTCGGCCCCGCGCCTCCACCTCGGCCTAGCGCCTCTCAGCCCTTGCTCCTGAGAGAAAGAGAGAGAGAGAGAGAGGCGGCTAGGGTTTGTATTTTCTGTTTTTTTTTTTTTAAATATATATAGATGGCATATGTTGTAAATTTTAGATTTTCAGGGTTAATTATGTCATTTAATATTGGACGGATTAAAAGTCTGTTAGTGTTAAATCCTGTTAGTGGTAAACAAAAATCAAACCTTGCTATTAGTAATTATGAGTACAAAATTGTAGTTTTAGGTAATTATCTAAATAATGTATTATCTCCGGCCCGACCACGTATTATTTCGGCCACCTGCCGAATTGCAATTTAGAAACTATCTTTTTTTTTTTAGAATGAATTTAGAAACTATCTATAGATAGAAAACTTCTCCTATTAAGTAGATTATCTTGTCCAGACATTGGCGGTAATGATATGACCTGCAGCATGTCAAATTATGTCTATGACAATTGCAATTTGCATCTGAATTAGTTTCATTTGCTGTTAGGCCTTGTTTCAAGCAAAACTTTAATTAGCTTGTGTAAGTGTATAACTGCAGTATTCATAATATGTATGTGATCCTGATACTAAAAAAAAAAACTTATGCAGTTGAAATGAATTGGTATTTTCTCTAAGACATTTACTTTATATAGTTTGGGAGGGCTATATGAGACTGGATAATTTTCAACCCGACAGAAAAGATCCATGCAATACCAGTGACATGAGCACATACAACGAGCTCACTTCAGTGATACCACTAAAACTAAACATCTGACAACTACAGCAGGCTAGCTATAACTCTTGACTCTAACTCTGTTTCTTAAGAACAAATTCTCTGCGGAAACTTTGTGTACCTTTGAAAGTGATGGTGTCGAAAGACAGCCTCTGTATTTTCAATCTAGCTATATTTTGGTGTGGTTAACTGAGTTATCTATGCTGCAAAGCATCCTAAGTATGGCTATCTCGTCTAGAGTTGAAGTCGTCCCTAGATTTTCATCAGTAGAACCAGCACCACTTTGAGGGTTAGACTCAGGAATGCATGGCAGAGATGGAAGTGTTTTCTTGTAACTTTCAAGGCAGGTTTCAGCCTCATCTTTCTCCAGCTTCAATTGCATGAAACAAGGCGACTTCATTTCTGATGAAAGGATCAAGGGGGAAGATAAGCATCAATATGACATACCACGAGGAAGTTCCTATTCAAGAAAAAATATCATGACAGTTCATACCTGAGGACGCAGAATGCTCATCCTTGAGAGCCTCATCTGAGTTAAATGCCAACAACTTTTTTATAGTAGAATCTAGAATCCTTAATTTGGTCAGGTAAGAAGAATGCTCATCATTCTTAATAGTCAAAAGTTGGTCTACTGCTTTCATGATAGGCTCGGGACTTCTACAAGAGGTTAGTGAAAATTTCGGAACGACTACATCAACAGTTCCCACCATTTTTCCACCTGTCATGTCAACTTCCATATCGACAGTAATTCCATTGTCATCCAGGCCAGATCGACAATGATTCTTATCACGAAAAATTCCCCATAAGAAATTTTCTGTACTTGGACTTGTAACAGTGTCTGCAAGAACAAAATTCCAGGCAATGGTATAAAGACACCAAGTAAACAATTACAATTGGAAGCACACATAGGGGTACTGTATGTGTTCATGTAACTGAAGGCATACTAAACACACCAACTTCATATTGCAAGAAGTTGCACTAGTTAATTACATTTAAGACTCAATAGTTTGACGTGGCCCTAGCTTCCTATTTTTTTTGGGACAAACAGCCGTAGCTTCCTTGAAACTCTACAATTTTCTCACAATAATTAACCAAAATGTTGATGGTAGATTAGCAATGTATCTAAGATACTAAAAGTTATCTAATAGACCGAAATCTCTGCAAGAGAAGAGTATTCTAAAAGAAAGCTTACCCAAAGAGTCAAAATGCAGCTGTTTAGATGTAAATATCAGCAAATCCACGGCATCCACTCCATCAAAATAAATTCTCATCACTAAATTTTGGGTATCCATGACCTCAAACAACAAAGCATAGGTCTCTCTTGACCTACAAATCACACGGAGAAAAATATTTACAGATAAGATACTTCTGTGGAAAATATATTTCATACATAATAATCAAGCACATCAAACAAAACAGACCCGGCAATGTTATCATCAGGGAAAAAGTAAAGGCCAACATCTTGAAGATCAGGACATTCCTCTTGGAAGGGATCAGCCCAAAGATGCAATCTAGGAAGCAAATTGGCCCGTAGCACAGGAGGCATTTTTTGTGAAAACTCATAGGCCTTACAATGCACAGTACAGGGAGGTCGTGCCTGGAACCCACCAATGAATTGACCAGGTGATTCTGAATCAAAAACGATGAAGCCTCCCCTAAAGAAAGAAACACCAATTAAGCATTTGAAAAATGGAGATAATACAGTAATAAATCTCGAAAATATCTTGAGGACCTGAAAAAGGTAGGAGAAACTTTCTCCTAATTGGTACCCCTTAAACTCATTATATAAAACTACCAGAAATTTATATTAAAATACAAAATATATAATAAGAAATCAGTGACGATTGGATAGATTAGTTCCAAAGTGACAGTCTTAATCACACACATCATAGAGCTTCAGAAAAGAGTTTTTATGCAACTTTAGGAGATGTCAATACGTCATACAGCAACCAAGAGGCCCTGGGACAGGGTAATGTTTTTAAAACTGAATACTCCAAGATCACACTAATAATTCTCGGTATTCAACTCAACACGCGATTTTGCAAGATTATGATAAATATGTAACATCTTAACGGACAAGTTACTCACTTCCAGATAGCATGTAGGGCAGAAGAATATGAACGATATAAATGGACACTAGGAAACAGATTCAGGAGGACTTTCTCTCCACCATCTGAATGATTTTGTTCACCTTTAGAAGTGTTGCCACCTAAAATCAAGCAGAGGTTCAATAATTAGTAAGACAACTAATTGCCCAACTGGGTTCACAGGTGCTATACAATTTCAAATGAATAAGATATTATTGCTTAGAGAAAGTGAACACCCACAAATGCATTTTTACTTTTATAGTATAAAATCGCCGAATCTAAAATGCCAATATCTCTTAAAGTGCACCTTCATATAAAAGAAACTGTTATAAAGAGTTTCAAAAATATCTCTTATTTCTTTACTTTCTATGTTTAAAAGAAACAGTTATTGTGCTGATAACAAAAAACTTAATACAAGTCAGTAAAATGGAGAAATAATAAGAATTTAATTTACCATAACTCATAGTAAATGGTGAATTCCTTGATGTTGAGGGTGTGTATAAGAAATTGGTTGGTTCCTCTACAGTCATAGAAGTTTCAACTCCCTGAGAAAGTAGTGACGGATCAATTGGTTGTTCTTTTATAATATGCACTTTTGTGGGTGTTCCAAGAGCCCTCTTTTCTGAAATGATAATAATATCAGTACTATAATACCTTGCTGCAAACTATAGTCTCGTCACAGTTGAATTGACCATAAAAGAGATCAGAACTATCATTTAAGCACAGCAGTTATGCAGATTCATTAAATTTTGTGAAGTTATAAGCCCTTGCCTGGAGTGGATTTAGGTGATAAGTGCCTTAACGTTGAAACTTTAATTAACTTCTTTTCTGTAGCAGTCTCCTTAAAAGTTTCAGCATCTGTTGCGGGAATGAAGGCATCAGCTGTCGGTAAGTTCAGAAATCATAGGCTTTGAACACATAACATCTCCAATTATATACATAAAGACCAGCTAATACAACTCAACCATCTATATATTTTGACCAAGGAAAACTAGGTACAACAAATAGTTTCAAAACTATCAGTAAGCAAAGTCTGTGACGAACTGTCCCGTATTATGTGGATCCTATACCTGTAAGATTAAAAGGTAAAACCGAGGAGTTTGTCAAACATATCTTCAGACCATCTTAGTACCCTCAAAATTATAAGTTAGCTCCGTTCGCAGAAATATAGAAGGTAGCCGGGTTCTATGAGACTAAATGCCGAACACAGAAAACAACGTGAATAGTGCCGGTTGTGTTAGTTTTAATATCCTATTAGGGTCAACTTCAGCAATTCAGGGGAAAACATAACCTAAAAGTTACCAGTATGACTGAATATGAACACCTCTATCCCATTTTCTCTTTAGGCATACTACGCATAATTATATACATATAATGAAGGAAGGAGTTCAAAAGATCCATCACCTTGTGAATGTTTTAAATATTGAGATGCTTGCTGATTGATCTTTGAAAGGCTTTGCATCTTGGGCGGCCTACCACGTCTACGAGGCACCGCGATTTCTGAACGTATAAAACTAGAATTTGCTTTAACCCCGGAACCAGGAGATTTTGAAGTAACCATTTTGTACCCAAGAGGAGGAGTCATCTGAGGTGGATCTGCCAAAGATAGCCTCCTTACTTCTTCATTTGAAATGAACTGAACTTTTCCATTCACAACAGGCTTTTGCCTTCTAGAGTGAGCTTGCCACCCTGAACCATTACAATTTGTGCTAGGACATGCTAAATGCATTTCATCATAGCGGCTTCTATCAGTTGATGATTTCAATTTGTCTTTCTTGATTCTAGAGTTTGGAGAAAGTATCACTTTTCTCTGTTCACATGATTCACATACCCAATTGTCCGGATCCCAGTCCTCAACCAAGGAGGGACTAACACGCATGCAGTAACTGAAAATTAGGAGATAACAATACAAACATGTAGCAGTCAGGATAGTGCAGAATATAGTTACAGCCAGCAGAAACAATTATAGTATGCATTATGACGATAAACAGGCATCTTAGGAAACAAAAAAAGCATAGCCCTGTTGCTTTATGGAGCAATATATTAGAATAATATCAAATCAATAACTACAACTCGGAATTTAGCCGTCCATCTTTCTTTATTTTAACTTTTTGGATATGTCAACATATTTATGAATAAGGGAGCAACTGAAGTTTGCAAGGAACAAGACATCAGACTGCCAAAGCTCAAGTTATGTTTCAAATAACATGCAAACAAGTCATGAAAGAAGATGCACATGGCAAGAAGATACTGTATATTTCAACAAGCTAGCAGAAACAACTTTCAGAATGATTTCTTGTGGGATAGGTTCATATGTGGTACTCTTTTTGGGCTTAGTTCAACTGAGTTTTATGAAATAGAATATTTCTACCAGTGCAAATTGGAAGGCTGCTGTCACTTAAACGATAGTTACCTGCTAAATTTATGTTTACAGATTTTGAACTAATTGTTTGCGAACAGCGTTTTCTGCTAAATCATGTCTTGTGATTTTTATTCTTAACTTCTAGTCAAGATTTGAATCAAAGAGCAAGCAAAAGATTTGCCCAGTCTTGATTTGACTGAAAAACAATCCTTACAAAGACATTGCAGGATGTTGGAACAAACAGACAAAGCCAAAAAAAATGCATGCTGAGAGAGAGAGAGAGAGAGACATATGTTCGCGCGCTATTTTGCATTTAGAGCATGTTATCATCATTTCTTCAAAAGCATTGCCTCGATCGGTAAATCCAGCACATATATCACAGGGTTTTTCCTGAAATATTGAACAGATACAAATAAGGAAAGAAAACACAGGAATTTTTTCCGAAAAGGACAGTAGGTACATTAATATTCTGTGAATATGACAAGAGCCATTTAATTCCAAAATTTACTATTTTTCAACACGTACAAGTGTACAACCAACCATGCTATTGAAATTAAAATGTGGGTGGTATTAGAGTGTGACATAGCCCAAATTCAGGTAATTTAGCCTAACAATTTGTCACCTGTGACAGGAGGTAGTAGTAGTATGACCGTATCCAACACATGTACTGTAAAGCATAGTTGAGTTTTACATAAGCTTTCTCATACAATATTGAATATTGAGCAACCAAAGACAAGGGTATCATCTTTATTTTCTTTTATTCTGTCTTTTAAGTCACATTCATATTCTCCAATATATTAAGATTACCATGTTACTACTTGCACATTAACAAAACCATATGCCCCCATGAGCCCTCAATAACAGTCAATAAGAAAACCCTGAGGAGTTTCACTTCTTGTTCCAACTTCCAAATGAACACTTCTGGGCATAGTGGTAGTGGCAAGAGCACGGTAGTGGAAAACAAAAGGTTCAAAATCATGCATAAATAGTTGGCTCACTAATTTTCATTACTTGGAAATCATGAGATTACTACCATAAATATTATCAAAATAAAAAGAAGAAGTAAATCAGTGGCAGTGGAAACAAAATTGGAGAAATTTGTCACTTGAAACAGAGGCACATGTTCTAAAGAGCATATAATACAACTATACAAGTAAAATAATCTAGTCAACCCTGTAGTTTTCACCCTGCTGTAGTTCTCAAACTCAAGGGTACCATCTCAACCATGTTACAAAAATTCAATTAACATATCAACTTGATAAAAGTCGACCAATAATAAAGAAAAATTACACCCAGATAAAATGAAAAATAACCATCATATTTTACAAGCAATAATCACCATAAAAATTAATAAAACACACACAAAATGAAAACTTCTCCTTCAATAAAATTACAGTAAAATGAAAAATGAAAAGCGAATTGAACAGACATTACAGGATGGAGTATATAGAAAAAGTGAGAACAGATAGCAGACAAAGAATGCGATTAAAGAATTTCTAGGGTTTATTACCATGTGGGGTCTTCAATTCTTTAGTCCTCTGTATCTGTTGGTCCCCTTTGTTCCCTGAAAGCGAGTAGAAGTGAAGATCATGGACATGGTGGGTCAGCCACAAGCTCTGTAACTCACTCGCTCTCACTACAAATTTACCGGGGAGGGAGCAGTGAAGAAATCAAGAAGAAACTTACTGGGTAGGGAGAAATCTTGAGGCGTTGGAGAGCAAAGCCAACTGGGTTGTTGTTGTTGATGATGACTCTGTTTCAGAGATGAGAATGCATTTTGGAGACGAAGGCTTTGATTATGAAAGTGAATTTTGACTAGAAGAGAAATGGAGTCGTCGTAACTGGTAATTGGGAAGTTAATAGAGGATTGGGCGGAGTCTTGTGTCGTTCATCGTGTGGTCAAATAACACACGGTCGTGACAAATATTTGTGGGACTATTTCATAAATAAAAACAAAAATAAAAGTTACTGCTGTAAATTTCAAAAGAAAAAAATTGATACCAGTTTCCGTTATGACTAAGAAGCCGATGGGATTAGTGAAACATGCTAGGTTATAAGTGGGGCGCAAGCTGTTAGAATTCTTCTGGTAACAAGAAGTCATTGGTTCGAAGCTCATTTTGTGAAAAACATCTTTTGAAAATGGGTCATACTTAAACTGCTCCCTGCGCTCTGAGCGGTAGCTCACCCGGCCAACATTTTTTGTAACCAAAAGTTCATACGGATGAAAGAGTTCAATCCACAACTAATAATTCTTGTTGTTGGCTGGATCCATGGATTGCACAATAGTAAGGTGGGTTTCTAATTGAATGTCTTGGTGACAAAACAGCTTGACTTTGGAAAATTGCTACTTTGTTGTTTGTACCATGAAATCAAACAACTGGCTTCACTACTTGGTAGTGTTACATTACATTCAAACATATAAATAAAAAACAAAACTTGGTCACTAATGCTATTGCAAAGACGGCACACTATCTTGACATCCGAGCTTGGAGCCACTCTCTTCTTGCTTGTTTTCATGCGGTGTTGCTTTTGATTTTATTACTCTGTCGAGAAAAAAAAACCTCACGCGATTAAACTATATTATTATTATTATCTATATACTATTATTTAAGCAAATTGAGTTTGTCAACCATAACGGATTTTTTTTTTTACTTTTTTACTCTCAAAATTTTTAAAAACATTAGTAACGTTTTACAATCGTCAAATTACAAGAAGAATTAAAAAAAATAGAAAAAAAAATTATCACTCTGCAACAACTTCCTCTTCACAACTTTCTCTCTACTTTTTTCTCCTCCACACCTTACTTTTCTCACGTTCTTAATTTTTAAATATAAAATATATATATACAATTGAGAAATCTACTTACATGACAACACAAGAAATTCTTCAGAAAATTAAAAATATAATTAATAGAGATATTTTTATAAGAAATTGTTTCATCATATAAGAAACTACCCACTAACCCAGACATGTAGAGTGTGGGCATATGTTAGTTGAGTGTTACTATTGAGACCTCCATATTTGCTCACTTGACCTCTTTGTGCTTTCAATTATTTATATTACATATGTCTTTTTAAGTGAAAAAAAATTCAAGTAATAGAGGTTTAATGAGTGAATAAAAATTAAAATAAGCAATTTACTGTAATTTAAGTGAGTAAGGCTATTTTGGGCATCTAAGAGGCGGTATAGTGAGCAAATGTGTATATTTAAAAGTCAAAAGTAGGTGTACAGAGCATGAGAGGTAATATAAGCAGATTTGGAGGTCACAATAGCAACACTCATGCTAGTTCCTATTAAGTGAACATGCGTTGTTTGCCAAAATTGAATTTTATTTTACTATCTTACCTTTTAAATATCAAAATATTTTCAATAACTTTTTACTTCGTATCATTTTCACCTTGTCAGTGAAAAGGAAGCTCGAACTCTCACTACCAGAAAAAAGGTTTTTCCCGACGAAATAAAAAAAAACGGCCGACGAAATAAAATTTTCGTCGGCTATTCCCAAGAATGGCCGACGAATATTTTTTTCGTCGGTAAAAAAAAAATTCGTCGGCTATTCCCCTAGAATGGCCGACGATTTTTTTTTCGTCGCTAAAAAAAAAATCGTCGGCTATTCCCCTAGAATGGCCGACGATTTGAATTTTCGTCGACCTTTCTCTGAAACTTTAGCCGACGAAAATTTTTGGAAGTATGGCCGACGAGTACTAGGTTTGATTTCGTCGGCTATGATTAAAAGAAAAAAACAAAAACAGACCACCTTCCATTTTCTATCACGTACTATCGACAAACCATTGCTTCATCCTTCAAATGCAAATATGTCATCAAATAAGATATGACCGAAATAATGAAATACGTCTACAGTTGAAAAATGACAAGATTCCGACAAAATCTGTGTGCCGAATGTTGCGGTTAACTGTTTTTTACTTCCGTTTTCCTATGGGTAGCCTGACGGTCGGTAAATATTTTGAGGAAAATTTTTATACGATTAGTTGCGTCTCATCGATTTGAAACTATTATCTGTTGAAGGTCAGGCAAAAAAACGTCATTTAGACAGGCCAATTACCATTTCTAAGCGTTTAAAGGGTTGACTCACCTGGTTGACCGTCCTGATCGAGCCTTTAACGTTGTCAGATGTAGTTGGATTTTTTTTCATACATGTATTTAATCTTAACGGTGATATCTGACGGTTGGAATAGATTTTCCAAACTTTTAGATTCAAAATCGGAACATATGCACTAATGTTCCTTAACTTGTTTACTAAGTGTTTAAGTGAATGTATAGTTTCAAATAGTTACTATACGTACACTCTTCAAATGCAAATATGTCGTCAAATAAGATATGACCGAAATAATGAAATACGTCTACGGTTGAAAAATGACAAGATTCCGATAAAATCCGTGTGCCGAAATAATGAAATCAGTCAAAACCCGGTTTACTGCAGATTTGGCGTCCGGCGTCTGAATGACGATTGTGATACCATTCCGGAAAGGGAACGACGCCAGGAATCAATCTCGTTGCTATTCCACGACGTGTGGGCTTTTTCGGGCTTTCGAGTTCGTGTAGGGCCTCAAAACGGCAGTTTAGTATGTTTTCATAGAATAGCCGACGAAACATTGTATTTCGTCGGCTATTCTCTAAGTATAGCCGACGAAACATTGTATTTCGTCGGCTAAACTCTTGATCCGCGCCTTTTTATTGTCCGCCGTTGGATGGCTCAGATCTGACGGCTGTTGATCTTCCAAAGTATAGCCGACGAAATCTTTTAAATCGTCGGCTATTCTCTAAGTATAGCCGACGAAATTTTTTATTTTCGTCGGCTATTCTCCTTCTAAATCTTTTAAATCGCTTCCTCCCGCCTTTTTTCTCTCCTCCTTCAACCCCCCCCCCCCCCCCCTCCTCCTCCTCCTCCTCCTCCTTCCCCTCCTCCGGCCTCCTCCTCCTCCTCCTCCTCCTCCGGCCTCCTCCTCCTTCCCCTCCTCCTCCTCCTTCTCCTCCTCCATCCAAAGCATAATTTATTTTTTTTTCCCTAAAATTTAAGAATAGCCGACGAATTTTACCAATTTTCGTCGGCTATAAGTTGTATAGCCGACGAAAATTCTAGTATTTCGTCGGCTATAGCTAATTAATGTCTATTAAAATATTAATATATTTCGAGGAAATAGCCGACGAAAGTTTAATAAATCGTCGGCTATAGTTAAAACACAATAGCCGACGAATTTCGTCGGTTATAGTTACTGAATTTCGTCGGCCATACTCGAAAATACCCGACGAAATTCGTCGGCAATTTCTCCCAGGTTTGGCCGACGAAAAATATTTTCGTCGGTAAATTCGTCGGCCATACTCTACTATAGCCGACGAATTTGATTTTTTCGTCGGCCATTGTATTACCGACGGGGTTTTCCCGACGACTTATACCCGACGAAAATTTCGTCGGTAGAGGGTATAGCCGACGAAAAATTGGCATAGCCGACGAAATTTTTTTCGTCGGCTATTCTCCCATATCTGATAGTGTCTTTATATAGGATATAATCTAAGTTAGTGACATACACATACAACGAAGCACATACATATTGAACTATTCTAGATTTTTAGAGTTACTCTATCCTCGATAACCTCTATTATACTATTTCAAAGCTAAAATATTCATGATAAAATCCAATAAAACGAACACACAACCATTGGAAAGGTGATAGCACTTGAACTCAGGAAAGAAGCTTTCATGTAACTAGCCTTTTATACCCGTGCAGACTCACAAAATATCAATTAGTTTTTCTTTTGAATTTTTACTAAAGAATTTGTTGCGAATGCAGTTATCAATTTTAATTTCCCACTATCCACGTTTTTTCACACAATTATCTATTTTGTTTTTGTTTATTTATTTTACATTTTACATTGATAATCCTTGTTTTTAATAGTCTGAATTAACTCAATATGGGTAATATTGGCAAAACATAATTTGGTGGTACTTTTGAGTGTCTGACTTTATAATAGTAGAGCTATATAACCCTTGTTTTTAATAGTCTGAATTAACTCAATAGGGATAGTATTGGTAAAACATAATTTAGTGGTATTTTGAGTGTCAGGCTTTATAATAGTAAAATGAGTGGTACTAAATGACATTGTGTTCTTATATATACTTTGAACTAAAATCATTTACACCTTGAATTTTACATTTAAAGTGGGTACTTAGTACTTACCCCAAACTAAGTTGATCACGTGTGTACTTGTACTCTCTAGTTTAATCAATTATAGTCAATCTTTAATGAATCAAAATTACAATTTGGATTAAAAAAAAACGGGTAAAAGAAAAATAAATTTACAACGTTACATGCATCAGAAGGACAACTACTTCATCAGGTCAAAAATAAAAATGTTGGTGGATGAGAATTTAAGGTGGATTATCAAATTGTTAGTTGATTAAGTCAGTAGTGGAACGCTTAGTTAGCAATCACTAAAACAGTAGCTCCCTTTTTTCCTTTAAAGAAAAAACTTTGAACCTTTATACATATACAATTCCCACTTAGACGAATAGAATCAAAGATGCAAACTTTTCATACTCCAAGTTCATGGAAAAGTTAGGCCTCTACATGTTGTGGAATCTTTGTAGAGAAGAACTAAACGTTACGAATTAGGCCTCCAAAATTCCGTTTTCAACTTGTTATCTACTTTTTTTTTAAAAAAATCAACGATGGTATTCTCGAAACCTTTATAGACCCAGAGACTAATTCGTATTGGGGGATCTTGTCAGAATGCTTCCTTCTCTCTGGCCACCAAGAATAAATTGAGATTTAACCTCTATTAAGTCGGCGGGATTCGAATTCTCACAACATGATAAGACTCTTACTAACTCGACTACATGTGGTAGTTTCCAACTTGTTATCTAAACTCATAAAAGATGGGGTTATGTAATAGTTATATTATTTATACATTTTTTTCGTGTCATAAGCGTCTCATACTTTGCTTGCTGCTAGAATTAAGGGTTTTTTGGAGAGGTCGAAGGCTTTTTTGATTGACGGTGTCCGTGGTCACCCGAAGTTTTTTTAATTCTCCGTCCTATCTGCGTTTCCACCGATAAAGAACATCATCTTACCACCACCTGCTGCATAACCACTAAGAATGCCCGCTTTATATGTTTTTCGTGGTGGCTTTTACAGTATATTTTTAGCTTGTATTAATCTACTGCCGTATATTGAAGATGATTTTCATTGATCTGTACAATTGTAATCTTTACAATATATAAGAGAGTATTGCATCAGTTTAGCATGAAGCAATAATATTGCTATAACTACATATCCACAATCAACTACGTACATTGATAACAATATCAGAAACTGATGCATAATTATAGCTATATCAAATCTGAATCATGTCTTGATTGGAGGAGAAGATTGAGATGTTCTAACATCCCCCCGCAAACTTGGCGGTCCTTGACAGACGAGTTTGTGAGAAAGCAGAAGATGTCGTGCTTTATGAAGTGGCTTGGTTAAGAGATCAGCTGGCTGATCCAAAGAAGGAATATAGCAGACCCTATGACTCCCAAGAGCTACCTTTTCTCTAACACAATGATAATCAAGCTCTATGTGTTTAGTGCGGGCATGGAACACAGGATTAGAGGCCATGTAAGTGGTGCTAAGATTATCACAGTAGAGAAAAACTGGAAATTGAATCCGAGCACCAAGCTCATATAACAAAAAGCCTAACCATGTAGTTTCAGCACTGGCATGAGCTAGAGAGAGATATTCAGACTCGGCACTTGAACGGGCAATCGTAGGTTGCTTCTTGGAACACCAAGAGATTAAATTGGAACCGAGATAGTAAGGTAGCTAGTGGTAGAATGGCGAGAGTCCGGACAACCGACCCAGTCAGCATCAGAATAAGCAGAGAGATGAACATGTTGATTCTGAGGTGTAAATAGGAGTCCATGAGCCAGAGTACCTTTAATGTAGCGTAGAATGCGCTTGACAGCGACGAGATGAGGGGCATGCTGCTGACTCATAAATTGAGAAACATAATTGACAGCAAATGCAATGTCAGGCCGAGTTATAGTGAGATACTGCAACGAACCCACCAATTCTCGTAAAATAGTAGGATTTTGAAGTAAGTCACCATCATGGGCAGTGAGCAAAGATTTTGCGGATAGAGGTGTGTTGACTGGTTTACTATCCAAAAGGTCATGCTTCAAAAGAAGATCATATGCATATTTGAGCTGATTAATATGGAGACCTTTAGAATGAGAGACCACTTGCAGACCAAGAAAGTAATGTAGAGGACCAAGGTCTTTAATATCAAAGTCACGACCCAAAGTATTTATGAAACACTGAAGAATGCTAGGATTACTACCAGTAACCACGATGTCATCAACATAGAGCAAAATATAGATAGTGTGAGAGCCATGTCTAAAGATGAATAAGGAGGAATCCCCCAAGCTTTGTACAATACCGACAGAGAGAAGAAAAGATCGCATCCGGTGAAACCAAGCACGGGGTGCTTGCTTGAGGCCATAGAGAGCCTTATGAAGCTTGCAGACATATGTCGGTCGAGAGGAATCAATAAACCCAGGGGGTTGTGCCATGTACACATCCTCATTGAGATAACCGTGGAGAAAGGCATTCTTGACATCTAACTGTCGAAGAGGCCAACCTCTCGATACTGCAAGACTAATTACAGTTCTAATTGTAGTAGGCTTAATAACAGGGCCGAAGGTTTCTTGATAATCAATACCTGGTTGTTGGTGAAAGCCCTTTGCCATAAGACGTGCCTTGTATCGCTCAATTGTACCATTGGATTTACGCTTCACCCGGAAGACCCATTTGCAGCCTACAATATTTTGTGAGGGAGAGGAAGGAACCAATGACCATGTCTGATTCTTCAACAAAGCATTAATTTCTTCTGACATTGCAACACACCAATATTCATGTTTAGAGGCTTGAGTATTGTGGTGGTGATACAGAGGAGGCTTGTTGGTGTGCTAGCAGTTCAGAGGTGGCCGGCTGGTGCTACAGTGGCTTAGGGGAGGCCGGAAGGTGCGACGGCTCAGGGGAGGTCGACACAATTGATGGTGCCGAAATTGGATGCACACGATGGTTGTAGGTATGGAGAACGGGCGAAGCAACGGTTGTTGAACGTTGGAGCAGTGGTGAAGGTCGATGGTTTGGGGTGCTGAGGTGTGGATCGGTTGCCGGAATCGATGACACGGTAGGGATTGAACCAGCATGGACTGAATTGGTAGGTGGGAGAATGGGCGGCAGAGTAACCTGCGATGTAGAAGTTAGAGACTCTGTTGGATTCGATGATGGCTGTGAACAAGGGAAAGAGGATATGGAGCTTGAGCTTGGGCTTAGGCCCGATTGTAATGGTATTGGGCTCGACATGGGAGCCGGTGGAGGAGCTGATGGACCCACTAGATAATAGAATAAATTCAAAATCACCCAGACTAGAATTTGATGGGACTGGCATGTGTTTGTAAGGAAAATGTGTCTCGTTAAATAAGACATAACGTGAGATATAGACACGATTAGTATGTGGATCGAGACATCGATAACCTTTGTGTTGGGGACTATAACCAATGAAAACACACTCAACACTACGACTTGACAAATGTTAGAAACATGGTCACCGAGATAAGGAAAACAAGAACACCCAAAAACACGAAGAGATGAATAAGAGGGAGAATGACCATATAGGCGGGTATGTGGGGTATCCCAATTGAGAGTATGAGTAGGAAGAAGATTGATGAGGTATACAGAAGTTGTTATAGCCTCAACCCAAAGGTTTTGAGGAGCACCTGATGTGAGAAGAAGAGTGCGAGCCACATTGGCAATGTGACGATGTTTTCTTTCAGCAAGCCCATTTTGTTGCGGAGTGTATGGACAAGAAAATCATTGTTGAATGCCCAAAGAATCACAATAGTGAGAGAATACTTTGTTGACATATTCTGTACCATTGTCACTTTGGAGATATTGGACAGAACTGTGAAAAATATTGCGAATCATGGCAACCAATTTTTGAAAGTGAGAAAGGACCTCATCTTTCAGATGCATAGGATAAAGCCAAGTATAACGAAAGTGTTCATATGTGAAGAGAACATAATACTGAAAACCAGTTACGGACAAAGTAGGAGACATACATACATCACTATGAATGATAGAGAATAGAGTAGAAACAAGGATATTGTTTGAGAGAAAAGGTAAGCGATGTGACTTGCTAAGAGCACAATGATCATAAAAGGAATTGAAAGAAGATGTGGAACCAAGAGTGGACCTTAAACAATTCAGAACGGTAGAAGATGGATGACCTAAGCGATTGTGCCAAAGAGAGGACTGAACAGAGGAAAGGGCATGAGGAACGGTAGACTCGGAGGACAAGCCAAGTCGATAAAGCCCATCTTTACACCCTGAAACAAGAGACGACCAGTACGTAAGTAATAAATTTGATAGTAGTCAGGAGCAAACAAGAAGAAAACAAGATTATCCTTTGTAAAACGAGCAACAGAGAGAAGTCGATAAAGCCCATCTTACACCCTGAAACAAGAGACGACCAGTACGTAAGCAATAAATTTGATAGTAGTCAGGAGAAAACAAGAAGAAAACAAGATTATCCTTTGTAAAACGAGCAATAGAGAGAAGATTTTTATGAATTGATGGAATACGAAAGACATGTTGGAGAGAGAAATTAGAAGAGCCCAATGTTAATGGGAGGCTACCAGTATGAGACACAGACATTGAGGCCCCGTTATCCATATAAACATCATGAGGGCTACTATAGGTTTGTGGATTGTTGACAGGCATGGCTGTCATGTGATGGGTCGCACCGGTGTTCGGATACCAGTTGGAATCAGCAGCAGAATGTAGTCCAGAAAAGGGAACAGTGGCAGTTGTCGGGCCAGTAAATATGTGTGGGCATTGAGAAAGGCCATGGTGAATAAAATGGCAATTGGGACACCACTGTGGTCCATAAGATTCATTGGGTACTGCCCAAGCAGAAGAAAAAGGGCTAGGGACGTTATGCTGCTGTGAGAAGGAACTGCCACGAGCATAGGGTAGCAGTGATGTGAATGGTTGGCGCACTTGGCGGTGATCACGACAGCTGGATGAAAATCCATTGTTGAATACTGGTGTTGCCATGAGATAGAGGAAGAAAGATTTGAATATGAGAGAGGGGATGGAGAAAACAAAATGAGGAGGAAGACATGATCGAATATGGAGCCTAAACTACTGATACCATATTGAATATGATTTTCATTGATCTGTACAATTGTAATCTTTACAATATATAAGAGAGTATTACATCAGTTTAGCATGAAGCAATAATATTGCTATAACTACAGATCCACCATCAACTACATTGATAACAATATCAGAAACTGATGCACAATTATACCTATATCAAATCTGAATCATGTCTTGATTGGAGGAGAAGATTGAGCTGTTCTAACACCGTAAGCTCAAGTTCATTGAAAAAAGTCACTGCGGGATTTCTCATATATATACTAGATCAAAATCAAGATGATTATGTAAAAAAAACTAGCAAAGTCTTACATGGATGGCTCTTCCAATGCCAGCTTTGCAACAGTATAAGGCAAGCTTGTGTGATTCTGTGACAAAGTTGGAAAATGAAGAACTTGAGAAGATTGACACTAAATTTGAGGAACAACACAATGGATATCCTGCCAGCTTGGAAGCAGATTTACATAAGCTTTTTTCTCTATGCAACAAACATAAGAATAGGCAGAGCCCTGGTGCAAGGGAGGAAGTTAAGGAGCAAAAGGGTTTGAGGTGCAGTGGAAGATATGTTGATCCCTTCTGATATCAAAAACTGTCTGCGTTACAAGTTGGAGATTTTAATATTTATAGTTGTTAAGGCGCATCGTACTAATAATATGCTGAGGTTATGTAATCGTTAAAGAGAGTAAGCTCTTTATATGATTTGGAGACTATGCTTGTTGTAATTAGGATCGACTCAAATGAGGTACGTACATTTATAACTTCGAGACATTTGGTTTTTTTTTTATAAGAACAATAATAATTTCATTCAACTAGCCAAGAGAAATATAGGATGAGGTGGACAAACTTCTCCACTCTCTTCCCTACTACCAGAACCATAATTACGGATCCGTCGCCAATAGCAACATCCATGAGCCAAGTGGGCCCAGCTCTTAATCAAATTACGCTCACAAAGAGCTACCCAATTTTAAGAGTAACAATACCGTCTCGCCACCAACAATGGTCTCGAGACATTTGTTATCCTCATTTGATCATAAAAGGGATCTAAAAACGGATCTTTAGGGCATCTCCAACCATGAAGTCTTATAATGGAGTCTTATACCTATTATAAGACCTCATTTGAACACTATTCATATAAGACTTAAACCATCTCCAATGGTAAGGTCTTATAATGGGGTCTCATATTTATATATTTGATTTTTCTTTATTTTGTGTTTTAATTAATAATAATTTATATTTGTAAACTATTATTGTACATGATAAATAAATATAATATTCATTTAAAAAAAATTGAATTTTGGACCCCGTATGCATTATTCACAATCGGACACGTATACGATCGACATGTGTCGGTGGATATGATTTGAAACTAAATTATATATAGTTATTATAGCTCATCACAAATCGGGCAAGATTTTGGTAGACACGTATCGATGTTTAATTCGTTGTCGAGATTTCGTTATCTGCCAAGTGTCAATTTCTATCTTCCAAGATCATGTTCATCTTCTATAAAACGGAGTCGTTCACTCTCTCATATCTCACCAATTCACAAACACTCCTCCTCCCACAAACAAATTGTGATTTCTAAGTTATTGTTTCATACTTTGAGTTTTGTTTTCCGCCATGAATAGGTTGTGGAAATTACTGAAGAAGGAGGAAGTAGAAGATGTTCCGAGATGGCAACAACAAGCCCTCTTGATGTCTGCGGCAGCCCACCAAGTGGAGATGATGGAAGAAGATGAAGCCTCACAATGGGGCGGTTCTTCGGAAGGGCGGGAGTACATACAAAGGGATCGGGAACTCAAGGATCAGCGCTTGAAATCTCTATATTTCACTGAACCGTGTAGGTTTAACGACGACAGCTTTCAAAGGCGCTACCGTTTGCGACCTCATCTCTTTGACAAGATGATGCGTAGCGTGGCCAACCACGACCCGTACTTTATACAGACTATGGATGTCACGGGCAGACTCAGCCTTTCCACCGAACAGAAGCTAACATGCGCTATGAGGATGCTCGCGTACGGTCTACCAGCTGACTTGACCGATGAGTTCCTTGATATTGCTGAATCCACTGCTCTTGAAGTGTTGGATCATTTTACAAGAGCTATATGGGCTGTGTACCGCAAATAATATCTTCGCAAACCAACTGCAGCAGATCTACAAAGATTGACAGACAAAGCTGCAGATCGCGGATTTCCGGGCATGTTAGGTAGTCTTGACTATATGCATTGGCAGTGGAAAAACTGTCTGTTGACAGTAGCCGCAGAGAGGCTACAGCAGGCCCACAGACCCGCAGCAAGTGCACCAGGGCCCGGCCCAAGGCTCGGGACCGGATCACCAGCACCCGGCCTCGGGTCCAGCACTCTATCCTGCCTCCAGGGACCCTGGGGCCGGGGGCGCTAGCCTGCCGAAGAGGGCACCAGAAGGTACAAACAGAAGGGAGCCAGTCCCACATCGAAGGGTGAGGCCAGCCCTCACCCCCAACCACCTATATAAGGGCCCCAACTACCCTCTTTATTAGGTAACTTATCTCTCTCCCTGCTTACATACGTGTCTTGGTTATATATATTCCAACTATACTAACTTAGGCATCGGAGAGGAGAAGACCGGCCCGCCCGGTATTCCCCTTAGTGAGCAGGATTGCAGGAGATCAAGTCGGATTCATCAGTGTCTACTAGGCCCCCGGGTTTAGGCAGAAACAATTGGCGCCGTCTGTGGGAAATCGTTCAAAAAGTTGTGTTGCTCTGCCAGAGAGTAGAACTCCATTGATCCTTTGGAGAGGTAGCTACATCCGTAGTCCGGAAGCTATGGAAGGAAGGAATATAAAAGCCAGCACGGAAGGACCGAAAGGGCGAATTCAGTTCCCCGACCGGGCCCAAGGTACAGGGGCTGCGGACGGTGCGAGATTCGTCCTTTCCCCCGGCCGAGACGAAAAATCGAAAGCGCGAATTCAGTTCCCCGACCCGGCCCGTAACATAAAGGCTGAGGTCGGTGCGAGGTTCGCCCTTTCTCCCATCCACGACAGGGCTCATGATCGCCGGGAACCAGAAAAACCCGACCAGAAGGGTCCGGGAGAAATAAAAAAGATGAAGGTAGAGGTCGAGCGCTTGCGAGAAGAGGGCGATCAAGATCGACTAAGAGCGGAGGCCCGATGCCAAGAATTGAAGGCAGTAAACATTGTCCTATTAGCGGCCCTGGAGCGAGAGGGTCAGCAGGGCACTCCTCGAACAGCACCGCGGCCAGCAGGCAAGGCTAGGGCAGGCTACGGGAAGAAGAAGGACCGTGCATGTGGCCACGCCACTCTTTTCGGAAGCTCTGAAAAACTCCGGCCAGGCCGAGCCCCCGTACCGCACGGGCCAGGCGTCAAGCGAACAGGAAAGCTCTACCGCACGGACACTCGAGGCGCTCTCCGCCTCGGTGGCGGACATAAAGGGCCGCATGGAGACCAGCGAGAGGATGGCAGGGCGACCGCGGGGTGGCGCGCGGTTCAACGAGCGTATTGGACCTTTCCCGCGCCGGATTAGAGAATCGGGAAGATCTGGAAGCCAAAGGCCTTTGAAGTTGACATATTCAGGGACGGGCTGCCCGTACCAGCACCTGGACAGTTTTAAGTCACAAGCAGGGACGAGGGGCTACTCGGACGCCATGTGCTGCAACGTATTCCAAGAGACGCTCTCGGGAGAGGCGTTGAATTGGTTCTACGAGCTACCAGCGAACTCAGTCGAAACCTTCGAGCGGTTGGCTGATAAGTTTGTCGGCCGGTTCATTCTCAGAGCCAGGACAGCCCAAGCATCAACAATCCTTTTTGACTGCATGCAAACTGACAACGAGCCGCTACACGCCTTCGTTAACCGGTGGCAAATTGCCACGGCCGGGGTCAGGAACCTGGACAAGCAGATCGCAGGGATGGCCTTCAAGCAGGGTTTAAGACCTGGGGAACTTTCGTACGACTTACTAGTACAGGAGCCGCTGGGGTACAACGAGCTGATGACCGTGGCCGTCAGGCACGCTCAGGCAGAGCACGAGACATATGGGGACAAGGCGCCCAAGCGAATAGCGGACGACCTACCGCCATCCCGTGGAGGCAAGGCCGGGTGGCTAGATCGCAACCGAGCGCCTGCAGCTACCAGGAAAGCAGAGATGCGGGAGGAGTGGCAACCCCGGCGAAGCGGTGACGACGGTTCCCGACCGGGGAGAAGACCGCCATTTGTGCGCTCGGCGCAGCCTTTGGCAGCTACGCCAGCAGAGCGACGACTGCGGGCCTTAGCTATTGAGCCAGCAGGAAAACCCTAAGATCTAGCCCTTCAGACTGGTGGCCAAAAACCCCAGAAAGCGGTCGTCAACGACCAGGCCCATCCAAAGGACCCCAACAACGAGCAACCGCGAGCTCGGCAGGTAGGAACTATAAGCACCCGCACTCCCGGGGGGATCGAGGTACACGGGAGCATTAACATGATACACGGCGGGGACCGTATAGATCGGCTTACCCGGAGCTCAAAGAAGCGATGCCTAAGATCGATCCGAGGGAAGGAGGTGTACGCCTTCGGCGAAAGAAGCGGCCAAGCCGCTAAAACCGGATGGAACTCGATCACTTTCTACGATGAGGAATAGCTGGAGGATTTGATCCAACCGCACAACGACCCCTTCCTCATTACGGTCCAAATAGACCACTGGATAACCAGTCGTATGTTGATCGATACCGGAGCCTCAGTCAACGTAATGTTCCGAGACGCATACAAAGGGTTGCAGAGAGGAAGGAACAAGTTATCCCAAGATAACGAGCCGCTTATAAGCTTCTCCGGTGAGGTCGTCCAGCCTCTGGGTTCGGATTACCTACCGATCATCTTCAGCGAGGGAGACAGAACGAAAAAGGAGCATTTAGAGTTCATCATTGTCGACTGCCTATCATCGTACAATGGCATAATTGGTCGGCCAGGGTTATGGAGGCTTAAAACGTTTATAGCCGGCCATATGCTAATGCTGAAGATGCCTTCACCAACCGGAGTTATTACCATATACGTGGGGACCAGAGGATCACCCGTAAGTATTACACAGAGGCCCTGACCCACGGGAGGAAGCGGACCGAGGTCTTCACAACCACTCAGCAGGCGCCAGTGCCGGATCTGAGTATTGACCCCTGTGATGGCAGTAATTCAAAAAGAGTTAGGCGATTCACCGAAAAGCTGGAGCCACCTTCGGCCGTGGAAGAAACCGAAGCGATCTGCATTTCGGTAGACCACCCGGAGCGAAGTGTCGTGATAGGGACGCGGCTCGATCCGGTTGTCAGGCAAGAGCTCATAGCCTTCCTCCGGGACAACAGTTCGGTCTTCGCATGGTCCTACGAGGACATGCCAGGCATATCCCCGGAGATAGCCGGACATAAGCTAAATTTATTACCCAACGTTCCCCCGGTGAGGCAGAAGAGGAGGTCCTTCAGTCCTGCAAAATATGAGGCAATCAGAGAGGAGATACAGAAATTGAAGGGTATAGGTTTCATCCGGGAAGTCCAGTACCCTCGCTGGCTCGCTAACGTGGTCATGGTGCCGAAGAAGGGAACCGGCCAGTGGCGTATGTGCGTGGATTTCACTAACCTGAACCGGGCGTGTCCAAAGGACAGCTTCCCGCTCCCCCGGATTGACCAGCTTATAGATTCCACGTCCGGTTTTAAGATGCTCAGCTTCATGGACGCTTACGCCGGGTACAATCAGATTAGGATGCACCCGGATGATGAGGAGCACACATCATTCACAACCGACCGAGGTACCTACTGTTATAAGAGGATGCCGTACGGTCTAAAGAATGCCGGGGCCACCTACCAGTGAACGGTGAACCGAATGCTGGAGCAAGAAATGGGTAAAACCGTAGAGGTTTACGTTGATGACATGCTGGTCAAGAGCTTGACTGCAGGGGCCCACGTCCGGGATTTGGCCGTAGTCATCGGTAAGATGCTCAAATTCGGAATGCGCTTAAACTCAAAGAAGTGTATTTTCGGGATTACAGAGGGCCTATTCCTAGGCCACATCATCAGCCAGCGAGGGATAGAAGCCAACCCGCTAAAGGTCCAGGCAATTTTAGATATGGAAACGCCAGGGGAGAGAAACCAGGTCCAGATGTTGACCGGCCGGTTAGCCGCCCTTACCAGATTCATCTCCCGCCTAACCGACAAATGCACCCCGTTCTTCAAGCTGCTCAAGGCACAGCAGACCAGGAAAATCCACTGGGCGGCGGAGCATGAAGCGGCATTCCAGTCTATCAAGGCATATCTGTCGGCAGTGCCTCTCCTATCCAAACCAGTGTCGGGCGAAATGTTATACCTCTACATAGCTGCATCCGCAACGGCCGTCTCCGCGGCTCTCATTAGGAAGGAAGACACGCTCGAACTCCCGGTATACTATGCGGGAAAGGGACTCACTGGAGCAGAGGGCCGGTACCCCGACATAGAGAGATTGGCTCTGGCCCTGATTGTTAGTGCCAGGAAGCTCCGACATTATTTCCAGGCTCATTCCATCACCTTGTATACCAATCACCCTCTGCGACAGATCCTACAAAAGCCAGAGACCAGTGGTAGGCTCGTACGGTGGGCAGTTGAACTGGGAGAGTTCGACATCATTTACGCCCCGCGAACGGCCATCAAAGGGCAGGCAGCTGCGGACTTCATATGTGAGCTCATCTCAATGGCGGTAGAAGCGCACCCCGCCCGGTGCGAGGACACCGACGCAGTGCGAACCATAAAGACCAAACCAGGCCTCCCCACCGGTTGGAAACTTTACGTGGACGGCTCCGTAATGACCAGGCGGAGCGGCGCCGGTGTCATGATAACCTCCCCCGATGGCCAGTCATACGAGTATGCCTTACGGTTCCTTTTTAGCACCTCCAACAACGCTGCCGAGTATGAGGCCCTCATAGCCGGTCTGCAACTGGCCAAGGAGTTGGGAATCTCGTCCATGGAGATATACAGCGACTCTAGCCTAGTGGTGAACCAGATGAACGGGGTGTTTGAGGTCAAGGACCCCCAAGTGTCCTCTTACCAGGCTCTGGCCAAAACCCTGATCGAGTCGTTCGAGGGCGCCACGATCCAGCACATTCCCCGAGAGGAAAATAGACATGCCGACGCCGATGTTGACCGGCCAGTTGGCCGCCCTTGCCAGATTCATCTCCCGCCTAACCGACAAATGCGCCCCGTTCTTCAAGCTGCTCAAGGCACAACAGACCAGGAAAATCCACTGGGCAGCAGAGCATGAAGCGACATTCCAGTCTATCAAGGCATATCTGTCTGCAGTGCCTCTCCTATCCAAACCAGTGCCGGGCGAAATGTTATACCTCTACATAGCTGCATCCGCAACGGCCGTCTCCGCGGCTCTCATCAGGAAGGAAGACACGCTCGAACTTCCGGTATACTATGCGGGAAAGGGACTTACTGGAGCCGAGGGCCGGTACCCCGACATAGAGAGATTGGCTCTGGCCCTGATTGTTAGTGCCAGGAAGCTCCGGCATTATTTCCAGGCTCACTCCATCACCTTATATACCAATCACCCTCTGCGACAGATCCTGCAAAAACCAGAGACCAGCGGTAGGCTCGTGCGGTGGGCAGTTGAACTGGGAGAGTTCGACATCACTTACACCCCGCGAACGACCATCAAGGGACAGGCGGCTGCGGACTTCATATGTGAGCTCACCCCAATGGCGGTAGAAGCGCACCCCGCCCGGTACGATGACACCGAGGCAGTGCGAACCATAAAGACCGAACCAGGCCTACCCACCGGCTGGAAACTTTACGTGGACGGCTGCGTAACAACCAGGCGGAGCGGAGCCGGTGTCATGATAACCTCGCCTGATGGCCAGTCGTACGAATATGCCTTACGGTTCCTTTTTAGTACCTCCAACAACGCTGCCGAGTATGAGGCCCTCATAGCCGGTTTGCAACTGGCCAAGGAGTTGGGAATCTCGTCCATGGAGATATACAGCGACTTTAGCTTAGTGGTGAACCAGATGAACGGGGTGTTTGAGGTCAAGGATCCCCAGCTGTCCTCTTACCAGGCTTTGGCTAAAACCCTGATTGAGCCGTTCGAGGGCGCCACGATCCAGCACATTCCCCGAGAGGCAAATAGGCATGCAGACGCCCTCGCAAGGCTGGCAACCGGAAACTACCCCCCAGAGTACCGGAGAGCAAAAATTGAAACTCTCCAGCAGCCAAGTATAAACAAAACCATCTCCGAGATATTTGCGGTGGAAAAAGCGCCTCCAAGCTGGATGGATCCAATAGTCAAGTATTTGACTGACAAAACCAGCCCCCAGGATGCGGTAGAGGCCAGGAGGCTACACCTCCGGTGCTCCCGGTACGGTCTCCTCAATGGCCAGTTGTACCGAAGAGGGCACAGCTTCCCCCAGCTGAGGTGTGTGACAAAAGAGGCAGGAGAGGCTATCATGCGAGAAATCCACGAAGGGGTATGCGGTAATCATTCTGGCGCAAGGTCATTATCCCACAAGTCGCTCCGAGCGGGGTATTTCTGGCCAGACATGGCGGCAGTATCAAGGAAAATATCAGGCGGCTGCCACAAGTGCCACATGTACGCCTCTATACCTCATGCCCCGGCAATCGCATTATCAATCCTGTTGGCACCATGGCCGTTCGCACAATGGGGACTAGACATCATCGGCCCTTTCCCAACAGCTGTGGGACAGTACAAGTATGCCATCGTGGCAGTGGACTATCAGACTAAGTGGGTCGAGGAAGAACATCTACTGCAGGTTCGGGGTACCGCAGACTATTGTCACGGATAATGGGACACAGTTCAATAATGCTGATCTTATCCAGTACACAGCCTCTATGGGGACCCGGATGTTGTTTGCCTCAGTGGCACACCCACAGACCAACGGCCAGGTAGAAGCGGTCAATAAGATTATCAAGACCCTTCTCAAAAAGAAGCTGGATGCCAAGAAGGGATGTTGGGCCGAAGAACTCCCCGCGGTGCTATGGGCCATCCGGACAACAGCAGTAGAGGCAACAGGAGAGACCCCGTTCTGCATGGCATTCGGGAGCGAGGCGGTACTCCCTGTAGAAACTGGTATACCTAGCGGCAGGGTCGAGAATTACGACGCCGAAACAAACGCCGAGGGGCTACTGCTCAACCTAGACCTCATTGAGGAGCGCCGCGACCAGGCGCATATGCGCAACCAAACCTACAAGCAGCGGATCACTCGGTACTATGACAGAAGGGTCCGGGAGAGAAAGCTACAAGTCGGGGACTGGGTCATGAAGAAGGTCCAGAAAAAACTGTTGGCCCTAGAACCAACATGGGAAGGGCCCTACCAGATCACCGCGGCCGTGGGACCGGCAACATTCCACATTATAGACACCGAGGGCATCTATTCCACCCGGCCGTGGAATATCCAGCACCTACGGTTCTACCCTAAGTAATAGCGGTCACAGAGCGACAACAGTGTATTTAGCATCAATATTGCAATACGCAATTACGGCATTAAAGAATAAACTACAGTAGTTACAAGATGTGCATGTACAAGGTAAACAGCTAGCTACCACCCCCGGAGCACCCAATCCCCAGCCCGCCACTTTTTAGAGCTTGCTCCTGCTCCACCATCTCGGTTAGGGCTATATCAGCCTCCATCCGCTCGGCATCAAGCCATCCTTTCTCCCTCCACTCCATATAGGCGTCACTAATGCCCTTCGCCCGGGCCTCATCCAGCATCTCCTCAAGCTCCACCGACTCCCGAAAGTCGTCGACAGCCTTATCGGCCACTTCAGCAAGCTGGGATTCCGTGAGCTTCTCCCTTCCTTGGGCGACTACTGTAACCTGGCTCTGGAGCTCCAAAACCTTCGCCTCCAGCTCCGTAATTCTCCCTTCCCGGGCAACAGCCTGGGTCTGCAGCTCCAAAACCCTCGTCTCCAGCTCCGCGATCCTCCCTTTCCGAACAGCAGCCTGCCGATAGGCCTCTTCCTTCTCCTGTGAGAGTTCATGGTTCAACCGACCGGTTAGTTCTTTCTCCCGCACGAGCTGGGTGCTCAACCGACCAACCTCCTCTCTTTCCTCCGCAAGCTTGGCTTCCGCCACGTCCGCCCGCACGCTCAGCTCCTCCACCCGCCTCTCCAAACTCGCAGCAGCCTCCCCTCTGGGCTCCGCGGCATAAAGGCTATGAACCAGCTGCCAGAGGTAAACAAAGGAACATTAGCTCGTGTCACTCCAAGAGAAAAGGAAGCACAAAAACACTTACCCGAACAGCTAGTTCCACGGGCTTCGTCCTGTTCTCGCCCGATTGTCCAGTCCCAGGGTCCTCCCGGTCAAGTCCCAAGGTTTCGATGGTAGCGACCACGAACCTACCAATTCCATCACCGGAACTGCGACTGGCTTCCGGCACCTGAGTCCTTCGACCACCCACCTCCACGGCCGGAGCCACCGCCCACTCGATTGCCCCAGCCGAACTTGATGCTCCGACGTCAAGCACCCTTGCCCTCTTGAGCGGAGCTTCACCAAGGCTGCTTCAGTGGCGCCCGAACATTTCTGCCGTTTCCCTCTCCCGCGAGACCCTTACCGCCATCGGTCGCGCCACGGGTTCTGAACCAGATAACCCCACAGACCGCCCTTCCCGAATAAAGAGTGGGGAGTTATTCTCACCGCCCGGTCGCCTTCCATAGTGAGCGTCCGGAAACACGAGCGGCACCGGCCTGTCATGCTCCCTGCGTTTCTGGGTAGCCGTATCAATCACGGTCTTCGCGGCCGTCTCCCCCGTCTCCATCAATCTCGAGGCTACAAGCTCCTCATCCGGTTCGATAGTCTCCTCAATTTTAAGTGCGAGCCGGGGGGCATTAGCTGCAAGCCGATAGGTCGAGCGGTCAGAACACAAGCAACCATGCAAAACCAAAGTGCAAGACACCTTACCAGGTTTTCTCCCCATCTCGCATATCTCCAGCACGTTCCATCGGATGAAATTGTAGGAGCTCCGCCTTAGATGGTCCCAGCCATAGAACAACCGGAATATCCGTTGCTTCTCCAAGTCCTCCAACTGCCACGACTGGTCCCCGATCGGTTGGTATGTCCCGGGGACCTGATAGCCCCTCCAGTTACACTGCCACCTGCCACCGGCCAGCACCACCGACCTCCTCCAGACATCTGAAACCGATGACGGCAGATGCATGATGGCAGCACCATAGTCCCGCGTGGCAAAATTCACACAACCGCTGCACTGGGCTTTTCTGCAGTAAGAAATCTTGTACAGCGCCCGAAATTCATTAACCTTGGGCCAGTCCATATGGCTCAGGCTAAACAGGCACCCAAGCCCAAGCAACTGCCTCCACTGATTGCTCGGAAGCTGGGCCGGGGAAAGATTTAGTGAGCTCAGCATGTACTGAACAAATCCCAGCAGCGGCAGCGATAGTCCGTGTCGGAATTGATCGTCGAAAACAGCAACCCAGCCCGGTTCCGGGTTACAGGCCAGTTCCCCGGGACGCAGGCCTCGAAGTTTAACAGAAGAGTCGATGTCCCACTTCGCCCGAAACTCCCTAATCTCTCTTTCATCCATGCTTCTGACTGGCTCATCACAGAGAATCACTCTATCACCATCCAGCAGCTCGTGCCTTCTGGGCCCGCGGCTTGCGCCGCCATAATACGCAGATCTCCCAGACGCCATAATCCTAACACAAAAATAATTCAGATCTGCAGCAAGGCGGACGAGGAGAGTAGAGGGCAAAAGGTTTAGGCAAAGTGTGGTAGGAGGTGAGCAGAGTGGACAATAAATAGGGCAACAAGAAAAGCAAGGCAACCCCAGCCGTGGATTCCCTCCATCTCAGACCGCTCCCTGTCGACACGTGTCCCGGCATGGATAAGGGATCCATCCATCATAACTGATGGGACTGATGGGCTCTCCCCTTCATCGCATGTCCGCCACCTGTCCCACTTACCAGCAACATTTAGGGAGATAGGAGCGAACAACGAGGCGTTCACTCCCCTCGTTCCCCCAGAAAGTCAACTCCGAATCAATCCGGCACCATGGCAGCTCACGATTATGATCATTCAACCGGCTGCATGGCTTCTTCATTGTATATCTTGAAGACCTCTCACCGGTTGTGATTTTCCCAACCGCTTCGAGAGCATCTATCCAGGTATGAACCCTCCTTCTAGCACCATCTTCGTTGCATATCACTAGGGGACTCGTCTCGATATGGCATGTCGCCCGGTCGAGATCCGCCCAGCACTATGGCATTCCACCGACCCTGTGACATTTAACCCGCTCCAAGGCATTCTACCGGTTGTCACCTTCCTTCACCTACGGGCAGGAACGAGCCAACAACAACTCAAGGCTTCTAAACGCATGGGCTTTATAAACCCGGGCGAGCTTACATCTAACCCATGTACTCTTGTCCAGCAGGATAAAAACCCTGCATCACACTGAACTGTGATACATTTGGGGATACATGGCGAGACTCGTTATCTCAACGCCACTCCACTGGGCAGATTGTTTCTCTAACACAGAACAAGTCTCCCCGCAGGCTAACAAACATGCACATTACCTCAACGCTTAACCAACAAAGGCTGAGAAGAACTAGCAAGTGTTAACCGATGCCTCGGTACGGCCGTAACACTCTCCGGGGTACCTGTTGGCTTAGTCCACGCACCAACAGGCCCTCCCGCAGGCTAGCATCTCCGGGACTCGTCTCGATATGGCAGAACGCCCGGTCGAGCTCCCGTGAACTCCGCCTCGCACCGATATGGCAGAACGCCCGGGCGAGGTCCAGTCTGCAAGTTCATCCGGGACTCGTCTCGATATGGCAGGACGCCCGGTCGAGCTCCCGTGAACTCCGCCTCGCACCGATATGGCAGAACGCCCGGGCGAGGTCCAGTCTGCAAGTTCATCCGAGACTCGTCTCGATATGGCAGGACGCCCGGTCGAGCTCCCGTGAACTCCACTCCATGCTCATAGCACCACAACACTTAAGCACAGTACTATCTATATTGCAAACGTACTTATAAACTTTTACTTACCGTCAGTAACAGGTACTCACCTCGGTCACGCCCAATCTTTAACGCGGACTTGGGGGACTGGGCACCGGTAGGTTGGTAACCCTGCGGGTCTGCGGGGCAAGAGCAAGACAGATTTAAGTCCCCATTCAAGATTGCACTCGCCCGGTATTCCCCTTAGTGAGCAGGATTGCATGAGATCAAGTCGGATTCATCAGTGTCTACTAGGCCCCCGGGTTTAGGCAGAAACACTGCCCAACTGCCCATGCCGGGCAATTTCAAGGATACCACTCCGTTTGATCGAGCCTACAATATGAGGATGAACTTGATCCGCCATGAGGAGGTGTACGGAATGACCGCCTAGATGAATTTTGTGCCTCCACTTCCTCTCGCTCAAGTATCATTTTTTGCTTTCTCTCCCAACACCCTCTTTTACAAGGTGAATATATATTAGGATCCACCGCCATTGTGCGAGCATCTTCCTCCCTTTGTTGAGCCGCCATAGCCTCTTGGTAAAGGTGTTCCCTTCGTGCATAATCTCTATCATTTTGATTGGCAAGCCTTTTCATTTGATCATGAATACTCATTGAAAGCTCTTGATTACTTTTCTTCTTTGCCGCCTTGGCCGCTTTTTGTCCCATTGGACGATCTTACCTAGCTCTAGATGGCACACTTGGAGTTGCTCCATTTCCGGGCGAATCGTTATCATCCAAGTTGATAGGGCTCTCATAATTTGTGCTATCCCCTTCCATTGATGGCGGATTTGAAAATTTTGGTGTTTCCTTCAAGATATCCCAACAATGCAAAAATGCAAAATGCTCTCCATGGGAATCATCGAAGTAATTTGACTTAGCATTCTTTATTTACAAACAATTTTAATAAACATAATAGTGGTTATTTATTTTAACTATATTTTAAGCGATTTGGAATAATTACTTAATACTATATTTTAACTATGACGAATAAAAATACTTACATCATCAATATTATTTTCGCCACTCTTATGATTCGTGATGGCTTGGTTTATTGCTTGACGCCATCTCATGCATGCGGGATTGATCTTCTTCCATCGAGATTCAATACTTGAAAGGGTTCGCTTCGGTGCATTGGGTGGCTTGATACCTTCAAAACACTCATACGTACGATCCCACAAGGTTCCGCTCGATTGATTAGTACCAATGGCGGCGTCTTCACCAATACTCACCACGGCGATGCACAAAGCCTTATCTTCCTCCTTACTAAAATTTTCCGCTTATGGTGCCCGTGGTTTTGGTGCTCTCTTTGGACACATGATGCAAAAAAGAAAAATCAAATTTTGCTAGATGAATAAAAATGATGGGGAGGAAAGAATGCTTGAAAAGATGTAAGAAATGGTATGGAATGAATGAAATTTTGGGTTGGTATTTAATATTTATAGAAGAAATGTAGATATACTGTAGCAACGGGCAGAAAATTTTTAAAAAAAATTAATTATTTTTTTCGTCATTTTTGTTACCGTTAAACATAAAATTAAAGTTAGTTTAAATTAGAACCGTCGATTAATTTAAAACCTATATCTTGACCAGTCAGATAAAAAATTCATTTAGAAAAATTAAAAAACAAAATATATTTAGAGATGAATTGAGGCCGTTTGATTGATTCTAGATTAAATATAGACCGTTGTAGCCATTGGAGAGTCTGAAAGGGCAACGGACTGGAGAAGACCCACGTGATGCCGGACCCCTTTGAAAATTGTCGGCTGCACTCGCCTGCTGCATGGCGCGTCGTGCGTGCTCCTTCTTCCCGTTTTCTTGTCGGCTAGCGAGCCTAGTGGTCACACTCCCTCTCTGACGCGTCGCTTCTCTCCATTTCCTCTCTCCTCTCCTCTGCTCTTTGCCGGCAAACCAATCTCTCTCCTCAAATTATAAGACTCGTCTCAAACGAAGTCTCAAAATGAGACCGAGGATGAGACTGAGGTCCATAATTTTAGGGTATAAGACTGCAAAAAAGAACGGTTGGAGAGGCAGTAAATTTGAGGACCCTATAATTATAGGGTTTAGTACCACGGTTGGAGATGCCCTTATGCTTAGGTCATTCTCATTCTGTACAACTAGAATTGGTTCTTAGGTTACTTGGCTTACTCTGCAAGGAAGAAAGAATTCAGTTGCCAAGTGGAATAGCTACTTGCTTAGTGCGCTCCTGCAACCCTACTTGGCACCTCTTTTGGATTCTATTCTTACACATGAACGCAAGGGTATTAAAGTCATTCTCTTCTTTTCTCATCAAAACCACCCAACTCCTACCTCACGCCGTCTCTGTAAACGCCCCCCCCCCCCCCCCCCCCCCGGGTCTTCCATTCACTCAACACTTTCCTCACTGAGAAACCTAGAGACCACCACCGCCATGGGAGACCTCGACGCCGCTCCGAAGCTCCCCATCCCCGGCCAGCGCAACGTCCTCATCACCAGCGCCCTTCCCTACGTCAACAACGTCCCTCACCTCGGCAACATCATCGGCTGCGTTCTCAGCGCCGACGTCTTCGCTCGCTACTGCCGCCTCCGTGGCTACAACACCGTCTACATCTGCGGCACCGATGAGTACGGCACCGCCACCGAGACCAAGGCCTTGGAGGAGAACTGTAGCCCCAAGGAGATCTGCGACAAGTGAGTTTCCGATTACTTTTTTAATCTCGCGGTGAAATTTGTATGTGATTTTACTGCGGTTAACTAATTCATCTGGAGCTTGATGAAATGACTCTGGATTCTGTAGGTATCATGAGATTCATAGGCAGGTGTATGAGTGGTTCAATATCAGCTTTGACAAATTCGGAAGGACTTCGTCGACGGAGCAGACCGAGGTTTGTCAGGCAATTTTCAATAGGCTTCTGGAGAATAACTGGCTTTCGGAGAACATAATGCAGCAGGTAATGCTCAATGGATTGTAATTGTATCGATTTCACTGCTGTTCGGTTGGTTATATATATGTTGTGCATTGTGATTAACTTGAGTTGCTGTTTGTTCAGCTGTACTGTGATACATGCACACGGTTCTTAGCCGACAGGCTTGTGGAGGGGACGTGCCCAACTCAAGGTTGCGATTATACTTCTGCGAGAGGGGATCAGTGTGAGAACTGTGGGAAGCTTTTGAACCCTACAGAATTGAAGGATCCGAAGTGCAAGGTACGGAGCTTTGTGTGTTCTTTACTTACAAAACTTATTGCATGCCATGTGTGTGTAGGTTGCTTTCTAATAATTACATATTGCGCATCATATATGTATATATGTAAGGTCACTTGAAGGAAAATATAATTTCTATTTTGAGTTTGTTAACTGCCTGATTGTATTTAAATGTCCTTGTCATTGTTCTAACATAATCAATAAATATCAAGGTGTTTTTAGAGCAACTTCGTTTCACATGGTGGCTGTAGGCATTGAATTTACAGAAAGTGGTAATGTTACACCATTATGGTTCTCATTGTTCGCTATTATAAGCAGGTGTGTAAGTCAACTCCACGAATACGTGATACAAACCATTTGTTTCTGGAACTTCCATTACTGAAGGATAGGCTGGAAGAGTATATTAATAAAATGTCAGTGGAGGGTTCTTGGAGCCAGAATGCCATTCAAGCTACAAATGCATGGCTCAAAGAGGGGCTTAGACAACGGTGCATCACCAGGGATCTGAAGTGGGGCGTTCCAGTTCCACACGATAACTTCAGGGATAAGGTTAATACTTGTTAATTATAGTTCTGCTGACCCCTCATTCTTTCTAATGAATTTCAAAATTTCCCATCTTAGTTCAAACATTGCTATTGGTAGGTTTTCTATGTGTGGTTTGATGCGCCTATTGGATATGTTTCAATTACTAAATGCTACACTCCAGACTGGGAGAAATGGTGGAAGAATCCAGAGGATGTGGAGTTGTATCAGTTTATGGGCAAAGATAATGTGCCATTCCACACGGTAAGCTTCCTATAAGTTGAATATTTATAGAATGAGTAAAGTATATGCATTTTACTAAATAACCTCCCAGCCTCCCCCAGGACAAAATAATAGTAATAAACTTAGCTTAATTGGTTCTTTGATAAGTATGGCCTTTGGCAATTCTGTTGGGGATGCCATCATTCATGAGTCGTTCATACGCTAGTGGAAGTCACTAGTCATAATTACTCCATATTATTGTCTGATACTCAAGAGAAATGATATTCAGATAAATATCTGTCTTCGTATTCTACTCTTTGTTGTTACCTCTGAACGAGGCATATATAATTTTGATATTGGATCTCTCCAACTTGATATGCTTCTCGATTATTAGTTGTATTCCTGTGTGCTTCTTACATTCTACTCCACTACCAAGGATTGCAGGGGCAGCATGCCCCTTCCCCTGTTCTTAGATGGCTCTCTCTTAATTAGATCGTTCGTACACAAATTCTTCTCTTTTGCTTTGAAGAAAATTCAACTTCAACTGTGTAAGCATTTGTATTGTAGGTGATGTTTCCTTCCACGCTTCTTGGAACCAATGAAAACTGGACTTTGATGAAGACCATTAGTGTTACCGAATACTTGAACTACGAAGCAGGTTTGTTTAGTATATTATAATTCTATTAACCTTGTTTATGGTAGCCCTAAGTTTCCTTTATACAACTTGTTGTAGGTGGTATAAATGTGGATTGATTTTGCAGGAAAGTTTTCTAAGAGCAAGGGAATTGGAGTATTTGGAAATGATGCCAAAGATACAAACATTCCTGTTGAAGTATGGCGATATTACTTGCTAACCAATAGGCCCGAGGTAATATTGTATTTTTTATTTATTTACTATTTTCTTAAGGGTATACTTCTTTTCTGTATCTTTGTCACTCATTTAATCTATTTGGTAAAATAGGTGTCCGATACTTTATTCACTTGGGCGGATCTGCAGGCAAAACTCAACAGTGAGTTGCTCAATAATTTGGGCAATTTTATAAACCGAGTGTTGAGTTTTGTGTCTAAACCTTCAGGTTAGTGTTGACTCATGTCTTTTAACAAAATTGATGGTTGTTAGCTTAATTACACAGTTGACATGAATAATGGCACTCTATTAATTGTAGCTTTACCTTTTTATGTATGTTTTGCTAGGTTTCAGTTGGGCATTTTATATCTGCTGCATTCAGACTAACAAGTTCCAATTACAGGTCAAGGATATGACTCCATTATTCCAGATGCTCCAGATGCAGTATCTGATCCTTTGACAGAGCAATTAGCTGAAAAAGTGGGCAACTGTGTGGAGAAATACATAGAGGCTATGGAGAAGGTGATTGAAATTTGAATGATAATGTTGTTGTCCATGACTGGGAGCTTATCCTTCCTACCTGTGCTCACATTTCTATTGCATTGTAGGTAAAATTAAAGCAAGGACTCAAACTAGCAATGAGCATTTCTAGCGAAGGGAATGCATATCTGCAAGTAAGCATGTTTAATCTCTATTTCACTTGTTTCCCTGTCTACTCATCTATTGCCAATCGTCAGCTGCTAAATTGTTCTGTCTGTTCACTTCAATTAAATGCAGGAAAGCCAGTTCTGGAAACTTTACAAAGAAGACCAACCTCGCTGTTCTATTGTTATGAGAACTGCACTGGGACTGGTGCATCTTCTTGCCTGCTTATTGGAACCCTTCATGCCATCGTTTTCTGTCGAGGTAAAATATTTGTTTGCAATTTTTGTGCTACTCTGAAATATCGTGGTAACACTATTAATCATCCATGCTAATATGTTTTTAGTTTTCCTTATAAAATTGCATTCAGGTATTTAAGCAGCTTAATATACCCCCTGAGACGCACATATCACTTTCTGATGATAAAGGCGATATTGATAGGGCAAGACGGCCTTGGGAGATTCTACCTATAGGTCACAAGATTGGGAAACCACAGCCGCTGTTCAAGGAATTGGTATGTCTATGTTGGGCTGTGTCTTTTATTTGTTATTGACTGGGAATAAATTTAATGAAGAATGATGATGAAATAGATTCAGGTTTCTACTGTGGATTCTCATGAATGTTTTTACTTGCACACAGAATGATGATGAGGTAGATTTTCTTCGGAAGAAATTTGCTGGAAGTCAGGCTGATAGAAAGGAAAGGCAAGAAGCTGAAGCAGTGAAGTTGGCTGAGCAGCTTAAGAAATCAAAAGTTTCAGGTTGAATTTCTTTACTCGTATGACAATATAATAGTGAAATGGGCGATCACTTCTAATAGGCGACTGTTGTAACAGATAAGACTGGAAAGAAAAAACAAGCCACACGACCTGCAACTGAAGTAGAGATCTCCATATCTAGACTAGATATTCGTGTCGGCCTCATTACAAAAGTTCAGAAGCATCCTGATGCTGATTCACTTTATGTGGAAGAGATTGATGTTGGCGAAGTACAGCCCAGAACAGTTGTCAGTGGACTAGTCAAGTTTATAAGTCTTGAAGAAATGCAGGTTTGTGTTCGTATCTTACAGATGTTGAAATATAAAATTTTATTTAAGTTCCATCAGTTTTCTAGGATTACCTACCCAATTTATTTGTGTTGGTCTGGGACAGAATCGTAAGGTATGTGTCCTTTGCAACCTGAAGCCAGCGACCATGCGGGGTATCAAATCACAAGCAATGGTTCTTGCTGCTTCAAATAGTGATCACACCACAGTAAGCAGTCCCATATACCTTTAATTAGTGTCTGGATTATTTGTGTGTGTGGCTTCATATAAATTAATAAAACCTTCTAAATTTTGGGTCTGATCTTAGTTTGAAGAAACTTTTCACTGTTTTTGCTATAACTTATTGTAAAAATTTCTGATTATTGGGGCATCTTTCAGGTTGAGTTGGTTGATCCACCAACATCTGCTCATGTTGGGGAGAGAATTACATTTCCAGGGTTTGAAGGTGAGCCTGATGATGTGTTGAACCCCAAGAAGAAGGTTTGGGAGACCCTGCAGGTAGATTTGCACAGTAACACTGACCTAGTCGCATGCTATAAAGATACTCCCCTCACCACATCAGCTGGTGTTTGCACTGTTAAATCTATTCGTGGTGGGTCAATTAGGTAGAGGTGGGATTAATTCTGTTGCAGGGAAAGTAGACATCCTTTTCATGATTTTGTGTGTAGATCAAGAGATCAATTTTTCAGTCAGAATATTCTGGTGTAAAATTGACTTAGAAAAATACTGTTGCTGATTATGTGATCCATGTGGCAATTATAAATGTAGGAAAGTTTTGTTCTTTGTTGTTACTTGGGGTTTATTTACTTTTTTTATTTTTACTGTTGGTAGTTGGTACTTAGCTTGAAGAAATTGATTTCCTTTATTTGCATTGATTTTGAGCTCTTAGTGAAAGCTCCTAATTTTTAGAAGATAAAATTAGGATGCATAATCCTAATCCATATACGAACTGGAAATTGGTTGGTTTGCTGCAATTTTCATTTTCTTGTTTCTTTAAATCTATTTAAAGAAGATTATGAGAAATATATGAAGTGAAATCGCATATTGTATTTGGTCTGGAATAAGAAGCATTTCTATTAACAAAATTTTTTTTTTGTTCATTTCTTTGAGTGCATGAGACTTTAAACAGGGGTGAGTGGAACACTTTCTCAGAGGCCTGGGCATTTAGTCCCATAATCCCAATCCCGATTCCGTCCTTAATTTTGCCGGGACGAGACGGGATTGCATGTTAAAAACTCAGATCCCGTCCCGCCCGATCTTTTTAAAGTAATGGGACATGATTGAGATTAGCCCAATTTGGGCCCGTTAAATTCCAGCCTGTCCTGTAAAATTAAATTAATATTAATATATATAAATATGGCTTAACCTAGCCCCCCACAGAAACCTAGAATCCCTCGATCCCTAATTCATTCCATTCTGGCATTCCCAATTCTTTATTTCTTTCCTCCTAAATCCCAATTCATCAACTCCAGAGCCAACGAGAGAGAGACATCGACTTCATCGTAGCCTCGTAGGACTCTGCCGTCTCTACGAGAGAGAGAGAGAGAGAGAGAGAGAGTCAATGGCTGGAGGGAACAAGCTTGTTGCTCGGCGAAATGAAGAAGCTCCAGGCCCTGACATTTGAGTTATGGAAATCGAGACTTGATTTTGAATTTTATTTGGTTTGATTGTTAAGATGTCTGCCTTTTTCTGATGATCATGATCTCTTATTCATATGGTTTCTTTGTTTGCTGCATCTGTCTTCTAAATTTTAAGTGTAGTTCTTCTTTCTATACTTAGAGGGCACGTTTATGTCACAGCAATCGGAATCAATCCGGAGGGATTGATTCCCTTTGCGCACTTTACGTACCCATCCGGAATGGGAAACAGCGTGGGTCCCACATCATCCGAAATGAATCCTGGGTTTCGATTCCGAGATTAGGACACGGTATTGCGCACAGTAAAAGACTTGAACACTTTTTACTTCCACAATTGTCCCTGGATTTTTAGGAAAAAACCAAAAACACCCCTGGCATTCGGACAACCTCTCCTCCTTCACCCTAACCTTGCGTGCAGCCTCTCCTCTTTCACCCTAACCTTCCGCCCAGCCTCCGTCTTCAGTCTCTCACCATCGCACCGTCTTCAGCCTCCCTCACTCTTTCTCACCTGCAAAAGTCGAGAGCAAGCAGGAGCTGAGAAATGCTGGTAAACCTCACATACCCATCTCTCTAATTTCATTTTTACACTGTTTCCTGCAATTTTTCCCTAATTTTTCAAGCTTTGTGTTTTGGGTTTTGGTTTCCATGATTTTCTGGGTGCATTTCTTGACCTGGTTGTGATGCTTTAGTCTTAAAGTTTGGTTCTTGAGAGTTGTGGGTGAAAGTTTTGGCTTTTGACAATTGTGGGTTGATGTTTGGTTGTGATATTTACTAGTAGTATCTTACTGTTGTTGTCTTGGGTGATTTTCAGGTCTTGATAGCTTGAATCAAGCTCTGTACTTTGTTTTGGTGAGTGTTTACTTAATGTTTAAGTATTTTTATGCTCTATTTTGCATGCATGTATATATCTGCGGTTCATGTTTAAAGAAATTGAGCTGGAAGGTGACACAACAGAACGGGAAAATAAGAGAATTGGGGGTTTTGGTTGTGGTCTTGGGTTTTGACGAACTGAAGAAAAACGTCTATATCCTCAATAGGTTTGAAGGTGAATTTCTTTCTAATCCCGATCTTGTTTCAACTCTGGGAAGGAAAAGCTGAAACCTTGTATTCCTAATCCGATTTTGTTTGTGTACTCTTGTTGGTTCAGTAATCAATTTGTCATGCGATTGTTTAACCAAAAGGTCCCTTTCTGTTTTGTTATGTTCACCATATGCTCTTTGAGTAGTTTCGATCATGACTTTTATCTGAGGCTATTTGTGGCTACAGGACTTACATTATACCATGTGAGGGTCTGACCTCCGTCTTCAGTAATCAATTATACATTGATTTTGGTAATTCTCTATTATGGTGCTTGAATATTGTCATACTCTTGAGGTTCTTGTTGTGCATATTCATGAGTGGCAGGGTCTGGAATTGAGTGCTGAGTGTTAGAACTGGTGTCTGTTTTTGTGTTCTTTTTAGTGAACCTTGCCTTTGTTGTCTTCTGTGTATCTGGACATCACTCCTTGAGATAAGGGATTTTGCAATGTATTTGAGCTTTTATTTTCATGGATTAGGGATATTTTGCTTAAATATATGAAAGTATATCTACATGTAATAATGAACACTGTTGGATCAATTGTTGAATGTATCAGGTACAATTGTTGAATGTATCTGGTACTTTAACCATTTGTTAAACAGTGTACAAAATCATTAAGGGTATTTTTGTCATTCGTCACATTCTGATTCCCATTTCCATATAATTGTAAACACATGAATGAGAATCAATCCTGGGATTGATTTCGATTCCGGATAACAAGCAAACAGAGGAATGGGAATGACTCCACCCCTCTCCCATTCCTTCTCAATCTCATTACTGTTTAGTAAACGTGGCCAAATGGTGATGTTTAATGTTTAGTGCTAAGCGTATACTGCACGAAGTCCGACAGCGGGAGGGAGAACCCGTGACGAAATTAGTCTCCGTGAACAGCAACCCAACCGGCCTCCGGGTTACAAGCCGATTCTCCGGGATTCAGCGGCCGTAACGCCACCTCATCGGGGATACTCCACGTCTCCCGGAAGGCGGCAATCTCTTCGGGGTTCATACTACCCTCCGGTTCATCGCACACCACGGCCTCTTCCCCACTCCCGATGGTGTAGCTCACGGGCGGAGTGCCAGGAAGGCGCACCCCGTGCGGGATGCCCTCAGATCCCGAGGACCCGGAAGATGAGACCCCGCCCCGGGAGCGGTCAGTGGCTTCAGACACCGGGGATTCCGAACCAAGCCACTCCTCCAACCTCTCCTCATCGTCCACCACGGGACGCCTGTCGGCCGATTCGGAAGCCCCGTCAGAACTTGCAGAAGCCATTTAACCTAAGGGGAAGAAAACAAAACCCCACCGCTGGTCAGTAACAGGCTAGAACAGCGCCCTCTGCGGCTCCTCCCCAAATTTGCCGCAGACTCCCCGCTCACAACGACTCGCAGTCAGCGACAGAGCAAACACCCCCCCGCAAAACGCCAAAAAGAAAAAAAAAAGCACGGCACAAAGAAAGCAAGAATTACCAATTACTATGCACAACCGAGGAAAGTCTGTCCTACGAAAACACCGAGCAATGGTAGGCAAAGACCCAGAACGCTTGGGGCAGGGATATCTCGAGGCACCTCCACAGAGCTTTCGCCGGATTCCTCTCCAACCTTCTCTTCTTCTCTCTGGGCCAAAGAACAAAACAGAAGTTATGAAGGCAGAGGAGGCCTTTTTATAGACGGGTCCGACGCCCTAGGCACCTGTAATCCCCCCAAAATACGCAATCAGGACAACTCAAATGCCTGCGAATCCAGACCCTCCATCTCAGATCGCTCCCTGCTGACACGTGTCCTAGCATCGGTAACCTTCCCACGCCATCATAACTGATGGGACTGATGGGCTTCCTCCTTAAATGCATGTCAGCCACTTGTCCCGCCTATAGGCGACAGGTAAGGGAGATAGGAGCGGGAACCGAGGCGTCAAGCCCCCCCACTTCCCCAAGAGCCACGCCAGTCTCACCGGTTATGTATCATTCAACCGGCGCCACGGCTTCTCACCGGTTATGAGCTTTCAACCGGCACCACGACAGTTCAACGGTTAGGTATAATTCAACCGGCTGCACGGCTTCTCACCGGTTATGAGCTTTCAACCGGCACCACGGCAGTTCAACGGTTAGGTGTAATTCAACCGGCTGCAAGGCTTCTCACCGGTTATGATCTTTCAACCGGCACCACGGCAGTTCAACGGTTAGGTATAATTCAACCGGCTGCACGGCTTCTCACCGGTTATGATCTTTCAACCGGCACCACGACAGTTCACCGGTTATGATCATTCAACCGGCTGCTCACCATTTCAGCGGTTAGGTAACATTCAACCGGCTCCATGGCATCTCACCGGTTAGGTATCATTCAACCGGCTCCATGGCATCTCACCGGTTAGGTATCTTTCAACCGGCTCCATGGCAAGACACTGGTTATGAGAACATTCAACCGGCATGGGCTTTATACACCCGGGAGAGTTTACATCTAACCCATGTAAACTTTTCCAGCAGGATAAAAACCCTGCATCGCACTAAACTGCGATCAATATGGGGCTCCAAGGCGAGACTTGTCATCTCAATGCCTACCCCATCGGGCAGATTGTTTCTCTAACACAGAACAAGTCTCCCCGCAGGCTAAAAAACATGCACATTACCTCAACGCTTATTCGAACACAAGCTGAGAAGAACTAGCAAGTGTTAACATGTGCTTCGGCATGACCGCAACACCCACCGGGGTACCTGTTGGCTTATTCCACGCTCCAACAGGCCTCCCCGCAAGCTAGCAATCTTGCCCCACGCTTATTCCAACACAAGCTGGGCCGAGTCACATGGCTACTCCCGGCCTGCCGTTGGCAGCAATTTCACCTTTGGAACTTGGGGGACTCGTTCCGACATGGCAGTCCACCGGTCGAGTCCTCAACGCCACTCTCCGGGTTTCACCCCGCTTCATATATTGCATGGCGGATTTCAACGCCACATCATCTCATGCACTCTCCGGGTTTCACCCCGCTTTGTATATTGCATGGCTGATTTCAATGCCACATCATCCCATGCACTCTCCGGGTTTCACCCCGCTTCATATATATTTCATGCTCATGGCACGACAACACTTGAGCACAATACCATTTGTATTGCAAACATACTCATAACTGTCGCATATCATCATTAACAGGTACTCGCCACGCCTGCTCTGCCCGAACGCCCGGTCACGCCCAATCTTCAATACGGACTTGGGGGACTGGGCACAGTTGGGTTGGTAACCCTGCGGGTCTGCGGGACAGGAGCAAGACATATTAAGTCCCCATTCAAGATTGCACTTGACCGGGAACTTAGGGGACTTGTTGACAGTAGCCACAGAGGGGCTACAACAGGTCCACAGACCCGCAGCCAGTGCACCCGGGGCCGGCCTGAGGCCCGAAGCAGGATCACCAGCACCCGGACCCGAGGTCCAGCAGTCTGCTTTGTGACAAGGGGCCCGGGGACCGGGGGCGCCAGCCTGCCAAAGAGGTCACCAGAACTGCCCTTTTGTGTGCGAACAAAAGGAAACCAGTCCCACATCGAAGAGTGAGGCAGACCTCACGCCCGACCACCTATATAAGGGCCTCAACTACCCTCTTTAATAGTTAACTGATCTCTCCAACTGCTTATCATACGTGCTTAAGTTATCTATTCATCCCAACTATACTAACTTAGGCATCGGAGAGGATAAGACCGGCCCGCTCGGTATTCCCCTTAGTGAGCAGGTTAAGCAGGAGAAGATATGCAGGTTAAGCAGGAGAAGATCATATCTAGATTCTACCAGGCCTACGGGTTTGTGCAGAAACACCTACTATGTATCTGTCTGGGTAACTTCTTTAGTAACTATCTTAGTAACTATCAACTAAGTATCTATCTTTTGACTAACTATCTTAGAAATTATCTTAATAACTAACTTTAGTAACTATCAAATAAGTATCTATCTTTCTGACTAACTATCTTAATAATTATCTTAGTAACTATCTTATTAACTGTCATTGTAACTATCAAGTAAGTATCTATATTTCTAACTATCTGTATAACTACCTTAGTAACTATCATCTGACTACCATGTGAGTATCATCTGAGTAACTATCTTAGTATTTTAGTAACTATCACTGTGACTATTTTAGTAACTATCATCTGCGTAACTATCATCTGAGTATCTATTATCTGAGTGTAACTATCACTGTGACTATTTTAGTAACTATCATCTGAGTTACTATCATCTGAGTATCTATTATCTGAGTGGAACTATCATCTGAGTATCTATTATGTGTGCATAATGTTTCTTTGGGAGGGCAAAGAGGTGAGAACGGAAATTTCAAAGTATGAAATAGAACAGGTGGTATTTGGAGTTGAAGTGGCAAATAACATGATAGATGCATTTGCAACTTTATTATATGGCGAAATGATTGACATGAATGATCCAGATGCACCTAAGTTTGAAATTATGCAAACTTGCTCATGGGTAAGATACTAATTATATTTTTGTATAAAACCTTAGAGATAACTAATCATAGGTTTTGTTTGAAAAATAGATGTCGACAGAAGAACTAGAAGCAAAAGCAATGCATCAGTTCTTTGAACCACTATATGAGAAGTTGGGTCAAGCGGACATCATTTTGTTTCCAATTACACATAAGAGGAACTATCACCATACTCTTCTGGTGTTTAAGAATGAGTCGTGCAAATTTATCCACTTTGATTCCATGAGACCTAAAAGAAGAAATTCCGGACAAAGTTTTAAAGATGCTTCCAAAATAGTATGTTAGTAACTGTCTGAATAACTATCATCTTGGTAACTATTTGTGTAACTATTTTAGTAACTATATGAGTAACTATCATTTTTTTGTAACTATCTGACTAACTATGTTTTTAACAGGTTGCAATGATTGATATATGGATAAAAGCTATCCTTGATAAATCAGATGATACGCTGGAGCAAGGATGCCGGTATAAAATAGACACAAACAAGAGCTCCAGCACGGAATTGAAGATGGTAGAAGAGACTCTTACTAAAGCTGAAATTCAAAGTATAAGGTGGATGGAGGACAACTATAAGTCGAATATGACTATCAGTTCGTTCATTGCCTCAACAAAAAGATGATTCGTAAGTTCTAAACCCAACATCTTAGTAATTATCATCTTAGTAAATGTATGTACGTAACTATGTTACTAACTATCTAAGTAACCATCATGTTTGTAACTGTCTGTGGAATTATGTTAGTAACTATCTGAATAACTATCATTTTAGTAACTATCATATTTGAAACTATGTTTGTAATTGTCTGAGTAACTATCATCTTTGTAACTGTCTAACTTTAAGTAATCTATTTATTTGACAAAACAGCGTGGACTGTGGGATATATGTAATGTATTTCATGGGCGTTATCATGTCACAAGGCGATATTAGCAAAAAGTTTGGGAAGGAAGAGGCTGACAAGTATAAGGCTCAAATTCTGATGAGGTTTGCGGAAAATCGGCATAGTTGGAGAGACTATTAGATTGATTGAACAGATTGTTAGGAAATTTTATGAAGTTTCAAGTATAGGAAATTTTATGCTTTTTTTGAACAGATTGTTTAATGAACAGTTAAACAGATTTTTTCTAATTAACTATCAAAGTTACTATTCAAGGAACAGTTTTTGTAACAAGAATGTTTGAACAAATTGTTATCTTTTTAGAACATATTGTTTCATGAACAGTTTTTGTTTCAGAGTTACTATCAAGAACAGATTGTTTCATGAACACATAGTTTTTGTTTCATGAACAGTAACCATCACATTTTCAGTGACTATCTTAGTAAGTAGCTCAGTAACTATCAAATCAACTGTTCTTGTTTTTTCAAAATTGAGAACTATCAAAGTAACATTTTCAGTAACTATCTTAGTAATTATCACATTTTCAGTAACTATCTTAGTAACTAGCCCAGTAACTATCAAACTAACTATCATCTTAATAAATATCTTACTAACTATCATTTTAGTAACTATCTTACTAACTATCTAAGTAATTATCGTCTTATTAACTATCATTTTAGTAACTATCTTACTAACTATCATAATAATTGTCGTACTAACTATCATTTTATTAACTATAATTTTAGTAACTATCTTACTAACTATTTTACTAACTATCTAAGTAACTATCAAAATATTATTTTTAGTAACCATCACATTTTTAGTAACTATCAAAGTAACATTTGCAGTAACTAGCCCAGTAATTAACAAATCAACTGTTGTTGTTTCTTCAAAATTGAGAACTATTAAAGTAACATTTTCAATAACTAGCCCAAAAACTATCAAATCAACTGTTTTGCGTGTCTTTAAACTAGATAATTGATGGTTGATTTTCCCAAAACATGACGGTTGATTTTTTTTAAAAAGATTGTTTCATGAAAAGTTAACAGATTGTTTCATGAAAAAGTGATCAACTAGAGAAATGCTTCTGTGCATAGTACAGATCTGTTCAGAAGATATTAACTCAAAAACTATCTTAGTAACTATCAAACTAACTATCATCTTAGTAACTATCTTACTAACTATAATCTTAGTAATTATCTTACTAACTATCATCTTAGTAACTATCTAATAACTATGAAAAATAAAAATAAAAATGCTAGACAGAAAAGCAAGAGCTTAAAATCAAAAGCAACTTGTTTCTGCTCAAACCCTGGGGCCTGGCAGAAGCATAATAACAGAGCTATACAGAACACATCGAGTATAGTGGTTCACCGTGCCATCGGAGGGCACGGCTACGTCCACTTGGAATCCAGTAGGCGTGGCCAATAAACCATCGGGTTATAAGGGTGGAGTGCCTTGGATCCAAGATCCTTTGTGCTAAGGGGGAAGCCTCCTATTTATAGGGAAGGAAGGCTCCCTCCTTTATCATGTTTCCAATGTGGGATGCTCACTACACTATTACATATTTCCCTACTCACGAAGCTACTTCAGGCGCCCGGTGGCACTGCTTCTGAGTGCGGCACCGGTGATGTGGAACAATGGAGATGTAGCCGGGGTGCTGGCCTACTCGCTAGATGCCGGAAGTAGGACCCCCGATGCCGGTTGCACGGTCCACGAGGTCGCCGGATGTGCTTGGCGGTGCACCATATATACTGTCAACACAACTGAACCAAGAATGAAAAATGCAGGACACAATGCAGCGTGCCGCTGCACCGCACCACGACAGCGAAACGCTGCCGAAATCAATATGAACAAAATAAAAAAAAAAGTAACCTTTTAATAACAATAAAACCAAAAAACAATCAATTTACATTTCAATATAACTTTCAACGTAACTTTAAAAAAAAAAGTAGCTATCTTGCTAACTATCTTAGTAACTATCATCTTGGTAACTATCTTATTAAATATCTTAGTAACTATCATCTTGGTAACTATCTTACTAACTATCTAAGTAACTATCATATTAGCAACTATCTTACTAAATATATTTCTAACTATCTAAGTAACTATCATATTAGTAACTATCTAAGTAAGTATGAAAAAAAAAAAATGTAGGACAGAAAAGCAAGAGCTTAAAATCGAAACCAAGTGAACCAAGAATGAAAATACATGACGCAATGCAACGTGCAGCTGCACCGTACCACGGCAGCATTCCGCTGCCAAAATCAAAATGAACAAAATAAAAAAAAAATAAACTTTCAATAACAGTAAAACCAAAAAACAATCAATGTACATTTCAATATAACTTTCAATGTAACTTTCAAAAAAAGTAGCACTGCCTGAATAACTATCTAAGGAATTATACAATTTATCTACAGCTTGTTCTGTTGTGACCAGCATATTTGTTACACCTGTTGCACTTGATAGTCCTTTGAACTTCATTTTTACTTCTATACCTCTGTAATTTTGGTCTTCCAGATGGTCTCTTTGTTAAAGGTGGTTGCACCAATAATGCAGGCTGAGCTAGATCCACCGGCTTTGAAATAGTAGGAACCAGGTTGATTGAGAAAGAATATTTTTCACAATATTTATCCACCTGTAAAAGGAATAAAAAGAATGATATAATGCAGGTTCATGTAACTATACAAGTAACTTTACTAGTATCTGTCAATGTAACTATTTAATCTGAAGTAACTATCTAAGTAACTACCTGGGTAACTGTCTAAGTAATGTTAGATTTAGGAGAAGTGATGCACCTTGAAAATTGGGTTGACATATGAGTACACATCATAACCGTGTTTCTGAATCACAACAAGAGCGAGTAAGGAAATCTGTGAACTTGCCATTCTCCACATGAACAGTAGAATTCTTCCAAGTTTACCATCATATAATACTTTTGGTACTGAACTTCATAAATGTATGTATCAGATCTACTGACTAACCAGTATCTTCCCAACTCCAAGTTGTCAACCAGCTTCTTTTCCAACTTTGGACACAGTTCAGTAACCCATCCAGCTGATTCTTCATTCCGAGAAGCGATTAAAGACATATACTTAAGACAAATGCCTTCGTTAAATTCAATAATGGGAAGGCTCTTCAACTCCTTCACCCAATTGTTGAAACACTCAGCCAAATTATTTGTCATTTCCCCAAACCTTTCACCATTAAAAAAACTAGAAGCCCATGTTTCCAAAGGAAGATCCTTTAAAAACATATCAACAACCTCACCACCATCATGCTTCAACTTCTGGAAATTAATCTCAAAGTATTCACGAGTGTGAGAATAAGCACACTTCATAAACAACAATGAAATCCTTTTGCTCAGGTAAAAACAACATGCAAACTTGTTGCTCAGATTAGCCTGAAGATGCCTATAACAAAATCCATTTTGACTATTGGGAACACTGCACGAACTGCATTTAGAAGACCAATATTATGATCAGATATGAAAATAATTTACCTTGTAGAATATCATGCCAGCTCTTCAGACAACATCTTAAGAAAGAAGGTCCAGTTGCTCTCATTTTCATAATCGAAAATAGCATAAGCAACTGGATATAATCCTAAACAAAAGAAAACAAAAAATAAATGTCAGGTTCATATAAATATAAAGTCACTGCAACAGTGTCTATCAAAATAACTATTTGGTCTAGAAGTTCCTGTAACTATAAAAGTATTTCCACTAGTATCTATCAAAGTAACTATATCATCTGAAAATTCATGTAACTATCAAAGTAACTACACTAGTATCTATCAAAGTAACTGTTTGATATGGAGGTTCTTGTAACTATCAAAGTAAATACACTAGTATCTATCAAAGTAATTGTTTGGTCTAGAGGTTCATGTAACTATACAAGTAACTACCCTAGTATCTATCTAAGTAACTGTTTGGTCTGGAGGTTCATGTAACTATACAAGTAACTACCCTAGTATCTATCAAACTAACTGTTGGTCTGGAAATAATGTAAATGAAATTGAAAAACAACAGCAATGAAGAAAGGAAAAAAAAAAGACAATAATTAACAACAAAAATAAAAATAACAACAAAAATGAAGAAAGCGATGTACCATAATTTGCGTCCTTTGTCGAAGCAGCAAGAAGCATGCCTTTGTATTTATTCGTGATGAATGTAGCATCAATACAGAGAATTAGTCTGCAAGACTGAAAACCATTCAACCAAGTAGAATATGTAACAAACATACGCTGGAACCTTCCTGTTTCAGATTCGTACTCTACAGCTAACTTAGAATATGAGTTCGATTCATATGTGCGCTGGCAAAACCATGATAAATTTTGGTAAGACTTAGACTCAACACCAAGCACAGCTTTCCTCGCAAGCTCTTTGTCATACCAAGCAGTATGATAAGGGACATCTAAGCCGTAGTTTAGCTTTATGTCTTGCAGTATATCAATAGCTTTCTTATTGGGATTCTCACGAACCTTGTCAAGCATCACCTCCCTTATAATCTTGTTGCCCATCATCTTACTCTTTTGAAGCCGAATGACACAACGACATCTATGTTCGTACACCAATTCATTAATCACAAAGAAACCATTATACCTGAATAAAAGGTGCAAAAATCAATCAGCATATATACATATATTTTTTCATAGTAACTATCAAAGTAACTAGTAACTATCCAAGTAACTATCCAATTAACAATTCCTTGAGTTCAAAACTGAGAAATATAGGAGTAACTATCTAAGTAACTATATAAGTAACTATTATGATAAAAAATGCACCACACAATGTAGCGACAAAATAAATGTAACTATACAAAATCTGTGTAACAGATAATGTAACTATACCTGCATAAAGATGTCTTCACACACCAATTATAACCTTCAACATGTTTTTTCTTACAGAAAGCAACAACACGTTCAGACTTATTTCTCTCAAAATCATACTCAAAACCAACCTCCACAGCATACATCCGCAACTTCAGCCTAAATAATTTTATCCCACCCTCAAACATCTGACCCTTAGAGTGAATAAGAGACTTTCATCCTTTAGAAAGATACGTTTTCGGATTCTCACGCCTATAACAACCAAAAAATTCATTCTCTTCAACCAAAACACTAGTCTGCTCGCTAATATTATTACTAACTACACTTTCCGAAACAGAAGAACTGACATCCAAACAGTGAACATCCACATCAATAAAATCATATTTATACCGTCCCAAAACTCTAAACATCATGCTCATATCAACCTCATTTTCAAGATGCTAAACAGTAGGATCTAGAAAAATATTATACTTAAGTTTGAAAACCAATCTTTCCAACTCTGGAAAACGATCACGTATCTGAAGACGAAAATCAACAAAACTACAATTATGACCAAAGGAAAGTGCTGCTCCTTCACCAGAATACACAAGCTTAGCAATATATATAACAACTGTCCATTACACCTACAGAGAAAATCATCATAACATCAATGAGCAAATCCATGTGACTGTAACTGTACAAAATCTATCAAGTAACTATGATTGTAAATATCAAATTTGAAAAAAAAAAATCAGATACAAAGTAGTAGCTCAAGTAACTAGCAAAGTAACTATGAAAAATTTAAAAAATACAGGACAGAAAAGCAAGAGCTTGAAAATCGAAAGCAACTGAACCAATATTAATGCAAAATGCAGGACACAATGCAGCGTCCCGCTGCACCGTATCATGGCAGAGTAAATATCAAAGTAACAATTTCTGTAACTATCTTACTAACTATATTAGTAACTATCATCTGGGTAACTATTTTACTAACTATCTTAGTAAAATGGTTCGTAATTGAATAGGCTTCAGAGGAAAATCTGCTTCCAGAAGATACTATCTTACTAACCTATCATCTTAGTAACTATCGTACTAACTATCAAACTAACTATCATCTTAGTAACTATCTTACTAACTATCTAAGTAACTATGAAAAATATAAAAAATGCAGGACAGAAAAGCAAGAGCTTAAAATCGAAAGCAACTGAAACAAGAATGAAAATTGGCAGTTGAATAAACAATAACAAGTTTTAACCATTCAGAGCTATAACATCAAAAACAACACGAATTGATTCAAAGCTAAAAATGACATATGATCGAGCACATGCAAAACCTTAAGATAACTTATTTCAATGAATCAAAACTGACGAATCACAGATACAAAGCTTCAGAGGCAAATCGAAATCGCAGAATGAGCAATTCAACTGAGGAATTGCAGATCATCACGTTTGATTCAGAGATAAAAATGAAATATAAACACCTGTAAAACCTTGAGATACCTTATTTCAATTAATCAAAACTGAGGAATCGCAAATGCAAAGTTCCAGAGGCAAATCGGAATCGCAGAATGAGCAATTCAACTGACAAATTGCAAATCGACAGCAATGAGGAATTGCAGACCGGCGGCAGTGAGAGAGAGAGAGAGAGAGAGAGGCGCACTGAGAAGAAGAAAAAGAAAACGGAGCTCGGAAGGGTAAGAGAGAAACCAGGAGGGAAAGTAACAGAACGAGAAAAGAAATTTGTTACAAAAGGGTAAAATCGTCTATTTGAAAACGAAAAATAGCCCCTTTTTATTATTTAGTGAAATAGAATGGAGCATGTTATGATAAACATATTAAAAACATGTCATTTTTTATTAAGTGAAAAAGAATAGCCTTTTCTTCTAATTTTCAAAGGTAGATAGTCGTTTGTTCTAAAATGTGGATTTAAAAATCATATAATCATTAATCAATTTATCCAACAAAGTCATAAATCCTCAATTTTAAGTAGATAGACTTTAGGCAAAAAGCCACAATATTATTGATTTTTACTAAATGGCCTTGAATTTTGTAAGTCATATACCTAGTCTTTGTTTTGAAATCAAATAATTATTAACTATTCTAACTAATAGTTGGGTCATATACCTAGTCATTGTTTTTGAAATCTGACAAACATTTTCCCTTGAGAAGTTACATGGTTCATAAAAGGGAAGTGATCGCCACACACCATCACAAAAGGACACTTGATAAAAATGAGGAAAAGCTTGGTATAACTATCTTCTCTTAGGATGTTAAGCACTTCTAATTTATCGACTCGTTTCAGTTGTCCACTTGCTTGTTTGAGTTCTTATTCTGGTATTTTCTTAGCCAAAAAAAGAATCACGAAGAAAAGATACTCCATGGTATTCATGACAACTGACCAGAATCCTTTCAGACCATTATTGAATTCCAAACACTTGAACAGACTTAAGGCAGTATACAAAATTACAAACTATAAGGACAATGTATAATGATTGGATTGTAGAGGGACGGTGAAAAAAAAAATAGTAGACATTTGGACTCGGTAAGAGCGACCCCAATGGCAAATGAGATGCTCATAGTTCTCTCCTATCAACAATGGCTTCAAGCATCTTCTTTTCAATTTCCAGTTCATCAATCCATAGGGAACTCTGACGTCGCAACAGTTCATTCTTCTGTTTTTTCTTTTCTTCCCGAAGCATTTCCTTCATCTTCCAATTCTCAAGCTTTTCTGCTCCTTCTTTTAACTGTGCATTGATCAAATATCAAAACACGTTAGACATGCAAGAGGAAAATCAATGAAAAACAAAAAAAAAAAAAAACAAAAGAAGCAATCAAGTATATAATAGCCTTGTAATCTGGATGCTACAGTAGTTATACTCACATGCCAAGCTTACACACAAGAGCACCAATACCAGTAGACAATAAAAGGAGTAATCTATCACATCCACTAATTATTTACAGAAGGACCATAACTTCTGGTTATACCATTGTCAGTTTAAATAGTTCCTGAAATCAATGACTACATTTTCAAACCATAATTCACTCATAGTTTAAGGACATGAAATTCGAGAAGTTGCCTTTAGGAATGCGAAACAGAGAAGCTTCAGTTAAGTGCTTTAAGAACACCTACCATTTGCTTTAAGAACACCTCACATATTCTAATCTGTAAACTCAATGACAACGAGAATGGACACTTCTATTGATTTTTACTTATCTGAAATTTACTTGAAACACAATGTAAATATACAGTCAGGCTGGACAAGTTTTTCTCTAAGTAACAGAAAAAACAGTAATCCACAACTCAAACTAAGAAAAAAAAAAAAAAACAGCCTTCCGACCCAGCCAAAATAGAGAAAGACAGTACCCCAGAGACTCAGATGACATTGACTATTATGCGAAACAACCACAGCAGACTACAATTTCATATATGCCTTCTTTCATCCAACAGGCAGAAATAACATTTGTGCTTCTCACTTAACAGTAAAATGCAAAAATATGGAGACTACCCAACTGAACCATGACATTAGCATTCAGCTTAGGATTACATATTGAAGGGGTGAAAAAAGCAAAAGATTATCCAAGAGGTGATTTAAAAATGACTTGCAAGAAAACAAACGTGAACTTTCAAAACTCATAATATTCCTTTAATTATATATATCATAATACACTAATACCAAAAAAAAAAAAAAACTCTTCTCCTAGAAATTAATGGGTATAGATCGAGCAAAAGTAATACAATAAAATACTTGTACCTTGGCTGATACTTTAGTGTTCCATATCATACTAATGAGTTTGATTTTGGTCTTTGGTCTTCATATTCATGCATGAAAAAAATATAGACACACACACACACACACACATATGTATATATACAGTTTGGATAGGATTAAAATTCTTTATTTGTATGGAACAAATATCAATAGGACAAGATTATGAAGGTATTAAGCAACCTTTCAGTTAAGGAACATAGCTGGGCTGCAATGAAATCTCAAAAGATGTTTCTAAGATCAAATGGTCTATTCTGTAAGCATCAATTATCTATACTCTATACTAACAGCAAAAACCAATCAGATGTTCAAACTCCAAAACATAATCCTGTCCTCCAAAGTCATGTAACAACTGATAACCTCTTCAAGTTTAGCGAACTTGGAACAAGTTATACAATTTAAAAGTACTGTTTCAGTTCCACCTTCTATATTCTTAATAGATAATCCAAAGTGTAATAAAGATTATAGATGCCATATTACATTTCTGAGCAATATAGGAACAAAAGAAAGCACGAAAGACAGAAACTAAAGCTGGCTTATAGCATTGACATTATACAGGACTCGGCTTAGCTTTTAATATAATGACTTCTAAATGATCTCAAGGTTTTACCAGACAAAAAGAATAAAGTTTAACCCCTAAAATTTGGTTTTACCTAATTGATTTGCGCTCAGGTTGCACTATTGCATTTACTTCATTGATCAATCACATGGAATAACATAAAAAAACCGGATAAAAAATAATAAAAGTGGGTTATTCATATTGAATTCTGTTATTCTTTTATAGTTTTATGTGCTCACTGTCAATAGCAAACAAGATTTGAGACTGAGCCAAGTCCTAATTCCTGGATTATTAGGTGAAAAAGGTATAATCTATGAGGTTCACCTGTTCTAAATCTGCATCATCCTGTTTTCTACAAAATCAATATAATACAAAAGTTCTCTAGTAAATTCTTCATGTTGATCTTCCCAATTCTTCTCAGCAACTACAAAAGGGCAAAGAAACAAAAAAGATTTGAAAATTCAGATTTATCATTTCCCTCACATTCCACAACCACAAACCCAGAAGGAGTTGAGCCTTGCTTGTTGATTAGCCTGCCCATAAGGGCCATGCGGACTTGACCAAACAAAGAATCAAACGCAAATTGAAGGCTTAACTTTGAAGCAAAGTCTAGAAATAAACTAAATTCTACATGAGGTGGTAGAAAAAGAAAAAATATTCCTTTCCCACATTTTTTCAGTAACGAAAAAGAAAACCCTTCAAGCTTTACCTACTCCAATTCTTATCTACCCTCCAATTTCTACCAAAAGAGCCAAAAAAAAATCATTTTTTCACACCAAAGCCAGCACAATTATCACAAAGAACACGATTAGAAAGCCGTCATACCTAACGCTGGCATTATTGACCAAAAACCCTCTCAAATTCTCCCTAAAGATGAAAAGATTCAATGACACAACAATGCCTAGAACGACAAATATTAGAACGAAATTCCAGTATAAGCAGACATACAGACTCAAACTAAGAACACATCTTCCATATATGGACAATAAATACTCCCTCAATCTCGCATTAGCAAGCAAACTAATCCATCATATCCCCTTTCATTTCCCCACTCATCTCTCTCGAAAAAACAAAAACACACCGGAATATTGCCTATTCAATTCTACTAATCTATCTTCATAACATTTCAAAGTATACTTTAAATTTTTACTAACCTACATTTCCATAAACTAATCAAAATTCACAAAAAAATAGAAAAAGATAAAACAAATTGGCGGAGATTGACATACTAGGGTTTGGCGAAACTCCTCCTCCTGAATCTGGCGCTGTTGAGCTCGAACCATAGCGGCCTCGGCTTTTAGCCTCCGGCGCTCCTCGTTCTGGACCCTAAGGGCTTCTTTACGAGCCTCGTCTTTGCGAAGCTTCTCGAGCCTCATGAGCTCGACCTCCTTGATGTACTCCTTGCGGATCTCCCTGACTTGCTTAGCGTAGTCTCGCCGGAGCTGCGCGAGCTTCGCCTCCGCCTCCCTGGGGTTGGTTGGGGCGTCCCAGCTGCCGATGAAGGAGCTCGGCTCGGTGTAGCGGTGGGTGTGCTGGTGGCTGTTGTGGTGGGAGGGTTTGGTGGCGGTGGAGAAGGAGCGGTGGAGGGCGCGGTAGAGATGGGAGGAGGAGCGCGAGGACGCCATGGTTTTGTGTGTCGTTTTTTCTGGTTTCAGAAAAGGGTTTAAGAGCCGGACAACTGGGAAATATGGGTCGGGTCAGATTTCGGACCCCCGAGTCCTAATAAGCAGACCATTTTCTAATAACTCGTTTTTAAATTCTTATTTGGGTTTGATATTTAGTATTACACTTGGGATTTGATTTGATATTGTTTATAATTATTGTTTATGTTATATTTATAATTATTGTTTTCTAATATTTTAGGAAATGAGAGTGTTGAGGTGGAGGATCTACTGATGATATATTTAGTTTGATATTACATGATCGAATGGAAGAAGAAAACAGCCTCACTTGAGAGAAATATTTGAATCGACTTCAGATAAAATATGTATTTTGTTAAACAAATACACACTAGTGTGTAGTATGTACCTCTCATCTCAGTTTTACATGATTTCGAGTCCTTTGCTATTATCATCAATCATCATTCATAAAAATTACCGGTGAATATGAACATTCATATCTTGATCATGAACCAGGAACGAATAAAATTAAACAAATACAGTATATAAATAAAATAATTAATATAAATAATATCATTCGCGGGTCTAACGGTTTTTTTTAAAAAAAAATTATTTTGAGGGTTTTCACGAGTTTAGACAAAAAATATAAATTCGCGGGTTTAACCCGCTAAACCCGTTAACATAAACGGATTCTTAACGTGCTGACCCGTTAAGAGCACGGCCTGCTAAGAACCCGCACGGTTGCCAGGCCTAGTTATGTAGCTTCAATCCTGGCATTGTAGTTAGTAGCGAGTCTTTTTGCCCAAGGGCTTTGATCAGGCAACCAAGAAATTGGGAAGCCAAGCATCGCGCACCATCTTAAATTCAATAGGGCCACAGCCAAGTTCTCTTCAGAATCTTTAAAATGCTTGATTATACGGGATTCAGCCCCCTCGTCTTCAGCAAAGATATAGTCATCCTCAAATTTTGTGTTTTCTGGAAAGCTTCCATCTTCATCACATATCATCCGCATACTCAAAACCTGCAATGCTTCCATGGCCGTGCTGTGAAAACCACAACAGGTGTACGCAGTGAAAACAGAAGAACACGTTGACGAATCAGGCCGGATTTTTTCGTGATGCATCCACCCAACAAGAAACTCAACTACATCAATCAGTTCCTGACATCCATTTCAAAAACGAAAAGTTAACATTAATAAAGATTAATGTAAATCAAGGACGCATATGATATACCTCTTCACAGGCTTTTCGAAGAATCGTATTAAATATTATAGCATCAAGTTTAATTCCTTCTGAGATGGCTTGATCCAAGAGATTCAATGCTTTATCAATGCTACCATCTTCCAACAAAGTCTGAAACAAAGTAGGCTCCCAACATAATAACAGATACCGATAAAGAAGAAAGAATTTCTTAAAAATAAGAATAAAAATACCTTTATGAGAACACTGTAAGTTACTGTTTGAGGATAAAAGCCATCTCGCAACATCATAGAAACCAATGCACAAACAGATCTATAACATTTCAGAATTTTACAGTGCTGGATCATTATAGTATAAGTTGCACAATCTGCTGGGAAACCGCATGACTTCATGTTTTTAAATAACTTCATTGCCATTTGGCTCTGCAAGTAAACAGAAATATAATAACATGGTACTAGTCAAAACTCCATTATAGTTGCAAAAGAAAGGGCAAAAATGGTGTTGGAACTTACTTCCTCACTCTCAACAAGTGAATGCAACACTGTCTTATAGATACGTGTTCCCAGATACATGTTTCTACGACAAAAGAGATCCTCCGCCACATGTAAATAATGGATCAGCTCTCTCATCATCCCTTCTGCTCCAAGGGCTTTCAGCTGGGAGAATAAGAAAATAAAATTGAGAGAATGCCATAGATATTTGTGAATAGTGCATAGAATCACTAGGTAAATGCTTCTTGATCACCAGAGAACTATAATAAAGGATACCGAGCACAAACTCAACTCGTCAAGGGGGAAAAATAAGTATCTGCTTCAAAATTCAATTATATTTTATTCTCCAAACTGATAGGAGTACGTGAGTCCAGGAGTTACCAAGTTATTCATCGACAAAACACTGTGCTGAATGCCATAGCTCGCCATATCTGTTTCTATAGCTTTAATCCTTTTAGCAGCATCTACCTGTGACAACATGTTGTCCTCTTCATATGGGGCATTCACGTTACCAAATAAGGAAAACAGCTGCTCATATGTCCAAATATTTGGCTTGACTTGTAGATGTTTCATTTTAGCCAGCATCCGCACCGCAGTTTCAGGTTGATCCTGCACAGTTCATTCAACAATATTTGACTTGATGGAAGAATTACCAACCAACAGGAAACAGCTTTAAAGTGATGGATAATGTAAACAGAGCGGAAAGCAAACAAAAATTTATTTAGAAAAAAATAAAATAAAATAAAAATCTTCATTGATATATCTATCATGCTACCTCTGCTAGCATAAACACCATGCTTGATAATTCTCATTATTGGAGCAAACTAACATAATTAATTATCACAACAAGAACATAGAAGCATAACTCCTATAATCTTCTTCCTGGGTTGAAATAATCAATGCTCAGGACCCTATAATAACCAGTTGTGTGAGGGAATCCAATTTCATATTTAAATAAATTTTAGTTCAGAAGTTACAGGAAAGAACATATCAGCTCACCATAATATCACATGCCGCAAGAAAAAAATTGAAAGGGTGTGGTTGTGAATGTATAGATATTTGATCCAGCAAAGTCTCAGCTAAACCCAACTCTAATGCCTTGCTACAGCCTATTGAAAGGATTGCTAGAGTGCGATCATATGGCTTCAACTTTATCTGCTGCATATTTTTCAACTGCCAAAGAATAACAAATGCAAATATTGTAATAGAAGTAAATAAAAAAAAGAAGGAAAAATAATAAGAAGTACATGGCTCAACAGGCAAGAATTTTCATTTTGTTTTTTGTTTTTGTTTTTGGTTTTTTTTTTTTTTAAATTTGAGAAAACAAATGCAAGCAATATAACTTACAATTTCCATCCCACTGCTGAAACCTCTTTCTCGAACAATGGCTCTGATTAAGCCATCACAAACAGAGCTCTTTATGTGAATTCTAAATTTTTGCATCTACACAAAAATATGCCCCTGAAGTATTAGATGACACCCGAACCAAGTATATACCAATAAAAGAAGGGAAAAAATGACATGATTAAAGTAGAAAATTGAAATCCAAGAAGAAAAGAGCTAATGAGTATTTCCAGAAACAGTAATTCTAACTTATAAGCATAAAATAAATTACATAGTTCTCCATATGAAAAATTTACTATAACATAACCTTCACTTAGGTTAAATATAAGAATTACACCATTTTCTACGAGATAAACAGCAGAACATATACAGATGTTACTACACCTGTTGGAATAACTGCTCAGCCAGGCCACCATTTCCTAATTTTGCACAAGCGTATATCAAGTCCCGGAACGAACGTCCCAAAAGCCGACTATCAGGAGTACTTATATGGATATTCACTGGATTACTCTCAGTTTCTCCTAAACCCAAGCCAAGTCTGGTGCATTGATCTGCACTACCAGCATGGCCATCCAAAATTTCGCAGGATCGGGAAGGGACAGACCGTTCATTCTCCTTCAAATTAAGTTTCTTCAAGCCTGAATCACAGTTCAAAGGTATAGGAATGTCCACTCTTGAAGAATAACACTTTCCTTCAATAGACTCATTAACATAAGTTTTTCCTCTGATGACTAAAGCCACCATATATTGCAATGTCTTGCATGCAGATTTTAAATCTCCCAAACTACCAAAGGACCAAAGGAACTTTTTCAGAGGGATAATGCTCAGACTGTAGTGTTTGATATAGTCCTTCCAAAGTTCATGGGCTACAGGCAGGTTTTCCCGCCAAACTGCAAGCTAAAAGGAACGAACAGTACTATCATTTGACAAATCTGACTTAGAATATTTTGGTTCCAGAGTCAATATCTAGAGATTCATGATTAAAGTGTACATGGATAGCTAGTACATTGGGATCAAACGGTATAGAGAACATGAGTTCTTTTTCTCCCATTCCTAAAATTGATGTGAAAACAAATTTTAAAGTTAATTCTAGGCATTGCAGAAATTGAAGAGGAGCATCACATAAGGGTCACCAAAATCAATTTCATAACTAAAACAGTATCTTAGTCAATATCTAGGGGAAAACAAGCATTACTTCCACATTCATCCATTGGAAACTTATATACTATCACTCGGGCCTGCCTTACTGACCTTATGATCCCCTTAGCAAACATTAAAGCATTCTAACATAAACCATTTGAATCCACAATCCACAATCAGGAGATTGATGTACCTAGTTTTCTTATGAAGATCATACCATAATACACACACACACAAAAGAAAACTGGTATATAGAAACAGCAATAAAATGATTCAAACAGCAATTCACTAATTATTCTTATACATACCTTGAGAAGTTGTGCGTATGTGACTTCATTCTTCCCCACCTTGTTGCTCCATCAATTCCAAACACTGATTGGCATAAACCATATTCTGCATTTTGACACAAGCTCCCAGAAAAGTGTTGTAGACAGGTAGAATCGAATAGATAGCATGATTTTGTCCAAGAAAATTCATCAACTTGAATGCCTGATCAGAGAAAAACGAAGAAAACACGAGAATAGTTGGTTGATCACAGCAAAGGCTGACAGTAAAAGCTGGTGCAAATTTGGTACAGCAATAGTTCGATTACTCTAATATTGGAGTATTCATACAAGATAACTTTACTATTACCAACTGACTAGGCTACCTAGATAATCATTGTATAAATCATACCTCCTCCAAGTATCCTCCCTTACATAGAGCTTTCACCATTAGCAAGGAGCAAAAGCTATCCAGACTAATCTCTTTCTCATCCATTAAAACCCAAGTTTCCATGACAAACTGCATCAAAAGTAGAAAAACTTCCATGAATCTTACAACCCAAATAATACACATTTGAAAACTGTGGAAAACCTGAGGAGCTATTTTCTACCCCAAGAATGGTATAACTGACAAAAATCAAGATGCAGGATGGAACAATTACTGACAGCAAGTTGGATTTCCTAAAGTTATATCATGATCATGCCAATACATAAACATAAACATCATACATACTATATACATATATCTATAATAAAAATTATGTATCTTCATAATTTGCCAAAGTATTCCCCTGTTACTCTTCACACGTATTTTAAACAGTATCAACACTCCTTAAATCATATGTTTGAGATTCTACCTTATACAAGTCAAACGCCTAAATTAAACGGTATGCAGATAAATAAACAAACAAATGACATAACAAGTCCTAGACGAATGAGCACGTAATTTCCCTTTGCCTCAGTGATGCAGGAGCATCCAAATGAAACTCCTAAATTAAATTAGGAGTTTATTGTCATTCATTGCTGCTTTAAGTCTTTTAAAATTCTTGCTGGTTTTCATTTATTTCTGCTTTCATTAGGATTACCGTTACGATTGTTAACTAGTATATTTAGGTGTCTTTGAAATCTTTGTAGGTAGCTTATTATCATTTCTAATAGAATATACAGAGTTTCTTGGGACTTAGCCCATAACTCAAATAGATTCGTTCCTTCTTAATCTTACAGCTGCTATATCTCTTTGTTCTTGTGCGTTTCCGCTGAGTTCTCTGTTCCTTAGTGTCATTACCCTAATCTAGCCTATAGAGCAGAAACTACTAGCTTCTGCCTTGCATTACTCAGCTTACCAAAGGATCAGGCAACTTGGCACAGTACTTTAGAATATGCACGAAATTAGCTCCTGTCAAGTCATTTCCCTGGCCTAGACTCGAAAGGAGCTTGGAGGCTTCGCCTCGTTTCCCCAAGCGTAGAGCCTTAACAATTTGCCACTGCAATTCCATTGCACTTGACACTGCTCGGTTCCACAAAACATCCTGACCTGCATTCATAAAATTTGCACTCAAAATTCAGCAAATAGACTCGCAAAGTGACCATCCACACTTTTGAGCTCATCCGAAAGCAGTTAAGTTCTTCAGTAGAAAAACAAGTATTTGCTTATCTAGTTACAGATAAGTTACCGGTTGATCTAGTACAACTTTGAGAATTGTAGAGTCTCTCGGAACCAATTCTTCGTCCCTACAATTACAACACTAATAACAAATCAAAACTCGGAAAATAAATACATATGCGAAAATCAAATTCAGGTAAAAATGAAGGCATACATGGAGGTGTGAATATGATTCTGCAATGGACCGCAATGGAAACCTGGCTCTGTAAAAACAAGGAGATATCTGAGCTGAGCTATAGTGAGGCGGAATTGATTATGTATTTGTTGGAGATGAATATATATATATATACTTACAGAGGTCTGTGCATGGTTTTGGAACTTGCTCGAGTTCTTCTTAGGGTTTAAGCATTTCAATTTTCCCCAGAAAATCTCAAAACCCCCGCTGTGATTGGATTTGATTGAGACTTGAGAGAGAACAGAATCTGCGTATCAGTCCATCCATCAGTATCCAAGAACTCCAGTTTGGGCCTTACGATTTTGGGTCCTGAGTCCAATAGCGGCCCAAGCTTGTGAAAGTTAAAAATATCGGATTGCTTTACCTTAGAGCATCTGCACCGGCGAGCAGTTCGCCTCCATCTGCTCGAGCAAGAGGTGGGACCCGGCCAGAGTTGCTCGAGCAACCCAGAATCGAGCTCGCACCGGCGGCTTTCTCCCTCCATTTGCTCGCCCAGTCAACCCTTCAGATTTGCTCCATCAATCGCTCGAGCAAATTTTGCTCGACCCTTTGCTCGATCAAATGGCGGAGCCCACAGCAGGTGGGTGACGTCAAGCTTTTTTTTTTTTTGATTACGGCTCCTGGAAGAGGGACAAGGACGACTGGAAGGAGGTTGCCTCGAGCTAGGCTTCGCCAGAGATGACGACGAGCGCCGCCCTCGAAGGTGGCGGTCGCTCCCAAGCTTTGCTGCACCTCCCACGTCGAGCGGCTCCGCTTGGGTATTGGTTCAAACGAAAGAGGGGGTCGAGCTCGTCATTTCGGTAGGTGGCACGACGGCTGGCGTAGCCGGATGGCGGAGAACGACGGGCGGGAAGTGATGACGCGGGAAACGGCGGGAAACGGTTGAGGAAGATGATGAACAGTGGCTGTTTTAAATACAGCCACTGATAGGCTACCACGTGGCAGTCTGACCAGTCAAAAAAAAATCTCTCGAATGAATCTGGGCCTTCCATTTGAATCCAAAATTTTGATCCAACGGTCAGAATTTAAAGGCAACGGCTACTATTTGATCAGAACAGAAATAAACCCAAAAAATAGTAAAAAAATCCCAAAAATTTCAAAACTCTCCCAAAAATTTGCCTATAAATACTACTTCCATTTTTAATTAACTCACACCAATTCGAGAAATAAAAATAAAATTTATTTATTAAGATGAAATAGAAATACATATTAAAATTAACACACATACATTAGTCGATAATGATACGTGGCACATTATTATTGGTGGTAAATCTATCCGGTAAAAAAATTTTAATCATTTCACAACAAGACAAAACTGAGTTGCTCAAGCAAATTGTTAATGGGTGTGTGAAAAAATCGATTTGGTTGAGCAAAATTTGATTTTCATTTGCTTGAAGCAAAATTTGCTTTTGGGCCCACCAGGTGCTTGAGCAAGACCAAAACATGGGTGCGGATGCTCTTATATGCATTAGCCAAATCTCTAAGGATTTCAAGTATGAAGTCTTATAACGGGGTCTCATACCTATTATAAGACCTCATTTGGACACTATTTATATAAAACTTCAACCATCTCCAATGGTAAGGTTTTAACTAAAAGACTTATATTTATATATTTAATTTTTCTTTATTTTGTGTTGTAATTAATAATAATTTATATTTGTAAACTATTCTTGTACAAGATAAATAAATATATTATTAATTTGAAAAAAAAAATTGAATTTTGGACCCGTATGCATTATTCACAATCGGGCACGTGTACGATCGACATGCGTCGGTGGATAGGATTTGAAATTAAATTATACATAGATATTATAACTTATCACAAATCGGACAAGATTTTGGTAGACTCGCGTCAATGTCTAATTCGTTGTCGAGATTTCGTTATCTGCCACATGTCAATTTCTATCTTCCGAGATCATGTTCATCTTCTATAAAAATGGACTCGTTCACTCCTTCATATCTCACCAATTCACAAACACTCCTCCTCCCACAAATAAATTGTGGTTTCTAAGTTATTGTTTCATACTTTGAATTTTGTTTTCCACCATGAATAGGTTGTGGAAATTACTGAAGAAGGAGAAAGCAGAAGATGTTCTGAGACAGTAACAACAAGCCCTCTTGATGTCTGCGGCAGCCCACCAAGTGGAGATGATGGAAGAAGATGAAGCCTCACAATGGGGCGGTTCTTCGGAAGGGCGGCATTACGTAAAAAAGGGATCGGGAACTCATGGATCAGCGCTTGAAAGCTCTATATTTTACTGAGCCGTGTAGGTTTAACGACAACAGCTTTCGAAGGCGCTTCCATATACGACCTCATCTCTTTGACAAGATGATGCGTGACGTGGCCAACCACGACTCCTACTTTGTACAGACTATGGATGCCACCGGCAGACTCAGCATTTCCACATAACAGAAGCTAACATACGCTATGAGGATGCTCGCATACGGTCTACCAGCTGACTTGACCGATGAGTTCCTTGATATTGCTGAATCCACTGCTCTTGAAGTGTTGGATCATTTTACAAAAGCTATATGGGCTGTGTACCGCAAAAAATATCTTCGCAAACCAACTGCGACAAATCTACAAAGATTGACAAACAAAGCTGCAGATCGCGGATTTCCAGGCATGTGGGGTAGTCAGTAAGAATGGCGGCTTCGAATTTTTCCCTCTGAAATACAGTAAGAATGTCAGTTAGACATTCATACAGGTGTTGATACATAAATAAAAAAATGTTCAATTATATATGCAGATCTATTTATTTTCATTTTGCGGCACCATTGTTATAAAACACAACATATATTGCTCCAGAACACAACAAAATTAAGACTGCAGTAAAAGACAAAAAAAAAAAAAAAGAGCATCCATATGGGACTTGGTATCTGATTGTGATTGCTCCCCCCCCCCACCCCCCAATAGCTGTGGACAACTATCTGCATACACATTTGAGGATTTTAGAAACATGAATTACGATCAAACACGTAAGCAGGAACAATTCATGAACAATCTTTCCAAAATTGAAGATCCTAAATACACCCAAATTAGCAAAAGGAAGGAAGTCAAATACCATAAAACAACATAACTACAAATCACTCTCTTATTGTTCATTGATATTGATAAGCCTCAGGACAGAAAACTATTAACAAATTTATTCCAAAAAATAAATAAAAGAAGCCATCAAGATCCTGAAAAGTTTTTATTTTGTTTAAATATTTTAAAGATTCCAACTCACCTCCTATAGCCTAGCAGACACTATGTAACCTAACTCATATAATTTTGCTTCATTTTACCATGCCTATCTTTGATCTCATTCTAGCATAGCTAGGATATTTTTATTACCAAACTACACTCAACGATATAATTAATCCTCAGTTATCTCATAAAGCCGAATCACTAAGTCACGCCCCCAAGACTCGGTCGGACTAAAATTTCAAGTGTCATATAACCTGTTTCTTTCATCCAATAGCTAAAATATCAGTGCAAGGGAATGGAAATAGCAATGCCTAGTTTTTACTTTCTCCTCTCTGACCCACTGATTCAAAGTCCAAAACCTTTAAACTACCAAAAACTCCAACACTTTAAAAACCCAGCTAGATATCTAAAGTTCGCATCTTTGAACAAAGCATGAACGGGACAACTATTACACTCAATGAGCATATTGAGTGTAATATGACTTGTGTGCTGTTGGGTTAACATATGTTTTCCCAATAATTGTCTAACAGTGAGAGGTTAAGCATATTCACTATTCCCATCCAAATTATTTTATGCCCAGTAATAACAATTATAAAAACCTAAGGTTAAGCATATTTCTCAGATGTAATATGGTGAAAAATTAACTGAAGTAAAGACTTCCTTAGACTTTGTACTCGAAATCAATGCCAAATGTTATTCCATGTGCTCGTTGGTAGTAATTTATCAGTTAAGGATTTCAACGTACTGAGAATGATGATTCTGACATGTTAGTTTGATAAGAGTATTTCAGCTACAGCAATGGAAGAACAAGAATAGGGGACTAGTGTGTTGAAGAAAACAAGAGATACCATAAAACGGTCAGAACTTGCAAAATGTTAATTTAGTACATGCTTGCTTTTATACTAGACCTTCAAATTTAATCTCCCACTTTGATTTATACTAGACATCAAAGAAGATCGCGAAGGCATTTGAAGGTCTTGAACTCAAGAAGTATTAGCCCAGCCAAAGGTCCCAATAGATAAAAATTTTAGAGAGACTATATCAAGAATTCAAGACAATAGATGGTTAAAGAAGTGACAGTGTCACCACTGTATTTAGATGTTATTGTTGCTTCAAGAGTCATAATCGGAAGGAATGGAAACGGAATGGAATAATATAGGAGGAATGAGAATGGAACTATTACGATTGTTTTTGTTTACTTACGATAATGAATTTGAATTAAATTTAAGTTAATTATCAAAATGCCTTTTTAAATTATCCTTTTAGTATAAATCACGAGGATATTTTCGGTAGAAATTTTTCATTGCCATTCCGTTTCTCCATTCCCACCTCCTCCCTCCGGAATACAAATCTCATTCCCTCCCGGAATTCATTCCCAGTTTCAGAGGTGGGTCTCACCACCATTCCCATTCCCATAAGCAAGTAAATACCGGAATGGAATCGATTCCGGAGGAATACAATTCCATTCCTATGAAGTAAACATGCCATAAATGGTTAGAGTGATTTACGACTACAGCGGATGTGTAATAGACATAGTTCTCTAGCTATTTCATTGCTGTGCAATTCACATGGTTTTCTATTTGATTAGATATCTAAAACATTTTTACAATAATGAAAACAAACTTCATCAGGTACCATTGGCTAATTCTGATTGTACATTGCATCTTCTACTGTGTTCCTTTTCTTTCTATATTAAGTTCTTCTAATCATACCCATCTCCTAAGAAGCACGGACACGGACACGAACACGAGTGTCTAATACGGGCTCGATACGATACGTGGACACGTCAAAATCAAATTTTGATTGGACACGGACACACGGTGGACACGTTAATTAAATAATATTATATATATAATTAAAAAAAAAATACTAAACTGTCACAAGCTGCAAACTCACAACACCATACCCATTTTATTGGGTTCTTGTTGGTTCCCAGGTAACCATGCAAGATTCACACCATAACCAAAAGACACTTGCATGCAATGCCATTCCAATATTCATCAAAACCAGGTCCTGAAAATACACACTCAATACAAATCTCTATGCTACCTGATGTAATCCCCTAGAAATCATTACAGGTCTTATGAAATACTATTGCTGTCTACCAGACTTATTAGACTAGTTCTCATGAACAATTCTCATGAACAACTCTAAGCCAGGCTTCCATTAAACTGCTAGGGACTACCATCCCATAGCAAGACTATCGAGTTCATTAACTGGGTGGACAATCCTGCCACCTCCGAGATAAAATGTCTAGCCAATTAATGATCAGACTATATTGAGCAGAAGTGTCAAGGAAAACTCCCTCTAAGCAAGCGGAAAGATTGTGTACCTACATGACATATCTTACAAGTTTCCTTCCAAGAGTCAGAATGACCTTCTATAAAGTTTGATATATGAATGTTCACATGCACCATATTATTTGGCTGCAGTACAGTGGCATTCAGTTTTGTTATAATTGCTTGTGTAATAACTGAAAGCAACACGGATTCTCTAGTCCCAGCATAACATAACCCGGAAGATCATTGCCCAAGCAATGACAGAACACACACATAGAGCTAAAAAAAAAACCCAGAAAACAAGGCCCATTTATATGAATTACCTCCAGAAAATGCAACAAATTTGGGTATCCAAAGTCATCACGTTTATTGCATTCCATAACAAACCCACTATTACATGCATCACAAATCCACCACCCACCAAAATTCTCACAAGAAACTCCATCAGAAAATGCAGCAGAAAACAAAACCCCAAATTCTCTCTTTCACTACCACAACCCAAACAAGAAGCAATTCAAAACCATACCCACACATTATCAAGCCTTCAAAATCTTCACCAAGGCTAAAACCCCTCTCTGGTTCTCAGATAAACCAAAAACCCATAACGAAAATCAACCCAAGAACACATCATTCACAGTAACCAAGATTGGGGAATTGGGATGAAGATTACGCAATCACAAAAGATTCGTTCACAAATCACAACCATCTTAAACCCCCTAATCGACCTCAAGAGAGAGAAAGAGAGAGAGACAAAGACTCCCAAGTCCGAACAGAGTTGAAGAGATACTGAAGAGACAACTCAGACGAGAGAAAAGTCGAGGAAATGACGAAATCCCTTTCCTTTCTGTAATGTAAAAGACAGAACTACCCCTAATGCTATGATTTCAGTTTGCAGGTTCATCAATTGAAGTTACAACTGGGTAATAAAACTAGATGACTACAATTTTCTCATTGACATTGGAAATACCATGATGAAAACTCCATCTTTAGAACCATCATTCAATACTTCCATACAATTGAAACAAAGAAAATTATTCTTTTCAGAGAAAAGAAGAAAAACGAAAATTATTCTGTTTTGGATGATTATTGGGAAGATGAAAGCGTTTGGGGGGGGGGGGGGGGGGGGGTTGCTCCATTGCTTATAAGCACAACACATGCATGTGTTTGGTAAACACAGCTTCTTGTTCTGGCTTCCAAAAGCACCTGCTTTTTACCTCCAAAAGCCGAAGCTGCCTCCCCCTCTTTCTGGAAGCCAATTGTGGCTTCTGCACTGTAGCGGGCTAAACTGTAGCTAAATGACATTTTCAAAATACCACCATTGCCCTCACTCTCTGCAGGGGTCACTGGAATCTTGGACAGACTGGGCTTTTGGCTTTTTGGGGTCGAAGATGTCGATGACGGATCCGATCTGACTGAGCTGCGTAATGGCGTGCAAGGCAGCAACGTTGGGCTGACATCGAGGCGGAGGGCGGCACTGGAATCCTTGGACAGACTTCGTTGAGGTAGAAAAGGTCGATGCAGGGGGTCAGATCAGATCTGTGTCGGGCAACGCCGGGGCTGGGCTCGATGGGGTTCGGATTGGCGAAGACCTCGACGTCGACCGCAACATCAAGCTCTTCGCCTTCATCTCCAAGCTCTCATCCCTCTCCCCATGATGATCGACGCTCCCCGGCGAAGACCTCAACGCTCTCATCTCCGTCACCAACGCGAGGACCTCAACCACATGATGATAGAATGACTCGCCTCTTTCTTTTTCCGGTCAATTCGCCCACTCCGACGAGCTTCAGCTCCAACGAGTCCAAGTCCGAGAGGCAGTGGTTCGTCGACGCCTTGAACTCCTTCGATACTGCTGGGATCGCCGACTTTGGGGCGGCGTCGATCAGAGATCGGAGGAAGGGTGTCCAGAACAAATTTCTGGGTGCATTCTCTGCCGACAAAGTTTCGTCGGCAGAATGCTTGGCCTTTCTTTTACCGGCGAGAAGGTTGTCAGGAAAAAGAGTTTCTGGAGAAGGCCTCTTTGCCGATAAAATGTTGCCGACAGAAGAGAATTTCTGTTTTTTTTTTTTCCGACATTAGTGAGATGTAGCCGACAAAAATTGAATCTAACTACTTAATTCTCGTCAGTTACATTGACGAAAACACACAATGTGTTTTTCTTTCTACAATTTCACCATAATGATTTGTAATTAATTATATTTAGAAACAATTTCATATAAGTATAATAAAAATTTAATTAGCCATAAAATTAAAAATTATTAGGTATTACCATTTAATTAAAGTTAAAATTTCTTTCATGTCCAAATTAGTCATTTACAGACAAAAAAACACAAACCAACTTTCAATTTACCAAACATTTTGTCAATGTCTTTTCCAACAAAAGCACCTAAAAAAAGCCAGGTTACCAAACACTCAGCCACTTTGCTTTTCAGCAGCTTATTTAAAAAAAAAAACATAAGCCAGCTTTTCTGTAAAGCCCAGCTACACCAAACATACCCTAAGTATTATTAGGACAAGGTAGAAAGCACCGTCCTGATTATCTTGTTCATATGGTGACTCTACAGACTAATTTGGACAAATTGGAAATAACATGGACTCGAAACCAATGTGGTATCAACTTTGCCTTCTAGAGCTTCTTTTTCGGTATTGGTTCCTTGGTCGCAGAGGAATTCTGACGCAGCAGTTCATTTTTTCTCCTTTTTCTTCTCTTCCCTAAGCATTTCTTTCTTCTTCAAATTCTCAAGTTTTTCTGCTTTCTGCTTTAACTGTGCATTTACACAAAATAATAAAAATGTTAGAAGAATCTAAGTGACAGAAGACAATGGAAGTATATGGAAATCAACACAGAGACGGACAGAGACCACTAAGACTAAAAAATTTGAGCACAACCAATGGGGCACACGAGCTTCATCAGCTAAATATAAAACAGTACACTACCACAGGTCCACAAGTATACTGGGCGCACAAAAACATCTTGAGATAGAGTATTCATGAGGAAAGCAAAGTGAAGCATGTCGCACTCGTATAAATTTCAGAATCCGCATCAACTCGCTCAGTGTACATTATATATTAGGAAATACAACAAAAAATCTAAAAACATTGGAAATGTCAAGGCAAATACTGGTCAACGGAAATTGCAGCTATAGTTGATACAATTCTTTTCTTAGTCAAGTGAAATACAGACAACATTAGGATAGATTCAGTTAGAAAGCTAGTACACAGGTTTACTATAAAGGGATTTCAACATCGTTAGATTTCAGTTAAGATAACATAGCAGTTGTTATGTACAAGTTCACTAAGATTTCGTAATTCCCATTCTTAAGCACACACTCACTGTTGACAGTAGTCTCTAATTCAAAAATTCAAAACTCAAGCCTTAATTGACATGTCCACATAGGTAACATAGCTAACGATGATACTGAAGTCATTAAACCAGGATATCAAGATGTTCTACCAGGATACCAAGGGCACAGGGAGGCTCAGAGTCTTTTGGATTGTGAAGTTGAGCAACAGACTAACAGACTTGTGCTTTAATAGTCTAAAATTCTCAACTTTCAAAGATATTTCTACAATCGTTGACCTAGATAGGAAATATAGAACATTACAAAGAAAAGCTAGCAAGATGCATAAAGGTATAGAATACCTACAGAAGTTACTTAATAAGTTACACTCAGCACATAAAAACCCCATACTTGGACTGAAAGTGTGGGCACTAACTAGATAAACATCAAAATTTCGGATTCACCTCAATAACATATTTACCTATATCTACGTTGTAAAGCATTTTGGAGACAATGATAAGTTCTGAACTTCTGATAGAGAAGCAGGCTACTCAGTGTCTCTGCATATAATTACACCTCACCCAGACAAAACCAATAAAAAGATTGGTTGCTTAAAGTAGCTTCATATGGTGGATATTTAGATCAGCAATGATCACAGTATACCATCATATATTATTGAGCAATTCAGTGAGCATTCTACAAAAAGAGCACAATAAACTAAACAACAAGATTTGATACAAAAAGAGTTCAAGTATCCAGATTCACAAAAATCAAAATTCTAAAAAACAGAGAGGAAATAAAATATGAGGAGACAAATGACATACCAGGGTCTGTTCCAGCTGCTGTTTAGCCGCCTCCTTCTTTTGGGCGCGAACTCTGGCGGCCTCAGCCCTGAGCCTCCTGGTCTGCTCATCCTGGGCTTCTTTACGGGCCTCTTCGACTCGGAGCATCTCAAGCCTCATGAGTTCAACCTCCATGATGGGCTTGATGCGGAACTCCTGCACATGCTTCAAGTAGTCTCTGCGCAGCGCAAGTAGCTTGTAGGACCTGCGGAGCTCTGCTAGCTTCGCCGCCTCCTGGGTGTTCCGGCGAGAGGGTTTGATGGTTGTGGAGAAGAGGCGGCGAGAGGGTTTGATGGTTGTGGAGAAGTGGCGAAGGGTGCAGCAGAGTGAGCGAGGGGTCGCCATTGTTGCGGTGTCCGGGAGGGTTATGGTTTTGAGGGAAATGAAGACAGTTAAGGGATTAGGGTTAATTTTGGGTTGGGCTTTGCATGTTTATATACATGTTTGTTACTTTCCATTTTTGGGTAAATCTACAATCCTATTTATTGTTTACTCTGTTACCATCAACACAATCCTCTATTTTAAAAAAAAAAAGAAAAAAAGATGGGGGACTAGGCCAAGACCATCCTTATTACAAAGAAAATCAACCAACTGAATAAGCAAAATACAAATTGGAACTCCAAAATGGTGCCCATGAAAACCTAGATTAGGAAAACATGTAGTGGGGAAGATAAGAGAAATCAAGACCAAAGGAAGAATACAAGAACGTGGGTGAAAGATCTGACCGAGCTACTTCTTTGAAGATGTTGGAGATTTCAATATTCACCAATTAACCACTCATAACCATTTCTCTGTCTCCGACTTTCACTTATGTAGAGATTTTTCCTTCCAAGCGAGGGAATATCTTTATAAGGATGTTATACATAGCTCTATGGTACCATTTCCTCCATCTCTTGCAAAACAAAGGTGTCCCAATCACAATTCCAAACCCAGATATAAATCCAATTTCGACACTGATAAGATCCCAATCAATAAGATCTCTTGAATTTGCATGAAACTTATCTGATGATGGCGGTGAAAACCCTGATGTCTCCTCTCTAGTTAGAGGAGGCCCGAATAAGTCTTTATTACCTTCGAATGAATCTCTTGAAAATGTTGAAAACTGGTTACCGCTTGGTATCCGTCCCACAAGTTCATTACATGAGAGATTCAAAAACGACAGGAAAGTGAGCCGTGTAAGCTGTGGTGGAATTTTCCCGCTCATATTATTCTTTGAGAGGTCTAGCGACTCTAGTTGACTCAAGCTGCTAAACGACGTTGGAATTGCTCCTGTGAAAGCATTGTTTGACAAGTTGAGGGCATACAATGATTTGAATTCTCCAATTTCCTTTGGTATTGGCCCTTCAAACTTGTTGCTTGAGAAGTCAATCGAGGTGTAGACACTTAGAATCTTTGCTAGCTCCATCTGTATACCTTTGTTGACAATAGTAATCGTATCCTGATAATAAATCCTACTATCTCCATCATCTTTAAATTGAAGGTGGTTCTTTGATGGGGCATCATTTTGATCAGCCATCATCGCCCGCCACGTTATCAAAGCTTTTTCAGGTATTTCACCATTGAAATTGTTGTAGGCTAGGTCAATGATTTGAAGCACCGGCCAAGTTCCATCAGTCTCTGCACATCTAATGTCTCCATAAAACTTATTCGAACGCAAGATAAGCACACGCAATGTAGAAGTGTTCTTCAAAAAGCAAGGAAAAGAGTATGTTATTTGATTGCTTCCAAGGTTTAATACCTCCAATTTTGTGCAGTTGACGAGAGATTTTAGAAACTGGCCTCGTATTTGATTCTCACTTATGTCAAGAGTTTCTAAATTGCAATTCTTGGACAACATGCCAACCTTTGTAAGATTGTTTCTCCTCAAGTTAAGTACTGCAAGAGTGGTCATTGTAGCCAAACACCGAGGAACCGTACCACTTAGAAAATTATAAGACAAATCAAGAACCTTAAGATACTCTGATTTGCATATCGATCCTGGAATGACCCCATGGAGGTTATTGCTCGAAAGAGAAATAAATCCAATATAGAGAGATGTAACTTCAAGAATAGTTAATATGTTGGAGTTGAAACTATTCCTCGAGTAATCTAGATAATACAAATATGGTGATGCGATACTGGGAGCTTCTCCTTGAAATTTGTTGGAGTGAAGGTCGAGCACAACTATTGAAGTGAGATTGGATACTGAAGAAGCTTTTAAAGTATCAAGAGAGTTGCATGAAAGATTTAATGAAGAAAGACTCTTGAGCTTCCATATCCAATTAGGTGCCTTGCCATGTATATTGTTATCTGAAAGGTCCAAGTCGCCCAAATGGGATTGATTACTCAAGAAAATGGGGAATGTTCTCAAATTTCCTGAAGCTAACCTCAATTCAGAGAACTGTGGGAAGGATGGATATGAGAAATTTCTAGAATGGTAGCTAAGAAAAATGTTGTTGTGCGAAAGATCAAGTTGATTGAGATTTCTTTGATGTTGAAAACCATCAAGGGAAAATGAGCCGGTAAAACTGTTTGAAGAAAGATCAAGACTTATAAGCCCTCGAAAATTAAAGATGGACATGGGTATTGGACCTTCTAGATTGTTGCTTCCCAAATTAAGATTTTGTAAGAAGTAGGAAGAGTCATTAGAAAGTTTAGGGAATTGACCTGAGAACTGATTGTTGTGAAGAAACAAATCATTTAGCCTGGTTAGAGAAAACAAAGATGATGGGATATTACCGTCGAGCATATTGTCATTTAAGATGAGAAAGGAAAAGTAAGAAAGGTTTCCCCAAGTGGTGCAATTGATACTACCGGTTAGACCATTGTAAGAAAGGTCTATGCTCTCCAAATTCTTGGCCCTACTGAAAGATGGAATTGAACCCTCAATGTTATTTCCAGACATTTCCAGACTAACCAATCGTGTAAGGTTTTCCATCGACTTGGGTAATGCTCCAGCAAAATTGCACCCTGAAATTTTTAGGTTGGACAACATTGCGAGATTGCCAATCGAGTTTGGTAATGGCCCTGAAAAGTTTGATTCCGTAAGAAGCAAGGACTGGAGAGTTCCATTTATTGGAAATTCTGGTAAAGAACCATGGAGGTTTGGATTAGAGGAAAGGTCGATGCCTTGCAGAGAAGGTAGCTGAAAGATCTCTTGGGGAAATATTCCCTGCAAATTACATTGACTGAGACGCAAGAAGGCCAAATTTGAAAAGTTGGCAATGAATCCTGGAACTGGTGCAGAGATATTATTCCATCCCAATTGAACCACTGATAGGGACTGAAGCTTAGCAAGTGATTCGTGAATAGGGCCTGAAAGACCACAATTTTGCAGGCTTAGCACTCTCAAGTTTGGAAGGGAAGATATGGCTTGGCCCCAATTGCTCTCTTGTGCTGATATTTTGACAGCATCAAGATATAACTCTGTAAGGTCTGTGAGGTTCTGAACCAGCAGGAGTAAATTTGGGCTCTCAAGTTTTGAATAGTAGGTAGAAATATCAAGAATCATCAACTTGGTCAAGTATGAAATCTCAACGGGAATATGCCCAGAATAGAAATTGAGAGATAAATCAAGATACCTCAAATTCTTCAGTTGTCCAATGGCCGATGGAATTTGTGGAGACCCAACAGTACCAAGTAAGTTGTCAGCCAAGTTGAGGCTTTGAAGGTGTTGAAGATGAAAGAGATCGCTGGAATTGTCAATTCCGCTGGAGATAGATTCACTGTGTTCGTGGCGGGTTCAGCACCCGGCGAACAGTCAGCACGGTGTTGGTTTGTGGTTGGTTGCTGTGTCTCTGTGTTGTGCTTAGGCGTGCCAGCACCCTTGGAGCGGTGCCACTCGATTGCGCGCGACCCCCTGATTGAGTCGCTTCGTCTGCTCCCAATTCGACTCTGACTTCCTGGTCAAGCGACTGTTACGCGGGCGCTGACTAAGCCGGCGTACAGGGCTCGAACAAGACCTGAATAGAACTCTCTACCAGGATTTTCTTCCCAACCCCTTGAGGATTGAGGATCTTACTCTGATCCGGAGAAGCAAAGCAGAGCTGTTCCAAGACCACGGGTGTGTCACCGGAGTGACGACTCGATTGCCACCAGGGGTAGCGGACTGACAGACTCGATTGCCACCGGGGGTGGCGGACTGACTCGATAGACTCAGCAAACGCTCGGCACAAGTACGAGAGCGGATCAATCGTAGGAGGGCGGAGGAGGGTTGCGTGAGGCTCAGCAAATGCTCGGCGCAAGTACGAGATTAGATCGATCGTAAGAGGGCGGAGGAGGGTTGCGTGAGGCTCAGCAAATGCTCGGCGCAAGTACGAGGTTGAATCCGTCGTAGGGCGGAGGCGAGTTGCGTGAGTAGACCCAGCAAAGCGCTCGGCACAAGCACGAGATTAGATCGATCGTGGGGCGGAGGCGGGTTGCGTGAGTTGCTCCGGAGAGGCTTTGGCAAGTTAGCGTTGCGCTAGAACTTGTGATTGTTTGTTTTTGGTTGAGAACCTCTTTCTAGATGCCGGCAGATTCATATTTATATGACTCAAGGACCCCTAGGGCTGTCAACTCCAGCCTGGCGGATCCTTGAGATTCATTAGGAATGTCCTCCCCTACCCTGCTTCCCATCAAATCAGCGAAGATATTATCAGAGGTATAGTTGGTATTGAAGCTTCGAAGATCGGAGCAACACGTCTTGACCTTGCTTGTTATGCTGCTGTTACTGTTCATCACTCATCATTGCGCAGTATGGCCGGTTCCTCTAACAACCTCCCTAAAGCATGGTGCAGCGTGGCTTATAGTTGTTAGTGATTGATAGCCCAGCGTAGGTAGTGAAATCATTGCTACATTGCTTCTCAATCTTAACAAATATTTTCACTGATGGATTGTTACGAAACAACCCCAATCGGATTAGGAAGCAACCACGTTCTCCCTCGAACTCAACCTCTTTGGTTGAAGCGGGAAAGCCCGATTTCCAAGGGTTTGAATCTGATCAAAACCCCTACTGGGCCTTGGGGCGGAAGCCCAATTGAAATAAATTCAATTGTGGTCCAAACATTGCCCCCCAGTCTCCGATATTGAGGTATAGCGAGATAGAAGAGAGACTGAACCTCAATCGCCATTAAATAAATAACTGGACTGTTGCGCGGTTTCCTCGCCAATCACGATTCCCCAATTCGAAACGGTAACACTGTTCACCTAAAACCCTTGGTTGCTGCGAAACCCAGCGCCTCACGAAACAAGAACCCCTTTCGGATTCCTATAAATTCCAACAGAGACCCCTCGGTTTCTCCTTCGTACCACCTTGCTTCCCTCTTTCCTAGCCCGAAATCAGAAGAAACCCAGATCTGAGACTGATGGCTCCCAAAAAGAACTTTGATATTCGCTATCCCCTGGCGGAACAAGCCCAGACTCAACTTCTCCCCCTCCTCAAATGTTCTGAAGTAGAGGAGAACCGGACCCACCTTAGTCTTCCCCATGAGGAATGTGCCACCTTAGGTCCCTTTGTGGTGGCCTATCATCCTGATGATAACAACGGAGCCCATCAGATGCTCGACAGCCCGGCGCGCCCGCTGCCGGCGCTCTTCCGCTCTGAAGAACCGGCGGAGTGCCCAAATTTTCAAAAAGACGCTCACCAATGCACCGTAAACCACTCCGCCTGGCCTCTGGTTAGGCCCTACATGACCACCTGGTATGAAGAACGGCTTCCTCTCGACGGAGCAATTTGGAAGAAAGCCGGGGTCGCTGATGCAATCCAGCTTTGCTTCGGCCTCAGCCCAAAAGGAGGCAACAGGTGCGCCCTAGTTCCGCTGATCAGCCTTTGGAACCCCACGGTTAATGCCTTCGAGTTCCAATTCGGTCACGCCTCCGTGACCCTGCTAGACCTCTACGCCGGCTTCGGGTTCCCTCTCGGCTCTGTAGCCTTCGACGAGGGCTACTACCCCGAAAGGACATCTCCCTCTAGCCTTGTTTGGGGATTCGAGCCCAGTGGGTTTGAAAAGTGGAGGAAGGAAACCTCCCAGATGGGTGACGACAGGCTCAGCGGGATAGCCTTTCTGTCCTTTTGGCTAAACAAATTCGTGTTCTGCTCCACCACCAACAAAATGACCAAGCACTACCACCGTATGGCGGAGGTGATCTATTCCGGCCAAGAGATTGGTCTTGCCCAATGCGTTCTAGCACACCTCTACCGCTGTCTGCACCAGATATCCGCCGTGCCCATGAATTGTGCACAATCTGGTCCGCTCTGGATCTTGGATATCTGGTGCCAGATGTACTTTCCCCAACTTTCTCCGGCCACGAAGAGAGCTCCTAGGCCTGACCAAGTTGTGGGGCAAGAGTATGCCGGCTGTGCCGCTGATCCCGAACTCAGCTATGCCATCTGCCTCGACATCTTTTTCAACACATCCGCTCAGGAATTTTTTACAGAGGCACAGCAGCTGATCCACGTGAAGTATCCCCGCGGACTAGCCCGAGGCTTTCTCCCTAACAGTCTTCAGGCAGCTAAAGGCCGAGGGATTTTCATCCATTGCGTCTCCATGGCGGACCTGCCACTCCTCTGTAGTGAGAAAGGCTATCCGAGCCATGAGCTCTACGCGCCTCACTTCTTTGCACGGCAGTTTGGTCTTATTCAAACCTTGCCCTATCCGCCGCTGAGAAGTCTGAATCTTTTCTCAGCGTGGAGGAATAGCCGAAAGTCCAAAAGACCCTCAAGTGCCAGTGACAATTCATGCCTGCAGCCTCTCATCATACATAACGAAGATTGCTACCCTAACCTGCAGGCCTCCACGGACGCAACTGGCCCCTATCGCGTCTGGTGGTCGCGCATGCGAAGCCCGCTCTTCCGCCAACCACCCGCTTTCTACTTCCGAAGATTCTTTCACCTTCGGGGTGGGCAACTTACCCCAGCTGACCAAGAGGTGCTACACGGCGGTCCCCTATACGTTGACCCGCCCCTAAGAAAGGTAATATGCCCCCATTTGAAACTACTGTTTCGGTTTGCCCATGATTCTCGCGTAATCTCGATTGTTTAATAAACTAGGCTATTGAGCAAACCCCAATGGACAAAGGAAAACGGAAGGCCGAATGCAAAGCTCTTCCGCCCCCCAAGAAGAGCAAAACTATTGTTGAGGCGGATGAGGAATCAGATGAGGAGGAGGACATACCCGTAAGTACTCTTTAAAGCTCCATTTTCCCCTTACGTCTCTAACTATGAGCTCAAACAGATACCTACATAACGTAGATATCCCATCTCTATCCCTCCCTGCAGATACTTCAGAGGAAGCGTTCCTCGTCCGCCGCCGCCACCAGCCGAGCTCCTGCGGTAATAGAGCTCTCCTCTGGTGAGTCCTCTAACCCTTCCGAAGAACCAGGTTCCTCTAGTTCCGACGATTACTATCTGGACCTCTGTATTCGTGAGCTTTGCGGCGATAGTCTTCCTCAACCTGTTCCTCTGCGCTGTCTTGCTGCAGGTACTTCCTCCAGCCTAGCCCTCGCAGTTAATCAGAGTTCTATCCAACCCGTCTTGACTCTCCGTGCTGCTGCAGAAGCTGGACCGGAGGCGGAGGAAAACCCAGATGCTACCATGGCGGAGGCGCCAACCGATAGGCCTCTGCTCATGCTATGTGGCGCTCCTGGCAGTTCTTCAACTCCACATCCGCTGACCTCAGATTCGACTCGGGAGGAAGAGCACGGGGCCGAAGAGGACGTAGAAGAAGGAGAAGAAGAGGAGGAGCCGATTCGGGGCGCAGACCAACCAGCTGCTGACGAGCCATCCTCCCCTGCAGATGACCTATCTCCGGCAGAGGGAGAGGCTCTAGCCGGTGCGGAGTCTCTGGCCGGTGCTGCCCCCCAGGTTGAACAAGATTCAACCCCTGCTGACTCTTGTATTGAAGCCGATCGGCCATCACCAGCAAGGTGGCCCGGATCTCCTCTGCCCGAAGAGACCCCGTTGACGGAGGTATATATCCCTTATGCTCTAAATTGGTACCTCCCTTGGTCTGAATTGCTTCCAATCCTCCTCGATTATGAGCAGGTGGAAGAAGAGATAGTGGCAACCGAGAATGCCACCCCGCTGGTGGTGGATGCTGCCCCCCAGGTTGAACCAACTCCAACCCCTGCCGCTGCTCCCGTTGATACAGCTCAGCAAGGAAAAGCAGGGCAGCAGGGCTCTCCTCTGAGTCAGCCAGAGGAAATCCCCTTTTCAGCGGCTGTTGAGGTATGTGGTGTGAAATCCACTTGAAGAGCGATTTTTCTTAGTTAGAACCATTCCTAACCCCTTTTTATAAACAGGTGGATGATAGTGATGATGATGTGGAGACCCTCGGTTCCGCCCCGCAGGCAACGGACTCTGGTTCCGCGGAACCTGTGGGACTTGTAACTGCACAAGTTTCCCTGCCGCAGGCCCCAACCCCCGAAGGTCTGGTCGCGGCGTCTCCATTGAATCAGCCATCCGCGACCCCTGGCGGATCGGGTTCAGCGGTTCCGGAGCAAGTTGACTCTGCTTCCCTCTTGGCCGAAGACCCTTTCCTTTCTCCTCGAAGCCCAGAAGAGGAACCTGAAGAGGTACAGAAGGCGTGGGGATTCTTGGAACGCTTAGGAGAGAGGGACCCTGCCGATGTTCAAGTGGCGGACGAGCTCTCCTCTGCCCTTGAGATCCTCAAAGGCCACTTCCAGCAACTGCCTCCCGAGGTCCAAGCTGAAGCTAACGCTTCTCTCCTCCGGCTGCCCGCGGAGCTAAGGAGCCTGCACGAGCGTTTGCCTGTCCGGTCTACTCAGCATGCTAAGCTTGAGGGAGCTGAGACCGCTTTCGCGGATGCTGCTCGTGCCTACAAAGATTTGGTTGCCCTGGCTACTAGCAACCCCGAAGCGGCTGAGATAGCTAGACTTGAAGAGCAAATTTCCCTCCTCCGCCAGAAACAAATCCAGCGCGCCAATGAAATAACTCAACAGAAAGCCCTGGGGAGTAAGCTACAAGAGGAGCGGACGCGAGCAAAGAGGGAAACAGCTGAGTTTGATCGTGGGGTAGGCAAGACCAAGGCCACCATCAAACGGTTGGGCCTGCATCTATATGAGTTTCGGCCTTAGCCCGTAAAAACTGGCTTGATGTATTTCATTTACTAAGTTTAATGATATGAGCCCATTTACCAAGCCCTATTCAGTTTGATTCGCAAACCAAACCCTGCGCATCAGTCTTATCATGCAGTCAGAAAACTGCAGAACTTTTTCCCATGAATTTGCATTTGAATTTTAAAACGGGAAACTGTTTCAACCTCCAACTGCCCAATAATTGCGCAAGTTCATCTCAGCCCTTGGATTGCTTCTAAGTAAGGCTATAAAAGCAACACCCCCTGGCTAGACCCGAGAACCCCAAAAAACTGCCTTAGAATGTTATTCAGCGTTTCTTCCTTTAGGTTCTGCTACCAGCCGTTATGGCCTCCTCGATCCTTGCCACCCGATCTAGTTCGGATATTCCGCTGAACACCCCAAATCATAACACCCCATGTTAAACAAATCTCGAACCATAACACTCCATGTTATGTTCCGGGCGGATGTGATTATAGATTGGTAGCCGTCGATTTGGCACCCCTTTAGCGCATCGGCCGGAAGTCCAGCATGGATGCGGTTCGGGGTACCCTCCTCTCCGGAGAGAGGCGCAATGAGCTTCAATAGGCCAGTTGTCCACCTCCACATGAAGGGTATTGGATAACCGTGGACAACGCTGGGCTATTGAACTCATTGCATGATCGAGAGATTATGGGTAGCGGACGTCTATATGCCACTCTGCTTCGGCATCAAGACAGTCTCTGCCACCCCTATCTCTACGCTTCATCCGCTGATCTCTCAGGATCTTACTCTACAACCCCTGTTCGGCCCGCGTTCGGATCGAAGGAGGTGGCGAGGATCCCCATATACCAAGATGGTATCAGAGCTAGTTGGCGGATATGTATTACTAGTTTCTTGCCTTTGTAATCGCCATGGCCGCAAAGCCCCCTTTACTTTTGTAAATAAAACAAAAATTTTAGAATCAAGGCTTGCATCGCACAATTCTTACCAACGGCAAAGGTTTTAGGGCACACCCCAACACGGATGTTCCTAAAAACCCCTATTCAAAGGACGACCAGGCTTGGCCCTAAAGAAGGTTCAAAAATTTCAAAAATTTTGAAAAATTCAGCGCGAAAGATAAGTCGGATATTGCCCTTATGTTGCCCCCTTAGTTTGCTGGGCTGCGCGGATGGGCAAAGCCAGAACCAAGCCGAGTAAACTAGATAGGATTCACAAGTGGTTTCCCCATGATGGGCTAGGTTCGACGAAAAGGTGAAAGCCCGTTCGTCGTCGAACCCCTGTCCGGCCCACGAAGCCCCCACGCCAGGTAGCCCTAAGCAGATGCTTGGGAAACACAAACTGGTATAAATGCAGGATTTGACAGTTACCGAAACGGTGGGGAGAACCGAGAAGGCGCCAGTCAAACCCTATTGATCACGCATCGATTCCCAGGCGAGCAGGCGCCGAAAACGGATAGATGCATAAAGATGGGTAGATCGAAGCATTAAAGCTTGCGTGACCCCCAACCGTTGGATCCTCTCGCATATGTAGTATAAAAGGAACCCCCTGGTTGCAGCAAAAACCTCACCAGATCACCCTGCTTAGAACAAATATGGCAATCGTAGAGTGGTTAGCGATTGGCGTAGCCCTCTGGCTGCCACAAGCCTTTCCACCAGAGAAACCGCAATCCTGGTTAAATGCCCCAGTAACCTCGGTCACCCAGCGTTAAGTAAATCCTAACCCCGGTCACCTAGCGTTAGGCGGCCTGAAGCCGTGCTTCCTGGTGCTTAAACAACACCCGGCCCTTCTAACGCTAGTGACCCGGTTAGGTGCTTGGATGAATGTCATCAACACGGCCGATGACCTTCATCCCGAGCAATCCATCCATACGTTCCCTCAGCGGAACTGTATGTTTTTCCTCCAGTACCGCCACTGCATCCTCATCTTTCCTTTTTTTCCAACTCCTTTTCCCCTCCTGGAATTAGCAGAGCTCCGAAGAAGAAGAGGATTTGGGCAAGAAGATCAAGCAGCAGCACGAGGAATCCGCCAGTCCCCCAAGACTAAGAGAGACGTAGGATGGTATCAGAGCTAGCTAGTAGCTCTCGTTGTATTTTCTTTTCCTTGTAATGCCCTTGGCCGCAAAGCCTGCGTAAGAATAAAGCAATTTGCAATTTTCGTACTTAACACTTACCAAGATATGAATTTGATTGTTAATGAAAAGTATAAGGACATCAACACCCCTGGCGGATGTTGAAATAAGACAAGGTAAAAGAAGAACAAAACCCCCACGGTTTCGCAATGAAAAAGACGAACACTTCGAACACGGCGGGAACACCCCAGGCGGATGTACCGTCTTAACTTACTGCCGTCTGAGCGCACTGCCAGAGGGCTAAGAATTCTGTCCAGCCCCGTCGTCTGCCGGAGGGACCTCGAACTCCCAAACACTTGGGAAGTATTTCTTAAGATATCGCCCATTAATGGGATTTCTATGAACTTCACCTTCCAAGTCTCGGAGCTGGTATGCCCCCTTTCCCATGATTCGGTCGATGACAAATGGACCCTCCCAGCGAGGACTCCATTTACCACGACCCGGTTCGTCTAGGGGCAGAGCTACCTTCCAGACCAAGTCTCCCTCGCCATATGTTTTACCCTTGGTCCGCTTGTCATATGCCTTGGCGATCCGCTGCTTTTCCTGGATGATAGTGTCCAAGGCCTCAAGTCGTTTTTCGTCGAGGTCTTCATGTTCCTGGAACATGGCTTGGACATAGTCTTCACCCAGGAGTTGATGTTGCTCGCGAACCCGTAAAGAAGCCACATTGATCTCCATTGGCAGGACAGCCTCATGGCCATACATCAACGAATACGGGGTAGTACCTGTAGGCGTCCGCTTAGAGGTCCTATAGGCCCAAAGCGTGTTGTCAAGTTGAGTGTGCCATGATCTCGGGCTATCCACTAGCATCTTCTTTAGAATGGATATGATCACCTTGTTAGTAGCTTCCGCTTGGCCATTGGATTGAGCATAATAAGGAGAAGAATGGAGGAACTGGACACCATAATCTGCTAACCAAGTTTGGGTCTTCTCAGCCATGAAGGCTGCCCCCCTGTCCGCTACTATACACTCTGGAATGCCGTAGCGGCAGATTATGTTTTGGAAAACAAAGCGGATGACCGTATCTGCATCGCAGTTCCTGGTTGGTATAGCTTCAACCCACTTAGTAAAGAAATCGGTACCCAGCAAAAGAAACTTATGCTGCGCAGATGAGTGTGGATTGATCTCCCCTATGAAATCCAATGCCCAGCCCCTAGCAGGCCAAGGCTTGATGATGGGCTGCAAAGGAATGTTAGGAACCCGCTGCACTGGCCCGTGTCGCTGGCATTCCTGACAACCCTGAGCGAAACTATGACAATCTTTCAAAATGGATGGCCAATGATATCCATATCTACGAATCAGCCATCTCATTTTGGGTCCGGACTGATGTGAACCACAGACCCCTAGGTGTACCTCTCTCATGATCCGCTTGGCTTCGACGCCAAAGATACACCTCAATAGGACTCCATCCTCCCCCCTACGGAAGAGTTCGTCTCCCCTGAGAAGATAACTTGTTGCGAGATGTCGAGTTCTCCTCTCGGATGGTGCAGATGGGTCCTGCAAATACGCTATGATTGGTATCCGCCAGTCAGTGTCGACAGGCTCAACTGTAGCGACCGACCAACCTCCGCGCTCTCTCTGGCGGATAACAAAGGATGGTAGAGTTCTGCGCTCCACCCTAAGGATTCGTTCCTTCACTCCCTGGGCTAGGCTGATTCCAGTGGCCAATTGTGCCAGCTCGTTGGCTGCTGAGTTCAATTCCCTCGGAACATAGTCTAAGGAAACATCAATAAATCGATCCAGTAGCTCAATAGCCCGCTCGTAGTAGTGTACTAAATGGAAGGAAACGCACTTGTAGATCCCCAACAGTTGATTAATAACTAACATGGAATCTCCAAGTACCTCAATTTCTTGTGCCCCCAGGTCGAGTAACAGCTCCAAACCAATGAGTAGGGCTTCGTACTCTGCCTGGTTGTTGGTGCATGTCCACTCCAGCTGAAAAGAGTACAAATACTTGACACCTGCTGGAGTCTGGATACAAACCCCTGCGCCCGCCAACTTACTGGTACTGCTACCATCGAAGTATAGGACCCAAGGCTGGTATCGGATCACGTTAACGAACTCTGGCGGTTCTGCGAATTCCCCTTCAATAGGATGGTGCAATAGGAAATCCGCGATGGCCTGACCCGTCATGGCCTTGAGTGGCGCATATTGTAGGGAAAACTCTGACAGGGCTAAGACCCACTTGCCAATCCTACCCCTTAGGATAGGTCTCGTTAGCATATATTTCACCAAATCAGTCTGTGCCACCACTATTGTTGTGAATGAAAGCATGTAATGGCGGAGCTTAATGCCCGCGCAGTACAGGGCTAGACACAGCCTCTCGACTGGCGAATATCTGGTCTCTGCATCCAACAACGTCCTGCTGACGTAGGCTACTGCATATTCAACTTTCTTTCCATCGGCCAGGGTTTCATCCTGGGCTAGCAGCCCTGCGACAGAGATATCAGAGGCAGAAATATACAGTTTGAGAGGGATACCCGGTGTCGGCGGCCGAAGGACCGGCGGACTAGCCAAATACTCCTTGATCCTGTCAAAGGCAGCCTGGTGCTCAGGACCCCACTCAAAGATTTCTCCTGGTTTGAGCTTGAGTAGAGACGAGAAAGGTGCTACCTTGCCTGCTGAGTTGGATATAAACCTTCTGAGGAAGTTGATTTTTCCAAGCAAGCTCTGCAGCTCCCTCTTGTTTCTCGGTGCTGGCACGTCCAACACAGCTTGCACTTTGTCGCCCGACACCTCGATGCCTCTCTCATGTACCACAAACCCTAGAAAGTCACCAGCACAAACCCCAAAGACACACTTGGCCGGATTCATTTTAAGCTGATGCTTTCGCATGATTGTGAACACCCTTCGGAGATGATCAATGTGATCTTCCCTCTTTTTGGACTTTACTACTACATCATCAATGTAGACTTCAAGGATGTCCCCCAATATTCTGCTGAAAATTACGTTCATTGCACGCTGGTATGTAGCCCCTGCATTGGTTAAACCGAATGGCATACTGAGATACTCAAACGCTCCTGTGAACCCTGGGCAGCGGAAGGCGGTTTTAGGAATGTCTGGCTCGTCTATTGGAATCTGGTGATACCCTGCCGTCCCATCCATAAATGAGAGCAACTCGTGCCCCGCTACTGCATCCACCAGCATATCCGCTATGGGCATAGGATAAACATCCTTAGGAGATGCAGCGTTTAAATCCCTGTAGTCCACACATATTCTGATTTTGCCATTCTTCTTCCGAACAGGGACGACGTTGGATAACCATTCCGGATAAAGGGCTGGTCTGATTATCCCAGCGTCCAGCATGCTTTGAACTTCTTTCTTGACCGCCATTGCCGTGTCAGCGTTCATCCGCCGCTGCTCTTGCTTAACTGGCCTACACCCTTCCTTGATAGGGATGCGATGGCAAGCCAGCTCTCTTGATAACCCCGGCATGTCTTGATACTTCTCGGCAAAGCAGTCCTTATAATCATGCAGCAACCCTATCAGTTGCTGCCTCAACTTTGGTCTAAGGTACTGGCTGATCCCCACTTCCATGGGTTCCGTTTCTGTCCCCAGGTTGATCTTTTCGACAGGATCGCGTACCTTGGGCGGAGTATCATCTAGCGCTGCTGGAGCAGGCTGAATTACTTCCACCCCTGTTGAAACTTCGAACTCTTCTTCCTCAATACACTCCACCAGTGCCACCTCCTCCCAAGCCATTCGCTCTAATCGATAAATCGCCAATCGCTGCAGAAAGCTAGCAAAGGCCTCCGACTCCTCTTGCGAGAAGGCGTCACTCATTGGAAGTATTGGGACGGAGCTCAATGGAAATTGGCCGACTACAATCCGCCATAGCCTGGGCAATTCCCCACTGAGACAGCTCATTCTGGGTCACCCCGAGTGGATGGCCCCTATGGTCGACTCCCCCAATCCGGAGGGGTCTCATGTCTCTGTTATAATAGCTGGCTTCCAACTGGATGGCCGCTATCGAATACGGGCGCTCATCCGCCTTGATGAGCACTGGCAACTCTGTGACTGGATCCCACATGATCATCTCTTGGTGGAGAGATGAAGGCACTGCCAGCGCTTTATGGATCCAATCCCTCCCTAGGATCATATGGTAGGGAGCGTTTGCGTTGGCCACGTAAAATGCGTGATGGGCATCAGAGGGTCCTATCTTGACTCGGAGCACAGCCACCCCAGCGGTTGGAGTTACCTCCCCCGAAAACCCCTTCACCCTGGAGACAGTCTGGATGACTTTGTCCTTCGGGATCTTCAGTTGTTCCACAAGAGTAGTGGTGACGACGTTTACCGCAGCCCCTGTATCTATCAAGATCTTGCGGACCTTCATGCCCTGCACCTCTGCTGTCACGTATAGAGGCTTCAGATGCTGGGACATGTCAAACGTAGGCTTGGCAAACATCACGCATTGTTTCAGAAGGTCTCCGGCCCCCTCCGGATACCGATGACCGGACCGAAAAACCCCGGGCTCAGCTTCCGCTTGAGCCCCCTTTTCAGGCTCCTGTACTGAGTAAACAGGATGAGAAGCCTCTTCGTCGCTGATGAAGTGAGCAGTGGGCAAAGGCTCTGGCAGAGCATAAGCAGATGACAGAATGAAGACCATGTTGCAATGATGCGTCATGGCCTCATCCCCGGTCTGCTCCTCGTCCATTGGCACCTCACCCTCGTCTACCGCCTCAGGCTCATCTTCGTAGTCGACCACATCTTCTTCCTTATCCAGGGCTAGGTCTCCTACGTCGGAGTCAGCTCGTATACTGGAGGCGACTGAGGACGTCCTAGTTGGCACCGTCATCTGCAGCTTCTTAGCTGCGTATTCCACGAAGTTGGTTGGCGCCCTAGGTCCTTTTGGCCTTGCCCGCGATATGGTAGCGGACGGCCCGCTCATTTCCGCTATAACTGATCTGGATTCCTTGGGAACAGCCTCCCTCTCTGAAACCCCCACGTTGCTCGTGCTCGCCGCCAATGACACGCTGTTTTCCTTTGGTACCCACCGCATAACGGTGGAACCCTTGCTGGTGCCAATCACCATCACATCTTCCTGGGCCTCCAAAGCCCCCTGCTTCCCGGCAGCTTCCGGTTGTGACTTCTTTGGAGGAGACTTCCCTGCCCTCGCAGGCTCAGGAGGGAAACCCAACTTTCTCCTTGGTCTGGACTGAGGTGCCCCAGTGAGTCTCGGCAGATCAGCTACCCTATCGTGCACACTCTTTCGAGGTGCCGGTGGAACGTCCGTGGTTCGCTGTCGCCTAGAGTCCATGTATGATTTGGTTCTCACCCTGTAGCGCTTATGGATCTCCTCCACCCGCTCCACGGGTACTGACAGCTCTTCCTCGGTTACCCTTCCCGATGCCAGATCCGCCAAGGTTCTTTTTGCCTTGCCAAAGCGTCTCCGCTCGTTCCGGGTAGTCACCGCTGCAAGCTCAACAGCCTTGCCAGCCCGCTGGGTATACCATGTGTCCGCCCTCGGATCGTTCCTAGATGCTGGCGGAACATAGACCCTCGCGGATGGCTCTGGATTCGCAGCCTTCTGCGAACCCCCAGCCGTGGCTGATTTGATTTCGGACGGTCCTGGACCTTGCCTAGGCCTTGCCCTGCTGGCGCAACTGTCCTCGGACCCGTGATGGTACTTCATCCGCTTGTAACTCTCTCTGCTTGACTTCTCGGGCGGCGGACGCTCTAACTTGGCCTTCTCGAGGGCTCTCCTTTCAGCCTTCTCCTCCGCTTCCCTCAAGGCTGCCTGAAACTCCTCATAAGTAATCGGCTGCCCTGTCGTTAGTCTGCACGTGAGGCAGAGCTTGGAGCGTGGGACCATCACCATGTCCTCTTCTTCAATCGCCCCAACCCAAAATTCTGGGCAGGGCCTAGGTTCGCTGGCGTCGAACCCCAGCTTGCCCTCGTTCAGCCACTCCTGCAACTGATCCTTCAGACCTACACATTCAGAACTAGAGTGGTCAAAGGACCTATGGAAGAGACACGTAAACCCGCTGTTCCCACTGATAGGATGGCCTTGGTAAAACTCCTGAATTTCTGGCGCCTTATGGTACACCATGGTTTCCCAGATTTCCTCCGCCTTGTTTGCGTCGTAAGTATACTCGTGAAACCTGGAAACCCGCTTCCTACACTGCTGCGGCAGACTCGGACCAACACTGATCTCGATAGCATTCACCCGCGGTGCACCCCTAGCCTTTGTCCACTGAGGCTCCTTAGGATTCTCCAATTGCAGGACGTTGTCATTGATCCATATCTGCAACTGGTCCTTCAGCTTCACACAATCCTTAGTATTGTGATTGTTCATATTGTGATAGCTGCAGTATGTCTTCCCCGCCATATAATCAGGCTTGGGGGTAAATCCGTCATGATGCAGACGCCCCTGGTTGAACAACTCTTGCAAAATCTCGTGAGCTCTATGGGCGTTATAGGTGTATGCATCAAAGGCTGATTTGGTTGGAAGAGGAGTAACTAGCTTAATAGGTTCCCTGACCGGCTTCGCTACCTGGGACTGCAAAGGCTTCTGATCAGTCCTCTCGATGGCTGCGACCTCGACCCCTACTTTCTCCTCATCAACCCATGTCAGGATTGGCCTAGGAATTGCATCCGCCTGAACGGCTGCCACGGTCTGAGCCGCGGTCGGAACTGGAGTTTTGGGCTTCAGAGTCCCCGGATAGTAGGACATCGGAATCCCCTTCCTTCTTTCGTTCCTCTCCCTGGACCGATCCACATAGTGCTGCTCCTGACCCAGACGATTAGTCAGATCCGCCATCGTGGTTACATGAACCTGCCTGAACCCCTGGCGGATCTCGTCTATCAAGCCGTCAATCGCCATCCGCACGGCGTGCTCCTCTGGGATTTCCATCTCACAGCGAGTTAGCTCCAGCTTGAAGCGTCGCAGATAATCAGTGGCGGACTCGTCAGGCCTCTGTTCAGTCTCTGCCAGGTCCTTAAGTCCGATTTTTGCTTCCACGACCCCAAACATGGTCCTGAACATGACCTCCATGGTCTTCCAGTCTGGAATTGACCCAGGCCTTAAACGCTTATACCAGATAGCTGCTTCCCCTGCCAGGGATGTAGGAAAGAGCTTCAACTTCATGATCGGGTTCTCAGCATATTGACCTGATTCGTTGGTGAAACGCATGATGTGCGTCTCAGCATCCTCGGATGTCTGGCCAGTAAACGGCGTAAAACGGATTGGCTTGAAACCGACCGGGAAGGGCATCGCATTGATCTCGGGAGTCAACGGATTCTCGTACGTCTTGTCGACGTCGGGCAACCCCTGCAGCTCCCTGAGCTTGTCAGCGAAGATCCTGCCAATGTCCTCCAGGGTTATCTGAGCCACGGCGTTCGCTGGAGGTACCGACTGATCGTTGTTAACCGGCTCTGTAGGAGGAACCTGACCTCCCCTTTGACTATTAGTGGGCCTGTTGTTAGATCCGCCAATAGTACCACGACCGGCGTCGCGCTTGCGCTGGTCCTTCAGCTGAGCTGGATCCGTAACTGTACGGCCGGACCCCTCGGGGTGGTCACCCCGTTCCAGCAACTGATTCATCAAGGCACTCAGGTTGGCGAGCGCGGTATTGGTTTCCGCCAGCTGCTCCTGCTGCTGTTGCCAGCTGCCCTCGGAGTTCCTGGCATAGGTGGTCAAGCTGCTCCCCAGCCGATCCTGCTGTTCGGCGAGGTACTTGAAATTGGCAGTGAACCCCCGTTGCTCCGTCTGCATACGCCTGACGGATTCACTTAGATCAATGACCACCTCATTGGCTCTTTTCAATGCCTCGTCCGTGTGACAAGATTTTTCGATCAACATCTTCAAAGTATCCGTCACCTCCGTGGGAGTTGCAGACTCCCCAGTAAATTGTACTACAGGTGACGCACTTGGATCAGCGGATTCATCCGCGGACCCCTTTTCCAAAAAACCAGATGTAGCTTCCCGGTTAACAAAACCGATAGCGCGGTCGTCATCCTGGGGAGCGGCAGTGATTTCAGTGGTCTCTTCCTCGATCTCCAAAATAGACGGCTCGGAAACCGGATTCAGACCCTTTTTGCTTCGCAGGGCTTTAAGGGCAGTAGCAATAGCTTTTGCGTCGGCCAAAGTCCCGCCAAACACTTCCTTAACTTCAGCGTCAGTTAATCCCCTACACTCAGCTGTTCCATGCTGGATCAGCCCTTTGTGGGAAATCTTCAAACAAGACATGGTCACCCTTACGTAAGGATTACCCCTTGTGGATCCCGCAATCCTTGACACCAGTCCCACTGGGCGTGCCAAAATGTTCGTGGCGGGTTCAGCACCCGGCGAACAGTCAGCACGGTGTTGGTTTGTGGTTGGTTGCTGTGTCTCTGTGTTGTGCTTAGGCGTGCCAGCACCCTTGGAGCGGTGCCACTCGATTGCGCGCGACCCCCTGAGCGAGTCGCTTCGTCTGCTCCCAATTCGACTCTGACTTCCTGGTCAAGCGACTGTTACGCGGGCGCTGACTAAGCCGGCGTACAGGGCTCGAACAAGACCTGAATAGAACTCTCTACCAGGATTTTCTTCCCAACCCCTTGAGGATTGAGGATCTTACTCTGATCCGGAGAAGCAAAGCAGAGCTGTTCCAAGACCACGGGTGTGTCACCGGAGTGACGACTCGATTGCCACCAGGGGTAGCGGACTGACAGACTCGATTGCCACCGGGGGTGGCGGACTGACTCGATAGACTCAGCAAACGCTCGGCACAAGTACGAGAGCGGATCAATCGTAGGAGGGCGGAGGAGGGTTGCGTGAGGCTCAGCAAATGCTCGGCGCAAGTACGAGATTAGATCGATCGTAAGAGGGCGGAGGAGGGTTGCGTGAGGCTCAGCAAATGCTCGGCGCAAGTACGAGGTTGAATCCGTCGTAGGGCGGAGGCGAGTTGCGTGAGTAGACCCAGCAAAGCGCTCGGCACAAGCACGAGATTAGATCGATCGTGGGGCGGAGGCGGGTTGCGTGAGTTGCTCCGGAGAGGCTTTGGCAAGTTAGCGTTGCGCTAGAACTTGTGATTGTTTGTTTTTGGTTGAGAACCTCTTTCTAGATGCCGGCAGATTCATATTTATATGACTCAAGGACCCCTAGGGCTGTCAACTCCAGCCTGGCGGATCCTTGAGATTCATTAGGAATGTCCTCCCCTACCCTGCTTCCCATCAAATCAGCGAAGATATTATCAGAGGTATAGTTGGTATTGAAGCTTCGAAGATCGGAGCAACACGTCTTGACCTTGCTTGTTATGCTGCTGTTACTGTTCATCACTCATCATTGCGCAGTATGGCCGGTTCCTCTAACAACCTCCCTAAAGCATGGTGCAGCGTGGCTTATAGTTGTTAGTGATTGATAGCCCAGCGTAGGTAGTGAAATCATTGCTACATTGCTTCTCAATCTTAACAAATATTTTCACTGATGGATTGTTACGAAACAACCCCAATCGGATTAGGAAGCAACCACGTTCTCCCTCGAACTCAACCTCTTTGGTTGAAGCGGGAAAGCCCGATTTCCAAGGGTTTGAATCTGATCAAAACCCCTACTGGGCCTTGGGGCGGAAGCCCAATTGAAATAAATTCAATTGTGGTCCAAACATGCTGATGTCAAGACCGACAACACGTCCATCATTGCTACATGTAACGCCGAGCCAAGAACAACATTCTTTACTCGAGTCCCAGGAAACAAGCTTCGACGAACTTGAAGCATTGAACACGAGGCTTTTCTTGATACTGAGCAATGAAACCTGCTGGTCTGCGATACATTTACTATCAATTGCATGAGAGCATGTAACACAGATGGAAAATACCAATAGGAGAAAGCTGAACATGCTTTTCATTTTGGTTAATTTCTGAGGGAAATTAAAGAGGTGGTATTTTGAACTATTGATCACGGTGTGGTTTTTATACTGATGGAGTTGTATAAAACGTCTCCATATTATGCTTATTGTATTCATTGCAGGCCATGTTTTATACAATTGTTGACTAACTAGATCGAGTTCTGAAAGCAAAAGGTTCCAGTGCTATTGAATGTGGAAGACTTACCAATGTAGCCCTAAGCAGATCGAAGACAAATGGAGCTGAGTGACGAGAGCAAACGTAGTTATAAGTCCATTTGTTTGTTTGTAGTTTTTGTTTATAAGCCACTAGGGGTGGGGCCCGCGCACGGGGCGCGGGTGGCAGCGGTGAAAGGTATAAAAGCAAGAAAAAAGAAATTGAAAATTATGATTTATATAAGTTAATAGTGCAGTTATGTGATTCTAATGAGGGCAAGTTATAGTTATAAATGTAGACATTTTAAAGCATTCATGAGTATAGACAGTGTACATGTTTCATAGTTAGATTACACATTAGAGGTTTATACTGTTATAGATTAGGCTTGTGTGTTGCGGCTAGTTGATATGACCATGACTTATTTTAAATTTATTAAAAGAGCAGAAACAATTTAAATAGTTTGGTAGTCATGTTAATAGCAATATAAATACATAAAAAAAGACAAATAAGTTTTATAGGATATTAGTGAATGTTTTAGCATTTTTGAGCAAACTACCACACGCAAAAAAAGTTAAATTAAAAGCAGGCTAGTTTTTTTGATAAAAAAAATGACATGATTTGAAGTGAGGGCTTGTTGATCAAGCTGATTGGTATTAAATAGTAAAATAACATTGATGAAGTAATAGAGTAAATGGAAGATGGTAGTAATTAAAAGTGAAGGGATACACTTTGCTTATGCTGAACAATTTTTTGAATTTTCTCTTAATTTTTTCATAGCAAAGATTAATACATATGAGATGTACTATATGATGAAGCTATAGTAAGCATATGTAGAGCAACAAAGTGCGACCTAACTAAATCCAATTTTGTATAGGGTGAATATGAATTCCCAAGCAATCTTTCAAACAAAGGGCATTACTGGACATAGGTTCAGAGAAGAGAAGGACGGGTTGAAAGCTGGAAATCTAAAACAAATATAATTTTAATGAATTTTCTGAATTAAGATCAAATATATGCGCATAGTGATCTATATTAAACAAAAAAAAAAAGAACAATAGAGCCTAGAAACCTGAGAATCCTCTCACCATCTCCACACATATACATGACGATCTCCATTTCTCTCTCTCTCTATATATATATATATGAAACCATTTGTATATAACTCGTTTCACCAAAAACTTAAAAAAAAAGGGATGCATGAGTATTTATAGCTTCTTATTGTCATACAATGGTTCATCATATCTATACATAACCAAAATGAAAGTAGTGATGTATGGTTAAAGTATGGCTGAAATAATGCACACCATAATTGAAAGCGCAATCCATGTTGAAGTACCCAGATCAGAAACAAATATCAAACATATAGAGCTAAACAATAATAAACAAAAAAGAAACTGAAAATTGATGGGAATCCAAACAAAAGGAGAATAATCAGAGAACTCATTCCATATATACACAAACTATCTATTAGAAAGAAATATAATCACCAACTCAAAAAATTCAAAAAGTATGATTAAATCACAATAGTAAATGCAACACTCATCAATGAAACCCACGTTTGAATAAGGAAACGGTGAGGCGATTTGATAGAAACTATCTGATCGGTTTTGATCCAAAATGTTGCAAGAGTAGTCGGTATCAAGTAATCACTGGTTTTGATTATGAGTCGGGTTGAGGACTTTGATCGAGCTAAGTTGACTCGGTGAGTTGCTGAGTGATGACTTGATGAGAAGCAAGTCAATAATGATTAAGTTTTGGCGTTAGATGAGAGGGAGGAACACATCTGAGAGAATGGGGAGTGAGGCAAAGTTTGCTTGGAGATGAGAGAGGGATCGATCGATTTTGACGTTAGAGAAGAAAAGAGCCCGATTTGAAAAAAAAAAAAATTAAAAAAATGCATATGCTTCGCATGTGGATGAATAATATCCAAAAGAATGAACAGTAAGAGGTTGTAGAACACCACGCAAGGCCAAACAAACTCATTTGTTAGCTTTACTTTGCTTAATATAGAGTTGATCTAATTGTAATGTGTTGTGACTTGTGAGTCATATTGAAACTGGTAAAATGAAGGGAAAACTGGATTATGTCTGGAATGAGGAGATCAAATGTATGAAAAAAAAATTATATATTCAAAACTTGTTACCGCGAAAAGTTGTTCTGACAAAAGCTTTAGGCCAACTCAAGATAAGAACATCCTCTATTGTGTAGTGATTAATTATCGATCTTATAATCTGAGAGACGCTTGCGTAATTGAACAATAAAATTTGACCTCTACATTTATAATCTATTTAATAAATCTATCAACTACTACATAGAAGACAGATGTAACCAAGAATGAATGGCTTTTAAAGACATGTGCAAACATGAGGCTGCATTTGATTTTGAAAATGAATGTTCTTACCGGAAAAACTACACACACACTATGAACTATTCACAGGACATAATTCATAAAAATAAAAACACAAATTAAAAATCTAAATACCAAACACAACATGCAGTATGCATACGACAAACTAAGAAAGAAATTAGAAATTTCTTAGTATGGGAAATGGAACGCCACCTAGACAAAAATAAACAAAAGGTTTGATTAAGTCATGGTTTAGAGGCAGAGCCAATTAAATCAGACCCGGATTGACAGCCTCTATCGACCGTTTTGTCGACATGCAGATGAACATTGGATTGATCTGGCGATTAAAGAACCTCTTAAAAAACAATGAATACAGTGCGAGCCATTTAAACAATATCAGCGGCTACAACAAATATATAGCAGCCAGCTCTAAACCCTTACTCAACTCGATATGCATAGAGAACCACAATGGAAGACAGATCGAGTAAGCAAGGCACCAAATAGGCAAATACCAGAATACGAAACTATACCAGCGCAACCAAACCGACCTGTGTATAGACATTAATCTAATAGAAAACATGGTATGCCTTTGTGTAGACGCATGAAGCAACCACATTAATCGAAACCAAATTTGTAAAAGGAGACCTAGAGGCAGCAATACACACCCAAGTCAAAATCCAAAAATAAAGATTCAAAGAACAAAATTAAAAACCCAAGGAAAATCCAACAGAATGCAAACGCAAATAATCACCAAATGCACCAAATCCGTCAACCAGATATTAAGGAGATTCATTTTGTCATAGACCACACATAATATTAGATATTATAAATTTAACATACACCGCATTACCATCTACTTAGACATCAGAAGTTTTAAGATAGCAGTTTTTTCATACAAAATACATCTTATCTTCAGCAAAGGGCAACTTGAATCTCTCTTTAGCCTAACCTTCCTGGCATCCACCTGTGAAGATTGATTCACAAAAATGACCAAATCATTATACCTCATCAATTTGATAAACCTATATGAAATGGAGTAAGAATTTTGTTTTAGATTCATTCAAAGAATGGAGCAAGAATTCAAAGAAAATGATCGTCTATAGATTAAGCAGATAGGATACGATGGTCTATAGAATTTCTAATCCTACGGCACTTATTAAATTTATATAGAAATTAAGATCGTCTATAGATCTTCTATAATCCTACGGCATTTATTATGTCAACATATAGATCGTCTATAGATCTATAGATCATCTATAGAAATTATGTCAACATATAGGAAAATGATCGTCTATAGATCTTCTATAATCCTACGGCACTTATTAAATTTATATAGAAATTAAGAACTTAGGTTATATAAGACTTCAGACCTAAGAATATGGATATGCACACTTATTAAACTTAATAAGAATTGGGTCAAACCTAAGAATTTGACATGTAACATAGTACAATCCTATATGTTGCATCAATTAGAACTTATCACATAATATGGATCTGCACACTTATTAAATTTAACAAAAATAGGCATTATGTCAAAGAATTTAAAAAATGACCTAATAACAGTGAAAAACAATTTTGTTTTAGATTCATTCAAAGAATGGAGCAAGAATTTGACTAAATAAATCAGTAACTATCAACACAAACATGAGCACTTTTATTGTCGCCAATGAAATGGCGTATTTTGTGATAAGTTAGAATCCACCATACCTGAAATCATGCCGATGAGCTTTGCAAGTTCACCACTGATCTTGGTCATCTGCAGCATAATATTGGCCAGGCCAGCACAGATAACGCTTTTGCTGCCATCTTCTTCTCTTTTAGGTTCCTTTGGAGATTTCAGAATAGGCAGTCCTTCTTCCAGGTGCAGCTCCTGCTGTGTTTCTGGTTGTTGGTCATGGATTTCAACTGCTCGCTGCACTTCTTCTTCTTGGATATCTGTTGCTATCTCCGGTCCTTGCTGTGGTGTCTCTTGGGTTTGCTGTTGCAAGTCCGGTTGTCCTTGGTCAATTTCTGCTGAGAGTTGTTGTTGTGGTTTGTCCATTGCTTTTTTTAGTTGCTCTTGTTCCCATATTAGCCTGCACGGAAATGTCATCAGTGATAGGCAAACAAATGAAAAAAAAGAAGTGTTTGATGTCAGAAAGAAAACCTTTTTGTAGGATTTTTGGGCTTGTTTTTAGGCCAACCAGATCTGGCTTTCTTTGTCTTTGGTTCACAGCCACCGTGGTCCTCTTCTGAGTCTCTACAAATGAAAAAATGAGGCAAAATTAATTAGAGACTGCTGACTGTTCACATAGATGGGTAGAAGGAGAGCAAAAGTATTTAGAACAGAAACACATGAATAACAATATATTTTTTTGGATCAGATTGTTATGCTGAATTTGGAAGATTGCGTAAGGCATACATTAATCTTGCATATTGTTCAATAAGTAGTAATGTATTGAATCAGTCAGGAAAAACTCATCTTATGGCATGATTTGTTTTGAATTTTGTAGACCAGTACATGTTGAAATGTAGATTTCCAAAGGCATATCAGTTTAATTGATATAGGATTGTACTAATGTTGAGTGAGTTGAGACCAATATAAACAAAAATTGAATTGAATATAGAGAAGTTTGATTACGATTTTTTTCATATATGAAAGGAAAATTGGAAAATCAGTTATGTATTAGGAAGAAACAGGCCCTGTGTACTGTAGATGACTGAATTGTTGATATTTGTTCGTTAACTGGTTGGTTGCTTACTTCTTGACAACAAAGACTTAATGTATTTTCTATATGTCTAATTATATGTCCATCAGAGTTGACAACCAATCAGATCATATATTTCATGGAAAAGGATTGTAAGATATATATGAGTTACAATATGGTGACATATCAGTTTGCTTTTGCATATATATATATATATATATATATATATATATATATATATATATAGGGCTGGTTTGAAGAAACAGTTATTGACGGTCATACCTAAGTTCAGGTTCCAAACTTTCTGCGGGCTGTTGAGCATTTTTTTTTGGTCGGCCCCTCTTCTTACTTTTCATGACTTCATTGGTAGGAGTTTGTGCGTGCAATTTGCTGTCAATGTATAACATGCAGAATGATTTACTGATTAGTTTTGTACAGGTTTTTTTGTATAGTCATATCGTTTAGTATATAGAAGAATAAGTAGGAAAAGTGAATTGAGCTGGAACCTGAGTTCAGATTTGAAGCTTTGCGCTGGCTCTTCAGTGATCTTTTGTGAATGGCCTCTTGTCTTATATTCTTTCTTTTGATGCTCAGCAGTCTTTCTTTGTAGTGTGCTGACAAAGAAATAATCAATATGTGAATGGAAACCCAAAATATTTGATATATTATTTTGGAATGATTAAAATCAGACCTGTTGGTTGGCTTCTCTGGCTGGATCTTTTTATTCTTCTTGTTTGCAGTCGAAACAGAAGCATCAGACACTGTTGTAGCTGGAGCTGTCAGCATTGCTAAAGCCGTAGGTTTCTCCATTATACACCTGAAACAGAGTTAGTAATCAACATCATAATGTGTTCTCGAAATTTATTCAATGGTATGTAAATGGAAACCCAAAATATTTTATATATTATGCTGGGATGGTTAAAATGAGACCTGTTGTTTGGCTTCTCTGGTTGGACCTTTTCATTCTTCTTGTTTCCAGTTGAAACAGAAGCATCAGACATTGTTGTGGCTGGAGCTGTCACCATTGCTAAAGCCCTGGCTTTCTCCATTATATACCTGAAAGAGATTAACAAATTGACATCATAATATGTTCTATAAATTTATTCAATGGAAAACACCTCACTGTTGTACCTTTTAGCATCTTCATCCTGATAAAATCCAGAGACAATCTCACCAAGTGCAATAGCAGGATGTATTTTTTCTGCCTTGATGAATTTCTTCACCTCTTTCGGTTCAGCCTCGATCATTTTGGTTTCTGGCTTCATGTGTTGACGGCTTGGGCATGCAGCAGCACCAGCATCTTCCAAGCATTCGCTGTGAAAAATAGATTGTGATTGACATTATGATAGATTCCATTGCTTTATTTTATAATTAGCAATTCAGTTTCATACCTTGATCTATCTCTAAGTGCGTGAATGTGGTGCATGAGGTAATCCAATTCAGCAGAACCTTTTTGTGGATCTTTGCTTGTTTTGGGTGTTGATGTTTCTGCCTGACCACTCATATTTCTGGAATGACAGATTCAGTGTGAGCAGAAGGTGGTGTAGGCAATTTAAAGGAATACATAACGACAAATGCAGAGAGAAGAATTATAGAACATATGATTAAATAGCAGGACATTAGGAACAATTGAATAAAACGAAGGAAAGTGATATCAATCTATGTTGACTGTTCAGAAGATAGGTCCACATGATGTTATATGGAAGCAGAACTTTGCAACAAATGCAAGAAACGATCCTTATAAAAGGGCATATTATGTAATTGATATTATTACAGCAATGCATATAAGGCTAGGCTGTGCATTGTAAAATTGAAAAAGAAAACAAATTCATATTTGAAGAATGTATTAAAGCATAAAAGTTGCTAATGACAGGTTAAGCTCGTGACTTCTTGATTATAAACTGTTGCTTGCATAATTCTAAGTATTTAATGATTCACTACTATTGTCTTTTTACTTAAAAAAAAACTTCTGATTTTTAACTATTATGTACACAAATAATTAAACAAATTAAAAATTTGAAGAATGTATAGTGAAGAACTATTGGTGGTGAATTTATCGATTGTACATAGGGCAAATTTTGACAGTCGAATTTTTTTAATTCATTTAGTAAGTTACTTAACATATACTTAGAGTGTGCTTAACTTTTACGATTTTACAATTATAATAAAAAAAAAAAAAAGGGTCAGAAAACAAACCCTATTAGAATAGTCAATGCATGATTATTATTTTTGAGATTATGGAGCCCTTGTTTCATACCATAGTATTTTTGATTTACGATAAAGAAAAGCTTAGGTTTATAAGCCCTCTGATTAAATCGGGCCATGTTTAGTGCCATAGCCGACGATGAGAGTACGATCAGGAGGAAGAGCTAGTTTTGTTTTTGAAAAAATTCTATCAACATAAAGATAGAATCATATTAACTTAAAACCCAGTATCAAGCTTTTGGTTAAAATAGAAATCAAATTCAATATATAAAAGCAAAATGTATATTTCAGATTTAAAGACTTGAAACACATCATGTGAAGAGTATTACTCAAATTGAACTCTCAGCGGCCACATGCAAACACAAACAATAAAAGGAAACGAATTATTTTTAACAATGAGCACATTTTGACGAAACTAATCGATCAGATCAATAAGAAGCATGCAAGCAATATATGAAACAGAGAGTTGTGAAAAACTAAAATCTGCTTGCTTTGATGAATGAAAGTGTGAGAGACACCAAAACCCAGTATTCAAAATGAACGAATTAGCAGATTCAAATGGAAAAAACCCAAATGTCATCATCATGCATACATGTATTCAAAACGTAATCAGGCTGTTCTTGAATCTCTTATGGTCAGACTGAGATAGATATTGAAACAACAGATTGGAAGAGATGAAGGGATTCACCTGGTTTGAGGAACACGTTTGAGCGTTTGATCTTCTGTTCCCACCTGGGAACTACAGCGGTCAAATGTCAGTAGTAGAACGGGCGTGCTTTGGTTAATGAGTTGGTTTAAATGGTGATAGGTGCGTTTATAGGCGGTAGGAAGCGCTATAAATGAATTGAAAATAGTGGAAAAATCGGGCCTTGATATTTGCTATCCAATATTTAGTTTTGTAAGCCACAACCCCAAGATCTTAAGCCCTTGTGTGGCCCAAAAAAGCTGAGTCTGTGTATGACCATTTTATATATTAAACGCAGATTATTTAGCCCCTTTTATTTTTGTATAATGAAACCATTTTATTGTAGCTCAAAGCATTTCCAATTTTTTGGGTTTCAATCTTGTTTGATTTCATGGTTTTCAGTTTGTTCGTTCAATATGTGCTAAATCAGTAAGTGAAGCTTAACCTAAAAATTGAAGCATTTTTCGCAACTTAGAAAATGTCGTTTCTAGGTCATTGCAAACGCCAGACTGTTTGACTGCCATTGTTGCTGTCAAAGAATTTGTATTTCTTGTGTTAGATGTAATAATTGAGTCAGTTTGAGATGTCACATTCTTAGTTACACAAAAAAATAAATACAGATGTCAGTTCTTATTTTATTCAAATGGGGCGAGGTATAATGGATTTTTTTTGAAAATATTTAAACTGACATTGTTGTTATGTTGAAGACTCTGGAACTAAGCCATATTGCGATTTCCGAGGTGAAGCGCTTAGTCATAGCCTACTTAAATGACATATTGTGTAATTAGTTGTTAGTTTTGCAAAATTGAAATAAAACTAATACTTTAAATTGGATGATCCAAGTACGTTACAATTATTTATTTTGGCTAAGGCATATTAGATTGAATACTTATTTATCTAACAAATGTATTCAATGAAGAACATAGTTAGGTACAAAATTTATAGAGCTGGATTTTTATTCTACTCATGAGTCAACAATAGTCTAATTTGATAAGTTGATCTTTTGAAACAGGAAAAAAAAAAGGGGGGAAAAAATTGGTGTTAAATATTGACCCAAAATTTTAGGAGTAATAAATTACACAGTTAACTTAAAATTTGAAAAAATATGTGCAAAAAGTGAAAAGAGGAAATATTATTTTGAAACTTGATGATTCAAATATTCACTTACTCAGTTTGATATTGTTCTGTTTGTGGAATACTGGGATGTAACATGATGCAAGTATGTCTTGTACTTTGTCCCAAAAGTTTATCTACATATATTCATATTAATATTGGAAGTGAATAAAAGAAAATTAATATATTTATTAGAGGTAATTGTATGGGACAATATATTATACCACTGAAAACTCAATCTGCAAAGTGGTGAGAACTGCCAAAACTAATGTCGGTAAATTCAGTATATATAGTATATCAATTCTGCCTGCAATGTCTTCCCATAATTTGATTTTCAATTCCCTTCTTGCGCGCATAAATAATCTTGTCTTTGATTCAAATTGAGGAGCTAAACAAAATAAAAGATATTTTAAGACAATTTTATTATCAATATGTTGTGTAAATTTGTAAACAGATTGAAAAAAGAAGGCTAGAAAGGTTAATCATCACAGATTGTAGATGATCATCTCACATATTTGATATCTATGCACAGTTTCAATATGTTTGATAAATTTGACACAACAGTAGAAAACTTTAATTTTAATAAAGACAGTGTTAGTATATTTTGTAGATTAAGCAGAGTTGTAAATATTCTTTGTAGTCACACAATATAATATGACATAAATAATAAATGGGTTATCAAATACGTAATTAGATTAGTCAAGGAAGAATTACTTGCCTGTGAATGGCTAGTTTGTGTTAGGTCTTTGTTGTTGTATTTGTCGGGCAAAATTATAATATTGAAGGAGTCAAAAAGAATGGTGCGGAATCATGGGTAATCGTAGCTGAATTCGAAGGATGCCACTAACAGGTTTCAAATATAGCATTGCTTGATAATTGGCAATTGTAGCTCGTGTAGAATTTTAGGTTGAAGAAATTGCTGTAATTTGAAAGATTTTGTCTTCTATCATTGGAATATGGATCTGCCGAAATGCTTCTTCATGAAGAATTGCATGGATTGGTCATCTCTATATTTTGTGAGTATAAATTTATAAATAATTAATAGAAAGTTTAGCGCAATATGTTTAGTATATTAATTTTGGTATTTAAAAACTTACACTTTCATCCTCTGGAACATAATGTAATCCACTAATTAGTAACTAAACCTGAATCTAAAAATTGAATCATTTTTCGCAATTGACAAAATGTCGTATCTATTTCATTGCAAATGCCAGGCTCTTTGACCACCGTTGTTGCTCTGAAAGAATTTGGATTTCTTGGGTCAGATGTAGTAATTGAGTCAGCTTGGGATGTCACATTCTTAGTTACACCAAAAAATAAATGTAAATGCCATGTCTTGTTTTATTCAAATGGGGCGAGGTATGATGGATTTATTTTGAAAAAATTTAAGTTGACATTGTTGTTATGTCGAACAGTTCGAAAGTAAGCCAGATTGGGATTTCCGAGATGAAGTGCTTAGTCACCGCCTACCTAAATGACATATTGTGTAATTAGTTGTTAATTTTGTAAAATTTAAATAAAACTCATATCTTAAATTGGATGATCCAAGTATGTTACAATTATATATTTTGGCTAAGCCGAATTACATTGAATACTAATTTATCTAACAAATGTATTCAATGATGAACATAATAAAGTACGAAATGTATAGAGCTGGATTTTTATTCTACTCAAAAGTTGGCAACAGTATAATTGTATCATTTGATCTTTTGAAACTGAGAAGAACAAAAAAATGGAAAAAAATTTGTGTTAAATATTGATTCAAAGTTTTTGGATTAATGAATTACACAATTAACTTAAAATTTGAAAAAAGCTGCGCAAAAAGTGAAAAGAGGAACTATTATTTTGAAACTTTATGATTGAAATATTGAGTCACTCAGTCTGATATTGTTCTATTTGTGGAATACCGGGATGTAACACAATGCAAGTATGTCTTGTACTTCGTCGCAAAAGTTCATCTACATATATTCATACTAATATTGGAAGTGAATAAAAGAAAATTAATATATTGATTAGATGTAATTACATGGAACAATCAATCATACCATTGAAAACTCAATCTACAAAGTGGTGAGAACCGCCAAAACTGATGTTTGTAAATTCAGCATATTTAGTATATGAATTCTGCTTGGAATGTCTTTCCATAGTTTTATTTTCAGTGCCTTTCTTTTGCGCATAAAAAATATTCTGTTTGATTCAAATTCAGCATCTAAAGAAAGTAAAAGATATTTTTTGACAATTTTATAATCAATATGTTGTGTGGATTTGTAAACAGATTGAAAAAAAAAAGGCTAGAAAGGTTAATCACCACAGATTATAGATGATCATCTAACACATTTGATATCTATGCACAATTTCAATGGGCTTGATCAATTTGACACAATTATAGACAGCTTTAATTTTAATCAAAACAATGCTGGTATATTTTGTAGATTAAACAGAGTTGTAAATATTCTTTGTAATTACACAATATAATCTGACATAAATAATAAATGGTTTATGAAATAGATAATTATATTAGTCAAGGAAGAATTACTTGCCTGTGAATGGCTGGTCTGTATTAGGTCTTTGTTGTTGTATTTGTCAAGCAAAATTATAATATTCAAGGAGTCGAAAAGAATAGTGCGGAATGATTGGTAATTCTAGTTGAATTCGAACAAATCCACTAACAGGTTTCAAATATAGCATTGCTGAATAATTTCCCACTATAGCTCACTTAGAATTTCGTGTTGAAGAAATTTCCGTAATTCAATAAATTCTGTCTTCTATCATTGGAAAATGGATTTGGCGAAATTCTTCTTCATGAAGAATTGCATGGATTGGTGATCTCTATATTTTGCGACTATAAATTAATAAATAATTAATAGAAAGTTTAGCGCAATATGTTTACTATATTAATTTTGGTATTTAAAAACTGACACTTTCATTTTCTGGAACATAATATAATCCATTAATCAGTAACTGAACCTGAATCTAAAAATTTAATCATTTTTCGCAATTGACAAAATGTCGTATCTATCTCATTGCAAATGCCAGGCTCTTTGACCGCCTTTGTTGCTCTGAAAGAATTTGGATTTCTTGTGTTAGATGTAGTAATTGAGTCAGCTTGGGATGTCACATTCTCAGTTACACGAAAAAATAAATGTAAATGCCATCTCTTGTTTTATTCAAATAGGGCGAGGTATGATGGATTTCTTTTGAAAAAATTTAAGTTCACATTGTTGTTATGTTGAACAGTTCGAAAGTAAGCCGGATTGGGATTTCCGAGATGAAGTGCTTAGTCACGGCCTACCTAAATGACATATTGTGTAATTAGTTGTTAATTTTGGTAAAATTTAAATAAAACTCATATCTTAAACTGGATGATCCAAGTATGTTACAATTATATATTTTGGCTAAGCCGAATTACATTGAATACTTATTTATATAACAAATGTATTCAATGATGAACATAATAAAGTACGAAATGTGTAGAGCTGGATTTTTATTCTACTCATGAGGTGGCAACAGTATAATTGTATCATTTGATCTGTTGAAATTGAAAAGAACAAAAAAAGGGAAAAAAATTGGTGTTAAATAGTGATTCAAAGTTTTTGGATTAATGAATTACACAATTAACTTGAAATTTGAAAAAAAATTGCACAAAAAGTGAAAAGAGGAAGTATTATTTTGAAACTTTATAATTGAAATATTGACTCACTCAGTCTGATATTGTTCTATTTGTGGAATGCTGGGATGTAACATAATGCAAGTATGTCTTGTAATTCGTTGCAAAAGTTCATCTACATATATTCATATTAATATTGGAAGTGAATAAAAGAAAATTAATATATTGATTAGATGTAATTACATGGAACAATCAATCATACCATTGAAAACTCAATCTACAAAGTGGTGAGAACTGCCAAAACTGATGTTTGTAAATTCAGCATATTTAGTATATGAATTCTGCTTGGAATGTGTTTCCATAGTTTCATTTTCAGTGCCTTTCTTTTGCGCATAAAAAATATTCTGTTTGATTCAAATTCAGGATCTAAAGAAAGTAAAAGATATTTTTTGACAATTTTATAATCAATATGTTGTGCGGATTTGTAAACAGATTGAAAAAAAAAAGGCTAGAAAGGTTAATCACCACAGATTATAGATGATCATCTTACACATTTGATATATTTGTACAGTTTCAATGGGCTTGATCAATTTGACACAACTATAGACAACTTTAATTTTAATCAAAACAATGCTGGTATATTTTGTAGATTAAGCAGAGTTGTAAATATTCTTTGTAATTACACAATATAATATGACATAAATAATAAATGGTTTATGAATAGATAATTATATTAGTCAAGGAAGAATGACTTGCCTGTGAATGGCTGGTCTGTATTAAGTCTTTGTTATTGTATTTGTCGAGCAAAATTATAATATTCAAGGAGTCGAAAAGAATGGTGCGGAATGATTGGTAATTCTAGTTGAATTCGAACAAATCCACTAACAGGTTTCAAATATAGCATTGCTGAATAATTTCCCACTATAGCTCACTTAGAATTTCGTGTTGAAGAAATTTCCGTAATTCAATAAATTTTGTCTTCTATCATTGGAAAATGGATTTGGCGAAATTCTTCTTCATAAAGAATTGCATGGATTGGTGATCTCTATATTTTGCGACTATAAATTAATAAATAATTAATAGAAAGTTTAGCGCAATATGTTTACTATATTAATTTTGGTATTTAAAAACTGACACTTTCATTTTCTGGAACATAATGTAATCCATCAATCAGTAACTGAACTTGAATCTAAAAATTGAATCATTTTTTGCAATTCACAAAATGTCGTACCTATTTCATTGCAAACGCCAGGCTCTTTGACTGCCCTCTTGTGTTAGATGTAGTAATTGAGTCAGCTTGGGATGTCACATTCTTAGTCACACAAAAAAATAAATGCAAATGCTAGTTCTTATTTTATTCAAATGGGGTGAGGTATGATGGATTTGTTATGAAAATATTTAAATTGACATTGTCGTTATGTCGAACAATTCGAAAGTAAGCCAGATTGGGATTTCCGAAACGAAGTGCTTAGTCACGGCCTACCTAAATGACATATTGTGTAATTAGTTGTTAATTTTCCAAAATTTAAATAAAACTCATATCTTAAACGGGACAATCCAAGTATGTTACAATTATATATTTTGGCTAAACCGAATTACATTGAATACTTATTTATCTAACAAATGTATTCAATGATGAACATAATAAAGTACGAAATTTGTAGAGCTGGATTTTTATTCTACTCATGAGTCGGCAACAGTATAATTGTATCATTTGATCTTTTGAAACTGAAAAGAACAAAAAAAGGGAAAAAAATTTGTGTTAAATATTGATTCAAAGTTTTTGGATTAATGAATTACATAATTAACTTAAAATTTGAAAAAAGATGCGCAAAAAGTGAAAAGAGGAAGTATTATTTTGAAACTTTATGATTGAAATATTGAGTCACTCAGTCTGTTTTTGTTCTATTTGTGGAATACCGGGATGTAACACAATGCAACTATGTCTTGTACTTCGTCCCAAAAGTTCATCTACATATATTCATATTAATATTGGAAGTAAATAAAAGAAAATTAATATATTTATTAGATGTAATTATATGGAACAATCAATCATACCATTGAAAACTCAATCTACAAAGTGGTAAGAACTGCCAAAACTGATGTTTGTAAATTCAGCATATCCAGTATATCAATTCTGCCTGGAATGTCTTCCCATAGTTTTATTTTGAACACCTTCCTTTTGCGCAAAAAGAATCTTTTATTTGATTGAAATTCAGGATCTAAACAAAGTAAAAGATATTTTTTGACAATTTTATAATCAATATGTTGTGTGGATTTGTAAACAGATTGAAACAAAAAAGAGGAAGTATCTGATCTCATTCTGTTGACTATATCATCGGACATTTTCATCCAAAAAGTATCAAATAAAGTGAGGGGATCTGAGACATCACAATGAAGAATAATTGTGACAAATAAATAACGAATTTGAGAAGAGCCGGCAGTAAAAGAAGATTCCATTAATGCTTCTATCCACTCTTTATCATCACCTAACAATCCTAAAGCTCGACATGCCTCTTGGTATGTAGAATGTACTATACCATCGACTGTTTTTATTGAATTAAAACCGGCACAACCCTTTTGGACATTTAAAAGCATCCTAAGATAATATAGTTCCCCTGCAACTGGTGGCACATATGCTATCCTACCAAGAGTACAATATCGTTTTCTTGGAGTCCATACTTTGTCACGACTGTCCCAAACAAATTTTGTGGGAAATTCAGTATATGTCAACTTTCTTGCCTTCTTGTAAGTCTTATTTGCCTGAAACCAAGCAGTCAACATAGTTATTTGAAGTTGCGTTTTTTGCAACACATTTTCAAGCAAGTTATTTTCCTCAAAACAAATAGTTTGTTCTTGGGGCAAATGAATTTTTAAATACTGAACAGCCGGAAATTTGTTATGAATAGAAAATTCAAATAAACGCCACACAGACTCATGCGGAGTTAAATATCGACAATTTAAATAATTTTGAACCTCATCATTAATATTTTCACCAACTAAGACGCGAGCTCTATCTGGCCCTTTATTTATATACTTAAATAAATATTTTATAAGCATAGATTGGGAACATGATTCAACATTTATATGTGCATTATATTTTAATAACAAATTAGCATTGTAAGGGACAACATAATTGTTACCGATGTGAACTCCTTTTTTAACGACAAAACGTGACTCATCATCACAACGTCTATACTGGGGGGCCTTAATTGTGTGAAAAATTGTATTTGTAATGAATGGTTTTGGAAAATGTTTTGTGCATAATTTGTCTCGCATACACGGAGAATTTGGATTAATTTGACCGCAAGGACCATGAATCATGAATTCACTAACTAATTTAAATAATCGCGGATTAACGTCTTTATGAGGTAACTCTGCCGATATTATGGAATCCACGTCATCAGCTATATAACATTTGTATTTACTTTTTAGCCAAAATAATATATGAGCATGAGGCAATCCTCGTTTTTGAAATTCGATGGTACATACATGAGCACAAACTTTGCCAAAAGGTTCTCCAGATTTAATATAGTCAATCATACTATCGACTTTTATTTTAAAAATCCGACAAACAATATCAGGACGATCCTCTGGTTTTTGACCAGGTTTTTTTTCAAAGTATCTATAAATTTCCGGCCATTTAACATTGCAAGTAAAAGTAATAAATAAATCAGGAGTACCATATTCTCGACAAATTGCCATCGCATCTTGGTAATTATTTATCATGTCTCTTGGACTACCTGTATAAGAAGCAGGAAGAATTATCTGTTTTCCAACATCAGAACAATCCACAACACCATCAGAAACAAATCCAGATATATTTTTCCATGTTTCACATCTAAGTTTTGATTGATGATGTTTTATATATGCAAGACGATTTTCTTCAACAGTTGCATACACATCGACTAAATATTGTTGAAATAATCTGCCACCTTTCAACAAAGTACTTGATTGATTTTCTCTATCATGAATTTGATAACATACAAATTTACTCATGGTTAACTTACTCCTTTTTCTGTCATCTTTAATTGATTTCAATGTCATATTTATTTTAAACCCATCTTCTCCATATGGAAAAATGAGTGGATATTGTAACGACATTAATTTCGGATGAATTCTAGAGATTCGTTTAAGTAAACCGTCATTAGACCGAACAACTATATCTCTATTTGAATCAAATTCACCTATATCACCCACTATTAAACCACCTATTTCAGAGGCAGAGGGCAATTCGTATTGTTTACCATGAGTTTTTTCACAATCAAGTATAGTCATATTAAAATTTGGCAATAATTGATTCTCAAAACCATCTCTAATCGATCTAAAAGTTTTCGTCAATTCATTTGAATGATCCAGCATTTCTATTAATCCTTTGACAATATCGACATCAATCTTGTTATTCACACCGCCACCAGCAATTGCATTTATACGGTTTGCTACTTCATTCTGAGTATCATAAACATATAGCTGAGCATATTTTGGACATTGTCCGATCGGAGGCAAAATAGAACCCATCTTATGATGCACTTGTCCACATATTTTGAAAACATAAGGACCTCCTCCACTATTCAAGCCATGTTCAATTTTAGCACCCATAGAAGTAAAGGCAAACATAGAATTATAAACTCTAATATTTTCTCGAAATAATATACTCCTTCGTCCATTTGCTGGATTTAACAATTCATCAAGAAAACACGGAGTCGGAGATGATAATGGAAGATCTACTTTGCCTTTATCACAACAATGACTATATACTAATTGAGTTTTTTTTCTTTTTTTCAGAGCTTCAGATGACCAAAACAATGCAGCACAATAACCACATACATGTGAATCATCACCACAGTCGTGATAATCGTCAACCACACCTGCAATTACAATTATCAAAAATCCAAGTCAGATTTTTGATAATAGATAATGTTGATATGATTGATTAATAATTGAATGATTAATTGATGATAGCATGACATGCACCTTGATGGCTCTTCTGATAGGACGCCTGGCCAAAAAGACCATTTCCAGAATCTGCATTTCATGAACCATTTTCATCAGAATAATCAAAAGAAATGACAAAATAATAAAATAACTAAATAAATTACTATATATATGCAATACCTGGAACAGCCTCACAAACACCTCCTTCACTACCACTGTCCCCGTCCGATATTTCTTGAGATTCTGGAAAGGAAGAAAACAGACGGCGACTAAATAAGTAAACCTTGATAGATAAAGTCAACTCTGATAGCTAAAGTCAACCCTGACATCCCAAATGACAGGACTGTTGTTATTTGTCTCCCATACCATATCCAAAACACCAATTGAAGCCTAAAAAACATATTCAAAACATTAACAGATTGCTATGAAACAACGACAATCGCTAAATTGAGAGTAAATTTTAAAATGAGATCTCCAAACCATATTTGCAACATATAGAGTTACTTGATTTAGAACCACATAATTGGCTGAACGCACTAATCATTGAAAGACAGATCAATTCGTTTCCAAAAATCAGGCAAATTTTACCCCTATTAAGAATAAACAATTCAATAATAGCATCAAGTTGATCAAAATTTTGGACAGCAACAAATTCAAAAAACTAATACATTGGCAGACAACAAAGACAAAACCTAGCCATGATCCATGTAGGGAAAAAACTAAATCGGCTGATCAAGAAGCAACCACTGAGCCAAACAAAATAGAAAAAATTATTCAGAATATATACCAGCTGAGATAAGTTGGTGCACGTCTTCATCATCAGCAATATTATCAGGTGTTCTTTCAGTCTGATAGGATGATGAAGATTGTCCAACAACAGCACTCAATAAGCGTCGTCTCTTGCTTCGAGAGCTCTTGTGTGAAGAAATTGCTCCAATAGGCCCACACACTGCTGCTGGCTCTTTTATAGCAACGCTCTGATTCTTCTCCGACATCATATCTGTAACACCAATTTCAATGTGAAATACAGATTGAAAACATTGATAGGTTGCTCTCAAACAATTACAATCTTTAAATTGAGACAAAGTTTTAAAATCATATCTTCAAAGCACACTTCCAATATATGCAATTAGCTGACTTAGGACCATATAGTTGGCTGAACCCACTGATCACTCGAGGATGGTTCAATTCGTCTAAAAATCAATATAAATCTGACCCCTATAAAGAACTAACAATTCAATAATATCATAACGTCGATCCATATCTTGGACAACAACAAATTCATAAGAGTGATACACTGTCAGACAACAATGACAAAACACAGCCCACAACCACATAAGCAAAAAAATATAATTGCTTCACTAAGAAGTAAAATAATCGGCCAAACAAAACAACAAAGATTAGATCCAACTCAGTCAAGACAAATCTCATAACCATATATAACCAGTATAAATAAGCCACAAAAAGCACATCATTTTAGACTACTTCTATGTATAAAGGAGCCAAACAATAAGTGCCGTGTCTTGCTCGGAGTTCTCTTGTGGGAAGAGAATGCACTAAGAGGCTCAAAGAGTCATGCTCTTTCTCCTCTAGTATCCACATGTACACCACACAAACAAAACAGAAATATTTATGTTTTAAATATTTCTGGGTACCTCTCTCACCTCTCTAACAGATTGAAACTGTTTTGTTAATTGACCAATTGAAAGATATCATTTTGGTAGGAAAAACTTTTTTTGTGGAATGCCATAATTTGTAGGTTAAGATCTGTAGGCAAAATTGTTTTAACAGTTGCTTCATCAGGTATTGGGTCGATTATTACTTCCGATAGGTAGAAGAGCTCACTCGCGTTTTAAAATAAAACTGGTTATAGAACAAAATTCAAGCTGGAATATAAATAAAAAAATCAAATCTTTCTTATTTAATAGAAAAGGCTGAATTAATTATTTCGGAGGAGGCTCCTATGTGTAATAAACGGTGTATTAATTTTATCAATGTAAATTTATAATATGGAAGAGAAATATCGCCTCACCTGCAAAAACAGCCTGCTGGTGTGCCTCAGCAGCCAGTTGTCCAAATTGTCGCAGTTTAAAGGAATGTTTTGGAAAGTTGGGCAATTGATCTTCAACTTCTCGAAACTGAGTAAACTCTGAGAAACACAAAATAATCCTTTGAACGACATGATCAACCAAAAACAGATTAAGAAGTGGTGCATAACAAATGGACAATGGAGAAAAAGGAACACATTTTGAGCAATTGCGATTCAGTAGAAAGAATACACAACGTAAAAAAGGAAACCAAATAAATATAGATTCATCCCATGAGTACAATGTAGATACATCATATAAAAAAAAAAGCCGACACAAATTTCTAAACGCGATCCAAAAATGGATTCGAAACTAATCTGACTTCAAAAGTCAGATATTTGGAACATATGCGGCTGTTATAAGTCTTGTTATGAAATCCCAGTTCAAAAGCAGAGACTTTCAAATATATAAATATGATTCAATCGACAACATGATTAAATCATTTGTTTTAGCAGTACTATAAAATCCAAAGAACACAGAAGGCAGCGATACCAATTCGAACAATAAAAAATATCCTCAAAAATGAGCATCCAAGTGCGCGATAATAACAAAACTCAAATCTAATTACAACATTGAAAAATGGAAGCAGAAAAAAAAAATTCAGAATGATCCCACCTGAAATAAGTTCATCCACACCCGCATCATTTGCGAGACCCATATCAACTGGCACGCCGAGAAGCGGTTTTTTGGTCAAATTCAGATTCTCCCCTGGTGTTCCTTGAGGCAGCACATGAAACGGTCTTTTTCTCCTCATACCTGACAAATGAATCCAAATAGATCCATAAAAAATCCCCAACAACAGCAAATTAAAGGCACTAAACTCTCCGCATAATATGTTTATAGATCAACGGCGTTAAAAGAATAACAACCAAATGCCAGGTCATTCAAAACAGATAAAGATAATTTAACATTCTAATATCCATTTTCCACAAATTACGGAAAAAATAAAACCCATAAGATTACACATTGACGAAAAGTAGATAAATAAATTGCAAGAAGAGTGGCACACCACATAGGAGTCCTAACAATGAAAAGCATTTAATTCTGAAAATGACCGTCTAATCTAACGCCCTCACCACACGCACCCACACATAACCCTCAAATGACAACAATATTGCAGACAGGTAACTTCAAAGGCCAAAAAAACAAATATCTGAAAATAAAAAAGGATCCAAGACCTACATTAGCCAAAAAATTACATGCTCAGTAAGTCTTCAATGCATTGCAATTGATGGGGACAGCTGATCCGACAGGTATTATGAAGACTTGCACAATGCAAATCTCAAAAGACCTGTGGGATCAACTGTCCACACCACTTCGCACACACGCGAGCACTTCTTCATCATAGCAAGGTTATGTGTTTGCCTGCTGAAAACAAAAAGAGTTGAAAAGCGGAAATAAAATGGATGCCAGCGACATTCGAAATCAAAGCACGAAAGGAAAAAAAAAACATATTACAAATCAGGGCAAAATGACATTCCCATATAGAAAGCAAACACCACAACTGATATCTTTATTCACATTCTCAACCAGTGGAAAATTCTATGCAGACACGTCTATTGCTATGTCAAGGCTTAACAAACACACCAATTCTCAAACAGTCCCATCCTAGACTCCAAAGGTATAGAAAATCCAAAAGCAAAAGAGATCCATTTATGTGACTTTAATCATAGGCCTGTGGTATATTTCTGAATTATAAAAGTAATCTCTATATTTTATTAAGTTTGGTTTAATCTGGAAAATCAGAAAATTTATTAGGGTTACATGCATAGCTGAATAATGTGACCAGCAAAAAATCCTGTGACCATAAGACAAAAACAAAAGTCCCACCATGAGGAACTCTAGCAAACATACGCTTAAGATCATTAAGTGACACATGAAAACCCACAATATTGTGTCAGCGTTTCCTATTGTGATTATGATTGAAATCTATTATGGGCACAAAATTGTTATTGTTGGGCAGATTCTGAGGCGCACGTTTGAAAATGTGCTGTAATTATGGGGCGGACGAAGAAATTGGTGCTGGCTGTCAGGTCCACTGAGGCAATCTCAGGGGGCAATATTGACGATCGTGTGCATGGCAAGCGTGATGCAGATTTGGACCAGCTTCTTGTAGGTGATATATATTATGAATTTTTGTGTTTTATTTTCAGTGGAGTTATTAATAATGCTATATCATTGCAACAGCCTCTAAAGTTCACATGCATATTGCATACCTATACGGCCTGATTTCTAAATTTAAATCTTGATTTCACATTTCTAAAATTGCTATCCATAAAGTAATCAATATATATACACCATTGTCTCAATAGACCAGATCTTAAAATAAAGGGGAAAAAAAAAACCAAAAACATAATGACATTGAAAATTTACCTTTCTCTCACAGCAAGACCACAACTATAGATCTACGGCATTAAAAAAAAAAATAACTAAATGCGAGGTCATTCAAAAGAGATAAAGATAAATTCATATCCTAACATCCATTTTCCATGAATCAGCGGAAAAGAAAAACCCATAAGATTACATATTGAGGAAGAATAGATAAATAAATTGCAAAAAGAATGGCAGAGCACATAGGAATCCTAAGAATGAAAACCATTCAGTTCTGAAAATTTGCGTGTAATCCAATGCCCTAACCAGACTTACCCACGCATAATCCTCAAATGACAACAATATTGCAGACAAGTAACTTGAGAGGCCACATCACACTAATAATTAAAAGAGGCAAGTTTTTTTTTCCTTCCGAAAACCCAAAAAGCTCAGAACCCTGACAACAAAAAGCGTGCAATTCTCTAGTAAGCCAACGCTCTCACCACACTCATCCACACACCACCCTCTTATGACAACAATATTGCATACAGGTCATTTGAAAAGCCAAACAAAACCTTTGAAAACCAGAAAATATTGAAAATCCACATGACCCAAAAAATTACATGCTCAGGAAGGCTTGGATGCAGTACAGTTGATGGGAACAGCTGATCCAACAGGGATTATGAAGACTCGCACAATGCAAATCTCAAAATACCTGTGGGATCAACTGTCCCCACCACCTCGCACACACATGAGCACTTCTTCATCACAGCACAATCAATCGTTATACTAATAATTATAAGAGGGAATTTTTGTTTGCCTGCCGAAAACAGAAAGAGCTAGAAAGCGGAAATAGAATGGATGCAGCAACATTCAAAATCAAAGAACGAAAGCAAAAAAAAAAAAAAACAAACGAATCAAAAATTACATTCCCATATAGAAAGCAAACACCACAACTAATATTTTGATTAACATTCTCAACCAGTGGATAACTCTACACAGACACCTCTATTGCTATATTAAGGCTTAACAAACGCACCAAGTTTCAAACAGTCCCATCCTAGACTCCAAAGCTATAGAAAATCCAAAAGCAAAAAAAATCCAATTACGTCACTTTAATCATAAGCCTGTGCTATATTTCTGAACTATAAAAGTAATCTCTATATTTTAGTAAGTTTGGTTTAACTTGGAAAATTAGAAAATTGATTAGTGTTACAGGCGCAGCTGAATAATGTGACCAGGAAAAAATCTGTGACCGTCACACAAAAACAAAAGTCCCAACAGAAGAAACTGTGGCAAACATACGATTAAGATCATCAAGTAACACGACAACAGCATCATATCACTCATTATCAATAACTCCATCAAAAATAAAACACAATAATTCATAATATATATCACCTGAAAGAAGCTGGTCCAAATCTGCATCACGGCTGGTATCCAAACGATCGTCAATATTGCCCCCTGATATTGCCCCAGCGGACTCAACAGGCAGCACCAATCTCTTCCTCCGCCCCATAACTACAAAACATTTTCAAACATGCATCTGAAAATCTGCCCAATAATGACAATTTCATGCCCATAATATATTAAAACAATAATCATAATAGCAAACACTGACACAATAATGTAGGTTTTCACATGGGTTGACACCATATATGTAAACTGTGCATCACAACAGGCTCTAAAGTTCACATCCATATTGCATATATATCCATCTATGGAAAACCCAGAAAACAGAAATTCCAATTAATAAGAATGAAAAACAACCATCTAAAACATGATGAACAGAGTGAGATTAAACAAAATAGAAATAAAAAGCACCATCACTACGTAGATATCATCCAACAACCTAAACCAGCAGCAACAAAACAGAGAGATGAATAAGAAAATAAAAAGATGGAGATCTAGAAACCCACCAGAACAAAACCCAGAACCAAAATTCCTCTTGTAGCCCAGAATCAAAGATTGGAACCCCACCTTAAAGAAGGCCGTCAGTCCACAAAGCAGAAAGACAAACCTGAAGAAAAGACGAAAACCAAATCAGAACCAAAAATCAGACTCAATGATATAGCAAATTAAAAACAGCAAACAAATAGAAATCCAATCCCCAATTCAAAGCGAAAACAAACAAACACTCATGGTTCAGAACAAAGAGGCTCACACAATTACATGATTATAGATGGCACCAAAATCAAATTAGGGATTTTGAGTTATCAATATGCGGTAGACTCTTTGTGAACGTTACCCCTATGGACCAAATACTCTGCAACTCTCTCTCTCCCGCTGTTTTACTCTCTACCAATCGCAAACTGAGGTCAACTAAACAATCTACATAACTGTATTTGTTTGTAAGAAGACGACTTCAGGCGAGATTGCTATCGAAACTCCAATTACACAAATGTGTCTCCTTATATTTCAATGAGCAACGAATAGCACAAACTCCATAAAATCAGTAACCAATATTGGATGCCTAGGCTTTCTACCACCACCATGATCTTGAGAATATCATGAAAAAAATTATATTGCAGAGGCAAATATAAAACTTATAGTTTTCTGTCGGTAATAGCAACATCCCAAATCTTGATAATATCCATAAAAGCAATTATAAGCTTTCTTATAAAAAAAAATTAGATTCCTATATAGAGTAAATTTGTATGTTATCAAATTCCCACAGCATAAAATTTGCTATATAGGTGTGCTTTATAAATAATATATAGATTGCACTGAAATGCTTTTGATAATGCAAGAAAACACTCATAGAACAGAATAATTCACATGATGTTACAATATATTGTGCATATCAGCTATCATCCTTTCTGTTCGAATACATGTCTGAAATGATATGTTGCATAATTCTCTCACACCAACTGTCTAATTATTTTCCTAGGTGAATATTCCCAGTGTTCGCGGCAGATTTAATGATAGCATGCTTACAACGGAGATCCAAGCAACAACAAAAAAAAAAGTAACAAAATCAATATTTATGATGGTAAATGTGTTTCTTAAAAAAACACCAGAAAATTAAAAAAATCTGAACACCTACACATACATTACAGCAAACACACAATTAAAATTTACTGGGTGACAAAAAAAATTCATATTGGAATGGAAAAATAAACCCAGAGTATTAATGATCACTTCTTGGCCATCCTAAAACCGATCCCGGTAAACTTCCAATCCTCCTTCCCTAAATTTACCGTCATAATTGAAATTGTTTGTTGGCATGCATTTCCTTCAAGGAAAAGACCATCCATGTTGGCTCGTCTCCCTCACTGACTGATGTACATTACAGCACATTCAACCATACCATAAGATCATTGATATTATGCTGATCAATTGGGAACAATCTATAACCTTCTCTTATACATATCAAAACACAGAACGCATCATAATCATTCCATTTGGCTGAAGAAGCCGATCTTTTGCAATCACATAAGTCTCGAGCATTCTTTTATTAATCAGCATAAACCTAGCTCTTATTTAAATTTAAATGAAGAGTAAGAAGGTGAATCATCACCTTGAGCACATGTATAAGGCTCTGGCCAGAAATTGCAAAAAAAAAATTATATGATCCTAAAGCTATTTAAATTAATGGAAAATGATGAAGAGGCAAAAGCCATCTCAATTGCAAAGCTTTACACATACCGACAAAACAGGAATATCTACATATCCAAATACGCGATCTTCTCCTGCAATGTCAAAAATTACGCGTAGATGCTTAACCACTGATCACATTATGTTTTTTTATATTGTTCTATATTATTCTCTTGCAATATGGTTGATAATTTATATGTGTACAAAATGAAGACATTAACAGGACTATCCTGTTCTATATTATTCTCTTGCAATATGGTTGATAGTTTATATGCGTACAAAATGAAGACATTAACAGGACCATCCTATATCTGAAGAAACAAAAATAACTTTACAGATGAATATTAATAAAATACATATAGTTTATCTTAACCCAGACAACCCAGAAATACATGTTGTGATCTGAGGACAGCCAGGACAAAGCTCGCTCGGAATCCATGAGGACCCGAAAGACAATACTGAATCATAATTCAAATTAAATAAAGATCATATGCAACCCAAAACCTAAAAGAGTGAAACTTGAGAGCATTAATACCTAGAAATCCGTTCTCAATCCCAGTTAGTTTGCTTCAATGTCTCTGTGTTAGTTACAACACAACCCCTCTGCTTCAATCCCAGTTAGAGTCTCTAAAATTCCCCCTCCCCTCCCCCTCCCACCAACTCACTCATCAGTTTTTATTGCTCCACAAATTAGCACAGCCACTGTCACAGAATAAAACAGCATGAAAACAAACGGGGCAAAAAAGTCAAACCCAAAAAATAAATCGAAACCACCCACCAAAGCTGAGCCCACACCTGGTGCCGAGGCCACGGCAGCGACGGCCCTCTTTCTAAAATCCTCTCGATCTGTTTCAACGATGAGAGAGATAGATCACCGTTCAATCCAAATCAGTCCTGCGTCCAACAATAACTCATTACCGAAGAGGAATTGACATGCACAAACGAAAAAAAAACCACAGTCAAAAACCCAAATTGAATTAAAGAACAAAAGAGCAGATAAGGTATTCCTATGACCTCGCGGCGTAGAAGACGAAGGATCGAAGATGCCAGACCGGTTCCGAGCTGAAAAGATTCGGAGCAAAAGATCAGATTACACTGATCTATGACTGAGCGCCGTAGAAGACCAACGATTGAAAACGGCAGCCTGCTTCGCAAATGGAAATACGGGGACGAAAACTATTGACCAAATCTGAGAGAATCAGATCGGATGATGGCAGCCACAAAACAAATGAGAGCAGGTGAGAACGCACGACGCAGAAGAAAAAGGCGGGAACAGTACGCCGCACGCTTGGCACGCTTTGGATAATATCCACAGTAGAAGGAACAGTATGAACAGGAAAAGTGGAAAGACCACAAATGTTATATAGTAAATTTCCATATATCTAGGTAATTAATTACGAAAGTAGACTGCATCAGTAAAAAACAAAAAGGCAGAAACATATTTATAACCATGCTTGACGGCGACGAGGGAAAGAAGAACTTGACCAGGTCATGTGTACGCAAAGGCATATGCATAAAAGATACATCTACATTTGTAATTGTTTGTTCTATACTTATATTTAAGGGTAAAGTACAAATAAATACCCGAATTTTGAACATTATTTCAATTAAATACTCAATCTATAAATTATTTCAAATAAATACACGAATTATACAAAATCCTACAAAGTTTCAACTCCGTTAGACATTCCGTTAAAAAAACCGTTAATTTGTTTATGAGGGGTGTTTGATTTATTGACTAGACCCGCCATCGAGGGTATTTTAGGTAACACAAACTTCTTCACACTCAGTGTCTCTTATAACCCTAAAGTTTCAGCCATTTCCCTCAACAAATTGAGTACTGCACTTTTAGAGTTCACATGCAATGGGAAGGCCTGTTTTCAGTTTCTGAAATTACGTCTTCAAAGTGAGGATCAGTGTAGGGAGAAATACTTCCTTGTATCCTTGGATGCAAGTGAGAGTACAACTGGTAAGAATCTTGATCGTTGTTTTATCATTATCAGTCTATAGGATTTTTCTGTTGATGGGTATATTTCTTGGAGCTCTGAAGGTTCTGTGCTTGACTCTATTGATTTGATGGCTTGGGCATTGAGAAACGGATATTTTGATGAAGAAAGTTATGGTGAGTTTTCAATTCTATCTTCATGTAATTGTTCATTTATTTTGTTATGAGGTTTTATTGTTCATTTTGCTATTGGGTTTGTGTTATATCCTGATGGGGATATATTATAACAATATTGTCTACACTTTCCATACTACACAAATGAAAAGAGAACTGAATTAAGCTTTCAATGTTGCAGTTGATCCTGATAAATTCACAATTAGAATGTATCATAGTGGTCAGATGCTACCACTGTCCTATGTGAATGGGGAGATTGCTCACTTTGACTATTGTGACAAGGATAATATGCCTATGTGTGAGATTATTGCAATGGCAAAAGAATTAGGTCATCATGGCATAATAAATTATTGGTATAAGTTTCCTGGGATGAGAATTGGAGCTGCCAAGACTTTGTTAAAATTAGATGATGATGTTGTTAATATGGTGGCTTTTATGCCGGATGTGAGAATAATTGAAGTGTACTTGGAGCACATACTAGACTCTGCTCCTTGTGATATTGCTACTTTAGGGTGTAATCTCCATGACTTTGGAATAGACCTCAGTAAAAGTTCTACAGTGGGAGCTAGAAAGAGAAAAAAATATTGTATTACCTAAAATACCGTCGATGGCGGGTCCAATTAATAAGTCAAACACCCCGCATAAACAAGTTAACGGTTTTTTTAACGAAATGTCTAACGGAGTTGAAACTTTGTAGGATTTTGTATAGTTCGTGTATTTATTTGAAATAATTTATAGATGTGGTATTTAATTGAAATGAGGTTCAAAGTTTGGGTATTTATTTGTACTTTACCCTATATTTAATTAAATGAATTAACCAATGTTGTTTCATGTTGTTTACCTTGACTGATTCTCTATATTAAATAAGTAATATGGGGAGAGAGTGAAATTTACGCCGTTTGACCGAGTTATATATGTATTTTTGAATCGGTTAATTATGCGATTGTTAATTTACGTGCATGTCGGCCTAGAATTTGGGTTTGATGTTCGATTCTAGGGTCGATTAGGTTGTCTAGGAGCTTTGAGAGGCTCCGAATGAGGTTTGTCGTGTGTTGGCAAGCCTCGGGGTTAAGGGTTATATGATTGGAGCGATTTATGTTATTGTTTCTGCTCAAACCCTGGGGTCTGGTAGATACAGGTGAATCCTCGTGTGATCTCCTGCCAACCTGCTTACTAAGGGGAATACCGGGCGGGCCGGTCTTCTCCTCTCCGATGCCTAAGTCAGTATAGTTGGAATATATATAACTTGAGCACGTATGTAAGCGGTGAGTGAGATTAGTTACCTATTAAAGAGGGTAGTTGGGGCCCCTATATAGGTGGTTGGGGGTGAGGGCTGGCCTCACCCTTCGATGTGGGACTGGTTCCCTTCTGTTTGTACATTCTGGTGCCCTCTTTGGCAGGCAGGCGCCCCCGGTCTCAGGGTCCCTGGTGGCAGGGTAGAGTGCTGGACCCCGAGGCCGGGTGCTGGTGATCCGGTCCTGGGCCTTGGGCCGGGCCCTGGTGCGGTTGCTGCTGGTCTGTGGGCCTGCTGTAGCCTCTCTGCGGCTACTATCAACAAGTCCCCCAAGTTCCCGGTCAAGTGCAATCTTAAATGGGGACTTAAATATGTCTTGCTCTTGTCCCGCAGACCCGCAGGGTTACCAACCTATCGGTGCTCAGTCCCCCAAGTCCGCGTTAAAGATTGGGCGTGACCGAGGTGAGTACCTGTTACCGATGGCAAGTAATAGTTTATAAGTACGTTTGTAATGTAAGTAATACTGTGCTCAAGTATTGTGGTGTTACGAACATGGAGCGGGGTGGAACCCGTAGAGTGTATGAGATGATGCCATGCGATAGATGCGTGCATGGAATGATAATGGGGCGTTGAAATCCGCCATGTAAGAGATTTGTTCATGGAATGATAATGAGGCGTTGAAATCCGCCATGCAAGAGATTTGTGCATGGAAATCTGATGGGGCACTCTGCCCTATCGGTACGAAGCGGAGCTAACTGGGCCAGAACCGGTCGTTCTGCCAAATGGGAACGGAGCGGAGCTAACTGTGCTTCTATCGGGCGATCTGCCAAAACTGAACTGAGCGGGGTTCATGGGAACTCGACCGGGCGTTCTGCCATATCGAGACGAGTCCCAGGTGAACTTAAGTACTGGACCTCGACCGGGCGTTCTGCCATATCGAGACGAGTCCAGGAGTATGGGATCTCGACCGGGCTTTCTGCCAAATCGGAACGAGTCCCATATTGCTAGGCTGCGGGGAGATTACCCCGGTGTTGCGGGCTGTTTAAAGCACCGGTGAACACTTGCTAGTTCTTCTCAGCTTGTGTTGAATAAGCGTTGAGGTGACAAGGCTCGCCGTGCAGCCCCCATGTTGATCGCGGTTCAATGCGATGCAGGGTTTTTATCCTGCTGGACAAGAGTACATGGGTTAGATGTAAACTCACCCGGGTGTATAAAGCCCATGCCGGTCGAATGTTCTCATGACCGGGGTCAAGCCATGGTGTCGGGCGGACTTGACCGGGCGACATGCCATATCGAGACGAGCCCCCCAGTGATATGCCATGGGGCCGGGTGGATCCCGTTCCCGAAAAATGCTCTCGAGCCGGTTGGATGCGACGTAACCGGTGGGCGGACTCGACCGGGCGTTCTGCCATATCGAGACGAGTCCCCCAAGTGAGATGTAGCTGGGTGGACCTCGACCGGGCGTTCTGCCATATCGAGACGAGGTCTCCAGTAGGATGGCGTGCAGCCGGTTGAATGATACCTAACCGTGAACTGCTACGGACCGGGCGGATCTCGACCAGGCGACATGCCATATCGAGACGAGTCCCCCAGTGAAATGCAACGAAGATGCCATGCAGCCGGTTGAATGATCATAACCGTGAACTGCCAGGGTGCCGAGCGGATCTCGACCGGGCGACATGCCATATCGAGACGAGTCCCCCAGTGAAATGCAACGAAGATGCCATGCAGCCGGTTGAATGATCATAAGCGCGAACTGCCATGGTGCCGGGCGGATGGATCGTACCCGGATAGATGCTCTTGAAGCGGTTGGGAAATCACAACCGGTGAGAGGTCTTCAAGCCTTGCAGCGAAGAAGCCATGCAGCCGGTTGAATGATCATAACCGCGAACTGCCATGGTGCCGGGCGGATGGATCGTACCCGGATAGATGCTCTCGAAGCGGTTGGGAAATCACAACCGGTGAGAGGTCTTCAAGCCTTGCAGCGAAGATGGCGTGCAACCGTGGAACCTGGGGAAGTGTGGGAGGGCCTGACTCCTCGGTTCCTGCTCCTACCCTCCTGTCGCCAGCGTGTGGGACAAGTGGCTGACATGCATTTAAGGAGGAAGTCCATCAGTCCCGTCAGTTATGATGGCATGGGCAGTTTACCAATGCTGGGACACGTGCCAGCATGGAGCGGTTTTGAGATGGAGGGCCTGGATTCGCAGGCGTTCGAGTTGCTCTGATTGCTTGTTTTGGAGGGATTTCAAATGCCTAGGGCACCGGTCCCCTCTATAAATAGGCCTCTTGTGCTCTTCTTTCCACTTTTGCCTCTTGCACTCAGAGAGACTAAGAGAAAAAGAGAAGATCCGGCGAAAAGCCCTAAGTTCCTTGCCCCAAGAGATCCATTGTTTCAAGTGCTCCCAAGCCTCTTCTTACCATTGCTCGCTGCTTTCGCAGGGCGGACTGTCCTCGTCTGAGCATATTAATCGGTAAGTTGCGTTCTTTGCCCCAGTGTTTTCTTGCTTTTGCTTTGTTGTTTTGCGGCGGGGGGGGGGGGGGGGGGGATCTTTGTCGCTGACTGGGTTGCTCAGCGTCAAACTTTGGGGAGAGGCCGTAAGAGGTACTGTTGTAGCCTGTTGCTGACGAGTGCTAGGATTTTGTTTTCTGCCCCTAGGTCGAGATGTACTCTTCGAGTTCTGACGGGGCTTCTGAACCTGCTGCCAGAGGTCCTATTGTGGATGATGAGGAAAGATTGGAGGACTGGCTCGGTTCGGAGGCCCCGAAGGACGAAGTCACTGACCGCTCCGGGAGCGGGGCTTCGTCCTCGTCTTCGTCTTCCGAGACTGAAATACCGCACGGGGTGCGCCTGGCCGGTGCTCTCGTTGAGAGCTACACCATCGGTAGAGGAAAAGATGCCGTGGTGTGTGACGAACCGGAGGGTAGCATGACCCCTGAAGAGATTGCGGAGTTCCGGGAAACGTGGAGTATCCCGGACAATGTTTTGCTGCGACCACTGAATCCTGGAGAATCAGCCTGCAATCCGGAGGAAGGTTGGGTTGCCGTGCATCAGGATCAGTTCCGGCACGGGTTTTCGCTCCCGCTGCCAGACTTCGTGCAGTACATGCTGAGTGCGCTGCAAGTGTCGCCCGCGCAGCTTCCCGGACTCCAATGGAGGCTGTTACTGAGTCTTGGCTGCCTATACGAGCTGTCCGGAATGAGTATGCCCACGGTCAACGAATTCCGGGCCCTGTATAGGTTGTCCTACTCGAGGAAGCAGGGGTCCAAGGGTTGCTTGTCCTTCAATGCCCGGAAAAATCAACCGATCATCACCACCATGCCTACATGGGTAGACAATGGATGGAGAAAGAAGGTGGTGATGGCGGGCGGGACTTGGCAGGTGAGAAGGAGGATGTACTGGGTTCCTAGCGCCTTCCAACCCATTGGCGACTAGTCGTTTGAGTTATCCGAGCTGGAGCAGGAGAGGATCTCGACTGTTCGCGGCTGCTGGGACAATCTGGAACGAAGTTCGTACAACTTCATCCGGCGAGAAGTGCTGGAATACTGTGGGCTCGGGCGGGATCCCGATGTGTAGCAAGCCCTAGCGGTGATATTCGTGCTAGCTCTTTCAAAATTCTAACTTTTTGCTTGTCCTGCAGGTGCGTCAAACCGGGCGGTCATCAAGCCCAAAACTACGCTTTCTATGGACGGGGAAGACCTCATGAAGCAGTTAAAGGAGAGAGGCGCGACCGTCTCAAGGACATCGGTGGAGGAGGGGACTGGCCAGCTCACGACTCATTCGGAGCCCAGGGCCATGGATGTTGATGACTCCGCCTACCTCCTGAGGCGGGTGAAGACCCATGCTTCTGCGCCTTCGGCGGTGCCCGGAAAGGGCAAGTCTACTGGGGGGCCGGTGAGAATTCCCGGTGGAGCGAACAGGATCCCCAACCGCTCGGTGACTGTGCCGCTCGCGACCCGGGTTCCTCGTGTAGGCGCACGTTCTTCTTCTCCCGAAGGCCGGGGAGAGAAGCGGAGGGGCCCAGACGTTCCTTCCTCCGTGCTGGTGACAATCACCGGTGGGTCGTCCCGGGAGAACCTGGCCAAACGGGTCAGGGTAACCAGTGGTGGACAATTCAACTCTGCTGGGGAGAGAGCTACCGCTGCCCGGCAGAGTAGCCCTGCTCCCGCGGAGGCACCGAGGGGAAGCCCGGACACAGCATTCGTCCGGCAGGTGGCAGCGGACCTGGCCAGCTTCGGTCTGGACAAACCCTGGATTGACGATGTTTTGGCGGGCGGGAACCGGCCAAAATGCAAGGAATCCGTCCTCCGGGTAAGTACTGCACGGTGCCACGACACTGCCTTGGCGCTTGTTTTCTTTTGCTGCTTGACTAACTACCTTTGCTGTCGTGCAGTTGCTGTACAGTCTGTACCAACCGGACGCGAGCGAGGAGCTGCCAGAGCTGAAGAGACAGATAACTGCTTTAGCAGAGGCCCGGAAGCGCCTGGAGGTGGAGAAGTCTCGCTCGGATCGGGAGAAGGCCAGAGCGGAGGAGAGGGCCAAGAAGCTGGAGGAGCAGAACCGGAGCCTGGAGAAGGAGAAGGAGCGGGCCGAGGCCGAGAGGGCCGAGCTGGAGGCTAAGGTGGACGAGCTCCAGGTGGGAGCCACCGCTGCCGCTACTGCTTCCGGGGGAGACGACCCTGAACAATATGAATGGTTCGTTCTTCGATACGAAGAGAGCGACCGGTTCCTGGAGTTCCTGGAGAAGGCCAGGGAAGAGGGCATCTCAGATGCGTACACGGAATGGGCGGCAAAGGGGTGGCTGGACACTTCCCTGATGCCGGGTGCCTCTGCCGAAGGAGATGCCCATGAGCTGCCGATCATTCAGCAGCTGCCGGTGGAGGGGCAACCGGAAGAAACGGTTCGCTCGGACTTGGATTCTTTTACCAACGGTACCAAGTCCCTCGAAGCCGGAGCCGAAGCAGTGGTCGACGACGGGGCTATTGCAGGAGAGGCTAGCGAATTGCCCGCTGAGGGTGGAGACGCGGTCCCTTAGGATTTTGCCCTTGCCTTCTCTTTTCTTGTAAACTATCCGGATTGGTTACTGCTTGTATACTTACTTGATTATGAATATACTTGAACTTGTGGGGCCAGTAGAATTTTCTCAAAAGTAGTTTGCATATATTTGTGATTTTTACAACGGTTGAACCCTAAACCCTAAACGGTTGAACCGGCGATATGCCAAACTAACCGCTCGGACTTAGCGGGTTTACCAGGCCTTGTCACGTTCCCGGTCAGGGTCTGTTCTTCTTTCCCCCACGTACCGCTGGAGCTGGCCGTTATCAATCAAACACTGCACCGCTGTCTTGAGAGCGCAGCACTGATTCGTTCGATGAGTCGCCTCATCATGATAAGAGCAGTACTTGCCCGTCTGCGCCGTTGTAAGTTTCCCCTTCGGGTACCTTCTCTTGGGCGGTGGGGGAATGACGCTCCCGTTCTCAAGTAGGATATCCTCGTAGGAAGTGGTGAGAGCGGTGAAGACTTCTTGACCGGCCGGTGGTGCTGGCATAATCGCCAGGGGGCGTTCTTGGCGGTATGGCGCCGGCTTGTGCTCGCCCTGAGGCTTATCAGAATAGAGCCTATCGGAATAGGGCCTCTGCTGCCGCTGCTGCCAGTTACTGCTGTTGGCGTTTCGGCTGGGTCGTGCGGCGCGGTTCTCGGTCCGCTGACTAGGCTTGTTCTCCCGGCCGGGCGGGGGGTTCTCTTCCCGGGGATGGTCTTCCTGCTGCTCATCCCGCTTCCTCTTCAGCAGGTGGTGCCCATAGGTCTCGTGATCGGCCTGAGCATGCCGGATGGCCATAGCCATCAACTCGTCATACCCCTGCGGGAGCTCTACCCGGACGGCGTAGGAAAACTTTCCTGCTCGGAGCCCCTGCTTGAACGCCATCTCGGCGATGCCTTTGTCTAGGTTCCGAACCCCGGCCGTGGCCGTCTGCCAACGGTTGACAAAGGTCCTCAACTCCTCCCCGGGGGCTTGGATGCAGTTGAAGAGGATGGTCAACGTTCGGGCTCCCTCGACCCGGAGGATGAAGCGGCCTACGAACCGGTCGGCTAACTGCTCGAATGCCTCGATCGAGTTCGCTGGAAGCTCGTAGAACCAGCTGAGCGCCTCTCCAGACAGAGTTTCCTGGAAGATGTTGCAGCAGACTGCATCAGAGTAGCCCTTGGCGCAGGTCTGGGACCGGGAGCTGTCCAGGTGCTGATACGGGCAGCCGGACCCCGAATAGGTGAGCTTGAGGGACTTCTGGTTGCCCGATCTCCCCGACTCTATGACCCGGTGCGAGAAAGGGCCCATACGCTCATTAAACCGGGCGCCCTCCATCGGCCGCGCGGCTCTTCTCTCGTTTGCCTCCATCTGGGCCTTCAGGTCCGACACGGTGTTGGCTAACAGTTGCAACGCCCGTGCGGTCGGGGTGTCAACTTCATCCACAGACGAAGCGTGAAGCCAGCGGGAGGTTGGCGTGCTCTTCGGCGGGTCTGCGCCGGCCGGTGACTTCTCTCGCAGGGGATCACCGGGACGACCGCCCGAAAATTGCCCTGCCTCGAGCTGCCGGGGTTGGACTGGCAGGGGTGCCGCTTGCGCCTCGGCCATGGCGTTACTACGCTGTTGCCCTCTCTCCAGGGCGGCTACCAGGGCAGCATTCACCGCTTCCATCTCTTCGTACCGGGCGTTGGACTTGGCTCGGTCTCGGTCGTTCTCCTCTCTTAGACGATTGACCTCCGCGGCCATTGCTCGTACCTCTCCCGCCATACCGTTACGGTCGGGGCTGTACGTAGGGTCCCAGGTACATCTGAGAACGTCAGGGATAAGCCCTGGAGCACTGGACTGTCTTCATCCCCTGCCGGGTCTTTCCCGCGCGAGCTGTCGTGGCGGGGCCCCGGCATGCCGGATGGTCCCCCACAACTCCCTCCTTCCTGACCGTTGCCCTGACCGCCGCGAGGCTCCCGCGTGACGACCGGGGTGGAGGTGAGCGTTTGCACTGATGCAACACGTCCCTCCTTGGTGGTACCTCTTTCTTGACTCATTTCCGAATTCTCTGCCAATCGGTGTTGCTTATACGGCTTCTTGTTCAGGATTCCCACAGACGGCGCCAATTGTTTCTGCTCAAACCCTGGGGTCTGGTAGATACAGGTGAATCCTCGTGTGATCTCCTGCCAACCTGCTTACTAAGGGGAATACCGGGCGGGCCGGTCTTCTCCTCTCCGATGCCTAAGTCAGTATAGTTGGAATATATATAACTTGAGCACGTATGTAAGCGGTGAGTGAGATCAGTTACCTATTAAAGAGGGTAGTTGGGCCCCTTATATAGGTGGTTGGGGGTGAGGGCTGGCCTCACCCTTCGATGTGGGATTGGTTCCCTTCTGTTTGTACATTCTGGTGCCCTCTTTGGCAGGCAGGCGCCCCCGGTCCCAGGGTCCCTGGTGGCAGGGTAGAGTGCTGGACCCCGAGGCCGGGTGCTGGTGATCCGGTCCTGGGCCTTGGGCCGGGCCCTAGTGCGGTTGCTGCGGGTCTGTGGGCCTGCTGTAGCCTCTCTGCGGCTACTGTCAACAGTTATATTTTATTCGAATTGAATGCTAAGTTTCGGTAATGTGGCTTATGTGATTGACCGTGCGTGAGTATCTCACCCTTGTGAGGTTGAAGACGCAACGGGAGTAATAAAGGTGAGTAAACCTCACAGTGTTCGTATGTAATACGAGTTAATTTATAGTAATGGATCGTTAAATGTGAAATTGTTTTATGAAAAGAAATATTTGTTTTAAATTGAATGAACTTGATCGACTACGGTTTATTGGTAAGTGAAATGATTTTAATATAAAAAAAATGATTTTTAAAGTGTTTTACGATCAATGACTATAGTTGGTATTAGTGCACTATTCCTGAGTGAATATCTTCGTATATATATATATATTGGTGCACCAATATATATATATATATATATATATATATTTACGTGAAATATATATATATTGAGATTGTGTATTTGGGTGAATTCATTTTGTTATGAAATTATCATAATTGAGAATGTGTGAGTTATGTGGTGTTTGAACGGGTTGGTATGGAAAACGGTCAATGAGAGATTTGTCCTGTGTTATGATGGAGAGCTCTCATGTATGGCGATTATGGTCCACCATGTGTGATGATGGGGGATCTTTGTGATTGTGTTGGTTTGGAAACCAACTGCCAGTGTAAGATCCGTCCTGCTTGATGGGGATCTTACACGTGTGGTGTACGGATCTCGCCTGCCTGGAGAAAGGGATCCTTACAGTAGTTATATTGGTAACTAAGCGTTTGGCCAGATGATTGGTTACGATCAGTTAGAGCTCTAGTCTGTTTGCCATTGTGAGATTTGGAGGGGAATGACAATGGTCATCATGCCCCGGGTTTTATTCTTTGGTTGATTGTGTGTTGTGAATTTATATTTCTCGAGTTGTGGTTGTTTTGGGAATGTGATTTCCATTATGCTCGGCATGAGGGGTAACCGTGTGGGGTTATCAGGGTTTTATGCGCGCATGTTTTTAAAAGAATTTATTTGTGTTTTTTCCTTTGTTGTCCAAGAGGGACATGCTTCCTTATTTACAAGTGTTGTCGTGATAATATGTGATTTTGTCACTAGTTGACTTGTATTACTTATGAGTAAGGGAAATTGGGTTTTAAAAGAAAACCAGGTGTGCGTTGTTTTTCTTGAGTTTAAGATGGCAACATCTTGGCTTTATTTGGGATTGAGGGATTTCTTATATACTTTCATTTGTTATAGGTTTGTGTTAATTGTTTCTGCGTGACTTCTTGAACTAAGCTATATGCAAGAGTCACAATTTTAATTGGTTGTGCGTTATTTCCTGAACTAATCTATATGCAAGAGTCACAATTTTAATTGGTTGTGCGTGATTTCCTGAACTAATCTATTTGCAGGAGTCACGATTTTAATTGTGTAAGATTTGTACCTTCTTGAATTATGATTTTAAGAAGGAAAGTCTGAATCTTATCTTGTATTTTTGTGTGCGTGTGGTATTATGGTTTAAGTGTTGTTGAGTGAGTCTGGGATTACTCATACGAGCTTTAAAAAGCTTACCGGGTATGTTGTTTACAACCCGGTGCACCAATCTATGGTGTAGGGGTTAATTGTGCTGGTGAGAATTAGCAAAGTTGAGGTAGCGGTTGATTGTGCGGTGAGTAGAAGTGATTTTGCTCATTAGTCTTGTTTTTCTTTAAGTATAGTGAGACATGAGTGAACAATTACATTGTCCGATATCTCACAACGTCTGTAAGATTGGAAATGTAATATTTGTATTCACTAGAGTCACATTTGTATGGACTCTTTAATGCATAATAATTTATAATTTATTTTTAGTTCGTTCTAATTATTCAATTATCACGTTTTCGAATTTGAATTTTATCTTTTCAAATTCGAGGCGTGATAGTTTAGTATCAGTGCGTAAGGTGCTTATTTGGTGATAATTAGTACCTTCAGAGTGATGGCCCGACTGCAGCGGATCCCCATCATATGCTCTTCGGTACTGCTATGTCATTGGGTATGTGGGAGTGTTAGGTGCTTTCTCGATAGTTGATCGTGATATATTGGTCTAGTGGGAGAAGTGGGTGAGTCTTGGGTGGTTTATAAGAGTTTTAGTCTTTGAGGAACGGAAACCTCGAGATTGAACCCAATATTAGTCGCGGGTTGTTTTCTTTGAAAATATATCCCTGTGTTTGATTGATGTGCTCTTTTGATGGTTTGCTGTGTTTATCTGATTTCAAGTTATCATTTGATTGAGTGTTTAATTGATTGATAAGTATGCTTGTTGTAAGTTGATTTGTTTGTCATTTTGAGCTGTGATGGCAAACCCATGCGTATGTGTTGTCTGAGATGTATTGCATGGGGGATAGCTTAATGTTGGCGAACCCATGCATACGTGCTATTCTCGTGGAGCATTTTACTCAACGTATTATGGCGTGTTTAAAATGACTCTAGTATGTCAAAGTAGATTTTGTGTGAAGGTCTATTTTTTATGTGTTTTCTTGTTGAGGGGCGTCCTGTTGGGACCTTCAACGAGTGAGAGTTTTCGGAGGGGATGAGTTTTCTCCTCTAGTGAAGAACTAGCATAAGCTGGGGCGGAAGTACCGCGTGTGGTGTGATTTACCCTGCTTATGTTTTAGTTAATAGTTGTTCTTGCCTACCTTGCTGGACCGAGAGGGTCACCACGTTACGGGTAGTTTACTTGCACTGTGGGACTAATTTCTTGTTCCGTTGGCGGGCATGTGATCGAGCCGACGAGATCCTCGAAGATTATTATATGTTTCGAGGTTGGGACGTGGATGGTAGTTATGCTACTATTCTGAGTTGTGGTACGTGAGTGGTCGGTACTTTGTGTTGAGGACCAAGTACTTGACCTGGATATGTTTGGGGAACTATCCGTGATATGCATTTTTCCAATGCCGGTAGAGAAGCAGTTGAGAATTGAATTCTCCTTTCGCGCTCAGCAACTAGTGTCCGGGAAGGTGAGGCTCGGGCCTCACCATGTCGCCTGTTTGGTCAAATGATGCTGATATATTAACATGTGAGTTATGGTGATACAACCCGAATTTCGAACTAACTTTGACCGTTTTATCTTTTATTTTTACGTTCCGAGGTATTGTCATTACGATTTAAAAGTTTTGAATGTTGAATTTTAATTAAGTTGACCCGACGAATAATTTTATTTCTCGACAAGATAGAAGACATCAGAACGAGTTCGTGGACATGTGGTACGTTTAATTTCGAGTTTGCATGAAGAAATTAAGAGGTAAAACCCGAAACTTTCCGTATTTAGGACGAGTATTATAAATAGCTGGGGGAAAATTTCCCGAAAGGGAAATTCCCCATTTCTTTTCTTTCTTTCTTTCTTTTCTTTTCTCTTTCTCTCTCTTTTTTTCCCCGACCCGGCCCCGAGCTCCCCTGCCGCCCCTGGCTTTCCGTCGTCCGTCCATCGATCGGCGCTCCACCGGTCGGGTTCGACTCGTCCTGGCTCCTTCTTCAGGTCTGTGGTGGTGGCGCGGTGGGAATCGCTGCCGTTCGGCCGATTCCAACCCAAGAAATTCAAACCTAGTTTGAAGAGAACTCCCTTCTCCGGCCAAGAATCGACCCGATTCTTGGGGGGAATCGAAGGTCTCGGCTTGGGCAATCATTCCAATGAAGGAATCGAATCAATTTGCACTAGATAAGAAGAATTTGGAATTTGAAATTTCTAGGGTTTCGAGTTCGAATTGGAGGGTTGTGATTTTGAGGTTTTTGTTGAATTTGGAGGTTGAATTCACGTTTAGAACATTGTTTAGAATAGATTAGTTGATGTTTGAGGTTAATTTGGTTGGTTTTTGTGGAAGTTGGATGTTTTGGGATTTTTGCCCCGTGTCGGCCGCCGTCTGTGGTGGCCGAGGTTAATTTTGGACGGTGGAGGTAGTGGGAACAGAACCATGACGTGGTGGTGGTCTTGTTGGATCGATTTGGAGGATTGTGGTGGTGTTTGGCCTCCTGTGGCGGCGCTGCCGGCGGCGCTGCTGCTGCCGGCGGCGAGAGGTAAAAAGAAAGGTAAAAAGGTGAAAAGTAAATTGGTAAAAGGTGAATAGTAAACGGTAAAACAGTAAATAGTAAACAGTAACAATAAAAAGTAAACAGTAAAAGTAAATGGTAAATAGTAATTCTGACTTTGACCATTTACTGTTGACTTTTCAAATTACTGTTGACTTACCGTAAAAAGGTTAAAAAAAAACTGATAAAAGTGGTTTTACGACGAAATAATCAGAAACGGAATGGATCAGACTCGTGACGGGTATCCTGAGTAATTTTGATACGTAAATGGTTTCGGTATTTGAGACGTAACTTCAATACCAATAACGATAATTTAAATGAGGTTATTCGGACGAGTGAGGACGTCGTAAAATTTCACTTCATAATCAGATTTCGAGTTCTGAGATATCTTTTAAATACATCTCTATTACAAGTCGAGAAGTTACTCGACGGGACGAGAGCGCGGATTTCGGCACGCTCGGCCGTACAGTGAGTGGATTTTTATTTTAAATAAATGCATGCATAAATATTTTATTGAAATGAAGTTGATATTAATTAAATGATTTCATGAGCTTGATACGAATTATAGAGATTTGATTATGATAACTGTTTCATTTACTATTTAAAGGAAAATATAGATTTGGGGTATATACTTTCTACTATTTTAAATAGTATGTAACTTTACCCGGAAATGAGATTTCCGGAAATAGTATGATTCGATAAATTATACTTGATCATTGTAAATGTATTTATAGTTAAAAGACCGGAAATGAGATTCCGGGGATTTTATGATTTCGTTAATTGTGATTTTACGACATGTGAGACATGTTGATATTATCTATATCGTTTTCGATATTATTTTACGGCATGTGGATATGTCGGATATATATGTATATATTTTGAGGCTATTATATTATTTATGATTATTATGAGCCTCAGAAGTGCGGTCGGGGACCGTACTGATTATATATATAAGGGGAAACGTATTTTCGGTTTTGTTTTTGGATTTTCACCATACCAGGGTCCAGATATATATTGATGCTAGCTAGCTTAGTTGCCTAATCCCATGCGAGGTGACGACTTGACCACATAGGTCATATTCACGCTCGGTGGTCGACGTGTACAGGCAGCGTGGGACGCTCTAGAGTCTTGGAGAAGAGAGACTCTGACCCTTAGCCTTGGAGGCTCAGCATTAAATGGTGGTAATGACGTTCCCCTATTTTATTATATGATATGACCAATGGGATTGGTCAGGATTTTATATCATTTGGGTTTCGGGAATATTTTCTCTATGAGACTTTCTGTTATTTAATAAATTCCCGAACCAGCGGGGCTGGATTTTTAATTACAAGAATATTTGGGAATGGGCCAATGGGATTGGTCCAGTTATATTTTATTTGATTATTCGATATACCAGTGGGGCTGAGTTTTTACTATAAAATGATTTGGGATTCGGCCAATGGGATTGGTCGTGGTATGTTACTATTTGATTTTCAAAGTATTTATTTTGAAAGTATAAAGAAAATCTTATTTGTGTATTTGAGATATCAGCGGGACTGATTAATTATTATGATTTTCTTAAACGTGGAACGTTTTACGAAAATGCATGCATAGTAGTTTTCAGTTATAAAATATTGGGGAAGTAATATAATACTTTTTATATAAAGTGATATACGATATTATTTTATCCACTCACTCTAACGTTTTTAATTTACTTTCCCCTGGGCCCTTCGGTTTAAATTGCCCAGTTGCAGATTAGTTTATTTGAGGTCAAGGGTACTCGGAGTCGAGGCATAGTCGTCGTACTTGCTGCCGCTTGGTAGGATCTATCGATCCTTTTACTTTTTGATTTTTATCCTCAATTCTTTATTTAGATTGCTCTGATAACTTGTGATCAAATTAAAAGTGATTTTGTAATTGCTTTGTGGAAGTTGTTTAGATTTTGGGGGAGCAGGTGGCTCCGAGAGTCAGGATGGGTATTGTTGAAGTGTTTTTGTTTTGTTTTGTTGGTAGGTTTGGGTTGTCCATTTTAGGAGAGATCATGCCGATTTTCGGTAAAATCTCCCTTAAGGTGGTCCCCGCAGGACCTTATCCGGGTTTCAGAGGGGAAATCTGGTTCGGGTCCTGTCATCTGGCGTAGGCCAAGTCTGGTGATCAAGGAGTGGCTTTTTTTAGCCGCTCATTGACATTTGCTTTGGCCAATGTTTGAGAACTATGTAGGAGCTCCTTGCTTCTCGAAGTGTAATCGCGTCCGTCGGGAGTTTCGAGGAAGGGGAAGGTAGTAGTCGGAAGAGGATTTGGGTTGTACTAATGCGACGAGTGATTCTGGCGTCATATGGTGAGGTATGCTTGATGGATAATTGCAGGGGTATGCTTTAGACGCGGCTATTCTGTGATCTACGCCAAAGAGTGCGCTCAACATAAATCTTTCGTGATGGTGTAATGAGCGATTTGTGTGCACCTCTTTTGACTTTATCTTGTGTTCTTGAGAGGGTCTTGCTCGCTGTTTCTAGTTGAGAAATTGTCTATTTTGACTAGTAGTTCACCTGTGGTATCCTTCTCGTTGTTGCGGTAGAGATTCTCTACCACTTTGAGGGTGTGGTGCATATTATCTTGTGGGAGTTAATGTGCGGGTTGTTTGAGCCTTGACCTTAACTGATGGTGTGTTTAGAGGTGTCTAAACACTTACCATGCGGCAGATCACGTAATTGTGGTCATTATGAACAAGCCTCTCAGGTGCTAATAGTTCATTGGAAACTTTTATCGCTTGTTGATTTGTTGATGTCAAGAGATTGGGGTATTGTTGATTTAAGTAGGATTATCGATGATGAGTCAAGCGTTATGGGCATGACTTTGAATTCTTATGTAGTCCTGGCGTTATGCAATGGCGAGCCGAGTAGTGGTGGTGTGGAGTTTACCACTAGGCGTGAGGGTAGGTTACTCTCGTATGCTAGTACGATGTAATAAGCTTTGATGGAGGTGAGCCTAGGCAGAGTGTTATGAGGCTCTCTGAGGCATGAGTGCAGCATGTTAGTCACGATTGACTAATGGACTAAACGGATGGTTGGGGTGTCGATCGATATGCTTAGAGCATACAGGTTGGACCCAACTGAGTGTTGGGAGGATCATCTAGCTTAGATGAAGTTTATTTGCGATGATTCTCACTTTTGCGTCAGAATGACGCCATACAACTCTTGTGAGACTCGAGTCGTGTGGCATAAAGTAGGCGGTGGAGTTACACGTTTGGTGTGAGAAGCCATGTGTTTCATTTGAGGCGTGGTGAGAATCTTCAGGAAATGGGTCGTATCATTAAGGTTTGTGGTTTTTTTAAGTTTTGTAAAAGCTTGAGTCATTCGACGATTTCGTCAATCTTATCTCTTAAATGTCCAGTCATGTGGTATTCTCACTCAAGTCTATGCTGATTTGATGTGGAAACAGATGAGTTCGTGGCTGGCGACCTTATAGTTGATGGTCCCACCAATGTCTGGTGTGTCTAGTTTCGGGAAAGGGAAGGTCAGCACTGCTATGTGTTAGGCCTTATCTTAGAAAAGTAGAAGAGTTGGATGTCGTTTTGTCTTACTCGCTCGTTGTTTAGTGCCATAATGTCGTCCATATGTCTATGCTGTGAAAGTATATGGAGTAGGAGTCGTGGAATCGATTATGGTGCTATTGTCACCTTGTGGTTGAACCTGTTTATATCTTAAATAGGTCGACGAGAGGTGTTCCAAGGAACGAGGTTGTTTCATTCATGATGTCGTGGAGTCGTGAGGCTGAGGGCATGTGCTTTTAACTTCAAGTGAAGTTAAGATTGAGTGTGGTTACGCCTAGGGTGATTTTGGGAAATAGTAGAGATTCAGATGGGATTTTCCATGTCTCTTAGGGTTCCTGTTGTGTGTTTGTGTTGCATGCCTATGATTAATAGGAAGATTGCGAGTGAGCATGTGTGTTTTAGTGTGTTGTAGTTTGAAGGGAGGTTGATGCATTTGTTGTCGGGGTTCCGCTTGCTTGCGATGAAGTTCTATTAACAACATGGTTGTGAGGAACTGAGTCATTGAATGTCTTGCGGATGTTTTCCTGATAAGGGCAACCTTGTTAGGAGGGTGATCATGATTTTGGGAAGGAGTTATTAGCTCTTATAGCGGTGCGTTTAAATTTCGGGACGAAATTTCTTTAAGGAGGGTAGAATGTAATATCCCGGAAATTCATTATTAATTTCGAGTGTTTACTTGGAATTATTAAGTTCGAAGTTAGTGAAATAATGTGGTTCGGGAGCTAGCAGAAGTGTTTGGTCAAATTATTATTTAAATCCGTTTTTAAGAGGGTTGAAAGTTGACCTTTTTATCCGTCGTGAATTTCAAAAAGTTTCATTCACGAAAGTCGTAGAGCTCGACGATATGAGTTCGTATGGACGTCGTATGAAGAAGTTACGACCTATTGAAGTTCTTTCCAAAATTAGAAATTTCTATAAATAGAAAAAAAAAATTAAAAAAAAAACCATAACTTTCCAAAAACAGCACAGCAGCCGCTCGTTACTGTTCATCCTCTTCTCCTTCGACGCCATACCTTCCTTCCCTTCGTTCTCCGCCGTCCGGCCGCCTCATATCGCGTGCCACCCACCAAGATGATCAGCTCGACCTCCTCTTTCGGTGGAACCAAGTCCCGCGTCGAGCTACTCGACGTACGAGGCGCAGCGGAGCTCAGAAGTTGCTGCTACCACCGCCGTCGAGGTCGTGAGCTCCTCCGGTCGATTTGAAGCTCAAGGCTTCTGCTTTCGTGTCGTCCTCCTTCCTCTGGGCAAGGCTTCGTCGACGTTGGGGTGCGTTGGAGACTGCTGCGGCGGCTGAGTTGAAGAGCAGCTTTGCGACGGCGTTTCTGGCCCTTTTCTGGCCGACTTGGGATGAATCTCAGGTATTGGAATGCTCCCCTTACTCTAATCTTCGATTTGGACATTTGGGTTGGTGAGACTTTGAAGGTTTGGGTGAGGATTTGGTGGCGGCGCGTGGGGCCCACGTGCAACCACTTTGGGATGCGTGTGGCGGCGCATTTTGGTATTTTTGGGGCAGTAGGGTGTTCTGCTGTATCGTGCTCGCTGATACGAGCGCGTGGATATATTATTTACGTGATTCGGTCGCTGTATGACCGAGTTATGTATTTTTGAATCCGTTAATTATGCGATTTTTAATTTACGTGCATGTCGGCCTAGAATTTAGGCGTGATGTTCGATCCTAGGGTCGATTAGGTTGTCTAGGAGCTTTGAGAGGCTCCGAAGGAGGTTTGTCGCGTGTTGGCAAACCTCGGGGTTAAGGGTTATGTGATCAGAGCGATTTATATTATATTTTATTCGAATTGAATGCTAAGTTTTGATAATGTCGCTTAGGTGATTGACCGTGTGTGAGTATCTCACCCTTGTGAGGCTGAAGACGCAACAGGAGTAATAAAAGTGAGTAAACCTCACAGTGTTCGTATGTAATACGAGTTAATTTATAGTAATGGATCGTTAAATGTGAAATTATTTTATGACCAGGTAATTGCTTACGATCAGTTAGAGCTCTAGTCTGTCTGCCATTGTGAGATTTGGAGGGGAATGACAGTGGTCATTGTGCCCCGAGTTTTATTCTTTGGTTGATTGTGTGTTGTGAATTTATAATTCTTGAGTTGTGGTTGTTTTGGGAATGTGATTTCCATTATGCATGGCAGGAGGGGTAACCGTGTGGGGTTATCATGGTCTCATGCGTGCATATTTTTAAAAGAATTTATTTGTTTTTTTTTCCTTTGTTGTCCAAAAGGGACATGCTTCCTTATTTACAAGTGTTTTCGTGATTTTGTGACTAGTTGACTTGTATTACTTATGAGTAAGGGAAGTTGGGTTTTAAAAGAAAACAAGGTGTGCGTTGTTTTTCTTGAATTTAAAATGACAACATCTTGGCTTCATTTGAGATTGAGGGATTTCTTATATACTTTCATTTGTTATAGGTATGTGTTACTTGTTTGTGCATGACTTCCTGTATTAAGCTATATGCAGGAGTCACGATTTTAATTGATTGTGCGTGATTTCCTGAACTAATCTATTTGCAGGAGTCACAATTTTAATTGTGTAAGATTTGTGCTGAACTATGATTTTAAGCAGGAAAGTATGAATCTTACCTTGTATTTTTATGTGCGTGTGGTATTATAGTTTAAGTGTTGTTGCGTGAGTCTGAAGTTACTCATACGAGCTTTAAAAAGCTTACCGGGTTTGTTGTTTACAACCCTGTTCACCAATCCATGGTGTAGAGGTTAATTGTGCAGGTGATGATTAGCAGAGTTTCGGCGGCGGTTGATTGTGCGGTGAGTAGAAGTGATTCTGCTCATTAGTCTTGTTTTTCTTTTAAGTATAGTGAAGCATGAGTAAACAATTACATTGTCCGATATCTCACAACGTGTGTAAGATTGGAAATATAATATTTATATTCACTAGAGTCGCATTTGTATATACTCTTTACTGCATAATAATAATTTGACCCGACCCGAATATAGATACTGGTGAAAGACCCGACTACAAAGAGTGTAGCGTAACTTTCTCAGTATTCAGATTCTCCTTCCCGCCATGAACGCCCCTCCTTTTCTCTTCTCCGCCGGCGCATGGGGGCTGCCACCGCCGCCGCCGCCGCTTGTCCTGAACCACAATTTAATTCTCCAAAACTCCCTCAATTTATACAATTACCTCTCAAACCTGGCCTCCTTCAATAATTTCCCAATCCAAAACCCTAGCTTCTCCCCCAGGCACTTCCCCCACCCAGCATTTCGTCCTCAGGCTCCGGACTCGTCGCAGAACCCGAAGGAGCTGGTGGAGAGAATCGACCGCGCCGTGGAGACGGCTCTCGCCGACCTAATCGCCGCCGGGAAGGCGTGTCGGCGTGGAAGGTAACGCAGTCTGCGATTCGGATACTGGAGGTTGATTGCTAGGAAAGTCTAGGGTTTCAAATGCAGCAGGTGCCGTCTTTACAATGCCTCATGCTCACTCAAGGCAAGGTAAAATTTCAAATCCATTTTCTAAATTTAATCGTTTTGGTAAGTAATTTGTGTGGTTATAGTATTGAAATTTTGGATTGAAGATAGACAAACCCTAGGTATGGACTGTCAGGAATATATGGAATACAGAGGATAACATATTTAGTTTTTTTTGTTGCTGATTTTGAGTACTCTAGTTTGATATGAGAAGGGAACTATTGATGTTTATGAGATGCTAGCTGCCCTAAGATTAATTTTTTTTAAAGGCATTAGGGTGGATTAGTATACCGAGGACTCAGAATAACCATGGTTGTCATAAGTGATAGTCAACTTTAGTGAGTTTTGTGAGGTCATTAGTCTGGATATCTAGACTTTCAGTATAAAATTCCATTTCTGATTTGGAGTTGGAGCACTTATAGGTTCTGGGTGTTTGCAATCCGAATATGAGAGTATGATATTCATTAAACTCATAAGTGTTAAGCAACATGCTGTTGTACATTTTCTCTTGTTTTTTCAGCAGCCGAGTTAAAGTTGTGATACCTGTTGAATTTTGTGTCTTCTGTATTTAGTACCACCAAATGATTTTTTTATATTCTGTTGGAATATAAATAAATGCATTTATCCATTGTTTTGTTGGGGTTCGAAGAATTGCTTCATTGTATGATCTGGAAGTAGCAATCTGCAAGAATGAGGGTGTTGAACAGTTTGAAGAGCTGGGATTGGGCCCTTTGTTGCGGAATCCTCTCGTCTTGCATTATTTCTCAGTAAAGTGTGATGCAACTGATGTGTTTAAGATAACGAGTGAGGATATAATATCTTTACTATCTGAGTTCATGGATACTTGTTGACATACATATATAAGGGTTGAGGATTTTTTAGATTTCATTGTAAAGAAGTGCACAGTTGCTAGCAAGGAAGACCTTGGAATACGAATTCACAGCTTGGGGTATGTCACACATCTTTCTTTCTGATTTACAATAAAAATGCATGTAGTTTATAGTATAATTGATTAGGAAAATGTACTAGTTTGTATGACGTGTACAGTATTTCTTGCATTTGGCTGTAAAGATTCTGTCTATTTTAGGCAAGTTGAATTCCAAGGATAGGTTTTTCAGGCATATAGCCATGTAGTAATATTTTCTTGTATGCTTGATATTAATAATTTTACAGTGCTAAAATTGGTTATGGTGGCTTTTTTTAATTATTATTATTTTTATTTAGAGGGGATGGTTGAGTTCTTAGATCTGTTCCAACTTTGTTTGTAGTTCTGGTCTGCTTTTGTGGACAATTGGTCCACTTTATTGGAACCTTTTGTGTGCCTATCACTTGTTACCCTAATTGTACTTTTCACTTTTTTTTTAATAGACATTTAACTCTTTCAGGATCAATTGGGTTCATTACTATGATAAAACTTTGTATTGTGAAGCTTAAAAATTCTTTTCTTAGGCATCAGTTGCAAACTTTTAAGGTGTGTAGGAAGAAAAATGAGTATGTACTCTTAACTGTATCATGATTACAATTAGTTCATCAAACAAAGAACTTCAAACATTAGTTCCTGATTGGGTACTGATTGGTGTCTGAGTAAGTGATAGTGTGATTTTCCCATGGGCCTTCATTGGTGTCTGAGTAGGCAGACTTATATGGTTAAAAAAGGAATTCACCAATGGCTATGTGTGATTAAGACACCAAAAACTATCAATAGCAGTATACCATTAAAACTTAAATTATCTTTTGAATCAAGTTTTGTTTACAATGCCTGAAGATAATGTCATGATATTGTGCGTATAAGACATCTGATTCTCTCTTTTCAGTATGCAAATTTATAATGCCATTGATTGAAGTAATTTTCATGATCACAGGATGCACATTTCAGCCATCCAGAATCTGCTGCTCTAAATAAATCTGGAGAGTTAACTGTACAAAGACCAGATTCAAGTTGTATGAAGCGACCACTGAGAATGCAGCAAGACGAACATTTCACCACCTCCATACGTAAAGTGTTTTGTGGCAAGCACATTAAGTTTGATTCAGAGGATGAAGGTAGTGATGATGAAAATAATGACCCTGTTAGAAGAAACCAGGTTAACCTATCTTCACAATCTGCTAAAAGTTCTGACAGAGCGGACAGTGAGGATGGTTTGGCTGTCTCTCCATCAAAATCCAAGGGTCCACTCTACAAGGTAAACTTATCATCACAATCTGCTGAAAGTTCTGACAGAGTGAACACCGATGGTGGTTTGGCTGTCTCTCCATCGCAGTCCAAATGTCCACTTCCCTCATTAAAAGATCAACATGGTAAAAGTTTCAGTACCATTTCTCGTCGTGTTGAATCATTTTTCTCCGTACATAAGCAGTTTTGTGGCAAGCACATTAGGTTTGATTCTGCAGAAAACTCGGAGAGTGAAGGTAGTGATGATGATTTACATGATGAAGAAGAGTATAATATTGACCAGGTCACATGCAGTGTGGTTAACTTCTCATCACAATCTGGTGGAAGGTCTGACCGTGTGAGCAGCTGTCCTTACCCATCTGCAATGGAAGAGATGCAACGGCTTGGGTTGGAGCAGCTTTCCCCAGATAGTGACAGCCAAAAGCACGAAGAGACTAATGACTCGGTTAAAAAGAAAAGAAAATATGAAAATCTTGCAAGTGCAATATCTATTCCCCCCAAACTGCGTAAGACAGAAAAGGTAGAACAAGTATCTCGCCCACTTGAGAATGGCAGGCAAGCCAATATTGTTAGAAACTTGGATAGAAACAAAGTGGAAAGCTGGCCGCCTTTTGATTGGAGAACTGCGCCAAGGTATGATTATGCTTTTCCAAATGGCATTAGGACACAGGCACCTATGTTACAGCCTAGAAGTGACTTACAAAAGAAGGGGGCTGATCATTATGACAGATTCCTTAAACAGACGGATAAGATTATTCCCGTTACAAATACTCCTCGGTGGGGCTCATTTAACTCTGGCAAGAGAGATCGTCTTAGTACTTGCACACCTGATGCAATACAAGCAAAGGAAACTGGGAGACTAGGGGAGCTTGCAGCTTTTAAATACTTCATTGAGAAAGCTGGCAAGTCAGCTGTGAAGTGGGTTAATGAGCATAGTGAAACACGGCTACCGTATGACATAGTCGTAGAGGAGAATGGACATAGTAAAGAGTTCATCGAAGTTAAAGCAACCAGAAATCCAACAAAAGACTGGTTTGAAATGTCGGTGCGACAGTTGCAATTTGCAGATGAGCAAGGTGAAGCTTTCAGAATTGCTCATGTCATTTGATCAGATAATAATGCTGCGACAGTGAGAGTATAGAATAATCTGGAAAAACTATTGACGAAGCATAACAACCAGGAGCTACAGGACGAGGATTGCAAACTGAAGTTGGTTGTCTTGGTGCTTGAGCCGCGGAAGGAATATACAGTTGTCTCCTGAAAGTCTGAAACCCACTCTATGGTGATCATCTCTGCATACTTGAAATGGACTTGATAGTCTAGACCAAAGAAATCAGTGCACTCGATATGAAGATTATGGCTGAAATTAGGCTTTACATTTGGGATTCTGGTAATCTCCGATTTGTTGTTGTAGCTTCAATTTACCAATATACAGTATGTAGTTTGTGTACTGATATTGTGGTTTACTTAGCTCTGATGGTTGAACCTATGCAACATATAGTCTTGTAGCCTGGTTGTAGCCATTTGCAACACAATGCTGCAAGCCTGCAACCAAACCCAGGTGAAAGAGAGACTAATCCTAGGTAGAGAAATACAATAAATAAAAATAAATAAATAAATAGAAAATTAAATCGAGATAAAAAAAAAATTAAATAAAAAATAGAAACCCAAGTTAAAATGTGTAGGTGGCAAAGCCACACTGGTTTTCCCTCTCTCCTCTCTTCTCTCTCTATATGGTTTTCCCTCTCTCTTGCTTCCCCGTCATGCATCACTAATCCATGGCCGGCTACCCTCACCACCACTTCCGCCCCTCCACCGGAGACTTCAACTGGGCCAACCCACCTCCCCTCTCCCACCCTCAATTTCTCCACCCCAATTTTCCCGCCACCTACCCCTCTCAACCTCCCACCTTCCCGCCGCCGGCTCCTCCGCCACAACCGCCAAACCCTAATTTCATCCTCGGCGACCTCAACACCTTTCTCTCCAGCCACTACGGCCTCTATTTCCATCCAACGGCAACCTCCAATTTCACTCTCCCAAACCCTAGCCCCACCTTCCAGTCTACTCCACCGTTTCGGCCTCCGACCTTCTCCCGTAACCCTACCGACGCCGCCGCCTCCTCGAGGCTCCCGGCCGAGGACCCGAGGGAGGTGCTCGGGAAGATTGACCGCGCGGCGGAGACGATTCGCGACGAGCTTGTCGCCGCCGGGAGATCTGTGTCGTTGTGGAAGGTGCTGCAGTCGGCGCTTCTGAGGCTCAATGTTGACGCCGAGACTTGTTTGGGCTTGAGAGTTGAGCAAGTGCCATCTCTCCACCGCCTCATGGTCACTGAAGGAAGGGTAAACTAGTTATTTACCACACCATTAAATTAATTTACTGTGTTTTACTGTTTTAAGTTACTCTAGGTAAATTCTCTGTTTGGTTGCTGAGAAAGTGCATGGTATTAATCCGAAAACAACTTTTGTTAAGAACATGATTATTGTTTATACTGACAGTAAATATTGGTCTTACATGAATAAGGTGATTGAGTTTTCTATCTGTAATCGACTAATCGCATGCTCTTAGTTGTCTGATTCCACCTCATTGGTTCAAATAAATTGAAGCAAGCACCAGGAGCATTCTGTTTCATTTTTATGGTTCCCTCAGCAACCAAATGAAGAGTGATATTTTTCATTGACTACTTGTATTCAATCCTGCGGGTTCTCACTGGTATTTTTTTTTGGGTGCTTAGGTAAATGCATTTATCCATTGCTTTGTCAAGGTTCGGAAAATTATATCTTTGTATGACTTGGAAGTTGCGATCTGCAAGAATGAGGATATTGAGCATTTTGAAGAGCTTGGATTGGGTCCTTTGTTGCGACACCCACTAGTTTTGCATTATTTTGCTATGGATCCTGAAACAACTGAAGTCTTTAAGATATCTACTGAGGAGATAATACGTTTACTCAGTATGTACCTAAAGAAGCGGAAAATTAAGCAACATTCTGTGGAGGGGTTCTTGGATTTCATTGTCATGAAGCGACATGTTGAGCGCAAGGAAAAGCTTGGAATTCGAATTTTTAGTCTGGGGTATGCCACATATTTTGCTTCTTATACATTTCATCATCTATTTATTTATCCTTTTCATGAATAGGCTTTTCTGATACGAATGATTTGTTAAGGAGAAAGATCTTTTGCCCCTTGTTTCTAACAAAGCATGAAACCTTCAGACTACCATATTAATTGCATCTTTCAACAAAAGAAATAAAACACATCTCTTTTTATTTCTAATATCTTTTATATATTTGTTTCAAGTTTTTACAAGTGATAACTTCTCTGACTTTTCCCTGGCTTTGTGAAACTCCTCTTCTTAATCTGTTACCTTATAACAAAGTTTGTTTGTTTGTTTTTTTTTTCAAATCTGCCATTATTGGCCAATTACAAACATTTTATAATTGGTTTTATTGTTGACCTGTATGGAGTAGGAATTTAGTAAGTTTAAATATCCCCTCATTAGTGAAGATTTGGTTCGAGTTCACTGCTTCTGCGTGCATGTGTCATGTCTTATGAGTATATCACAGCAGAAGGCAATAAATGGAAGTTTATTGCTAAGCAAGTTTTAATAACAAGTTTTGTTTTATAGAGACGTTATGATGATATTGTCTGGTTGTCACTTTTCGGTCTTAGTTTATTACACTTGATTGAAATGAACTGTATTACACAGGATGCATGCTTCTGCTATGCGTGAAGCCAAAGCTTCGGAACGTGCAGCTCTATGGAAATCCTTACAGGAATTAAAACCAAAGAAAACCAAAAAATCTAGGATGAGGGTACCCATTTTCTCCTTGCTGAAAAAGCGGCTAGATGAGCAATTTCACGCCATTTCGCAGTCTGAATTGTGTTCTGTTGTACAAAATAGTGGAGAGGAAGATACACTTGTTTCTTCAAGATTAAAGGATGAAGGTATTAGTGATTATTTACATGATGACAAAGGTATTGATCATGTTACTGGCGGGCCTATTGGCTCATTAAAAACCCGGAAAAGTTTTGGCAGAGTTAGTAAGTGTACTTACTTGTCTGACGTGGAAGAAAGGCCTTTGCCCATGTCAAACCACCCTTCACCCAGCCAAAAGCATAATGAGAGTAATGAGTCAGTTAAAAAGAAAAGAAAATATGAAAATCTAAGCTGCCCCATCTCTGTTCCCCTAAAGTTGTGCAAGAGAGAGAAGGTAGAGCAAGATGCTATTCCTACAGAGAGCGACAGTGAAAATGAGGAGGTCAGCGACATGCTTAAACTTGATTATACAATTGGCAATAATATTTTGAGGATGTTCATTACAACATGGAAGGAGCCTTGTAAGGAGCAGCCTGTCGCTGAGGTATGTATGTGCTGTTAGTTTACGAACAACTGATTATCAAGATGGATTCTACACTGATTGAACTACTTGTTCATGCATTTGTATATATTTGTCTGATGACTTCACTTCTTTCATGTTTTTGCTTTTAGGAGGTTTATAAAATTAAAATCAAAGTTAAGATCGAGTTTTATGAATTTCTTTTAGTTTGAAAATATTTCAAGAAACACGGTGCTAGAGAATTTGCCGTATGAATATGACTAGAAATTCTATATCTCTATTTTAGTTTGGAAGGTTCTATTCTGAATCATTGGGGCTGAAGATTTCTTGCTGTCTTTGAATATTACATGGAAAACACAGAAACTCCCTTCCATCCTGTTAGATTGGAAAGCTGTTGTAGTCCATGGTCTTTTTCTTGAAGGGGAGCTCTGTGTTTCTGAGTAGGGTTGCCTTGGAAAGAACTTATTGTCAACCCCTTTCAGATATTTGTTAGGAATCTTGCTTTGTAGCTTGGTTCCAAGTGAATTTCTTGTCCACTCTGTTTCTTGTATCTTTCTTGTTGTTGGAAAAACTTTGCTTATTTTCTTTATGGCTTTTCTTTGATTAATATATATATATATATATATATATATACAGTCCGTTTCAGCTAAGGCTGGGCGCGGTCCAAGACCGACCTATTTTTCACCGGCCCGGGACCGGGAACGGACACAGAAATTCGGGCCGGTTTTTTTCTTAAAATTTCAAGGACCGGTTAGAGCCGGGTCTTTGCCGGTCCGGGCCGGTCCTTCGGGCCTTTCGGTCCCAAAATAAAAAAATCGGTAAATCCCTGAAATTGCTGTAAACATGCAGTATAAATGTATAATGATGTATTCACTTTTCAATTTTCATCACATGTAATTATGTAAACATATAATATGAGATTCCTGGAATGAAATTATTAATTATGTAAAGACTCAATCAAAATGGATGAAGCGAAGACAATAATCACAGAAAAACTAACGTCTAACCAAGCTCAAGTAGTCAAGTTTATACTCAGCAGTTCAAGTGTTCAACATAAAGTAAAACTTAAAAGTTTAAATCTCACCAAGTACTACCAAGTACCAACAGTTCAACAGAAACTAGAAAATAAACCTTAAAAAAAAAAAAATGTTGTTGGCCTGGTGCTCCACAACCTCCAGCCCTCCAGCCTTCCACTGCTCCAATGCTCCAATCCTTCTCTGCTCTAAAATACCAAAACTAGAAGACTAGAAGTTCAATGCAGAATTGCAGATTACTCAACACACAATCCTCATTTCTTTTCATCTTCTCCCTAATTAAAGAAAAAAGAAAAAAGTGAGTAACACAGTTAACACATTTACACAGTAGAACACTAGAACACAATTGCTGAATTGCATATCAGTAGCAGCAGGAACAGACTATATCTAACTGGTAAATTATAATGTTTTTCAAGTCTCAGACCATATCTAACTATATCTAACTATATCAGACTATATCTAACTATATCTGCAACAAAGAAGAGGGTAAACAGTCAGAGATCTCATGAGTAAGGCTTTCTCGTATGGAAGTGCAACAAACCCCTAAGACTTTGTGACTATATTCAAATAATCACACTGTTTACTATTTATCAAACTCAATTATTAATCTGATATATTCAGAACAATAATCGGATCAAATTGCATGTGATATTGGCATACATAAATGTGACACAGACATCTTGATGCATCTTATTGTTTTTGGAGTCTTTTTTGAATATTCTGTTCATTTTTGGAGCCATATAGATATAGGTGCAGTAATCCAATTTATTAACCAATGTCACAGACTCACATACCAATTTATCAAACTTACAGTCTGAAGAACTCAAGTCCCAAACAGACGTGTGCAGTCTGTGCAGTACAAGTCCCAAACAGCAAAACAGTAAATACAGACATACAGATATACCAATTTATCAACCAATGTCACAGACTCACATACCAATTATCAAATTTACAGTAAATTTAATTACGAACTGAAGAAGGTGAAGGCTGTATGCGACTTCCTGGAGACGAGCAGATGCTGCGGAGCATTGGAAATCCCCAGCCTTTGTTTTTAATTACTATTTCTGTAACATATGTTCGGGCCTTCGGGCTTTTTGAACTTAAATTTTGATGGACCGAGCCCGACCCGACAAAAAGGACCGGCCCGGCCCGGCCCGAGAAAGCTGTGTAATTTTCATTCCAAAAACCGGCCCGAACCGGCCGGCTCGGCTCGGTTTTTCCGGTCCAACCGGTTTCCACCGGGTTCAGTGCTCAGCCTTAGTTTCAGCTGCGGACGTCCGCACAGTACGGATTCGCCGCAAACGGCCGCCACGGCAAGTCGACGACGGCGCGGATGGTGCCGGCCCGCTCCTCCCCTCCCCGCGCTCCTGTCTGTGTTGGCCGAAGCTCCAACACCTGCCCATGGCGGCCGAAATCTGGAAAATTCATGGAAAATTCAAGTTGCTGCCCAGAAACTTGAAAATTCCAAATTCTGGCCGCCGTGAGCCGGCGCTGGAGCTCCAGCCGACACAGACAGGAGCGCGGGGAGGGAAGGAGCGGGCCGGCACCATCTACGCCGTCGTGACGACGGCCGTTTGATCCGAATCCGTACGGTGCGGACGTCCGCACCTGAGAATGTTCCTATATATATATATATATATATATATATATATATATATATATATATAACCCTCTTCTAATGAGGGTTCCCTCATTTTGATTATTTTGAGGGATCCCTCATTTAACTTACTTTTTGATAATATTTTAACATCTCCACCGTTCAACATTCATGTTTATATGGGTAGATCATATTTGGAAATTTTCATTCCATTTAATAATCGTTAGAGCGTTGAAAATTTTATTTTACAAATAAAAACATGAACGGTTAAGGTTTGGCTGATTTCATACGTTCATTGATTTCATCTATTCAGATGCCTTAACGATCACCATTTTGGCTAAAAATTTACATGAATGATCTACACATATAAACCTAGTAATTGAACGGTGGAGATGTAAAAATTCAATAAAAAAGTTGGCCTAATAATCAATCCCTTAAAACGAACAAAATGAGGGATCCCTTAGTGGAAGGGTCCTCTATATATATATATATGAAAAACCTCTAATTCTCCGATAGGAAAATTTTCTGTATATATATATATATATATCTTTGGCATGTTAAATTTTCTCATAGAAAGTTGGTCCATGCTGTTACATCATTTATCCCTGAAGTGCTTTACCTTAGTCTCGGATCAAGTATGGTACTGGGGAGGGAAGATCATATCTAATGAGTATTATTATTTTCTTGGTTTGTGAGTTTGTCTAAGTTTGTAGTTGGAAATTGCGAGTAAAATTCCTTCTTTTCTCCTTGCCGCATCCTCACAACCTTGAGATACTGGTAAATTTAATATTTAGAAGGAACCTGAATTGAAATAGGAGACTCATGAGGTTTTCACACACACACACACACACACACACACATATATTTTAAGTTGAAAACCGCTGATCCTACACAAGGAAATGATGGATTGAATTTGTGAACAGCTTTCTGTTTTTTTTTTCTTTTCTTTTCTTTTTTTAGTTGAGAAGTAACTAATTTTAAATCAGAGTTAACTAGTCTACTCTACTGGTGTCATGATCAACTGATGAATTGCAATAAAAATAATGAGATATGTGTAGTAAATGCAAGAAATAGGAGTGGGGTGGGGGTGATTCCCACTGGAGGTATTGAAGGAACCACTTAATCCTTACTTTCCGTTTCTTAAGGATCGCTTCCCTTTCCTTTCCTTTTGCATCCTAAACAGAAGAAATGGTTAAGTTTCCTTTCCCGATGCTTTAAATTTGACAATCAAACAAGACCTTAAGGGTTTTGTTTGTCTAATTAGACTCTGTTTGTGGATTGAGTACTTTTGCGTGCCTGCGATTTCGCTTGATCTTGCTTAAATCCATTAAGTTTTACTAGCCGTAAATTTATTGATGATGGTTAGTGGTGTTGGATCATGTGATTGATAGATATTATAGTCGGATCATGTTGTTGCTACCTTTTCTTTTATTTATGTAATAAGATATCTTGTAACAATATTTTGAGAACTGGAGGTGGTGTTGGTATGTTTCAATTGTTTGTTACCTATTGGTTCGTTTCTTTGGCTTGCTGAAGTGACTGAATTTATCGTCTAGTTTCACTTATTAGTGATTGATGCTGTCTCAACTTCTGCAGTTATGTATTTTCAATTTCTCAGCTGTCTTCTGCTGCTCGTAGGTACTTTGGGCCATGGTGCGCTCTTTTAATACAACCTATAGGAGGACAAAGAGAGTCATGAAAATGTTTTCTACATACCCTTTGCTTGGATTGCTCAATGTTGCGGTAAGTCAGTCGATATTGTACATGTCTATTATATTACTGGCAAGTTTAGTAATTGATCTTAAAAGTCTCGCCATGGTTCGCTTGATTTGTCTGATATACTAAGTGTTAATTTATGGCCTTGTTTGTTTGAGCCATCATGTTTGTGACTACTTGTTCTGTAGGTCTCATCTATCAAATGTGGAATGTGGGATAATATAAATGATTTAAAGAGTGCATCACCAGTCAACACTGAACATGCTACCGAACATGGACAGAGTGAGTACCAGTGCTCTTTTGAACTCACATTTCATGAACATCTGAGGTGTTGCATTATGCAGTATTTACAGTATCGCACACACACACACACACAGAGTGATGGAGAATACGAGCAGCATATTTTTCAGTCAAGTTTTGGAAAGTTTTATGATTTCTTCCTTATTAGGATTTGCTTTATTATTATGGAATATTATGGATTACTTGACCTCTCTATATATAGAGGCCTTTGTAGCCTTTCGCTGGCAGTTTTGAGTTAATAAAAATTTGGGAGCTTTGCTTTCTTTCCAGGCTTGTGTGATGCAACCTAACCTTAGGTGTTGTGCCTAAAACCTCTGGGTGTGATGCCTAGAAACCCTACTGGTGTGATGCTGGTAGTTCTCTCCTTTTCTTAAACCCAAATTCTAATCCCCTCGTTCCTGTACGATTATAAACGAACCCTACAGCAGGTAGTCGTTCATCACACAGAGATAATATATGTATATATATACAGTATTCTTTTCTAGCCATTTTATTATAAAGGTTGAAACGACAATGGGTCACACTATGATGATGCATGATGATCAAGGAACAGTGGAAAGTGAAATTCCAAACAAATGATTGGTTAACAAGTAAATTGGCTGGTTTTAATTGAAGAGCGGTTGCTATTGTGCTGTTAAGGTGGTATGGCGAGTTCGTTGTCACATCAAATAGTTATAAGCCCTTTGTTTGTCATCACATGACAGTGCTTAAATCTAATTACATTGTCTTACTGTGCAAATTTTGAACAAGCTCCATTGATTTAATGTTTCAGTCACTGGAGTAGAAATGTTCTGCTTACCAACTATGCCTTGTCAAGTATGTATCTGTACTCTACTGGTAGAGGTCCCAAGTTTGATTCGCACTTTCCCAATAGTTGGTAAAAAGAGAGGTCTTCTTTAGGAGAATAGATAAAAATGTGTAGGAGGTAACAGGATCAAATCCGAAATGATAATTGAATTTGTAGACAAAGTGACTCTGGATATTCTAATTGTATATTCTTCTAAACAAAATATGTAATTGTGGCGAAGAGGCATGACACATCACATATAAGCAATTGATTATGAGTTTGTCCTTGTGTTGTGGCAGCCTCTCGCTGCCTGAAGCAGGACCATCAATGTCGTCGGAGAGCTACTGGTATGCCAATTCGAAGTATTCAAAGGAAGATCCAAAAGAGTCGGAAGAAGTTAGAGCCTGAAAAAGTACAAATCTGCTTCCATTGTAATCAAAAGGGGCACTTCAAGAGAAGTTGCCCTCTACGGCAGCAATTGGCTCAGTACTCTGCGAAATCCGACACATCCATTCACCAACTGCCAGGTCAGCCAGAGCAGAGCACGGGCAAAATATTAATCCCCCAAAACCATGGACATGGAATTTCTGGAGAAGAGTTGGAGGACAAAATCAGTGCTGCGGTAGTCGGTAAGATTCTTTACTTCGATTTGGAAGCTATGTTTTTTATTTTTTAATAGATACCACTCATGCCGGTACCATGCTTTTATTTTTGCCTAGTTTCCTAGACTTTTGTCATTGAGACCTGGAATTCTGGAGCCACATTGCTGTTGATATATGTGTTTGCTTTTTCCTAACAACATACCCTCTGTTTAATTGGCATGTTCTTTTTCTCATAGAACGGTTATGTTTTATTGTATTTTCTGATTAGACTCCACAGGTGTTTCAGTTGAAGAGATTATCAGAAAAGTTGCTACATATTTTGAGACTGATTCCGGAACGTGTATCAATGGTGAATCACTTCAGGAGAAGATATTTATTTACTTCAGAAAGCTCTGCAATTGTGAACTCTGGTTGACTGAAGAATTTTCTGTCAAGGAATTTAGATCCCTTGGTTATGGGGAGTTTATGATGTTCTTAGAAAAATATGCCCGCCGTCTCCCACAGGAGATGTGCAAGTTCTTGGTCGATGACAGCAGTGGAAAGTTCCCTTTGGAGGTTTGCATGCTTCCGCATTATTTAGTTGTTTTGGTATCTCAAGCTTTAAACAGTTTATGGGAGGATCAAAAGATTACCACACTAGATATTTTAACTCTGCTTGGGAAGCAGTTCCCATCCCTTGGTTTCCAAACCATTGAAAATGGCTCAGTAGAAGACTTTAAGAGTATAGTGGGAAATCATAAAGACACCACAGTTTCAAAATGTCTACTATTTTCAATGACATTATGCGGAACTAGTTACAATCTAGAATCAATGGGAAATTGTGGTAAGAATGCTGTATTGAATAGCAGTTTGGTGAGTGTTAACAGTGGCCAGAAATTAAGCAACCAATCTGTTGCATCTATGGAAGCAATTGGAGTCCTACTTCGGGCACCAATGATGTCTGATTTGAATTTATGGTCACATTGGGACCTCTTATTTGCTCCCTCTCTTGGACCTCTTGTACCGTGGTTATTGAATGATGTCAACACAGGTGAATTACTCTGTTTGGTGACCAAAGATGGCAGAGTTATTCGGTTAGATCATACAGCTACTGTAAATTCATTCTCGAAAGCTGCACTTAAAGGATCCCCTTTTCAAACAGCAGTGAAAATGTTATCTCTCATTTCACTGGTTGGGGGTGAAAAACACGTCCCCGTATCCCTTTTGAAACTCCATGTACAGCGTGCATTTGAAGTTATTTTCAAGACTTATGTAGATGGTATGGATGCATATGATAAGAATAGTTCTTTTAGTCACGGAGAAGTTTTGTGTGGACAGAAAATGATCGTTGAAATTGCTACTGGTAAATGTAGTAATTTGCACAGAGATGGAACGCAGACGGAAATTGCTGAGTCTGTACTATCACATTTTTTTCTTGATTGCCTAGGGTATCTACCTGCAGAGTTTCATTGTTTTGCTGCTGATGTGTTACTTTCTGGGATGCGGTCTGTTTTTAAGCATGCAGCTTCAGCCATTTTGGATGAATGCATCCAAATAGAGCAGCGTCTCATACTTCATGAAGTTGGCTTATCGCTTGGTATAGTGGAGTGGATTAGTGATCACCATGTATTGAGTTCCTCCGATACTACTGATTTGAACATGTCTGAGGCTTCTGGTCTCAATGCTGTTAGAGATGAAATGGGCTCACGCTCAAAATATATGCAAAATGTGTCAAAGAAGTTTGGTGCTTCTGAACAGAGTATGACTGCATGTGTTAGGGTAGATGACCATAAAGGAGGATGCGCTGATGTTAGCCTGATGGTTGGTGGTGCAGGAGCTTCTGAGGCTGGAATTGGCAGTGGTTACATACATTATCCTACTGTCATTAATGAAAATAAAGATGCTTTCGAGGTTATTGAGTCAATCAGGAGAGATGAATTCGGTTTGGATTCAAGCCTATTGAACTTTGAAAGTATTGTCTTAAAGAAACAGCATGCTCGCTTGGGGAGAGCTCTGCACTGTCTTTCACAAGAATTATATTCGCAAGATTCCCATTTTCTTCTTGAGTTGGTAAGGCTGTATTTGTTTTTGTTGTTGTTGTTGTTTTTTTTTTTTTTTTCTTACTTAGTCCAATTGTCCACTACATTAAATAAACTATACAGATGGTCTGCTTCTGTTACCCTTTTTCTCTTATCTGGTATGTGCTTGGTCAATTGGTCGCTTTCTATACTTCCTCCATGCAATGTTTTGGGAAGTTCATAACCTTGGATCAACCCGAAGGTCTGGAGAAATTGTGAATTAAGATGCCTACTCTTTGCATACGAAAATACTTTCTATTCCAGTTGTGCCCCAGGCCTCTGGGAAAGCATAAAAGTAACCCAACCCCTGCGCCACACGTGTGACTCATGTATGTGCTTTGTATTTAGAAGCCTGTTGGTGTTAACTGTTCATGTGGTCTGTTTAGTAATTGATACTCGCTTATATGCCCGGGACTTTGATTTGATATGTGGGGATTTACCATTCTGGTGTTTTATTTGATGAATTTTTTTTTTTCAAAAAAAGAAAAAAGAAAAAAAAGAATTGCGTTACTCTTTACATATGGCGCACTAAAAAAAGTAATTTATGCTTCACTCCTTTGAAAAAAAATAAATTTTTTTGCTACATAGGTCACTCTGGTTGGTGCGTTTTTGCAATTAATGTTTCAAAATCAAAAGATTAAGTCTGTTATTCAGACCCAGATTTTTAAGACATAAGAAAATTACAATCTCTTTATTTTTTTACAGGAATATTTTTTTGGGGTTCCAAAAGACCATCTTTTGGGTTTCTAAAACTGTTGTTATTTTCCACGGTCATGTACATTTAATAGAGACATTGATATTCAGCCCAAAGAATATAGGTCTTGAGTTCCCATTTGTTGTTTTCTTTGAAATCTTGTCTGAAAATTGGATCAAGCCTTTTATTCCAGTTTGAAGTCTGTTTGGAATCTCAACTGTGGCTGTATTTTTCCTGTAACCTGATTTTCATTGTGGACATATTCCTCACCATAGTGCATGGTTAGTCTTGTATGGATCTGAAGCTCAGGTCACAAGCCTTGAAACTCCTATAATGTATTGTCCCAAAGTCAAGTTTTTATGGATTAAATTATATCTAAGAAAATGTGGGGAAATAGGAAGAAGGAAAAGTGCTGGAGAAGATGGCTTCTCCACACACGTCCCAACATGTCAAAAATATAGTGTGCACCCCCAAATTGACAAATTGAAAACTGTGGGTACAAATTGTTTATGAGTCTTGTGACGAGGACTGTAATTGTCATTTACCCTCCAAAAACTTGGTTTCTTCTTAAATATCTCATATTTTACCAGGAAAAGAAAAGAAGAAATCACTTTCTCAGGTCCATAAGCATATAGGTTGAATATAGAGGTGTCTATCCTTTGGGCTTTTTAATGTACATCAAATGGGTTTAATAATATTTTTGATTTGTAGTCTTTGGGAGAGAGTAAGTTACTTGGCAGCTCTTTGGGTCTCTGTTTTGTTGGTTTCTAAAGACTACAGCCTTTCATCAATTCTATTAGATTGGAAGGCTGCTGTAATCTAGGGTCCTTGTTCTTGTCTTGTAGGGGAGTTGCGTGTTTCCTAGTCCTGCTGCTGCTGTTGTTTGTTTGGTAGCTCTGTTCCTTTACGGATTTCTTGTCCACTTTGTTTTTTTATTTATCCCTGCTGTTCATTTTTTGTTTCTATTTAATTGAACTTAAAAGTATACAAACATCTGATAAGTTCTTGATGTTTTAAGTGTCTATATTGCGTCAGGTTCAAAATGCTGATGATAATACTTATCCAACAAATGCGGAACCAACTCTAGCATTGATTCTTCAAGAGTCGGGTATTGTTGTTTTGAATAATGAGCTAGGCTTCTCTGCCCAGAACATAAGAGCTCTTTGTGATGTTGGAAATTCAACCAAGAAAGGATCTAATGCCGGATATATAGGGCAAAAGGGCATCGGTTTCAAATCAGTATTTCGTGTAGGTCTCTCTCTCTCTCTCTGTGTACATTTTTTTGGACGATCAGGTTTCATTGATATGTTAATGCCTTTTCGCAGGTCACAGATGCTCCAGAAATTCATTCTAATGGATTTCACATCAAGTTTGATACAAGTGAGGGTCAGATTGGTTTAATTTTGCCTACAGTTGTATCTCCTTGCAACCTTGAGTTGTTTAGAGAGCTGACATCTAGTGACATTGATAAACCAGATTGTGACAACTGGAACACTTGTATTGTTCTTCCTTTTAGATCGAAGGTATCAGATGGAACTGTCATGAACCGCATAATGAATATGTTTTCAGATCTTCATCCATCCTTACTACTCTTTCTCCACCGCCTGAAGTGTATCAGGTTTAGAAACCTAATCGATGATTCACTTACTGTCATGAGAAAAGAAATCGTAGGAGGTGGTATTGTTAAGGTCTCTCATGGGAGTACGAAGATGACATGGTTTGTAGTATCTCAGAAATTGCACTCTGATAATTTTCGTAGTGATGTACAAACAACCGAAATCTCAATTGCCTTTACATTGGAGGAATTAGAGAAGGGCACTTATGTTCCACATATAAGCCAACAGCCGGTTTTCGCATTTCTTCCTCTTAGAACCTATGGTCTGAAATTTATTCTTCAGGGTGATTTTGTTCTTCCTTCATCCAGAGAGGAAGTGGATGGAGATAGTCCCTGGAACCAATGGCTATTATCAGAGTTTCCAGGTTTATTTGTCGATGCAGAGAAATCATTTTGTTCACTTCCCTGTTTTAAAGAGAATCCTGGGACTGGTGTGGCAGCTTATATGTCCTTTGTTCCACTTGTTGGGGAAGTGCACGGTTTCTTTTCTTCTCTTCCTCGATTAATTATTTCTAAATTACGAATGTCAAATTGTTTACTCCAGGAAGGAGAAAATAAAGAATGGGTTCCTCCATGCAAGGTCCTAAGAGGTTGGACTAAACAGGCTCGTTCACTTCTCCCTGATGGTATACTGCACGAGCATCTTGGCCTTGGATTCTTGGATAAAGATATAGTTCTGCCTGACCCACTTGCAAGAGTTCTAGGTATTGCAGAGTATGGCCCCACAGTTCTGCTTCAGGTAATGGGTTCTTTATGTGGTAAGCAGAATGGCCTCAAATCAATGGGAATGGTTTGGATGGCCTCTTGGCTAAGTGAACTATATGCAATGTCATTCAAATCTTCTTTTGGAACTTCCTTTGATTCTGGAATAGAAATGGGATTCCTAGAAAAACTTAAAAAAATTCCATTCATACCTCTTTCAGATGGTTCATCTGGTGCAGTGGTTGAAGGCCCAATTTGGCTACACTTTGATGCTGCAGGGACAGGTTTTGGAGATCATCATGGACTTGAATCTTTTCCAAATTTATATGCTAAACTTCGGATTGTAAGTCCAGGGCTCCTTGCATCATCTGCTGATGTACCATCCATAGATGTGACGCCAATTGACAAAGTCATTAGTATGCTTCACAGAATTGGTGTCCAACGGTTGTCCGCACATGAGATTCTCAAGGCGCATATCTTGCCAGCTATATCTGATGATAGAGTAACAGTTAGGGATGAAGATTTGATGACTGATTATGTTTGCTTTGCAATGGTCCACCTACAGTCGAGCTGCTCTGATTGTCATGCTGAAAGGGAATACATGATAGCAGAACTACAACATAAAGCTTATATTCTAACTAATAATGGCTTTAAACGACCTGCTGAGGCATCAATTCATTTCAGTAAAGAATTTGGGAATCCTGTGGACATAAATAGGTTGATTAATAGGCTAAATCGGAGTTGGGATGAGGTTCATATCTCCTATTTGAAGCATCCAGTCACTAAATCACTTTCAAATGGACTGATGAAGTGGAGAGAATTTTTCCAGAATATAGGCATTGTGGATTTTGTGAAGGTAGTTCAAGTTGAGAAGGGTTACCCTGAGTTGTCTGAAGCTTTAGTTAATAATCTGACTTGGGACCAGCACACTATTTCCCATGAATTGAATGCCACGGATTGGGAGTCACCTGAATTAGTCCATTTACTATCCCTATTGACCAGATATGGCAACAGAAAGGGTTGTGAGTATCTTTTAGAGGTTTTCAATTCATTATGGGATGATTGTTATAGTGACAGAGCTTCAGGGTACTGCTCTTCCAAGTCTTTAGCAGATAGAAAGCCCTTCAAATCTTCATTTGTGAGCACCATCTGCGATGTGCAATGGGTAGTATCAGGAATGGACGATAAACTTCATTATCCTAAGGATCTATATCACGACTGTGTTGCAGTGCGGTCAATTCTTGGTGCATCTGCCCCATATTTTGTTCCAAAGGTCAGTTTAATATAGTACATACGAAATTCTCATTCCTTTCAGGATGCCCAAATTCATAGGTTGCCAATACTACCTACTATTTATATTAATTTGAGAATTCATGTGTGTGTGTGTGTTTGCTAAAGTTAAAACATCCAACCCAAACGAAATAGCAATTAAGAGAGACGCCAGATCATATTTACAGGATATGCCCGATGGACCCAAAATTCCTGATGGGCAGATCTGCCTTAGCGTGCCTTCTCATGCCTGACCCATATTCTTGCCAAGGAGACAAATCATATTGGTTGATGTGAAGCGTTTGCGGTTAATTCCCACATCGAGTCGTAGAATCTTATTTGCAAAACAAAACCAACCCGATAGTTAATATTTGATCTATAGCTTCTCCCTTTCCTCCGTCATAAGAGTGTTGTGGGAGTCTGGCTTGTCATGAAGTGACCATAAATTTCTCTATGTTTCTCGAATCAGTGTAATCATTTGCTGTTTAGCTGTATGAAAATCCAAATCTGCAATTCCTTATTGTTATTTGTGATACAATTATATATATATATATATTTTTTTTATGCAGGCTAGCAGTGAAAAGTTTGTATCTGATATTGGTTTTAAGACAAGAGTCTCTCTTTATGACGCTCTGGAGATTTTGAAAATATGGAGATGTGAGAACCCGTTCAGGGCCAGGTATGTCTTTATTGTTTCCCACAACTATCGTCTTCATTTTCTGAAGTGAGATTATTAGCTTCGGGTACATATGGATACCTTAGGCCACTTTATGCTGTTCACCATTGTTGTTAATAGTTAATGCACTGAATCTAAAAAATCATGTAATGCTAAAACAAATAGAGTTCTTCATAGGGTCTCATTTGTCGACTTTAAGTCCGCTGTAGATTACTCTGTTATATTAATTTAAGCTACTTGACTTATATGATTACGGATGGCCATCGTGTTGAATATGTTTTTGGAACAGAACTACTGTATGTAGTTGTTGGCCACAGCTGGTACTGGGCCTTGGTTCATCTGCTTATGTTTCTAATTATTGTCTTTTCTTGAGTGAAACATAAATTATTTTTTTCCCGAAAATAAATACCGCTGTTGACATGTGTAATAGTGCCTTGTATTGGTGTGCGGCTGAGCCTAAACATGCTTGATGTTTTCTTGTAATTAAATATGCAAAGATAGCTGACACGAGCATTGGGTCAGTGGATTAGTTTTGAAACAGAATTTGAAGCCATGTTGGTCGCTGATAAATTAGATGATTTGTGTTGCATCTTGTTGGAATTTTTCCATCCTTGCGGAGGATGTAGTCATAGTGAGCCAGACTAGATTTAACAATGTCATATAGATCTATTTCTGGCTGTGTTGCGGTATATTTATTTTATATCAATTATCCTGCGCAAGCAAGCCTTTTCATTTGGTGAAACTGTTTTTTTTTCGTTGTTGTGAAAGAGACAATTGTATTGCTTCTTTTATTATTGCTCTAGTGTACATGATTTGCATCTCCTTTTCTTATTCTCACACTTACTTTTTGTGTGTGTCAGCCTATTACAAATGTCCAAATTTTACGCATTAATCTGGAATGAATTGGCTTCTTTAAAGAAGACAACTGCGGAGTTCCATTTGGAACCTTTTGTATTTGTTCCATACGATTGTAGCTTTCGCCATGAGGATGTGGTGTCTGGTACATTTTTGTCACCTGACGAAGTATACTGGGATGATTCCAATTTGTTTGTGGACCAAATCAAGGAGATCCATCTTCAGTGCAGCTCAACAGTTGGTAATCATGGCCCCATAAACAAGATTTTGAGTAATTTCTACCCGACCCTTCATGACTTCTTTGTTGATATATGTGGAGTAGATGAGATCCCTCCTCTTCGTAGCTACCTTCAGAATTTGCTAGAGTTTTCAAAAGCTGTTTTGCCTTCACAAGCCGCTAATGCCGTAAGCACTCCAGTTCAGAGTAATATTGTAACTAGTCGAATGGCCTGATTACTTAAGTGCTTCTTTGTTGTCTCAGGTTTTTCAAGTTTTTAAGAAGTGGACTGATGAGCTCCAGTCAGGATCGAGTGCTGAGGATATTGTTTACTTGAAGGATTCTCTAACAATGATGGAATATACTGTGCTTCCTACTGTAAAAGATAAGTGGGTTTCTCTACATCCTTCCCATGGTCTCGTGTGCTGGTGTGATGATATGAATTTTAAAAAGCAGTTTATGAATATGGATGGGATTGATTTTCTTTACTTTGGTGAACTGAGTAATGATGATGAAGAGATCCTACACACAAAGATCTCCATCCTCATGCAAACCTTAGGAATTCCTGCACTTTCAGAGGTAAGATACTTTTGTGTGTGAGCATCCATGCGGGTAATTCTCACCATATGCTTTGAAGTCAAAAGTTGAACTTGAATAGGTTAACATCATATTTACAGTTTGTATGTGATAGAGATTCTGCAATGTATAATCAACTGTAAATTTGAGGTGCTATATGTTGCCACTCAAATCAAAGATTTAATAATAATAATGATAATAATAATAATGCGGAAATATATCTTTAGATAATTTACTTACAATGTTTGCCCTCTTCAACTCATGTGCGTTTTGAGTGCAGGTTGTGACTCGTGAGGCAATGTTTGATGGTCCAACAGATTATAGTTTCAAAGCTGCATTGCTGGATTGGGCTCTGCCATATGCGCAGCGCTACTTACATAGTTTACATCCTGATAAATATTCTCAACTCAAGCAGTCTGGATTTGATATACTGAATCATTTGCGAGTAGTTGAAGTTCAAAAGCTGTACTACCGCAATGCTATAAAGATTGCTGGAAGTGAATCCAAGGACCAAACAGAATGTAGTTGTCTTCTGCAGGTATGTTATTTCATCTTTCATCCAATGTTCCAACAAAAGAAAAATTGGTGTAGATTTGTTTGCACCAATATATACCCTTCTCCACGGAAAAAGAAAAATAAAATGTACACTATTTTCATAGAATTAATTCTTTCCAATATCATCTTGTAAAAATGCAAGTGATGCTGCTTGTGGTTTACGGAATACCACAAAATGATATTTCTTTTTCTTATAAATACAGGATCATGATCTTTATACAACCCAGGAATCAGATTCTCACGCCTTATTTATGGAGCTTTCACGTTTGTTTTTTGATGGAAAACCAGAGTTACACTTGGCAAATTTCCTTCATATGATCACAACAATGGCTGAATCAGGTTCTACTGAGGAGCAGATAGACTTTTTTATCCTCAATAGCCAAAAGGTGCCAAAGCTTGTTGATGAAGAATCTGTTTGGTCACTGTCGCTTGTGCATAACGATAGCTTATCCCAGCCGAGTGACTGGCCCTTTGTTGGTTGGAAAACCCCAATGAGTTATGGTTATGCAAGTACGACCCAGGCTCAGGCACAATTTGCACAGCCTGCCAGTGTCTCACAAATTGATATGGGTAATGATTCTGAATACCCTGTCAGACAAACTGTTGAATCAACTCCCATTTCAGTCGACGTCAAATGGACTATCGGTGAGGATACAGCAACAACATCTGCACCTTTAAGCCTGCCAAGCTCCAGTGTTTTGCAAGAAGAATATGATGATCGTTGCAATGAGACTGTTATGGATACTGAATCTGATCTTATCAATCTAAATTTTGTTGTTGATCCTCGCCACTTTGGTTCATCTGATGGTAGCAAATCAGACCATCCTAGATATGGCAGCTCTAGTGGAAGAGATGCAATGCTTACCGGGAGGCTAGGTGAGGTTGTGGCCTATAAATACTTGATTGCTAAAGCTGGCAAGTCAGTTGTGAGATGGGTTAATGAAAGAATTGAAACTGGGCTACCCTATGACATAGTTGTAGGTGGGAAGGGAGGTAGGCGAGAGTTCATTGAAGTTAAAGCCACCCAAATACAAAACAAGGATTGGTTCCGCATTTCAATGAGGGAGTGGCAGTTTGCAGCATGTAAAGGCGAAGCCTACAGCATTTTGCATGTCCTCTTGTTGGTTAATAATGCTGCAAGAGTCTCATTTTACAAGAATCCTGTAAAACTGTGTCACCTGGGCAAGCTAGAGTTGCATCTTATGATGCCTAAGCCGGAGAAGGAATTATTTCTTCTGTCCTGATAGGCACTTCATAGCAATCTCTGCTTCTGTGAAGCTGCATAGGTAAAACGAATGGAGGTTACTTTATGTTCAACTTATCTTTTACGATCCAAAGCGCAGCTATGCTTTTTATGGTTCCGCATGCCGAGTTGCTGCCCTCGCATTACAGAATGTTTTAGCACATGAGCTCTGTAAGCATGTCTGGTTGATAAGTTTAGCATAAAATAGTCTGGCTTGTACAGATAAATGGTCACTTGAGTAGTCATACTTGTGCAGGTGTATTTTGTGAAAGTGAGTAGTACTGTAAAATACGTTTCTTATAACTTGTTTCCAAGGCCTTGTTACATACGTTGTACAGTGATTTACTCGTTTGGGATTCTAACCTGTTGTACATTGATTTACTAGTGTATGATTCTAACCTATTACAGCGACAAGATCTTCTGCCTTGGATACATTTCAGACTCGGTACATTGAAATTTTCTTCTAACTAATTGGTATTAGTAAGTTAATTTTATGGAATGCGTAGCTGAGCCGATGCAATTTTCTTTTAACAAATCCTCTTTATTTTTCTCTCTTTGCAACTGAGAATCAATACCAAAGTATGACTAATACGAAGTCAAATTCACAGAAACACTCTTCATGTAGGATCCTACAGATTGACATCCAAACCATCTCCTCTTCCATTGCCTTTTCGATCGTAATTTGGTCAGTTTTCCTTAATTTTTTCTCAATTGCTCTCTCGATCTTCTTACTATATTTTCCTCTCTTTTTTCAAATATGAGGTTTGAGCTGTGGTTTATAAAGCCTGTTTAAAAGCTCTGTGGGTTTAATACAGTGTTGGGATTTGCGTTTAGGATCGTAACATTGAGTTTTATGTGTATTTTGGGTTTTAAATTAAAGTTTTGATCTTTATTAATGAGATTTATGGGTTTCAACCAACTTCTTTATGTTAAATTTGATTCCCTTGCAGAAACCCTGCGGTTCTTTGTGAATGAAGAACTTCTCAATATTGCAGGTATTTGGTGGACTTTTTTGTTAAAAATATTATTAAAAATTACGTAAAATTTCCTGTCTCGTTGATATGAGATTTGGGTGACAAAAGCTTTTTGACTGAGTTCTTAATTTTAAGGGTCCCTATAATAGGTTATTTTAGGTTTCTATTTAGCTTACTTCTGTTGAATTTAACATGAGTATTAATTTTGGTTGAATTGACAATAGACTGGTGATAGAGCGAAGCTGAAGAACATGGCTTTGGTTGAATCTACGTCATGGACATAATGTGCATTTACTGTATCATATGCGCCCTGGCATCCGTCTCAGACAATTTTGACAGTCCAAGGGCTCCTTTCTTCTCTGAGTAGATGTATGAATGTATGATTCAAGTAGCGAATTTGAGATACCAAATTGGGTGGTGGTTCTTAACCTGTTTGTTTTGTTTGTTTAGGAGCCATTGTTAAATAGTTTCAGAAGCAACCAAATGGGAACAACAAGGTAAATTTCATTCATGTCTTTTCTGTTGGTTTTTGTATTGTTTCAATTTTTTTTCTGAATGTGATTTCAATTTGGTGTTACCCTAAATTGATTTTTATCACTGCCTTTCAGTCTCATATTTTGCTCATTGATAGTACTATTAAGAAGTGATGAATGAAATCAGTAGGATCCTTCGCTTTACATAGTATGTATGCATGTTAGATGAAACATTAAAATGCTTATAGTATACAGTGCTCCAAAAGCCTGAATCTGTGTTATATACCGTATGCATAATTTTCAGAAATCTTTGTCTTAGTCTTTCTGCGATTTTCTTTATCTTACTTAAAAAAAATTGTGTGTTTGTTTATCTTGCTGTTTTTTATTCTTACCCCCTTTATAGAAAAGTTATATTGTGTTCTTAAATATACAGGTTGAGGGATTTCAGTATGGCAGAAGCTATTTTTGGGGTGGTATAGAAGTTGTACTTCCTTTTGGGAAAAGTTGAACCAGGTTCATTGTAGCTTATGGAACCTCAAATGGGGTACTAATCTCATGTTGTCTGATTCAATGTGACAAAGTAGCTTATTTGTTTATGAGTTCACTATGTTCTTAATTCATTTTTTGTTGTTGAAGTTTGGTGTGTACTGTCTAGCAAGGTTATAGCTTCAATATATTGTACATATATAGTACTAGTATGGCACCAAAGATCTAACAATGCATATATGACCGTGTTTTTGTCAAAATTCGTAGACTCACAGATACTGGTGGATCTTGGTGTGAATTCTATCTGTAAATCCTGCTAACTACGGGAATACCGGGCGGGGTCGGTCTATTCCGCTCCGATGCCTAAGTCAGTATAGTTGGAATAAACTGATAACTTAACCGGGAATGAGTAGTTGAAGTATTGATTACCTATTAATGAGGGTAGTTGGGACTCATATATAGGCTGCCGGGTGTGAGGACTGACCTCACCATTCGATGTGGGACTGACCCCCTTCTGCACATATTACTGTACTGTTTCGGCCCCTGTTTGGGCAGTTCACGTGCCTAGGTCACAGGTAAGAACTGCCCGGGCTCGGGTGCAGGTGTTCATGCTTTGGCCCCGGGCCCTGAGCCGGGTTCAGAAGTCCTGGCTACGGGTCTGGGGGCCTGGGTAGCCTCTCTATGGTTACTGTCAACAAGTCCCCCAAGTTCCTGGTGAAACGCCATCTTGAATAGGAACTTAAATATGTCATGCTTTATAGGCCCGCAGACCCGCTGGGGCACTTACCCACCGGTACCCTAGTCCCCCAAGTCTACGTTTAAGATTAGGTTTGGCCGAGCGTTCGAATAAACCTGTTATGATGATGCATAATGTGATGTTGATGCTGACAGTTGCATATGGGTAGAAGATGTAGTACGGGAGATGATAATATGGCGTTGAAATCCGCCATGTTATGTTCCGGGAAAAACCCGGTGAAGATAGCGAATGAGATGATGTGACGTTGAAATCCGCCATGCTATGTTCCAGGAAAACCCGATGAAGATAGTGAATGAGATGAACGAGTCCCCCACATTTTAGTACCGTAACCACAGAGGGCACTGGTTAACTAAAGCGGTGGATGACGAGGTGAAAGTGTATCACCGGGAAACATGCCATGTGTTATAGGAGTTTCTGGTGGGTGGCTTGGCCCGGAGTGATCCTGGGCAGCCGTCCCCACGTGTCACACAGCCCCTTGTTCTTATAGGCATATAGGATGTGCATGATTTTTAGCCTGCGGGAAGAGTTGTCCTATATGAGAGGATCAAGTCTTTCGGGGTGAAGCGGTCTCGTGTTGGTACCGGAGACATCCCCGGTAGAATGGCCCGTACCATTGGAGTATATGTTAGAATGCCCCGTACTTGTTGGAATATTTCAGGGGTAATAATAATAATCCTGCAGGGTTTCTAGCATGCGGGAAGAATTCTCCTGTGTTAGAGGAAAAGTTATTCCGGCGGGATATCTCGATTTGTTGGAGTACTTCAACATTAGGTGGAGTAGGCTCTAGGCGGGAAGGTTCGAGTATGTCCCCTGCTCTTTCAACTACCCTCCGCATGTGAGGCAAGTGGCTGACATGTATTGAAGGGGGTATTCCATTAGTCCCATCAGTTATGATGGCCTGGGAAGTTACCAATACTAGGACACGTGCCGGTAGGAGACGGTCAGAGATGGATGGATGACCCGGATCCGCTGGCGCTTTACTTGCCCTACCGAGTAGTTTGTGGGGGGGGGGGGGGGGGGGGGGGGCGTTGGGCATGCATATAAACCCTTGCCTGCTCGTGTGTTTTTCGTTTGGCTGAGAACTGATGCCTTGTTTAACCTCGTTCAACACAATTGCTCGGTGCTTAACAGCTGTTGCGTTTCCATTGTTGTGCACACTAAAAGTGAGTCCTGGTCCTTTGCGATTATGAAATTGTTTCTCCTCCCCCTTTTTTGTTCGTGGGTGGATCCGATGGGCAGTTGGTGGTATCTAGATTAGCCCTTTGGATAGGACCCTTGTAGTACCGGATCTCCGGGAGAACTGGGAACTTTTGGCTGAGATGCCTAGCGGCCGGTGTGGGCTATGCTGAGGCACTATATGCTTCGGATTGCCCTGCGGTGGTTGTTGTTTTTAGATTGTGTTTCTGATCGGGCAAGGGGGTTTTTTTTTTCTAGGTCACATGGATTCTGGGAGCTCCAGTGAGATTTCTGGATCGGCCGCCAGGCGATCGGTGAGGGACAACCAAGAGAGGATGGAGGACTGGCTTGCCTCCTCTTCCTCAGGGCCGAACGCCAGCGCTCGCTCGACCGGCGAGGCGTCGACGTCTGGGTCTCTGGGATAGGAGGATGCTCCCTATGGAGTGTCCTTGGGCACTGCCCACCCAGGAGGGGCCTTGCGCCACATACTTATGGACGGGGATAAAACCACAAGCTGTGATGAGCCGGAGGGCTCATTATCTCCCGGGGAGATTGCTGCTTTTCGGGCGAGGTGAAATATTCCTGGAGAAGTAGATCTACGGCCTCTACATGCCGGAGAGTTGGTTTGCAACCCGGATGAGGGTTGTGTTGCCATTCATGAGGACCAATTCCGACATGGGCTATCGCTCCCGCTGCCGGACTTTGTGCAGTACCTTCGGTACTTGAGTCTGAACGGCCACCTGGTCTACGACCGGTTCAAAAATGAGATGTTCCGGATGCATGCCATGCTTGTTGGCACGATCAGTGACTTTCCTGGGAGGGGTATGTTGTCGGGCAGCGTCACCAGGGGTTACAGGGCTTGTTCAGAGTGCATGACTGTTGATTGCTCCAGTCCTCATTGCAGCAAGATTGTCCAGATGCGTCACCGTCGTTGGCTTCCGCATGACCATCCATTTAGGGACGATGCACAGGCTTTTGATGGGACTGAAGAAAGGGGCTGGGCACCCGAGCAATGGACAGGGGAGGAAATATTGGGAGTGTTGAATGAGTATGACTTTGGTCCGCTTAGCAATCATCCCGATGTGTTGCGCACGATTCCAGAGAGGCCAGATCGGTATAGGTTCTGGTCACACAAGAGCATCTTATGGGAACTTCCTTATTGGGCCAGGTTGGCTACCAGATACTACCTGGATGTCATGCATATAGAGAAGAACGTGGGTGAAGCCGTAGTTGGCACAGTTTTGATTTGGGAGAAGAAAACAAAAGACACCCCCAAGGCACGCGTTGATCTGAGAAATATGGAACTGCAGGACCATTTGTGGTTGAGAGAGGGCAAGAGCAAAATGCCCCAAGCTCCTTACACCGTCACCAGGGACCAGAAACATGAAATCTTTGGATGGCTGAGTAATGTTAGGTAACTTTTTATTAGGCATGTATTCCCTAAAGAATCCATCTGTTGTTGGACGACTATATATGCATGAAATCTAATTGTTGTTAATGGCTATGCAGGTATCCTTATGGCTATGCGGGTAACATAAGCAAGTGTGTTAACTACCGAGACAACAAGATGTACGGATTGAAGAGTCACGACTGCCATGTACTGCTTCAATGCCTCTTCCCTATTTTCATTCGAGCGTACTTGGAGGATGAAGTGGTTGAGCCATTGGTGGCGTTGTCAAGATTCTTCCAGAAGTTATGCGCTAGAGAAGTTAGAAAATCAGACCTCATGAGAATGCATGAGGAAATCGTTTTTATCTTGTGCAAGTTCGAGAGGATATTTCCCCCAAACTTCTTTGACATCATGCCTCACCTGATGATCCATCTTCCCCAACAATTGTTGCTTACCGGTCCCGTACACTACACTTGGATGTATCCCATCGAAAGGTACATGTTATTCATAAATTTGAGTTATACATGTTTTTAAATAAAAGTTGCATGCTCTTAACATGCACTTGTTAACCTTGCAGACAACTTGGAGACTACAAGAAATATGTGCACAATAAATCTGCGCCTGAGGGGTGTATTGCTGAAGCTTACATTGCGCATGAGTGTGTAACGTATGCCAAGTTGTACTTGGGAGCGATGGAGGACCCCCCACAACATCCAAGTCGAGATGACCCCGAGTTCAACCTATCTATCGTCGCCAACTCTGTTGTACCATACGGAAGCTTCAAGAAGAAGGGTGTGGACAAGTTGCCTGACCATGAGGTAGGGATTGCCCAGTGGTGGGTTCTAATAAACTGTCCGGAGGTACAATATTGGAAACGAACCCATCTTCACTGCAAGGAAGTTCGCGGTGATGTCGAGTACCACAACACGACGTTTGCAGACTATTTTCCACAATGGGTAAGTGTATAAATATATATATTAGATGGCTTTCTTTTACAGTTCCCTATTCTTTAATCATAAACACACCAACTGATTTGAGTTATATTTTTCAGCTGATGCAAGTGGCTGCGAGGGGTGGTCATACAAATTACTCAGAGGAATTGAGGCTGTTGTCGATGAAGCCGATATCTTCCACAGTCCGCCCAATGTGTGATGTCAACGGCGTTAAGTATATATGTGAAGCTAGAGACGGGGAACGCAAAACACAGAATTGTGGGGTGATGGTCGATGGTGTAGAGGGGGGCGTGGATTTTTACGGTGTCCTACAGTCAGTTGTTGAACTCATTTATGGGAACCGCATGAAAGTCCACTTGTTCAAGTGTCGATGGTTTGATACTAGGCCGCACCGCATACGGATCGATCAGTACGGCATACTTTCGGTGAATACCGCCACTAGTGTGTATGAAGATGACCCCTTTGTTTTCGCCACAGCGGCCAAAAAGGTCTTTTATCTTGACGATCCATTGAACAAAGGCACGTGGAAGGTAGTTAACCATGTGTCTCAGCGAGACATATACAGTGCTACCACACTTGGTGTGAGCACAGAGTGTCAAGAAGCGACCGCATACCAAGAGCCGGACGCCGGCGACATTCCGGAATCCTCCACCATCCGCGATAATAATGTGACGCCGGGCAGAGTGGTTCGACTTCCTAGGGGTTAGGTGCCCATGTATGATGTTAATCCGAATCGTCTATATCAGGCAGACGATGACTCAGACGACGAGTACGAGCACCGGTTGCCAGATATTAACTACTATACTACGTCTGACTCAAGTGATGAGGATGATTCTGATTATCATCCTTAGTATATTATTTATGTATGTATTTGTGTACGATGGTGCATGCATGTATGAATACATTTTTGTCCTTAATTACCGTTTTCGGAGTTTATGGGAAATTGTATTGAATTGTTTGTGTGATGTTCAGGAATTTATCAGGTGAAATAGGCAATTTTCATGCCCTAAATGGCAAATTTTCAGAAAGATAAGCATTATAGCCGACGAAATGGACCATACTTCGTCGGCTATAATGCCCATTCTGGGTAATTTAATATGCAAGTCGTCGGCTAACGACAAAATGTTGAAGGTCGTCGGCTAAAGTATAGCCGACGACCTGTAATTCGTCGGCTATAACCCCTGGCCCGGATGTTGACCGAAACCATTGCTTGATCCTTCAAATGCAAAAGTGTCGTGAAATAAGATACGACCGAAATATTGAAATACGTCTACGGTTGAAAAATGGGAAGATTCCGACAAAATCTGTGTGCCGAATGTTGCGGTTAGCTGTTTTTTACTTCCGTTTTCCTATGGGTAGCCTGACGTTCGGTAAATATTTTGAGGAAAATTTTTATACGATTAGTTGCGTCTCATCGATCTGAAACTATTCTCTGTTGAAGGTCAGGCCAAAAAACGTCATTTAGACGGGCCAATTTCCGTTTTAAAGCGTTTAGAGGTTTGACTTTGCAGTTTGACCGTACCGATCGAGCCTTTAACGTTGTCAGATGTAGTTGGAATTTTTTGTATACATGTATTTAATCTTAACAGTGATATCTGACGGTTGGAATAGATTTTCCAAACTTTTAGATTCGAAATCGGAACATATGCACTAATGTTCCTTAACTTGTTTACTAAGTGTTTAAGTGAATGTATAGTTTCAAATAGTTGCTATACGTAGACCCTTCAAATGCAAAAGTGTCGTGAAATAAGATACGACCGAAATATTGAAATACGTCTACGGTTGAAAAATGGGAAGATTCCGACAAAATCTGTGTGCCGAATGTTGCGGTTAGCTGTTTTTTACTTCCGTTTTCCTATGGGTAGCCTGACGTTCGGTAAATATTTTGAGGACAATTTTTATACGATTAGTTGCGTCTCATCAATCTGAAACTATTCTCTGTTGAAGTTCAGGCCAAAAAACGTCATTTAGACGGGCCAATTGCCGTTTTAAATCGTTTAGAGGTTTGACTTTGTAGTTTGACCAAAGAATAGCCGACGACATACTTAACTTCGTCGGCTAAACTCTTGCGATCCGCGCCGTTTCATTGTCGGCCGTTGGATGGGCGAGATCTGACGGCTGCTGAGAGCGTGAAGTATAGCCGACGAGATTCGTATTATAGCCGACGAGATTCATATTATAGGCGACGAAATCCATACTTCGTCGGCTATAACCGGCCCGCAAAGCCCAACTTCGGCCCGGCCCGGATTTCGGGTCAGAGTATAGCCGACGAATTTCGTCGGCTATGACTATAGCCGACGAATTAAAATTAAATCGTCGGCTATAGTCCTTCGATTTAAAACGAAACAGAGGCGCCTCTCCCTCATTTTCCCGAGCGTTTCCGAAATCCCTAATCGCCTAAACCCCTCCCCGACGCCGACCGACCACCACCTAGCCTCCCCGACGCCGACCGACCCTCCCCTGCCCTACCCGACCCCTCCCCGCCCCGTCCCCGTGCTTCCCGACCCCTCCCCGACCCGAACTGCATACGGATCGATCCCCTCTAGCAGCCGCCCCTAGCCGCCGTCGCCGCCGCACCGCACCACCGGTCCTCTTCCAGACTGCACCACCATGTCAGGTAGTCCCGATCGAGCCTCATTTAGGGTTTTTATTAATTTTGTGGAATTTTGTGTTTTTGTGAAATTTAGGGTTTTTGTGAATTTTTTGTGGAATTTAGGATTTTTGTGAAATTTATGGAATTGTGTGGATTTTTTGTTAATTTTGTGGAATTTATATACTAATTTTGTGGATTTTTTGTTAAATTTAGGGTTTTTATATACTAATTGTGGAATTTTGTGGAATTTATATACTAGTATACTAATTTATATACTAATTTATATATAATTAGGTATAAATATATTTAGGTATATATATAATTAGGTATATATATATTTAATGAAGTTTTTTATTTTTGTGTGAAATTTATGGAATTTTGTGGAATTTTGTTTAATTTTGTGGAATTAACAAGAATTTTTAGGAGGATATATATATCTATATATATATATTTCAGAATATATATATATATATATATATATATAATTAGGTATAAATATATTTAGGTATATATATAATTAGGTATATATATATTTAATGAAGTTTTTTATTTTTTTGTGAAATTTAAGGAATTTTGTGGAATTTTTTTTTAATTTTGTGGAATTAACAAGATTTTTTAGGAGGATATACATATATATATATATATATATATATATATCTATATATGTTGAAGGAAAAACGTATTATGTGCCTTCGTCAATGTAACTGACGATAGATAATTATGTAGTCATTATTGTCATTAATGTATTTCCTATTACCGTTGTAATACTCACCCTATATAAAGGGGATTATCAATGAAATGAGTAGACCAATTCCGATTATTCTACAACACGTTATCAGCACTTTGCCTAACCATGAGATTTTAGAAAAAAAAAGAGAGAGAAAAAAAAAAAACAACACAGAAAAATAACCCTAATTTTTTCTGTTTTTCTGCCTCCGCCGCCCTAGCCCTCCACCAGGCCGTCGCTGCTGCTGCCCCTCTTTTTCCTAGCAGCAGCCCCGATCCCGACCCGGTCCCCTTCGATTAGCCGCAGCAGCAGCCCGTCCCACTCCGGTCCCGGCCCGCCGCTCGACCCCGATCCGATCCCCTTCGATCGGCGCCCCGATCCGGTCCCCCTCGATCAGCGCCCCGATCCGGTCCCCCTCGATCAGCGCCCCGATCCGGTCCCCTCGACGCCAGCCCAGCCGAGCGCCGACGACGCCAGCGCAGCCGAGCGCCGACGACGCCAGCGCAGCCGAGCGCCGACGACGCCAGCGCAGCCGAGCGCCGACGACGCCAGCCCAGCCGAGCGCCGACGACGCCAGCCCAGACCTCGATCGACGATCGGATCGCTCCACTGACGCCGGTCCAGCCGCCCCGATCCATCGACGCCGCTCCAGCAGCCCCGATCCGATCCCGTTTCTACCGACGACAACTCGTCGGGAAAAACTGCCTTAGAAGTTCTGCCGACAAAAAAAAATTCGTCGGTAGAGATTGTGCGACCCAACCCATTGGGCCTGATCTCGACCCGGCCCATTTTTGGCCTAACCCGGATCTGAAAAAAAGAAGAAGGATTTTTTTGGGGGTAAAATACAAAGGTAATTTTTGAAATTATCGTACAGTAATTTATATTTACTGTATAACTATTTACTATATAACTATTTACTGTTTTTCGAATTTAATAGTAAATATGAAATTTTTTTAATTTATATGGTAAATGTGAAATATATATGATTGAAGTGACTAATCATATGAATATTGTTTGTTTTTATGTGATCGACTTATCAATTACGATGCGGCGATTAATATGTGACGACTATTTGGAGTCGGAGATCGAGCAATCCATTAATATGCAGTTTATTTGGCAAACTAACAAGTAAGATCTAATTAACGTTATCATTTTCATTAAATCGTTAATGATATAATGCTCAAACTTATCTTATTATATTATGACATATATTTATGAAATTTGAGCATCATTATATGTCTATTTTATTATGTCAAATAATTGTTTTTATTTAACATGTTATTTAATTTGAGCATTGCCATGATAATGCAAATCTCATGAGCAATACAATATAAAAATGGACAAACCAATTATTGTGATAAAGCATATTCACGAAGTAAGAAAAATATGACCATTACAAATTTTGGTCTTGAGATCCAATTTTAATTTCTTGAAAATTTTTTCATCATGGATATCTTCTTGATTATATAAAAAGCAATGATAATGAAATTTCATTAGCTTTACATGCAATGAATATGGAAAAATCAAAAATTTTATTGTGATAACGAAATTTCACAAAGCATCGGGTTTCCATAAAGTATATTGGTTTATTTTAGTTGTCGTGAATGTCATAGACCGCGAAACTAATATATTTTATTCTTCCTATATTTTACAGATGGTTTAACCATCACAGTTTGACTTTGACACATTGGGCTCTGAAGAACTTGAGTACCAAATTCCCCTATTGAGCCAACAAAGGCTTGAGCATGGTATATTTATACGAACTGCTTTATGTAAATAGCTAAATATATAATTTTCAATATCTTGAATGATAACGTAAGGTCTGAAAAGAAATTCCCTGAAACAAATTATGCAAAGTAATGCAACAACCCTAAACCAAAGGGCAATGACAATGTAAGGTATGAGAAAAAGAAATTTCCTGGAACACATTTTGTAAAATAATGCAACAACCCTAAATCAAAAGGCAATGACGATGTAAGGTCTTAGAAAAATATATATATATATTCTTGAACAAATTGGGCAAAGTAATGCAACGACCCTAAAACAAAGGGTAATTACCATGGACGTAAAATTCATATAATCATCCAAAAGTAAGTGGAAACAATGTAACATTAAAAACATGACATAAGGGATATGTCATGTGCAGTGAAGCACTCTGCCATTGTTGTAATTCAATGAACTATTGATACGTACATTATAAGCTAGCAAAGAATTAGCTACGACTTTCAATAAATATGAAGAATCATATAAGTACGCGGATTTTGGAAAAGTATCTTCAATATCCAACAATAACATTGAAAATGAGTTTACAACTAAAAACATAACATCTGGGAAGAATATGTTAAATGACAAATCTCATCATTGCAACTATTAAAAGAGCAAAAAGGATCTGGCTCAATCCAAGATAGACTTTGGTTAGTCTACTTTAAAAATTTTAAGATATCCTTATAAAGGCCATTACGCCTAAATACGACTTTTGGTCATAAATTAGACTTTTGGTCTTAAAGTTTCTCTCTCTAAATTGGACAAGACTAAATGTAATCGTTGGCATGTTAATTTTTTTTTGAAATTTCTCTAAAGGAATTGAGATTATTCAAATTTTATTCATAATATACATGATTCAATTTTCTACATCGAACTTTGCAAAGTATTGCATAAAGAAAAACAACATATCATAATATAGGCATGACACAACGAACTGTGGGCAAAGAAACGCACCATGTGATCCCTAGAATAATAGTACTGAAGGACAATGGTACTAATATATCACAAAAATAGCACAATAGTACTGAAGAACTGTAGTACTATAATGAAAGTGATAAGAATCTAAATATATGTTCCTTTGGGATTCATAATGCACTTGCCTAACTGGGATTACAATACCCTTTTATTACAATACCCATCGATTTACTCTAAAAAACTTGAGTTACGTTTCGATGTATATATTGAGCATATGTCAAATTGACAATTTATGCGATAAAAGAAAATTGAATTTTGTTTTCCACATTATAAAGAAATTTACGCCACGATTTTTCATGTGAAAAAGACACAAGTGAGACTTCATTTGAGCTCCTTTGCATTACCTCTAAATGACTGCGAATGTAAACGAGTATTATAGAAGATTATATGTCAACTTAGTAGGTTCTAAGTAACCGCTAATTAAATCCAACGTCATAAGAAAATGATCTTTTGGAATTCTGACATAGATTGGCTTTGATATGGTGATCCATACATTAAAGAAACTACTATGGACACCCATATTTTTGGATAAATAGAAGCAAACACCAGAAGAATATGGTTCACATACGAATCTGAGGACGATCAATGAACATTTGATCCTCAAATATTGTCATATAGGGTTGAAGACGTATGTTCAATTCCTAAATCCCGCCGCTCCCCCAATGTGGCATTATAATATATTTGATGCACAAGCATATGCATTTATACCTTATTATGCTTCTCCTATCCGTCGTGATTTTATGGATAAAAGTACATCATTCAAAGCCTATTCGTTAAAACAATTATGATTGAGATCATCATATGCAAAGGACACATGAGTTCCTCATTATGTTGTTATATTGAATCAAAAGAGGATTCAGTGGATCGATTCAACCAACTTGCGGACACCATAGATATTTTATGGTGTTGGTTGTTGTGTCGACACGCTGGTCACGTGTCATGACACCATCCACAATTAAAATTTATGCTGCTTATGCTAGAAAGTCAAAGCACCTAGGCCGGGTTAATTTCCGTAGGTGTGATGATTTTATGGCTTATTATATGGGATTTGTAATGGACATCATATTCCTATATAAAAACCCAATTGGTCTCACGGAAAACGACTACAGTAATAGTCTTAATATTGGTAAAGCACACCAATACTTCCGTTTTGGGTTATGTAATTTTTGCATGCAGCGTTACTTTTTCATCTATGGCCATCATCATTGAACCAATTTACACCATAGCTAGTGACTATGTGTGAGGATTTTAAAGGATTTCAAACGAACTTGTAATCCTTGAGCTCTTTTGGATTGACACGGATCTACAATCCTTGAGCTCCATTAAATGTTTTTATGTGCCAAAATTACGCCGCCACAGCGCACAATGATGGGTCCATTGAGATGAATAAATATTTATGCTGAATATGAACTTCCAGCTATAGTCCGCTATGTCTAAACCTTGACAGGCGATCTCTTCACCGCTAGATTTGCGGAGTGTCACTTTGATGAGACAGTCTTCCCGTCGTTAGGGGGAGATAAAAACAAGCATGTTCAAGTGGAACGACAGGAATTGTCGTGGTTTGTCCCCACTGTGTCTCATCTCGATCCCCAAAATTCACACAAAGTAAGGTGTGTAGATATCTTATACATTAAAGTGACGAGATCATATAAACCTGCTGCAAATATACCTGCAAGGATTGTGTTTTATCAAAAGGACATGGTACCACCCAAGAGGAATTGGGTATTGCACTGCCACCATGGATGGTGGCATGGTGACGCCATAAGTGGCATAAATGGTGCCACAGGCCGTGGCTCTCCAAGGAAGAGGGGGAGGCCACCTTAGGTTCGATACATACTTGTGTAAAGGAAGAAAACAAGTTTGGCACAACCTGATCTATTGATCAGTGATACTCAAATCCGTCTCATGAGAATATTTATGGATTGTGGTTATCATTGGGGGACGCCTCAAATGTTAGAACCAATCCTTAAAGTATAGAGATCTCTACAAACACATTACACTAGTGTACATGAGGACGTGGAATAATGAGTCTACTATCGAACCATACTTCGTTGAAAAATGTCAACTTAGTAAACTGGCCTAATGGAAAGAAGCGATCCAGTATAAACAAAGAGATAGGTCTTTTGGGCAGGTGACGCCGACACCGCAAATATAAACCCTATCAAATATATCTTTGTTAGAATGCGTAATGAGAATAAGAGTATGCAAACTCACCTTATGGCGCAAGGTGTCTCAAAAACGCACTGGAATCGACTACGAGGAGATATTCTCTCGTAATGGACTACGATGAGACAAACTCTCGTAATGGATGTCATTGCACTCCAGTACCTTGTCAGTTTGGTAGTTTCCGAAAAACTGAACATGCAGCTTACGAAATGTAATCAAAACATATCTCTATGGGGATCTAAATTAAGAGATATACATGAGGATCCTAAACGGACTTGATCCACCCAAATCAAGTGACTCTAGATCACATGGGTACGTTTGCAAAAGAAATCGGAACGTTCACTAAAGTGACTACTTGATTGGAAAGGGATTGATGAATTATGCCCTTGCGTTTTCATTATGGATATATATGAACTCTAAATGAAATAAGAGAAACTCAGTGTATTGTAAATCCTAAGTTGAGAATGAAAAAGATTTTGGGAATACACAGTCTTGAAATGGAACTCAAGGACTGTAATGATGGTGATCATCCATCAATCGGCTTAGGCACTCTAAAGAATAAAGTGAGGCCTACAGATATTCCCGTGATCAGTCGAAGTCTTTACTCTAACAATAGATCCATTTTTCATCAAAAGGAAGATGACGAAGAAGTATTGGGAAATGAAATTCCTATACAAGTGCAATGACGCATGATTGTACTTAAACATAATATGTAAGACTCGACCTCTCATTCGATGTAAATTTGTAAAGCTATGTTTAGCTCTGCGCCTACGCAACGCAAATCGTTCTTTCATTAAAGATATGAAAGATTTGGGCTTATTCAATCTCTACATAGAATGTGACATGATAAAGAAATTATCCACGTCATAGCTAACTATGCATAAAGAAAAACGCATTAAAGGTGAAATAAGAAAATCTGTTGTCACAGATCAATTTCAAATCTCTTAATGGTTCACTCATACTCTAGACGAAGTAATGACTATTTTGTTATATGAAGGTCATACCACGAGTGAACCTGATGTTCAATATGAATCTATGTATTCAGTTCATGAACAACCTTATCCTCAAGATCAAAGTAAATCAAGTTGGATCTGAGGACGATGTGGCAAGATTTAGTTACTAAATCATTGCTCAAAGTCATATTTGGAAAAACATGTGAAAATGCATAACTATGCTAATGTTACTGAAGCTCCCTTGATCAAATGAAAGAATCAGGGAGAATCCCATGATTAATGTAAAAATCAGGGGGAGGTGCAGACATCAGGGGGAGTCTAGCACATACATGTTGTTTTCAAATGTAATAGGTGCGTTGCGATCTTTTTGTCCTTCGATCAAAGTTTTATTTTCTCCCATTGGGTTTTTGTTACTTGGCAAGGTTTTTAATGAGGCAACACCACATGCACCATTCTATCTCTGACTCGGCACAAGGGGGAGTGTTGAAGGAAAAACGTATTATGTGCCTTCGTCAATGTAACTGACGATAGATAATTATGTAGTCATTATTGTCATTAATGTATTTTCTATTACCGTTGTAATACTCACCCTATATAAAGGGGATTATCAATGAAATGAGTAGACCAATTCCGATTATTCTACAACAATATATATATATTTCGGAATATATATATATAATTAGGTATAAATATATTTAGGTATATATATAATTAGGTATATATACATTGAATGAAGTTTTTAATTTTTTTGTGGAATTTTTGTGAAATTTATGGAATTTATATACTAATTGTGCAGGAAACCGCCGCACTGTAGACCAATGGCTTGGCAGACCGACCGAGAGCGACCCCGACGCTCAGGCAGGACCCAGCCGTGGGGGGAGCGGATCCAGCGGTCGTCGGGGCCTACGCCGGCCTATGAGTCGACGAGAGGAGACCTTGATGGGATTGACCTCGAGCGATCCACGTGGGGGCTCCTCGTATGAGTCGACGGGAGCGGGCCCTGACTCGAGTGTCGGAGGAGGGCGCAGAGCCACCAGACCCCAGTGCACTTCAGCACTGTTCCAGGATCGGCAGCCGACCCCACCGCGTGCCGATCTGGACCCTCCAGAGATGCTCCCTGTCCCCCCACAGCGACAGCGTCCACAGCTACGGGGCCCACCGTCAGGGGGATCAGGCCCCTCAGGGTCCACGCCCCGTATGTCTCCTCCATCGGGGATGTACATGGTCCAGTTCCTCCCTGCCATCCCCGAGTACGACGCTAGGGGGAGGCAGATTTGGAGGCACGACCGACCCCACGAGATTCCCTGGGAGGAGGCCTACGTCCACAGGCCTTTCGACTCAGAGGACTGCCGCGGCCTGTGGTGTGTTCGTGAGAAGGACAAGCAGTACAACGACACAGGTAATTGGTTAGTTTAATTAATTATTTAGATTGTTTAATTAATTATTTAATTAGTTAGTTTAAATAATTATTTAACTATGTATTCATTTTAATTATGAAACAGGCGTCCTCGTAAATAAACCCGCGGGGACGAGACGGACCAGAGGGCCAGCGAACATGTCGACCCTGGAGAGGGAGCTCGCCGGTGGGATCAGGGAGATCCTGCCCGGTCCCGGTGAGGATGGACGCCCGATTGAGAGGAGAGACACCACCACCAAGTATATCAACGCGACGGGCATGCTCGTGCGGGACAGGGTCCCACTGTTGTGGCCCGACTGGGGCTCTGTGCCCGATGACATCAAGGCGCGAGTGTACAATGCACTGTCGGTGAGTTAAATCATATTTTTATTATAGAAAATAAACATTTATGAATTCAGTCCTTATAACTATATAAAAATATTTTCTAATTAATTTATAATATTGCAGCAATGGTTTAGAGTCCATCCTACCTTGGACTGGTGGAGAGACGAGCAGCTGAAGAACAGGTTATGTGTTTCGCGTTATTTTACTATCATACTATTTATTGGCAGTGTACGAATATATCTAACAGTTGTGTTTTGTTAATATAGGTACTCCAAGTGGAAGAACGAGCTGTCGACGCACTACAGGACGTACCATGTGGAGCAGGGCTTGGGGCGAGGTGCAACCCCCCACGAGTTCCGGTACAGGGAGTATGAGTGGCTATGACTGGTAGCCTACTTCGGGAGCGACAGGGTCTCGGTAAGAAAATTTAGCCTGCTAGTATATAACTTTTTACTGTTATTTAATAATTAAATTATGTAGTTACTTAATTAAATTAATTAGTTAGTTAGTTATTAGTTATTAAATTAAGTTAGTTAGTTAGTTACATAGTTAGTTAGTTTGTTACTAAATTAAATTAAATTAAATTAAATTAGGTAGTTAGTAAGTTAGTTAGTTACTAAATTAAATTAGTTAGTTAAGTAGTTATTAATTAAATTAAATTAGTTAGTAACTAAATTAGTTAATAATTTTATTTTGGTTAGTTCCTAATATTTTAATTTAGTTACTAATTTATATTTGCGTTTATATGTTCGTTCTTATAATACAGAAAATCTCGAAGACGAACAGCGACAACCGCAAGAGGAACGAGCACCCCCACCACGGCGGCGCCCGCTCCTGGAGGCAGTGGGCAGAGATTGCGAGGAGGGACCGACCGCTGAGGCTGTTGTCGTGGATTCATGCGCAGATGTATCTGGGGCGTCCCGACCAAGTGGTAAGTATTCGCCCATCTTCAATAAAAGTGTTTCATTAAATTAATTTATATATTTTTTTTATTAATTCGTTTATTATATTTTCTTGTCAATTAGGCGGAAATAGATGCGGAGACCGACGCGATCCCGAGACACCCTGGGGGAAGGGGCGTCCGACGAGGCGATCGCGGAGTTTGCCTCCACGATCGACACCCTTGAGCCGCGCTTGGCCTCTCAGATCATGCACGCGGCGGTAGGGACGAGCAACAACTACTTCTACCAGAGAGGCCTAGGCGCGGCGGGAGATGGGGTTCTCAAGTACACGCCGGCCAATCCCAGCACGCAGCGTGCGGCTTCGACGAGAGGAGACTTGCAGACACAGCTGCAGAGGACTCAGGCGGAGTTGGCGAGGGCGGTGGAGGCGCTCCAGCAGGCGGAGTTGGCGAGGGCCGCGGAGGCTTCGGCGCAGCAGGCCAGAGACGCATCTGTGGCGGAGATGTACCGATGGATGCAGCAATCTTGGGAGGCCCAGCAGGCTGGACTCCAGCCCCCGCCTCCACCACAGATGCCCCAGTTCGTCGTCCCCACTCCCCCCCCCCCCCCCCCCCCCCCCCGCATCGGAGTACGCCAGGCGATCAAGGTAGTCATAGCCACCGGAACTCGAACGATCCCGTCGACGACGCTACGCGTTTAGGGGGTGATGATGAGTAGATGACTAGTTAGGGGGTTAATTTGTACAGTAGGTAGGATATTAGGGATGGATTGATGTGGATATTTGTTGGATATTTGGATGTTTGTTTGTGGATTTTCTGCAGCCAAACCGAAGACGAAGTGAAATTGGGCCCGAGTTAAATTTTTACATTTTTTTAAATATTTAGGGGTTATAGCCGACGAAATGGACCATATTTCGTCGGCTATACCCTCCCAGCTTCCGGTAAAAAAAAACCGTTCCTGGTACCGGCGATTGTTATGGCCTGAGTGTCGTCGGCTATACTATAGCCGACGGAGCATTTCCGATGAGAGAATAGCCGACGATACTTCGTCGGCTATGAGTATAGCCGACGATTTAATGAAAACGGCCGACGAGATGGCGTCGTCGGCTATAACCCCTTTTCTAGTAGTGTATACATTTTTACAAAAAAAAAAACTCAATTTTTCAGTGATTAGTACAGACACAGCAGTAGCAAGGTTGATTAATGTATGTTAGTAAAGCATTATTTTTCATGGGAGTGGAATCTTTTGGATGTTAATGAAAAAGGTTGATGCACTGACAGAAGCCATGGGAGTGGAATGTAAAAGATGAAGAGAGATGGCGTAGCTAGAGATAAAGAATTGATGCAGCCACAGTGGATGATTGACAAAAAGATTAGTACTAAAAATTCATCTACGGAGTTGTAATAACTACTTTTCAGTTTTCAAGAGCCTTAATACCATTTTTTTTCCTTTTGTATTTTGCTTTTGTAGCGGCTTCCCTCCTACTTACATTCATATAGACTCCGTTGTATACTAATTGTTGCAGGGGTAGCAAAAGCATCTATTAAGTTTGGTTAGAGGGGATTTAATAAAAGATCATATGGATATAGTCTATGATTGTTCTCAATTACTGAAAACAACTGCGGCTAATTTTATTAACCACAAAACTTGCAGCATCGTGCGTTTGGGTGCATTACCTAGAGATTGTTCTCGATCCATTTTCATATCTTATATAAAAAATATTAATTCAGCAACAATAATTTCTTCGCACTTTGCTTTGTTGTTCCATGGCTTTCTACCCGCAGCAACGCGCGGGAACCTAACCTCGTATCATCTATAATGGATACGCCTATGAAGTTACAAACTTCAATGTCAACCAACATTGTTTTTAATTCTCTTTTGATATCAATGCCGACTAAAATTAATGATAATAAAGTACAATTTACAGAAATATAATTAAAAAAATTCAGCTTTTCTTACACATGCTAGAAATGTTTTTTTTTTATATGAAAATAATAAAATAGTCGAGATTCCAAAAACAATATATAGTATTTGCTTCTATTGAAGGAGATCACTGTTGATAAGTCTATTAACGATATGAAATTCTTCGACGTGATACATGCTCATCATTTATAAATGAAATGTATTTTTCTATCATTTGTAATAAGAGTTTTTCTGTAAAATAACATGTATTGTCCGATTAAAGAATGAAAACTTGACGTGAGGAGAGAAAAAGAGAAAGACAAGGGACGAAAGAGTTGGTGGAAGAGTGCAAGAGGCCGGTAAAGCAAAAGGGCAAGTATAGCAATGGAGAAGTACCAATCTCTAAATGAGATAAATTAAATAAAAATCAGTGTCCCAAAACTGATATTGAGAAAAAGAAAATGGAGACTGTACCATATGCTAGGCTTGTAGGTAGTCTTATGTATGCACAAATTTGTACTAGACTCGATTTATCTTTTGCTGTTGGAATGTTGTCTAGATTTCAATCCAGTCCTGGATTTGATCACTGGACAGCAGGTAAGGAAGTCTTAAAATATTTATAAAGGACTAAGAATCATATGCTTGTGTATAAACGTGTGAAAGAATTTGAACTTGTTGGTTTTACAGATTCAGACTTTGCAGGAAATTATCCTGCATCCTGTAAATCAACTTGTGGTTATGTCTATATGCTTGCAGGTGGAGCAGTAGCCTGGAAAACAATAAAACAATCATTGATAGCTACTTCCACCATGCAGACAGAGGTTATAGCATTATATGAAGGTGTATGTGAGAGGTTATAGATTCGAAATTTTATTTTGGATACAGAAATATTGAGTGATCTCATTAAAAATAAATTAAAAGTATTTTGTGACAATGAAACTGCGGTTATGATATATTAAATGTGTAGAAAATTAAAAGTATTCTCGGAGGGGTAAACTGACCATATCATCAATGGGGATCAATGTGGTGGAATAGCTTAACGGAAAGAAGTTCACGGGTTGTAAAAAAGTTTTTAAAAAAATCAAGAGGTAATTGTGGTGCTAGGGTCCATTTCTGTTTTTCGGTTGATGCTAGGGTCCATTTTGATCGTTAATCAAACATATTTTTCTAAATTAACTTTCCTATATAACCGACTTAAACCAATCATACACACACACTTGAAGATAAGAAGATATCCTGCAGGTATACATGCACTAGTAAATCTGCTGCAAATAATGGCGGATCTGATCAATAATGATACCCTTTTACTAGTACTTGTTGCCGTTTTCTTCATTCTCCTCCTATACAAGTGGTCTTCCACTAGCACTCCTAGTACCAAAAACTCACCACCTTCCCCACGAAAACTCCCCATCATCGGAAACCTTCACCAGTTAGGTTCTGCAGGGTTACATGTCTCACTTCAAGCCTTGTCTCAAGTCCATGGCCCTCTCATGCTCCTCCACTTTGGAAGTGTCCCCGTCCTCGTCGTCTCATCGGCCGAGGGTGCTCAGGCAATCTTGAAAACATATGACCTCACATTCTGCAGCAGGCCCAACTCCACCGTCTTTGCAAAGATTCTATACAACGCAAAAGATGTCGCCACGGCGCCTTACGGTGAGTATTGGAGACAGGTAAAGAGCTTATGCGTGTTGAATCTATTGAGCGCCAAAAGGGTTCGGTCTTGCCGCGGCGTCAGGGAAGAGGAGACCAAAGCCATGATCAAGAACATAAGGGATTCAAAAGGAGGAGCTGTGAACTTAAGGGAGATGCTTGTGATACTCACATACGATGTGGTCTCGAGAGTGGCTCTAGGGAAGAGTTACTACAGTGATGCGAGTTTTAAAGCGCTTACTGCGGAGCATACTGAGTTACTGGGAAGTCTTTATATTGGGGACTATATTCCATGGCTTGGTTGGTTGAGCCGTCTCACTGGTTTGGACGCCAAACTGGACGGAGTGGCTAAACGGTTTGATGATTTCTTGAATATAGTGATTGAAGAGCATATGGATAGTACTGATCAGAAGTTGGACGACGGAAAAGATTTAGTGGACGTTTTACTTGAGATCCAGCAGGAAAACTCGCTTGGTTTTCATATCGACAGCATTGGTATAAAGGGTGTCATCTTGGTATCTCTCTCTCTCTCTCTATCTCTCTCATATAGTCATATCTATGTGCTTGTGTGTGTGTTCATCGGTTCCAAAGTGATATCCAGGAGTCACTCAGTCGACACATATAGCAGATATTTACATCAGTTGCTAATTGTTAATTATGCTAATTTGTAGGATTTGTTTCTTGCTGGAACTGATACCACAGCTACACTGCTGGAATGGGCCATGGCTGAGATTATAAAGCACCCAAAGGTCATGAGCAAATTGCAGAACGAAATAAGGGCTGTGCACAAAGGTGAAGAAGACATACTAACGGAAGATGATTTGATCGATATGCCATACTTGAAGGCAGTGATCAAGGAGAGTCTTCGCTTACATCCTCCACTTTCCCTCCTTATGCCTAGGCTATCGACTCAAGATGTGACAGTAAATGGTTACAACATTAAAGCCAACACCCAAGTTCTAGTGAATGCTTGGCAAATCGGGAGAGATCCCAAGTCGTATGGTCACAAACCAGAGGAGTTCGAGCCAGAAAGATTCTTGAATGCTAATAGTGGTATAAGTTATAAAGGAAATGACTTTGAGTTGATTCCGTTTGGAGGTGGGAGGAGGGTGTGTCCCGGGATTCAGTTTGCTACTGCTGTTAATGAGATTGCTCTAGCAAACTTACTGCACAAGTTTGACTGGAAATTGCCTGGTGGAGTAAGAAGCGAGGATTTAGACATGACTGAAACATCTGGTTTAACAACTCATAAAAAAGATCCCCTAAAGGTCGTTGCTATTCCATATAATTCATCTGCTTAATTATTCTGTGATTTAAGACACTAGCTGTGTATTTGTTCTGGCTTTGTTTTGAATTGGATTCTTGAACTTTATATTTGGTTATGTAATGGATTACGAAGTTGCTTGATATATTATGTCCACCCTAAAGTGGTGGCTTTCATATTACCATCATGGTCATCTCTGTTTGCTTTGTAAATGAACAATCTCGTGCGTGAAACAATTAGACATTCTTAGAATCGACATTGTCGATATTTAAGAGTAATGAACAAACACTCAACGCAGTCAGGGAAACAGAACATAGGAAATACCCAATTGCCCATGTAGGACAGAACTATGACTAGCATTATCATTAAGCATATACCTGAAAAGATATTAGTAACAATAATCTTGCCTTTTTGGATTAAGACAACATGATTTTCGAGGCTTATCTATGAAGTATAAACACAAAAAACTTCATAAAAAACAGGAAACCCAAATGTATCTCAAGTAATTGTACTTTCTAACCAAAAAGCTTGCCACTACATACAATTCTGATTCAGAGAGGTAGATAGTGAATCTAGACATGACAGGAGATTTGCTGCAGTGATTGAAAAAAATTAATGAACATTCAATTATGCTTTTTGAACTTGCAAAACCTTTGGAGTTAAGGAGTCTTATATGAGCAATGCTAGATAACTCACATAGAACTGATCTTATATGTCAGCTTATGTGACATATCCATGTCATTTAATGAAATACACTTATTAGATGGTGTATATGCCACATAGACTGACACATAAGATGAGTTCTATATGGGTTCTCAAAATGTGGGTTATCTAGCATTATGTAACCTCATATAGCTATCTTTATTTTCAATATAAACAAGCAGTCTTTTTATTTTCTCAACCTATCGTATAAACCTAATCTGGGCTTCATTAAACTCAACGTAGATGCCGCTTTCCAAGCCTCTGATGGCAGTACTGGTTTAGGGGGAGTGTTCCGTGACCATGCATGAAGGAAATAGTTTGGGGTATTTCTCCAAATTCTTAGTCACTTCCGTCCTCTCCCATGCATGCGGAACTCCTTGCTATGTTAGAAGGTGTTCAGTTGGCCTTTACTAAGTCTGTGTATATTGTTTTTTCTGTTTGTTTTGTCTGTGTCATTGTCCTCTTAGAGTGCAAAATGGTTATGCAAATCTTAGTAAAAAAAAAATATACCTTCAGCAATTAAATTGTAAAAACACCAAACTCTACAAAAAATGCATTAGTCTACACAAACATATACAATTTTAGTGGTTCGAACCCACTGGAAGGATAGGCCATCACACCTTTTAATCAACTTATTATCAAAATTGGTTAACTCTCACAAAAAAAAGGCAGTGTCTTTAAACAAACTGTTGTGCATGCATATATACAAAAATATAATTATGTATAATCCTCCAATCAACCATCCATCTGGTAACAGTCGTTCCCCAAACTACCAAAAAACGTAGAACACAAAAATATAAGATAGTCACCTTAATTAGTCCTCATTTTTTATACAATAATTCTTTATTAAGTAAACCACAAACCATGTAATCAGATAATTTGCTTACGACAACACTCTTGGTCCAATTGTCGAAAGAGGCCTATGTAACAAATACAATTAAATAATTATTAGATTTGACCAAGTATAGTTTAGATTAACTAATCTTATAATTACCTTAATATCAAGCTTCAGCTCCTCTATACGCTTGAAGTCTTCTATGCGGTTCAGCTCCTCTGTAACCTTCAACTCCTCCGTACGCTTGATGTAAAACTGTATGAAGAATCAAATAACTTATGAAAAAGACTTTATAATAGTAGAGATATCAAACTGAGAGATTAGCAAGCGGCTTTAGAGCATAAAGAAATTAGTTTTTGAGTACCTTATCTAAAACACTCATGTTGACACGATTAATCCTCCTCCTACTCATACATAATAACGTAGTTAAACAAACAAAGATAATGAGATTATTATTCAAAATTCATCAAGTATAATGCACAAATTTTAGATCGTAGTAAATACCTAATCCACCAAACTTTTCTCCACGTCCGGTTGAAGTGAGAACTCGTATGAGTCATTAGCTCTTCGCGTGCATGCATTTTCGTACCGCAATCTATAGAAATTGCATATAAATATTAGACTCATCTTTTATTTTGAAAGAGAGAAGGGAGAAACGTACTGCTCATCTTATTTTTTATTTCACTCTTTCAAAATCAATTTGCTTATATCAACACTGTTCATTTTTATAAATATTCCCTCCCGCCAACCAAGTGAATGCATTGAAACACTTTCAACAGTGTTCTTTTTTACGGTTAGCTTGCACCAACCAGGTGAATACAATGAAACACGTCTCCTAACACCTTCACTCGTCCTTGTAATTTTTTTTCTTTTGTAGGGAGCGTCTACTTTGTGGTGCTCCTACAAATAGAAAGACATATCCAAAATCAAAGTGGTAACCTCGAAAAGAAGTTAAAAAAGAATAGTGAAAATGGTTATGGCTGATAGTTGATGCTCCATACTTTCCTTTCGCCATTGCCTTTGTCGTTGATAATGTGCACGTCCTCTGGTAGAATTTTTTGCTCGTTGTAAGTATGCCATTAGTTGTTGAATGGACTACTTTCAAGGTTCGTCTCTATATAGCAAAGCATATTACTAGTAGTAAGAATAATAGAAGCCAAAAGACAAACAAAAAATAGTTGCATTGAACGCTATTTTAATTTAAAGTCCATGTCTAATGAGAAACAAAATTTTAACTACTTAACAATGCATTAAGGGTAACTCTACTTCTTTTAGAGTAATAGAAGTAGCAATGATATCTATTTATTCTGCTATTCAGAAAATTAAACATGAACTTAACACAACAAACTAAACGACATAGAGTTTGAACCCGGCCTAAGAGTTATCAGATTTATTCAGAAAAACCCTAAGCGTTGTTCCACGACGGCGCCGATAAGCAACCCTATAGCTATCGTTAAATCATGTTCCAAGGCAACATTCTCTCATGGAATTGTCGTGGAATACTGAATGGTGAGACCCAACGAGCCCTTGGCGATTTGGTTCAAGCTCACAACCCTAGTATTCTTTTCCTCTCGGAAACCCTAGCTCAGAAAACCCTCATCGATGGCTTAACCAGGCGTCTTGGTTTCAAGGACAATCTGGTTGTTGCTCCTAGTCGTGCTGCGCAAGGCCTTGCTTTACTCTGGAATGATGATACTCATGCTTCACTCTGCTCCTCCTCCGCTAATCATATTGACGTTATGGTGGGCAAACCAGAACATCGCAAATGGCGATTTATTGGTATTTATGGAGTGGCGGCCAGAGAAGATCGACATCATACATGGACCATAATCAGAAACTTAGCGACGCAACACAATTCTCTACCCTGGCTTATGATGGGGGGTTTCAATGAGCTTATGTCCAATAGAGATAAGTCAGGAGGGGTCCTTCGAGCTGTTGCACCTATGGCATCCTTCCACCGAACTATGGCAAGGAGTGACTTAATCGACATGGGATTTGTCGGGTCTCGTTACACATGCACTACCAGAAAAAAAGGCTTTTCCCGACGAAATAAAAAAAAAACGGCCGACGACATAAAATTTTCGTCGGCTATTCCGAAGAATGGCCGACGATTTTTTTTTTCGTCGCTAAAAAAAAAAAATCGTCGGCTATTCCCCTAGAATGGCCGACGATTTTTTTTTCGTTGGTAAAAAAAAAAATCGTCGGCTATATTCATATTTTAGTCGACGATTTGAATTTTCGTCAGCCTTTCTCTGAAACTTTAGCCGACGAAAACTTTTGAAAGTTTGACCGACGAAATTGGCATTTTCGTCAGCTATAAGTCTATATATTTTCAGATCTAGACAGCAGCTGCTTATTTAAAAAAAAAACGAAAAAAAACGGGAGAAAGAGTGAAAAATTTGTGGGTATTTTATACGATTAGTTGCGTCTCATCGATTTGAAACTATTATCTGTTGAAGGTCAGGCAAAAAAACGTCATTTAGACAGGCCAATTACCATTTCTAAGCATTTAAAGGGTTGACTCACCCGGTTGACCGTCCCGATCGAGCCTTTAACGTTGTCAGATGTAGTTGGATTTTTTTTCATACATGTATTTAATCTTAACGGTGATATCTGACGGTTGGAATAGATTTTCCAAACTTTTAGATTCAAAATCGGAACATATACACTAATGTTCCTTAACTTGTTTACTAAGTGTTTAAGTGAATGTATAGTTTCAAATAGTTACTATACGTACACTCTTCAAATGCAAATATGTCGTCAAATAAGATATGACTGAAATAATGAAATACGGCTACGGTTGAAAAATGACAAGATTCCGAAAAAATCTGTGTGCCGAATGTTGCGGTTAACTGTTTTTTACTTTCTTTTTCCTATGGGTAGCCTGACGTTCGTTAAATCAATTTTGTAAAATTTTTATATGATTAGTTGCGTCTCATTGATTTGAAACTATTATCTGTTGAAGGTGAGGCCAGAAACTGATGTAGAAAGGATGACAGCAAACATTGAAGAGCAGATTGACCGTTGCAAGTCAAAATCCGGTTTACTGCAGATTTGGCGTCCGGCGTCCGAATGACGATTGTGATACCATTCCGGAAAGAGAACGACGCCAGGAATCAAACTCGTCAATTTATCACGATGTGTGGGCCTTTTCGGGCTTTCGAGTTCGTTTAGGGCCTCAAAACGGCAGTTTAATATGTTTTCAAGATTTAAGTTTTCTAATTTGTTTTGGATTCGTTTTGTTTTAATTCCTTGGGCTTTTAGGTTTCCTTGTTAGTTGCCCTAGGGTTTCTTTTCAGTATTTAAGCATCCCTTTGGGATCACATACAATTAATTAATCATATTTTATCAAAACCCTAAGAGTTTTCTCTTGATTCCTGGTGGATTCCAGACCTGTTCTTTAGAGTACGACGTTGATTGTACTCTCCATTCATTGAGGGTTCGACGTTGATCAACCCTTCCACACTTCTACTGCGTCAGAAACAATCGTTTAACTAGACTAATTTCCGTTTTTAAGCGTTTAGAGGTTTGACTTAGTGGTTTGACCTATAGTTTAGCCGACGAAAATTATATTTCGTCGGCTAAACTCTTGCGATCCGGCCTTTTCATTGTCCGCCGTTGGATGGCTCAGATCCGACGGCTGTTGATCTTCCAAAGTATAGCCGACGAAATATTGTAAATCGTCGGCTATTCTCTAAGTTTAGCCGACGAAAATTATATTTCGTCGGCTAAACTCTTGCGATCCGCGCCTTTTTATTGTCCACCGTTGGATGGCTCAGATCCAACGGCTGTTGATCTTCCAAAGTATAGCCGACGAAATCTTTTAAATCGTCGGCTATACTCTCTGTTTTAAATCTTTCAGCACGCCTTTTTTCTCTCCTCCTCCGGAAAAACTCCTCCTCCTCCTCCTCAAATCGGCGCCGGCGTCCTCCTCCTCCGGCCTCCTCCTTCTCCTCCGGCATGACTAGGGAAGATTGCATATTCAGTTGAACCAAAGCATAATTTAATTTTTTTCCCCAAAATTTAAGAATAGCCGACGAAATTGACCTTATTTTGTTGGCTATAACTGTTATAGCCGACGATTTTTACCAAATTTCGTCGGCTATAACTTTTATTACCGACGAAAATCACATTATTTCGTCGGCTATGCCTCTTAAAATATTAATATATTTTGAACAAATAGCCGACGAATTTCGTCGGCTATAGTTTACGATATCGTCGGCCATACTCGAAAATACCCAACGAAATTCGTCGGATATTTCGCCCACGTTTGGCCGACAAAATAAATTTTCGTCGGTAAATTCGTCGGCCATACTCTACTATAGCCAACGATTTCGTTATTTTCGTCAGCCATTGGTATTACCGACGGTGTTTTTCCGACGAATTATAGCCGACGAAAATTTCGTCGGCAGAAGGAATAGCCGACGAAATTTTTTTCGTCGGCTATTCTGTCAAAACTGGTAGTGATGGAGCAACAAGCATACTAAGGAACGTCTTGATCGAGGTTTTCAAACACCTCTCTGTCGTTCGCTGTTCCCGTATAGTAGAGTTATTACTTTAAATCCATCTGAATCTGATCATAATCCTATCTTGGTTGAAGTCAGTGTTGAGAAGCTAGTCCGGCATAAGCGAAAACGTCTATTTCGTTTTGAGGAGTGTTGGCAGGACAGTCCTCATTGTAGTGATCTTATTTGGCAGGCTTGGAGTGATCAAGTTAGTGGTGATGCCATGTAGAAACTAGCCAGCAAAATTCAACATACAAGTCGAACCTTGCAGACTTGGCATGTTGCTGAATTTGAAAACCAAAAAGTGGAATTAAGCGGGTGACTCAAGAGAAGTTAAATGATATAATGAGACGCACCTTCTCTTCTGAACAATATGAGGAGCAGTGGCAGTTACATATACGCATAGTCAAATCCTTACTTCTCAAGAAAAGTATTGGCGTCAACGATCGAAGTCTCTCTGGCTTAAAGATGGAGATCGCAACTCAGCGTTTTTTTCACAAGAAGGCTAGTAATCGGAAGAGCCGGAACCTTATCCGGGGGCTGAATGATGAACAAGAGGAATGACATACAGACAAGGGTGAAATTCAACGAGTCTTACTTCAATATTTCTCTTCGGTCTTCACTTATGAAAATACTGACACTAAGGCACTGAATGTTATTCTGGAAGTTACTCCTACTAAAGTTACAATCGAAATGAATGAGTCTCTTCTTCAACCGTACTCTGATGAGGAAATCAAAGCAGCACTATTTCAAATGCATCCCTCAAAAAGCCCTGGCGCTGATGGTATGCCCCCTTTCTTTTTTCAGAAGAATTGGTCTACGGTTTGAATTGATGTTTGTTTGGCAGTTAGACACTTTCTGGATTCTGGTCAAATGCATGCTGAGACAAATCATACCTATCTATGTCTCATCCCCAAGGAAAAAACTCCAAAAAAGGCTACTCAATTTCGCCCTATAGCTCTCAGTAATGTTGTCTGCCGAATTTGCTCCAAAGTTGTGGCCAATTGGTTGAAAGTATGGCTGCCTCACATAGTCTCCCCTCTTCAATGTGCTTATGTACCTGGTCGCATCATCTCAGATAACACTCTTTTTGCCAATGAGGTAGCTCACTTCATGCATAAACTCACTACACAATTGTCTGGTTTTTTCTCTCGTAAACTTGACATTAGTAAAGCATATGATCGCTTGGAATAGAAGTATTTGGAGACTATTCTTAGCAAATTGGGCTTCCATGCATCTTGGATTCGAATGATAATGAATAATATTCAGACTGTCAGTTATTCTATCTTACAGAATGGTGAGCCTTCTCCTCGAATCATCCCTATACGAGGCATCAGACAGGGTGATCCCCTCTCGCCATATCACTTCATTCTGTGTGCTGAGGGCTTATCTGCCCTCGTATCCTCTGCAATTACTCATAATTGTATTACAAGCTTGTCTATAAGTCATCAAGCACCCAAATTACACCACTTATTTTTTGCTGATGATAGTTTGGTTTTTGGTACAGCCACTGAAGTGGAATGTGCAGCCTATAATAACATTTTTCATCTCTATGAATTAGCATCGGGGCAACGAGTTAATTTTGACAAAAGCAATGTAGTATTCAGCCGAAATGTTCATATTGATGTTCAGACCCATCTGGCCTCTATACTTGCAGTCAAGCGTGTTGATGAGCATGACAAATATCTTGGTTTACCAATGAGATTTGGTAAATCAAAAACAACCAAGTTTGCTTATATCAAAGAAAGGTTGACCAAGAAGTTGATTAACTGGAAAGCAAAAATTCTCAGCAGTGCCGGGAAGTCTGTCCTCATTAAAGCAGTGGCTCAAACTATGTCTCTCTATGCTATGCAGTGTTATCTTCTGCTTAAGGGCTTATGTGATTGATGATATACATCAACTCTGCACATCATTTCTATGGGGTGATACGGATGAGAAGAAGAAAATCCATTGGCGAAGCTGGGACAGGTTGTGTCTACACAAACATGAGGGAGGTTTGGGTTTCAAAAACTTATATGCTTATAATTTAGCAAGGCTTGCTAAACAGGGATGACGCTTGATTACAAACCCTCAGTCTTTGCTTGCGCAACTGTATAAAGCCCGGTACTATTCCACCTCTACCATTTGGGAGGCCGAGCTCGGTGACAAACCGTCCTTCTCTTGGCGCAGTATCATGGCGGCTCTACCCATCCTCAAAGCTAGAATCCAATGGAAGGTTGGTAATGGTAAGACTATTCGTGTTTGGCAGGATAAGTGGATTCCTATTAACACCTCATATCAGGTTGTTCGACCTCTTCACTCTTCAATTGAATATGTTTCTGATCTTATTGATGCTGAGTGCAAGCAGTGGAAGGTTGATGTCGTCCAACAATTGTTTCTAGCTTGTGTTGCCAATAAAATCTTATGCATTCCTATTGCTCGGAATAATACTAAGGATCGTCTTATTTGGCTACCTGAGAAACGTGGTTTTTTCTCTGTTAAAACTGTTTACTAGATTGCTCGATCTGAAGTCTTCGGAAATGTGCTTGCTTCTAGTTCCTCATGTGATTCCTTTCAACCACTTTGGAAGAATTTATGGAAAGCTAATGTTCCTGGAAAAGTGAAGATGTGTGTATGGCGTGCTTGTTAGAATGTCCTAGCTACTAGGGATCGGTTACTTACAAAGGGATATGATGGGGAGGTACGTTGTATGCTCTGCTCTCATAATTATGAAGATATGAGTCATATGTTCTATAAGTGTCCTACGACCTACAATATTCTCACTAGTGCCCCTTTCCATCTACAAAACACTTTGCTGCCTTCCTTAAAGTTTAAGAAATGGATGCTTGAGAGAGCTACTTCTATGTCTGCAAAACACTTTGCTGCCTTCCTTATGTGACCATACAAGACAGTTTATAGCTGCTTTTGCAAATCCAATCGCTCATTCGGCGTCAGCTAAACAGACTGAGTTGTTAGCTCTTCGGGATGGACTTGACCTTCTATACTCCCTTCAGGTATCTAATGTGGTTATTGAAAGTGATTGCATTGTAGCTATCAATGAGGCTGGCATCAAAGATCACCTACTTTTACCCATAGTGCTCAGATTGATGATATCCAACATATCTTGAATACTCTCCAACATGTCTCCATTCATTATGCTCCTCAGGAATGTAATAGGGTAGCTCATAGACTTGCTAGCATTGGCTTTGAATCTCCTGGTGGAAATACTTGGCTTGACCATATTCCACCTTGTATTATTGATGTCATCCAGTATGACTGTAATCTTCTCTCTTGAGATCTTTATCCCTTTATAAAGTCCTTTCTTGATTCAAAAAAAAAAACTAAACGACATAGTGAAAATGGTTTAGCATCACAAACAAAACACGAAGGTTTGGGTCAAAAGAAAGAAACATAATACTTAGCGATTATTTGCCGAAATGCAATCCCCACAGTACCAGCGTTTTTAAGCTTCCAATTTTATCTATCGTGCACCAACAAAAAATAAACCGAACTGAAAATAAATCAGATTAATTTTGGAATCAATTAATCACAGTATGCGCGTCAACCTTTATGGTCTGAATTGAAAATATGATCTTAGTTCCTACAACAAAAAAGAACTGTTAAAAAAAGTAGTAAAATTTGCAAGGGTACAAATTATAGCACCCATAATCATCGAATGGAACTATCCATTATTCAAACATTTACGGTAAAAAGAAGGGTAAAAACCTAAAATGGTACCTGGACTATTGCGAAATGTACTTTTTGGTACCTACGAATTTTTTCTACCTTAAATGGTATCTTAACTATTGCACTGTTACCTAATATGGTATCTCCGTTAGTTTTTCCGTTAAAATCGCTTACGTGGCATGAATAAATACCCAAAATGGTACCCAAGCTATTTCAAAAACATTTTTTAGTACCTATATATTTTTTTCTAATACTTCAAATAAAATCTCTGAATTTAGTTTATGATACCAAAACATATACTAGTTAAACTCATAAACAAATTATTATTATTATTATTTTGATAGTGATAAAAAAATATTATTATTCTGATATATCAATATCTTCTTTGTAAAAAAAATCTACAAATTTGTTCTGTTTATAGAGGAAATCTAATATTTGGTAATAGAATAATATACGTTTATAATAATAGTATTTATAGACATCTCTATCATAAGGATACAATACAACATATAACTATATATATATTATGTTTATAAAAGAAAGTATATTTAAGAGTTATAATAAAATAATATGTGTGTATGTGTTTAAATTATATATCTCTAACCATTGATCCTAAACTAAATTTTGAGTTTAAAAAAATAAACTAAATTTTGAGTTTAAAAAAATATAGGTACCAAAATATTTTTTAAAAATAGCTCAGGTACTATTTTGGGTATTTACTAAATTCAAATTCATACCACATAGGCAATTTTAACTGAAAAACTAATGGAGGTACCATATTAGGTAACGGTGAAATAGTTCAGGTACCATTTTAAGTTTTTACCATAAAAAGAATAGAAATACCTGAAAGAAATGAAGGGAACTTGAAGGTATTAGCCTTCATATTCAATATTACTCTTTCCTATTTCAACCAAGAAAGTTTTGACTCTCTTCTAGGAAAGAGCTCAGAAGATATCGAAGAAAGAGGTTGATTCTTGTTAATTCTCCTTATTTACTTCTTGAAATTAAATTGATTACATGATCTCTGATATATTCTAGAATAATTGGTTTTATTTTTTCCCTACAACTCTGATATGGTTTTGATAAGAGCTCTAATCTGTTTACGAAGAATATCTTGTATTGATGAGTGTCATTAAGTATGGGGGAGTCTTGGATCACGGGGGAGTCTGAGAGATTCTTTTCTCTTGGATTCTACCCTATATATACTGATGTTTATTGAGTATTGCAGGTACTGAAAAAAAAAACCCAGAAAAACAGAGCATCAAGTTTCAGTCTTTGAGAATAAATTCATCTTGCCCCTTGTACGTGTTGCTTGTATGAAGTTGATCATCTCTGGAGATTTGTTCAAATAGAAATCAGTCAAACCGTGAGTAAATCTGAGAAGATTACAAAGCTGTGTTGAAGAGTTTTTATTTTCTTATAAAGGTTAAGATCGTGTTAAAGGATGTTAGAGTTATTCCTATTGTGTGTAGAATAGGAGAACTGTTCTGTAATCCTAGTTGTGATAAAGAACTAGTTTGAATTTGTGTAATAGCTGTGTTATAGAGCTATTCAAGTGAATCAATCTGTGTGAAGAGCTAGTTGAACATTGTATTTCAATTAATGATTAATTGAGATTCAAAGTTCATTCAGTGTTTGTTTTGTTATTCTTGATTATGCTGGTTGTTTATTGCTTACTCCATCTTTGTATTTTCAGAACTGAGAGGAGATGCTCCACCTTCAATTGAAATACCACTGTATATGGAAGAAGAGATTATTTATTAACTAATTAAACTATATGAATTCTTCTCCAATATGTACATGAAAGAATTATAACACCTATAATCAATCTTCCGATTATTAAAAAAAAAAAGATAATCATAGATAGAAAAAAAAAAAATAAGAATCACATTGATCATCAGTAGAGAACGATCCATGGGAGATAAGGGGAGAGCAAATAATCCTGTTAGTATAAGAAGATTAGCTAACTTCATTAAGAAGAGTTATTACTCCTATCGATGCTAAACGATTATTGAAAAGTTATTACTCCTATCGATGCTGAAAATTATATAGCCATATGTACTGTGATCACACCAAACAGACTATAGAACAAAAGAATTGAAGAAGACAACAAAATCACTTCCAAATTGATTTGAACTTCAGTGGATTTCCTCCTACTTTTGGGCTTGATCGGTGAATGGATTCTCCGGCTTCGTTTAGGTCGTTTTTCAGAAACAACCGCGAGGAGGTTGTGTTTTTTTTTTTTTTTTTTCTTATGCACATATCATTCACCTCCTCCCTTATGTAGTCAGGTCGTGGTAATTCCATCTCCCGCCCGAATAACTTCCACGTTCAGATGGGTGGAGTTTTAAGTTGAGTTAGTGGGAGAACGAACTGAATCCCAGGTTTTTCTCCCGTATGTACACAATTTTTCTTTTTCATTTTTTTGTTTTTTTTAAATTTCATTTTTACTGTAATAACCGTGTTTGTTTGCATATTAGTGTAGGTGATAAAATGATAGATATGACAGTTCACAATTTGGTGGTATTTTCATACGCTTGGTTTTCTAATAATAGAGACTAGCTACAAACACACTCTACGTGTGTGGAGAGAAAGTAGGAGTAGTGAGAAGAATTTTCAGATAAGGTAGTTACTGTAAAGTGGGAGGTTACTGCAAATAAAGTACGTAGTTACAGTTTGAAATTTTATTTAAATTTTTTTATTTAATTTTCTTATATTCACATTTACCATATTATCTTTCAATTATTAAAATCTATTTAAAATTAATATAAAATATCATAGTGTTGTGGTAATTTCACAAGCCTTTTGATTAACAAACCTTAATTGTTTCTTTAATAATAACATACATATATCAAATATAATATTTAAATTAGAAAAAATAGTTTTTCCAATTGATTTTTAAACTCTTAGCTCTTAAGTGAATTTGTAGAATAATATATTTTGCTGTTATCTTCTTAGTGGTTTCTTTGGAGTGACGCATCTATCACTAGCTGATGATATTTTTACTACGAGCGATGCGGAGTTAGCGAGCACGTGATTCATGCTCATCATTTATAAATGATATGTTATTCTTCCAGCATGTGTAAATAATATGTATTCTCCGATTAAAGTGAAAGAAGTCGGCAGAAAAAACAAAGAAAAAAAGAGTGGGCTTCTTTCTAATCTTACTAAAATGAATTTGAGAAGGTAAAGTAACATTAGCGTAGCACGTGTTAAAAAAGCTCTTATAAACATAGAACCTTATAAAAAATAAAATAATTGGGGCAGTGAGCTAGTGCTGACATTTCACCTCAGGCCCAGCTTAAACTAATTGCTACCTAATTGTGGTGCTAGGGTTCATTTTGATCATTAATCAAACGTTTATTCCTATTACTAAAAACAAAAAAAATAATAAAAACGTTTCTTCCTATTACTAAAAACAAAAAAAAAATAATAAAAACGTTTCTTCCTTAAGAAACTTTCCTATATATATAACCAACACCAGACCAAACGTACGTACTCACTTGCAGAAGAAGATATCCTGCAGGTATACATGCACTAGTGGATCTGCTGCAAATAATGGCGGAGCTGATCAATAATGAAACCCTTTCACTAGTACTTGTGGCCGTTTTCTTCATTCTCTTATACAGGTGGTCTTCTTCCACTTGCACTCCTAGTACAAAAAGGAACTCACCACCTTCCCCACGAAAACTCCCCATCATCGGAAACCTTCACCAACTAGCCTCACCACGGTCTCCGCCACATGTCTCCCTTCAAGCCCTGTCTCGAGTCCATGGCCCTCTCATGCTCCTCCACTTCGGAAGTGTCCCCGTCCTCGTCGTCTCATCGGCCGAGGGTGCTCAGGCAATCATGAAAACACATGACCTCACATTCAGCAACAGGCCCAAGTCCACCGTCTTCGCAAAGCTTCTCTACAACTCAAAAGATGTGTCCACGTCGCCTTATGGTGAGTACTGGAAGCAAGTGAAGAGCATATGCGTGTTGAATTTATTGAGCACCAAAAGGGTTCGTTCTTTCCGCTGCATCAGGGAAGAGGAAACCAAAGCCATGATCAAGCAGATAAGGGATTCAAAAGAAGGAGTTGTCAACTTGAGGGAGATGCTTATGACACTTACACACGATGTGGTCTCGAGAGTGGCTCTTGGGAAGAGCTACTACAGTGATGCAGGCTTTAAAGAGCTTACGACGGAGCATACGGAGTTGCTGGGAAGTCTTTATATTGGGGACTATATTCCATGGCTTGGTTGGTTGAGCCGTCTCACTGGTTTGGACGCTAAACTGGACGGAGTGGCTAAACGGTTCGATGATTTCTTGGATAGAGTGATTCAAGAGCATATGGATAGTACTTATCCGAAAGTGGAGGAAAAAAAAGATTTTGTGGACATTTTAATTGAGATCCAGCAGAACTCGCTTGGTTTTCGTATCGACAGCACTGATATAAAGGGCGTCATCCTGGTATCTCTCTTTCTCTCAGTCATATCCAGATATTTCAAAAAGTTAAGGTGTACCCCAAATGCATTTTCGGGTGACAACCTTGAATCTTGAGAATTGAGACACATAAAATCGTAAGCCTTATAGTATAATTAAATTATTAATAATTATAATATAAATATAAAATTATGTACAATAAAAAAAGATTAATAATACATTAAAATTCACCTATATTACATTTAGGTATATTGTGTAAGGTTCATAATTCAAACCTTATACATATATTATATAGATATCTATTTAATACCTAATTAAGAAGTCATTTTATGGGATAGTATAAAAAAAGCGTAGCAAAATATTTGAAAAGCGTAAACTTTATTATAAGCCTCGTTGCCTAGACACTATGATTGAGGCGATATATATGTGGAAAAGAGCTTTAATTTTCAGCCTTCTTGAGGCGATTTAAAAAAAAATATTTGATCATATTTATGTGTGTGTTCATCGGTTCCTCTAAGGGGTCGTTTACGCTTGTTGTATACTATACTCTTAGTTTACAACTGGTTTAAAACAAAACTACAATTTTTCTTAACTAATTTTACAACATTGATAACAAAATTTGAATAAACCTAGCCTCTATTTACTATATCGACAACCATTTGTTCAAAACTTCAAATAATATAATTTAAATTACTCAAATAATCACTCAACTCTATTTACGACAATAGCAACATCGTCAAATTTATAAGAAATTGTATCATATACTTGGAATCACAATAGAATTTTATTATTATTATTATTATTATTTTTATTTTTTTTATATAATGGGGGACCCTATAGAATATTCCTCCATGAAGTGATGTCAAAGGAGTTACATATAACAGATATTTACCTCACTAGCTAATTGTTGATGCTAATTTGTAGGATGTGTTTCTTGCTGGAACTGATACCGTAGCTACACTCCTGGAATGGACCATGGCTGAGATTATAAGGCACCCAAAGGTGATGAGCAAATTGCAGAACGAAATAAGGGCTGTCCACAAAGGTGAAGAAGACATATTAACAGAGGATGATCTGATCGATATGCACTACATGAAGGCAGTGATCAAGGAGACTCTTCGCTTACATCCTCCACTTTCCCTCATTATGCCTAGGATATCGACACAAGATGTGACAATAAATGGTTACAACATCAAAGCCAACACCCAAGTCATATTGAATGCTTGGCAAATCGGGAGGGATCCCAAGTCGTACGATTACAAACCAGAAGAGTTCGAGCCAGAAAGATTCTTGAATGCTAATAGTGGTATCAGTTACAAGGGAAATGACTTTGAGTTGATTCCGTTTGGAGGTGGGAGGAGGGTGTGTCCCGGGATTCAGTTTGCTACTGCTGTTAATGAGATTGCTCTAGCAAACTTACTGCACAAGTTTGATTGGAAATTGCCTGGTGGAGTAAGAAGCGAGGATTTAGACATGACTGAAACATCTGGTTTAACAACTCATAAAAAGGATCCTCTAAAGGTCGTTGCTACTCCATATAATTCATCTGCTTAATTATTCTGTGATTTAAGACGTCTTTTGAATTGGATTGTTGAACTTTATATTTGGTTATGTATTGGATTGCGAAGTTGCTTGCTATATTAATTATGTCCACCCTAAAGTGGTGGCTTTCATATTTCCATCATTGTCATCTTGTCTATTTGCATTGTAAATGAAGCATGAGGTAACTAAACATTCTTAGAATCGGCAATGTATGAACTTTATCGATATCCAAGAGTCATGATCAAACACTCAACGCAGTCAGCGAAACAGAAAAACAGTGTCAACGCAGTCAGGGAAATGCTAATTGTTTATGTCCAAGCAAAGTAATTGAAACTACCGGACAAATGCATGATAAGCTTGGACAAAAACATATGTTCTTGAAGACTATCAGAGAATGTTTACTATAAAAGAATATTGGAATAAGCTTGTAATAGATCGTTTAGGCAATATACGCTCCACAAAACTGTTTCAAATGCATAGAATTACCAACAGATTCGTATACAAATTAGTAGTCCACTATTAGATAAACTGTTTAAGAAACTCTGTAGCCACCAGTCTGCCACGTGTGTTCACTGACATTTTTAACTCACTAATCTCTTTATCAATATCCTGCAATTGAAGATGCAATAGATTTAGAATCTTAACAACACAAAGAAACCGAATGACATCTTTAGTTCTAGCACTCGAGCTCCTTGATCTTTGATACTTACTAACCACAGCCAGTTTCAGACCAAAAAGTAGAATATAAAAAACAGAAATGATAATACCAACAATATAGATTTGATCAAACTACTAGCTTCAAGGCCTCTGATCGAGGACCAAATAAAGTTCACAGTGAGTTTGCACAGAAACTACCAATGACAGAATGACTACATGGTCAAATGGGTACAAGCAATAACGTTCATGCAAGTTATGTGTCGCTTATCCGAACTCAAAGACTGATTGACTATCAGGGGGAGTTCTCGTCTAGACTTCAGGGGGAGTCTAGTTATGCATGTCTCACATACTTGTAGTTGGTGCGTTGTACTCTTTTCCCTTAGACCATGCTTTTATTTTTTCCCAAGAGGTTTTTGTTTGCTGGCAAAGGTTTTAACGAGGCAACAGTTCATGCACCATTGAGGACGCGACACAAGGGAGAGTGTTCAAGGAAGGTTAATTCCGTAACTTCCGTGGTGTGTCTTGTCCTAATAAGGCTAGTAGTCTAGATACTTTATTAGATAGGGAATCCCTGATTCACAGGGATACTTGATGTAATGCCTATATAAAGGCCTCCTTATCAATCAATAAAGAGAGAGTTTACTATCAATCTATTTCTCCTAGAACACGTTATCAGCACGTTTCTCTAGCCTCCCGTCTAATAGCCCTAAAACACTGATTTTCTGAAACCCTAATCCCGACCGCCTACCGCCGTCCTTACCTCCGGCACCGTCGGTCCATTCTCGGCAGTACCTGCGCTGCCGACCTGCCTCCTTGCCCCGCCGTACCTTCACGAGCTGCTCCTCCTCTGCCTCTCGGCAGACCGGCTCGCCTGCAGCCCAACCCACTCGCCAGCAGCCCTCCCTTGCGTGCTATTCTTTGCACGCATCCCTCGAAGACCAAAATTGCTCGCAAGCCAAGCAAGCGGTCCTCGAAGCCTTATTCGTTGCTGAGAAGACATCAAGAAAAATCGAAGAAAACAAGCTTCCCCAAAAGTCAAGTTTCGTTTGATCAAGTTTCACTTGAAGAGGTAAATATTTTATAAACGTTCCCGCTTCTGAATTTTCAATAGTTGGGTTTTGTTTCTCTTCCGGGACCTTTCCGTGTCCCTGCTTCTTCATCCCGATTCAATCTCTTCTCGGGATGGCATACGGGGATTTAGTCACCCCGGTGCCAACGTTTATTGGGGTAACTGTGATGTTACCGGCCACCGCTATGCTTGTGACTGTGATGTCACTGTGAACCATAACGTATTCTTTTTAAAAGAAAACAAAGGGAAGATATCGATTGTGACTTGAAGTCACGTTAAGCATCGATTTATGTGACTATGATATATCTTGGCACTGTCGTTCTAAAAGAACAATCAAACTTGATTAGTATTCAAATATACTAACGTCTCCCTGTTTGTGTTCTGTAGATGGCTGACACTCAGCGTCCAGAATTTGACATCTTGGATGTCCAAGACAAGGAATACAAGAGGTGGATCTCAGATGTAGAGAACACCTTCATTGGTAAAAGATTTACCGCCACCATCAACCCTCCTAAGGATGCAAGCTTACAAGCTTCTCCTGAACAGAAAGCACAAGCCCTGATGTTTCTCAGGCGCCATATCCATCCAAAGCTCAAGCAGCAATACCTGAGGAAAACCGATCCCAAAGAGCTATGGGATATCCTCAAGGACCGCTTCGACAATGTGCATGACGCACAACTCCCAGACCTCATGTCAGATTGGGAGCAAATCCGCTTATTGGATTTTGATTCCGTCCAGGAATATCATCAGACTATGCTAAACTTGCAATCTGATTTGAGCTTTTGTGGGGTCGAAAAGACCGATGACGATATGATGGAGAAGACTTTCACGACGTTCCCAGAATCTGCGTCCATGTTGTCGCATCAGTACCGCGATCTCCGTGAGAAAGGCACTATCAAAACCTTCAGTGATTTGATGAATGTACTTCAAAGAAAGGAGAGGTACCATGAGTTGATTCTTACCACTAATAAGAGGCTTCGAGGACCGAAATTTATTGCGGAATCTCATCAAGCCCGTGGTAAAGCTTCTAAGCAAAAGCATCAATCTCATGAACGTCAAGCACCACCACCACGTACGCCAAGAGCAACACGTGGCGGACGAGGAGGGAGAAGAGGCGCCGGCCGTGGCCGACAGCTTTCTTGGACAAGGGATGGTGGCGGCGCCGCCGCTCCCAGAGGGAGGAACAGTTTTGGTTCCGGTCCCAGGCGTGGTGGCCATACTCCGAACAATGCTTCGGCTCCTTGCTTCAAATGTGGCTCTAAGAATCATCTTCAACGCGATTGCACAGCAAGTAGAGAGATTCAAGCCGCTTACAAGAAACACAAACAATACATAGAACAAGAAACGAACTATGTAGGAGACTTTGAGGAAGAAGAATACGATGAGGAAAATACCAATTTCACCATCGATGACTTCCAACCTACCAAGAAACGTAGGACTCAAGAGTATGATACTCCGGATTATGAATAAGTATTTGACTTAGGTCATGAGATACATAGTCAAGTTTGATTTTGCTTGTTATTTTGACATAATATAGTCAATAAATCACGACTTTGTTCGATAAGTCGCTCTATTTTAGAACAACCTTGATGTACTTTTGAGTTGTCATCAATAATATTTCTCTTATTCTACGAATGATTTGAGATTTTTACATCCCTATGAAAGCATAAATGGTTCAATGCGTCCAATTCTCAATGACATAATTATTTTGAGTTCACCACAGTTCTGGTGATGTTAACTCATATCCGAAATAAGATCACAAAGACAAAACGAGAGACTCACGATCCACCAGGCCTCGCTCGCCATGGCTACTCGCTAACTTGGCCGCGATCCGCCAGGCCTCGCTCGCCATGGCTACTCGCCAACTTGGCCGCGATCGCCAGGCCTCGCTCGCCATGGCTATTCGCCAACTTGGCCACGATCCGCCAGGCCTCGCTCGCCATGGCTACTCGCCAACTTGGCCGTGATCCGCCAGGCCTCGCTCGCCATGGCCACTCACCAAGCTTGGCTCAACACCGAATCCGGTTTTTTGAAACCAACAATCGATAGCCTATCGAACAAATGCAACTTTTGCATCAATGGCTCAGCAACGACGTGTCTTCGGACTCGCCATGCTTCGGATTTAGCTCAACCGTCGCATCGCATTGCCTCAATGCCTGACCGACCCTCACCACTCCCCTTGCTTCGGCCGGCCTCAGGGTAGCTTCGGCCTTACCACAACTTCAGCTTTGACTTGGCCCCGGCCTTTGCCTTGGTGCTAGGGATATAACTTGTAACGCCACAAGCAACCTTGTCCAAGGTCAAGAGTTAAGCCTATGGCCGGTTGCTTGTGTGCTAGTGGCATTTTTTGTAATTTATGTTTCCTAATATTCATGTTTCCCCTGTGCCAAGTTACTATTTGTCCGATTGGCTTTATACAGGGGGGTTCCTAGTCGGCGACGGTTGGACTAGTGAACTAGTATAGGTAAGCACATGTACTTGCGCCCCTGTAAACGTCTTACCATCAATAAAGAGAGGAATTATTCAATCATCTGTGTCGCGTGAGATCTTTTGTAACTTTGCATTCAATTTCTCGCTCGCTTGTCGACGAGCTCGCCCCACAACTATATTATACTATTCTTACTTGTTGCGTGCAATATATTAATATCGTGTGGTTTCCATTGTTCCTTGCAAGGTACGCTCAAGGCTGACTTACTACCTTCTCAAAGGGACAGTAAGTGCCGCACGGTCCTCTTTGCGCTCCCGCAAAGTCGGCCCGTGACAGCTGGTATCAGAGCTCAACATCTCTTCCAGTTACCATCCTCAAACAGATGGGCAAACTGAGAGATTCAATGGAATGCTTGAAGAGTATTTGCGACACTTTGTCCATGCCAACATGAAGAATTGGGCGGAACAACCTCTTGTCTTTGTTACGAAGGAACCGGAGCTGTTCGGGGAGTAACTTGACAAGCACCATGTCTCCCTCTTTGAACTCACGAGACTGGCGGCCTTGGTCGGCCCACTTCTTCATTCGCCCCGCCGCTTTCTCCAAGTAACTCCTGGCAATCTCTGTATTGGCTTTCCACTCTTTAGTGAAGTTGAAAGCCCGCGGGTTCTTCCCCTTGTACACTTCTTGTACTGTATGAGGCAGGGAAGGCTGCTGACCCATCACTACTTCGAACGCACTCTTGTTGGTGGCTGAACTCTTCTTCGAGTTAAAACAGAACTGGGCCACATCTAGGAGTTCCACCCAATTCTTCATGTTGGCATGGACAAAGTGTCGCAAATACTCTTCAAGCATTCCATTGAATCTCTCAGTTTGCCCATCTGTTTGAGGATGGTAACTGGAAGAGATGTTGAGCTCTGACCCAAGCAGCTTGAACAACTCTGTCCAGAAGGACCCAGTAAACCTTGTGTCTCGATCACTGATAATATTCTGTGGCACGCCCCAATACTTGACCACATGCTTGAAAAAGAGACTTGCTGTGTCTTCGGCAGAGCAATGCTTTGGGGTTGGCACAAATGTTGCATACTTAGAGAACCTGTCCACCACAACGAGGATACCAGAAATGTCCCCCACCTTAGGGAGGCTTGTAATGAAGTCCAGGGAGACACTCTCCCAGGGCCGAGTCGGTGTGGACAATGGTTCCAACAAGCCCGGTGTCTTTTGTCTCTCCACCTTGTCTTGCTGGCAGATGAGGCAGGTTCGAGTGTACTCCATCACGTCATCTCTCATTTGTGGCCAATAGTATCCCTGCTTCAGAAGAGCATGTGTTCTCTGCCATCCTGGGTGCCCTGCCCACAAGGTGTCATGACACTCTTTCATAAGCATTCTTCGTAACCCATCGGCACGAGGGACATACATTCGGCCCCCTTTTGCCATTAGCAGGTCGGCTTCCACCCAAAACCTTTGACTTTTTCCTTCCTCTACTAGCTTGACAAGGGCTTGAGCGGCAGGATCCTTTCTCAGACCCTCTTTAACTCTTCCTTTGATGTCGGTTGCGACAGCACTGCCTGTCAACGTCGCTAACACTCGGGTGCTAGCAAGATCCGCCTTCCGACTTAAGGCATCAGCCACTTGGTTCGAGTGACCCGCTTTGTGCTCAAATTGGAAATCAAATTCTGCTAGGAACTCTTGCCACCGCGCCTGTTTAGAGGTCAGCTTCGGGTGTGTCAGGAAGTGACTGACTGCAGAGTTGTCTGTCTTTACAACAAATTTTGCTCCCAACAAGTAATGTCTCCATGTTCTCAGACAATGGATCACCGCCAACATTTCTCTCTCATGTGCGGTATATCTCCTCTCTACCGGAGATAGCTTGTGGCTTTCATATGCCACTGGATGTCCTTCTTGCAGCAAAACTCCCCCGAGCGCAAAGTCAGACGCATCAGTCTGCACTTCAAATGGCTTGTTCAGATCAGGTAATGCAAGGACAGGATCTTTCATCACGGCCCCTTTCAACTTCTTGAAGGCCTGTTCACATTCCTCCTTCCAGTCCCACGTCACTCCCTTCTTTAGAAGCTCTGTCAGGGGAGTGGTCTTCAGCGAGTAATTCTCAATGAACCGCCTATAGTAGTAAAGCTCTGTCGGCCCGTGACACTTGGCCTCGGCCTTGGCTCGGCCACGCCACCTACGACGGTGTCCAGTCTCAATCTCTGACCTAGGCTATGTTAACTCTCAATGTTGGTATTCAGTGATTAAAATAAGGCTTCTCTCTTTCTCTCAAGTTATGTCGAAGCCATGGCTATGTTATTGGCCTTAATGCACTTCATTTTGTGATGATATATTGCTTCAGTACACTTACTTTAAAGTGTTCGCCAAAGTCTAAAGTAGACTATTGATTCAATTTACATTGTTTTTGTAGATGTATCAAGGCGAGATTGAGTGTTTGTTGGATTGTGCAACAACTCACACAATTCTGAGGAATCAACAATTGTTTTCGGATTTTTCGCCAAGAGAATCGTCGTTATCTACGATGACAGGAACCGGACCCGTCATTAAGGGTCGTGGCACTGCTCAATTCTTATTGCCAAATGGCACTGAAATTCGGGTAGAGGATGCCCTATATGCGCCTAAGGCGCCAAGAACCTTGCTAGCTTTCAAGGATGTGCGTGACAACGACTATCACCTCAGCACTTATGTTGAAAATGGAACTGAATATCTGTTGATCACCTCCACTGAGAATTTGCGTACTCGCATTGTGGAGAAGTGTAAGCGTGTTCGAAATGGCATGTATTTCACAACCATTAGAGCCAATGAATCTCATGTTGTTGTCTAATGCGATTCAGATGCTTACAAGCTTTGGCATGAGAGACTCGGTCATCCGGGTCGTGATCTGATGATTCGTATTCTGAAATGCTCCCACGGTCATCCGTTTTTCAGATCACAAAAGCACAGAGGGCGCCTCGGCCTCGGTTCGGCCGCCATGCCGTCGATAGCCGCCTCTCGGCTACAAGGAGAGGTTCGGCCTCCTCCTGCTTCTCATGCTTCTGTAGCGATGTCTAATGCTCATCGTTCATTTTGCAAAGCTTGTTCACTAGCAAAACTTCAAGCAAGACCATCTTTTGCTATTGATAACAAACAGAATATTCTGTTCCTACAACGAATACAAGGTGATATTTGTGGACCTATAACACCAGAATGCGGACCATTTAGATATTTCATGGTTCTGGTTGATGCGTCAACGCGTTGGTCACACGTAGCGTTGTTGTCCACGAGGAATGCTGCATTTGCTAAACTCCTAGCTCATATCATTAAGCTTCGGGCTCACCACCCGGACAATCCGATTAAGTCAATCAGACTGGATAATGCTGGAGAGTTTACGTCAAAGTGTTTTGATGATTATTGCATGTCAGTTGGGATTGAAGTTGAACATCCCGTGCCCCACGTTCATTCTCAGAACGGTCTTGCAGAAGCCGCTATTAAGAGACTACAGCTTGTTGCTAGGTCCCTTGTCATGGCCACTAACTTGCCAGTTTCGGCATGGGGATATGCAATATTACATGCAGCTATGCTTATTCGTCTACGACCCACAGATAGCCAACCATTTAGTGCGTACCAGTTGGTAACTGGTTACGAGCCTGATATTTCGCATCTGCGTACTTTTGGTTGTGCCGTATATGTGCCTATCACGCCTCCACTGCGTACTAAGATGGGTCCACAACGACGATTAGCTATTTATGTTGGATATAGAGCCTATGACAGGTGATCTGTTTACTGCAAGATTTGCAGATTGTCACTTTAATGAGACATCATTCCCGCCGTTAGGGGGAGATGGGGCCGCATCCGTCCCTAGTGAACGTCAGGAATTGACGTGGTTCTCTCCCACTATGTCTCATTATGATCCCCGTATGTCTCAGTGTGAGACCGAAATACAACGCATATTGGAACTACAAAATGTGGCGGATTCGATGCCCGACTCATTTACTGATATTGCGAAAGTGACAAGATCAACCATACCTGCTGCGAATGTACCTGCAAGGCTCAACATTCCTCGCCATGCGCGAGCACGCGCCGCCGGTCTCGGACCCGCAGCCCTAGGTGCCGTCGGCAGCCTAGGCTTGGCACCTCCAAGTGGAGGGCCGGCATCGACTTCGGATCCTCCTAGAAAGAGGGGGAGACCAATCGGTTCTAAGGACAATGTACCTAGAAAGAAGGCATGTGTCCAGGCACAAAGCTATCCGTTCATCATCGATATTGTGACGCCGTCACACGAGATTGTCTCCGACTATACCTATGTCCAAGAATCAACTCTGAATCATTTGGGGGACGCCTCAGACTCACCGTTGATGTTGGAGAACAAGGAAATCTCACTAAACTACTTATGCATGCACAATCTTATGGAAAGGAATTCCATGTATATAGATGATGCATTCGCCTACGCCGTTGCTCAAGAAGTCATTGACGACGACGATATGGAACCCCGCACTGTTGATGAGTGTCAACGTAGGGCGGATTGGCCGAAGTGGGAAGAAGCAATCCAGGCTGAACTAGACTCTCTAAAGAAAAGGCAAGTATTCGGACCGGTTGTGCCTACACCGCCGAACATGAAGTCTGTTGGACATAAATGGGTCTTTGTCAGAAAGCGCAATGAGAATGGTGAAATCCAGCGATATAAAGCTCGACTCGTGGCGCAAGGTTTTTCTCAACGCCCTGGAATTGATTATGAGGAGACGTATTCTCCTGTCATGGATACTATTACCTTCCGATACTTAATCAGTTTGGTAGTCTCAGAGAGACTCAATATGCAGCTTATGGATGTTGTAACAGCGTATCTTTATGGGGATCTAGATACGGAGATGTACATGAAAGTGCCAGAAGGACTTTCGTTACCCAAGTCAAGTGAGCAAAAACCACGAAGTTCATTTGCTATCAGGTTGAGACGATCTCTATATGGACTCTGACAATCTGGTAGGATGTGGTACACACGGTTAAGTGATTACTTGATTGGGAAAGGATATAAGAATGATGAGTTGTGCCCTTGTGTGTTCATAAAGAGAACAAGTTCAGGATTTTCCATTATAGCCGTCTATGTTGACGATATGAACATCATTGGAACTCTAAATGAGATCAATGAGACTGCAAGCTACTTGAAATCCGAATTCGAGATGAAAGATCTGGGAAGGACTCGGTTTTGCCTAGGCTTAGAACTAGAGCACCGAAGTGGTGGAATCTTTATACACCAATCTGCATATGTCCGAAAGATGCTCAGGCAATTTAACATGGACAAAGTTATGCATCCTACAGGCACTCCCATGGTCGTTAGAAGTCTGGATATCAACAAAGATCCCTTTCGTCCGAAAGAAGATGACGAAGAGGTCTTGGGAGCTGAATATCCATATCTTAGTGCAATTGGAGCTTTGTTATACTTAGCTCAGTGTACTAGACCAGACATTGCTTTCTCAGTGAACTTGTTAGCTAGATTTAGCTCTGCGCCAACACAACGTCATTAGGTTGGAGTCAAGAACATCTTTTGATACCTTAAAGGAACCCTTGACATGGGCTTGTACTATCGATACACTCATCAGGATTCGACGCCTAGTCTATCTCTTGCATCCAACAGCACAAACCGTGGCTCGGATCGCCACCGGTCATCTGCCAAGACTTGTTTTGGCTCGGCCATCCGCCATCCTGCAGCCATATCCGCCAACATAACCGGACCCGAGGATGCTAAGTCGTGGTCCCGATACGGCTTTGGCGATACCCCCTCCTACTCAGATACACCAAATAATGTGATGGTAGGATTTGCTGATGCTGGATATTTGTCAGATCCACACAAAGGACGTTCCCAAACCGGTTATGTTTTTACCATTGGGAATACGGAGATATCTTGGAGATCAACCAAACAAACCCTTGTTGCTACCTCCTCGAGATTATTGCACTACATGAAGCAGTCAAAGAATGTGTTTGGCTTCGCTCAGTTATATCTCACATTCGAGAGTTAGTGGACTTGAGTCTACTACGATGGGACCAACTTGCATATTTGAAGATAATGCAGCATGCATTGAGCAGATGAAGTTGGGATACATCAAGGGTGACAATACTAAACACATTTCGTCTAAGTTCTTCTACAATCAGCAGCAGCAAGAGACTTTGAATATCCAAGTGAAGCAAGTCAGCTCAGAAGATAATGCAGCTGATCTGTTCACCAAGTCTCTACCACTACCATATCCGAGCGAATAGCCGACGAAAAAAATTTCGTCAGCTATGCCAATTTTTCTTCGGCTATTCGTTCTGCCGACGAAATTTTCGTCGGCTATAAGTCGTCGGGAAAACGCCGTCGGTAATACCAATGGCCGACGAAAATAAAGAAATCGTCGGCTATAGTCGAGTATGGCCGACGATGTTACCGACGCAAATTTATTTCGTCGACCAAACGTGGGCAAAATATCCGACGAAATTTGTCGGGTATTTGCGAGTATGGCCGACGATATCGTAACCTTTAGCCGACGAAATTCGTCAGCTATTTGTTCTGAAATATAGCCGACGATATCATCTATTTCGTCGGTCATTTCGTCGAAATATATTAATATTTTAATAGGCATTAATTAGTTATAGCCGACGAAATAATGTAATTTTCGTCGGCTATAAGTTTTATAGCCGACGAAAATTGGTAAAAATCGTCGGCTATGGTACTTATAGCCGATGAAAAATGCCAAAATCGTCGGCTATTCTTACATTTGGGGAAAAAAAATTAAATTATTTTCTAAATTACCATTCCAAGCAACCTGCAAATCACAAAGACAGTCCATGCATTTGCACCAACAAGAAACATGTCTAAATGACTTATTATTTAATTCGTTCGAATATACATAAAATATAACCATAATCATCACCTAAACCACTAAAGTCCACCACGTCATCCCCAGCATCCTGCTCTCCATCATGCTCGTCATCCTGCTGACCGAACTCGGGAGGTTGAGGCATTGGAGGTTCAAATAACGGCTGAAACGGGGGCGGGGTTTCAAGGTTTTGTTGTTGTGCGGCGAACATATCATACCACCAGTTTTGTTGGCCGGCGTAGTTGTGTCGCCGAATTCTCTCACATTCAGCATGCCAACTGGACAGATCTAAATAATATTGCTGTGTTCTGCGGTGTTGCTCCTGTGATCTGCGTTGTTCCTCCTGTGATCTCTGGAACTCGGCCGCCAACCTTGCATTTTCTTCTGCCAATCTCCGCACTTCCCCCCTCACCTGTTGGCTCTCCTCGCCTCCCTTCTTTTGACCTCCCTTAGTGGTCTTCAGGAGCCCTAGTCCAGAACTTCCCAAACCCCGGCAGTAGTAGTTGTTTGAGCGGTTTGGGAAGGCTGCATCGAACATCCTCGCTGCCGTTTGGATATTGGACCGGTCGACCTGGCGCAGGGCTTCTTCCAGATCTGCCTCTGAAATGTTCGGTTGTGTCTCCCGAACTACTTGTTGGAACACCTCTTCTTCGGCCCGGTTCACCCTCTCCTAATTAGATGGGAAAAAAAAATTAATATTCTAACAAATATATAATTAAGTAAAATTAATAATTAAAATTTTAAAATCGTAATGAACGACTTACGAGCTGTTCTGTCGCTTGTGGATAAGCGATCTTGAACGTCTCCACGTACGGGTTGCTATCAGGATGATCTCTAAGCGCCTCCTCCTGATATTGTGCAAACGACCTAGAACCACCATGATGGGGGGTTGTGTTACGGCGGCGGTTCTCAGAGTTTATCCGAGAACATTGCTTCAAACAAATAATAAAATATTAGAAAAATGCATAAAAAAATATTAGTGTAATAATTACAAAATAATTAAACTAATAATTAAAATTTTAACAAAATAAACATTTGTAGTGAAGTTTAGTATTTACCTGCATAACTGGGTTGTTGAAGTCTACTGTCTTCAACCAACGCCACTCGTACTCCCTGAACATGAACTCTCTGGGAGTACCCATACGACCACGGTTGTCGTATTCGTTATAGTGGGAACGGAGCTCGTTCTTCCACTCTTTGAACCTACGAAAAAAACAAAAGTGCATTAGAAATATTATTAATATCATAAAATATTTCAAATTATAAGATGAGGAATTCCCAACGTACCTCAAGTTCTGCACGGAGTCCGCCCAATCCCGCTCGTGTTCGGCAATCTCGAAGAATGTCTGAAAGATAATATTTTATTAGTTTTACAATTGTAATAATACCGAAAATTATTAAATATTACGATAAATAAATTAAATTTTTTAAATTGCTTACCGACGCGGCGTTGTTCACCTCCCTCTTTATCTCTTCGGGCACATCAGCCCACCGGGTCCACAACATAGGGACTCTGTCCCTAATCAGTGCCCCCATGCAACCCGGGTAGTCATGTTTTTTTTTTCCCCTGAACCTCCTGATTAGGAGGTTCGTTGATCTGGATCCTCCCCCTCAGATCAACAGTTCTCCTGAGCGTGTCAAAACATATGACACCTCTCGTATTCCTTGTTGAACTGCTAGCGGCTGTCCCTATCACATAAACGACGATTGGTTAATAAAATTAAATATTAGTGCGTTAATTTTAATAAAACATTTAATTAATAAAATCGAATGTTACCTGAACTCGATGACCCGTCTGTCGACTTTCCTTTTCTCCTCGCCGAAATCAGGAGGTCAGGGTTCTCAAATGGCTGTTGCTGGTATGCCTCCGCAGCACTCACGTACTGAGGCATATCAGGCCATATGGGCACACCACGATAGTCGACCTCCGGTATCGTAGGAATGTTGTACGGGAGGTAGAGCTGATTTGGGAGAGTAGGACCCTCAGTCGAGTCAGCAGCAGACGTCGTCGGACTCGTCATCGGCTCTCGATGAACCTCAGGCATACGAACCTGAGGAACGTCTGCAGCTATCTCGTCCTGAAATAGCTGCCGACTGAACCTCGGAGCATCTGGCCCGACAGGGGGAAGTGAACTGCTCGACGGCCGCCCCGCCTAGAGAAGGGTCTGGTGCCGAGAACTCACACTCCTCTGCGGCTGGGATGAATCTACACTCCTCCGCGGCTGGCTGGTGGTCCTCTCAGGCTGGCTATGGGTCCTGTCGGAGTCTGCCGAACCGGCGGAATTTGCAGAACCCCTAGATCTGGAACGACGGCCCCCGAACAACTGTCTGAATGCATCGGCCATCTGCAGCTTGAGGCATTAATACATTAATTAATATTAAATTATATTACATTTGATAACAAATTCTAATTAATATAATAACCAATAATACTAACATATTTCAAAACATACTAACAAATTTATATATAACAATTTAACAAATTTTAAATAATACTAACCATTATCCTAAATATAACTATTTTTATACAAATATAACTATATTGCAATATTAACATATATATATATATATATAATTAGACTACCAATTTATATATATATATATATATATAATTAATTTAACAATTTATATAATTAAAATTAAATATATAACAATTTATATACCTAAATAATAACAAATATATAACAATTAAATTTATTAACAAATATATAAGAAATATATAACAATTTATATAATTAAAATTAAATATATAACAAATATATAACAATTTGTTAAAATTAAATTTATTAACAAATATATAACAATTTATATAATTAAAATTAAAAATATAACAATTTATAAAATTAAATTAAATTGAAAAAAAAAATAACCGGATCGGAGGAGGAGGAGGAGGCCGGCGGCACTAGTACAGAAATCGATTCAGATGACGGTTTTTAACCGTCATCTCATATGCTCCCAAACTGACATCTATCGCAATGTCATCTATTAAAACGCATTCAGATGACAGAGAAAACCCAAAAAAAACTGTCATCTACCGATCATAAGGATGACAGTTTTATATTCAGATGACGGTTGGCATTCATGGTGCCAACTGGTGCCAACTTACGTGCGCAGTTTTAGTGATGAATGGCATATATTGAGATGACAGTCGACTGTCATCTAATGCTACTTTTTATGTCAGTTAATATATCAAACCAAGCGTCGTGTGATATCTTCTCAGACGTCATTTTTCATTTTTAATGACTGTCATTTACATCTTCTAAGGATGACGGTTGTACGTTGTTCAGATGACGGTTGGCATTCATAGTGTGCGCATCTTGTGTCTGATGGCATGTAACCTGATGACACTCAAACCGTCATGTAAAGTGCAGTGTAACGTCGGTCATATTGTCAAGGCGTATGTCATCTGAGCTCTCTTAGACGTCAGTCTTGCATAATATTGTTTGTGTCATACGATTTTGGTTCAGATGTCACTCGTTTGTGTCATATGAATGTGTTTCTAACGTCAGTTATTTTATGACTGAGTCTGTCATTTGTGTTCATTTGATATGTTACCAAATGAACAGTACTGACCAAATCCACAGTACTGATTCATCTCCACATATAAAACCTAATTTCATGCAAATAAACCAAAACTGTAGGATAGTACTCCATAAACCTGCCATATTTATATGTCTACCAAGATATGTTTTAAACCATGAGTAATACACTTCTAAAAACACATGCATTGGCAGCAAAACCAAAATCAACTTCCATCACAATTGTAGCTACCAGTAGCAAAAAAATGACCAATTCAAGTCCACATAACTGTAATAGGATTGGCCATATACTATATAGGTACCACTAGAATTCTGAGCATCCTATATACCAAAACACTTAACCTGCTTGTTACTCATTCAAAGCTTCACATGGTTCTTCAATAGATAGCCTGCAAGCTCATCCCTTACTTGGTCAATATCTTCTCGAGTGTACTCGTTTCCACGTCGATCTCTTTTTTCCCACTGATATCATTACACATATACATATATCAAAACTGAAACTCAAAGAAGGTGGCAGTCATCATATGCAAACAGAAAAATAGGTACAGATTTTACCTTTGCAGCAAATGCAAGTTCCGTGTCATAGATAATATCTCGCATTAAGCGCATTACATAATAGCCACATTGTATGCCATCAGGTTGGTGTGGAATGCCCTGTACCATAATTTGATGCACTGAGTAATCCAGAAAAATCTAATAGATAGCAAAGGTACTACTTTGTACTATTAAAATAGGTAACATACCCCCATGTTCTTCCATTTAGCCTTAAGGCTTCCCTTCCTTTTCCGGTGATCATTGAACTTTGATAATGCACTACATAGTAACCAAGTGATCATATTAAACAACCATTTAGAAAACTCCAAATTAAACCCTGATGCCTAAAATGTACAGAAATCATATCAGGAAAAAGGAACCTGTCTACGATAGTACGGCCTTCTCCAGTGAGCAGTCGCCTTGTAGCCGGATCCATAAAATAAACCACCTCCTTGTCTGGATGAATCAACATTAACATCCAATGTTGACTACAAGGACACATAATATTTAAAGTTTACACCCAATCAGTTCACAATATACGGTATCCAGTGATGGGGTTAAAAAAAAAATTATCAACTTACTTTGCAAAGTAAGGCATCAAGAACATTTGACCATCCTTTGCTGAGATGAGTCGCTTCTTTAGTGCATTGCCCCTACTTGTCGGGGAACTATCAGCACCAACAGTTGCTGGGTCAATGTACCCTATCATGTCCTCCATTTTTGAAGCCTTAAGAATATCAAACAGGTACCTACATTGACATAAACACACATAACCTAAAGATATTATTGTTTCTTACATAGAACTAGATGCATTACATATACAGAGACACATAAGAACATGATATAGGTAAATTTACAAAGTCATACCTCATGTACACAACTATACAGTTCCCTGTAACCATTTCCATCTTTGCAAGCCTTAGAACATCAGTGTCCATCATGTAGGTTTTACGGATACTGCCAAACACATTCTCTTCAATCTCAAACTGAATACTTTGCCGCTCTGTGAATAACTGCTTACCCCAATCACAGAGTTGTTTCAGTGATGGTGTAAGTGTGTCAGCGATTGATCCCAAGTCGAATGGACATGAAGACTTGTCACATTTCTTTTTGAGCTTATCCTTTGAAGGTTCCTACAAAAAATATATATATATTGAAGCTTAGGATAATTGCAGTAATGATAGGCTTAGGATGATTTGCAGGCTCCAACATAGAAAAAAAAATTGGAATGTTTTTCTACACTACATTACCTCTTCTATGAGGCCCTACCACATAGAAGAAGGAAGATTATAATTAACAAGAATTACCGGCCAACAACTATATGAGGCCCTACCACATATCCCACTGTGGGGATTGAACCCATCGGATGACAAGGCAAAGTGTAGGTTTCTAGGCTCTGCCCCAAACTCAGGCCACTTCTCACTAATAAGCTTCCATATAACTGCATCGGCCGGATGACGCAGGAATCCATCATCAGGCCTCATCTCTGCATGTGATGTCATTAACTTGGATGTTTGGGCAGACTCAAACATTCGGATAAGCCTAGGAATCAAAGGAAAGTACCACATCACTTTTGCAGGAACACCTACTCTCACCTTCTTATCTCTGCCTAGTTTCCACCGTGACAAGCCACAAGTGGGACAACTCTCATCATCTGCATACTGTTTCCTATACAGTATACAATCATTGGGACATGCATGGAATTTAATATACTTTATTCCTAATGCACTTAAAGTTTTTTTTGCCTCGTAAACAGAGGCAGGGATTTCATTATCATCGGGTAAAATGTCCCCGATAGCAGCTAGCCACTCACCAAATGCTGCATCACTCATTCCCTGCTTTGCTTTCAGATTAAACAACCTAACCATCACTCCCAATTTGGAATGGTCTACACATCCAGGGTATAGTGGCTTATTAGCATCATCAACATATGCTTTAAAAAGTCTACACTCCTCAGATAAATCTAATTCTCCTTCCACCTCAATTTCCTCTTCCGCATTAGTATCCCCCTCTACACTAGAGTCTTCCCCTACTGATACAGATCCAGACTCCTCACTTCCCGAGGAATCACTGACTACCTCCCCATGTTCCTTCCAAACAGTATACGTAACATCTATCCCATTAAAATACAAATGATCTTTAATCATAGAAATTGGAATAACTTTCAGATTTCCACACTTAGTACAAGGACAGTAAACATTTTTAGAATCCTTAGCATTCTTCAAGGCAAACTTCAGAAAACTAGTGACCCCTTGCTGATAAGCTAATGATGTCCTACTAGCATACATCCAGGACTTATCCATAGCTAAAAAGAAACAACAACAACAACAAAAAACCAACCAGCATACATTACTAGCATTCAACCAACAATAAGCAACCTATTTTCAATCACACACACACACACACACACACATATATATATAGAGAGACAGAGAGAGTATGTGTACCTACTGCAAGAAAAAATCCCAGCAAAAATACTACGCTCCAAGCAATGTGTGCCTTGTGCTGCAAATCCCCGGCTTATTACCTTCACCCAACCTCAAACATAGAAAAATCACAGATATTAGATTCACAAAATAATGGCAAGCAAAATATTTTGCTAACCTCGAACATAGAACAATTGAGATGAAAAGCATAATCACACAGAGAACAAGAACAAAACCTAAGTCGCAAAACCCACCATATGAACAAAACCCAAAACGAAAATGAATCAATCGAGATGAAAAGCCCTAAACCATAAAAACCCTAAACCAAAATCTCATTTTTCATAAAACCCAACCATATCAAAAACGTAATCCAGGCTAAACCAACTCAATCGAAAATTTGGGGCAAAAGAATATACCTATTGAGATCTGTGTTAGGGATTTGAAACACGACGGAGGTAGCTAGGTCCTTCTTGCGGTTCAGTTTTGACAGCAGATGGGTCTTTCAGATTCAGTTGAAGCTGAGATTTTGATGAGGTTTGGTTTTTGACGGATTAGGGTGTGAGTGCGAAGAGGTTTGGGGCTGAGAAGAGGTTTGGGGCTGAGTTAGGGTGTGAGTGCGAAGGAGTGCGAGGGTGTGAGTGCGAAGGAGTGCGAGGGAGTGCGAGGGTGTGAGCGCGAAGGAGTGCGAAGGAGTGCGTTGCGAGGGTGTGAGTGCGAAGGAGTGCGAAGGAGTGCGTTGGTTTTGTTCTTTCCTCTCTTTTTTTCACTTAAGATGCTTTTGAGACAATATTGGTTGGTGTGGCGCGCTAGCTAGGTTTCCCAAAAATTGGTTGGTTTTCGGAGGTAAAAATGCCGCCATTTGTTAAAATTTCAGCTCAAAATACAGACGACAGTCGAACCGACATCTGATTGAGTGCATTATTCTAGTGAGCCTACTAGGAAAAATCCCAAAACCTGTGCCTTCAAGCAAAATTTTAACAAATTTCGCACCCAAACATTAGATGACATGCAACCGTCGTCTGATGTTTCAACCTTTCAATTTTTGATGGCATACCTAGGCTGAGTTTGGGAGGGAATTTTTCCGCTATAACTTGGTAGAAACCTAAACCCTCAGATGACAGTCAACCGTCATCTGAATTAAGTATAATTTTTGAACGATGAATTTTTGAGATGTCTACCCTTGCCAATACTAAATTCTTGATGTTTTTCTCATAAACTGAGGAAATGTGATGTCTAAAAGCTATTCAGATGACAGACAAACTAGAACCGACGTCTGATTATTTCAAAATCAATCAGATGACGGTTATTTTTTTTGCGTCATCTAAAAGGCGTCATCTGAAAGTGTTTTTGTAGTAGACTACCAATTTATATATATATATATATATATATATATAATTAATTTAACAATTTATATAACAATTTATATAATTAAAATTAAATATATAACAATTTATATACCTAAATAATAACAAATATATAACAATTAAATTTATTAACAAATATATAAGAAATATATAACAATTTATATAATTAAAATTAAATATATAACAAATATATAACAATTTGTTAAAATTAAATTTATTAACAAATATATAACAATTTATATAATTAAAATTAAAAATATAACAATTTATAAAATTAAATTAAATTGAAAAAAAAATAACCGGATCGGAGGAGGAGGAGGAGGCCGGCGGCTTGAGGAGGAGGAGGAGGAGGAGGAGCCGAATGGAGGATCGGAGGAGGAGGAGGAGCAGCGCGGCGGCGGCGGAATCTGGAAGAGGAGTGGCGTTCGGCAGCAGCTGCGGAGGAGGAGGAGGAAATGAGCAAAACGGAGGCTAGAGTTTGACAGTTCCGGACTTATACCCGAAAGAATAGCCGACGATTAAAAAAGATTTCGTCGGCTATTCTTTACTATAGCCGACGAAATCTTTAATATCGTCGGCTATTCTTTGAATTTCGTCGGCTATACTTTAGGCGCTCAGCAGCCGTCCGATTTCCCTCATCCAACGAGGGACAATGAAAAGGCGCGGATTGCAAGAGTTTAGCCAACGAATTTAAATATTTCGTCGGCTATGCTTTGGACAATCAGCAGCCGTTGGATCTGAGTCATCCAACGGCGGACAATAAGCGGATCGCAAGAGTTTAGCCGACGAAATATTTGAATTCGTCGGCTAAACCTTTGGTCAAACTACGAAGTCAAACCTCTAAACGCTTTAAAACGGAAATTGGCCTGTGTAAATGACGTTTTTTGGCCTGACCTTCAACATATAATAGTTTCAAATCGATGAGGCGCAACTAATCGTATAAAAATTTTCCTCAAAATATTTACCGACCGTCAGGCTACCCATAGGAAAACGGAAGTAAAAAACAGTTAACCGCAACATTCGGCACACAGATTTTGTCGGAATCGTGTCATTTTTCAACCGTAGACGTATTTCATTATTTCGGTCATATCTTTTTTCACGACACATTTGCATTTGAAGAGTGTACGTATAGTAACTATTTGAAACTATATATTCACTTAAACACTTAGTAAACAAGTTAAGGAACATTAGTGCATATGTTCCGATTTTGAATCTAAAAGTTTGGAAAATCTATTCCAACCGTCAGATATCACCGTTAAGATTAAATACATGTATGGAAAAAAAAATCCAACTACATCTGACAATGTTAAAGGCTCGATCAGGACGGTTAACCGGGTGAGTCAACCCTTTAAACGCTTAGAAATGGAAATTAGCCTGTGTAAATGACGTTTTTTTGGCCTGACCTTCAACAGATAATAGTTTCAAATCGATGAGCCGCAACTAATCGTATAAAAATTTTCATCAAAATATTTACCGACCGTGAGGCTACCCATAGGAAAACGGAAGTAAAAAACAGTTAACCGCAACATTCGGCACACAGATTTTGTCGGAATCTTGTCATTTTTCAACCGTAGACGTATTTCATTATTTCGGTCATATCTTATTTCACGACACATTTGCATTTGAAGGATGAAGCAATGGGTTGTCGATAGTGATAGAAAATGGAAGGTGGTCTGTTTTTTTTTTTTTTTATCATAGCCGACGAAATCAAACCTAGTACTCGTCGGCTATTCTTTTGTCGTTTTGTATCTAAAATAAAATATGTATTTTTCAATATAGTTTTGGCCGATGAAATCACGCATTTTTCGTCGGCTATAATTAGTATAGCCGACGAAATAATGCATTTTTCGTCGGCTATTCTGTGAAAAAAAATAAAAAAAATCAGTTGTGTTACACCTCTCGTACCCATATGTCCTGTTCATATATAACCAAAATTGAACAAAAACCCAGCAGTCAACATATTTCAAATTTTTTTTAAGGGGTTTGGAACCCAGCCTAGCTGGGAGGCTCATCCCCACGCCCGTTCATTAGAAATGAGTGGATTACAAATGAAAGGATTATACCATCTAAATTACTTAATTCGTCGGATTGTAATCGGAATCATCAGATGAGTCTTCTTCGGTTTCTGAATTGCTCGATAGGGGTAATATATGTCTTTCCTCACCACTAGAGTCCTCGTTAGTTTCTTCATTTGGATCAACATCAACAAGCAGTGGCTCTTCACGTCGAATTCGCACCAGCGTGTCTAGGCGAATAAAAGAGGAGTCAGGAATACCGTTTGAGTTGGGCTCTTGATACGCGGTGCCCCCTTCCTCGATCTCTTCAGCCACTCCAAGTGTAGACGCCCGGTAAATGTTGCGATGGTGGATAGTGTTGACTACTTTCCACGGGTCACCCTTGGCGAGATCATCAAGATAAAACACTTGTTTCACCCATGTGGCTAAAACGAACGGGTCGTCCTCATACCATGATGTACTAGTGTTCACAGAAGTTATGCCGTATTGATCGGTTTTCATGCTCTGCGGCCGTGTGTCAAACCATCTACACTTGAAAAGGTGCACTTTCATGCCTTCCCCATAATGCAGTTCCACAACTGAATGGAGAACACCGTAATAGTCAACTCCATCATCCCCACCATGTGCCATAACCCCTGAATTTTGTGTTTTCAGTCTGAGGTCTCTCTCTTCACATCGAAATAACACACCATTCACCTTGCACGTCGCATAAACTTTTGAATAGACCGGCCTCATCGCTAGAAGTCTGAGTTCGTGCGACTAATTTGGGTGATTATCATTTTTAATAAAGTCCATCTGCAACCATCAGGATCAACTATAAATATGAATAATTATACACAATAATATATAAACACGTATAGAATAGTGTTAAAGTTACGTACCCAGCGGCCGAAATACTCTGCGAATGTCCGGTTGTGGTAATCGAGATCACCTGCTACTCCATCACAGTTTAGATGCATGTTCTTCCAAAACTGAACTTCTGGACAGTTGATTAGTACCCACCAATGTGCAATGGCTACCTCATAATCTTTCAACTTGTAGGAAACTGGCATGTTTCCACCGAGTACAACATCGTCGGAGAGTATGGAAAGATTGAACTGTGAAGGTACATCTTCCGGTATGCTTTCCTGTAACGCTCCTAAATACAGCTTCATGTAGGTGACGCACTCGTGCGCAATATATGCTTCAGCTATACATCTTTCAGGTGCGGATCTGTTTTGGACAAAATCACCGTATTGTCCAAGTTGCCTATAAATCAAGTTTTTAAAGTGTTATGATAATACATTAATGCGATCCATCTAATGATGGCTCACCGTGATATATCCAACGTTTGTACTTCGGCCAAAACCCATTACTCTTTAGGTGCTCCCATACTGTCCTAATCGGAAATTGACACATATCACTGTGACACTTACATTTCTTGCACGGGCAATAATGGTAATCATTCCCGTTTACATTTTCCTCGACGAAGTGCAAAAAATTCACAACTCCTGTAGTGTATCGTCGGTCATGCCTTGGAAGCGAAATCCAACTCTTATCCAGATCCATATATAGCCTAATAATAATATATATGTATAACTTTAATTAATAAGAAATTAATTAACACACATATATATATATATATATATAAATCCTTAATAATTAATTACATTACAATATATATTATTATCAACATCAACTCATATATATATACCATTAATTAACAACAATTATTTAAGTTACACTTGTTGACAGTAGCCGCAGAGGGGCTACAGCAGGCCCACAGACCCGCAGCAAGTGCACCAGGGCCCGGCCCGAGGCACAGGACCGAACCACCAGCACCCGGCCTCGGGGTCCAGCAGTCTATCCGGCTGCCAGGGACCCTGGGACCGGGGGCGTCAGCCTCCCAAAGAGGTCACCAGAACTACCCTTCGAAGGGAACCAGTCCCACATCGAAGGGTGAGGCCAGCCCTCACCCCCAGCCACCTATATAAGGGCCCCAACTACCCTCATTAATAGGTAACTTATCTCTCTCACTGCTTACATACGTGCTCAAGTTATATATTCCAACTATACTGACTTAGGCATCGGAGAGGAGAAGACCGGCCCGCCCGGTATTCCCCTTAGTAAGCAGGTTTGCAGGAGATCAAGTTGGATTCATCTGTATCTATCAGGTCCCAGGGTTTAAGCATCACCCATGGCCGAGAGTTCGGAAGCAAGGCAAGAGAGAGGTACCATCGAGGAGGGACGTGTTGCATTAGTGCAAACGCTCACCTCCACCCCGGCCGTCACGCGGGAGCCGCGTGGTGCCTAGGGCAACGGTCAGGGAGGAGGAAGCTGTGGTAGGCCGCCCGGCATGCCGGGAATGGGACACCACGACAGCTTGCGCGGGAAAGGCCCGGCAGAGGATAAAGACGGTCCAGTGCTCCGGGGCTTCTCCTTGACGTTCTCGGATGAGCCGAGCGACCTATCTGAGAGCCCGCTCTGTGACAGCGACCGGGACACTACGTACAGCCCCGACCAGAGCGGTATGGCGGGAAAGATACGGGCAATGGCCGCAGAGGTCAATCGTCTAAGAGAGGAGGGCGACAGGGACAGAGCCAAGTCCAACGCCCGGTACGAAGAAATGGAATCGGTGAATGCTACCCTGGTAGCCGCCTTAGAAAGAGGACAACAGCGCAGCGACGCTATGGACAGGGCGCAAGCGGCATCTACGCCAGTCCAACCTCAGCCGTACGAGGCAGGGCAGTCATCGGGCGGTCGGCCCGGTGGTACCGTGCGAGAGAGGTCACCGGGCGGTGCAGGTCCGCCGAAGAGCGCGCCAACCTCCCGCCAGCTCCACACTTCGTCTGTGGATGAAGTTGAGACCCCGACTGCACGGGCATTGCAAATGTTAGCCGACACTATGTCAGACTTGAAGGCCCAAATGGAGGCCAACGAGAGAAGAGCCGCGCGGCCGGTGGAGGGCGCCCAGTTTAATGAACGTATGGACCCTTTCTCGCACCGGGTCATAGAGTCGGGAAGGTCTGGCAACCAGAAGTCCCTCAAGCTCACCTATTCAGGGTCCGGCTGCCCGTACCAGCATCTGGACAGTTTCCGGTCCCAGACCTGCGCCAAGGGTTACTCTGATGCAGTATCCTGCAACATCTTCCAGGAAACTCTGTCTGGAGAGGCGCTCAGCTGGTTCTACGAGCTACCGGCGAACTCGATCGAGGCTTTCGAACAGTTAGCCAACCGGTTTGTAGGCCGCTTCATCCTCCAGGTCGAGGGAGCTCGGACGTCGACCATCCTCTTCAATTGCATGCAGGCACCCGGAGAGGAACTGAGGACCTTTGTCAACCGATGGCAGACAGCCACTGCCGGGGTTCGGAACCTAGACAAGGGCATCGCCGAGATGGCGTTCAAGCAAGGGCTCCGGCCAGGGAAGTTTTCCTACCACGTCCGGGTAGAACTCCTGCAGGGGTATGATGAGTTGATGGCAATGGCCATCCGGCATGCTCAGGTCGATCACAAGACATATGGGCACCACCTGCTGAAGAGGAAGCGGGATGAGCAGCGGGAAGACCATCCTCGAGAAGAGAACCCCCGCCCAGCCGAGAAGACAAGCCCAGTCAGCGGACCGAGAACCGCGCCGCCCGGCCGAGCCGGCCCAATAGAAACTGGCCACAAAGGCAGCAGAGGCCTTATCCTGACAAGCCCCAGAGCGAGCACAAGCCGGCGCCTTACCGCCAGGAACATCCTCTGGCGATCATGCCAGCACCACCGGTCGGTCAAGAAGTCTTTACCGCTCTCACCACTTCCTACGAGGACATTTTACTTGAGAACGGGAGCGTCATCCCCCCACCGCCCAAGAGAAGGTACCCGAAGGGAAAACTTACAACGGCGCAGACGGGCAAGTACTGCTCCTATCATGATGAGGCTACTCATCGGACGAGCCAGTGCTGTGCTCTAAAGACAGCGGTGCAGGGTTTGATTAATAACGGCCAGCTCCAGCGGTACGTAGGGGAAAGGAGAGCAGATCCCGACCGGGAGCAAGACCAGGCCTGGTAGGCTCGCCCAAGCCTCCGGTTAGTTTGGCATACATCCGGTTCAACCGTTGTAACACCACAAGAAATATATGCAAACTACTTTTGAGAAAATTTCACCGGCTCCGCTAGGTCAAGTATATTCATAATCAAGCAAGTATACAAGCAGTAACCGTTCCGGAAAGATTACAAGGAGAAGAGCAAGGAAAATCCTAAGGAGCCACGACTCCGCCCTCAGCAGGCAATCCGCCAGCCTCTTCTGTGGTACCCTCGTCATCGGCCTCAGTTCCAGCACTGACTCTGGCTCGGGGGGACTTGGTACCGTTGGTAAAAGAATCCAAGTCCGAGCGAGTCACTTCTTCAGGCAGCCCCTCCACCGCCGGCTGATGGATGTCCGACAGCTGGTGGATATCTCCTTCAGCAGCGGCGTCCGGCATCAGGGAAGTGTCTAACCACCCCTTCCCCGCCCATTCCGTGTACGCATCCGAGATGCCCTCTTCCCTGGCCTTCTCCAGGAACTCGTCGCTCTCATGGTATCGGAGAACGAACCGCTCATATTGTCCTGGGCCCTCTTCCCCGGCAGCGGCAGCCGCGCGCAGAGCGGTGGCTCCCACCCGGAGCTCATCTACCTTGGCTTCCAGCTCAGCCCTCTCCTTCTCCAGACTCCAGTTCTGCTCCTCCAGCTTCTTGGCCCTCTCCTCCGATCTGGCCCTCTCCCGCTCCACCCGGGACTTCTCCACCTCCAGGCATTCCTGGGACTCTCTTAAAGCAGCTATCTGCCTCTTCAGCTCCGGCAGCTCCTCGCTCTGGTCTGGTTGGTACAGACTGTACAGCAACTGCACAACAACAGAAACAGTTAGTCAAGCAGCAACAGAAAACAAACTACAAGCGGCGTGGTGGCACTAATCAGTGCTTACCCGGAGGACGGATTCCTTGCATTTTGGCCGACTCCTACCGGCCAAGACTCCGGTGACCCCGCTAAGGCTCGCTACACACCGGGATCCCGCCCGAGACAACAGTATTCCAGCACCTCTCGCCGGATGAAGTTGTAGGAACTCCGTTCCAGATCGTCCCAACATCCGAGTACGGTCGAGATCCTCTCTTGCTCCAGCTCGGATAGATCGAACGACTGGTCGCCTATAGCCTGGAAGGCGCCAGGAACCCGGTACATTTTCCTACTCAACTGCCACTTCCCGCCCGCCATCACCACCTTCTTTCTCTAGTTGTTGTCTACACATGTAGGCATATTGGTGATGATCAGTTGATGGTTCCGGGCGTTGAAGGACAGGCAACCCCGGGACCCTTGCTTGCTTGAGTACGACAACCTATACAAGGCCCGGAATTCGTTTACCGTTGGCATACTCATCCCGGAAAACTTGTACAAGCAGCCGAGGCTCAGTAGTCGCCTCCACTGGAGCCCAGGAAGCTGCGCGGGCGACACTTGCAGCGCACTGAGCATATACGGCACGAAATCTGGCAGCGGGAGCGAGAATCCATGCCGGAACTGGTCCTGATGCACGGCAACCCAACCTGCCTCCGGGTTGCAGGCTGACTCTCCAGGATTCAGGGGCCGCAGCAGAACCTCATCCAGGATACCCCACGTTTCTCGGAACGCTGCAATCTCTCCAGGGGTCATGCTACCCTCCGGTTCATCACACACCATGGCATCCTTCCCTCTGCCAATGGTGTAGCTCACGGTCGGAGCACCGGCAAGGCGCACCCCGTGCGGTATTTCAGTCTCCGGGGATTCAGCCCCGGAAGACGAAGACAAAGACGGAGACGAAGCCCTGCTCTCGGAGCAGTCAGCGACTTCGGTCTCCGGGGATTCCGAACCGAGCCAGTCCTCTAGCCTCTCCATATCGTCCACAATGGGACCCCTGGCAGCCGATTCGGAAGCCCGGTCAGAACTTGAAGAAGACATCTTAACCTAGGGGAAGAAAACAAAACCCTAGCGCTCATCAGCAACAGGCTACAACAGCGCCTTCTACGGCCTCTCCCCAAGTTTGCCGCAGAGCAGTTCAGTCAGTGACAGAGATCCCTCCCACCCCCCCCCCCCCCCCCCCCCCCGCCGCAAAACAACAAAACCAAAACAAGAACAACACCGGGGCAAAGAAATCAACAAACTTACCAATTAATATGCTCAACCGAGGACAGTCCGCCCTGCGAAAGCAGCGAGCAATGGTAGGAAGAGAGTAGGGAGCGCTCGAGAAAACGGATCTCGTGGGGCAAAGGGCTTAGAGTTTTCGCCGGATTTCTCTCTTTCTCTTAGTTTCACCAAAGCAAGAAACAACAGCAGAAAGAAGAGCAGAAGAGGCCTTTTTATAGAGGGGACCGGTGCCCTAGGCATTTGAACTCCCTCCAAAAACACGCAATCAGAGCAACTCAAACGCCTGCGAATCCAGGCCCTCCATCTCAAGGCCACTCCCTGCTGGCACGTGTCCCAGCATTGGTAAACTGCCCATGCCATCATAACTGACGGGACTGATGGACTTCCTCCTTAAATGCATGTCAGCCACTTGTCCCACATGCTGGCGACAGGAAGGTAGGAGCGGGAACCGAGGCGTCAGGCCCTCCCACACTTCTCCAGGCTCCACGGTCGCACGCCATTTCACTGGTGGACTCGTCACGCCCGGTCGAGGTCCGACCGGCACCATGGCAGTTCGCGGTTATGATCATTCAACCGGCTGCATGGCTTATTCGCTGCATATCTTGAAGACCTCTTATCGGTTATGATTTTTCAACCGCTTCGAGAGCATTGTCCCGGGTATGAGCCATCCGCCCGGCACCATGGCAGTTCGCGGTTATGATCATTCAACCGGCTGCATGGCTTCTTCGCTGCATATCTTGAAGACCTCTTATCGGTTATGATTTTTCAACCGCTTCGAGAGCATCGTCCCGGGTATGAGCCATCCGCCCGGCACCATGGCAGTTCGCGGTTATGATCATTCAACCGGCTGCATGGCTTCTTCGCTGCATATCTTGAAAACCTCTTATCGGTTATGGTTTCCCAAACCACTTCGAGAGCATCGTCCCGGGTATGAACCATCCGCCCGGCACCGTGGCAGTTCACGGTTATGATCATTCAGCCAGCTGAACGCCATCTCACTTGGGGGACTCGTCTCGATATGGCAGAACGCCCGGTCGAGGTCCACCCAGCTACATCTCTCTTAGGGGACTCGTCTCGATATGGCAGGACGCCAGGTCGAGTTCCACCCACCGGTTACGTAACATCCAACCGGCTCGAGAGCATTTCCCGGGAACGCGATCCACCCGGCCCCATGGCATTTCACTGGGGGACTCATCTCGAGTCTCGCCCGGCTCCATGGCATGACCCCGGTCATGAGAACATTCGACCGGCATGGGCTTTATACACCCGGGTGAGTTTACATCTAACCCATGTACTCTTGTCCAGCAGGATAAAAACCATGCATCGCATTGAACCGCGATCAACGTGGGGCTGCACGGCGAGCCTTGTCACCTCAACGCCACCCCCCCTACCTCAACGCTTATTCAACACAAGCTGAGAAGAACTAGCAAGTGTTCACCGGCGCTTCAAACAGCCCGCAACACCGGGGTAATCTCCCCGCAGCCTAGCAATATGGACTCATCTCGATATGGCAGAACGCCCGGTCGAGGTCCTTTACTCCACCTCGTCTCATTATGGCAGAACGCCCGGTCGAGGTCCAGTACTTAAGTTCACCTGGGACCCGTACCGATATGGCAGAACGCCCGGTAGTGGCCCAGTGAACTCCGCTCCGTACCGATATGGCAGAGTGCCCGGTCGAGCTTTCATGCACACATCTATTGCATGGCGGATTTCAACGCTCCATTATCATTTCATGCACACATCTATTGCATGGCGGATTTCAACGCTCCATTATCATCCCATGCACACATCTTTTCCATGGTGTTTCTGCCTCAACCCGGGGGTCTAGTAGATACTCAGTGAATCCAACTTGATCTCCTGCAATCCTGCTCACTAAGGGGAATACCGGGCGGGCCGGTCTTCTCCTCTCCGATGCCTAAGTTAGTATAGTTGGAATATATATAACCAAGGCACGTATGTAAGCGGGGAGAGAGATAAGTTACCTAATAAAGAGGGTAGTTGGGGCCCTTATATAGGTGGTTGGGGGTGAGGGCTGGCCTCACCCTTCGATGTGGGACTGGTTCCCTTCTGTTTGTACCTTCTGGTGCCCTCTTTAGCAGGCTGGCACCCCCGGCCCCAGGGTCCCTGGAGGCAGGATAGAGTGCTGGACCCCGAGGTCGGGTGCTGGTGATCCGGTCCCGAGCCTTGGGCCGGGCCCTGGTGCACTTGATGTAGCCTCTCTGCGGCTACTGTCAACAAGTCCCCCAAGTTCCCGGTCAAGTGCAATCTTGAATGAGGACTTAAATCTGTCTTGCTCTTGTCCCGCAGACCCGCAGGGCTACCAACCTACCGGTGCCCAGTCCCCCAAGTCCTCGTTAAAGATTGGGCGTGTCCGAGGTGAGTACCTGTTACCGATGGGAAGCAATAGTTTATAAGCACGTTTGTAATATAAGTAGTACTGTGCTCAGGTGTTGTGGTGTTATGAGCATGGAGCCGGGTGGAACCCGGAGAGTGTATGAGATGATGCCATGATGCCATGCAATAGATGTGTGCATGGAATGATAATGAGGCGTTGAAATCCGCCATGCAAGAGATTTGTGCATGGGATGATAATGAGGCGTTGAAATCCGCCATGCAAGAGATGTGCATGGGATTTCGGCCGGGCACTCTGCCCTATCGGTACGAAGCGGAGCTTCACTGGGTCACAACTGGGCGATCTGCCAAATCGAAACGGAGCGGAGTTCACTGAGCCTCTACCGGGCGATCTGCCAAAGCGGAACGGGGTGGAGTTCATGGGACCTCGACCGGGCGTTCTGCCATATCGTGACGAGTCCCAGGTGAACTTCAGTACTGGACCTCGACCGGGCGTTCTGCCATATCGAGACGAGTCCAGGAGTAAGGGAACTCGACCGGGCGTTCTGCCATATCGAGACGAGTCCCATATTGCTAGGCTGCGGGGAGATTACCCCGGTGTTGCGGGCTATTTGAAGCACCGGTGAACACTTGCTAGCTCTTCTCAGCTTGTGTTGAATAAGCGTTGAGGTAAGGGGGGTGGCGTTGAGGTGACAAGGCTCGCCGTGCTGCCCCATGTTGATCGCGGTTCAATGCGATGCAGGGTTTTTATCCTGCTGGACAAGAGTACATGGGTTAGATGTAAACTCACCCGGGTGTATAAAGCCCATGCTGGTCGAATGTTCTCATGACTCGACCGGGCGTCCTGCCATATCGAGACGAGTCCCCCAGTGAAATGCCATGGGGCCGGGTGGATCCTGTTCCCGGTAAGGGGGGGTGGCGTTGAGGTGACAAGGCTCGCCGTGCAGCCCCTGTTTTCCGCAGCTGGTGCGATGCAGGGTTTTTATCCTGCTGGACAAGCGTACATGGGTTAGATGTAAACTCACCCGGGTGTATAAAGCCCATGCTGGTCGAATGTTCTCATGACCAGAGTCAGCCATGGTACCGGGCGGAACTCGACCGGGCGTCCTGCCATATCGAGACGAGTCCCCCAGTGAAATACCATGGGGCCGGGTGGATCCTATTTCCGGAATATGCTCTCGAGCCGGTTGGATGTGTCGTAACCGGTGGGCGGATCTCGACCGGGCGTTCTGCCATATCGAGACGAGTCCCCCAGTGACATGCAACGAAGAAGCCATGCAGCCGGTTGAATGATCATAACCGCGAACTGCCATGGTGCGGGGCGGACCTCGATCGGGCATCCTGCCATATCGAGACGGGTCCTCATACCCGGATGGATGCTCTCGAAGCTGTTGGATGATTACCACCGGTGAGAGGTCTTCGAGATATATAATGAAGAAGCCATGCAGCCGGTTGAATGATCATAACCGCGAACTGCCATGGTGCCGGGCGGACCTCGACCGGGCGTCCTGCCATATCGAGACGGGTCCTCATACCCGGATGGATGCTCTCGAAGCGGTTGGATGATTACCACCGGTGAGAGGTCTTCGAGCCTGTTGAGAAATCATGACCGGCTAATCTTGCAGCAAAGATGGCGTGCAACCGTGGAATCTGGGGAAGTGGGAGGGCCTGACTCCTCGGTTCCCGCTCCTACCTTCCTGTCGCCAGCGTGTGGGACAAGTGGCTGACATGCATTTAAGGAGGAAGTCCATCAGTCCCGTCAGTTATGATGGCATGGGCAGTTTACCAATGCTGGGACACGTGCCAGCAGGGGGCGGTCTTGAGATGGAGGGCCTGGATTCGCAGGCGTTTGAGTTGCTCTGTTTACTTGTTTTAGAGGGATTTCAATTGCCTAGGGCACTGGGCCCCTCTATAAAAAGGCCTCTTCTGCTCTTCTTTCTGCTGTTGCTTCTTGCTTTGGAGAAACTAAGAGAAAGAGAGAAATCCGGCGAAAGCTCTGAGCCCTTGCCCCACGAGATCCGTTTGTTTGAGCGCTCTCAACTCTCTTCCTACCATTGCTCGCTGCTTTCGCAGGGTGGGCTGTCCTCGGCTGAGCATACTAATCGGTAAGTTTGTTGATTTCTTTGCCCCGGTGTTGTTCTTGTTTTGGCTTTGTTGTTTTGTGGCGGGCGGGGGGGGGGGGGGGGGGGGGGGATCTCTGTTGCTGACTGAACTGCTCTGCGCAAACTTGGGGAGAGGCCGTAAAAGGCGCTGTTGTAGCCTGTTGCTGACGAGCGCTAGGGTTTTGTTTTCTTCCCCTAGGTTAAGATGTCATCTTCAGGTTCTGACCGGGCTTCCGAATCTGCTGCCAGGGGTCCTATCGCAGACGATGAGGAGAGACTGGAGGACTGGCTCGGTTCGGAATCCCCTGAGACCGAAGTCGCCGACTGCTCCGGGAGCAGGGCTTCGTCTCCGTCCTCGTCTTCGTCTTCCGGGGCTGAATCCCCGGAGACTGAAATACCGCACGGGGTGCGCCTTGCAGATGCTCCGGCCGTGAGCTACACCATTGGCAGAGGGAAGTATGCTGTGGTGTGTGATGAACCGGAGGGTAGCATGACCCCTAGAGAGATTGCAGCGTTCCGGGAAACGTGGGGTATTCCGGATGAAGTTCTGCTGCGGCCCCTGAATCCTGGAGAGTCGGCCTGCAACCCGGAGGCGGGTTGGGTTGCCGTGCATCAGGATCAGTTCCGGCATGGACTCTCGCTCCCGCTGCAAAATTTCGTGCAGTATATGCTCAGTCCGCTGCAAGTGTCGCCCGCGCAGCTTCCTGGGCTCCAGTGGAGGCGATTACTGAGCCTCGGCTGCCTATACGATCTGTCCGGAATGAGTATGCCCACGGTAAACGAATTCCGGTCCTTGTATATGTTGTCCTACTCAAGGAAGCAAGGGTCTCGGGGTTGCCTGTCCTTCAACGCCCGGAAACATCCACCGATCATCACCAATATGCCTACCTGGGTAGACAACAGCTGGAGAAAGTACGTGGTGATGGTGGGCGGGAGGTGGCAGGCGAGGAGTAAAATGTACCGGGTTCCTAGCGCCTTTCAACCCATTGGCGACCAGTTGTTCGAGCTATCCGATCTGGAGCATGAGAGGATCTCGACCATAATCGGATGTTGGGACAATCTGGAACGGAGTTCTTTCAACTTTATCCGGCGAGAAGTGCTGGAGTATTGCCAGCTCGGGCGGGGTCCCGGTGCGTAGGAAGTCCTTTAGCGGTGATACTTTGTGCTAGCTCTGGCAGATTGCTAACTGTTTGCTTTCCTTGCAGGTGCATCTTCTCGGGCGGTCATCAAGCCCGAAACCACTCTCTCAATGGACGGGGAAGGTCTCCTTAACATGCTGAAGGAGAAAGGCGAGACCGTCTCGCGGACGTCGGTGGACGATGAATCCGGCTGGCTCACGACTCATCCGGAGCCGAGGGCCATGGATGTTGATGACGGCGCCTACGTCCTGAAGCGGGTGAAGACCCATCATTCTGCGGACCGGGCGGTGCCTAGAAGGGGCAAAAGTATCGGGGGGCCAGTGAGGATTCCCGGTGGAGTGAACAGGATCCCCAACCGGCCGGTGTCTGTGCCGCACGTGGCCCGTGTCGCCCGGGTAAGCGCGCAATCTTCTTCTCCGGAAGGCCGGGGAGAGAAACGGAAAGGCAGGGATATTCCTTCCTCCGCACTGGTGACGCTTACCGGTGGGTCGGCACGGGAGAATCTGGCCAAACGGTTCATAATAACCAGCGGTGCGCAAACTGACGCTGCCGGGGAGAAGGCCGCTGCTGCTGCCCGGCAGAATAGCCCCGTGCCTGCAGAGGCACCGAGGGGAAGCCCGGATAGGGCAGTCGTCCGGCAAGTGGCGGCGGACTTGGCCGGCCTTGGCCTGGACAGACCTGGGGTTACAGGAGCCCTGGCGGGTGGGAATCGCCCAAAATGCAAGGAATCCGTCCTCCGGGTAAGCACCGCATGGTACCACTACACTGCCTGTAGCTTGTTTTCTTTTGCTGCTTGACTAATTGCCTTTGTTGCTGCGCAGCTGCTGTACAGTCTGTACCAATCGGATGCGAGCGAGGAGCTGTCGGAGCTGAAGAGACAGATAGCTGCTCTATCGGAGGCCCGACAGCGCCTGGAGGTGGAGAAATCCCGCTCGGACCGAGAGAAGGCCAGATCGGAGGAGAGGGCGAAGAAGCTGGAGGAGCAGAACCGGAGCCTGGAGAAGGAGAGGGCCGAACTGGAAGCCAAGGTGGACGAGCTCCAAGTGGGAGCTGCCGCTCTGCGCGCCGTCTCTGCTGCTCCGACTGGGGAAGATGACCCGGAACTCTACGAGCGGGTCGTTCTCAAATACCGTGAGAGCGATCAGTTCCTGGAGTTTCTGGTAAAGGCCAGGGAAGAGGGCATCTCTGATGCGTACACGGAATGGGCGGCGAAGGGATGGTTAGACACTTCCCTGATGCCAATTGCTGCTGAAGGAGATATCCATGAGCAGTCGGACATCCATCAGGAGGCGGTGGAGGGGCAGCCGGAAGAAGCGCTTCGCTCGGACTTGGATTCTTCTACCAACGGTGCCGAGTTTCCCCGAGCCGGAGTCAACACCGGAACTGAGGTTGACAACGAGGGTACCGCAGGAGAGGCTGGCGGATTGCCTGCTGAAGGCGGAGTCGTGGCTCCTTAGGATTTCCCTTGTTCTTCTCCTTGTAATGTTTCCGGAACGGTTACCGCTTGTATTCATGCTTGATTATGAATATAATTTAACTGGCGGAGCCGGTGAAATTTTCTCAAAAGTAGTTTGCATATCTGTTTTTACAACGGTTGAACCGGAGACATATCAAACTAACCGCTCGGAGCTAGCGGGTTTACCAGGCCTTGTCACGTTCCCGGTCAGGGTCTGTTCTTCTTTCCCCCACGTACCACTGGAGCTGGCCGTTATCAATCAAACACTGCACCGCTGTCTTGAGAGCGCAGCACTGATTCGTTCGATGAGTCGCCTCATCATGATAAGAGCAGTACTTGCCCGTCTGCGCCGTTGTAAGTTTCCCCTTCGGGTACCTTCTCTTGGGCGGTGGGGGAATGACGCTCCCGTTCTCAAGTAGGATATCCTCGTAGGAAGTGGTGAGAGCGGTGAAGACTTCTTGACCGGCCGGTGGTGGTGCTGGCATGATTGCCAGGGGGCCCTCTTGGCGGTACGGCGCCGGCTTGTGCTCGTTCTGGGGCTTATCAGAATAGGGCCTCTGCTGCCGCTGTGGCCAGTTTCTGTTGGCGTTCCTGCTGGGTCGAGCGGTGCGGTTCTCGGTTCGCTGACTGGGCTTGGCTTCCTGGCCGGGAGGAGGGTTCTCTTCCCGGGGATGGTCCTCCTACTGCTCATCCGGCTTCCTCTTCAGTAGGTGGTCCCTGTAGGTCTCATGATCGGCCTGAGCATGCCGGATGGCCATAGCCATCAACTCGTCATACCCCTGCGGGAGTTCTACCCGGACGGCGTAGGAAAACTTGCCCACTCGGAGCCCTTGCTTGAACGCCATCTCGGCGATGCCTTTGTCCAGGTTTCGAACTCCGGCCGTAGCCGTCTGCCAGCGGTTGACGAAGGTTCTCAGCTCCTCTCCGGGGGCCTGCATGCAATTGAAGAGGATGGTCGATGTCCGGGCTCCCTCGACTCGGAGAATGAAGCGGCCCACGAACCGGTCGGCCAACTGCTCGAACGCCTCGATCGAGTTTGCCGGAAGCTCGTAGAACCAGCTGAGCGCTTCTCCAGACAAAGTCTCCTGGAAGATGTTGCAGCAGACTGCATCGGAGTATCCCTTGGCGCAGGTTTGGGACCGGAAGCTGTCCAGATGCTGGTACGGGCAGTCGGACCCCGAATAGGTGAGTTTGAGGGACTTCTGGTTGCCAGATCTCCCCGACTCAATGACCCGGTGCGAAAAAGGGCCCATGCGCTCATTAAACCGGGCGCCCTCCATCGGCCGCGCGGCTCTTCTCTCGTTGGCCTCCATTTGGGCCTTCAAGTCCAACACGGTGTTGGCTAACATCTGCAGCGCTCGTGCGGTCGGAGTCTCAACTTCATTTACAGACGAAGCGCGGAGCTGGCGGGTGGTTGGCGGGCTCTTCGGCGGGCCTGCGCCTGCGGGCGACTTTTCTCGCACGGGATCACCGGGCCGACCGCCCGAAGACTGCCCTGCCTCGGTGTGTCGGGGTTGGATCGGTGGGAGTGTCGCCTGCGCTTCGGCCATGGTGGGAGTGTCGCTGCTGTCCTCTTTCCAGGGCGGCCACTAGGGCAGTATTCACAGCTTCCATCTCTTCGTACCGGGCGTTGGACTTAGCTCTGTCCCTGTCGCTCTCCTCTCTCAGACGATTGACCTCTGCGGCCATTGCCCGTAGCTCTCCCGCCATACTGCTATGGTCGGGGCTGTACGTGGGGTCCCGGTCCGGGCTCTCAGATCGATCGCTTGGATCATCTGAAAACGTCAAAGAGAAGCCCCGTCGCTCTGGACTGTCTTCCTCCTCCGCCGGGCCTTTCCCGTGCGAGCTGTCATGGTGGGGATTCGGCAACCCGAATGGTCCCCCACAGCTCCCTCCATCATGACCGTTGCCCCGGTCGCCGCGCTTCTCCCGCGTGACGGCTGGGGTGGAGGTGAGCGTCTGCACTACTGCAAGACGTCCCTCCTCGGCGGTACCCTTCTCTCGACTCATTTCCGAATTCTTTCCCAACGGTGTTGCTTTACACGGCTTTTCGTTCAAGCTTCCCACAGACGGCGCCAATTGTTTCTGCCTCAAGCCGGGGGTCTAGTAGATACTCGGTGAATCCAACTTGATCTCCTGCAATCCTGCTCACTAAGGGGAATACTGGGCGGGCCGGTCTTCTCCTCTCCGATGCCTAAGTTAGTATAGTTGGAATATATATAACCAAGGCACGTATGTAAGCGGGGAGAGAGATAAGTTACCTAATAAAGAGGGTAGTTAGGGCCCTTATATAGGTGGTTGGGGGTGAGGGCTGGCCTCACCCTTCGATGTGGGACTGGTTCCCTTCTGTTTGTACCTTCTGGTGCCCTCTTTGGCAGGCTGGCGCCCCCGGCCCCAGGGTCCCTGGAGGCAGGATAGAGTGCTGGACCCCGAGGCCGGGTGCTGGTGATCCGGTCCCGAGCCTTGGGCCGGGCCCTGGTGCACTTGCTGCGGGTCTGTGGGCCTGCTGTAGCCTCTCTGCGGCTACTGTCAACACATGGCATCATCATCTCATACACTCCGGGTTTCACCCCACTCCATGCTCACAGTACTACTTATATTACAAACGTACTTATAAACGGTTGCTTGCCATCGGTAAACAGGTACTCACCCCGGTCACGCCCAATCTTCAACGCGGACTTGGGGGACTGGGCACCGTTGGGTTGGTAACCCTACGGGTCTGCGGGACAAGAGCAAGACAGACTTAAGTCCCCATTCAAGATTGCACTTGACCGGGAACTTGGGGGACTTGTTGACAGTAGCCTCAGAGGGGCTACAGCAGGCCCACAGACCCGCAGCAAGTGCACCAGGGCCCGGCCTGAGGCCCAGGACCGAACCACCAGCACCCGGCCTGGGGGTCCAGCAGTCTATCCGGCTGCCAGGGACCCTGGGACCGGGGGCGTCAGCCTCCCAGAGAGGTCACCAGAACTACCCTTCGAAGGGAACCAGTCCCACATCGAAGGGTGAGGCCAGCCCTCACCCCCAGCCACCTATATAAGGGCCCCAAGTACCCTCATTAATAGGTAACTTATCTCTCTCACTGCTTACATACGTGCTCAAGTTATATATTCCAACTATACTGACTTAGGCATCGGAGATGAGAAGACCGGCCCGCCCGGTATTCCCCTTAGTAAGCAGGTTTGCAAGAGATCAAGTTGGATTCATCTGTATCTATCAGGTCACAGGGTTTGTGCATAAACAACACTATATATCAACAATTATTTAAGTTAATTAATTACACTATATATCAACAACTATTAATTAACATATATATATATATATATATATATATATTTTAACACTAATTAAAATAACATCAAATTAAAACACATAATTAAACTAAAACTCAAAATCAACATATATACATACATTCTAACACTAAAACAACAACAAATTAAACAAAAAATCACTTAATAAATCAAAATCACTAAAACTTAAAATCAACTCAACTAAAACTCAAAATCAACATATATACATACATTCTAACACTAAAACAACAACAAAACAAAAAATCACTTACTAAATCAAAATCACTAAAACTCAAAATCAACTCAACTAAAACTCAAAATCAACAAATATACCCATGTACGTAACTATATATAGCTCCACAATGTAAGAGAGGGCGAATTTCAACAATACCCACAGATTTTTTACTCTTTCTCCCGTTTTTCTCCTTTTTTTTTAAATGAGCAGCTGCTGCCCAGATCTGAAAATATATAGACTTATAGCCGACGAAAATGTCAACTTCGTCGGCCATACTTCCTAAAATTTTCGTATGCTAATGTTTCGGAGAAAGGCCGACGAAAATACAAATCGTCGGCTGAAATATGGATATAGCCGACGATTTTTTGAAAATACCAACGAAAAAAAGTTTCGTCGGCTATGGTTAAACTATGGCCGACGATTTTTTTTTTTTTTTTTGCCGACGAAAAATAAAATCGTTGGCTATTCCTTACAATTACCGACGAAAATTTTAATTCGTCGGCCGTTTTTTTTTTTCGTCGGAAAAACCCTTTTTTCTGGTAGTGTACCCAAATCTACATTTGTGAAGCATGTAAAGCGCATTGGTATGTGTCGCTTATCCGAACTCAAAGACTGATTGACTATCAGGAGGAGTTCTCGTCTAGACTTCAGGGGGAGTCTAGTTATGCATGTCTCACATACTTGTAGTTGGTGCGTTGTACTCATTTCCCTTAGACCATGCTTTTATTTTTCTCCAAGAGGTTTTTGTTTGCTGGCAAAGGTTTTAACGAGGCAACAGTTCATGCACCATTGAGGACGCGACACAAGGGAGAGTGTTCAAGGAAGGTTAATTCCGTAACTTCCATGGTGTGTCTTGTCCTAATAAGGCTAGTAGTCTAGATACTTTATTAGATAGGGAATCCCTGATTCACAGGGATACTTGATGTAATGCTTATATAAAGGCCTCCTTATCAATCAATAAAGAGAGAGTTTACTATCAATCTATTTCTCCTAGAACAAAAAAATAGTTTTTCCAATTGATTTTTAGACTCTTAGCTCTTAAGTGAATTTGTAGAATAATATATTTTGCTGTTATCTTCTTAGTGGTTTCTTTGGAGTGACGCATCTATCACTAGCTGATGATATTTTTACTACGAGCGATGGGGAGTTAGCGAGCACGTGATTCATGCTCATCATTTATAAATGATATGTTATTCTTCCAGCATGTGTAAATAATATGTATTCTCCGATTAAAGTGAAAGAAGTCGGCAGAAAAAACAAAGAAAAAAAGAGTGGGCTTCTTTCTAATCTTACTAAAATGAATTTGAGAAGGTAAAGTAACATTAGCGTAGCACGTGTTAAAAAAGCTCTTATAAACATAGAACCTTATAAAAAATAAAATAATTGGGGCAGTGAGCTAGTGCTGACATTTCACCTCAGGCCCAGCTTAAACTAATTGCTACCTAATTGTGGTGCTAGGGTTCATTTTGATCATTAATCAAACGTTTATTCCTATTACTAAAAACAAAAAAAATAATAAAAACGTTTCTTCCTATTACTAAAAACAAAAAAAAAATAATAAAAACGTTTCTTCCTTAAGAAACTTTCCTATATATATAACCAACACCAGACCAAACGTACGTACTCACTTGCAGAAGAAGATATCCTGCAGGTATACATGCACTAGTGGATCTGCTGCAAATAATGGCGGAGCTGATCAATAATGAAACCCTTTCACTAGTACTTGTGGCCGTTTTCTTCATTCTCTTATACAGGTGGTCTTCTTCCACTTGCACTCCTAGTACAAAAAGGAACTCACCACCTTCCCCACGAAAACTCCCCATCATCGGAAACCTTCACCAACTAGCCTCACCACGGTCTCCGCCACATGTCTCCCTTCAAGCCCTGTCTCGAGTCCATGGCCCTCTCATGCTCCTCCACTTCGGAAGTGTCCCCGTCCTCGTCGTCTCATCGGCCGAGGGTGCTCAGGCAATCATGAAAACACATGACCTCACATTCAGCAACAGGCCCAAGTCCACCGTCTTCGCAAAGCTTCTCTACAACTCAAAAGATGTGTCCACGTCGCCTTATGGTGAGTACTGGAAGCAAGTGAAGAGCATATGCGTGTTGAATTTATTGAGCACCAAAAGGGTTCGTTCTTTCCGCTGCATCAGGGAAGAGGAAACCAAAGCCATGATCAAGCAGATAAGGGATTCAAAAGAAGGAGTTGTCAACTTGAGGGAGATGCTTATGACACTTACACACGATGTGGTCTCGAGAGTGGCTCTTGGGAAGAGCTACTACAGTGATGCAGGCTTTAAAGAGCTTACGACGGAGCATACGGAGTTGCTGGGAAGTCTTTATATTGGGGACTATATTCCATGGCTTGGTTGGTTGAGCCGTCTCACTGGTTTGGACGCTAAACTGGACGGAGTGGCTAAACGGTTCGATGATTTCTTGGATAGAGTGATTCAAGAGCATATGGATAGTACTTATCCGAAAGTGGAGGAAAAAAAAGATTTTGTGGACATTTTAATTGAGATCCAGCAGAACTCGCTTGGTTTTCGTATCGACAGCACTGATATAAAGGGCGTCATCCTGGTATCTCTCTTTCTCTCAGTCATATCCAGATATTTCAAAAAGTTAAGGTGTACCCCAAATGCATTTTCGGGTGACAACCTTGAATCTTGAGAATTGAGACACATAAAATCGTAAGCCTTATAGTATAATTAAATTATTAATAATTATAATATAAATATAAAATTATGTACAATAAAAAAAGATTAATAATACATTAAAATTCACCTATATTACATTTAGGTATATTGTGTAAGGTTCATAATTCAAACCTTATACATATATTATATAGATATCTATTTAATACCTAATTAAGAAGTCATTTTATGGGATAGTATAAAAAAAGCGTAGCAAAATATTTGAAAAGCGTAAACTTTATTATAAGCCTCGTTGCCTAGACACTATGATTGAGGCGATATATATGTGGAAAAGAGCTTTAATTTTCAGCCTTCTTGAGGCGATTTAAAAAAAAATATTTGATCATATTTATGTGTGTGTTCATCGGTTCCTCTAAGGGGTCGTTTACGCTTGTTGTATACTATACTCTTAGTTTACAACTGGTTTAAAACAAAACTACAATTTTTCTTAACTAATTTTACAACATTGATAACAAAATTTGAATAAACCTAGCCTCTATTTACTATATCGACAACCATTTGTTCAAAACTTCAAATAATATAATTTAAATTACTCAAATAATCACTCAACTCTATTTACGACAATAGCAACATCGTCAAATTTATAAGAAATTGTATCATATACTTGGAATCACAATAGAATTTTATTATTATTATTATTATTATTTTTATTTTTTTTATATAATGGGGGACCCTATAGAATATTCCTCCATGAAGTGATGTCAAAGGAGTTACATATAACAGATATTTACCTCACTAGCTAATTGTTGATGCTAATTTGTAGGATGTGTTTCTTGCTGGAACTGATACCGTAGCTACACTCCTGGAATGGACCATGGCTGAGATTATAAGGCACCCAAAGGTGATGAGCAAATTGCAGAACGAAATAAGGGCTGTCCACAAAGGTGAAGAAGACATATTAACAGAGGATGATCTGATCGATATGCACTACATGAAGGCAGTGATCAAGGAGACTCTTCGCTTACATCCTCCACTTTCCCTCATTATGCCTAGGATATCGACACAAGATGTGACAATAAATGGTTACAACATCAAAGCCAACACCCAAGTCATATTGAATGCTTGGCAAATCGGGAGGGATCCCAAGTCGTACGATTACAAACCAGAAGAGTTCGAGCCAGAAAGATTCTTGAATGCTAATAGTGGTATCAGTTACAAGGGAAATGACTTTGAGTTGATTCCGTTTGGAGGTGGGAGGAGGGTGTGTCCCGGGATTCAGTTTGCTACTGCTGTTAATGAGATTGCTCTAGCAAACTTACTGCACAAGTTTGATTGGAAATTGCCTGGTGGAGTAAGAAGCGAGGATTTAGACATGACTGAAACATCTGGTTTAACAACTCATAAAAAGGATCCTCTAAAGGTCGTTGCTACTCCATATAATTCATCTGCTTAATTATTCTGTGATTTAAGACGTCTTTTGAATTGGATTGTTGAACTTTATATTTGGTTATGTATTGGATTGCGAAGTTGCTTGCTATATTAATTATGTCCACCCTAAAGTGGTGGCTTTCATATTTCCATCATTGTCATCTTGTCTATTTGCATTGTAAATGAAGCATGAGGTAACTAAACATTCTTAGAATCGGCAATGTATGAACTTTATCGATATCCAAGAGTCATGATCAAACACTCAACGCAGTCAGCGAAACAGAAAAACAGTGTCAACGCAGTCAGGGAAATGCTAATTGTTTATGTCCAAGCAAAGTAATTGAAACTACCGGACAAATGCATGATAAGCTTGGACAAAAACATATGTTCTTGAAGACTATCAGAGAATGTTTACTATAAAAGAATATTGGAATAAGCTTGTAATAGATCGTTTAGGCAATATACGCTCCACAAAACTGTTTCAAATGCATAGAATTACCAACAGATTCGTATACAAATTAGTAGTCCACTATTAGATAAACTGTTTAAGAAACTCTGTAGCCACCAGTCTGCCACGTGTGTTCACTGACATTTTTAACTCACTAATCTCTTTATCAATATCCTGCAATTGAAGATGCAATAGATTTAGAATCTTAACAACACAAAGAAACCGAATGACATCTTTAGTTCTAGCACTCGAGCTCCTTGATCTTTGATACTTACTAACCACAGCCAGTTTCAGACCAAAAAGTAGAATATAAAAAACAGAAATGATAATACCAACAATATAGATTTGATCAAACTACTAGCTTCAAGGCCTCTGATCGAGGACCAAATAAAGTTCACAGTGAGTTTGCACAGAAACTACCAATGACAGAATGACTACATGGTCAAATGGGTACAAGCAATAACGTTCATGCAAGTTATGTGTCGCTTATCCGAACTCAAAGACTGATTGACTATCAGGGGGAGTTCTCGTCTAGACTTCAGGGGGAGTCTAGTTATGCATGTCTCACATACTTGTAGTTGGTGCGTTGTACTCTTTTCCCTTAGACCATGCTTTTATTTTTTCCCAAGAGGTTTTTGTTTGCTGGCAAAGGTTTTAACGAGGCAACAGTTCATGCACCATTGAGGACGCGACACAAGGGAGAGTGTTCAAGGAAGGTTAATTCCGTAACTTCCGTGGTGTGTCTTGTCCTAATAAGGCTAGTAGTCTAGATACTTTATTAGATAGGGAATCCCTGATTCACAGGGATACTTGATGTAATGCCTATATAAAGGCCTCCTTATCAATCAATAAAGAGAGAGTTTACTATCAATCTATTTCTCCTAGAACACGTTATCAGCACGTTTCTCTAGCCTCCCGTCTAATAGCCCTAAAACACTGATTTTCTGAAACCCTAATCCCGACCGCCTACCGCCGTCCTTACCTCCGGCACCGTCGGTCCATTCTCGGCAGTACCTGCGCTGCCGACCTGCCTCCCTGCCCCGCCGTACCTTCACGAGCTGCTCCTCCTCTGCCTCTCGGCAGACCGGCTCGCCTGCAGCCCAACCCACTCGCCAGCAGCCCTCCCTTGCGTGCTATTCTTTGCACGCATCCCTCGAAGACCAAAATTGCTCGCAAGCCAAGCAAGCGGTCCTCGAAGCCTTATTCGTTGCTGAGAAGACATCAAGAAAAATCGAAGAAAACAAGCTTCCCCAAAAGTCAAGTTTCGTTTGATCAAGTTTCACTTGAAGAGGTAAATATTTTATAAACGTTCCCGCTTCTGAATTTTCAATAGTTGGGTTTTGTTTCTCTTCCGGGACCTTTCCGTGTCCCTGCTTCTTCATCCCGATTCAATCTCTTCTCGGGATGGCATACGGGGATTTAGTCACCCCGGTGCCAACGTTTATTGGGGTAACTGTGATGTTACCGGCCACCGCTATGCTTGTGACTGTGATGTCACTGTGAACCATAACGTATTCTTTTTAAAAGAAAACAAAGGGAAGATATCGATTGTGACTTGAAGTCACGTTAAGCATCGATTTATGTGACTATGATATATCTTGGCACTGTCGTTCTAAAAGAACAATCAAACTTGATTAGTATTCAAATATACTAACGTCTCCCTGTTTGTGTTCTGTAGATGGCTGACACTCAGCGTCCAGAATTTGACATCTTGGATGTCCAAGACAAGGAATACAAGAGGTGGATCTCAGATGTAGAGAACACTTTCATTGGTAAAAGATTTACCGCCACCATCAACCCTCCTAAGGATGCAAGCTTACAAGCTTCTCCTGAACAGAAAGCACAAGCCCTGATGTTTCTCAGGCGCCATATCCATCCAAAGCTCAAGCAGCAATACCTGAGGAAAACCGATCCCAAAGAGCTATGGGATATCCTCAAGGGCCACTTCGACAATGTGCATGACGCACAACTCCCAGACCTCATGTCAGATTGGGAGCAAATCCGCTTATTGGATTTTGATTCCGTCCAGGAATATCATCAGACTATGCTAAACTTGCAATCTGATTTGAGCTTTTGTGGGGTCGAAAAGACCGATGACGATATGATGGAGAAGACTTTCACGACGTTCCCAGAATCTGCGTCCATGTTGTCGCATCAGTACCGCGATCTCCGTGAGAAAGGCACTATCAAAACCTTCAGTGATTTGATGAATGTACTTCAAAGAAAGGAGAGGTACCATGAGTTGATTCTTACCACTAATAAGAGGCTTCGAGGACCGAAATTTATTGCGGAATCTCATCAAGCCCGTGGTAAAGCTTCTAAGCAAAAGCATCAATCTCATGAACGTCAAGCACCACCACCACGTACGCCAAGAGCAACACGTGGCGGACGAGGAGGGAGAAGAGGCGCCGGCCGTGGCCGACAGCTTTCTTGGACAAGGGATGGTGGCGGCGCCGCCGCTCCCAGAGGGAGGAACAGTTTTGGTTCCGGTCCCAGGCGTGGTGGCCATACTCCGAACAATGCTTCGGCTCCTTGCTTCAAATGTGGCTCTAAGAATCATCTTCAACGCGATTGCACAGCAAGTAGAGAGATTCAAGACGCTTACAAGAAACACAAACAATACATAGAACAAGAAACGAACTATGTAGGAGACTTTGAGGAAGAAGAATACGATGAGGAAAATACCAATTTCACCATCGATGACTTCCAACCTACCAAGAAACGTAGGACTCAAGAGTATGATACTCCGGATTATGAATAAGTATTTGACTTAGGTCATGAGATACATATTCAAGTTTGATTTTGCTTGTTATTTTGACATAATATAGTCAATAAATCACGACTTTGTTCGATAAGTCGCTCTATTTTAGAACAACCTTGATGTACTTTTGAGTTGTCATCAATAATATTTCTCTTATTCTACGAATGATTTGAGATTTTTACATCCCTATGAAAGCATAAATGGTTCAATGCGTCCAATTCTCAATGACATAATTATTTTGAGTTCACCACAGTTCTGGTGATGTTAACTCATATCCGAAATAAGATCACAAAGACAAAACGAGAGACTCACGATCCACCAGGCCTCGCTCGCCATGGCTACTCGCTAACTTGGCCGCGATCCGCCAGGCCTCGCTCGCCATGGCTACTCGCCAACTTGGCCGCGATCGCCAGGCCTCGCTCGCCATGGCTATTCGCCAACTTGGCCATGATCCGCCAGGCCTCGCTCGCCATGGCTACTCGCCAACTTGGCCGTGATCCGCCAGGCCTCGCTCGCCATGGCCACTCACCAAGCTTGGCTCAACACCGAATCCAGTTTTTTGAAACCAACAATCGATAGCCTATCGAACAAATGCAACTTTTGCATCAATGGCTCAGCAACGACGTGTCTTCGGACTCGCCATGCTTCGGATTTAGCTCAACCGTCGCATCGCATTGCCTCAATGCCTGACCGACCCTCACCACTCCCCTTGCTTCGGCCGGCCTCAGGGTAGCTTCGGCCTTACCACAACTTCAGCTTTGACTTGGCCCCGGCCTTTGCCTTGGTGCTAGGGATATAACTTGTAACGCCACAAGCAACCTTGTCCAAGGTCAAGAGTTAAGCCTATGGCCGGTTGCTTGTGTGCTAGTGGCATTTTTTTGTAATTTATGTTTCCTAATATTCATGTTTCCCCTGTGCCAAGTTACTATTTGTCCGATTGGCTCTATACAGGGGGGTTCCTAGTCGGCGACGGTTGGACTAGTGAACTAGTATAGGTAAGCACATGTACTTGCGCCCCTGTAAACGTCTTACCATCAATAAAGAGAGGAATTATTCAATCATCTGTGTCGCGTGAGATCTTTTGTAACTTTGCATTCAATTTCTCGCTCGCTTGTCGACGAGCTCGCCCCACAACTATATTATACTATTCTTACTTGTTGCGTGCAATATATTAATATCGTGTGGTTTCCATTGTTCCTTGCAAGGTACGCTCAAGGCTGACTTACTACCTTCTCAAAGGGACAGTAAGTGCCGCACGGTCCTCTTTGCGCTCCCGCAAAGTCGGCCCGTGACAGCTGGTATCAGAGCTCAACATCTCTTCCAGTTACCATCCTCAAACAGATGGGCAAACTGAGAGATTCAATGGAATGCTTGAAGAGTATTTGCGACACTTTGTCCATGCCAACATGAAGAATTGGGCGGAACAACCTCTTGTCTTTGTTACGAAGGAACCGGAGCTGTTCGGGGAGTAACTTGACAAGCACCATGTCTCCCTCTTTGAACTCACGAGACTGGCGGCCTTGGTCGGCCCACTTCTTCATTCGCCCCGCCGCTTTCTCCAAGTAACTCCTGGCAATCTCTGTATTGGCTTTCCACTCTTTAGTGAAGTTGAAAGCCCGCGGGTTCTTCCCCTTGTACACTTCTTGTACTGTATGAGGCAGGGAAGGCTGCTGACCCATCACTACTTCGAACGCACTCTTGTTGGTGGCTGAACTCTTCTTCGAGTTAAAACAGAACTGGGCCACATCTAGGAGTTCCACCCAATTCTTCATGTTGGCATGGACAAAGTGTCGCAAATACTCTTCAAGCATTCCATTGAATCTCTCAGTTTGCCCATCTGTTTGAGGATGGTAACTGGAAGAGATGTTGAGCTCTGACCCAAGCAGCTTGAACAACTCTGTCCAGAAGGACCCAGTAAACCTTGTGTCTCGATCACTGATAATATTCTGTGGCACGCCCCAATACTTGACCACATGCTTGAAAAAGAGACTTGCTGTGTCTTCGGCAGAGCAATGCTTTGGGGTTGGCACAAATGTTGCATACTTAGAGAACCTGTCCACCACAACGAGGATACCAGAAATGTCCCCCACCTTAGGGAGGCTTGTAATGAAGTCCAGGGAGACACTCTCCCAGGGCCGAGTCGGTGTGGACAGTGGTTCCAACAAGCCCGGTGTCTTTTGTCTCTCCACCTTGTCTTGCTGGCAGATGAGGCAGGTTCGAGTGTACTCCATCACGTCATCTCTCATTTGTGGCCAATAGTATCCCTGCTTCAGAAGAGCATGTGTTCTCTGCCATCCTGGGTGCCCTGCCCACAAGGTGTCATGACACTCTTTCATAAGCATTCTTCGTAACCCATCGGCACGAGGGACATACATTCGGCCCCCTTTTGCCATTAGCAGGCCGGCTTCCACCCAAAACCTTTGACTTTTTCCTTCCTCTACTAGCTTGACAAGGGCTTGAGCGGCAGGATCCTTTCTCAGACCCTCTTTAACTCTTCCTTTGATGTCGGTTGCGACAGCACTGCCTGTCAACGTCGCTAACACTCGGGTGCTAGCAAGATCCGCCTTCCGACTTAAGGCATCAGCCACTTGGTTCGAGTGACCCGCTTTGTGCTCAAATTGGAAATCAAATTCTGCTAGGAACTCTTGCCACCGCGCCTGTTTAGAGGTCAGCTTCGGGTGTGTCAGGAAGTGACTGACTGCAGAGTTGTCTGTCTTTACAACAAATTTTGCTCCCAACAAGTAATGTCTCCATGTTCTCAGACAATGGATCACCGCCAACATTTCTCTCTCATGTGCGGTATATCTCCTCTCTACCGGAGATAGCTTGTGGCTTTCATATGCCACTGGATGTCCTTCTTGCAGCAAAACTCCCCCGAGCGCAAAGTCAGACGCATCAGTCTGCACTTCAAATGGCTTGTTCAGATCAGGTAATGCAAGGACAGGATCTTTCATCACGGCCCCTTTCAACTTCTTGAAGGCCTGTTCACATTCCTCCTTCCAGTCCCACGTCACTCCCTTCTTTAGAAGCTCTGTCAGGGGAGTGGTCTTCAGCGAGTAATTCTCAATGAACCGCCTATAGTAGTTGGCCAGCCCCAAGAATTGCGATCTTTCCTTGGACTGGCCAACTACTATAGGCGGTTCATTGAGAATTACTCGCTGAAGACCACTCCCCTGACAGAGCTTCTAAAGAAGGGAGTGACGTGGGACTGGAAGGAGGAATGTGAACAGGCCTTCAAGAAGTTGAAAGGGGCCGTGATGAAAGATCCTGTCCTTGCATTACCTGATCTGAACAAGCCATTTGAAGTGCAGACTGATGCGTTTGACTTTGCGCTCGGGGGAGTTTTGCTGCAAGAAGGACATCCAGTGGCATATGAAAGCCACAAGCTATCTCCGGTAGAGAGGAGATATACCGCACATGAGAGAGAAATGTTGGCGGTGATCCATTGTCTGAGAACATGGAGACATTACTTGTTGGGAGCAAAATTTGTTGTAAAGACAGACAACTCTGCAGTCAGTCACTTCCTGACACACCCGAAGCTGACCTCTAAACAGGCGCGGTGGCAAGAGTTCCTAGCAGAATTTGATTTCCAATTTGAGCACAAAGCGGGTCACTCGAACCAAGTGGCTGATGCCTTAAGTCGGAAGGCGGATCTTGCTAGCACCCGAGTGTTAGCGACGTTGACAGGCAGTGCTGTCGCAACCGACATCAAAGGAAGAGTTAAAGAGGGTCTGAGAAAGGATCCTGCCGCTCAAGCCCTTGTCAAGCTAGTAGAGGAAGGAAAAAGTCAAAGGTTTTGGGTGGAAGCCGGCCTGCTAATGGCAAAAGGGGGCCGAATGTATGTCCCTCGTGCCGATGGGTTACGAAGAATGCTTATGAAAGAGTGTCATGACACCTTGTGGGCAGGGCACCCAGGATGGCAGAGAACACATGCTCTTCTGAAGCAGGGATACTATTGGCCACAAATGAGAGATGACGTGATGGAGTACACTCGAACCTGCCTCATCTGCCAGCAAGACAAGGTGGAGAGACAAAAGACACCGGGCTTGTTGGAACCACTGTCCACACCGACTCGGCCCTGGGAGAGTGTCTCCCTGGACTTCATTACAAGCCTCCCTAAGGTGGGGGACATTTCTGGTATCCTCGTTGTGGTGGACAGGTTCTCTAAGTATGCAACATTTGTGCCAACCCCAAAGCATTGCTCTGCCGAAGACACAGCAAGTCTCTTTTTCAAGCATGTGGTCAAGTATTGGGGCGTGCCACAGAATATTGTCAGTGATCGAGACACAAGGTTTACTGGGTCCTTCTGGACAGAGTTGTTCAAGCTGCTTGGGTCAGAGCTCAACATCTCTTCCAGTTATCATCCTCAAACAGATGGGCAAACTGAGAGATTCAATGGAATGCTTGAAGAGTATTTGCGACACTTTGTCCATGCCAACATGAAGAATTGGGTGGAACTCCTAGATGTGGCCCAGTTCTGTTTTAACTCGAAGAAGAGTTCAGCCACCAACAAGAGTGCGTTCGAAGTAGTGATGGGTCAGCAGCCTTCCCTGCCTCATACAGTACAAGAAGTGTACAAGGGGAAGAACCCGCGGGCTTTCAACTTCACTAAAGAGTGGAAAGCCAATACAGAGATTGCCAGGAGTTACTTGGAGAAAGCGGCGGGGCGAATGAAGAAGTGGGCCGACCAAGGCCGCCAGTCTCGTGAGTTCAAAGAGGGAGACATGGTGCTTGTCAAGTTACTCCCCGAACAGCTCCGGTTCCTTCGTAACAAAGACAAGAGGTTGTTCCGCCGATATGAAGGCCCACTCCCGGTTCTAAAGAAAGTGGGGAAGTGCTCTTACAAGGTCGACATTCCCACTTGGATGAAGGTTCACCCGATCTTTCATGTCAGCAATCTCAAACCCCATCATCCAGATCCTGAAGATGGCTCTCGCAACAAGCCAACTCGACCCCATGTGGAGATCAAGGCCACTAAGTCGAGGGAAGTCGAAGCGATCCTTGCCGAACGGGTGGTGAACCAGTATCGCCAAGGCACCAGTCAAGCTGTCCGAGCTGTCCCGCAGCAGCAGTTCTTAGTCAAGTGGAAGGGGGTTGGAGACGAAGAGACAAGCTGGGAGAACGTCGAAGCACTCAGGAGGTTCCAGCAGCAGATTGAAGACTTCAAGACACAAGACGAAGCCAGCAGCTCAGGGAGAAGATTGCAGCACTCTAGCCTTAATGCCGTCGTCGAGAGCGCCGACAGCTTAAGTGGGGGAGCATGTTAGGGATATAACTTGTAACGCCACAAGCAACCTTGTCCAAGGTCAAGAGTTAAGCCTATGGCCGGTTGCTTGTGTGCTAGTGGCATTTTTTGTAATTTATGTTTCCTAATATTCATGTTTCCCCTGTGCCAAGTTACTATTTGTCCGATTGGCTCTATACAGGGGGGTTTCTAGTCGGCGACGGTTGGACCAGTGAACTAGTATAGGTAAGCACATGTACTTGCGCCCCTGTAAACGTCTTACCATCAATAAAGAGAGGAATTATTCAATCATCTGTGTCGCGTGAGATCTTTTGTAACTTTGCATTCAATTTCTCGCTCGCTTGTCGACGAGCTCGCCCCACAACTATATTATACTATTCTTACTTGTTGCGTGCAATATATTAATATCGTGTGGTTTCCATTGTTCCTTGCAAGGTACGCTCAAGGCTGACTTACTACCTTCTCAAAGGGACAGTAAGTGCCGCACGGTCCTCTTTGCGCTCCCGCAAAGTCGGCCCGTGACACTTGGCCTCGGCCTTGGCTCGGCCACGCCACCTACGACGGTGTCCAGTCTCAATCTCTGACCTAGGCTATGTTAACTCTCAATGTTGGTATTCAGTGATTAAAATAAGGCTTCTCTCTTTCTCTCAAGTTATGTCGAAGCCATGGCTATGTTACTGGCCTTAATGCACTTCATTTTGTGATGATATATTGCTTCAGTACACTTACTTTAAAGTGTTCGCCAAAGTCTAAAGTAGACTATTGATTCAATTTACATTGTTTTTGTAGATGTATCAAGGCGAGATTGAGTGTTTGTTGGATTGTGCAACAACTCACACAATTCTGAGGAATCAACAATTGTTTTCGGATTTTTCGCCAAGAGAATCGTCGTTATCTACGATGACAGGAACCGGACCCGTCATTAAGGGTCGTGGCACTGCTCAATTCTTATTGCCAAATGGCACTGAAATTCGGGTAGAGGATGCCCTATATGCGCCTAAGGCGCCAAGAACCTTGCTAGCTTTCAAGGATGTGCGTGACAACGACTATCACCTCAGCACTTATGTTGAAAATGGAACTGAATATCTGTTGATCACCTCCACTGAGAATTTGCGTACTCGCATTGTGGAGAAGTGTAAGCGTGTTCGAAATGGCATGTATTTCACAACCATTAGAGCCAATGAATCTCATGTTGTTGTCTAATGCGATTCAGATGCTTACAAGCTTTGGCATGAGAGACTCGGTCATCCGGGTCGTGATCTGATGATTTGTATTCTGAAATGCTCCCACGGTCATCCGTTTTTCAGATCACAAAAGCACAGAGGGCGCCTCGGCCTCGGTTCGGCCGCCATGCCGTCGATAGCCGCCTCTCGGCTACAAGGAGAGGTTCGGCCTCCTCCTGCTTCTCATGCTTCTGTAGCGATGTCTAATGCTCATCGTTCATTTTGCAAAGCTTGTTCACTAGCAAAACTTCAAGCAAGACCATCTTTTGCTATTGATAACAAACAGAATATTCTGTTCCTACAACGAATACAAGGTGATATTTGTGGACCTATAACACCAGAATGCGGACCATTTAGATATTTCATGGTTCTGGTTGATGCGTCAACGCGTTGGTCACACGTAGCGTTGTTGTCCACGAGGAATGCTGCATTTGCTAAACTCCTAGCTCATATCATTAAGCTTCGGGCTCACCACCCGGACAATCCGATTAAGTCAATCAGACTGGATAATGCTGGAGAGTTTACGTCAAAGTGTTTTGATGATTATTGCATGTCAGTTGGGATTGAAGTTGAACATCCCGTGCCCCACGTTCATTCTCAGAACGGTCTTGCAGAAGCCGCTATTAAGAGACTACAGCTTGTTGCTAGGTCCCTTGTCATGGCCACTAACTTGCCGGTTTCAGCATGGGGATATGCAATATTACATGCAGCTATGCTTATTCGTCTACGACCCACAGATAGCCAACCATTTAGTGCGTACCAGTTGGTAACTGGTTACGAGCCTGATATTTCGCATCTGCGTACTTTTGGTTGTGCCGTATATGTGCCTATCACGCCTCCACTGCGTACTAAGATGGGTCCACAACGACGATTAGCTATTTATGTTGGATATAGAGCCTATGACAGGTGATCTGTTTACTGCAAGATTTGCAGATTGTCACTTTAATGAGACATCATTCCCGCCGTTAGGGGGAGATGGGGCCGCATCCGTCCCTAGTGAACGTCAGGAATTGACGTGGTTCTCTCCCACTATGTCTCATTATGATCCCCGTATGTCTCAGTGTGAGACCGAAATACAACGCATATTGGAACTACAAAATGTGGCGGATTCGATGCCCGACTCATTTACTGATATTGCGAAAGTGACAAGATCAACCATACCTGCTGCGAATGTACCTGCAAGGCTCAACATTCCTCGCCATGCGCGAGCACGCGCCGCCGGTCTCGGACCCGCAGCCCTAGGTGCCGTCGGCAGCCTAGGCTTGGCACCTCCAAGTGGAGGGCCGGCATCGACTTCGGAGCCTCCTAGAAAGAGGGGGAGACCAATCGGTTCTAAGGACAATGTACCTAGAAAGAAGGCATGTGTCCAGGCACAAAGCTATCCGTTCATCATCGATATTGTGACGCCGTCACACGAGATTGTCTCCGACTATACCTATGTCCAAGAATCAACTCTGAATCATTTGGGGGACGCCTCAGACTCACCGTTGATGTTGGAGAACAAGGAAATCTCACTAAACTACTTATGCATGCACAATCTTATGGAAAGGAATTCCATGTATATAGATGATGCATTCGCCTACGCCGTTGCTCAAGAAGTCATTGACGACGACGATATGGAACCCCGCACTGTTGATGAGTGTCAACGTAGGGCGGATTGGCCGAAGTGGGAAGAAGCAATCCAGGCTGAACTAGACTCTCTAAAGAAAAGGCAAGTATTCGGACCGGTTGTGCCTACACCGCCGAACATGAAGTCTGTTGGACATAAATGGGTCTTTGTCAGAAAGCGCAATGAGAATGGTGAAATCCAGCGATATAAAGCTCGACTCGTGGCGCAAGGTTTTTCTCAACGCCCTGGAATTGATTATGAGGAGACGTATTCTCCTGTCATGGATACTATTACCTTCCGATACTTAATCAGTTTGGTAGTCTTAGAGAGACTCAATATGCAGCTTATGGATGTTGTAACAGCGTATCTTTATGGGGATCTAGATACGGAGATGTACATGAAAGTGCCAGAAGGACTTTCGTTACCCAAGTCAAGTGAGCAAAAACCACGAAGTTCATTTGCTATCAGGTTGAGACGATCTCTATATGGACTCCGACAATCTGGTAGGATGTGGTACACACGGTTAAGTGATTACTTGATTGGGAAAGGATATAAGAATGATGAGTTGTGCCCTTGTGTGTTCATAAAGAGAACAAGTTCAGGATTTTCCATTATAGCCGTCTATGTTGACGATATGAACATCATTGGAACTCTAAATGAGATCAATGAGACCGCAAGCTACTTGAAATCCGAATTCGAGATGAAAGATCTGGGAAGGACTCGGTTTTGCCTAGGCTTAGAACTAGAGCACCGAAGTGGTGGAATCTTTATACACCAATCTGCATATGTCCGAAAGATGCTCAGGCAATTTAACATGGACAAAGTTATGCATCCTACAGGCACTCCCATGGTCGTTAGAAGTCTGGATATCAACAAAGATCCCTTTCGTCCGAAAGAAGATGACGAAGAGGTCTTGGGAGCTGAATATCCATATCTTAGTGCAATTGGAGCTTTGTTATACTTAGCTCAGTGTACTAGACCAGACATTGCTTTCTCAGTGAACTTGTTAGCTAGATTTAGCTCTGCGCCAACACAACGTCATTAGGTTGGAGTCAAGAACATCTTTTGATACCTTAAAGGAACCCTTGACATGGGCTTGTACTATCGATACACTCATCAGGATTCGACGCCTAGTCTATCTCTTGCATCCAACAGCACAAATCGTGGCTCGGATCGCCACCGGTCATCTGCCAAGACTTGTTTTGGCTCGGCCATCCGCCATCCTGCAGCCATATCCGCCAACATAACCGGACCCGAGGATGCTAAGTCGTGGTCCCGATACGGCTTTGGCGATACCCCCTCCTACTCAGATACACCAAATAATGTGATGGTAGGATTTGCTGATGCTGGATATTTGTCAGATCCACACAAAGGACGTTCCCAAACCGGTTATGTTTTTACCATTGGGAATACGGAGATATCTTGGAGATCAACCAAACAAACCCTTGTTGCTACCTCCTCGAGATTATTGCACTACATGAAGCAGTCAAAGAATGTGTTTGGCTTCGCTCAGTTATATCTCACATTCGAGAGTTAGTGGACTTGAGTCTACTACGATGGGACCAACTTGCATATTTGAAGATAATGCAGCATGCATTGAGCAGATGAAGTTGGGATACATCAAGGGTGACAATACTAAACACATTTCGTCTAAGTTCTTCTACAATCAGCAGCAGCAAGAGACTTTGAATATCCAAGTGAAGCAAGTCAGCTCAGAAGATAATGCAGCTGATCTGTTCACCAAGTCTCTACCACTACCATATCCGAGCGAATAGCCGACGAAAAAAATTTCGTCAGCTATGCCAATTTTTCTTCGGCTATTCGTTCTGCCGACGAAATTTTCGTCGGCTATAAGTCGTCGGGAAAACGCCGTCGGTAATACCAATGGCCGACGAAAATAAAGAAATCGTCGGCTATAGTCGAGTATGGCCGACGATGTTACCGACGCAAATTTATTTCGTCGACCAAACGTGGGCAAAATATCCGACGAAATTTGTCGGGTATTTGCGAGTATGGCCGACGATATCGTAACCTTTAGCCGACGAAATTCGTCAGCTATTTGTTCTGAAATATAGCCGACGATATCATCTATTTCGTCGGTCATTTCGTCGAAATATATTAATATTTTAATAGGCATTAATTAGTTATAGCCGACGAAATAATGTAATTTTCGTCGGCTATAAGTTTTATAGCCGACGAAAATTGGTAAAAATCGTCGGCTATGGTACTTATAGCCGATGAAAAATGCCAAAATCGTCGGCTATTCTTACATTTGGGGAAAAAAAATTAAATTATTTTCTAAATTACCATTCCAAGCAACCTGCAAATCACAAAGATAGTCCATGCATTTGCACCAACAAGAAACATGTCTAAATGACTTATTATTTAATTCGTTCGAATATACATAAAATATAACCCTAATCATCACCTAAACCACTAAAGTCCACCACGTCATCCCCAGCATCCTGCTCTCCATCATGCTCGTCATCCTGCTGACCGAACTCGGGAGGTTGAGGCATTGGAGGTTCAAATAACGGCTGAAACGGGGGCGGGGTTTCAAGGTTTTGTTGTTGTGCGGCGAACATATCATACCACCAGTTTTGTTGGCCGGCGTAGTTGTGTCGCCGAATTCTCTCACATTCAGCATGCCAACTGGACAGATCTAAATAATATTGCTGTGTTCTGCGGTGTTGCTCCTGTGATCTGCGTTGTTCCTCCTGTGATCTCTGGAACTCGGCCGCCAACCTTGCATTTTCTTCTGCCAATCTCCGCACTTCCCCCCTCACCTGTTGGCTCTCCTCGCCTCCCTTCTTTTGACCTCCCTTAGTGGTCTTCAGGAGCCCTAGTCCAGAACTTCCCAAACCCCGGCAGTAGTAGTTGTTTGAGCGGTTTGGGAAGGCTGCATCGAACATCCTCGCTGCCGTTTGGATATTGGACCGGTCGACCTGGCGCAGGGCTTCTTCCAGATCTGCCTCTGAAATGTTCGGTTGTGTCTCCCGAACTACTTGTTGGAACACCTCTTCTTCGGCCCGGTTCACCCTCTCCTAATTAGATGGGAAAAAAAAATTAATATTCTAACAAATATATAATTAAGTAAAATTAATAATTAAAATTTTAAAATCGTAATGAACGACTTACGAGCTGTTATGTCGCTTGTGGATAAGCGATCTTGAACGTCTCCACGTACGGGTTGCTATCAGGATGATCTCTAAGCGCCTCCTCCTGATATTGTGCAAACGACCTAGAACCACCATGATGGGGGGTTGTGTTACGGCGGCGGTTCTCAGAGTTTATCCGAGAACATTGCTTCAAACAAATAATAAAATATTAGAAAAATGCATAAAAAAATATTAGTGTAATAATTACAAAATAATTAAACTAATAATTAAAATTTTAAAAAAATAAACATTTGTAGTGAAGTTTAGTATTTACCTGCGTAACTGGGTTGTTGAAGTCTACTGTCTTCAACCAACGCCACTCGTACTCCCTGAACATGAACTCTCTGGGAGTACCCATACGACCACGGTTGTCGTATTCGTTATAGTGGGAACGGAGCTCGTTCTTCCACTCTTTGAACCTACGAAAAAAACAAAAGTGCATTAGAAATATTATTAATATCATAAAATATTTCAAATTATAAGATGAGGAATTCCCAACGTACCTCAAGTTCTGCACGGAGTCCGCCCAATCCCGCTCGTGTTCGGCAATCTCGAAGAATGTCTGAAAGATAATATTTTATTAGTTTTACAATTGTAATAATACCGAAAATTATTAAATATTACGATAAATAAATTAAATTTTTTAAATTGCTTACCGACGCGGCGTTGTTCACCTCCCTCTTTATCTCTTCGGGCACATCAGCCTACCGGGTCCACAACATAGGGACTCTGTCCCTAATCAGTGCCCCCATGCAACCCGGGTAGTCATGTTTTTTTTTCCCCTGAACCTCCTGATTAGGAGGTTCGTTGATCTGGATCCTCCCCCTCAGATCAACAGTTCTCCTGAGCGTGTCAAAACATATGACACCTCTCGTATTCCTTGTTGAACTGCTAGCGGCTGTCCCTATCACATAAACGACGATTGGTTAATAAAATTAAATATTAGTGCGTTAATTTTAATAAAACATTTAATTAATAAAATCGAATGTTACCTGAACTCGATGACCCGTCTGTCGACTTTCCTTTTCTCCTCGCCGAAATCAGGAGGTCAGGGTTCTCAAATGGCTGTTGCTGGTATGCCTCCGCAGCACTCACGTACTGAGGCATATCAGGCCATATGGGCACACCACGATAGTCGACCTCCGGTATCGTAGGAATGTTGTACGGGAGGTAGAGCTGATTTGGGAGAGTAGGACCCTCAGTCGAGTCAGCAGCAGACGTCGTCGGACTCGTCATCGGCTCTCGATGAACCTCAGGCATACGAACCTGAGGAACGTCTGCAGCTATCTCGTCCTGAAATAGCTGCCGACTGAACCTCGGAGCATCTGGCCCGACAGGGGGAAGTGAACTGCTCGACGGCCGCCCCGCCTAGAGAAGGGTCTGGTGCCGAGAACTCACACTCCTCTGCGGCTGGGATGAATCTACACTCCTCCGCGGCTGGCTGGTGGTCCTCTCAGGCTGGCTATGGGTCCTGTCGGAGTCTGCCGAACCGGCGGAATTTGCAGAACCCCTAGATCTGGAACGACGGCCCCCGAACAACTGTCTGAATGCATCGGCCATCTGCAGCTTGAGGCATTAATACATTAATTAATATTAAATTATATTACATTTGATAACAAATTCTAATTAATATAATAACCAATAATACTAACATATTTCAAAACATACTAACAAATTTATATATAACAATTTAACAAATTTTAAATAATACTAACCATTATCCTAAATATAACTATTTTTATACAAATATAACTATATTGCAATATTAACATATATATATATATATATATATATATAATTAGACTACCAATTTATATATATATATATATATATATATATATAATTAATTTAACAATTTATATAACAATTTATATAATTAAAATTAAATATATAACAATTTATATACCTAAATAATAACAAATATATAACAATTAAATTTATTAACAAATATATAAGAAATATATAACAATTTATATAATTAAAATTAAATATATAACAAATATATAACAATTTGTTAAAATTAAATTTATTAACAAATATATAACAATTTATATAATTAAAATTAAAAATATAACAATTTATAAAATTAAATTAAATTGAAAAAAAAAATAACCGGATCGGAGGAGGAGGAGGAGGCCGGCGGCTTGAGGAGGAGGAGGAGGAGGAGGAGCCGAATGGAGGATCGGAGGAGGAGGAGGAGCAGCGCGGCGGCGGCGGAATCTGGAAGAGGAGTGGCGTTCGGCAGCAGCTGCGGAGGAGGAGGAGGAAATGAGCAAAACGGAGGCTAGAGTTTGACAGTTCCGGACTTATACCCGAAAGAATAGCCGACGATTAAAAAAGATTTCGTCGGCTATTCTTTACTATAGCCGACGAAATCTTTAATATCGTCGGCTATTCTTTGAATTTCGTCGGCTATACTTTAGGCGCTCAGCAGCCGTCCGATTTCCCTCATCCAACGAGGGACAATGAAAAGGCGCGGATTGCAAGAGTTTAGCCAACAAATTTAAATATTTCGTCGGCTATGCTTTGGACAATCAGCAGCCGTTGGATCTGAGTCATCCAACGGCGGACAATAAGCGGATCGCAAGAGTTTAGCCGACGAAATATTTGAATTCGTCGGCTAAACCTTTGGTCAAACTACGAAGTCAAACCTCTAAACGCTTTAAAACGGAAATTGGCCTGTGTAAATGACGTTTTTTGGCCTGACCTTCAACATATAATAGTTTCAAATCGATGAGGCGCAACTAATCGTATAAAAATTTTCCTCAAAATATTTACCGACCGTCAGGCTACCCATAGGAAAACGGAAGTAAAAAACAGTTAACCGCAACATTCGGCACACAGATTTTGTCGGAATCGTGTTATTTTTCAACCGTAGACGTATTTCATTATTTCGGTCATATCTTTTTTCACGACACATTTGCATTTGAAGAGTGTACGTATAGTAACTATTTGAAACTATATATTCACTTAAACACTTAGTAAACAAGTTAAGGAACATTAGTGCATATGTTCCGATTTTGAATCTAAAAGTTTGGAAAATCTATTCCAACCGTCAGATATCACCGTTAAGATTAAATACATGTATGGAAAAAAAATCCAACTACATCTGACAATGTTAAAAGCTCGATCAGGACGGTTAACCGGGTGAGTCAACCCTTTAAACGCTTAGAAATGGAAATTAGCCTGTGTAAATGACGTTTTTTTGGCCTGACCTTCAACAGATAATAGTTTCAAATCGATGAGCCGCAACTAATCGTATAAAAATTTTCATCAAAATATTTACCGACCGTGAGGCTACCCATAGGAAAACGGAAGTAAAAAACAGTTAACCGCAACATTCGGCACACAGATTTTGTCGGAATCTTGTCATTTTTCAACCGTAGACGTATTTCATTATTTCGGTCATATCTTATTTCACGACACATTTGCATTTGAAGGATGAAGCAATGGGTTGTCGATAGTGATAGAAAATGGAAGGTGGTCTGTTTTTTTTTTTTTTTATCATAGCCGACGAAATCAAACCTAGTACTCGTCGGCTATTCTTTTGTCGTTTTGTATCTAAAATAAAATATGTATTTTTCAATATAGTTTTGGCCGATGAAATCACGCATTTTTCGTCGGCTATAATTAGTATAGCCGATGAAATAATGCATTTTTCGTCGGCTATTCTGTGAAAAAAAATAAAAAAAATCAGTTGTGTTACACCTCTCGTACCCATATGTCCTGTTCATATATAACCAAAATTGAACAAAAACCCAGCAGTCAACATATTTCAAATTTTTTTTAAGGGGTTTGGAACCCAGCCTAGCTGGGAGGCTCATCCCCACGCCCGTTCATTAGAAATGAGTGGATTACAAATGAAAGGATTATACCATCTAAATTACTTAATTCGTCGGATTGTAATCGGAATCATCAGATGAGTCTTCTTCGGTTTCTGAATTGCTCGATAGGGGTAATATATGTCTTTCCTCACCACTAGAGTCCTCGTTAGTTTCTTCATTTGGATCAACATCAACAAGCAGTGGCTCTTCACGTCGAATTCGCACCAGCGTGTCTAGGCGAATAAAAGAGGAGTCAGGAATACCGTTTGAGTTGGGCTCTTGATACGCGGTGCCCCCTTCCTCGATCTCTTCAGCCACTCCAAGTGTAGACGCCCGGTAAATGTTGCGATGGTGGATAGTGTTGACTACTTTCCACGGGTCACCCTTGGCGAGATCATCAAGATAAAACACTTGTTTCACCCATGTGGCTAAAACGAACGGGTCGTCCTCATACCATGATGTACTAGTGTTCACAGAAGTTATGCCGTATTGATCGGTTTTCATGCTCTGCGGCCGTGTGTCAAACCATCTACACTTGAAAAGGTGCACTTTCATGCCTTCCCCATAATGCAGTTCCACAACTGAATGGAGAACACCGTAATAGTCAACTCCATCATCCCCACCATGTGCCATAACCCCTGAATTTTGTGTTTTCAGTCTGAGGTCTCTCTCTTCACATCGAAATAACACACCATTCACCTTGCACGTCGCATAAACTTTTGAATAGACCGGCCTCATCGCTAGAAGTCTGAGTTCGTGCGACTAATTTGGGTGATTATCATTTTTAATAAAGTCCATCTGCAACCATCAGGATCAACTATAAATATGAATAATTATACACAATAATATATAAACACGTATAGAATAGTGTTAAAGTTACGTACCCAGCGGCCGAAATACTCTGCGAATGTCCGGTTGTGGTAATCGAGATCACCTGCTACTCCATCACAGTTTAGATGCATGTTCTTCCAAAACTGAACTTCTGGACAGTTGATTAGTACCCACCAATGTGCAATGGCTACCTCATAATCTTTCAACTTGTAGGAAACTGGCATGTTTCCACCGAGTACAACATCGTCGGAGAGTATGGAAAGATTGAACTGTGAAGGTACATCTTCCGGTATGCTTTCCTGTAACGCTCCTAAATACAGCTTCATGTAGGTGACGCACTCGTGCGCAATATATGCTTCAGCTATACATCTTTCAGGTGCGGATCTGTTTTGGACAAAATCACCGTATTGTCCAAGTTGCCTATAAATCAAGTTTTTAAAGTGTTATGATAATACATTAATGCGATCCATCTAATGATGGCTCACCGTGATATATCCAACGTTTGTACTTCGGCCAAAACCCATTACTCTTTAGGTGCTCCCATACTGTCCTAATCGGAAATTGACACATATCACTGTGACACTTACATTTCTTGCACGGGCAATAATGGTAATCATTCCCGTTTACATTTTCCTCGACGAAGTGCAAAAAATTCACAACTCCTGTAGTGTATCGTCGGTCATGCCTTGGAAGCGAAATCCAACTCTTATCCAGATCCATATATAGCCTAATAATAATATATATGTATAACTTTAATTAATAAGAAATTAATTAACACACATATATATATATATATATAAATCCTTAATAATTAATTACATTACAATATATATTATTATCAACATCAACTCATATATATATACCATTAATTAACAACAATTATTTAAGTTACACTTGTTGACAGTAGCCGCAGAGGGGCTACAGCAGGCCCACAGACCCGCAGCAAGTGCACCAGGGCCCGGCCCGAGGCACAGGACCGAACCACCAGCACCCGGCCTCGGGGTCCAGCAGTCTATCCGGCTGCCAGGGACCCTGGGACCGGGGGCGTCAGCCTCCCAAAGAGGTCACCAGAACTACCCTTCGAAGGGAACCAGTCCCACATCGAAGGGTGAGGCCAGCCCTCACCCCCAGCCACCTATATAAGGGCCCCAACTACCCTCATTAATAGGTAACTTATCTCTCTCACTGCTTACATACGTGCTCAAGTTATATATTCCAACTATACTGACTTAGGCATCGGAGAGGAGAAGACCGGCCCGCCCGGTATTCCCCTTAGTAAGCAGGTTTGCAGGAGATCAAGTTGGATTCATCTGTATCTATCAGGTCCCAGGGTTTAAGCATCACCCATGGCCGAGAGTTCGGAAGCAAGACAAGAGAGAGGTACCATCGAGGAGGGACGTGTTGCATTAGTGCAAACGCTCACCTCCACCCCGGCCGTCACGCGGGAGCCGCGTGGTGCCTAGGGCAACGGTCAGGGAGGAGGAAGCTGTGGTAGGCCGCCCGGCATGCCGGGAATGGGACACCACGACAGCTTGCGCGGGAAAGGCCCGGCAGAGGATAAAGACGGTCCAGTGCTCCGGGGCTTCTCCTTGACGTTCTCGGATGAGCCGAGCGACCTATCTGAGAGCCCGCTCTGTGACAGCGACCGGGACACTACGTACAGCCCCGACCAGAGCGGTATGGCGGGAAAGATACGGGCAATGGCCGCAGAGGTCAATCGTCTAAGAGAGGAGGGCGACAGGGACAGAGCCAAGTCCAACGCCCGGTACGAAGAAATGGAATCGGTGAATGCTGCCCTGGTAGCCGCCTTAGAAAGAGGACAACAGCGCAGCGACGCTATGGACAGGGCGCAAGCGGCATCTACGCCAGTCCAACCTCAGCCGTACGAGGCAGGGCAGTCATCGGGCGGTCGGCCCAGTGGTACCGTGCGAGAGAGGTCACCGGGCGGTGCAGGTCCGCCGAAGAGCGCGCCAACCTCCCGCCAGCTCCACACTTCGTCTGTGGATGAAGTTGAGACCCCGACTGCACGGGCATTGCAAATGTTAGCCGACACTATGTCAGACTTGAAGGCCCAAATGGAGGCCAACGAGAGAAGAGCCACGCGGCCGGTGGAGGGCGCCCAGTTTAATGAACGTATGGACCCTTTCTCGCACCGGGTCATAGAGTCGGGAAGGTCTGGCAACCAGAAGTCCCTCAAGCTCACCTATTCAGGGTCCGGCTGCCCGTACCAGCATCTGGACAGTTTCCGGTCCCAGACCTGCGCCAAGGGTTACTCTGATGCAGTATCCTGCAACATCTTCCAGGAAACTCTGTCTGGAGAGGCGCTCAGCTGGTTCTACGAGCTACCGGCGAACTCGATCGAGGCTTTCGAACAGTTAGCCAACCGGTTTGTAGGCCGCTTCATCCTCCAGGTCGAGGGAGCTCGGACGTCGACCATCCTCTTCAACTGCATGCAGGCACCCGGAGAGGAACTGAGGACCTTTGTCAACCGATGGCAGACAGCCACTGCCGGGGTTCGGAACCTAGACAAGGGCATCGCCGAGATGGCGTTCAAGCAAGGGCTCCGGCCAGGGAAGTTTTCCTACGCCGTCCGGGTAGAACTCCTGCAGGGGTATGATGAGTTGATGGCAATGGCCATCCGGCATGCTCAGGTCGATCACAAGACATATGGGCACCACCTGCTGAAGAGGAAGCGGGATGAGCAGCGGGAAGACCATCCTCGAGAAGAGAACCCCCGCCCAGCCGAGAAGACAAGCCCAGTCAGCGGACCGAGAACCGCGCCGCCCGGCCGAGCCGGCCCAATAGAAACTGGCCACAAAGGCAGCAGAGGCCTTATCCTGACAAGCCCCAGAGCGAGCACAAGCCGGCGCCTTACCGCCAGGAACATCCTCTGGCGATCATGCCAGCACCACCGGTCGGTCAAGAAGTCTTTACCGCTCTCACCACTTCCTACGAGGACATTTTACTTGAGAACGGGAGCGTCATCCCCCCACCGCCCAAGAGAAGGTACCTGATAGGCACATATTTATGCGACTATTTGGTATTTAATTTAATCCCTATATTTAGTTTATTGTTATTTATTGAGTATTTTAATTATGTTTATTTGTTTTATAGGTATTTGGAGAAAATAAAGAAAAAGGAATAAAAAGGAGCTTCCCTAGTGGCATAAGGAATGGATTGATGGGCTAAACAAGGAATCCATCTAATTGATGGACATGGAGCACGTGATGTTTGGTGGACCGGTTAATTAAACCTAGTAAGTCTAGGTTTGTTCGGCAGCACAGGGATTAAAAGGGAAGAAATTCTATTAATCAGATGATGCACAAATGGAGAGGAAGCCGAGCTTTTGCTAATTAAGGAGGAAAGCATAATTAGTGGAGCATGTGGGCTGCACGTGATGTTTGGTGGGCTGGTCTAGCTAGGGTTGTTCGGCAGAGAGGATTAAGGGGGAAAAAAAACCCTATCATTCATCATTCATGCACGGAAGGGAGGAGCAGCCGAACACCAACAAAGAGGAGAAAAAGAGACCGCACTCCTCCTTCTTCTTCTTCTCCATCCATCTGTACAATCTTTCATGTTTTGTTTAGATAATTATACTATGACTTTTAGTGGCTAAATACCATTGTTAAGGGGCTGCTTGAAGCCCCGCACATGAAGTCTTTTTGATATATAAACCCTAACCTAGTTTTGCATATGTTATGAATGAGTTTTCTTTCTCTAATCGGTTCAGTGATGAATTCCTTGTATGTTTGCTTTGGTGGCCAACTTAGTATGCATGCTAGGGTTCTAATGTCATGAGATACGGGCGACTGAAGATAATTTCTTCCACCGGATTCTCTATAGTGATACACCGAGGAGATATGCGTATTCTTGGGAGTTAGAAAACCATAGGTCTAGCAGGACACAACCGTATGTACCTGTGAACCCTTGTAGCTTCTCAAACCATTTCAAAACGTAATGCTTTCTTCTTTGTTAACCTGGGGGTCTAACGAACAAGGGTTCATTGAAGGATAGACGTGAGGGAGGTCTAACGACGAACTCATATAGGGTTAAGGATTTGGTAATAAGATGTGGACCAATGATCTAACGATCGGCCCTTCTTGGGAACTTTCATTCATGGGATATGTGCATTGGGTTAGTTATATATTGAAAAGATGGATTGGCGGTGGTGGATTGCATGCTTCTTAACCTCATAATCATATAGTTTAAACACATTTGCATGCATATCATTATTAACTTCAGCATCTTATTTTCTGCATTTAGCTGTCTTCGGTGATTGATTTCACCAACCAAAACTCAACGAAACCCACTCAAATTTTAGGTGGTAGTCCGCCACTGAGTCTAGTTAATTATGTCCAAATTTCGTGCCCATTGGTGTAGCCAAACTTGAGTTCGAAATTTGTTAGTGTATGTAGGTCGAGTCTGTCAGCTTTTAGTTATTTTGTTAAGTCTTAGTTTCACCAGTTCCTTGTGTTCGATAACCCTTGTTTACCGTACTATATTGATATATCTTGAAGGGAAATAAGGTATCTTTGAGAGGTGCATTGGCACTCATCAAATTTTGGCGCCGTTGCCGGGGAACTGCTTAACTCTAAGTCTTAATAGAATAGTTAAAATTTCTGTTTTGTTTTTGTTTAGTTTAATTTCTTTTTCTTTTGTTTCTTACGATCTCTCTTGTGTGCAGGAGCATAGCATATGCGTACTCGATGCACAAAGAGCGCTGAGCCATTATACTTTGATCAAGAGATTGAGCGCTCAGCAAGGCAAAACAGACAGCAGAGCAGACAACGGTCCTTGAGTGGTGAACCTTCTGATAGAATTTCTGTGCATTCTAGTTCAGAATCTGAGAGAGAAGAGGAGGTGCACATTCCTACACCACCACCATCACCACCGAGACAAATGGCTAACAACGGACAACCCAGGTTGAGGGAGTCATTTGCACCAGGCACAGGGGCAGAGAGTTCACCGATTGTCCTACCGGACAACTTGGGGAATTATTCTATTCCTCCATCACTCATCACGAACTTGCCACACTTTAGAGGAACACCTTCTGAAGACCCTCAGGATCATCTCAATGAGTTCACAGCCTTGTGCAGAATCCAGAAATCAACTAATATTGATGAAGATGTTGTGAAGCTCATCTTGTTTTCTTTTTCTCTGAAGGAACAAGCAAAGCAATGGTACAATTCTCTTCCCCCTCTTTCTATTGATACTTGGGAGAAGATGTGTATTGCTTTTATGAAGGAATTCTACTCTGCGTCCCGAACCAAGAACTTGAAGAAGCAAATCAGTACTTTCAGGCAGAAAGACAGTGATGAATTACATGAAGCCTGGAGTCAGTTTAAGAGTCTTCTTCGACAGTGCCCTCATCACAAGTTTGACATCAATGCTCAAATGGAGTACTTTTATGAAGGACTCGATTCTTTCAACAGGTCAAAGCTTGATTCAGCTTGTGGAGGTAATTGGTGGAATATGACTGGAGCTGAAGCTAAAGATATTGTTGAGTGTCAAGCAGAGAATTCAAGGCAGTTTCAGTCAAGGGATAGATCCATGGGAGCAAGTAGAAGATCAGTGAGTGCAGTTGCAGTTGATGGAGCAATGGAGAAACGACTAAGTACTTTGGAGAATGACATGGCTCTTCTCAACAGTCGAAGGAAGCCAACAGTTGCTGCAGCTCAGGTTGTGTGTACTATCTGCTCAGAGAACAGTCATGTAGCAAAAGATTGTCCCAAGTTCAGAGCTGATAGAGAAGATGATGATGAGGAAGAGGCAAATTACTTCCAGAGGAACGGAGATCATCCATTCTTGAGCTATAAGAGCAATAATGTGCTCAATCCTCCTACTGGTTTTCAGCAGAGACAGTCTTCTGGTGATGGACAACAGTTTGGCCAGAGACGAGCTCATCAACAGCAAGCTCCAGTGCAATCATCATCCGATCCTGTCTTGACAGCAATGCTGCAGCAGATGATGTTTGATGCTCAGAAAGAGCGTGAACAGAACAAGAAGGAGAGAGATGAGCAGAGTGCCTACCGCCAAGAGAGTAAGAATGTACAACAGCAGCAGGGTAAGGCAATTGACTTGTTAGAAAGACAGATGAGCCAAGTGCAACAACAGCTCGCCCAAGTCAATCCAGGAGGGCTCCCAAGTAACACTCTCACCAATCCCAAGGGCCAACATGAGGCTCATGCCATCACATTGAAGAGTGGAAAAGTGTTGAGTGAAAAGCCTGCAGTTAAGAAGCCGAAGAGGATGTGGGATGAGCCTATTATTGAGCAAGTGTTGCCCTATGAGCCGTTGACAGTAGATCCAGGAACCCCAACTCAATCTGTTGAGAACAACCCTCAACTCGTTGAGAATGCACCTGGAGTGAAGACACCAAAACCGAAATCCTCTCAGGTATGTCCTCTACCTTCTCCTTTGATTAAAACTAATGTGCCTTTTCCTAGCAGGTTGAAAAAGTTAGGTAAGGAGGAGAAAGATAAGGAGATTTTGGATATCTTCAAGAAAGTGGGGGTAAACATTCCACTGTTGGATGTGATCAAGCAAATCCCCCAGTATGCAAAATTCCTCAAGGATCTGTGCACCAACAAGAGAAAATTCAAAGGAACTGAGACAGTTTCCTTGAGTGAGAGAGTCACTGCTGTGCTTCAAAGGAAAATCCCACCCAAGCTTGGTGATCCAGGTCGTTTTACCATCCCATGTACTATCGGTGATCACAGGTTTGATGGTGCTCTTCTTGATTTAGGTGCTTCCATAAACTTAATGCCTTATTCTGTTTATGATAATATGAATATGGGAGAACTTATTCCCACTGGGGTAACCATTAAACTTGCTGATAGATCTAACTGTTACCCTAGTGGAATTGTGGAAGATGTACTTGTGCAGGTGGGTGATTTAATCTTCCCAGCAGATTTCTTTGTGCTAGAGATGGAGGGTGAATCAATGCCCTATGAAATTCCACTGATTCTTGGTAGACCGTTCTTAAGAACGGCTCGTACCAAGATTGATTGTTATGAAGGATCTCTTAGCATGGAAGTTGCGGGAGAGAAAGTGCATTTCAACATATACGAGTCCCTCAAGCACCCGAATGGTGATGACATGTACTCCTGTTGTTCTATTGATGTGTCTGAAAGTTTTGTGCAGGAATTCTTTCAATATTCGCTGGGGGATGATCCCTTGAAGAGGATACTGGAGAATACAGGAGAAAATGCCCATTCTGAACAGGGACCTGTTTTCGAGATTGCTTCAGCTGAGGAGCTTGAAATGGAAGATGAGTATTATGCCATGGAAGAGGCTCTTGAATCACGACCATACATTAAAGGTAAGCCTTCTAAACCTATCTCTCTTCCGGTTTCAACTGATGTTCTTGCTCCTTCTATTCAGACAGCTCCCGAGTTAGAACTCAAACCTCTTCCCGAGCATTTGAAATATGCTTTCATTGGTGACGGTGAAACTTTACCGGTCATAATTTCTTCAAAGCTCTCGAAGTTGGAAGAGGAGAAGCTGTTGATTGTTCTACGAGCTCACAAGCAAGCAATTGGCTGGACAGTTGCTGATATCAAGGGAATATGCCCTACTTTGTGTACTCATCGGATCCATCTTGAGGAGGGAGCTAAGCCAACACGAGAAGCTCAACGTCGACTCAACCCTCCTATGATGGAAGTTGTCAAGAAAGAAGTAATCAAACTCCGCGATGCAGGTATAATTTATGCTATTTCTGACAGCAAGTGGGTTAGTCCTGTGCAGGTTGTACCAAAACGTTCTGGAATTACTGTAGTCAAGAATGATGAGAACGTGTTGGTACCTCAGCGAGTACAAACGGGGTGGCGAGTGTGTATTGACTACCGAAAGCTCAACGCTACCACACGCAAAGACCACTTCCCACTCCCGTTTATTGATCAGATGTTGGAAAGGTTGGCAGGTCATGCTTACTATTGTTTCTTGGATGGCTACTCTGGCTACAACCAGATCGCCATACACAAAGATGACCAGGAGAAGACCACCTTCACGTGTCCCTATGGCACGTTTGCATACCGAAGGATGCCCTTTGGTTTATGCAATGCTCCTGCTACATTCCAAAGATGCATGGTAAGTATTTTCTCAGACATGGTTGAAAAGATCATTGAGGTATTCATGGATGACTTTTCTGTTTTTGGTGATTCTTTTGACATGTGTCTGCACAATCTATCTTTGGTCTTAGAGCGTTGTGTAGAAACTAACCTTGTGCTTAACTGGGAAAAATGCCATTTTATGGTAGAACAAGGCATAGTTTTGGGACATATCATATCAGCTAAAGGCATCGAAGTAGATAAAGCAAAAGTTGATATTGTGCGGACCTTACCCCCTCCTTCAACTGTGAAGGAGGTGAGATCTTTTCTTGGCCATGCAGGCTTTTATCGCAGGTTTATCAAGGATTTTTCCAAGATATCCCGACCATTATGTGCATTGCTGCAGAAGGATGTTGCTTTTGACTTTACAGATGACTGCCTTCAAGCTTTCAACAAACTCAAGGAGTTATTGACTACCGCCCCCATCATCAAAGCACCGGATTGGAGCCTCCCTTTTGAGCTCATGTGTGATGCTTCCGACTACGCTGTTGGAGCAGTACTTGGCCAACGGCCAGAGAGGTTACCTCATGTCATCTATTATGCTTCAAGAACTTTGAATGATGCACAGTTGAACTATTCAACTACAGAGAAGGAGCTTTTAGCAGTGGTTTTTGCTCTTGAAAAGTTTAGATCTTACTTGTTAGGAACTAAAGTGATTGTTTATTCTGACCATGCTGCTTTGAGATATTTGATGACCAAACAGGATGCTAAGCCAAGATTGATTCGATGGATGCTCTTGCTTCAAGAGTTTGATATTGAAATCAAGGACAAGAAGGGATCTGAGAATGTGGTGGCGGATCACTTAAGTAGACTCACCCATGGCTCCAATGCAGAAGAGGATCATCTTCCTCTCAGAGATAGTTTTCCAGATGAGCAACTTCTTGTTGTTCAAGATATGGTGCCATGGTATGCCGACATAGTCAACTACAAGGTGAGTAAGGCTATTCCACCAACTTTCAGCAGAGCTCAGAAAGATAAACTTGTCAAGGAGGCCAAATACTATACATGGGACGAGCCCTACCTCTGGAAACATTGTACTGATGCCATCATCCGCAGGTGTGTGCCTGAATCTGAATTTCAATCTATATTATCTTTTTGTCACTCACATGCAGAGGGTGGACACTTTGGAGGAAAAAAGACAGCTCTCAAAGTACTTGAGAGTGGATTTTATTGGCCTACATTATTCCATGATGCATATGTCTTCTATAAGTCTTGTGACAGATGCCAGATGACAGGTAACATCGGTCCTAGAGATCAAACGCCTCAACACCCAATTCTTGTTGTTGAACTCTTTGATGTGTGGGGTATTGATTTCATGGGACCGTTTCCTAACTCTCAAGGGTATCTGTACATTCTTGTCGCTGTGGATTATGTTTCTAAGTGGGTGGAAGCTAAAGCCACCCGCACTAATGATGCTAAGGTTGTTTTGTGTTTTCTGAAAGAAATTTTTGCTAGATTTGGAACACCTAGATGCATTATCAGCGATGGAGGATCTCACTTCTGCAACAGGTCCTTTGATGCTTTGCTCAAGAAGTACAGTGTAACACATAAGGTGGCAACACCTTATCATCCTCAGACGAGCGGGCAAGTAGAGGTATCTAACAGGCAGATCAAACAGATACTTGAGAAGACAGTTGGTCCTACGAGAAAGGACTGGAGTCAACGACTGGATGATGCGTTGTGGGCTTACAGAACAGCGTACAAAACACCTATTGGGATGTCTCCTTATAGGTTGGTTTATGGGAAAGCCTGCCACCTTCCAGTGGAGCTTGAGCACCGTGCATTCTGGGCTGTGAAGAGATTCAACTTTGATATTGATGCAGCGGGATTGCATAGGAAGTTACAGCTAAGTGAGCTTGATGAGATTAGGCACAATGCCTATGAGTCCAGCAGGATTTATAAGGAAAAGACCAAAGCTTTTCATGACCGGAACATTAAAAAGAAAGAATTTTCAGTTGGTCAGAAAGTTTTGTTGTTCAACAGTCGTCTACGGTTATTTCCAGGTAAGCTTAAAAGTAGATGGACTGGACCTTATGTTATCACTAATGTTTCCTCTCATGGTGCCTTCGAGATCAGGAGTTTGAAATCAGGGGACACATTTGTGGCGAACGGTCAACGACTCAAGCCTTTCTATGAGTCATTTGTGGAGCATGTCTTTGAGGATGCAGACCTCGAGGATGCCCCTCCTATTGAGGATTGATTGGATCTGTCGTCTGGCTGAAGACGTTAAACTTAGCGCTACTTGGGAGGCAACCCATGTTGATGGAGAAGCGTGGCTATCAGATTTGCTTTCTTAACCCTTCTCCTTTTGTTTTATTTCTCCATGTGTTTTAGTGTGATTTGGATGTGTTATGCGTTTCACCCTATGCTTGTTTGATGTATTGCATGCTTTAGTTTTGTTTTACATTGAGGACAATGAAAATTTCAAGTGTGGGGTGGGGTTTATAACATATCCTTAGCGTCTATGTATAAATTTTTCAATTTTTTAGGTGTCAATTCGGAGCTGTACAGTGTACTGTTTTGTGCGATTTGTTTAAAATAGCTAAAAAATTCAGAAAATTCTGAAATTTTGTGAGAATGTTCATTCATGTGTCTAATTTATGCTCGTAAAATTTCAACTCTGTCTGATGTGTGAAAAATTCTGGAAAAATTCTACAAGTCGTACTGTGCAGTGCAAGTCCGGATTTTCGTCCAATTTTGAGATTTTTGAAGTTTTTTCTTGTTTTCTTTTGTGTCTTTGAGTCATATATGGAAAAACAAAATACAAAAATAAAAAGTGTCAAGAAAAACACAAAAAGAAGAGTCTTAGGAGCCCTTAACATGTCAATGATGTGATTATATCTTCCTACTTTGTGACTAAAAGATGATTGTGTGCTTGAATTCCTTTGGTTAATCTTGATGTATGGTGCATATGCTAATGTGTAGTGGATGTAGAAACAAGTTAACATGGTACAGATCTTATGAGCATGCTTAGACTTTGTTGAGATTCATTTACCTTGTGAGCTTTTGAGCCTAAATGTGTTATACATGCTTCCATTGTTGAGTGTCAATTGCTTGCCACAGATTAAGTTAATGGACTCTAGAGATTACTAGAACTTGCTCTTGTGCTTTTCAAAGCTTATAATCGATACATGTTCTGATTGAGGAAGTGATAAAGGCACTTAGGATTATCACCATAGCCATATTGCCACGTGTCCTTATTTGTGCGCACAAGTTGCGACCCTTTAGATATCCACTTTGAGCCTACGTTTAGCATTTTCCTTCATCACCATTGAATATCTAAACACCTTGCCTAGTGTAGGACTTCTTTACCCTATGTTTCTGGCCAGGACTTGGTGTGAAGTAATGTCGACAAGATGTGATGTGTTTCCTTGTTTTGAGGAGTTGAATGATGGTTTGCTTAATGATTTGTATAGGGATAGACTTGTTCAGAAATGCATAGAATGATGTAATTGCCAGAAAAAGAAAAAAAAATTCGAGAGATGAAAAGAAAAGAAAAGAAAATTTGTGTACTCTCGTTGGCAATAGGTTTGTATTTGATAAATGTCTGGATTAATGTCCCCTATCTTTGTAAATTTGGAGTTTGATTTGAATTGAAGACCCAACAATGAAGATTTGGTCTTTGTCCTGTTTGCAAAGCTCAAGGATATAAAGAAGAAGACCATCGTGACATGAAGAAGTTGATGGAGTTATGATGCGATTTGACTAAGTCTTGGAACTGTTTTATCACCACTTATCCTATATGTTTCCATGCCCTATACTTAGCCCCATTACAACCTTTGAAAGTCCTTTTTGATCCTCAAGATGGCAGCCTTTGATCTGTGGAGATAAGTCACAAGAGTGAGCATATGGTTCGGTCCATTTGGCAAGTGATTGAATTGAGCGAAAACCTTATACATACTTTGAGTGAAACACTTATGAGAACATATCTATGTGAGGTTGAATCTTGACTTGTCTACTGCATGCTACAGCTTTATATTCACCATGTTATATCTGTGTCCTACATGTTACATGTTTGTCATGCATTGAAATTAACCCTTGAAATTCTATGAGATGTAACTGTGGAATTGTATTCATCTTGATGTTACAGGTGTTGGAAGATTGCTGAGACTAATTGTTAAGGGCGTTAGAGTGTTTTAGTTTGTTGAGTTTTTTTTCTTTGAGTCTTAGTTTAGTGTATTGCTCGAGGACTAGCAATGCCTAAGTGTGGGGTATTTTGATAGGCACATATTTATGCGACTATTTGGTATTTAATTTAATCCCTATATTTAGTTTATTGTTATTTATTGAGTATTTTAATTATGTTTATTTGTTTTATAGGTATTTGGAGAAAATAAAGAAAAAGGAATAAAAAGGAGCTTCCCTAGTGGCATAAGGAATGGATTGATGGGCTAAACAAGGAATCCATCTAATTGATGGACATGGAGCACGTGATGTTTGGTGGACCGGTTAATTAAACCTAGTAAGTCTAGGTTTGTTCGGCAGCACAGGGATTAAAAGGGAAGAAATTCTATTAATCAGATGATGCACAAATGGAGAGGAAGCCGAGCTTTTGCTAATTAAGGAGGAAAGCATAATTAGTGGAGCATGTGGGCTGCACGTGATGTTTGGTGGGCTGGTCTAGCTAGGGTTGTTCGGCAGAGAGGATTAAGGGGGAAAAAAAACCCTATCATTCATCATTCATGCACGGAAGGGAGGAGCAGCCGAACACCAACAAAGAGGAGAAAAAGAGACCGCACTCCTCCTTCTTCTTCTTCTCCATCCATCTGTACAATCTTTCATGTTTTGTTTAGATAATTATACTATGACTTTTAGTGGCTAAATACCATTGTTAAGGGGCTGCTTGAAGCCCCGCACATGAAGTCTTTTTGATATATAAACCCTAACCTAGTTTTGCATATGTTATGAATGAGTTTTCTTTCTCTAATCGGTTCAGTGATGAATTCCTTGTATGTTTGCTTTGGTGGCCAACTTAGTATGCATGCTAGGGTTCTAATGTCATGAGATACGGGCGACTGAAGATAATTTCTTCCACCGGATTCTCTATAGTGATACACCGAGGAGATATGCGTATTCTTGGGAGTTAGAAAACCATAGGTCTAGCAGGACACAACCGTATGTACCTGTGAACCCTTGTAGCTTCTCAAACCATTTCAAAACGTAATGCTTTCTTCTTTGTTAACCTGGGGGTCTAACGAACAAGGGTTCATTGAAGGATAGACGTGAGGGAGGTCTAACGACGAACTCATATAGGGTTAAGGATTTGGTAATAAGATGTGGACCAATGATCTAACGATCGGCCCTTCTTGGGAACTTTCATTCATGGGATATGTGCATTGGGTTAGTTATATATTGAAAAGATGGATTGGCGGTGGTGGATTGCATGCTTCTTAACCTCATAATCATATAGTTTAAACACATTTGCATGCATATCATTATTAACTTCAGCATCTTATTTTCTGCATTTAGCTGTCTTCGGTGATTGATTTCACCAACCAAAACTCAACGAAACCCACTCAAATTTTAGGTGGTAGTCCGCCACTGAGTCTAGTTAATTATGTCCAAATTTCGTGCCCATTGGTGTAGCCAAACTTGAGTTCGAAATTTGTTAGTGTATGTAGGTCGAGTCTGTCAGCTTTTAGTTATTTTGTTAAGTCTTAGTTTCACCAGTTCCTTGTGTTCGATAACCCTTGTTTACCGTACTATATTGATATATCTTGAAGGGAAATAAGGTATCTTTGAGAGGTGCATTGGCACTCATCAGTACCCGAAGGGAAAACTTACAACGGCGCAGACGGGCAAGTACTGCTCCTATCATGATGAGGCTACTCATCGGACGAGCCAGTGCTGTGCTCTAAAGACAGCGGTGCAGGGTTTGATTAATAACGGCCAGCTCCAGCGGTACGTAGGGGAAAGGAGAGCAGATCCCGACCAGGAGCAAGACCAGGCCTGGTAGGCTCACCCAAGCCTCCGGTTAGTTTGGCATACATCCGGTTCAACCGTTGTAACACCACAAGAAATATATGCAAACTACTTTTGAGAAAATTTCACCGGCTCCGCTAGGTCAAGTATATTCATAATCAAGCAAGTATACAAGCAGTAACCGTTCCGGAAAGATTACAAGGAGAAGAGCAAGGAAAATCCTAAGGAGCCACGACTCCGCCCTCAGCAGGCAATCCGCCAGCCTCTTCTGTGGTACCCTCGTCATCGGCCTCAGTTCCAGCACCGACTCTGGCTCGGGGGGACTTGGTACCGTTGGTAAAAGAATCCAAGTCCGAGCGAGTCACTTCTTCAGGCAGCCCCTCCACCGCCGGCTGATGGATGTCCGACAGCTGGTGGATATCTCCTTCAGCAGCGGCGTCCGGCATCAGGGAAGTGTCTAACCACCCCTTCCCCGCCCATTCCGTGTACGCATCCGAGATGCCCTCTTCCCTGGCCTTCTCCAGGAACTCGTCGCTCTCATGGTATCGGAGAACGAACCGCTCATATTGTCCTGGGCCCTCTTCCCCGGCAACGGCAGCCGCGCGCAGAGCGGTGGCTCCCACCCGGAGCTCATCTACCTTGGCTTCCAGCTCAGCCCTCTCCTTCTCCAGACTCCAGTTCTGCTCCTCCAGCTTCTTGGCCCTCTCCTCCGATCTGGCCCTCTCCCGCTCCACCCGGGACTTCTCCACCTCCAGGCATTCCTGGGACTCTCTTAAAGCAGCTATCTGCCTCTTCAGCTCCGGCAGCTCCTCGCTCTGGTCTGGTTGGTACAGACTGTACAGCAACTGCACAACAACAGAAACAGTTAGTCAAGCAGCAACAGAAAACAAACTACAAGCGGCGTGGTGGCACTAATCAGTGCTTACCCGGAGGACGGATTCCTTGCATTTTGGCCGACTCCTACCCGCCAAGACTCCGGTGACCCCGCTAAGGCTCGCTACACACTGGGATCCCGCCCGAGACAACAGTATTCCAGCACCTCTCGCCGGATGAAGTTGTAGGAACTCCGTTCCAGATCGTCCCAACATCCGAGTACGGTCGAGATCCTCTCTTGCTCCAGCTCGGATAGATCGAACGACTGGTCGCCTATAGCCTGGAAGGCGCCAGGAACCCGGTACATTTTCCTACTCAACTGCCACTTCCCGCCCGCCATCACCACCTTCTTTCTCTAGTTGTTGTCTACCCATGTAGGCATATTGGTGATGATCAGTTGATGGTTCCGGGCGTTGAAGGACAGGCAACCCCGGGACCCTTGCTTGCTTGAGTACGACAACCTATACAAGGCCCGGAATTCGTTTACCGTTGGCATACTCATCCCGGAAAACTTGTACAAGCAGCCGAGGCTCAGTAGTCGCCTCCACTGGAGCCCAGGAAGCTGCGCGGGCGACACTTGCAGCGCACTGAGCATATACGGCACGAAATCTGGCAGCGGGAGCGAGAATCCATGCCAGAACTGGTCCTGATGCACGGCAACCCAACCTGCCTCCGGGTTGCAGGCTGACTCTCCAGGATTCAGGGGCCGCAGCAGAACCTCATCCAGGATACCCCACGTTTCCCGGAACGCTGCAATCTCTCCAGGGGTCATGCTACCCTCCGGTTCATCACACACCATGGCATCCTTCCCTCTGCCAATGGTGTAGCTCACGGTCGGAGCACCGGCAAGGCGCACCCCGTGCGGTATTTCAGTCTCCGGGGATTCAGCCCCGGAAGACGAAGACAAAGACGGAGACGAAGCCCTGCTCTCGGAGCAGTCAGCGACTTCGGTCTCCGGGGATTCCGAACCGAGCCAGTCCTCTAGCCTCTCCGTATCGTCCACAATGGGACCCCTGGCAGCCGATTCGGAAGCCCGGTCAGAACTTGAAGAAGACATCTTAACCTAGGGGAAGAAAACAAAACCCTAGCGCTCATCAGCAACAGGCTACAACAGCGCCTTCTACGGCCTCTCCCCAAGTTTGCCGCAGAGCAGTTCAGTCAGTGACAGAGATCCCTCCCACCCCCCCCCCCCCCCCCCCCCCCCCCCCCCGCCGCAAAACAACAAAACCAAAACAAGAACAACACCGGGGCAAAGAAATCAACAAACTTACCAATTAATATGCTCAACCGAGGACAGTCCGCCCTGCGAAAGCAGCGAGCAATGGTAGGAAGAGAGTAGGGAGCGCTCGAGAAAACGGATCTCGTGGGGCAAAGGGCTTAGAGTTTTCGCCGGATTTCTCTCTTTCTCTTAGTTTCACCAAAGCAAGAAACAACAGCAGAAAGAAGAGCAGAAGAGGCCTTTTTATAGAGGGGACCGGTGCCCTAGGCATTTGAACTCCCTCCAAAAACACGCAATCAGAGCAACTCAAACGCCTGCGAATCCAGGCCCTCCATCTCAAGGCCGCTCCCTGCTGGCACGTGTCCCAGCATTGGTAAACTGCCCATGCCATCATAACTGACGGGACTGATGGACTTCCTCCTTAAATGCATGTCAGCCACTTGTCCCACATGCTGGCGACAGGAAGGTAGGAGCGGGAACCGAGGCGTCAGGCCCTCCCACACTTCTCCAGGCTCCACGGTCGCACGCCATTTCACTGGTGGACTCGTCACGCCCGGTCGAGGTTCGACCGGCACCATGGCAGTTCGCGGTTATGATCATTCAACCGGCTGCATGGCTTATTCGCTGCATATCTTGAAGACCTCTTATCGGTTATGATTTTTCAACCGCTTCGAGAGCATTGTCCCGGGTATGAGCCATCCGCCCGGCACCATGGCAGTTCGCGGTTATGATCATTCAACCGGCTGCATGGCTTCTTCGCTGCATATCTTGAAGACCTCTTATCGGTTATGATTTTTCAACCGCTTCGAGAGCATCGTCCCGGGTATGAGCCATCCGCCCGGCACCATGGCAGTTCGCGGTTATGATCATTCAACCGGCTGCATGGCTTCTTCGCTGCATATCTTGAAAACCTCTTATCGGTTATGGTTTCCCAAACCACTTCGAGAGCATCGTCCCGGGTATGAACCATCCGCCCGGCACCGTGGCAGTTCACGGTTATGATCATTCAGCCAGCTGAACGCCATCTCACTTGGGGGACTCGTCTCGATATGGCAGAACGCCCGGTCGAGGTCCACCCAGCTACATCTCTCTTAGGGGACTCGTCTCGATATGGCAGGACGCCAGGTCGAGTTCCACCCACCGGTTACGTAACATCCAACCGGCTCGAGAGCATTTCCCGGGAACGCGATCCACCCGGCCCCATGGCATTTCACTGGGGGACTCATCTCGAGTCTCGCCCGGCTCCATGGCATGACCCCGGTCATGAGAACATTCGACCGGCATGGGCTTTATACACCCGGGTGAGTTTACATCTAACCCATGTACTCTTGTCCAGCAGGATAAAAACCATGCATCGCATTGAACCGCGATCAATGTGGGGCTGCACGGCGAGCCTTGTCACCTCAACGCCACCCCCCCTACCTCAACGCTTATTCAACACAAGCTGAGAAGAACTAGCAAGTGTTCACCGGCGCTTCAAACAGCCCGCAACACCGGGGTAATCTCCCCGCAGCCTAGCAATATGGACTCATCTCGATATGGCAGAACGCCCGGTCGAGGTCCTTTACTCCACCTCGTCTCATTATGGCAGAACGCCCGGTCGAGGTCCAGTACTTAAGTTCACCTGGGACCCGTACCGATATGGCAGAACGCCCGGTAGTGGCCCAGTGAACTCCGCTCCGTACCGATATGGCAGAGTGCCCGGTCGAGCTTTCATGCACACATCTATTGCATGGCGGATTTCAACGCTCCATTATCATTTCATGCACACATCTATTGCATGGCGGATTTCAACGCTCCATTATCATCCCATGCACACATCTTTTCCATGGTGTTTCTGCCTCAACCCGGGGGTCTAGTAGATACTCAGTGAATCCAACTTGATCTCCTGCAATCCTGCTCACTAAGGGGAATACCGGGCGGGCCGGTCTTCTCCTCTCCGATGCCTAAGTTAGTATAGTTGGAATATATATAACCAAGGCACGTATGTAAGCGGGGAGAGAGATAAGTTACCTAATAAAGAGGGTAGTTGGGGCCCTTATATAGGTGGTTGGGGGTGAGGGCTGGCCTCACCCTTCGATGTGGGACTGGTTCCCTTCTGTTTGTACCTTCTGGTGCCCTCTTTAGCAGGCTGGCACCCCCGGCCCCAGGGTCCCTGGAGGCAGGATAGAGTGCTGGACCCCGAGGTCGGGTGCTGGTGATCCGGTCCCGAGCCTTGGGCCGGGCCCTGGTGCACTTGATGTAGCCTCTCTGCGGCTACTGTCAACAAGTCCCCCAAGTTCCCGGTCAAGTGCAATCTTGAATGAGGACTTAAATCTGTCTTGCTCTTGTCCCGCAGACCCGCAGGGCTACCAACCTACCGGTGCCCAGTCCCCCAAGTCCTCGTTAAAGATTGGGCGTGTCCGAGGTGAGTACCTGTTACCGATGGGAAGCAATAGTTTATAAGCACGTTTGTAATATAAGTAGTACTGTGCTCAGGTGTTGTGGTGTTATGAGCATGGAGCCGGGTGGAACCCGGAGAGTGTATGAGATGATGCCATGATGCCATGCAATAGATGTGTGCATGGAATGATAATGAGGCGTTGAAATCCGCCATGCAAGAGATTTGTGCATGGGATGATAATGAGGCGTTGAAATCCGCCATGCAAGAGATGTGCATGGGATTTCGGCCGGGCACTCTGCCCTATCGGTACGAAGCGGAGCTTCACTGGGTCACAACTGGGCGATCTGCCAAATCGAAACGGAGCGGAGTTCACTGAGCCTCTACCGGGCGATCTGCCAAAGCGGAACGGGGTGGAGTTCATGGGACCTCGACCGGGCGTTCTGCCATATCGTGACGAGTCCCAGGTGAACTTCAGTACTGGACCTCGACCGGGCGTTCTGCCATATCGAGACGAGTCCAGGAGTAAGGGAACTCGACCGGGCGTTCTGCCATATCGAGACGAGTCCCATATTGCTAGGCTGCGGGGAGATTACCCCGGTGTTGCGGGCTATTTGAAGCACCGGTGAACACTTGCTAGCTCTTCTCAGCTTGTGTTGAATAAGCGTTGAGGTAAGGGGGGTGGCGTTGAGGTGACAAGGCTCGCCGTGCTGCCCCATGTTGATCGCGGTTCAATGCGATGCAGGGTTTTTATCCTGCTGGACAAGAGTACATGGGTTAGATGTAAACTCACCCGGGTGTATAAAGCCCATGCTGGTCGAATGTTCTCATGACTCGACCGGGCGTCCTGCCATATCGAGACGAGTCCCCCAGTGAAATGCCATGGGGCCGGGTGGATCCTGTTCCCGGTAAGGGGGGGTGGCGTTGAGGTGACAAGGCTCGCCGTGCAGCCCCTGTTTTCCGCAGCTGGTGCGATGCAGGGTTTTTATCCTGCTGGACAAGCGTACATGGGTTAGATGTAAACTCACCCGGGTGTATAAAGCCCATGCTGGTCGAATGTTCTCATGACCAGAGTCAGCCATGGTACCGGGCGGAACTCGACCGGGCGTCCTGCCATATCGAGACGAGTCCCCCAGTGAAATACCATGGGGCCGGGTGGATCCTATTTCCGGAATATGCTCTCGAGCCGGTTGGATGTGTCGTAACCGGTGGGTGGATCTCGACCGGGCGTTCTGCCATATCGAGACGAGTCCCCCAGTGACATGCAACGAAGAAGCCATGCAGCCGGTTGAATGATCAAAACCGCGAACTGCCATGGTGCGGGGCGGACCTCGATCGGGCATCCTGCCATATCGAGACGGGTCCTCATACCCGGATGGATGCTCTCGAAGCGGTTGGATGATTACCACCGGTGAGAGGTCTTCGAGATATATAATGAAGAAGCCATGCAGCCGGTTGAATGATCATAACCGCGAACTGCCATGGTGCCGGGCGGACCTCGACCGGGCGTCCTGCCATATCGAGACGGGTCCTCATACCCGGATGGATGCTCTCGAAGCGGTTGGATGATTACCACCGGTGAGAGGTCTTCGAGCCTGTTGAGAAATCATGACCGGCTAATCTTGCAGCAAAGATGGCGTGCAACTGTGGAATCTGGGGAAGTGGGAGGGCCTGACTCCTCGGTTCCCGCTCCTACCTTCCTGTCGCCAGCGTGTGGGACAAGTGGCTGACATGCATTTAAGGAGGAAGTCCATCAGTCCCGTCAGTTATGATGGCATGGGCAGTTTACCAATGCTGGGACACGTGCCAGCAGGGGGCGGTCTTGAGATGGAGGGCCTGGATTCGCAGGCGTTTGAGTTGCTCTGTTTACTTGTTTTAGAGGGATTTCAATTGCCTAGGGCACTGGGCCCCTCTATAAAAAGGCCTCTTCTGCTCTTCTTTCTGCTGTTGCTTCTTGCTTTGGAGAAACTGAGAGAAAGAGAGAAATCCGGCGAAAGCTCTGAGCCCTTGCCCCACGAGATCCGTTTGTTTGAGCGCTCTCAACTCTCTTCCTACCATTGCTCGCTGCTTTCGCAGGGTGGGCTGTCCTCGGCTGAGCATACTAATCGGTAAGTTTGTTGATTTCTTTGCCCCGGTGTTGTTCTTGTTTTGGCTTTGTTGTTTTGTGGCGGGCGGGGGGGGGGGGGGGATCTCTGTTGCTGACTGAACTGCTCTGCGCAAACTTGGGGAGAGGCCGTAAAAGGCGCTGTTGTAGCCTGTTGCTGACGAGCGCTAGGGTTTTGTTTTCTTCCCCTAGGTTAAGATGTCATCTTCAGGTTCTGACCGGGCTTCCGAATCTGCTGCCAGGGGTCCTATCGCAGACGATGAGGAGAGACTGGAGGACTGGCTCGGTTCGGAATCCCCTGAGACCGAAGTCGCCGACTGCTCCGGGAGCAGGGCTTCGTCTCCGTCCTCGTCTTCGTCTTCCGGGGCTGAATCCCCGGAGACTGAAATACCGCACGGGGTGCGCCTTGCAGATGCTCCGGCCGTGAGCTACACCATTGGCAGAGGGAAGTATGCTGTGGTGTGTGATGAACCGGAGGGTAGCATGACCCCTAGAGAGATTGCAGCGTTCCGGGAAACGTGGGGTATTCCGGATGAAGTTCTGCTGCGGCCCCTGAATCCTGGAGAGTCGGCCTGCAACCCGGAGGCGGGTTGGGTTGCCGTGCATCAGGACCAGTTCCGGCATGGACTCTCGCTCCCGCTGCAAAATTTCGTGCAGTATATGCTCAGTCCGCTGCAAGTGTCGCCCGCGCAGCTTCCTGGGCTCCAGTGGAGGCGATTACTGAGCCTCGGCTGCCTATACGATCTGTCCGGAATGAGTATGCCCACGGTAAACGAATTCCGGTCCTTGTATATGTTGTCCTACTCAAGGAAGCAAGGGTCTCGGGGTTGCCTGTCCTTCAACACCCGGAAACATCCACCGATCATCACCAATATGCCTACCTGGGTAGACAACAGCTGGAGAAAGTACGTGGTGATGGTGGGCGGGAGGTGGCAGGCGAGGAGTAAAAATGTACCGGGTTCCTAGCGCCTTTCAACCCATTGGCGACCAGTTGTTCGAGCTATCCGATCTGGAGCATGAGAGAATCTCGACCATAATCGGATGTTGGGACAATCTGGAACGAAGTTCTTTCAACTTTATCCGGCGAGAAGTGCTGGAGTATTGCCAGCTCGGGCGGGGTCCCGGTGCGTAGGAAGTCCTTTAGCGGTGATACTTTGTGCTAGCTCTGGCAGATTGCTAACTGTTTGCTTTCCTTGCAGGTGCATCTTCTCGGGCGGTCATCAAGCCCGAAACCACTCTCTCAATGGACGGGGAAGGTCTCCTTAACATGCTGAAGGAGAAAGGCGAGACCGTCTCGCGGACGTCGGTGGACGATGAATCCGGCTGGCTCACGACTCATCCGGAGCCGAGGGCCATGGATGTTGATGACGGCGCCTACGTCCTGAAGCGGGTGAAGACCCATCATTCTGCGGACCGGGCGGTGCCTAGAAGGGGCAAAAGTATCGGGGGGCCAGTGAGGATTCCCGGTGGAGTGAACAGGATCCCCAACCGGCCGGTGTCTGTGCCGCACGTGGCCCGTGTCGCCCGGGTAAGCGCGCAATCTTCTTCTCCGGAAGGCCGGGGAGAGAAACAGAAAGGCAGGGATATTCCTTCCTCCGCACTGGTGACGCTTACCGGTGGGTCGGCACGGGAGAATCTGGCCAAACGGTTCAGGATAACCAGCGGTGCGCAAACTGACGCTGCCGGGGAGAAGGCCGCTGCTGCTGCCCGGCAGAATAGCCCCGTGCCTGCAGAGGCACCGAGGGGAAGCCCGGATAGTGCAGTCGTCCGGCAAGTGGCGGCGGACTTGGCCGGCCTTGGCCTGGACAGACCTGGGGTTACAGGAGCCCTGGCGGGTGGGAATCGCCCAAAATGCAAGGAATCCGTCCTCCGGGTAAGCACCGCATGGTACCACTACACTGCCTGTAGCTTGTTTTCTTTTGCTGCTTGACTAATTGCCTTTGTTGCTGCGCAGCTGCTGTACAGTCTGTACCAACCGGATGCGAGCGAGGAGCTGTCGGAGCTGAAGAGACAGATAGCTGCTCTATCGGAGGCCCGACAGCGCCTGGAGGTGGAGAAATCCCGCTCGGACCGAGAGAAGGCCAGATCGGAGGAGAGGGCGAAGAAGCTGGAGGAGCAGAACCGGAGCCTGGAGAAGGAGAGGGCCGAACTGGAAGCCAAGGTGGACGAGCTCCAAGTGGGAGCTGCCGCTCTGCGCGCCGTCTCTGCTGCTCCGACTGGGGAAGATGACCCGGAACTCTACGAGCGGGTCGTTCTCAAATACCGTGAGAGCGATCAGTTCCTGGAGTTTCTGGTAAAGGCCAGGGAAGAGGGCATCTCTGATGCGTACACGGAATGGGCGGCGAAGGGATGGTTAGACACTTCCCTGATGCCAATTGCTGCTGAAGGAGATATCCATGAGCAGTCGGACATCCATCAGGAGGCGGTGGAGGGGCAGCCGGAAGAAGCGCTTCGCTCGGACTTGGATTCTTCTACCAACGGTGCCGAGTTTCCCCGAGCCGGAGTCAACACCGGAACTGAGGTTGACAACGAGGGTACCGCAGGAGAGGCTGGCGGATTGCCTGCTGAAGGCGGAGTCGTGGCTCCTTAGGATTTCCCTTGTTCTTCTCCTTGTAATGTTTCCGGAACGGTTACCGCTTGTATTCATGCTTGATTATGAATATAATTTAACTGGCGGAGCCGGTGAAATTTTCTCAAAAGTAGTTTGCATATCTGTTTTTACAACGGTTGAACCGGAGACAAATCAAACTAACCGCTCGGAGCTAGCGGGTTTACCAGGCCTTGTCACGTTCCCGGTCAGGGTCTGTTCTTCTTTCCCCCACGTACCGCTGGAGCTGGCCGTTATCAATCAAACACTGCACCGCTGTCTTGAGAGCGCAGCACTGATTCGTTCGATGAGTCGCCTCATCATGATAAGAGCAGTACTTGCCCGTCTGCGCCGTTGTAAGTTTCCCCTTCGGGTACCTTCTCTTAGGCGGTGGGGGAATGACGCTCCCGTTCTCAAGTAGGATATCCTCGTAGGAAGTGGTGAGAGCGGTGAAGACTTCTTGACCGGCCAGTGGTGGTGCTGGCATGATTGCCAGGGGGCCCTCTTGGCGGTACGGCGCCGGCTTGTGCTCGTTCTGGGGCTTATCAGAATAGGGCCTCTGCTGCCGCTGTGGCCAGTTTCTGTTGGCGTTCCTGCTGGGTCGAGCGGTGCGGTTCTCGGTTCGCTGACTGGGCTTGGCTTCCTGGCCGGGAGGAGGGTTCTCTTCCCGGGGATGGTCCTCCTACTGCTCATCCGGCTTCCTCTTCAGTAGGTGGTCCCTGTAGGTCTCATGATCGGCCTGAGCATGCCGGATGGCCATAGCCATCAACTCGTCATACCCCTGCGGGAGTTCTACCCGGACGGCGTAGGAAAACTTGCCCACTCGGAGCCCTTGCTTGAACGCCATCTCGGCGATGCCTTTGTCCAGGTTTCGAACTCCGGCCGTAGCCGTCTGCCAGCGGTTGACGAAGGTTCTCAGCTCCTCCCCGGGGGCCTGTATGCAATTGAAGAGGATGGTCGATGTCCGGGCTCCCTCGACTCGGAGAATGAAGCGGCCCACGAACCGGTCGGCCAACTGCTCGAACGCCTCGATCGAGTTTGCCGGAAGCTCGTAGAACCAGCTGAGCGCTTCTCCAGACAAAGTCTCCTGGAAGATGTTGCAGCAGACTGCATCGGAGTATCCCTTGGCGCAGGTTTGGGACCGGAAGCTGTCCAGATGCTGGTACGGGCAGTCGGACCCCGAATAGGTGAGTTTGAGGGACTTCTGGTTGCCAGATCTCCCCGACTCAATGACCCGGTGCGAAAAAGGGCCCATGCGCTCATTAAACCGGGCGCCCTCCATCGGCCGCGCGGCTCTTCTCTCGTTGGCCTCCATTTGGGCCTTCAAGTCCAACACGGTGTTGGCTAACATCTGCAGCGCTCGTGCAGTCGGAGTCTCAACTTCATTTACAGACGAAGCGCGGAGCTGGCGGGTGGTTGGCGGGCTCTTCGGCGGGCCTGCGCCTGCGGGCGACTTTTCTCGCACGGGATCACCGGGCCGACCGCCCGAAGACTGCCCTGCCTCGGTGTGTCGGGGTTGGATCGGTGGGAGTGTCGCCTGCGCTTCGGCCATGGTGGGAGTGTCGCTGCTGTCCTCTTTCCAGGGCGGCCACTAGGGCAGTATTCACAGCTTCCATCTCTTCGTACCGGGCGTTGGACTTAGCTCTGTCCCTGTCGCTCTCCTCTCTCAGACGATTGACCTCTGCGGCCATTGCCCGTAGCTCTCCCGCATACTGCTATGGTCGGGGCTGTACGTGGGGTCCCGGTCCGGGCTCTCAGATCGATCGCTTGGATCATCTGAAAACGTCAAAGAGAAGCCCCGTCGCTCTGGACTGTCTTCCTCCTCCGCCGGGCCTTTCCCGTGCGAGCTGTCATGGTGGGGATCCGGCAACCCGAATGGTCCCCCACAGCTCCCTCCATCATGACCGTTGCCCCGGTCGCCGCGCTTCTCCCGCGTGACGGCTGGGGTGGAGGTGAGCGTCTGCACTACTGCAAGACGTCCCTCCTCGGCGGTACCCTTCTCTCGACTCATTTCCGAATTCTTTCCCAACGGTGTTGCTTTACACGGCTTTTCGTTCAAGCTTCCCACAGACGGCGCCAATTGTTTCTGCCTCAACCCGGGGGTCTAGTAGATACTCGGTGAATCCAACTTGATCTCCTGCAATCCTGCTCACTAAGGGGAATACTGGGCGGGCCGGTCTTCTCCTCTCCGATGCCTAAGTTAGTATAGTTGGAATATATATAACCAAGGCACGTATGTAAGCGGGGAGAGAGATAAGTTACCTAATAAAGAGGGTAGTTAGGGCCCTTATATAGGTGGTTGGGGTGAGGGCTGGCCTCACCCTTCGATGTGGGATTGGTTCCCTTCTGTTTGTACCTTCTGGTGCCCTCTTTGGCAGGCTGGCGCCCCCGGCCCCAGGGTCCCTGGAGGCAGGATAGAGTGCTGGACCCCGAGGCCGGGTGCTGGTGATCCGGTCCCGAGCCTTGGGCCGGGCCCTGGTGCACTTGCTGCGGGTCTGTGGGCCTGCTGTAGCCTCTCTGCGGCTACTGTCAACACATGGCATCATCATCTCATACACTCCGGGTTTCACCCCACTCCATGCTCACAGTACTACTTATATTACAAACGTACTTATAAACGGTTGCTTGCCATCGGTAAACAGGTACTCACCCCGGTCACGCCCAATCTTCAACGCGGACTTGGGGGACTGGGCACCGTTGGGTTGGTAACCCTACGGGTCTGCGGGACAAGAGCAAGACAGACTTAAGTCCCCATTCAAGATTGCACTTGACCGGGAACTTGGGGGACTTGTTGACAGTAGCCTCAGAGGGGCTACAGCAGGCCCACAGACCCGCAGCAAGTGCACCAGGGCCCGGCCTGAGGCCCAGGACCGAACCACCAGCACCCGGCCTCGGGGTCCAGCAGTCTATCCGGCTGCCAGGGACCCTGGGACCGGGGGCGTCAGCCTCCCAGAGAGGTCACCAGAACTACCCTTCGAAGGGAACCAGTCCCACATCGAAGGGTGAGGCCAGCCCTCACCCCCAGCCACCTATATAAGGGCCCCAAGTACCCTCATTAATAGGTAACTTATCTCTCTCACTGCTTACATACGTGCTCAAGTTATATATTCCAACTATACTGACTTAGGCATCGGAGATGAGAAGACCGGCCCGCCCGGTATTCCCCTTAGTAAGCAGGTTTGCAAGAGATCAAGTTGGATTCATCTGTATCTATCAGGTCCCAGGGTTTGTGCATAAACAACACTATATATCAACAATTATTTAAGTTAATTAATTACACTATATATCAACAACTATTAATTAACATATATATATATATATATATATATATATATATATATTTTAACACTAATTAAAATAACATCAAATTAAAACACATAATTAAACTAAAACTCAAAATCAACATATATACATACATTCTAACACTAAAACAACAACAAATTAAACAAAAAATCACTTAATAAATCAAAATCACTAAAACTTAAAATCAACTCAACTAAAACTCAAAATCAACATATATACATACATTCTAACACTAAAACAACAACAAAACAAAAAATCACTTACTAAATCAAAATCACTAAAACTCAAAATCAACTCAACTAAAACTCAAAATCAACAAATATACCCATGTACGTAACTATATATAGCTCCACAATGTAAGAGAGGGCGAATTTCAACAATACCCACAGATTTTTTACTCTTTCTCCCGTTTTTCTCCTTTTTTTTTAAATGAGCAGCTGCTGCCCAGATCTGAAAATATATAGACTTATAGCCGACGAAAATGTCAACTTCGTCGGCCATACTTCCTAAAATTTTCGTATGCTAATGTTTCGGAGAAAGGCCGACGAAAATACAAATCGTCGGCTGAAATATGGATATAGCCGACGATTTTTTGAAAATACCAACGAAAAAAAGTTTCGTCGGCTATGGTTAAACTATGGCCGACGATTTTTTTTTTTTTTTTGCCGACGAAAAATAAAATCGTTGGCTATTCCTTACAATTACCGACGAAAATTTTAATTCGTCGGCCGTTTTTTTTTTTCGTCGGAAAAACCCTTTTTTCTGGTAGTGTACCCAAATCTACATTTGTGAAGCATGTAAAGCGCATTGGTATGTGTCGCTTATCCGAACTCAAAGACTGATTGACTATCAGGAGGAGTTCTCGTTTAGACTTCAGGGGGAGTCTAGTTATGCATGTCTCACATACTTGTAGTTGGTGCGTTGTACTCATTTCCCTTAGACCATGCTTTTATTTTTCTCCAAGAGGTTTTTGTTTGCTGGCAAAGGTTTTAACGAGGCAACAGTTCATGCACCATTGAGGACGCGACACAAGGGAGAGTGTTCAAGGAAGGTTAATTCCGTAACTTCCATGGTGTGTCTTGTCCTAATAAGGCTAGTAGTCTAGATACTTTATTAGATAGGGAATCCCTGATTCACAGGGATACTTGATGTAATGCTTATATAAAGGCCTCCTTATCAATCAATAAAGAGAGAGTTTACTATCAATCTATTTCTCCTAGAACAAAAAAATAGTTTTTCCAATTGATTTTTAGACTCTTAGCTCTTAAGTGAATTTGTAGAATAATATATTTTGCTGTTATCTTCTTAGTGGTTTCTTTGGAGTGACGCATCTATCACTAGCTGATGATATTTTTACTACGAGCGATGGGGAGTTAGCGAGCACGTGATTCATGCTCATCATTTATAAATGATATGTTATTCTTCCAGCATGTGTAAATAATATGTATTCTCCGATTAAAGTGAAAGAAGTCGGCAGAAAAAACAAAGAAAAAAAGAGTGGGCTTCTTTCTAATCTTACTAAAATGAATTTGAGAAGGTAAAGTAACATTAGCGTAGCACGTGTTAAAAACGCTCTTATAAACATAGAACCTTATAAAAAATAAAATAATTGGGGCAGTGAGCTAGTGCTGACATGGCACTCCGCACGAAGCGGGACACCAGCAATAACAATGGGATCCACAACTAGGAGTAGAGCTAACTGGAGTTCCATCCTTTGATAGAGTCACGCACCTATTTGAGTGAAATCGTTTGGGTGAACACCTATTAAATTCAGACAGATAATTGAATGAAGCGATGCGAAACCGTCTCTCTCTATATAAGAACGGTGCGTTCCGAGGTGTGAAGTGGGAGAGAAGGGATTTCATAATTAGATTGGGGTTTATCTAGTATCTTTATGCATGAAGATAATCAATTCGGTCGTTGTGGTCGGACTCTATTATGGATTTCTGACCACATTCTCCATAGGGCCCTCTTATCTCTTCCTTCTCCGAGTTTCACCTCAGGCCCAGCTTAAACTAATTGCTACCTAATTGTGGTGCTAGGGTTCATTTTGATCATTAATCAAACGTTTATTCCTATTACTAAAAACAAACAAAAAATAATAAAAACGTTTATTCCTATTACTAAAAACAAAAAAAATAATAAAAACGTTTCTTCCTTTAGAAACTTTCCTATATATATAACCAACACCAGACCAAACGTACGTACTCACTTGCAGAAGAAGATATCCTGCAGGTATACATGCACTAGTGGATCTGCTGCAAATAATGGCGGAGCTGATCAATAATGAAACCCTTTCACTAGTACTTGTGGCCGTTTTCTTCATTCTCTTATACAGGTGGTCTTCTTCCACTTGCACTCCTAGTACAAAAAGGAACTCACCACCTTCCCCACGAAAACTCCCCATCATCGGAAACCTTCACCAACTAGCCTCACCACGGTCTCCGCCACATGTCTCCCTTCAAGCCCTGTCTCGAGTCCATGGCCCTCTCATGCTCCTCCACTTCGGAAGTGTCCCCGTCCTCGTCGTCTCATCGGCCGAGGGTGCTCAGGCAATCATGAAAACACATGACCTCACATTCAGCAACAGGCCCAAGTCCACCGTCTTCGCAAAGCTTCTCTACAACTCAAAAGATGTGTCCACGTCGCCTTATGGTGAGTACTGGAAGCAAGTGAAGAGCATATGCGTGTTGAATTTATTGAGCACCAAAAGGGTTCGTTCTTTCCGCTGCATCAGGGAAGAGGAAACCAAAGCCATGATCAAGCAGATAAGGGATTCAAAAGAAGGAGTTGTCAACTTGAGGGAGATGCTTATGACACTTACACACGATGTGGTCTCGAGAGTGGCTCTTGGGAAGAGCTACTACAGTGATGCAGGCTTTAAAGAGCTTACGACGGAGCATACGGAGTTGCTGGGAAGTCTTTATATTGGGGACTATATTCCATGGCTTGGTTGGTTGAGCCGTCTCACTGGTTTGGACGCTAAACTGGACGGAGTGGCTAAACGGTTCGATGATTTCTTGGATAGAGTGATTCAAGAGCATATGGATAGTACTTATCCGAAAGTGGAGGAAAAAAAAGATTTTGTGGACATTTTAATTGAGATCCAGCAGAACTCGCTTGGTTTTCGTATCGACAGCACTGATATAAAGGGCGTCATCCTGGTATCTCTCTTTCTCTCAGTCATATCCAGATATTTCAAAAAGTTAAGGTGTACCCCAAATGCATTTTCGGGTGACAACCTTGAATCTTGAGAATTGAGACACATAAAATCGTAAGCCTTATAGTATAATTAAATTATTAATAATTATAATATAAATATAAAATTATGTACAATAAAAAAAGATTAATAATACATTAAAATTCACCTATATTACATTTAGGTATATTGTGTAAGGTTCATAATTCAAACCTTATACATATATTATATAGATATCTATTTAATACCTAATTAAGAAGTCATTTTATGGGATAGTATAAAAAAAGCGTAGCAAAATATTTAAAAAGCGTAAACTTTATTATAAGCCTCGTTGCCTAGACACTATGATTGAGGCGATATATATGTGGAAAAGAGCTTTAATTTTCAGCCTTCTTGAGGCGATTTAAAAAAAAAATTTGATCATATTTATGTGTGTGTTCATCGGTTCCTCTAAGGGGTCGTTTACGCTTGTTGTATACTATACTCTTAGTTTACAACTGGTTTAAAACAAAACTACAATTTTTCTTAACTAATTTTACAACATTGATAACAAAATTTGAATAAACCTAGCCTCTATTTACTATATCGACAACCATTTGTTCAAAACTTCAAATAATATAATTTAAATTACTCAAATAATCACTCAACTCTATTTACGACAATAGCAACATCGTCAAATTTATAAGAAATTGTATCATATACTTGGAATCACAATAGAATTTTATTATTATTATTATTATTATTTTTATTTTTTTTATATAATGGGGGACCCTATAGAATATTCCTCCATGAAGTGATGTCAAAGGAGTTACATATAACAGATATTTACCTCACTAGCTAATTGTTGATGCTAATTTGTAGGATGTGTTTCTTGCTGGAACTGATACCGTAGCTACACTCCTGGAATGGACCATGGCTGAGATTATAAGGCACCCAAAGGTGATGAGCAAATTGCAGAACGAAATAAGGGCTGTCCACAAAGGTGAAGAAGACATATTAACAGAGGATGATCTGATCGATATGCACTACATGAAGGCAGTGATCAAGGAGACTCTTCGCTTACATCCTCCACTTTCCCTCATTATGCCTAGGATATCGACACAAGATGTGACAATAAATGGTTACAACATCAAAGCCAACACCCAAGTCATATTGAATGCTTGGCAAATCGGGAGGGATCCCAAGTCGTACGATTACAAACCAGAAGAGTTCGAGCCAGAAAGATTCTTGAATGCTAATAGTGGTATCAGTTACAAGGGAAATGACTTTGAGTTGATTCCGTTTGGAGGTGGGAGGAGGGTGTGTCCCGGGATTCAGTTTGCTACTGCTGTTAATGAGATTGCTCTAGCAAACTTACTGCACAAGTTTGATTGGAAATTGCCTGGTGGAGTAAGAAGCGAGGATTTAGACATGACTGAAACATCTGGTTTAACAACTCATAAAAAGGATCCTCTAAAGGTCGTTGCTACTCCATATAATTCATCTGCTTAATTATTCTGTGATTTAAGACGTCTTTTGAATTGGATTGTTGAACTTTATATTTGGTTATGTATTGGATTGCGAAGTTGCTTGCTATATTAATTATGTCCACCCTAAAGTGGTGGCTTTCATATTTCCATCATGGTCATCTTGTCTATTTGCATTGTAAATGAAGCATGAGGTAACTAAACATTCTTAGAATCGGCAATGTATGAACTTTATCGATATCCAAGAGTCATGATCAAACACTCAACGCAGTCAGCGAAACAGAAAAACAGTGTCAACGCAGTCAGGGAAATGCTAATTGTTTATGTCCAAGCAAAGTAATTGAAACTACCGGACAAATGCATGATAAGCTTGGACAAAAACATATGTTCTTGAAGACTATCAGAGAATTTTTACTATAAAAGAATATTGGAATAAGCTTGTAATAGATCATTTAGGCAATATACGCTCCACAAAACTGTTTCAAATGCATAGAATTACCAACAGATTCATATACAAATTAGTAGTCCACTATTAGATAAACTGTTTAAGAAACTCTGTAGCCACCAGTCTGCCACGTGTGTTCACTGACATTTTTAACTCACTAATCTCTTTATCAATATCCTGCAATTGAAGATGCGATAGATTTAGAATCTTAACAACACAAAGAAACCGAATGACATCTTCAGTTTTAGCACTCGAGCTCCTTGATCTTTGATACTTACTAACCACAGCCAGTTTCAGACCAAAAAGTAGAATATAAAAAACAGAAATGATAATACCAACAATATAGATTTGATCAAACTACTAGCTTCAAGGCCTCTGAGGACCAAATAAAGTTCACAGTGAGTTTGCACAGAAACTACCAATGACAGAATGACTACATGGTCAAATGGGTACAAGCAATAACGTTCATGCAAGTTATGGATTTACTCGGCACGTCAAAACTCATTTTCACACGGATATCAAGGTTCAGCACCACACAATAAGAAATTCGGGTGTTTCAATAACAAAACGGCAGTTTCAAACAGGCATTATAAAAATAAAATAAAAACAAAAACAGTTCTATAGAAGGTTTGGTAAACTTGCCTCCATAAACTGTACAATAAAATCAATGAGCTTGTGCTTCTGCATCTCTTCACAGTGATTATTTGTTATAAGAAAGCTAATGTCATAACCCTGCATGACAAAGCAATAAAGTAAACATGAGATGAGTACTTGTTGCCTGCAACCCTGTAACTTAACATGTATAATAAACAATAGAAGTCAAGTAAATGAAACCACTCCAGTTTCTTAAGCAGTATAAATTCACAAAATATCTTAACTACAGAGAAATTTACGTACCTGTACGGGCTTTCTTCTCAATACCTGAAATGCTTCTGCCCTCATTGACAAAAATCTCAGAAACTTTTTAGTTAGTATGTTTTCAAGTTCATCTGCCTGCTTTACCTATACAAAAGAGAAGCCGAAAACAAGGATACGAGGGAAAAGAGAGTGGGATAATGAGAGGTAAGAATTGTAAAGTATCCCAGAATTAGCAGAAAAGTACATATATGATTGTATTGCTACCCCAGAAGAATGTAGCTTTTCTTCTAAGATATAAACACCTTAATGTAAATAATCAAACTACAACAGCAATGCCCAGGAAAATGCAAGTAATGCACAAATGGTACAGTAAAAATCTCAGCAATCCAGTCATCCTGCTAGCTATACAAAATTAAAAATTGAAACTTCAACCACATATATCTGAATAACCAGTAGCTCCCAAATCTGCTTGCAGTGGGAGAGTAATGAACAACCATACTCTATGTTGATGCCCACATACAGGCAGAAAGTGCATTCTATGTGTTGTGTTTTTTTTTTTGGCTCATTGATACAACGTGGAGAGTTAGGATTCAGTAGGCAAATCCAAGTTTAGAAAGGAAAGAGGACAGCGCTGCAGGTTTTCTATAAGTTCTAGAAAATCTTGTCTTTCTAGGTTCTATTAGGATTTGAAATATAGACGCTTGTCTATTAGAATTAGGAGTCCTAATTCCTGTATGTAACCAGCACCTATTCTCTATAAATAGGGCTGCTGGGAGATCATGTATAGAGTCCTCAGATCAGAGAGATCAAAGAGAGGTCTCAGGGAGTTCTGGTCAGTTACATACAAACACAGGGGCAGGTTGAGCCAAGGGTGATAGAGAGATCTAGCAAAGGGGTTTGGGATTAGCATAGGGATTTCAATAAGTACTTGTAATCAAGTTGTTATTCTCCATAGTGCTAGTGATTCTCAAGAGAGATCACACAGAGGACGTAAGCAAAGTTTTGCTGAATCTCTATAAAAATTATGTGTTCGTGTGTGCTGTGTTTCTGTTCTCAAGTTCATCTATCAGCTTTTGCCTATATTGTTAAGTACCAAGTATAAGATCCTGGGGTGCCTACACTATACTATGTTAAAGTAAATCCACACTTCACCATATTTTCCTTCAAAAACCTTGACATTCCCTGACAACCCAGATAGACAATAACTATCGCCTTTTTCTCCTCCAAAATAACAATACACAAATCGGAATAATCAGCAATCTCATCCTCACAGGCCGTGGTTTGCATGCATATTATGAAAAGATGGAATCATTGTTGGATAGAGTGCAACTTTCTGCTTCTTCCCTTATCAAACTTCTTCTTCTTTTTTAATAAACTACATTTAGTCAGTTAAAGTAACTATTCGAGTGTGTCCTGGGTAATTTTTTGCCAGAACTTTAGATTGGGGAAACTGAGCAGATTCTACCGCCAACATGGAGATTTAGGTCTCTGAACAATCTTAAATTTCTTCAAAAAAAAAAAAAGAGAAAAAAAGAGGGGGATGGATCGAATGGGTTTACCATTGAGATTTGGAGGAGTAGAGACCCACTGCTTCCTCCGAAATCGTAGCGAAATTTAACAGAAAGACACAGGTGGTCTTTTTAAATCAGAGCAGAAGAAAAAAAATTAAAAACAAATACCGGATTCGAACCAGTGACCTAAGGATAACTGACGGTTTAACCCACTACAGTCCTCCGCTCTACCAACTGAGCTAAGTGCGACTAAACAGTTAATTTTATTTATACTTGTATAAAGACACTTACAACTCACAAGCCATTGTTGACGGAATACGCAGGTTAACATTACTGCCTCTTTGCTTACCATTATCGATCACCATTAACCGGAATATTCAAACTTTAGATATGTTGGAGGGTTAAGATGAAAGAATCAAAAGTAGATTTCAGCGATATGCATTAACGTACGATTATTACATGCATGCTTTGTTATCGGAGCGCCATATTGAGGCTAAGCCTTGATTGGCCCCGACGTACGTACATCCATCAGCTTCCAAGTCTTACAATGCACGGAGGTTTGGACTTTTCGTTTGTGAAAAATTTAGAAACGATCGAAGATGTTTCTCTATATATTCTTAATCATGGCTATTAATTGTAAGGCTAGGCAGTTAGGCATGTCTCTACTACGTGCTTAATCTACAAGGGTTAACAGATCGAGTTCATGGCGCACAGTAAATCTTCAGCGCACCTTTGGAAGCCGCAGCTCGTACGTGCACCTTACCTCACATTGTATATATATATATGCATGGTCAGCAACTCAGCATGGAATATTGGTTAAGCAATGTGGGCAGATAGATCATTTTTCAAACCTGCCCTTCTGCAAATAAGAAACAAAATTCTAGAGGGTACCACTACCAGAAAAGGGGTTATAGCCGACGATATGGGAAAAAACGGCCGACGAAATAGTACCTCGTCGGCTATAACCCCTTATAGCCGACGAACTACTATTTCGTCGGCCACATCGTCGGCTATAATATTATAGCCGACGACTGCCGACAACTCGTCGGCTATAACTATAGCCGACGAAACGTTTTTAGTTATAGCCGACGAGGATGGTATTCGTCGGCTATAAGAGTTATAGCCGACGAAAAGTTTTTGTTATAGCCGACGAGGGGGGTATTCGTCGGCTATAACTCTTATATCAGATCGACCTTCTGCATCAGGGAGCTCATTCGTCGATGAAATCGTCCAAAACGCTCTGAAATCGTTCAAAACCTCGGCCATAAGCTTGAAAGGTACGTATATTGCTGTGTGTGTTGATTTAGTTGGTTATATGCAGAGGTGTATTAATTTAGAGTTTAATTAGAATAAATGTGTGATTAATTTGATATATATATATATATATATATATATATGTGTTGAGATGAGATTATTAATGGGTTGATATATATGTTGTATTGGTTAGATAGAATTGAAGTTTTGTTGAAGATTAGTGATTGATTGTTGATTTATAGGTGATTTTAGATGAATTTGATGAAAAAATGTATATATATTAATTAATTTAATTGTAATTAAAAATATATTGTTGGTATATATAAAAAATACATTGTGTTTAATTAATTAGGGAGATTGACGATGTTTTAATTAATTTAGGGATGCATGTGTATATATATATATATATATATATATATATATATATGTGTGTGTGTAATGATGAATTTTTTAATTAATTAGTACGTACGTAGTACGTGCATATATACATATCTATATATAGCTATATTTATTTCTTGAATTTACAGGATGGACAAGAGTTGGATTACCCTTGGAAGATGGGATCAGGCGTATCATGATGGAGTTAGGAGTTTCCTGGATTTTGTGATGGCTAACTGTGGAGACACTACACTTCATTATTGTCCGTGTAAAAAGTGCAAGTGTGCCACCCCACGACACCGGTTTTCCATAGAGACAGTGGAGCAACACCTGGCTAGATATGGATTTTGGGTCCTATACACTAATTGGATTTATCACGGTGAACCAGAGTTTGCGGGTCGTCATGATCATGGACAATTTACCGAGAGAGGGAGTTCCTCCAATGATCCAACAACGAACTGGATCAACGATATGTTTCCTCGTGAGAGCGGTGTCTTTGAGGAAGCACCAGATGTGCAACTCCCACCTCCGGAGATGGAGTGTTTCCCTGATATTGAGCCACTCGAGCCATTACCCCGATCTCCGGTCAACACAAGTGGTATGGAAAAGTACAACAACCTGATCGCATTGCAACAGACTCCGTTGTACCCCGGATGCAGTAAGACTGTCCTTGAATCTGTCATGGGAGTGATGAAGATCAAAACGGAGAACAAAGGCAACTTTTTATTTGTGGTTGAGAGAGGGCAGGAGCAAAATGCCCCAAGCTCCTTACACCGTCACCAGGGACCAGAAACATGAAATCTTTGGATGGCTGAGTAATGTCAGGTAACTTTTTATTAATTAGGCATGTATTCCCTAAAGAATCCATCTGTTGTTGGACGACTATATATGCATGAAATCTAATTGTTGTTAATGGCTATGCAGGTATCCTTATGGCTATGCGGGTAACATAAGCAAGTGTGTTAACTACCGAGACAACAAGATGTACGGATTGAAGAGTCACGACTGCCATGTACTTCTTCAACGCCTCTTCCCTATTTTCATTCGAGCGTACTTGGAGGATGAAGTGGTTGAGCCGTTGGTGGCGTTGTCAAGATTCTTCCAGAAGTTATGCGCTAGAGAAGTTAGAAAATCAGACCTCATGAGAATGCATGAGGAAATCGTTTTTATCTTGTGCAAGTTCGAGAGGATATTTCCCCCAAACTTCTTTGACATCATGCCTCACCTGATGATCCATCTTCCCCAACAATTGTTGCTTACCGGTCCCGTACACTACACTTGGATGTATCCCATCGAAAGGTACATGTTATTCATAAATTTGATTTATACATGTTTTTAAATAAAAGTTGCATGCTCTTAACACGCACTTGTTAACCTTGCAGACAACTTGGAGACTACAAGAAATATGTGCACAATAAATCTGCGCCTGAGGGGTGTATTGCTGAAGCTTACATTGCGCATTAGTGTGTAACGTACGCCAAGTTGTACTTGGGAGCGATGGAGGACCCCCCACAACATCCAAGTCGAGATGACCCCGAGTTCAACCTATCTATCGTCGCCAACTCTGTTGTACCATACGGAAGCTTCAAGAAAAAGGGTGTGGACAAGTTGCCTGACCATGAGGTAGGGATTGCCCACTGGTGGGTTCTAATAAACTGTCCGGAGGTACAATATTGGAAACGTCACCATCTTCACAGCAAGGAAGTTCGCGGTGATGTCGAGTACCACAACACGACGTTTGCAGACTATTTTCCACAATGGGTAAGTGTATAAATATATATATTAGATGGCTTTCTTTTACAGTTCCCTATTCTTTAATCATAAACACACCGAGTGATTTGAGTTATATTTTTCAGCTGATGCAAGTGGCTGCGAGGGGTGGTCATACAAATTACTCAGAGGAATTGAGGCTGTTGTCGATGAAGCCGATATCTTCCACAGTCCGCCCAATGTGTGATGTCAACGGCGTTAAGTATATATGTGAAGCTAGAGACGGGGAACGCAAAACACAGAATTGTGGGGTGATGGTCGATGGTGCAGAGGGGGGCGTGGATTTTTACGGTGTCCTACAGTCAGTTGTTGAACTCATTTATGGGAACCGCATGAAAGTCCACTTGTTCAAGTGTCGATGGTTTGATACTAGGCCGCACCGCTTACGGATCGATCAGTACGGCATACTTTCGGTGAATACCGCCACTAGTGTGTATGAAGACGACCCCTTTGTTTTCGCCACAGCGGCCAAAAAGGTCTTTTATCTTGACGATCCTTTGAACAAAGGCACGTGGAAGGTAGTTAACCATGTGTCTCAGCGAGACATATACAGTGCTACCACACTTGGTGTGAGCACAGAGTGTCAAGAAGCGACCGCATACCAAGAGCCGGACGCCGGCGACATTCCGGAATCCTCCACCATCCGCGATAATAATGTGACGCCGGGCAGAGTGGTTCGACTTCCTAGGGGTCAGGTGCCCATGTATGATGTTAATCCGAATCGTCTATATCAGGCAGACGATGACTCAGACGACGAGTACGAGCACCGGTTGCCAGATATTAACTACTATACTACGTCTGACTCAAGTGATGAGGATGATTCTGATTATCATCCTTAGTATACTATTTATGTATGTATTTGTGTACGATGGTGCATGCATGAATACATTTTTGTCCTTAATTACCGTTTTCCGAGTTTATGGGAAATTGTATTGAATTGTTTGTGTTATGTTTAGGAATTTATCAGGTGAAATAGGCAATTTTCAGGCCCTAAATGGCAAATTTTCAGAAAGATCAGAATTATAGCCGACGAAATGGACCATAATTCGTCGGCTATAATGCCCATACTTTAGCCGACGACTTGCAATTCGTCGGCTATAATGCCCATACTGTAGCCGACGACTTGCAAGTCGTCGGCTAAAGTATATTGACCGAAACCATACGTAGACCGTTCAAATGCAAAAGTGTCGTGAAATAAGATACGACCGAAATATTGAAATACGACTACGGTTGAAAAATGGGAAGATTCCGACAAAATCTGTGTGCCGAATGTTGCGATTAGGTGTTTTTTACTTCTGTTTTCCTATGGGTAGCCTGACGGTCGGTAAATTTTTGGAGGAAAATTTTTATACGGTTAGTTGCGTCGCATCGATTTGAAACTATTCTCTGTTGAAGGTCAGGCCAAAAAACGTCATTTAGACGGGCCAATTGCCGTTTTAAAGCGTTTCGAGGTTTGACCATGCAGTTTGACCGTCCCGATCGAGCCTTTAACGTTGTCAGATGTAGTTGGATTTTTTTTCCTACATGTATTTAATCTTAACGGTGATATCTGACGGTTGGAATAGATTTTCCAAACTTTTAGATTCGAAATCGGAACATATGCACTAATATTCCTTAACTTATTTACTAAGTGTTTAAGTGAATGTATAGTTTCAAATAGTTGCTATACGTAGACCGTTCAAATGCAAAAGTGTCGTGAAATAAGATACGACCGAAATATTGAAATACGACTACGGTTGAAAAATGGGAAGATTCCGACAAAATCTGTGTGCCGAATGTTGCGATTAGGTGTTTTTTACTTCCGTTTTCCTATGGGTAGCCTGACGGTCGGTAAATTTTTGGAGGAAAATTTTTATACGGTTAGTTGCGTCGCATCGATTTGAAACTATTCTCTGTTGAAGGTCAGGCCAAAAAACGTCATTTAGACGGGCCAATTGCCGTTTTAAAGCGTTTCGAGGTTTGACCATGCAGTTTGACCGTCCCGATCGAGCCTTTAACGTTGTCAGATGTAGTTGGATTTTTTTTCCTACATGTATTTAATCTTAACGGTGATATCTGACGGTTGGAATAGATTTTCCAAACTTTTAGATTCGAAATCGGAACATATGCACTAATATTCCTTAACTTATTTACTAAGTGTTTAAGTGAATGTATAGTTTCAAATAGTTGCTATACGTAGACCGTTCAAATGCAAAAGTGTCGTGAAATAAGATACGACCGAAATATTGAAATACGACTACGGTTGAAAAATGGGAAGATTCCGATAAAATCTGTGTGCCGAATGTTGCGATTAGGTGTTTTTTACTTCCGTTTTCCTATGGGTAGCCTGACGGTCGGTAAATTTTTGGAGGAAAATTTTTATACGGTTAGTTGCGTCGCATCGATTTGAAACTATTCTCTGTTGAAGGTCAGGCCAAAAAACGTCATTTAGACGGGCCAATTGCCGTTTTAAAGCGTTTCGAGGTTTGACCATGCAGTTTGACCGTCCCGATCGAGCCTTTAACGTTGTCAGATGTAGTTGGATTTTTTTTCCTACATGTATTTAATCTTAACGGTGATATCTGACGGTTGGAATAGATTTTCCAAACTTTTAGATTCGAAATCGGAACATATGCACTAATATTCCTTAACTTATTTACTAAGTGTTTAAGTGAATGTATAGTTTCAAATAGTTGCTATACGTAGACCGTTCAAATGCAAAAGTGTCGTGAAATAAGATACGACCGAAATATTGAAATACGACTACGGTTGAAAAATGGGAAGATTCCGACAAAATCTGTGTGCCGAATGTTGCGATTAGGTGTTTTTTACTTCCGTTTTCCTATGGGTAGCCTGACGGTCGGTAAATTTTTGGAGGAAAATTTTTATACGGTTAGTTGCGTCGCATCGATTTGAAACTATTCTCTGTTGAAGGTCAGGCAAAAAAACGTCATTTAGATGGGCCAATTTCCGTTTTAAAGCGTTAAGAGGTTTGACCAAAAGTTGACCAGGGAATAGCCGACGAAATACTTAACTTCGTCGGCTAAACTCTTGCGATCCGCGCCGTTTCATTGTCCGCCGTTGGATGGGCGAGATCTGACGGCTGGTGAGAGCTTATAGTATAGCCGACGAGATTCATAGTATAGCCGACGAGATTCATATTATAGCCGACGAGATTCATAGTATAGCCGACGACATTCATATTATAGCCGACGAGACACTTAACTTCGTCGGCTATAATCGGCCCGCAAAGCCCAACTCCGGCCCGGCCCGGATTTTGGCCCGGCCCGTAAGAGTATAGCCGACGAATTTCGTCGGCTATGACTATAGCCGACGAATTAAAATTAAATCGTCGGCTATAGTCCTTCGATTTAAACCGAGCCCTAGGCGCCTCTCCCTCATTTTCTGCTTAGAACCCAAATTTCCCAATCGTTCCCCACCCCTCCCCGACGCCGACCGACCACGACGGAGCCTCCCCGACGCCGATCGACCCTCCCCGGCCCCACCCGATACCTCCCCGCCCCGGCCCCCTCCTTCCCGAGCCCTCCCCGACCCGAAAGCCGCTGCCGGAGCCGCCCCGAGCCGCCCTACTCGCCCCTGCCGCAGCCGCCCCTACCCGCCCCTGCCGCAGCCGCCCCTGCCCGCCCCTGCCGCCCCTGCTGCAGCCGCCCGTAGCCGCAGCTGCCCCTGCCGCAGCCGCCCCTGCCGCCGTCGCCGCCGTCGCCGTCGCCGCCGCACCGCACCACCGGTCCTCGTCCAGACTGCACCACCATGTCAGGTAGTCCCGATCGAGCCTCATTTAGGGTTTTTATTAATTTTGTCGAATTTTGTGAATTTTAGGGTTTTTGTGAATTTTTTGTGGAATTTAGGGTTTTTGTGAAATTTATGGAATTGTGTGGATTTTTTGTTAAATTTGTTAATTTTGTGGAATTTATATACTAATTTTGTGGATTTTTTGTTAAATTTACGGTTTTTATATACTAATTGTGGAATTTTGTTGAATTTATATACTAGTATACTAATTTATATACTAATTTATATATAATTAGGTATAAATATTTTTTTTCATTTTTATGACGATATATATATATATATTTTTCGGAATATATATATATATATATATATATAATTAGGTATAAATATAGTTATGTATATATATAATTAGGTGTATATATATTTAAAAAAGTTTTTTATTTTTTTGTGAAATTTAAGGAATTTTGTGTTATATTTCGGAATATATATATATAATTAGGTATAAATATATTTAGGTACGTATATATATAATTAGGTATATATACATTGAATGATGTTTTTAATTTTGTTTTGTGGATTTTTTGTGCAATTTATGGAATTTATATACTAATTGTGCAGGAAACCGGCGCTTTGTAGACCGATGGCTTGGCAGACGGACCGAGAGCGACCCCGACGCTCAGGCAGGATCCAGCCGTGGGGGGAGCGGATCCAGCGGTCGTCGGGGCCTAGGCCGGCCTTTGAGTCGACGAGAGGAGACGTTGATGGGATTGACCCCGAGCGATCCACGTGGGGGCTCCTCGTATGAGTCGACGGGAGCGGGCCCTGACTCGAGTGTCGGAGGAGGACGCAGAGCCACCAGACCCCAGTGCACTTCAGCACTGTTCCAGGATCGGCAGCCGACCCCAGAGCGCGCCGATCTGGACCCTCCAGAGATGCTCCCTGTCCCCCCACAGCGACATCATCCACAGCTACGGGGCCCACTGTCAGGGGGAGCAGGCCCCTCAGGGTCCACGCCCCGTATGTCTCCGCCATCGGGGATGTACATGGTCCAGTTCCTCCCTGCCATCCCTGAGTACGACGCTAGGGGGAGGCAGATTTGGAGGCACGACCGGCCCCACGAGATTCCCTGGGAGGAGGCCTACTTCTACAGTCCTTTCGACTCAGAGGACTGCCGCGGCCTGTGGGCCGTTCGTGAGAAGGACAAGCAGTACAACGACGCAGGTAATTGGTTAGTTTAATTAATTATTTAGATTGTTTAATTAATTATTTAATTAGTTAGTTTACATAATTATTTAACTATGTATTCATTTTAATTATGAAACAGGCGTCCTCGTCAATAAACCCGCGGGGACGAGACGGACCAGAGGGCCAGCGAACATGTCGACCCTGGAGAGGGAGCTGGCCGGTGGGATCAGAGAGATCCTGCCCGGTCCCGGTGAGGATGGACGCCCGATTGAGCGGAGAGACACCACCACCAAGTACATCAACGCGACGGGCATGCTCGTGCGGGACAGGGTCCCACTGTTGTGGCCCGACTGGGGCTCTGTGCCCGATGAGATCAAGGCGCGAGTGTACAATGCACTGTCGGTGAGTTAAATATGATTTTTATTATAGAAAATAAACAATTATGAATTCAGTCCTTATAACTATATAAAAATATTTTCTAATTAATTTATAATGTTGCAGCAATGGTTTAGAGTCCATCCTACCTTGGACTGGTGGAGAGACGAGCAGCTGAAGAACAGGTTTTGTGTTTTGCTTTTTTTTGTATAAATATATTTATTGGCAGTGTACGAATATATCTAACAGTTGTGTTCTGTTAATATAGGTACTCCGAGTGGAAGAACGAGCTGTCCACGCACTACAGGACGTACCATGTGGAGCAGCGCTTGGGGCGAGCTGCAACCCCCCACGAGTTCCGGTACAGGGAGTACGAGTGGCTATGGCTGGTAGCCTACTTCTGGAGCGACAGGGTCTCGGTAAGAAAATTTAGCCTGGTAGTATATAACTTTTTAATGTTATTTAATAATTAAATTATGTTGTTACTTAATTCAATTAATTAGTTAGTTAGTTAGTTATTAGTTATTAAATTAAGTCAGTTGGTTAGTTACATAGTTAGTTAGTTCGTTACTAAATTAAATTAAATTAAATTAAATAAAATTAGGTAGTTAGTAAGTTAGTTAGTTACTAAATTAAATTAGTTAGTTAAGTAGTTACTAATTAAATTAGTTAGTTAAGTAGTTACTAATTAAATTAAATTAGTTAGTAACTAAATTAGTTATTAATTTTATTTTGGTTAGTTCCTAATATTTTAATTTAGTTACTAATTTATATTTGCGTTTATATGTTTGTTGTTATAATACAGAAAATCTCGCGGACGAACAGCGACAACCGCAGGAGGAACGAGCACCCCCACCACGGCGGCGCCCGCTCCTGGAGGCAGTGGGCAGAGATGGCGAGGAGGGACCGACCGCTGAGGCCGTTGTCGTGGATTCATGCGCAGATGTATCCGGGGCGTCCCGACCAAGTGGTAAGTATTCGTCCATCTTCAATAAAAGTGTTTCATGAAATTAATTTATATATATATTTTTTAATTCGTTTATTATATTTTCTTGTCAATTAGGCGGAAATAGATGCGGAGACCGACGCGATCACCTTCGGGATCACGCGAGACACTCTGGGAGACGGGGCGTCCGACGAGGCGATCGCGGAGTTTGCCTCCACGATCGACACCCTTGAGCCGCGCTTGGCCTCTCAGATCATGCACGCGGCGGTAGGGACGGGGAACAACTACTTCTACCAGAGAGGCCTAGGCGCGGCGGGAGATGGGGTTCTCAAGTTCACGCCGGCCAATCCCAGCACGCAGCGTGCGGCTTCGACGAGAGGAGACTTGCAGATGCAGCTGCAGAGGACTCAGGCGGAGTTGGCGAGGGCGGTGGAGGCGCTCCAGCAGGCGGAGTTGGCGAGGGCCGCGGAGGCTTCGGCGCAGCAAGCCAGAGACGCATCTGTGGCGGAGATGTACCGATGGATGCAGCAGTCTTGGGAGGCCCAGCAGGCTGGACTCCAGCCCCCGCCTCCGCCACAGATGCCCCAGTTCGTCGTCCCCACTCCCCCCCCCCCCCCCCGCATCGGAGTACGCCAGCCGATCAGGACAGCCATAGCCACCGGAACTCGAACGATCCGGTCGACGACGCTACGCGTTTAGGGGGTGATGATGAGTAGATATAGTGGGTTAATTTGTACAGTATGTAGGATATTAGGGATGGATTGATGTGGATATTTGTTGGATATTTGGATGTTTGTTTGTGCATTTTCTGCAGCCCCCGAAGACGAAGAGAAATTGGGCCCGAGTTAAATTTTTTAATTTTTTTAAATATTTAGGGGTTATAGCCGACGATATTGGCATTATTTCGTCGGCTATAAGTGCTATAGCCGACGATTTTTACCAAATTTCGTCGGCTATAACTGTTATAGCCGACGAAGATGACATATGTCGTCGGCTATACCTTCCCGGCTTCCGGCAAAAAAAGCCGTTCTGGTACCGGCGATTGGTATGGCCGACGATAGTGTCGTCGGCTATAACAGACGGATAGCCGACGACAGCGTCGTCGGCTATACTTCGGGTTAGGGGCAGTTACGTAATTGTTAAAGCCGACGATCTTCTCGTCGGCAATGTTCGAAGTATAGCCGACGACGCTTTTTTCGTCGGCTATACCTGGTGTTTCATAAGCCGACGACTTACCCCGTGTGTCGTCGGCTATACTATAGCCGACGGAGCAATCCCGACGAGATAATAGCCGACGATACTTCGTCGGCTATGACTATAGCTGACGAATTAATGGAAACGGCCGACGAGATGCCGTCGTCGGCTATGACGCCTTTTCTGGTAGTGTACTGCAGTTGTTTTTGTTCTATCGATAGAGGTTTCTGAAACGACCTCCATCGGCTACCATCCCCTCTCAGTCGTCTCTCACTCTCTCTCGCCTTCTATATCTTCTGTGCTATTCGCTTCAGCATGGTTCTCATTATGCGAACCTTCTTGAAGCTAGCGATCATGATTCTCACCCCTATTTGAATACAAAACATATATCGAGCTCAAATTTACACAATGCTGTTAAACGTTGGACCATATCTTCTCTCTTTCAGCCTGGGCTTTCTTTTCCTCCTCCAACTCCAAAGCTATCCGCTTCTAACTCGGTCTGCACAGCAAGTAAGTAGAATCAAGATATTATACTAGCATTCTCCTAATTACGGTAAACCACAATAGACTACTATCAAACCTGAAATAATGTATTCCGCAGATCGAGTCTTGTGCATATCTAGTTCTCTATGCGTGTATAATGATGTATTGATACATAGTATGAGAAATATACTTTTGTGGATGTGGGTGTGAGTGTGAAATATACAAAAACACTATCACATCGTGTTACACAAATGATAATTTATTTTACATGGAATAATTTTGTCATTACACACATGATCGAGAGCAATTTTCATTAACTCCATGTATGTATGCAATAGAGGCATGTTGCATATTATTTTTAGTATCATTATATATATATAAAGAAGAACATATGCATTAGCATCAAAGTGATCATCTCAAGATCAACGGATAGATGCGTCCATGTATGATATTGACTAACAAGCCATTAAATTAACTTTAACGTTGATTTGGAAAAAGAATCTTGAAAATGCTCGAACATGCATAATTTCGGTAGCACCGTAGAAGTCTCCAGTACCTGATATGATGCAACCATAGCCTGACTGACTGGCCTGGATAGGTTCCATGGCCCTAGCAACGTAAATGCGCCGTTATATCGGTTACTTGAGTCTATCTGACACGTTCAAAAACCTCTTCGACATTGAGGTGTAGGAAAATATTTCATTTCCAGTGTCCCCATCTGGGATGTAGCCAGTGATACTGACATTCTTCATTTGTTATTGACAACATGCAGCTTCGGCAGAAAATGCAATCACAAACAGATCGAAGCAGCAATACAAGAGATATAGTAATTAACCTTTGATGCCAAGCTGAAAGCCATTTAAACAAACCAACAAGGATATATGAGAAGATTAATATTGAGATGAGTTTGTAATGTGGTTATTAGGTCGTTCATGGTTCCTATTTATAATCCATACGAACAAGGAGTAAATGATGATCGAAGTAGTTGTATCAAATCATTGAACTTGACTCCCTAAACAAAAACAGTGTTTATGATGCATGCAAAGAGTAAAGCGAGCAAGAGTTTTTCATTATTGAGGAATTTCTAAATTCAGCAATTTACATTTTTAATGGAACAAACTTATATTTCTAATTAATGATTTCAGTATTTTTCCCGTGCTTGATTCTTCACCTGCATGTGAACAAAACCAATATTTCTAATTTATCATTGTAGGATTTTCCTCGTGCTGGGTTCACTGAAAAGACTTCCTCTTTGATTAATTAGCAAGTCTTGCAAAAATCATAATTTCGTATTGGAAAAGTGTGTATAGGGGTTGTCTATCTGCTTAATGACTCTTTATCCGTTTACATCGTTGAATATAATACAATTTGGGAGAATAATTTTCTGATATATTATTCGTCTCACATTGGAGGCTATATAAAGAGAATACAAGATGTACTACGTACTACACTGTACTACCAACTGTACTACCATATACAGAACAGGAAAGTATTAATTACATAATATTACACAATATTCATGACTTATGTTAACACTCCCCCTCAAGTTGGCGCATACACATCAACCATGCCCAACTTGCTTAATGAGTCATGAAAGGCCTTTCTGGAAACTCATTTAGTGAGTACATCTGCAAGCTGCTCTTCAGTAGGAACAAACGGGAAGCTAACAATCTTGGCGTCTAACTTTTCTTTTATGAAATGGCGATCAACCTCTACGTGTTTAGTACGATCATGTTGTACTGGATTCTGTGAAATGTCAATAGCTGCTTTGTTGTCACAATATAACCGCATTGCATTTGGCAACTTAACACCTAAATCACGTAGTAGATTTCTCAACCACAACAATTCACACACGCCATGAGTCATACCTCTATACTCAGCCTCAGGCACTGTTCTAAAAGGCGAGCTAGGCGAGCGCCTAGGCGCTAGGCGAGCCAAAATGAGGGAATTTTGCCTATAATCGAGATATTCCACGTTTTGGGCTTCTGGGCGAACTAGGCGACTCTGGGCGGGCCTGGGCGAAAAAAAAAAAAAAAAAAACCAAATTTTAAACCCAATTCTCAAATCAGGTCCAATTACCCAATTACTCAAACCTAAAATCTATCGCGCCTCTACTGTCTATATTTCTGCTAATTAAATTATAGAAATATTTTAAATATTCATTATTTCACATATATAAATATTTATATATATATATTTAATTAATATCGCCTAGAAAACGCCTAGAAAACGTCTAATTCCGATTAATCCACGCCTAGTCGCCTAGGCGCTAGAAGGTGCCTCTACCGATTAGTGTCGCCTAGCGCCTTTTAGAACCTTGGCCTCAGCACTTGATCGAGCTACAACCTTCTGCTTCTTACTCTTCCATGTAACCAAATTACCTCCCACAAAGGTAAAATAACCAGATGTTGACCTCCTATCAGTAATATTTCCAGCCCAATCTGCATCTGTGAAACCACTAACCTCAAGAATGTTGTTGTGTTTAGAGAACATTATTCCTCTACCTGGAGCTGACTTCAAGTATCTCAAAATCCTCACAACAGCATCCATGTGGTCCACACTTGGATTATGCATGAACTGACTTACTACACTTACTGCATACGCAACATCTGGTCTGGTATGTGCCAAATAAATCAGGCGTCCAACTAATCTCTGATAACGAGTCTTGTCGGTAGGCACCTGATCAGGATACTCTGCTAATCGATGATTCTGCTCTATAGGAGTGTCGATTGGAGTACAATCCAACATACCTGTTTCTGTCAGTAGATCAAGGACATACTTCCGCTGACACATATAGATTCCTTCACTCCCCCTGGCTACTTCAATGCCCAAGAAGTACTTGAGTGTACCCAAATCCTTCATATCAAATTCTGTGGCTAGCTGCTTCTGTAATCTATCTATCTCAACAGTATCATTACCAGTAACTACCATATCATCAACATATATAATCAGAGCAGTTACCTTCCCATGTTGGTGTCTGAGAAACAATGTGTGGTCTGAATTACTCTGTTTGTAACCAATCTTTTTCATGAATTGTGAAAACCTTCCAAACCAAGCACGAGGTGATTGTTTAAGACCATATAAAGATTTTCTCAATCTGCATACGAAGTTACCTGGAGAAGCAGCTACATATCCAGGTGGAAGGTCCATATACACTTCCTCTGTAAGTTCTCCATGAAGGAATGCATTCTTGACATCAAATTGTTTAAGAGGCCAGTTTAAGCTAGCAGCAAAAGAAAGCAATACCTGAATAGTGTTCATCTTTGCAACAGGTGCAAAAGTCTCATCATAGTCTATGCCATATGTCTGAGTGAATCCCTTTGCTACTAAGCGTGCTTTATACCTGCTTACTGACCCGTCTGGATTATGCTTTACTGTAAACACCCAGCGGCATCCCACAGCCTTCTTTCCATGTGGTGGAGATACAAGCTCCCAAGTATTGTTCTTCTGTAATGCTTCCATCTCCTCCTCCATTGCTTTCCTCCACTTTGGATCACTCAATGCATCCTGCACTTTGTTAGGTACTGATACAGCAGATATTTGATTCACAAATGATTCATATGACTTTGATAATCTCCTAGTGGACATATAGTTGGCTACTGGATATTTTGATTTGGCTTGTAAACTAGGCTCATATCTTTTGGGGGGATGACCTCTAGTAGACCTGTTAGGTAATACATATTGTTCACTATTAGGCTCAATACCACTAGGGTTAGTGGAAGGACATACCTCAAATGATTGATCTTCTACAGCAGGGAGTTGAGGATCAGGAGTATGAGTGATGGCTGGAGGGGCAGATTGATCTTCTACATCTGTTGTGCTCTCAGCTATTTGTTCAATTCCTGGAACATGGATGTCTGAGGCTTCTACCTCTGGTTGAGCTTCTGTCACTTTTGGTGTGCTGGTACTGAGACTTCTACCTCTGGTTGAGCTTCTGTCACTTTTGGTGCTGCTGGTACTGAGACTTCTACTCCTGTTTGCTCCCCCTCGCCATGATACAGCTCTTCAAAGTATGAATGCTCCCCCTGAAGGGCTGGATCATCCGAGGAAAAATAGCTCATGTCCTCAAAGAAAGTAACATCCATAGTGACATAGTATTTTCTGGTAGGTGGCACTACCAGATCCGAATGAATAGCCGACGAAAAAAATTTCGTCGGCTATGCCTATTTTTCGTCGGCTATACCATCTGCCGACGAAATTTTCGTCGGCTATACTTCGTCGGAACAACCCCGTCGGCTATACTAATGGCCGACGAAAAAAACAAATTTGTCGGCTATAGTAGAGTATGGCCGACGAACTTACCGACGAAACTATTTTTCGTCGGCCAAACCTGGGAGAAATTACCGACGAATTTCGTCGGATATTTTCGAGTATGGCCGACGAAATTCATTAATTATAGCCGACGAAATTCGTCGGCTATTGGGTGTTAACAATAGCCGACGATTTTATAAATTTTCGTCGGCTATTTTCTCGAAATATATTAATATTTAATAGGCATTAATTAGTTATAGCCGACGAAACAATGTGATTTTCGTCGGCTATACAACTTATAGCCGACGAAAATTGGTAAAATTCGTCGGCTATAGTTATTATAGCCGACGAAATATTGCCAAAATCGTCGGCTTTTCTTACATTTGGGAAAAAAAAATTAAATTATTTTCTAAATTACCATTCCAAGCAACCTGCAAATCACAAAAACAGTCCATATGCATTTACACCAACAAGAAACACGTCTAAATACCTTTTTTATTGAATTCGTTCTAATATACATAAACCCTAAACCCTAATCATCACCTAAACCACTAAAGTCCACCAGGTCATCCCCAGCATCCTGCTCTCCATCAGGCTCGTCATCCTGCTGACCGAACACGGGAGGTTGAGGCATTGGAGGTTCCGCTAACCGCTGAAACGGGGGCGGGGGTGGAAGGCCTTGTTGTTGTGCTGCGAACATCTCATAGCACCAGGTTTGTTGGCCGTCGTAGTTGTGTTGCCGAATTCTGTCGCATTCGGCATGCCAACCGCCCATATCCAAATAATACTGCTGTGTTCTGCGGCGCAGCTCCAAATGATACTGCTGTGTGGTGCGGCGCAGCTCCTGTACTGTCTGGGACGAGGTCGCCAATTCTGCGGCCAATCACTGCACTTCCCCCCTCATATGTTGGCTCTCCCCGCTTCTTTTGACCTCCCTTAGTGGTCTTCAGAAGCCCTAGTCCAGAACTTCCCAAACCCCGGCAGTAGTAGTTGTTTGACCGGTTTGGGAAGGCTGCGTCGAACATCCTCGCTGCGGTTTGGAAACTGGACCGGTCGACATGGCGCATGGCTTCTTCCAGATCTGCCTCTGAAATGTTCGGTTGTGTCTCCCGAACTACTTGCTGGAACACCTCTTCTTCGGCCCGGTTGACCCTCTCCTAAGTGGACGGGGAAAAAAAATTAATATTATAACAAATATATAATTAAGTAAAATTAATAATTAAAATTTTAAAATTGTAATGAACGACTTACGAGCTGTTCTGTCGCTTGTGGATAAGCGATCTTGAACGTCTCCACGTACGGGTTGCTATCAGGATGATCTCTAAGCGCCTCCTCCTGAAATTGTGCAAACGGCCGTGAACCAGCATGATGGGGGGTTGTGTTCCGGCGGCGGTTCTCAGAGTTTATCCGAGAACGTTGCTTCAAACAAATAATAAAATGTTAGAAAAATGCATAAAAAAATATTAGTGTAATAATTATAAAATAATTAAACTAATAATTAAAATTTTAACAAAATAAATATTTTTACTGAAGTTTAGTATTTACGTGCATAACTGGGTTGTTGAAGTCTACTGTCTTCAACCAACGCCACTCGTACTCCCTGAACATGAACTCCCTGGGAGTACCCATACGACCAAGGTTGTCGTATTCGTTATAGTGGGAACGCAGCTCGTTCTTCCACTCTTTGAACCTACGAAAAAAACAAAAGTGCATTAGAAATATTATTAATATCATAAAATATTAATAATTATAAGATAATTATAATATCATAAAAACAAACGTACCTCGAGTTCTGCTGGGTGTCCGCCCAATCCCGCCTGTGTTCGGCAATCTCGAAGAATGTCTGAAAAATAATATTTTATTAGTTTTACAATTGTAATAATACCGAAAATTATTAAATATTACGATAAATAAATTAAATTTTTTAAATTACTCACCGACGCGGCGTTGTTCACCTCCCTCTTTATCTCTTCGGGCACATCAGCCCACCGGGTCCACAACATAGGGACTCTGTCCCTAATCAGTGACCCCACGCAACCCGAGTAGTCGTGTTTTTTCTTCCCCTGAACCTCCTGATTAGGAGGTTCGTTGATCTGAGTCCTCCCGCTGCGCTCAACAGTTCTCCTGAGCGTGTCAAAACATATGACACCTCTCGTATTCCTCCGTGAACTGCTAGCGGCTGTCCCTATCACAAAAACGACGATTGGTTAATAAAATTAAATATCAGTGCGTAAATTTTAATAAAACATTTAATTAATAAAATCAAATGTTACCTGAACTGGATGACTCGTCTGTCGACTTTCCTTTTCTCCTCGCCGAAATAAGGTGGTCAGGGTTCTCAAATGGCTGCTGCTGGTATGCCTCCGCAGCACTCACGTACTGAGGCATATGAGGCCATATGGGCACACCCTGATAGTCGACCTCCGGTATCGCCGGAATGTTGTACGGGAGGAAGAGCTGGTTTGGGAGAGTAGGAGCCTCAGTCGAGTCAGCAGCAGACTGAGTCGGACTCGGCATCGGCTCCCGATGAACGTCAGGCATCCGAACCTGAGGAACGTCGGCAGCTATGTCCTCGTGAAATAGCTGCCGACTAAACCTCGGAGCCACAGAGGGACCGGCATGCGGAAGTGAAGTGCTCGACGGCCGCCCCGCCTGGAGAAGGGTCTGGTGCCGAGAACTCACACTCCGTCGCGGCTGAGCTGCATCCACAGTCCTCTGCGGCTGGGATGAATCTACACTCCTCCGCGGCTGGCTGGTGGTCCTCTCAGGCTGGCTAGAGGTCCTCTCGGAGTCTGCGGAACCGGCGGAATTTCTAGAACCTCTAGATCTGCCACCACGACGGCCTCCGAATAGGTTTCTTAATGCATCGGCCATCTAAAGCCCGAGGCATTAATACATTAATTGATATTAAATAATATTATATTAAATAACAAATTCTAATTAATATAATAACCAATAATACTAACATATTTTAATATAACAATTTATATACTAACATATTAAATTATATTATATTAAATAACAAATTCTAATTAAATATAATAACCAATAATACTAACATATTTTAATATAACAATTTATATACTAACATATTAAATTATATTATATTAAATAACAAATTCTAATTAAATATAATTAAGCTATATATATAATTAAGCTAAATTATACAATTAAGTTATCAATTTATATAATTAAAAAACCAATTTATACGTATAAATTATACAATTACACCTAAATTATACAATTAAAATAAATTTGAAAACAATTACCTAAATTAACATAAATACGTAAATTATACATAAATACCTAAATTATACATAAATTAACATAAATACCTAAATTATACCTAAATTAACATAAATACCTAAATTATATCTAAATTAACATTAATTAACATAAATGAAAAAAAAAAACTTACAACGAAAATGGAAGGGAGGAGGAGGCCGGCCGGATTTGAGGAGGCTGGGCCGGAGGAGGGACACGCCGGAGGAGGGACAGGCCGGAGGAGGGACAGGCCGGATTGGTGGAGGAAGAGGGAGGGTCGGCCGGATTGGAGGAGGAAGAGGGAGGAGGGGGTTGCCGGATTGGAGGAGGAAGAGGGAGGAGGACGACGAGGCGAGCGGCGGAGGATCGGTTGGAGGCGAGCGGCGGAGGATTTGGAAATATGCAGCAAATGGAGGCTAGGGTTTGGCTGCAACAAACTTATACCCGATAGTATAGCCGACGAATTAAAAAGATTTCGTCGGCTATACTTAAGAATAGCCGACGAAATGCTTTAATTCGTCGGCTATACTTAAGAATAGCCGACGAAATCTATGAACTCGTCGGCTATTCTTTGAATATCGTCGGCTATAGTTTAGGCGCTCAGCAGCCGTCCGATCTCCCCCATCCAACGGCGGACAATGAAAAGGCGCGGATCACTAGAGTTTAGCCGACGAAATTAAATATTTCGTTGGCTATACTTTGGAAAATCACAGCCGTTGGATCTGAGCCATCCAACGGCGGACAATAAGCGGATCGCTAGCAGTTTAGCCGACGAAATCAAATATTTCGTCGGCTAAACGTTTGGTCAAACTACGAAGTCAAACCTCTAAACCCTATAAATTAAAACGGAAATTGGCCTGTCTAAATGACGTTTTCTGGCCTTATCTTCAACAGAGAATAGTTTCAAATCGATGAGACGCGACTAATTGTATAAAAAATTTTCTCAAAATATTTACCGACCGTCAGGCTACCCATAGGAAAACGGGAGTAAAAAACAGTTAACCGCAACATTCGGCACACAGATTTTGTCGGAATCTGCTCATTTTTTCAACCGTAGACGTATATCAATATTTCGGTCATATCTTATTTCATGACACATTTGCATTTGCAGAGTCTACGTATAGTAACTATTTGAAACTATACATTCACTTAAACACTTGGTAAACAAGTTAAGAAACATTAGTGCATATGTTCCGATTTTGAATCTAAAAGTTTGAAAAATCTATTCCAACCGTCAGATATCACCGTTAAGATTAAAAACATGTATGAAAAAAAATCCAACTACATCTGACAACGTTAAAGGCTCGATCGGGATGGTCAAACTGCAAAGTCAAACTTCTAAACGCTTTAAAACGGAAATTGGCCCGTCTAAATGACGTTTTTTTGCCCGACCTTCAACATAGAATAGTTTCAGATCGATGAGACGCAACTAATCGTATAAAAATTTTCCTCAAAATATTTACCGACCGTCAGGCTACCCATTGGAAAACGGCAGTAAAAAACAGTTAACCGCAACATTCGGCACACAGATTTTGTCGGAATCTGCTCATTTTTCAACCGTAGACGTATTTCAATATTTTGGTCATATCTTATTTCACGACACATTTGCATTTGAAGAGTCTACGTATAGTAACTATTTGAAACTATACATTCACTTAAACACTTAGTAAACAAGTTAAGAAACATTAGTGCATATGTTTCGATTTTGAATCTAAAAGTTTGAAAAATCTATTCCAACCGTCAGATATCACCGTTAAGATTAAAAACATCTATGAAAAAAATCCAACTACATCTGACAACGTTAAAGGCTCGATCGGGACGGTTAAACTGCAAAGTCAAACTTCTAAACGCTTTAAAACGGAAATTGGCCCGTCTAAATGACGTTTTTTTGCCTGACCTTCAACATAGAATAGTTTCAGATCGGTGAGACGCAACTAATCGTATAAAAATTTTCCTCAAAATATTTACCGACCGTCAGGCTACTCATAGGAAAACGGCAGTAACAAAACAGTTAACCGCAATATTCGGCACACAGATTTTGTCGGAATCTTCTCATTTTTCAACCGTAGACGTTTTTCAATATTTCGGTCATATCTTATTTCACGACACAGTTGCATTTGAAGGATGAAGCAATGGTTTGTCGATAGTGATAGAAAATGGAAGCTGCTCTTTTTTTGTTTTTTTTTTAATCATAGCCGACGAAATCAAACCTAGTACTCGTCGGCTATTCTTTTGTCGTTTTCGGTCAAAAATAAAAATTTTTTTTTAAAAAAACTTATGGCCGACGAAATAATGAATTTTTCGTCGGCCATTGTGAGAATAGCCGACGAAAAATTTAATTTTTCGTCTGCCATTATTGTAATGGCCGACGAAATAATGCATTTTTCGTCGGCTATTCTCTGAAAAAAAAAAACCAAAAAAATCAGTGGTTTTACACCTCTCCTATTCCGATGTCCTGTTCACATATAACCAAAATTGAACATAAAAAACCAGAAACCCAACAGTCAACATATTTCAAATTTTTTTTTAAGGGGTTTGGAACCCAGCCTAGCTGGGAGGCTCATCCCCACGCCCGTTCATTAGAAATGAGTTGATTACAAATGAAAGGATTACATCATTTAAATTACTTAATCCGTCGGATTGTAATCGGAATCATCGGATGAGTCTTCTTCGGTTTCTGAATTGCTCGATAGGGGTAATCTATGTCTTTCCTCACCACTAGAGTCCTCGTTAGTTTCTTCATTTATATCAACATCAACAAGCAGTGGCTCTTCACGTCGAATTCGCACCGGCGTGTCTAGGCGAATAAAATAGGAGTCAGGAATACCGTTTGAGTTGGGCTCTTGATACGCGGTGCCCCCTTCCTCGTTCTCTTCAGCCACTCCAAGTGTAGACGCTCGGTAAATGTTGCGATGGTGGATAGTGTTGACTACTTTCCACGGGTCACCCTTGGCGAGATCATCAAGATAAAACACTTGTTTCACCCATGTGGCTAAAACGAACGGGTCGTCCTCATACCATGATGTACTAGTGTTCACAGAACTTATGCCGTATTGATCGGTTTTCATGCTCTGCGGCCGTGTGTCAAACCATCTATACTTGAAAAGGTGCACTTTCATGCCTTCCCCGTAATGCAGTTCCACAACTGAATGGAGAACACCGTAATAGTCAACTCCACCATCCCCACCATGTGCCATAACCCCTGAATTTTGTGTTTTCAGTCTGAGGTCTCTGTCTTCACATCGAAATAACACACCATTCACCTTGCACGTCGCATAAACTTTTGAATAGACCGGCCTCCTCGCTAAAAATCTGAGTTCGTGCGACCAATTTGGTTGATTATCATTTTGAATAAGGTCCATCTGCAACCATCAGAATCAACTATAAATATGAATAAATATACACAATAATATATGAACACGTATAGAATAGTGTTAAAGGTACGTACCCAGCGGCCGAAATACTTTGCGAATGTCTGGTTGTGGTAATCGAGATCACCTGCTACTCCTTCACAGCGTAGATGTATGTCCTTCCAAAACTGAACTTCTGGACAGTTGATTAGTACCCACCAATGTGCAATGGCTACCTCATAATCTTTCAACTTGTAGGAAACTGGCATGTTTCCACCGAGTACAACATCGTCGGAGAGTATGGAAAGATTGAACTCTGACGGTACATCTTCCGGTATGCTTTCCTGTAACGCTCCGAAATACAGCTTCATGTAGGTGACGCACTCGTGTGCAATATATGCTTCAGCTATACATCCTTCAGGTGCGGATCTGTTTTGGACAAAACCACCGTATTGTCCAAGTTGCCTATAAATCAAGTTTTTAAAGTGTTATGATAATACATTAACACTATATCACATATATTGATGAGGAAATTAACATAAGGTGTAAAATACGTACCTTTCCATCGGATACATCCAAGTGAAGTGCACAGGACCGGTAAGCAACAACTGCCGAGGAAGATGGATCATGAGGTGAGGCATGATGTCGAAAAAATTTGGAGGAAATATCATTTCAAATTTACACATGATATGAACCATGTCTTGTTGCATTTCCCGGAGGTCAGATTTTCTCACTTCCCGTGTGCATACCTTCTGGAAAAATCTTGCCAACGCTACTAACGGCTCCACAACGTGACGGGGAAAGAACGGTCGAATGAAAACAGGGAAGAGACGTTGTAGCAGGATATGATTGTCATGACTTTTCAACCCGTACAGATTGTTGAATTGTCTGTTCACACACTTGGCTATATTTCCAGCAAAGCCTGAAGGATACTTGGCCCTACTTATCCAACGGAAAATTTCTGGTTTATGCTCAGGCTTGACGGTGTAAGGAGCTTGAGGAATTTTTCTCTTCCCTTGTTTCAACCATAGTTGTTTTCTGATATTCATGTTTTACAGATCAGTGCAAGCCTTAGGATCGTCTTTCGTCTTCCCCTCCAAGTTCAGCGTTGTGCCCACCACACTTTCAAAAACATTTTTTTCTATGTGCATAACGTCTAGGAAGTGACGGATCAGCAACTCACACCAGTACGGGAGTTCCCACAATATGCTCTTATGTGTCCAGAATTTGTACTGCTCAGGTCTTTCAGGTATTTCCGCTACAATATCGGGATGATTGCTGAGGGGCCCAAAATCGTACTCATTAAGCACTGCTAAAATTTCTCTTCCCGTCCATCTTCTGGGAGGACCACCATGTTCTTCGGTTCCATCAAATGCGGCAGACTCGTAACGCCAGTGGTGATCCGCCGGAAGGAACACACGATGACCCATTCGGCATATCTTGTTGCAATGAGGGGTGCTCCCATAATCGCTGAGGCACTCTGGACAAGCCTTGTATCCCCTAACAACGCTGCCCGACAACATCCCATAAGCAGGAAAATCACTAATGGTACCAATAACCATAGCATGCATCTGGAACGTCTCCTGCTTGTACTTGTCAAAAGTGGGATGACCAACGTCCCACAATACCTTAAGCTCTTCAATCAATGGTCTCATATACACATCGAGACATTTCCCTGGGTAACCAGGCCCCGGAATCAACAACGTCAACATATTATATTCCTTCTTCATGCACATCCACGGAGGAAGGTTGTAAGGTACCAAAACCACCGACCATATACTGTATGAAAGACTCATGGTGCCGAAAGGGTTAAACCCGTCGGTTGAGAGCCCGAGCCTGACGTTTCTGACATCTGACGCAAAATGAGGAAACTCATTGTTTATATGCTTCCAAGCCGCTCCGTCAGAGATGTGTGTCATGATATCTGCGTCTCCCGCGTCCCGCTCACCGTGCCACCTCATAGCTTTTGCGGTGGTTTCTGACATGTACAACCGCTCAAGCCTATCTCTCAACGGAAAATACCGAAGCACTTTCACAGGTTTCCTATTGCCTGCTCCCGTCAACTTATATCGGTCAGACTGACATATCGGACATGAGTCAAGGCTAGCAAGGTCATTCCCTTCTGCATCTTTACCCCAGAAGAGAACGCAGTCAAATGCGCATGCATGGATCTTAATGTAGGAAAGCCCTAGATCTTTGAGGATACTTCGGACCTGACGGTGATTGGTAGGATTACGATGACCCTCCTCCAACAACGAAGAAGTGTACTGTAGATATTCATCCACTTGCCTGATGCTCCCTTTTGTCTCGACTTTAATCCTCATTACCTCCATCACACTTTGAAGAACTGTCTTCTCAAAACTTGAAGACACAGGGGTCTGTTGCAATGTAATCAGTTTGTTGTACTTGTCAAAGGCAGCAGTGTTGACAACTTGTGGGAACGGCTGCACCGGGTCCTGCATATATTGTTCCCCACGTACACCGCTTTCAAAAGGAAACACGTCGTTGACGAATGCCATTGTTGGATCGTTGGATGTACTACTACTACCCGCCTCAAAATACTGCCCATGATCATGCGATCCATCTAATGATGGCTCACCGTGATATATCCAACGTGTGTACTTCGGCCAAAACCCATTACTCTTTAGGTGCTCCCATACTGTCCTAATCGGAAATCGACACATATCACTGCGACACTTACATTTCTTGCACGGGCAATAATGGTAATTCCCGTTTGCATTTTCCTCGACGAACTGCAAAAAATCCACAACTCCTGTAGTGTATCGTCGGTCATGCCTTGGAAGCGAAATCCAACTCTTATCTCGATCCATATATAGGCTGATAATAATATATATGTATAACTTTAATTAATAATAAATTAATTAACATATATATATATATATATATATTACAATATATATTATTATCAACATCAACTCATATATATATATACCATTAATTAACAACCATTATTTAAGTTCATTACACTATCAACAACCATTAATTAACATATTTATATATATTTTAACACTAATTAATTAAAATAACATTATTAAATTAAAACACATAATTATACTCTAACTGAAAATCAACTCAACTACAACTCAAAATCAACATATATACATACATTCTAACACTAAAACAACAACAAAACAAAAAATCACTTACTATATCAAAATCACTAAAACTCAAAATCAACTCAACTAAAACTCAAAATCAACATATATACACATATACGTACCTATATATAGCTCCACAATGTAAGAGATGACGGATTTCAACAATACCCACAGATTTTTCACTCTTTCTCCCGTTTTTTTCCGTTTTTTTTTTTAAATGAGCAGCTTCTGTCCAGATCTGAAAATATAAAGACTTATAGCCGACGAAATTGTCAACTTCGTCGGTCATTCTTCCAAAATTTGTATAGCCGACGAAAACTTTAAATCGTCGGCCATTATAGGGGTATAGCCGACGAAAAATATTTTTTAGGGACGAAAGAAAAAATCGTCGGCCATTCTTGTAGAAGAGCCGACGATTTTTCATTTTTAGCGACGAAATAAAAAATCTTCGGCCATTCTATGGGAATAGTCGACGAAATTTTTTTTTTTGCGACGACGAAAAAAGTGTTTCGTCGGCCGTTTTTTTTTTTTCGTCGGCAAAGCCCTTTTTTCTGGTAGTGTGGATGATAACACTTGTACCCCTTTTTATGGCTTTCATATCCAACAAACACACACTTGATCGCCCGATGATCTAATTTAGACGATCTCTGGCTCTTAGGGACATGAACAAAAGCCACACAACCAAAGACCCGGGCAGGTAAATTATGATAGGAAGGAAGAGAGACATGAGATGCAAGAACCTGAACTGGACATTTTCCTTGAAGAGCACTAGATGGAAGGCGATTGATAAGATGAGCAGAAGCTTTGACAGCAAAGGTACTTAGGCATATGGGCACTAAATGTGATGGAACGAGCCATTTCAAGAAGATGCCTGTTTTTCCTTTTAGATACCCCATTTTGTTCAGGTGTGTAAGGACACGTTGTTTGATGAACAATCCCATGTGTTTGAAAAAACTCCTGAAATGTATGGTTGACATATTCCCCCCCATTATCAGACCGAAGAACTTTAATTGTGGCATGGTATTGTGTTTGGACATTGGAATAAAAGGCTTGAAATGCCGGAAAGACTTCATCTTTGGTTTTAAGAAGAACAACCCATGTCAACCTTGTGCAATCATCAATAAAAGTCAAAAAATACCTCATACCCATGGCCGTAGGCTCTTTAGAAGGTCCCCAAACATCAGAATGAATCAATTCAAAAAGGATACTATTCTTGGAGGAACTCAGAGAATAGGTAGAACGATGGCTCTTAGCAAGAACACATGTTTCACAGCGCAAGGATGACTCTCCCACACAAAAAAACAGAGATGGCATGGATTTTTTCATAACATGGAAAGATGAATGCCCCAATCGACGATGCCATAACCAAATTTCACTTAGCTGATTTGAACTTGTAGTCAAAGCAGTGCGTGACGGTGCTCCTGGTTTCTCTCCCGCATATGTCTGATCCAGGTGAAACAATCTGCCCCTCAAGTCCCCCCGACCAATTATCTCCCTGGTGAGAAGATCTTGAAAAATCACATACATGGGAAAAAAGGTTATAGAGCATCGAGACTCAGTATTTAACTGAGGAACATATATCAAATGGTGTGACAGGTCAGGTACATATAGAACATTATGAAGGGTTAAAACAGGAGTTACACGGACTGACCCTATTCCTAACACAGGAAAAGCTTCACCATTAGCATTAGTGACATATGATACGGGTGGAGGAGACAAATCAGTAATATAATGAGAATTATCATAAGTCATATGATCCGAGGCACCAGAATCAATAATCCACGTATCAGAACCAACAAAGCGAGAAACTTTTAAAGTCATACCGATCTTACCACATGCGGGAGTCTGATTAGTTATGGAAATATTACCATTGTTGCAGTATTGACCAACCGCATGTATAGATTTATGTGAGAACTCAACTCTCCAGCCATTCTTGCCATCTAACTCATAAACGGCATTCTCTGCATCTTTACTATGCACAAAATTGATGAAAGCATAACCCGGTGGCCTTTTTGCAACCCATATTCTTCTGATAATTCCGAAACCACGGAACTCATTGTCGAGTTCCCCTTCTGAAACCCAAGAACCCAAATTTCCAACATACACCCGAGACATTCTTCCGGAGCGGGTCGGACTACAAGGAGCAGCAGGAATCGGGTCGGGCCGAGCAGGATCGAGTCGGGCCAAGCAGAACCGGGTCGGGCCGAGCTGAACCGGGTCGGGCTGGACGGGAACAAAAAACGGGTCGGGCTGAAGGTTCCTTGAGAGAACCCTAGCTGAGAGCAGACGAGCGCAGACGAGGGTGACGCCGAGAGTGGACGAGGGTGACGCCAGAGAAGACGAGACTCGGAGAGATTGACGCCGGATCGGAGACGCCTGGTGGTGCGGGTTGAGCGGCCGGACGAGATCTGGAGATGAGTAGATGCGCCGGTGGGTGGCGCCTGAGGTTGCAGAAGATGCGCCGGTGGGTCGAGCACAACGCCGGGCAGGGAAGACGAAGGCAGAGGACCGGGTCGAACGGATCGGGCCGAGCCTGAAGCTGAAACAACTGTGCCGACGAGGCAGTTGTCGACAAAAGTATGCAGGAACAAGGGTGCCGACGAGCTGTTGTCAGTAAACAAATTCTCTTCTTTTTCGACGAGGATGTTGTCAGTAAAAGTGCTTGGCTGATAGAATCGAACGCCGAACAGTGGAAGAGATTAACAAACCCTAACAATGGGGTTTAGTTTGAAGAAGATAAGCTAACTTCACACGTCTGACAGAGAACCAACGCCAGACGGATAATTGCAGCGGAAAAATAAAGAGACAAAGTCCTTTCGGATCTTTGCTCTGATACCCAGTTGAATATAACACAATTTGGGAGAATAATTTTCTGATATATTATTCGTCTCACATTGGAGGCTATATAAAGAGAATACAAGATGTACTACGTACTACACTGTACTACCAACTGTACTACCATATACAGAACAGGAAAGTATTAATTACATAATATTACACAATATTCATGACTTATGTTAACAGCCTTCAATACTAGTGTAATATTTTATATAAATTATCGTCATTCGTCTAAGAAAAACAATAAACCAAAACAAAAAGAACTTTTAGAGTCCCCTAATTAAGTAAGTTGGAAGTAAAATGCATGAATTTCAAAAGTTGGAGATTTCAAAAAGCCACTCTATATGTACATATCATAAATCCACTTGTTAAAATCTTCCTCATGCATGCACTCTTATTTTGATTCATTTCTTCATTGTATATACTAATTTCTTTATTTTGAATGAAAGTTCAGCGGACGCCATACTGTGTGTCCAGACCCTGAAAGTGGATGTGTTTTCATTGATAGGGACAACGAGCATTTTCGACACATCCTCAATTGGTTAAGGGATGGTGTTGTTCCTGCATTAGAAAGCTCCAAGTGCTTGGAACTTCTGAGGGAGGCAGAATTCTATCAACTAACTGGGCGTAGAGATGGAATACATGGTCTTATAAATGATGATCAAATGTTGGGTGTAGAGCTGACGCGTATCGACATAATCAGGTGCATACAGTCCAGCGGGAGGATCAGGTTTCGCGGTGTTAATCTTTCTGGACTTGATCTTTCTAATTTGGACTTATCATGCATAGACTTCAGCCATGCCTGTCTAAGAAATGTTTGTTTCAGAAACTGTGTAATTGGAGGTGCCAATTTTAACTACGCAGATGTTGAGGGAGCCATCTTTGACAATGCATATATAGGATGTTCTGCATTTATAGAGGCAAATCTCCGTCGTGCTTCATTTGTTGGTGCTAACCTAAACTCCGGGTCGCTGATCGGCGCGTGTTTGAAAGCAAACTTGACTAAGATACATCTGCAAGATGTTCATCTAACGGATGTTAACTTTGAGGATGCCAATCTGGAATGCGCGAACTTGAAGAATGTCGAAATGAGCAATTCTAATTTTAAGGATGCAAATCTTGAAGGAGCTTAATTATTTGGAATATAAAACTGTTGACCACTTGATGCGCCAGGGTGCAAGGCTAGAAGGCAGTAGGGCTGGAAGATACGTATTTAAGGAAGGATCTTTACGTCTCAGCTCCTACTCCCCCTAGCTAGTTAAGAGATTAATTTATTGAGAATATTAGATTCATGTCCAAGTGGTTGAATAAGTACTCGTATCAGGTCAATTGCGTCATTTTGTGTAATCGATCACTACATTGTTGTCGAATTCAGGAATGAATAGGATGAATATATTGAGGAAAGAATATGAAATATGATTGGATTGCCATGGGCACTTCACAGTTCGGAGCAAATTCAGTGCACTAAGATGCACTTATACCAATAACTATTTTTTTCATTTCCGTCACTGTCTCTTAACGCCTCAGTAGTTGGGTATTGCGGACGTTGCTTTTTATAGTCTTTTTTCTTGCGATTTATGTTGTTACTAATCATAGACATAGTGTCTACTTTCCAATTTTCTTTATTTATAATATTTTACAACTTCATCTTCACTCACCCCTTGAATATTACGGCTGTTTCTGCCTAAACCCGGGGGTCTAGTAGGAGAGGGCCAAGAAGCTGGAGGAGCAGAACCGGATCCTGGAGAAGGAGAGGGCCGAACTGGAGGCCAAGGTGGACGAGCTCCAAGTGGGAGCTGCTGCTCTGCGCGCCGCCTCTGCTGCTCCGGCCGGGGAAGATGACCCGGAACTGTACGAGCGGGTCGTACTCAAATACCGCGAGAGCGACCAGTTCCTGGAGTTTCTGGTGAAGGCCAGGGAAGAGGGCATCTCGGATGCGTACACGGAATGGGTGGGGAAGGGATGGTTAGACACTTCCCTGATGTCGACTGCTGCTGAAGGAGATATCCATGAGCAGTCGGACATCCATCAGGAGGCGGTGGAGGGGCAGCCGGGTGAAGCGATTCGCTCGGACTTGGATTCTTCTTCCAACGGTGCCGAGTCTGCCCGAGCCGGAGTCAACACCGGAACTGATGTCGACGACAAGGGTACCGCAGGAGAGGCTGGCGGATTGCTAGCTGAAGGCGGAGTCGTAGCTCCTTAAGATTTTTCTTGCCCTTTCCTTGTAATCTTTCCGGATCGGTTATTGCTTGTATACTTGCTTGAATATGAATATACTGGAACTGGCAGAGCCGGTGAAATTTTCTCAAAAGTAGTTTGCATATATATTTATTTTTACAACGGTTGAACCGCGAACTATGCCAAACTAACCGCTCGGTGCTAGCGGGTTTTACCAGGACTGGTCACATTCCCGGTCGGGGTCTGTTCTTCTTTCCCCCACGTACCGCTGGAGCTGGCCGTTATCAATCAAAACCTGCACCGCTGTCTTGAGAGCGCAGCACTGGTTCGTCCGATGAGTAGCCTCGTCGTGGTAAGAGCAGTACTTGCCCGTCTGCGCCGTTGTAAGTTTCCCCTTCGGGAACCTTCTCTTGGGCGGTGGGGGAATGACGCTCCCGTTCTCAAGTAGGATATCCTCGTAGGAAGTGGTGAGAGCGGTGAAGACTTCTTGACCGGCCGGTGGTGGTGCTGGCATGATTGCTAGGGGGCGCTCTTGGCGGAACGGCGCCGGCTTGTGCTCGTTCTGGGGCTTATCAGAATAGGACCTCTGCTGCCGCTGTGGCCAGTTTCTGTTGTTGGCGTTCCGGCTGGGCCGAGCGGTGCGGTTATCGGTCCGCTGACTGGGCTTGGCTTCCTGGCTGGGCGGGGGGTTCTCTTCCCAGGGATGGTCTTCCTGCTGCTCATCCCGCTTCCTCTTCAGTAGGTGGTGCCCGTAGGTCTCATGATCGGCCTGAGCATGCCGGATGGCCATAGCCATCAACTCGTCGTACCCATGCGGGAGTTCTACCCGGACGGCGTAGGAAAACTTGCCCGCTCGGAGCCCCTGTTTAAACGCCATCTCGGCGATGCCCTTGTCCAGGTTCCGAAATCCGGCCGTAGCCGTCTGCCATCGGTTGACAAAGGTTCTCAGCTCCTCTCCGGGGGCTTGTCTGCAATTGAAGAGGATGGTCGACGTCCGGGCTCCCTCGACTCGGAGAATGAAGCGGCCTACGAACCGGTCGGCTAACTGTTCGAACGCCTCGATCGAGTTTGCCGGAAGCTCGTAGAGCCAGCTGAGTGCTTCTCCGGACAAAGTCTCCTGGAAAATGTTGCAGCAGACTGCATCGGAGTATCCCTTGGTGCAGGTTTAGGACCGGAAGCTGTCTAGGTGCTGGTACGGGCAGCCGGATCCTGAGTAGGTGAGCTTGAGGGACTTCTGGTTGCCAGATCTTCCCGACTCTATGACCTAGTGCGAAAAGGGACCCATGCGCTCATTAAACCGGGCACCCTCCATCGGCCGCGCAGCTCTTCTCTCGTTGGCCTCCATTTGGGCCTTTAAGTCCGACACGGTGTTGGCCAGCATCTGCAGCGCTCGTGCGGTCGGAGTCTCAGCTTCATCCACTGACGAAGCGCCGGGCTGGCGGGAGGTTGTCGCGCTCTTTGGCGGGCCTGTGCCTGCTGGCGACTTCTACCGTACGGGGTCACCGGGCCGGCCGCCCGAAGATTGCCCTGCTTCGGTGTGTTGAGGTGGGATCGGCGGGAGTGTTGCCTGTGCCTCTGCCATGGCGTCATTGCGCTGCTGTACCCTTTCCAGGGCGGCCACCAGGGCAGTATTCACCGCCTCCATCTCTTCGTACCGAGCGTTGGACTTGGCTCTGTCCCTGTCGCTCTCCTCTCTTAGACGACTGACCTCTGCGGCCATTGCCCGTAGTTCTCCCGCCATACTGCTATGGCCGAGGCTGTACGTGGGGTCCCGGTCCGGGCTCTCAGATCGATCGCTTGAATCATCTGAGAACTTCAGGGAGAAGCCCCGTCGCTCTGGACTGTCTTCCTCCTCTGCCGGGCCTTTACCTCGCGAGCCGTCGTGGTGGGGATCCGGGACGCCGGATGGTCCCCCACAGCTCTCTCCATCCTGACCGTTGCCCCGGTCGCCGCGCGGCTCCCCCGTGACGGCTGGGGTGGAGGTGAGCGTCTACACTACTGCAAGGCGTCCCCCCTCGGCGGTACCTTTCTCTTGACTCATCTCCGAGCTCTTTCCCAACGGTGTTGCTAACACGGCTTTTCGTTCAAGCTTCCCACAGACGGCGCCAATTGTTTCTGCCTAAACCCGGGGGTCTAGTAGATACTTGATGAATCCAACTCGATCTCCTGTAATCCTGCTCACTAAGGGGAATACCGGGCGGGCCGGCCTTCTCCTCTCCGATGCCTAAGTTAGTATAGTTGGAATATATATAACCAAGGCACGTATGTAAGCAGGGAGAGAGATCAGTTACCTAATAAAGAGGGTAGTTGGGACCCATATATAGGTGGTTGGGGGTAAGGGCTGGCCTTACTCTTCGATGTGGGACTGGTTCCCTTCTGTTTATACCTTCTGGTGCCCTCTTAGGCAGGCTGGCGCCCCCGGCCCCAAGGTCCCTGGAGGCAGGATAGAGTGCTAGGCCCCGAGGCCGGGTGCTGGTGATCCGGTCCCGACCCTTGGGCCGGGCCCTGGTGCGCTTGCTGCGGGTCTGTGGGCCTGCTGTAGCCTCTCTGCTGCTACTGTCAACAACGGCTATATAAATAGTTGGCTAAATTGTTGAAATTACATATTTAAGTGTCGGTTCACCTGCACCTCGCTGTGTTGAATAATTTTTCGTTCACTATGGATAATCACATTGTGCCGCATCTTGCCAAAAACAAAACAATTGGGATGATAACGCCATTTTCTGATGCTTCGTATTACACGATTCTTAAATAGACAATATTGTAAAATTAATGGTAAACTAGCTACGTACCTCAACAAAAATTGGAAAATTAGCTTAAATATTAGTGCTTGAGCAGACACAAAAGGACATTGTCTCTAGCCAGTCAAATGATGTAGATAAGAGTTGAGGCATTCAAAATTGCACGGATAGTTTGATCCTTCCTACGAGCTAGGTAGCTGTGGCTTTGTGTGGTTTAATTCTTCGTTTTCGGATTGATATACTTTTAAAAATACCATGAACAAGAACAAAACGTGGGTTGCTAACTTGCTATCTATATATATAATCAACCCGTCAGCAGCCTACTAGCTAGTCTCTTTGTTCTGTATTTACACACACACATATATATACCCAAATGCATGCTGTTTTCATCACCTTCGATTACAATTAGAGACTTTAATTACAATAAGACAGAGCGTTCTCATATTTGTATATGATTACGTACCTTTCATATTCGATCGATATGACAGCATATATTAGTACTTTATACAAATTAATAAGAAGTGTCAAAGCATATGTATAACACATGTAAAAGACGAAGACTAGCTTGTTTCACCCTTCAATATTTGCCAACCAAATCAGAATTGGTCGTTTTTCAGAAATGAACATTGATATTGTTCAAAGGGGACGCGTTAGCAGTTAATAGTGACCAGGGCAAACCTTAAGTGGCCTATAAATAGATGTGAGGTTAACCCTAATCCTCATCGATCACCTTCAATCCTTCTCATTTCCGTAACTCCATTTTCATCAGTACTTGCGGGTTTACTTAGTTGCTTCGAGTACAAGACTCATTACACGTACAAATCACATAATTGTGTTGTTATTGAGTGGGGTGAGTTCAACTTTCAGATGCAAACATGAAGTCTTTTAGCTCCAAGGCAAATGTTGCATCAGTTGCTTTTCTAATGTTGCTTGCCCTGATGACCACAACAAGCTCAGCTACTCTCTCCTCCACATTTTATAACAAGGCCTGTCCAAACGCTCTCGCTTTAATCAGAAAATCCATAAGAACAGCAGTCTCAGCAGAACGTCGGATGGCAGCCTCCCTAATCCGCCTGCATTTCCATGACTGCTTTGTTCAGGGTTGTGATGCATCAATTTTACTTGACGATACTGCTTCTATCACAGGCGAAAAGAATGCTGCGCCTAATCAGAACTCTGTTAGAGGATATGGAGTCATAGATGATGCCAAGTCTGCAGTGGAGAAAATATGCCCCGGTGTAGTTTCTTGTGCAGATATCGTAGCCGTGGCTGCTAGGGATGCTTCAGTTTCTGTTGGAGGTCCAAACTGGGCGGTGAAGCTCGGAAGAACAGCAAGCAAAGACCTAGCTGAAAGCTCGCTTCCCAGTTTCTTAGATGGTCTCGAAAGCCTGGCAAACAGGTTTGCTGGTAAAGGGCTTAATGTCAGAGACTTGGTTGCACTGTCTGTTGAACCAGAGAACTAAAACAACAATGCTGATGACTGAGAAATACTCTCTCTGTTATTGAATTGAAATACATCTTGGTGGCTTTATAAGCCTTACAATGAAAAGAGATAAAATCAAATGCACCCCACGTAAACAATGGACTAAAGTAGTTGAAACCTAAAGCACTTCCCTAACAAATAGGGATTATTAACATCATGGAAACAAACACGATCCTAACAGACTTGTTTAACTTAGTTCCAAGCAACGACTAAGTCAACAAATCCTCCCTTAAACTGATTGCACAAGTGCAGTCAGTTTACTCCTGGCATGATACACATTCCCAGCAGTCCTCGCAGCCTCTCAAACACCTCAAGCTTCAAAGGCTTCGTCATTATATCTGCTAGTTGATCCTGAGAATTGCAATGAACCAGCTCCAAAGTTCCATCCTTTGTTAAGTCACGAAGGAAGTGGAAGCGAACATCAATATGCTTGCTTCTGCCATGAAGAACTGGATTTCTTAAGAGCTTTATAGTTGAACAATTATCACAATACACAGTTGTACTCCCATGTTGAGTATGACCGAGCTTCTCAAGGATTCTTCTCATCCAAACTCCTTGGCATGCACATGAAGCTGCAGCAATAAATTCTGCTTCAGTTGTAGACAGAGTAACCACTGGTTGCTTCTTAGAGGACCAAGAGACAGCTCCTGAACTCAACATAAAAACATATCCGGAAGTACTTCTTCGATCATCCAAATCTCCTGCGTAATCACTGTCCGTATATGCCTCAAGCTTTTCACCTCCATTTCTCTTGTACAGAATTCCCAACTCAGTTGTACCATTGAGATACCTAAGCACCCTCTTGACAGCTTGCATATGTAATTCAGTTGGACAACTCATGAATCTGCTAAGTAGACATGAGATCAGGCCGCGTTGCAGCCAAATACATCAGGCAGCCAACGACTTGTTTATACTGTGTAGCATCCACCTTCACCCCACTATCATCTCTTATCAAATTGTAACCAGGAACAATAGGTTTTTTGGAAGAATTACTCTCCCTCATCCCGAACCTTTCTAATATCTCTCTTGCATATTTCCTCTGACACACATAAATTCCTTCTTCCTTCTGAATCACTTCCACCCCAAGAAAATACCGCATTTTACCAAGATCAGACATCTCAAACTCTTTCTCCATGGACTCTTTAAACTCTTTAAACATACTTTCATCACTTCCAGTAAATATCAGATCATCAACGTAAAGGCTAACAATAAGAATATTACCTCCTTTACTTCACTTTATGAACAATGTATGTTCATATGGACACCTTTCAAAACCTTCTCTGATGAAGTAGGCTTCGATGCGACTGTACCAAGCTCGTGGAGCTTGTTTAAGACCGTACAGAGCTTTCTTCAATCTGTATACCTTCAACTCAACACCCTTCTTTTCGTAGCCTTGTGGTTGATCAACATAAACAGCTTCATTCAGCTCCCCATGTAAGAATGCACTTTTTACGTCCAATTGATAAACACTCCATCCATTCAGAGCAGCAAGTGCAATCACCATGCGAATTGTGTCCCACCTAGCCACTGGTGTGAAAACTTCTGTGTAGTCCACCCCATATTGTTGAGAATACCCCTTCGCCACCAACCTAGCTTTGTACTTTTCCACTTCTCCAGTCTCATTCAGCTTGGTTTTAAAGATCCATTTGACTCCAATGGTCTTTGCTCCGGTTGGTAAATCCATCAGCACCCAGGTTTTGTTCTTTTCAATTGCTTCTATCTCATTGTCCATTGCTTCTCTCCATTTGCTACTGTGAATGGCTTCCTCAAAAGTAGAGGGATCAGAAGAAGAAGTAAACAAAACAAGATGTTGAATTGCCTCTTCATCTGATAGTCCTTGTCCACTTTCATAATCATTCAAGTAAGGTGGTGGTCTACGAGTCCTCCCTTGGGCCTAAACTTCTTCTTCACTTGAGTCTGAGCCATTAATTGCCTCTTCATGATCAGATTCACCACCCTCCCCATTTGCTTCTTCTTCACTGTAGTTATTCGTATCCTTCTCTTCTTCACTCTCTCCCCAATCTAGAACATCTAGCTTCTCTTCTTCTGAACTCCTTTCCCAATTCCAACATTCATCTTCTTCGAAAATCACATCCTTACTGATGACGATACGATTGGTTGCTGGATCACAGAGCCGGTATGCCTTGGACTCATCACTTATCCCCAACATCACACAATGAAAACTCTTATCGTCAAGCTTCTTTCTCTTCACATCCGGGATATGGACATAAGCAACGCAACCGAATACTTTGAAGTAATGGATTGAGGGTTTGATGCCACTCCATGCTTCCTCAGGGGTCACTTCCTTGACTGCCAAGGTAGGACTACGGTTGAGAATGTGAATCGACCATTTTACTGCTTCTGGCCAGAAATACTTCGGAACATGCTTCTCAGACAACATGCATCGAACCATATTCATGATAGTTCGATTCTTTCTTTCTGCTACCCCATTTTGTTGGGGAGTGAAGGCAGCTGTCAACTGTCTTTTTATTCCATGCAAGCTGTAGAATGAGTTCAATTCTCAACAGGTAAACTCCCCTCCTCGATCAGTTCGAAGACACTGAATTGGAGTCCCTGCTTCATTCTCAACCATACTTTTAAACATCTTAAAGGAAGCAAGTGTTTGAGACTTTTCTGATAACAAGGATACCCACACCTTACGGCTGAAATCATCTATAAAAGTAATTAGGTACCTTTTGCCACTGTTTGATGTAGGAGTGATAGGTCCACAAAGGTCAGAATGTACCAACTGAAGCTTGTGTGTGGCTCTCCATAAGCTCTTCTTTGATATGGACTCCCTATGCTGCTTCCCGATAATACAATCTTTACACATCTTGCTTGGTGTCTTCATCTCCGGCAAACCTGTCACCATCTTCTTGTAATGAAGTGTTCTGAGTCCCTTGAAATTGAGGTGCCCATAACGACAATGCCAGAGGTGTGTTTCATCTTCTGAGGCAGCCTTGAAGCAACTTGCACTCTTTGGCACCATGCTTGCAATGAATACATACATTCGATTGGCTGACATCTTTGTTTGCAAGAACAGGCCCTTTTTCGGATGATAGCATCGACATTCACCATCTTTGATTAGCACAACCACTCCCTTCTCGGATAGTTGTCAAATGCTAATCAGGTTGTTTTTCAGCTCGGGAACATAGTACACATTAGTAATCACTTGTGTAACACCATTGACATGCATTCTAACATTACCTCTCCCAACGACCGACATTCTGAGGTTGTTTCCGTGCTTGACAGAATGCTTGTACTGCTCATCCAATTCTGTGAACCATTGTTTGTTGCCAGTCATGTGATTACTGCATCCCGAATCAAGGAACCAAACCTCCTCTCTTTTGGCCTCATTGAGCTCAACATGGGACATTAGAAGCATCTCCTCCGACTCGTCCAACTCAGCATAATGAGCATTCTTATCCCAATCAGGGCACTCATATTGGAAGTGCCCTAATTTGTGACACTTGTAACACTCAATCAGTGCCTTGTTCAGCATGCCTCTTCCTCGACCCCTGCCTCGTCCTCTAAAACCTCCTCTTCCACGGCCTCTTGCACCATAATAATTCTCATCTCTACCTCCAATCTTCTCATCACAAGCCACTTTCAATACCTGCTCTTCTTCTTCATTACTTTTCATTCTTTGTTCATGAACGAGAAGACTGCTCTGCAACTCATCGACTGTCATTGTCTCCGAGTCATTGGACTCTTCAATGGAGCATACTACATAGTTGAACTTTGAGACCATAGACCTCATTATCTTCTCAACAATAACATTTTGACTCATGCTTTCACCACAGGCTTTCATGTTCTTGGCTATGGCAAGTGTACGAGCAAAATAGGCATTGACAGTCTCCCCTTCCTTCATTTTGAGAACTTCGAACTCTCTGCGCAAAGCCTGCAGCTGTGCCCTTTTGACTCTCGTTGATCCCTGGAATTTCTGCTTCATTGAATCCCAAATTTGCTTAGAGGTGTCGTCCTCCAAAATTGTCTCCAAGATGTCACGATCAATGGCCTGATAAAGATAATTCTTTATTTTCAAGTCCTTCAACTTCTGCTCCTCGATTAGCTTCAGTTGTGCCTCCGTTGGAACTGCTCCACCTTCCACTGTTGAGATACCATTCTGCACAAGACTCCAGTATTCTTTAGATCGCAGAAAGTTCTCCATCAGTTTCGCCCAATGCTCATAGTAGCCATCAAATTTTGGGATGGCAGGTTGCACATACTTGCCATTGCTACTCTCTGCCATTCTTCTTGATCCTCCTTGAAAGAAATCAGTATTTCTTTCCACACACACACACTACTGTTTCTCTCGTACTCACACACTACTTTCTCACAATCACTCACAATCAGGCCCCTATGATGGGGCTCTGATACCAGAATTGTTGAACCAGAGAACTAAAACAACACTGCTGATGACTGAGAAATACTCTCTCTGTTATTGAATTGAAATACATCTTGGTGGCTTTATAAGCCTTACAATGAAAAGAGATAAAATCAAATACACCCCACGTAAACAATCGTGGATCATGGACTAAAGTAGTTGAAACCTAAAGCACTTCCCTTAGAAATAGGGATTATTAACATCATGGAAACAAACACGATCCTAACAGACTTGTTTAACTTAGTTCCAAGCAACGACTAAGTCAACACTGTCTGGTGCACATTCAATTGGACAAGCTCAGTGCTTCACATTCCGCGGAAGAATCTACAACAAAACCAGTGACATTGATGCCAATTTTGCTCGTACTCGCGCACGTAGTTGTCCAGCAGCAGCTAACGATGGCAATGCAAATTTGGCTGCACTTGATTTGGTGACACCCAATCAGTTGGACTACAACTTCTACAAGAACTTGATCCAGAAGAAGGGTCTTCTTGCATCCGATCAAGTTCTCTACAGTGGAGGATCCACAGACAGCATTGTCTCAGAGTATAGCTCCAAACCTGCAAAGTTTAAGGCTGATTTTGCGACCGCCATGATCAAGATGGGAAACATGAAGCCTCTCACTGGCTCAAATGGGCAGATAAGAAGGATCTGTAGTGCTCTCAACTAAATCAGAGCCTTCAGATGCCGCACTGTCAACAGCGAAGAAACGAAAAATATATAGTGAATGTCTTGTTCTATTGATTCATTCAAATGTAAACATATACTAGCTATACTGTACACAACAAATCCATATATGGATAATAAAAACATAATAATTTTTCACTAGCTTGTAACTTAATTAATACATCTCCCTTTCTTTAATAAAGAGATGATTTTGTATTCTTATTACACACTATGTTGTCAAAAGACGTATTTAGAAGCGAGGCCCAATATATTCATGAGTGCTACCCAATCTTAAGCTCAGTATACTATGACATTAATTAATCTTACGGGAGGCAAAGCGAACTTGGTTTACGGCGCAATATATGCTAACTTTCTTGTATCCTTGTTAGTGATGATGAGGCTCTTCAACTAAAGAAGACTGATTCCATCATCGAAAACAATAGTTTCTGGTGCAGGAGCCTATGCATATAACGTACTGTATATCTTGCTTATACATATATGTGAAGATCGGTAACAGCAACTTGCAGAGCTTCAATCATTTCGCCAATAGGATGATTTTTCTTCTAAAAAATTTCAGCCTTGAGGTCGCGATCGAGAATCATCTACTATGATCTTGAAAACGGGATTAAGGATATCAAGCTTCTTGCAAGTATCCTGGAGCTTCACCATCTGCCAGGCCAACAAGTATAATCCCTTCTTAACTTCAGCTGTGCCTCATTTTTCTATTGTTCGAATTGCTGGCGTTGAAACAATACATACATGTTTCTGTTGAGCAGCTTCTACCGTCCCTGAACCCGGCCACTTCATCTACTGAATCACGAGAATCAAACACAACACCATCATCAACAGGGGTTTCTGAAACTCCAACAGCCACTACTGGATTCTGCTATTCGCTTAAGAAGTTCTGGAGTTGAAGTTTTACTTGGTTGATCTTGTGAATCTCTAGTTCGATCATACACATGGTATGTGGGTGTGAGTGACTATATGTTGTTTTTGGCCTGTTGGCTTATATTTACTAAAAATCTTGTTCCTTTTGTATTATTTCAATCAAAGCAAGTATTTATTCATTTTAATATTTATTATCATTATATATATGCGGCGAATCCGGATGGTTCCGGACCCGATAATCTCTCTCTATATATATTTTTTTTCTTCAGATTATTCATTAGTAAACAATGTTGCTCTCCAGAAGCTTCTGGATGCTCTTTCCTATTCTGATATGGAAGTTTTCCCTTTCTGGATTGAGCAATACTATCCCTTTCCTATCATACTGTACTCGGTAAAAAAAAAATCTCCTAGTTCTATTACAATTCCTCTTGTCTTTAGAAAAGGAAAAACCAGCCCTATATATTGAGGGCTTGGCTATATGTTGTTCTCATCAAATTCTCAGTCTTGAACTCTAGCAGCTATTTGTTCTCTGATTTTGCTCAACTAATTAAGATGAGTTCTTCAAAGAAGTCACAAGTGAATGGAGCCGTAGAATCTGAAAGCAACAACTGGACATCTTCAACAACTCCCAATTCCAAAGAAGCTAGAACGTCGAAAACCGAAGAAGTTTCATGCCCTCAAGCCCCAAGGCGACCTCCTCCAAGTAGTAGGCACAATGACTCCTTCAACCCAACTAACTTGGAGACGAGGTGGTCGTCATATGCTGATTATGAGAGAAAATGAAACCAAAAGTTTAGAATATGTTGTAGCACTAAGAATATCAGGATTGTTGCTTTTCAATTTTTCATAAACTTATTACGTACTTTATGTAAGGACTATTTTCAAGAATTTCAATTAGTTTGAGATGAATAATTTTCTCGTGAATATCTTTTCAATTTCCTGTGGTTCAATATATACCATCTTATGATAGCGCACACAAAATTCTGTATGGATCTCAGCTTGAACATTGTTTCTTAATTCACTTGAATTTCCCTTGATAAACTACAAAGCATATGACGTACCAATAAGGGGAGGAAGCTTCAAACGAAAGTTCCACTTCGACCCTGAAGCACCTGAACAATTTTCACTACCATGAACACTTTGGAAGGTTTCACTTGCTTGAGCATTACAACCTGAACAAATGTAACAAAGAAAGAGACTTCGAGGTGATTGACCAAAAAAGGTCCGCGAGAAGAAACAGGAGGCAAATATCCTCCACTTTTCTGGTCTATAAGGTATTATTCTCAAGATTTGCTTAAATTTCATCCTCCTCGAACGGATCTCGTTCTGGGTAGTCACCGACCTGAATTTGATAACATTGCAGCATCGTTCATATCCACATTGAAATCATGCAGTAAAATAAGTCTGCTAACAATAAAAAACACTGCATGTGCTTTGGTACCAAGTTATTGTTTCAAACCAGCATGCGAAGAAATGACAAATGTGTTAAAACTACTCCACAACTACAACCTACAAAATTTCTTCTACCCCTATCATAAGCACAATAAGATATTTTCAACTTGATCAAGATGACAAGATATCATTGATGGAACATTAAGCTTAAGCTGCCTCCAATCCTTTAACTGATTATTATTATTCTTCAACAGATCCTGTTGTCAGTCATATATGGAATTCAACATGAACAACTGGAGAAATCAAGATGGAAAACACTGATTGCTATCCTACCCAGGGTTATCCCCAAACTATTTTCATGAATGATTGGATGCCATAGACGATGGCACGTTTAGAGGCAGAGCTAAAACGTCATATGAAAGTGAAGACTGTAACATTCATATTTGTTGTCAAACAACCAATCGCGAACCAAACTACAATATGCTTCACATATATTAAGGAAAATCTTTCCTTTGATGCACACAAAAAAAAAACACACAGAAAAGCTCACATTTCTTTTCTAGGTTAAAAGTACATACATACCTTGACTTTATCAGGTCGAACCACAGCGCCGTGAAGAGGGGGGCAATTGAAATAACGAGTTCCTTTCACCCTGGGATACAAAAATGAGGAATCTCAAGATACTCAACCAATATGCAATGCCAATTTAAAATAAGAAAATTCAAAATCTCTACTCAAGCTGTAGCAAAATGCAAAAATTCATCATAATAATTTGATAGCATACTCCTACTACTAATAGACACAGATTTCAAAAAATATGAGGTGGTGAGGTGAAAGATCTGGAGTGAAATACTCCAGATTGATCAAAGCCAGGAACTCATTCAGTGACATGAATGGCTACTGACTCTTTATATCTTTCCTTCTGGCACTACAACTAATTTTTTAAAGGAGATTTACTATGAGAAAATGTTCCATTATCTAAACAAAACACGATAGTGTATCTCTTTCTGCTAGTAGTAGAATAACCTCCTGTACAGTACTTTAACCAGGTAAACCAAGAGTGAGTTATTTAACATTGCAGATAGAAATTTATTTTCTTGATAAATTCATGAAAATAGAAACATTTGACACACACACTGAAGAGATAATGGGTACTTGTATATTTATTTCATATTCTACCCTGTAGCTAAAAAAAATTAGGTTAATGACAATCAGAAGATGAGAACTTGTAATTGACATCTGTTGTTCTGATTTCTTCACTTAAGAACACACAACACAACAAATTAAAGCAGCTCATTTTTCACTCAAAACTAGTGGTGGCTCCTCCATATTGGTAAACATCAGTGGGCACTCGTAACAGTATTCAACTACAGAACCAAAAGTCTAGTCTTTGAGGATAAGAATAGACATGATTCATTTCAGATCCAGTACAAATCGAGTGCTAATTCTTACTCATTCTTTTCTAATCAATGCCATTTTATGACTGTCATGTACATCACTCCATATAGGGATTCTTCAATTCATTAATGGAGAGGGGAAAGAAGAAGTCATTTACATATTCATTCTACCTAGTAGACTATCATAAGAAGCACTTAAGATAGTAAACAATATAAAATTTGTAATGATTCTCATTAGATGTGCTTAAGATAGTAAATGAGATATTGGTGGGAGCCAAGGGGGATGAAGAATAGAAATTGATAGTACTGGCCAATGAGAAACAAAATCATATTATGAACCACTACATCACTTACATGCCATCATGCTTTCCTAATGGTTCATCATATTGAACTCCAACCCAGAAACCAGGAGCCAAAGATTCTGCTCGGCCGACAAATTTAACAACACCTCTTTTATCACCTGGTTCAACTTGACATCTGTCTCCTACCTATAAAATAAAAAATAAAATAAAATAAAAAAAAGGAAAGAGAGGGCCTGTGTTAATCACATTTATCAAGCTAACACCTATTCCCGATGAGAAAGATAACAGTATTTGATGTACTCATACGCTGAAGAAAATGACAACTACATCTGATAAAAGGCTCTACTAAACCACAATAATGCCTGAAAATAAAATGGTTGAGAAGTAAACAAGGTTTCCCATTCACCACCAGTGAACTAACAGCTTAATCATTATTCCAATCATGTTCTGATAAGAATAAGTCTATATTGATATCAATACATTATTCCTTGCTCTTACTGAGTGACAACAACAGTATTATTCTATTCCCAAGGTGGTTTCTAGCTTCTGTTAAGTGCATGGTAGGAAGGAAGGAGAGGAATTAAATATTCAGAGAATTCCTGATTCTTCATCCATTCCTTTTTGTTTAGTCTTTCTTAGTTATCTCTATTCATGATTTTTTAAAATGACACAAGTAGATATCCAAGAACTTAAATTCTGTAGTGATATTTCATAAACTAGCCAGAATTGCCGACGAAAAAATGGAAAAAAATAAATAAATAAATAAATTAATGCCCAAAGAAAGAAAGTTAAGGGAAAGGGAAGGAGAAGTCAGCTGACCTTGATATTCACACAGAGGTCTTCCATGTAGTTGTCTGGTATCTACAGAAAAGTTAGAAAAATGAAATCAATAGACTTCACATGCAAGGCTGACTAAATCCGAACTTCTATCGACTTGATTCATTGTTAAACAAAGACGGTTAAACTCATCATACAGCCAGTATGCAGATGAATGCGATGAAATGGAAGATGCTTACTTTATTATCAGGAGCTGATGTATTCGGAGACGCCAATTTGTCCTTAAATTTTCTAAAAGTCCCTGAAACCCAGCACGAAAAAATGCCTTACAAGACAATACAAATATAAGGACTCATATAGCAACAGAGTCGAAGCAGTCTCGAAACAAAAGTTGAATCATCTGAAATGAGCTAAGATACTTCTACACCATTTCTTTTCCTCCTAAATTAACACATTATCTGAAAATGAAAATTTATTCACAGAACAAAGTAACAAAGATAAATGTAGTTCCTAACTCGAGAAAGGTTACCATCGCGTTTCTCATAAGCTTCCTGTGAGATAGTATACTTCTCCACCAACGACGTGTCCTCCAGCCACCCACCTGACGTCACCGACGACGGGTCCAGGTCTATAATGTGCAGCCGGAACCTACTTACTCATACAAATCAGAACTCCAATCATATAAAATGAAATCACAATAACAAAAACAGAGCAAACAGTGACTGACGGACCCGTCGAGAGGCGAGTAGAAGCCGAGGGGTCTGGAATTGTCGTCGAGATCGGCGAGCATGGTGTTGGCATCGTCGTAGAGATGAAGCGACATGGAATTGACGGAGGTGCCGCATTTGCGCCACAACTTGTCCTTGACGGCCTCCACGGAGCTCTGAAGAGAGAACCGGATTTCGGCTGAGAAGGTCTTGAGGTTTGAATGTGTGACTCGCAGTAGTACCGATTCGTCGGTTTCGATCTTCTGCAGCCGAGACGCCATTTCTCACAATCGGGCTTTACCAATGAGATGGTGGCGATATTAGATCTGGGGTTGAGGACCTCAGACCTGAGCACCGGAGCTTCTCTTGCTTGGTGTCACGGGCCGACTTTGCGGGAGCGCAAAGAGGACCGTGCGGCACTTACTGTCCCTTTGAGAAGGTAGTAAGTCAGCTTTGAGCGTACCTTGCAAGGAACAATGGAAACCACACGATATTAATATATTGTACGCAACAAGTAAGAACAGTATAATATAGTTGTGGGGCGAGCTCGTCGACAAGCGAGCGAGCAATTGAATGCAAAGTTGCAAAAGATCTCACGCGACACAGATGATTGAATAATTCCTCTCTTTATTGATGGTAAGACGTTTACAGGGGCGCAAGTACATGTGCTTACCTATACTAGTTCACTAGTCCAACCGTCGCCGACTAGGAACCCCCCTGTATAGTGCAAGTCGGACAAATAGTAACTTAGCCCTAGGGAAACATGAATATTAGGAAATATTAATTACAGAAATGCCACTAGCACACAAGCAACCGGCCATAGGCTTAACTCTTGACCTTGGACAAGGTTGCTTGTGGCGTTACAAGTTATATCCCTAACATGCTCCCCCACTTAAGCTGTCGGCGCTCTCGACGACGGCATTAAGGCTAGAGTGCTGCAATCTTCTCCCTGAGCTGCTGGCTTCGTCTTCTGCCTTGAAGTCTTCAATCTGCTGCTGGAACCTCCTGAGTGCTTCGACGTTCTCCCAGCTTGTCTCTTCGTTTCCAACCCCCTTCCACTTGACTAAGAACTGCTGCTGCGGGACAACTTGGACAGCTTGACTGGTGCCTTGGCGATACTTGTTCACCACCCGTTCGGCAAGGATCGCTTCGACTTCCCTCGACTTAGTGGGCTTGATCTCCACATGGGGTCGAGTTGGCTTGTTGCTAGAGCCATCTTCAGGATCTGGATGATGGGGTTTGAGATTGCTGACATGAAAGACCGGGTGAATCTTCATCCAAGTGGGGAGGTCGACTTTGTAAGAGCACTTCCCCACTTTCTTTAGAACCGGGAGCGGGCCTTCATATCGGCGGAACAACCTCTTGTCTTTGTTGCGAAGGAACCGGAGCTGTTCGGGGAGTAACTTGACAAGCACCATGTCTCCCTCTTTGAACTCTCGAGACTGGCGGCCTTGGTCGGCCCACTTCTTCATTCGCCCCGCCGTTTTCTCCAAGTAACTCTTGGCAATCTCTGTGTTGGCCTTCCACTCTTTAGTGAAGTTGAAAGCTCGCGGGTTCTTCCCCTTGTACACTTCTTGTACTGTGTGAGGCAGGAAAGGCTGCTGACCCATCACTACTTCGAACGCACTCTTGTTGGTGGCTGAACTCTTCTTCGAGTTAAAACAGAACTGGGCCACATCTAGGAGTTCCACCCAATTCTTCATGTTGGCATGGACAAAGTGTCGCAAATACTCTTCAAGCATTCCATTGAATCTCTCAGTTTGCCCATCTGTCTGAGGATGGTAACTGGAAGAGATGTTGAGCTCCGACCCAAGCAGCTTGAACAACTCTGTCCAGAAGGACCCAGTAAACCTTGTGTCTCGATCACTGACAATATTCTGTGGCACGCCCCAATACTTGACCACGTGCTTGAAAAAGAGACTTGCTGTGTCTTCGGCAGAGCAATGCTTTGGGGTTGGCACAAATGTTGCATACTTAGAGAACCTGTCCACCACAACGAGGATACCAGAAATGTCCCCCACCTTAGGGAGGCTTGTAATGAAGTCCAGGGAGACACTCTCCCAGGGCCGAGTCGGTGTGGACAGTGGTTCCAACAAGTCCGGTGTCTTTTGTCTCTCCACCTTGTCTTGCTGGCAGATGAGGCAAGTTCGAGTGTACTCCATCACGTCATCTCTCATTTGTGGCCAATAGTATCCCTGCTTCAGAAGAGCATGTGTTCTCTGCCATCCTGGGTGCCCTGCCCACAAGGTGTCATGACACTCTTTCATAAGCATTCTTCGTAACCCATCGGCACGAGGGACATACATTCGACCTCCTTTTGCCATTAGCAGGCCGGCTTCCACCCAAAACCTTTGACTTTTCCCTTCCTCTACTAGCTTGACAAGGGCTTGAGCGGCAGGATCCTTTCTCAGACCCTCTTTAACTCTTCCTTTGATGTCGGTAGCGACGGCACTGCCTGTCAACGTCGCTAACACTCGGGTGCTAGCAAGATCCGTCTTCCGACTTAAGGCATCGGCCACTTGGTTCGAGTGACCCGCTTTGTGCTCAAATTGGAAATCAAATTCTGCTAGGAACTCTTGCCACCGCGCCTGTTTAGAGGTCAGCTTCGGGTGTGTCAGGAAGTGACTGACTGCAGAGTTGTCTGTCTTTACAATAAATTTTGCCCCCAACAAGTAATGTCTCCATGTTCTCAGACAATGGATCACCGCCAACATTTCTCTCTCATGCGCGGTATATCTCCTCTCTACCGGAGATAGCTTGTGGCTTTCATATGCCACTGGATGTCCTTCTTGCAACAAAACTCCCCCAAGCGCAAAGTCAGACGCATCAGTCTGCACTTCAAATGGCTTGTTCAGATCAGGTAATGCAAGGACAGGATCTTTCATCACTGCCTCTTTCAACTTCTTGAAAGCCTGTTCACATTCCTCCTTCCAGTCCCACGCCACTCCCTTCTTTAGAAGCTCTGTCAGGGGAGTGGTCTTCAGCGAGTAATTCTCAATGAACCGCCTATAGTAGTTGGCCAGTCCAAGGAAAGATCGCAATTCTTTCACATTCTTGGGGCTTTGCCACTCTTCAATGGCCTTCACTTTCTCCATGTCCATTCGAATTCTCCCCCTTTCTATGACATGCCCCAAGAATTTAATGGTATCCTGCGCGAAGGAGCACTTCTCGCGCTTGACATACAGCTGGTTGGCACGCAGCTGCTGGAACACTAGCTTTAGATGTTCCACATGCTCTTCCAAGGTGGAACTGTAGACCACAATGTCATCTAGGTACACCACCACGAACTTGTCCAGGTAGTCATGGAAGACCTGGTTCATCAATGTGCAGAATGTGGCTGGTGCGTTGGTCAATCCGAATGGCATCACTAGAAATTCAAATGCGCCGTATCGGGTGACGCAAGTAGTCTTTGGCTCGTCCCCTTCCGCAATGCGTACTTGATAGTATCCCGACCGAAGATCCAGCTTGGTGAAATATTTGGCACCACTGAGCTGGTCGAACAAGTCGGCAATCAGAGGGATAGGGTACTTGTTTCGCACCGTGACTTTGTTGAGAGCTCTGTAATCTACACACAATCGCAAGCTCCCGTCATGCTTCTTTTGAAAAAGTACCGGTGCGCCATATGGGGCCTTCGAAGGTTGAATGAACCCTGCTTCTAATAGCTCTCCCAACTGTCTCCTTAACTCGGCCAGTTCTGGTGGAGCCATTCGATAGGGAGCCCTCGCGGGTGGTTTAGCCCCGGGGAGCAACTCAATCTCATGATCCACATTCCTTCTTGGAGGAAGTTCTTTGGGAAGCTCTACCGGTATCATATCTTTGTAGTTCTCGAGCACTCCCTGAACTTCTCGTGGCACTACTTCCTGCTCTGTCTCGCCTTTACTCAAAGGAACGAGAACATAAGAGGGGTCCTGACGCTTCACCCCCTTCTTGAATTGGAGTGCTGACAAGAGTCGAGGTTCACTTGGCGAGATTATTTTCACAGGCACTACACATGGCTTCTCACCCATAATTAGTAAGTTTCGTGCATTCGGAATGGGGATGGCTTTGTTCTCCAGCAAGAAATCCATCCCTAGTACGACATCGAAGTCATCCATCTTTACAATAACAAGGTCCGCCTTCCCTTCCCAACAGTCTAGTTTCAAGGATACCCCTCGAGACAACCCGACTGTGGGTGACGGTGGGGAGTTGACTGCTTTCATGCGGCCACCATCTTTCTCCCACTTTAACTCCAGTCTGCGTGCCTCTACTTCTGACACGAAACTGTGGGTGGCGCCAGTGTCAATCATCACACTCTTGGCCACTTTCCCATTTAGGCTTCCACTCACAAACATGAGACCTTTAGGCTGAGACTTCTTAGATGTAATCGGTTGCTTCCCCACTGCATTCAGAAAACTCAGAGCCCCCATTTGACCAAGTTCTTCCTCTTCATCTGGGTGGACTTCCGACTCTTTTGCATAAATGTGGGCTTGCAGAGCTGTCAATGCTGTCTTGTGTGGACATTCATTCACCCTGTGAGGCCCCTTACACAGAAAGCATACTGGGGGTCTTGGTGTGAACCCAGTAGCATTGGGTTGTCTTGGAGTGTACACCCCAGTTGAGGCAACTGGCTTGGAGGAGGCGGTATCTCTCACATTACCCGCTCTTCTGTCTCCTCCCCCAAAACTCGAGAACCTTGACTCGGCTCCCCCACTTTTGCTCTGTCCTGGTCTCGCATTTCTGTGGACATTCATGTTTGTAGAGGTTGTGGGTCTCTTGGCAGAGTTCTCTTCAAAAGTATAATCTGTTAGTCTTTCTGCAGCTGCCTGAGCAGAAGCTAGATCTTGAACTCTTTGCCTCTGGAGTTCCGTCCTTGCCCACGGTTTCAATCCTTCAAGGAAATAGAATAGTCGATCCTTCTCTGACATATCCGGAAGGTCGAGCATGATCACAGAGAATTTGCTCACGAATTCTCGGATATTGTTAGTGTGTTTCAACTCCCTCAATTGCCTTCTGGCAATGTAATCTACGTTCTCGGGGAAGAACTGTGCCTTCAATTCTCTCTTGAGGTCTTCCCATGTTTCAATAGTACAAACATTCCTCTGAATGTCGTTGTACTTCGTTCGCCACCATAATTTTGCATCGCCTGACAAATACATTGTCGCCATGCTCACTTTGGCTTCTTCCGAATCTGGTTTCACCGCTCGGAAGTATTGTTCCATATCAAATAGAAAGTTCTCAAGCTCCTTGGCATCTCGCGCCCCTCCGTAAGCTTGAGGTTCCGGAACCTTCACCTTCCTGTAGTCCGTCACAGGTTGGGTGTTCATCGCCCGGATAGCTAGGTTGAGCTTTGTGTTCATCTCGAACAGCTCATTCTTAAACGCATCGATAGTGGCACGGACATCCTCCGTCATCGTGTCCACAGTCACTTGTAGCGTCTCAAGGGCATCGCCCATTGCCCCCACTTGCTCTGGGGAGACAATTTCTTCATCTCTTTCATTCTCTGTTTCAGACCTCGGGGCTTTCTTCTTCTCAAGGGCCTTCACTCGCCCTTTTAACCCTTCAAGGTCCTCAACACGCGTCACCAATTCATCTAGGTCGACGCGGCGTAGTGCGGCAGTAATATCAATCACAGTGTCAGGGACACCCGCAAGTTCTGCGAGTTGAGTTTCGATCCATTCGAACTTTTGTGCATTCGTCATCCCTCCCGGCATGTTCTGAGCCTTCGAGCCAAGTTGGCTCTGATACCAGCTGTCACGGGCCGACTTTGCGGGAGCGCAAAGAGGACCGTGCGGCACTTACTGTCCCTTTGAGAAGGTAGTAAGTCAGCCTTGAGCGTACCTTGCAAGGAACAATGGAAACCACACGATATTAATATATTGTACGCAACAAGTAAGAACAGTATAATATAGTTGTGGGGCGAGCTCGTCGACAAGCGAGCGAGCAATTGAATGCAAAGTTGCAAAAGATCTCACGCGACACAGATGATTGAATAATTCCTCTCTTTATTGATGGTAAGACGTTTACAGGGGCGCAAGTACATGTGCTTACCTATACTAGTTCACTAGTCCAACCGTCGCCGACTAGGAACCCCCCTGTATAGTGCAAGTCGGACAAATAGTAACTTAGCCCTAGGGAAACATGAATATTAGGAAATATTAATTACAGAAATGTCACTAGCACACAAGCAACCGGCCATAGGCTTAACTCTTGACCTTGGACAAGGTTGCTTGTGGCGTTACAAGTTATATCCCTAACACTTGGGCAAGAGTGAGAGTCTAAATAAGTCCCAGCTGGGTGGATGGTCAGTTTGGTTTTGGGTTTGGATCCAACGGGAATGTAAGAATAATAAGAAAAAAAAAACTAATTATTTAAATAAAAATAAAAATAATTATAAACAAAATTCTCACACTTAATGTCATAATCTCTCTTTTGTAAGTGTGAGGTCATACGTTAAACTAGTTGTAGCATTTGAATTGTTTATCTTATAAAATAAAATTTCAAGAAGTGAGTTATTCCAAAATGTTATGTCGCCTCCCTTTTAATAAGTCGAAATGAGATTTGATTAATAAAAACAGTTATCATGAACGGAATGCTTATTTCAAGAAATTGTTAAAAAAAAAACCCCACTAATGGAAGGAAACTTTGAGAGATGTTTGGTTCAGTGCTAGAAGTAGAGGATCCAACGGTGGTGGGTAATAGGGGTTACATGCGAGTTTGAGTTGATTTTGGTGTTTCTTGGCCTTTAGCTATTTTTGTTAATCTGCCTCAGAAATACACTAAGTCTACTAAAATTTATCTCCACTATGAACATCTTAAAAAGTTCTATTTTCATTGTGGTCGTTTGGGGCACCAACAACTGGGTTGCCAATACCAAGTTCATCTTCTTCTCATCAAGTTGGGGATGGTTTATGATGCATCTTTGGTAGCGGAGATCCCAGACAAGCCATTCAATACACAATCTACATTCCCCTTGGAGTTTCCTTTGGTCCCATATGCCGATATCTTCCGTTGGAGAATTGATACTTCGAGGGAGCCAATTTCAAACCAGAGGATCTGGGTAAGTGTGCCAGGCAGCATGAGAAAGAGGGCACACTTCTCAACACTTGATGGAGATGGGTCTTAGGGTGTGTTTGGTGCAGCTCTGCTTTTAAATAAAAGTTGACTTATACTTATTTCTGAGAATAAGTTACTGATAAGCAAAATAGCTGAATGTTTGTTAAACTGATTTTTTAGAAGTGTTGTCAGTAGGAAAAGTTGTGTCAGGGCGTTTGGTAAACCAAAAGCTGACTTATGCTTATATTTGTAAAATGATCAATTTAGACATGAAAACATAACTTAACACATAAAATCATTCCCGATACTAGCATCAATAACAAACTACATCTTAATTAGCATGAAGTAGCAATAAAAAATTGTCTAATACATACTATTCCAGGTAGCAACATCAATAATAAAATACATTTTTCATTTGCATCAAGTACCCTCAAAAAATATCTTGAGACATTTAAAAATCTCTAGTACCACGCGCATTCATCAAACTTTGAGTAATTTCTCTTCTTATAGCTTCCATTTCTTGTGTCTCATGACCATAATGTTCTTCTTGCGCATCATCATCCATCTTCATCTCCATCCCATCACTTTATATGATTCTCAAATTTTCTTCAATTTGGACAAATTGCCTATCACGAATAGCCTGTCTCTGATAGGAGCACAATGTGCGAATATATTAATGTGTTATTATCCCCTATTTGTACTTTTTGGGTCTATTTAGAGTAAAATAGAGTTGTGTTATAGTTTTGTGTTGTTTTGGAAAAGTTTTAGAAAAATGTGCTTAATAATCCGAAAAATGACTAAGTATAGAAATTTGGAAAATAATGTAAAACATGTCTTTTTCGTAATTCTGAGACTCGTGCTAAACTGACCTCTCCTTTTCCAAATTTGATGAAATTTGATATGCATATAGTTGGCAAGCTAAAGTGTATTGTATCAAATTTCAAATCAATCGGAGTTCGGGAAGTCACCCAAAAGATGGCTGCAACTTGGCAGTTTGAACAAAGATCACCAAGGACTTTCAGGATTTTCCTGGAACTGTGTTCTGACTTCCGTAATTTCTGTATGACGTATCACTTGTAACCCGAAACTTTGCCATACACTGTTGGAAAACCCTATGAGTCTAGTTTCTCTGGGACTTGGAATCGCATCAATCGGAGCACTGAGGAGGGAGTTATGCCGGATTTACTAAAGCAAGGTCATTCTGCCGGGAAAAATGAAGTTTCCCGGTTGCATCAGGATAACTCTCCATTGGATTTTTGGGAGCATTGATCGGATATATTGGACCTAAAGACTTATTGGACATGTCCATACTATGCCATTGATGCCGATTGAAGTCCAAGTTCAGAATTGAAGTCCAAGAATGCATAGCTTTGCCGGCAAGGAAACATAAACCAACTAGGAAAATGAATTTTCATTCCTTTGTGTTGCCGGCAACCCTAGGGTTTTTCCTCTATATAAAACCAACAAATTCTCAGAAAAACGTGTCACATCTTGACGTGAGCCGAAGCTCGCATGCAATAATAAACCCTGCAATCGTTAGTAGTATAGACATAAGTAGGGATCGTTCTAGCCGGGGATTAAGGGTACCTGAAATATGAGAATGTTAACACAAATTTTCACAAATACATATATGCACACAATTGTCACACTTATATACATATATACAAATTTATCATGGGGGATGAAGATGAGGTTCGGCAGCAAGGGCTGCCCTTTAACACTACACACGGCAACAAAACAGAAAATAAATCCTACGTCTAATATTTACAAGTGATCATCATCTTTCACAAAACATTTAGCACAAAAGACTCTTTAACATGTAGACTAATATGCAAGAAGGTAAGGAACAAGTATTAATGTTGTTTCGACTTAACCAATTTCGATCCCAATTAGAGCCTACGAGGTCATCTAATTGTTGATTGCTAAGGTCTTAAGATTAACTACGAGTATAATCCTAAGGTATATGTTAACCGATTTTACTGGGTTAACAATTAAACACATAAATCACAAATCGAAGACATGCAAACAAGCAAGGTTGTCGATCATCTTGTTTAACATGCAAGTTCTAAGGGTTTTATACTCTTTGCGAAAACACAAACCAAGACAACTACGAGTATGAATTATTCATGTTTTCTAGTTTGATGAAACCTAACACCTAGATTTACATGCAAACAACAAATGCTTAAGCACAACTAATGTTTCGGTTTATAAGGCATACTCCTTAGATTACTAATCGAATTAAGTTCTCAAACAACATCGCATACCTATTGTCCTAGTTATCAAACATAAAAATCTACAAGTCACATATTACAAATTAACATGCAAAACACACAATTTATAAAACCAAAATCGATTCATACATAGACATACAAATCATCGCCAAACATACATGAGTGTTTCATAGACAAAACTTAAACATAACTAAACAAAAAGTACTAAACCGAAGAAGGGAGTGGATCACACTTTGAGACACCTTGAGAGCTTCACTTGGTGTGGATCCGGTGGAGTATGGATGATGGGGTGAGGCTGCTCGGCAGTAAGGTATGTCGGCAGTAGGTTATGGAAGAAAAGTTCCAAGATTCGGCAATAGCAGAAACTTGGTTGAGGTGAGGTGAAGGTGATTTTCGGTTTAGGATTTTGTCTAGGATCTTTGGTGAATTTTGGTAGAGTTTAGGCCTTGTGTTTAAGCTTGAGATGAGATGATTTTCAGAATGAAAAGTGAGGCTATATATAAGGGAGAGGCTGCCGGCAACCCTAGTGTAGGAAGGGTTTCAGAAAACCCAATTGATTAAGGATTTGAAACCTTCCTTTTCAAAGTTTAATTAGGTTTTCTTTTTCTGATTTTTCTTCAAGGCTTGGGCTTCACATCTTCATGGACTTCTTGTATAGGCTTTGGACTCCATTTAAAAGGTCTTGATCCATTGAAAATGCCCCAAACCGGCAGTTCTTTATTTTGGCACAAATCTGCCTATTCCGGCAGCTTCTCCTAGTTTGACTAGGAGACCTTCTTTCTTCGTATTTTTCTTCAATGCCTTGGCCCGGTGTCATCCTCCTTCCTTCCTTAAGCTTAGACCATCTTCACATATGCATTTGTACAACATTTGGTCCATTGAAAACAGTAATTGTGAAAAGGAGGCAGTAGCTTCTTGAAATCGGCAGAAACAACCTTGTTATAGTAACTCCGGCATATCTCCCTCCTCGGAGCTCCGATTGATGCGATTCCAAGTCTCATATAAACTAGACACACATAGCAACCGCCATATAAAACAGTTTGATCAAATTCCTTGTGAGTCGTCGGGAATGATTTTTCGAAGTTGGGACACAGTCCCAGGAAAATCCTGGAAGTCCCTGGATTGGTTTGCTTGAACTGCTGTTTTGCAGCCATCTTTTGGGTGACTTCCCGAACTCCAATTGATCTGAAATTTTAGGGCATCATTCCTCCATATATGAATAATACACACACCAAATTTCATTAAATTCGGACAAGGATAGATCGCATTTTTACTCATCTCAAAATCACAAAAAAGACATATTTTGCATTATTTTCCAGATTTTTCGGATTCTAAAGCACATTTGATAAAAACTCTACCAAATTGACACTAAACTAAATTATGACTCAATCTTAGACAAATAAGGGTTAAACAAAGCATAAATGAGGGCATAAGCATGTAATATCGTCGCACATTGTGCTCCTATCACATCTCAATCCAAAAATACAAAGCCAAAACTCTACCAAAATTCTCCAGAGCCTACATAAAAACCCTAGCCGAAACACATCATCCACCACCATCTCACCAAGTTTCTGCCGAAACTTATACCTACTGCCCGTACAGCCTCCAAGCCATCTTCCGCGGGATCAACACGAGTAGAAGTCATCAAAGGTGTCTGCAAAAGTGTGATCCACTCCCCTCTTTCGGTTTTGTAATTTTTATGTAGTTATGCTTAGTTTTGTCTATGAAACTCTCATGTATTTTTGGTTTTGGTTTGTATGTCTATGTATGAACCGATTTGGAATTTGGTTTTATAATTTGTATGTTAAAGACTTGTTTGAATCGATGCTTAGATTTAAGTTTAGGTTTCGGCAAACAATGAATTTTGCATGCTAATTTGTAATATGAAACTTATAAGATCCGTACACTTAGATAATTAGGACAGCGGTATAGATGCATGTTGAGAATTTAAATCGGTTAGTAATCTAAGGGCGTGACTTAAAAACCGAAACATTAGTTTTGTTTGACAAGCATGTGAATCTAGATGTTAGGTTTCATCTAACCCGAGTAGAATGAATGAAGATTAAACGTATGTTGCTTTGATTCGATTGTGCTCACTTAGGGTATTACCTTAGCTAAAACTTGCATGTTAAATGAGATGATTGACAACCTTGCTTGTTTACATGTCTTCGATTATAGACTTTTGTGCTTCAATGTTACGAGTTGTATAACGGTAGCATAACTTTTAAGATCACTATGCGGATTCCTAGGTCTTAAAACAATAGAAAAGTCTCTCAACTAGGTAAGATCGGGTTCCGTTCTAGTTGTAGGTCAAAACTTGTTTAAATCCAATGCATGCTAATTACTTGTTCCCTACCTTCTTTTTGTGTGAGTCTTATTTGTAAAAGAGTTAAGTGTCAAATGTTTGTGTGAAAGATGTCGACCAAACTTGTACATAGTAGTTTAGAGTTTAAATTCCTGCAATTTAATTTCGTGCCATAGTTTTTAGGGCAGCCCTATGGCTGCCGAACCATTCTCTCCCCCAAAGTGACGATTTCATGTGTATAATTGTGGATATTTGTCTAACATTCTCATGTTTCAGGTACCCTTAATCCCCGGCTTAGAACGATCCTTACTTGCTCATACTACTAACGATATTTTGTAGGGTTATTATTTGTGTGAGCCTCGCGGCTCACATAAGTCTCCTTATATAATTATGGAGAGTCATGGTTGCAATGACAATCTTCACTTGTTTCTCAAATGAAAAACCTTCTATGTTTCTTAAATTATGTCATTTCTTTTTCCAAACGCCAAATGTGTGTTCTATAATGCTTCTAAGAGAGGAGTGAATTTGGTTAAATAACTTTTTTTCATTTCTTGGTGCTCGTTCACGATATTCTTGAAAATGTTGTTTTGGACCTTTATAAGGTCCTAGAAAGCCATTCATTTGTGGGTATCCCGCATCAACGACATAATATTTTCCTATCAAATGATAAAATACTAAATTTGATAAAATTTCATGATAAAGTATTAAAAAATTACGTAAAAAATAATTAAATGTATCACCTTGTGGAGGTTTAGGAAACTTCAAATTGGAATTGTGAAGAACCGATTGAAATATTCTTGTATCATGAGCGGACCCTTCCTAACTAGCACATGCAAATGTAAATTGCATATCAAAATCACACACTGCCATAACATTTTGTGTCGGTATTCCTTTTCTACCAATAAATGGTATTTGATGTTTAGGAGATATATATTGAAGTGGGAATGTGCACTCCATCAATAGCACCAATGCAATCCTTAAAATAATGAATATATTTGTCAATTCCTATAAATAATTAATATAAACTAATGGATCAATAGTAAATAAGTAAAATATTTGAAGTACCTTGAAATGCGGCATGTATCTCTTATCCCTCATTATCTTCGGCGCAACCTCCTTAAATTCAGGATCTAACGGCTTGATCAATTTATCACCAAGTGAACACAACATGTCTAATACTTGTCCAAAATACCTACTAACGGTTTCACCGGAATGTTGAAATCGTTCTTGTGCCGATCTATTTCCACATCCTTGTGCTAGAATATATACTACAATTCCCACTACTTCATTATGACTAATCCTATTTGAACCCAACACCATAAATTCCACCTCCAAGTCACTACATAAATTATATATACTTCCTTGTCCATTCTAAATGTATTATAACATCGACTTTCATGACCTTGTAACACTTCCATTATCCAACTATTACCTGTTTGTGACGATGTCATGAAAAGATTTTTATGAATATAGTTTTCATAATAATGTTGAATGAGGAGAGCATTAAGTTGTATGAATCTAATAAATATCTCCTCCTCAACATCTTCTTCTCCACAATTATTCATTTATTCAAACAAAACATGTAAATATAAATTCAAATTTGTAAATCATTTCAATAGTGAAGTGAATAATGAATACAATATAAATATAAATATACATAAACATAAACATACTGTTGACAGTAGCCATAGAGAGGCTACCCAGGCCCCCAGACCCGCAGCCAGCACTCCTGGACCTGGCCCAGGGCCCGGGAATAAAGCATGGGCACCTGGTCCTGCGCCCGGGCATATCTTACTTGTGATCGGGGACCCGGAACCGGGGATGACAGCTCCCCAAGCAGAGGCCGAAACAGTCCAACAAATGTGCAGAAGGGGACCAGTCCCACATCGAAGGGTGAAGCCAGTCTTCATGCCTGGCAGCCTATATATGAGTCTCAACTGCTCTCATTAATAGGTAATCAATACTTCAACTACTCATTCCTGCTTAAGTTATCAGTTTATCCTATCTATACTGACTTAAGCATCAGAGCGGAATAGACCGGCCCGCCAGGTATTCCCTTAGTTAGCAGGATTTGCAGGAAGGAATCACACCAAGATCCACCAGTCTCTGTGAGTATACAGATTCAGACAGAAACAATTGGCGCCGTCTGTGGGAAGAGTCCAAAAAGTTGCGTTGTCCCACCAGCGGGAAGGGAAAAAAAATGGGGGGGGGGGGGGGGGGGGGTTACTTGGGAAAGTATGCATGGAAGTACAGAACAAAGGGGGGAAAGAAATCCAGAGGAGGACCGGCGGGTTCTAGAGCCTGTGCTGGCCGAGATACCGGGGGCGGGGCAGGAGCAACCTGCTGGTGGTTGCAGTCAGAACGTTGCCACCAACCGTAATCTAGGCAGTATGGTCGGTGAGTATAACGGAGATGCGCGCGGGAAGGGCCCGGCGGAAACCCACCAAATCTTGGGCATGGAACCCGCGCCGGCGTCCACCAGTGCCCCGAGCAGAGAGGAAGATAGGCTGGCCGGCAGCAACAGCCAGGATGATGTTTCCAGTCCCGACCAGTACGATATGGCTGGAAATATAGAGGAGATGATAGCGGAAGTCAACCGCTTGCGAGCCGAGAGTGACCAAGACAGGGCAGAAGCCGATACCCGGTATCAAGACATGGAAGCGGTGAATGCTGCACTAGTGCCTCCTTGGAAAGAGGACAACAGCGCAATGACACTCTGACAAAAGCATTCGCGCTGCCGCCAAAAGAGTCCCCACACCAGGAGGCGGGACAGTCGTCAGGGGGAGAGAGGAACCACTACCAGAAAAGGCGTCATAGCCGACGACGCCATCTCGTCGGCCGTTTCCATTAATTCGTCGGCTATAGTCATAGCCGACGAAGTATCGTCGGCTATTCTCTCGTCGGGAATGCTCCGTCGGCTATAGTATAGCCGACGACACCCGGGATAAGTCGTCGGCTTATAAAACACCAGGTAAAGCCGACGAAAAAAGCGTCGTCGGCTCTACTTCGAACATTGCCGACGACAAGATCGTCGGCTTCAACAATTACGTAATTGCCCCTAACCCGAAGTATAGCCGACGACACTATCGTCGGCTATACGTCCGTTATAGCCGACGACACTATCGTCGGCCATAACAATCGCCGGTACCAGGAACGGCTTTTTTTTGCCTGAAGCCGGGAGGGTATAGCCGACGACATATGTCATTTTCGTCGGCTATAGCACTTATAGCCGACGAAATTTGGTAAAAATCGTCGGCTATAGAACTTATAGCCGACGAAATAATGCCTATATCGTCGGCTATAACCCCTAAATATTTAAAAAAATTTAAAAATTTAACTCGGGCCCAATTTCACTTCGTCTTCGGTTTGGCTGCAGAAAATACACAAACAAACATCCAAATATCCAACAAATATCCACATCAATCCATCCCTAATATCCTACATACTGTACAAATTAACCCACTATCTACTCATCATCACCCCCTAAACGCGTAGCGTCGTCGACCGGATCGTTCGAGTTCCGGTGGCTATGGCTGTCCTGATCGGCTGGCGTACTCCGATGCGGGGGGGGGGGGGGGGGGGGAGTGGGGACGACGAACTGGGGCATCTGTGGCGGAGGCGGGGGCTGGAGTCCAGCCTGCTGGGCCTCCCAAGACTGCTGCATCCATCGGTACATCTCCGCCACAGATGCGTCTCTGGCCTGCTGCGCCGAAGCCTCCGCGGCCCTCGCCAACTCCGCCTGCTGGAGCGCCTCCACCGCCCTCGCCAACTCCGCCTGAGTCCTCTGCAGCTGCATCTGCAAGTCTCCTCTCGTCGAAGCCGCACGCTGCGTGCTGGGATTGGCCGGCGTGTACTTGAGAACCCCATCTCCCGCCGCGCCTAGGCCTCTCTGGTAGAAGTAGTTGTTCCCCGTCCCTACCGCCGCGTGCATGATCTGAGAGGCCAAGCGCGGCTCAAGGGTGTCGATCGTGGAGGCAAACTCCGCGATCGCCTCGTCGGACGCCCCGTCTCCCAGGGTGTCTCGCGCGATCCCGAAGGTGATCGCGTCGGTCTCCGCATCTATTTCCGCCTAATTGACAAGAAAATATAATAAACGAATTAAAAAATATATATATATATATATATATATATAAATTAATTTAATGAAACAGTTTTATTGAAGATGGGCGAATACTTACCACTTGGTCGGGACGCCCCGGATACATCTGCGCATGAATCCACGACAACGGCCTCAGCGGTCGGTCCCTCCTCGCCATCTCTGCCCACTGCCTCCAGGAGCGGGCGCCGCCGTGGTGGGGGTGCTCGTTCCTCTTGCGGTTGTCGCTGTTCGTCCGCGAGATTTTCTGTATTATAAGAACGAACATATAAACGCAAATATAAATTAGTAACTAAATTAAAATATTAGAAACTAACCAAAATAAAATTATTAACTAATTTAGTTACTAACTAATTTAATTTAATTAGTAACTACTTAACTAACTAATTTAATTTAGTAACTAACTAACTTACTAACTACCTAATTTAATTTAATTTAATTTAATTTAGTAACGAACTAACTAACTATGTAACTAACCAACTAACTTAATTTAATAACTAATAACTAACTAACTAACTAATTAATTAATTTAATTAAGTAACTACATAATTTAATTATTAAATAACATTAAAAAGTTATATACTAGCAGGCTAAATTTTCTTACCGAGACCCTGTCGCTCCCGAAGTAGGCTACCAGCCATAGCCACTCGTACTCCCTGTACCGGAACTCGTGGGGGGTTGCAGCTCGCCCCAAGCGCTGCTCCACATGGTACGTCCTGTAGTGCGTGGACAGCTCGTTCTTCCACTCGGAGTACCTATATTAACAGAACACAACTGTTAGATATATTCGTACACTGCCAATAAATATATTTATACAAAAAAAAGCAAAACACATAACCTGTTCTTCAGCTGCTCGTCTCTCCACCAGTCCAAGGTAGGATGGACTCTAAACCATTGCTGCAACATTATAAATTAATTAGAAAATATTTTTATATAGTTATAAGGACTGAATTCATAAATGTTTATTTTCTATAATAAAAATCATATTTAACTCACCGACAGTGCATTGTACACTCGCGCCTTGATCTCATCGGGCACAGAGCCCCAGTCGGGCCACAACAGTGGGACCCTGTCCCGCACGAGCATGCCCGTCGCGTTGATGTACTTGGTGGTGGTGTCTCTCCGCTCAATCGGGCGTCCATCCTCACCGGGACCGGGCAGGATCTCTCTGATCCCACCGGCCAGCTCCCTCTCCAGGGTCGACATGTTCGCTGGCCCTCTGGTTCGTCTCGTCCCCGCGGGTTTATTGACGAGGACGCCTGTTTCATAATTAAAATGAATACATAGTTAAATAATTATTTAAACTAACTAATTAAATAATTAATTAAACAATCTAAATAATTAATTAAACTAACCAATTACCTGCGTCGTTGTACTGCTTGTCCTTCTCACGAACGGCCCACAGGCCGCGGCAGTCCTCTGAGTCGAAAGGACTGTAGAAGTAGGCCTCCTCCCAGGGAATCTCGTGGGGCCGGTCGTGCCTCCAAATCTGCCTCCCCCTGGCGTCGTACTCAGGGATGGCAGGGACGAACTGGACCATGTACATCCCCGATGGCGGAGACATACGGGGCGTGGACCCTGAGGGGCCTGCTCCCCCTGACGGTGGGCCCCGTAGCTGTGGATGCTGTCGCTGTGGGGGGACAGGGAGCATCTCTGGAGGGTCCAGATCGGCGCGCGGTGGGGTCGGCTGCCGATCCTGGAACAGTGCTGAAGTGCACTGGGGTCGGGTGGCTCTGCATCCTCCTCCGACACTCGACTCAGGGCCCGCTCCCGTCGACTCATACGAGGAGCCCCCACGTGGATCGCTCGGGGTCAATCCCATCAACGTCTCCTCTCGTCGACTCATAGGCCGGCCTAGGCCCCGACGACCGCTGGATCCGCTCCCCCCACGGCTGGCTCCTGCCTGAGCGTCGGGGTCGCTCTCGGTCCGTCTGCCAAGCCATCGGTCTACAAAGCGGCGGTTTCCTGCACAATTAGTATATAAATTCCATAAATTGCACAAAAATTCCACAAAAAAATTAAAAACTTCATTCAATGTATATATACCTAATTATATATATACCTAAATATATTTATACCTAATTATATATATATATATTCTGAAAAATATATATATATATATATATATATATATATCCTCTTAAAAATTACACAAAATATTTATACCTAATTATATATAAATTAGTATACTAGTATATAAATTCAACAAAATTCCACAATTAGTATATAAAAACAGTAAATTTAACAAAAAATCCACAAAATTAGTATATAAATTCCACAAAATTAACAAATTTAACAAAAAATCCACACAATTCCATAAATTTCACAAAAACCCTAAATTCCACAAAAAATTCACAAAAACCCTAAAATTCACAAAATTCGACAAAATTAATAAAAACCCTAAATGAGGCTCGATCGGGACTACCTGAAATGGTGGTGCAGTCTGGACGAGGACCGGTGGTGCGGTGCGGCGGCGACGGCGGCAGGGGCGGCGGCGGCAGCGGGTTTCGGGTCGGCTAGGGGCGGCTGCAGCAGGGGCGGCAGAGGCGGCTGCGGCAGGGGCGGCTACGGCAGCTGCGGCTACGGCGGCTCGGGGCGGCGGCGGCAGGGGGTTTCGGGTCGGGGAGGGGTCGGGCAGGACGGGGAGGGGGCGGGGAGGGGGAGGGTCGGTCGGCGTCCGTGGTGGTCGGTCGGCGTCGGGGAGGGGCGGGCGGCTGCGGCAGGTGGGAATTTGAAGATTTAGGGTTAGCAGAAAATGAGGGAGGCGCCCTCTGTTTCGATTTAAATCGAAGGACTATAGCCGACGATGTAATTTTAATTCGTCGGCTATACTCTGACGGGCCGGGCCGAAATCCGGGCCGGGCCGAAGTTGGGCTTTGCGGGCCGGTTATAGCCGACGAAGTTAAGTGTATCGTCGGCTATAATATGAATGTCGTCGGCTATAATATGAATCTCGTCGGCTATACTTCACGCTCTCAGCAGCCGTCAGATCTCGCCCATCCAACGGCGGACAATGAAACGGCGCGGATCGCAAGAGTTTAGCCGACGAAGTTAAGTATTTCGTCGGCTATTCCCTGGTCAACTTTTGGTCAAACCTCTAAACGCTTTAAAACGGCAATTGGCCCGTCTAAATGACGTTTTTTGGCCTGACCTTCAACAGAGAATAGTTTCAAATCGATGCGACGCAACTAACCGTAAAAAAATTTTCCTCAAAATATTGACCGACCGTCAGGCTACCCATAGGAAAACGGAAGTAAAAAACACCTAACCGCAACATTCGGCACACAGATTTTGTCGGAATTTTCCCATTTTTCAACCGTAGTCGTATTTCAATATTTCGGTCGTATCTTATTTCACGACACTTTTGCATTTGAACGGTCTCCGTATGGTAACTATTTGAAACTATACATTCACTTAAACACTTAGTAAATAAGTTAAGGAACATTAGTGCATATGTTCCGATTTCGAATCTAAAAGTTTGGAAAATCTATTCCAACCGTCAGATATCACCGTTAAGATTAAATACATGTATGAAAAAAAATCCAACTACATCTGACAGCGTTAAAGGCTCGATCGGGACGGTCAAACTGCAAAGTCAAACCTCTAAACGCTTTAAAACGGCAATTGGCCCGTCTAAATGAAGTTTTTTGGCCTGACCTTCAACAGAGAATAGTTTCAAATCGATGCGACGCAACTAACCGTATAAAAATTTTCCTCTAAATATTTACCGACCGTCAGGCTACCCATAGGAAAACGGAAGTAAAAAACACATAACCGCAACATTCGGCACACAGATTTTGTCGGAATCTTCCCATTTTTCAACCGTAGTCGTATTTCAATATTTCGGTCGTATCTTATTTCACGACACTTTTGCATTTGAACGGTCTACGTATTGTTTCGGTCAATATACTTTAGCCAACGAATTGCAAGTCGTCGGCTACAGTATGGGCATTATAGCCGACGAATTATGGTCCATTTCGTCGGCTATAATGCTGATCTTTCTGAAAATTTACCATTTAGGGCCTGAAAATTGCCTATTTCACCTGATAAATTCATGAATATCGCACAAACAATTCAATACAATTTCCCATAAATTCGGAAAACGGTAATTAAGGACAAAAAATGTTTTCATACATGCATGCACCATCGTACACAAATACATACATAAATAGTATACTAAGGATGATAATCAGAATCATCCTCATCACTTGAGTCAGACGTAGTATAGTAGTTAATATCTGGCAACCGGTGCTCGTACTCGTCGTCTGAGTCATCGTCTGCCTGATATAGACGATTCGGATTAACATCATACATGGGCACCTGACCCCTAGGAAGTCGAACCACTCTGCCCGGCGTCACATTATTATCGCGGATGGTGGAGGATTCCGGAATGTCGCCGGCGTCCGGCTCTTGGTATGCGGTCGCTTCTTGACACTCTGTGCTCACACCAAGTGTGGTAGCACTGTATATGTCTCGCTGAGACACATGGTTAACTACCTTCCACGTGCCTTTGTTCAATGGATCGTCAAGATAAAAGACCTTTTTGGCCGCTGTGGCGAAAACAAAGGGGTCGTCTTCATACACACTAGTGGCGGTATTCACCGAAAGTATGCCGTACTGATCGATCCGTATGCGGTGCGGCCTAGTATCAAACCATCGACACTTGAACAAGTGGACTTTCATGCGGTTCCCATAAATGAGTTCAACAACTGACTGTAGGACACCGTAAAAATCCACGCCCCCCTCTGCACCATCGACCATCACCCCACAATTCTGTGTTTTGCGTTCCCCGTCTCTAGCTTCACATATATACTTAACGCCGTTGACATCACACATTGGGCGGACTGTGGAAGATATCGGCTTCATCGACAACAGCCTCAATTCCTCTGAGTAATTTGTATGACCACCCCTCGCAGCCACTTGCATCAGCTGAAAAATATAACTCAAATCACTCGGTGTGTTTATGATTAAAGAATAGGGAACTGTAAAAGAAAGCCATCTAATATATATATTTATACACTTACCCATTGTGGAAAATAGTCTGCAAACGTCGTGTTGTGGTACTCGACATCACCGCGAACTTCCTTGCAGTGAAGATGGTGACGTTTCCAATATTGTACCTCCGGACAGTTTATTAGAACCCACCAGTGGGCAATCCCTACCTCATGGTCAGGCAACTTGTCCACACCCTTTTTCTTGAAGCTTCCGTATGGTACAACAGAGTTGGCGACGATAGATAGGTTGAACTCGGGGTCATCTCGACTTGGATGTTGTGGGGGGTCCTCCATCGCTCCCAAGTACAACTTGGCGTACGTTACACACTCATGCGCAATGTAAGCTTCAGCAATACACCCCTCAGGCGCAGATTTATTGTGCACATATTTCTTGTAGTCTCCAAGTTGTCTGCAAGGTTAACAAGTGCATGTTAAGAGCATGCAACTTTTATTTAAAAACATGTATAAATCAAATTTATGAATAACATGTACCTTTCGATGGGATACATCCAAGTGTAGTGTACGGGACCGGTAAGCAACAATTGTTGGGGAAGATGGATCATCAGGTGAGGCATGATGTCAAAGAAGTTTGGGGGAAATATCCTCTCGAACTTGCACAAGATAAAAACGATTTCCTCATGCATTCTCATGAGGTCTGATTTTCTAACTTCTCTAGCGCATAACTTCTGGAAGAATCTTGACAACGCCACCAACGGCTCAACCACTTCATCCTCCAAGTACGCTCGAATGAAAATAGGGAAGAGGCGTTGAAGCAGTACATGGCAGTCGTGACTCTTCAATCCGTACATCTTGTTGTCTCGGTAGTTAACACACTTGCTTATGTTACCCGCATAGCCATAAGGATACCTGCATAGCCATTAACAACAATTAGATTTCATGCATATATAGTCGTCCAACAACAGATGGATTCTTTAGGGAATACATGCCTAATAAAAAGTTACCTGACATTACTCAGCCATCCAAAGATTTCATGTTTCTGGTCCCTGGTGACGGTGTAAGGAGCTTGGGGCATTTTGCTCATGCCCTCTCTCAACCACAAATGGTCCCGCAGTCCCATATTTCTCAGATCAACGCGTGTCTTGGGGGTGTCTTTTGTTTTCTTCTCCCAATTCAAAACTGTGCCAACCACGGCTTCACCCACGTTCTTCTCTATATGCATGACATCCAGGTAGTATCTGGTAGCCAACCTGGCCCAATAAGGAAGTTCCCATAAGATGCTCTTGTGTGACCAGAACCTATACCGATCCGGCCTCTCTGGAATCGTGCGCAACACATCGGGATGATTACTAAGTGGACCAAAGTCATACTCATTCAACACTGCCAATATTTCCTCCCCTGTCCATTGCTCCGGTGCCCAGCCCCTTTCTTCAGTCCCATCAAAAGCCTGTGCATCGTCCCTAAATGGATGGTCATGCGGAAGCCAACGACGGTGACGCATCTGGACAATCTTGCTGCAATGAGGACTGGAGCAATCAACAGTCATGCACTCTGAACAAGCCCTGTAACCCCTGGTGACGCTGCCCGACAACATACCCCTCCCAGGAAAGTCACTGATCGTGCCAACAAGCATGGCATGCATCCGGAACATCTCATTTTTGAACCGGTCGTAGACCAGGTGGCCGTTCAGACTCAAGTACCGAAGCTCCTCAATTACGAGTCTCAAATACACATCGAGACACTTTCCCGGATAACCTGGGCCTGGAATCAACAATGTGAGCATGTTATATTCCTTCTTCATGCACATCCACGGTGGAAAGTTGTACGTAATCAAAATAACTGGCCACACACTGTACTGAAGCTCTTTCTTGCCAAAAGGGTTGAAACCGTCGGATGATAGCCCTAGCCAAATATTTCGAACCTCTGATGCAAATTCAGGAAACTCCAACACGTTCTTCTTCCAAGCCTCTCCGTCGGCGGGATGTCTAAGGGTGTCATCGTCAGGCACATTCCTCTCAGCCCACCATCTCATAGCTTCGGCCGTGAAAGCACACATGAACAACCGCTCAAGCCTATCAATCAGCGGGAAGTACCGAAGTATCTTCACAGCTTTCTTGTTCCCTTTAGGAGTGAACTTATACCGCTCTGTATTGCATACTGGGCAGTATTCAAGATCTGCAAGTCCTTCCCCGTAAAACAGAACGCAATCGTATCTGCATGCATGAATCTTGATGTAGGAAAGGCCGAGATCTTTAAGGATATGTCGCACCTTATGATGACTCGTAGGAAGCCGATGTCCGGGGGGCATCGCCCCACCCCATAGCCGAAGCCAATCATCAACCGATTTGACAGTGCCTTTGTTCTCCGTTTTGATCTTCATCACTCCCATGACAGATTCAAGGACAGTCTTACTGCATCCGGGGTACAACGGAGTCTGTTGCAATGCGATCAGGTTGTTGTACTTTTCCATACCACTTGTGTTGACCGGAGATCGGGGTAATGGCTCGAGTGGCTCAATATCAGGGAAACACTCCATCTCCGGAGGTGGGAGTTGCACATCTGGTGCTTCCTCAAAGACACCGCTCTCACGAGGAAACATATCGTTGATCCAGTTCGTTGTTGGATCATTGGAGGAACTCCCTCTCTCGGCAAATTGTCCATGATCATGACGACCCGCAAACTCTGGTTCACCGTGATAAATCCAATTAGTGTATAGGACCCAAAATCCATATCTAGCCAGGTGTTGCTCCACTGTCTCTATGGAAAACCGGTGTCGTGGGGTGGCACACTTGCACTTTTTACACGGACAATAATGAAGTGTAGTGTCTCCACAGTTAGCCATCACAAAATCCAGGAAACTCCTAACTCCATCATGATACGCCTGATCCCATCTTCCAAGGGTAATCCAACTCTTGTTCATCCTGTAAATTCAAGAAATAAATATAGCTATATATAGATATGTATATATGCACGTACTACGTACGTACGCACGTACTAATTAATTAAAAAATTCATCATTACACACACACATATATATATATATACACATGCATCCCTAAATTAATTAAAACATCGTCAATCTCCCTAATTAATTAAACACAATGTATTTTTTATATATACCAACAATATATTTTTAATTACAATTAAATTAATTAATATATATATACATTTTTTCATCAAATTCATCTAAAATCACCTATAAATCAACAATCAATCACTAATCTTCAACAAAACTTCAATTCTATCTAACCAATACAACATATATATCAACCCATTAATAATCTCATCTCAACACATATATATATATATATATATCAAATTAATCACACATTTATTCTAATTAAACTCTAAATTAACACACCTCTGCATATAACCAACTAAATCAACACACACAGCAATATACGTACCTTTCAAGCTTATGGCCGAGGTTTTGGACGATTTCAGAGCGTTTTGGACGATTTCATCGACGAATGAGCTCCCTGCTGCAGAAGGTCGATCTGATATAAGAGTTATAGCCGACGAATACCCTCCTCGTCGGCTATAACCAAAAACTTTTCGTCGGCTATAACTCTTATAGCCGACGAATACCTTCCTCGTCAGCTATAACCAAAAACGTTTCGTCGGCTATAGTTATAGCCGACGAGTTGTCGGCCGTCGTCGGCTATAATATTATAGCCGACGATGTGGCCGACGAAATAGTAATTCGTCGGCTATAAGGAGTTATAGCCGACGAGGTACTATTTCGTCGGCCGTTTTTTCCCATATCGTCGGCTATAACCCCTTTTCTGGTAGTGAACACCCGTGTGGCGGGAGAGGAGCTCCCGACAGACACAACACCACCTAAGATCGTCCCAGCCCCTCGGCGGGCAAGCTTTTTATTCGAGTATTATCACCTTAAGCCCGACCGCACGGGCATTCCGAATATTGTCTGACTCGGTGTCAGAGATGAAGGCCCAAATGGAGGCCAACAAGAGGAAGGCTGCGAGACCGCCAGAGAGCGCGCGGTTCAATGAGCGAGCCGAGCCTTTCTCTCCCAGGGTTCTGGAATCCGGAAGATCAGGCACCCGAAAATCACTAAAACTGACATACTCTGGGGCCGGTTGTCCATACTAACACCTGGACAGCTTCTGATCCCAAACGTGTGCCAAGGGCTACTCTGACGCCGTCTGCTGTAAAATATTCCAAGAGACCCTGCCCGGAGAGGCACTCAGCTGGTTTTTTGAGTTACCGGTGAACTCTATAGAGGCATTCGAGCAGTTGGCCGACAGATTCGTAAGCCGATTCATATTAAGGGTCCCGGACCTCGACAGTTCTCTTTAACTGCAGGCAAGTAGACGGCGAAGAGCTGTGAGCTTTCGTTAACCGTTGGCAAACAGCCATGGCCGGGGTAAGGAACCTGGACAAGAGAATTGCCGAATCGGCCTTCAAGCAGGGTTTCCCGCCTGACAAGTTTTCGTATGTTGTACGGGTGGAGCTCCCGCAGGGTTACGATGAACTAATGGCGATGGCTATCGGGCACGCCCAAGCGGACCACGAAACTTATGGGAGTCGCCAGCACAAGAGAAGGCAGGAGGAGCCGGTGCCTGCCCGGCAGGAAGTCAGACACTGGCAGCAAGGCCACGACCGAGGAGCTTCATCCGACAGAAAACCTAGGAGTTGGGGGAACCAGCAGCGCCGGCGGGACAATTTTGACACCCCCCCAAAGAGGTGGAAAGCCCTCATCCTACCAGCAAACCCCCTGGCAATCATGCGAGTAGGACGACAAGAGGTATTTTCCAATTTAACCTCTTCTTTCGAGGATATCCTGTATGAGAACGGGAACAACATCCCTCCGCCGCCAAAGAGAAAGCACCCAAATAGGAACTTGACCAGGGCGTAGACTGGTAAATACTGCTCTTACCACGATGAAGCCACACACCACAGAAACGACTGCCTTACCTTGAAAACAGCAATAGAGGGACTAGTCCGAAGAGGCAACTTGCAGCGGTATCAAAGAGAACCCGACATGTAGGAACTGCGCGGGACCGGGACTTCATTCCCACGACGCCAAGGCTCGTATGACCGGTCAAAATCTTAAACCGCCCGCTCAAAACCCCCCTCCCCAGCTCAAACCCATAGAGAAGCTCAGCGGTCCAACAACTTGTCAGCCCGAGAATAAAATGCTAATTTTTTTTTCTCTCCCAACACAATTAGCTAGACATTCCAACCTGTTTGACCGGTGTAATTTCAGGAGTCATCTATTCCAACTTTGTTTCCAAGTAAACGCAAAGGGCAAATCATTGGTAGCCAAATCGAGCAAATTGAAAAAGGCATAACACAGACTCAGGCAAAATGTCCCTTCATTAAAACTCAGGGCAATGTTTACAGGGGACTGTGCCACCGGCAAGCAACCCGGTAGGACAAAAAAAATAACAACAACAACAAAAAAGTGTTCAGTGTGGAGTCTGCTAAGGCACTTCCGCCTGCTCCCCCTCTTTAGCAACTGCTCCTTCAGCAGCTGTTCCACCCGCTGCGTCATCCACGACCGGATCGGTTTCTCCCTCCGGGTACTCTTCCACATCTGTTTGTGGCGGTGGTATTTTCGAGGTGTCGAGATAGCCCTTAACCTTCCAGTCGTCAAATGCGTCAGCTATCCCCGCCTTCCGGGCCCGTTTCAGACAGAAACACATAATAATAAAGATAACACAACCAATTCATAATCATGTCCAACATAATATAAGTGAACTAATACATAAACATGTCCAACAAATGATATACCGAATTTAAAATAACCGAATAACATCCACAAAACCACAAAATGCAAAAAAATAAAGTCTCAACCATAACATAAACTTATTCTTCGCTCCTCAACATTATCTTCTCCTCAATAGTTCATTTTTCGGCCATCTCAAATTTTAGCCACTCTAGCTTCATGTTAGGATCATCCATACAACAAAACATTTATCTCTTCTCTTGTTGTATGAATAACCTACTTGCAAAAAAAAAAACATCAGACTACCCTTTCCGACCCCAGATAATGAACCCACAACCTCCATCACTTCTTTATTACTAGTGTCATCACCTGCTCCCGCACTTTTATTGATACTAGAAGTTGATGTGCTTCTACTCTCAATTGCCTCACACATTCTGTCAATTTTTTTGCTAAAAGAACAGCACCTCCCACCCTTCCAGATTTTGTACCCACTCCTTACTCAACTACATCACTTCTTTTTCTTTTAGACTTGGTGGATTTTGGTTCCAATGTTTCATCGAAATCCCCACTCTCTTCAAGATCTCGTTCATTGTTCCTTGCTTTTGGACTTCTAGGCAGAGGTAGTGATGAACCTGGTGTATAAGCATGTTTGCCAGTGGCTGAAGTCCCCTTGAACATTCTGTCCAGTTTCTCTTCAAAATCAGGGTGAATTCCTCTTTTTCGAAACCTTGCAAAATCCGCTTTTTTCTGCACAATAGAGTCAAGAAAAAAAATGTCATCACATGTTTAAGTGAATAAAAGATAAAAGTATTCAAACATCAATAAATAGATTTACATACCGCAATTTTTGCAGTCCACCAGTCGTCAAATACCGCAATGGTTTGGAGCCTATTATCCCACCTGAGACTGGTTTGTTTGTCCTTCAAATCTCTCCATAATCTCCATTGCTCCTTAAGGCCACTACCAGATCGGACAGAATAGCCGACGAAAAAAATTTCGTCTACTATGCCAAATTTTCGTCGGCTATTCCTTCTGCAGACGAAACTTTCGTCGGCTATAATTCGTCGGTAAAACGAATGGCCGACGAAAATAACGAAATCGTCGGCTATTTTCGAGTATGGCCGACGATATTACCGACAAAAATTCATTTTGTCGACCAAACCTGGGCAAAATATCCGACGAAATTCGTCGGATATTTTCGAGTATGGCCGACGATATCGTAAACTATAGCCGACGAAATTCGTCGGCTATTTGTTCTGAAATATAGCCGACGATTTCATCTATTTCGTCGGTTATTTCGTCTGAATATATTAATGTTTTAATAGGTATTAATTAGTTATAGCCGACAAAATAATGTCATTTTCGTCGGCTATAACGGTTATAGCCGACGGAATTTGGTAAAAATCGTCGGCTATAGTACTTATAGCAGACGAAATAATGCCAATATCGTCGGCTATTCTTACATTTTGGGGAAAAAAAAATTAAATTAATTTCTAAATTACCATTCCAAGCAACCTGCAATTCACAATGGCAATCCATGCATTTACACCAACAAGAAACACGTCTAAATAACTTATTATTTAATTTGTTCCAATATACATAAAATATAACCATAATCATCACCTAAAGCACTAAAGTCCACCACGTCATTCCCAGCATACTGCTCTCCATCATGCTCGTCATCCTGCTGAACGAACTGGGGAGGTTGAGGCATTGGAGGTTCAACTAACGGCTGAAACGGGGGCGGGGGTTCAATGCCTTGTTGTTGTGCCGCGAACATAGCATACCACCAGTTTTGTTGGCCGGCGTAGTTGTGTCGCCGAATTCTCTCGAATTCAGCATGCCAACTGGACATATCCAAATGATACTGCTGTGTTCTGCGGTGTTGCTCCTGTGATCTCTGGAACTCGGCCGCCAATTTTGCATTTTCTTCTGCCAATCTCTGCATTTCCCCCCTTATCTGTTGGTTGTCCCCGCCTCCCTTCTTTTGACCTCCCTTAGTGGTCTTCAGGAGCCCTATTCCAGAACTTCCCAAACCCCGGCAGTAGTATTGGTTTGAGCGGTCTGGGAAGGCTGCGTCGAACATCCTCGCTACCGTTTGAACATTCGATCGGTCGATCTGGCGCAGGGCTTCTTGCAGATCTGCCTCTGAAATGTTCGGTTGTGTCTCCCGAACTACTTCCTGCAACACTTCTTCTTCGGCCCGGTTCACCCTCTCCTAATAATTGAACGGGAAAAAAAAAACTATATTTCATCATTAACATATATATACATACAAATACCCATTTATATATTAACATAAATATAACCATTTATATAATTAGGCTACCAATTTATATATATAATTAATTTAACAATTTATATATAACAATTAAAATATACATTAACATATAACCAATATTAACAAATATATAACAATTTATATAATTAATCTACAAATTTATATATATAATTAATCTAACAATTTATACATATAACCAATATATATAACAATTTAACACACACTTAAATATCTAAATTATATACCTAAATTATAAAATTAAAATAAATTGAAAAAAAAACCAAAAAAAACCTTCGGATATGTTTTGGCGGAAGAGGAGGAGGGGAAGGAGGAGGAGGGGGCCGGAGGAGGAGGGGAAGGACCGGAGGAGGCCGGATTTTGTCCGGATGGAGGAGGAGGCCGGATGGAGGTGGAGGGGAAGGAACGGCGCCGATTTGAGGAGGAGGAGGAGGACGAGCAATGGTCTTGGAGGAGACGCACGGCCGATTTGATAAGCGGAGGAGGAGTTTTTGCGGATTTAGGGTTGAAAAAGTCGGGCTGCTGCGGCTTTCTGCTTTTATAGCAGAGAGAATAGCCGACGAATTAAAAGATTTCGTCGGCTATTCTTTGAATGTCGTCGGCTATTCTATGAACATCGTCGGCTATACTTTGGAAGATCAACAGCCGTCTGATCTGAGCCATCCAACGGCGAACAATAAAAAGGCGCAGATCGCAAGAGTTTCGCCGACGAAATATAATTTTCGTCGGCTAAACTGAGAGAATAGCCGACGATTTAAAATATTTCGTCGGCTATGCTTTGGAAAATCAACAGCCGTTGGATCTGAGCCATCCAACGGCGGACAATAAAAAGGTGCGGATCGCAAGAGTTTAGCCGACGACATATAATTTTTGTCGGCTAAACTGTAGGTCAAACCACTAAGTCAAACCTCTAAACGCTTAAAAACGGAAATTAGTCTAGTTAAACGACGGTTTCTGGCCTCACCTTCAACAGATAATAGTTTCAAATCAATGAGACGCAACTAATCGTATAAAAATTTTACAAAATTGATTTATCGAACGTCAGGCTACCCATAGGAAAACGAAAGTAAAAAACAGTTAACCGCAACATTCGGCACACAAAGTTTATCGGAATCTTGTCATTTTTCAACCGTAGACGTATTTCATTATTTCGGTCATATCTTATTTCAAAACATTTTTGCATTTGAAGAGTCTACGTATAGTAACTATCTAAAACTATACATTCACTTAAACACTTAGTAAACAAGTTAAGGAACATTAGTGCATATGTTCTGATTTTGAATCTAAAAGTTTAGAAAATCTATTCCAACCGTGAGATATCACCATTAAGATTAAATACATGTATGGAAAAAAATCCAACTCCAGCTGACAACGTTAAAGGCTCGATCGGAACGGTCAACCGGGTGAGTCAAACCTCTAAACGCTTAGAAATGGTAATTGGCCTGTCTAAATGACGTTTTTTGGCCTGACCTTCAACAGATAATAGTTTCAAATCGATGAGATGCAACTAATCGTATAAAAATTTTCCTCAAAATATTTACCGAAGGTAACGCTACCGTTAGGGAAACGAAGGAATAAAACCTTTGACCGCATCTTTCGCCGCTCAGATTTTATCAGAATCTTGTCATTTTTCAACCGTAGACGTATTTCATTATTTCGATCATATCTTATTTCATAACATTTTTGTATTTGAAGGATGAAGCAATGGTTTATCGTTAGTGATAGAAAATGGAATATGGTCATTTTTTGGTTTTTTTTTTTTAAAATCATAGCCGATGAGAGACCCGTACTCATCGGCTATTCTTTTGTCATTTTCTGTCTAAAATAAAATATGTATTTTTCATTATTTCGTCGGCCAAAATTTCAAAAGTTTTCGTCGGCTAATGTTTCAGAGAAAGGCCGACGAAAATCCAAAATCGTCGACTGAAATTTGAATATAGTAGACGATTTTTGTTTATACTAACGAAAAAACAATATCGTCGGTTATGGTTAGACTATGGCCGACGATTTTGTTTTTCCACCGACGAAAAATAAAATCGTCGGCCATTCTATAGAATTACCGACGAAAATTTTTAGTCGTCGGCCGTTTTTTTTTTTTTCGTCGGGAAAAACCTTTTTTCTGGTAGTGGTATCCCATTTATTTTTTAGTTGTTTTTTTTTGTATAATTTTTACCTGCTTCATTATTAAAACGACTTAGCACATTATACCATCCTTCTTTGTTAAGATGTGTGTTTGGACGATTATTTTGTTCCATCTCTTTGATACATAGCTTACAAAATACATCTACTAGGACATCATTCCAATTGGCCGATTCTTTTCCCATCTAGGTAGACAACAAAGTAATGCAGAAATCAGCATATATCTCACACTTTCTCTACTTAAAAGGCAATACTCTTATGGTTAATATCATCAAATGAAATCATAAGGAAATCAACTATAGCTTCTTAGCTATTCAATGGTGACTCAAGAATGAAACCATTTTCAATATCCCACTAAATTAATCCTATATATGATGATGAAGAGTACTACTGTGTCCGTATAGAGAAACAAAATTTTAGTATTAAACATTGATTCATCATATTAACTCTTAAACTAGATTAAACTCATCACATGCCCTACAAGAATACAAAATATTTTAGACCACAAAACCCAATATTAATCAAAGAGAAATGAATCAATGTTTACAAGTCACCCGAGGCCATGCCTTTGTAGAAAAATACAAAACCAAGCACTACCTTCGTCTTTAGTTTTTCTTTTCTTTTTCTTATGGGTCATTATATATTAATTCTATAATCACATCACAAAAAACTACAACAGACTAATCAGTACCAAATGGATATGAGATTATATTCGAAATATAGGAAAATGAGAGTCGATTGACCATGTAAAAATGTTAATAACTATTGTACATAGAATGCAATCAAAACATAGAGAAAAGATGAAGAAATAAACCTATAAAAACTATAGAGATGGAAGGGAGAAAGGTTCACCTGCATGCCTTAGTTTCTTGTATTAGGTTGAGCAGCTACAAAAACACCAAGAAGGAAAGAGAACTGAAATGGAGGCGTGGGTTTCTAGCTTAGGTTTATATAATGGTAGTCTTGTAATTAGTGGACATTGACAATGATACCCATCGTCATTTTTTAAAATTCATTAATTCGCGAAAAATGAAAACACGGTGACTTATAAATATAAGGTGGGTAGGAGCAGCTTCTCATTTTCTATTGAAAATGACCCATACTTTTTTTAAAAGGCTAATGACATGTTGTATTACCAAACATAAAACTATTTCGTGCTTATAAGCAGAGGAGCTTATACTTACTTATAAGCTCTCCCAAACGTAACTTTACATATTAAAAAAAAAAAAAAGTGGGAATATTCTGGTGACGACGGTTGTGGTGCCCAAACCTACTCCCCCTAGTAGTAGTCCCAGCACGTACAATCCCAACTTTTATGGGGTATTGTATCGTAACGGTAGCTTAACCCGGGCTTTGAATGGGATTAAATTACAGCATGGCCGACAATCTGGCCGATCCGAAATTGATTCCTCCTTAGGTCTTTGATCAGAGTGCAAATTACTTCAGAAAAAAACCTTTCTTCCCAATACCAATTGAACTGGACTTTAGGCTTACAGAAGAGGAGATACTGAAAATTATAGAATTACATTACTCGCTCTTAAAGGAAGACAGCGTTCCTCACGTAAATTATGGGAATTTAACGAAGTTGAAGGGCGTCGATACTGAACCCAGAGCATCAAAACGAAAAAGAAAACCAAAGGTGGCGTTTATGGAGGATACGGGATCAACAACTCTCAAACGTACTTAGAAAACATATGTCCCTCTCTACCTCAATGGGTCGTGGTAGAGGCCACGGGCGTCATGGTAGGGGAAGGGGTCGCGGCAAGGCTGAGGCCTTACCATGTGACTTAAGCAACGGGTTGACGACTTATTATGAGACTGAAAATAAGGGGGATTTAACCCACCCCCTTGGTCGTGGCAGCTAGCCATCAACATCCGCAGATGATCAATGAGTTCTCTCTCTTGGAATCATCAAGGCTTGGAGAAAGATTTGGCAGTTCAAGCACTAAGAGAGATTACTGGCTCCCATGATCCTAGATCACATTCCTCTCGAAGACACATAAGAAAGATGGCTATGTCAATGCTACACGAATAGCATTGGGTTATAGTGATGGTTATTTGGTTTCACTGATTGGTACAGATAGTGGGTTAATTTTACGGTGAAGACCGGAGTATAAGGTTGATGTAATTGATATTTGTAAGTTATTTGATGACTTTATTATAACATGTTAAGGTTCAAATGTCAGATAAGAACTCACAACAATTGGATGAATGATCCGTAGTTTTATTGAATGTAACTGATTGGCTTTTATACAGCCTTTACAATGAAAACAGAAATCCACAAATACAGCCCACTTTGCACCTATATCGGCAAGTGGTAAAACAGAACTTTGAACAATTCAAAACAGCAATAAACTAGCTAAAGACCGAGTCTTATTCCTAAAGAACTAAGTTATGTGCTAGCACGATCTTCATTCAGTTAACTCCAACATTCCCTCCCTTGAACTGAAGCATTAGTTCACAGCAGGAGCCTTGCAAACACCTATCTCCTCTCGCAGCTTCTGGAAAGTTTCAAGCTTAAGTGGCTTGGTCATGAGATCAGCTAACTGATCACGAGTTCCACATAACTTCAGCTGTACAACTCCCTCTTTGGTGAGATCACGAAGAAAATGGTAGCGTACCCTTATGTGCTTAGTGCGCCCATGAAAAACTGAGTTCTTAGAAAGCTTGATGGTAGACGTGTTGTCACACATGATAATAGTTCCTCCAGCTTGCTCATGGTCAATTTCTTCCATGACTTTTCTCATCCAAATAGCTTGGCAAACACAGGCCACGGATGCCACAAATTCCGCCTCTGTAGTTGAGAGTGTAGCTATTGGCTGCTTCCTAGAGGACCAAGCAACAACAGCTCCACTCAACAGAAACACATAACCTGATGTGCTCTTACTGTCTTCAACATCACCCGCATAGTCACTGTCTGTATACCCTATCAGCTCGGTGTTACCTCCTCTTTTGTAGAACACTCCATAATCAACAGTGCCTTGCAAGTATCTCAGAATTCTTTTGGCAATAGCAAAGTGCAACAGTGTAGGTTTGGACATGTAGCGACTAATGAGACTTACAACATATATAAGATCTGGTCTGGTGGTCGTTAAGTACATTAGACTTCCTACAATTTGTTTGAATAACGTGGCATCAACTTGTTTTCCACCTTCATCGCTATGAATTTTCTGTCCAGGCACTATTGGGTTGTGAACTGCATTACACTCAGCCATGCCAAACCTGCTCAACACCTCCGCTGCATACTTTCTCTGACAAATATATACTCCTTATGAATTCTGTAACACTTCGATTCCCAAGAAAAACTTAAGCTCTCCCAAATCAGTCATCTCAAATTCTCTTTTCATGGAGCACTTGAACTCTCTAATCATCTCATCATTGTTACTAGTGAAAAGTAAATCATCAACATAAATACTTACAATGAGAATGCTATCTCCATTGATCTTCACAAATAATGTCTGTTCACTTGGACTGGAAATAAACCCCTCCTTCAAAAAATAATATTCAATTCGGCTAAACCAAGCTCTTGGTGCTTGTTTTAAGCCGTAGAGAGCCTTGTGTAACTTGTACACCAAGTGTTCATTTCCAATCTTCACATAACCTTTCGGTTGCTCAACATAGACATCCTCTTCCAATTTACCATGTAGGAAAGCTGATTTCACGTCTAACTGATGAAGCCTCCTCCCGTTTTGAGCAGCTAGAGCTATTAATAGTCTAACAGTGTCCATCCTTGCTACTGGGGCATATACCTCTGAATAGTCAACACCATAGCGCTGTGAGTAGCCTTTGACAACCAACCTTGCTTTGTGCTTGCTCACATTCCCATGTTCATCCAGCTTAGTCTTATACACCCATTTAACTCCTATTTTCTTGGCTCCTGTAGGTAGTTCAACCAAACTCCAAGTCTGATTTTTGTTGATAGAGTCTATCTCTTCGTTCATAGCTCTCCTCCAAGTTGAAATCTGAACTGCCTCTTCAAAAGTTTCGGGGTCCATTGTCACCATTAGTGCCACATCATCTTCCTCCTCTTCAGATAGTCCCTCACCAGAGACATAATCTGTTGCCCAAGCAGGAGAGCCTCGAATTCTACCCTCCCTCAGTTCCAAAACTTCCTCACCAACTGGAAAGTTTGCTCCATTTGCTGCAACTTCTGCAGCCACTTCAACTTCCTGCTCATTCACTACTCCTCTGGTACCAGCTGCAACTTCTGCAGCCACTTCAACTTCCTGCTCATTCACTACTCCTTTGGTACCATCATCCCATTCAAACTCTGTTGACTCATTTTTTTCACAATCAGCCCCCCAATTCCAGCCACTGTCTTCCTCAAAGACTACGTCCCGGCTGATATGAACTTTTTCAGCAATGGGATCGTACATTTTATGAGCTTTGGATTGCTCACTGTAGCCAAGTAAAACACATTTCACACTCTTGTCATCCAACTTAACCCTTCTTGCGTCAGGAATGTGAACGTGCCCTACACAACCAAAGACCCGAAAGTGCTCTACAGAAGGCTTTTGACCACTCCATGCCTCCTCTGGAGTCATATTCTTCACAGCTAGGGTAGGTGACCGATTCAAGACATGTATTGTCCACCTTGCAGCTTCCTGCCAAAAAGACTTAGGAACCCTTTTTTCAGAGAGTATTGATCTAACCAAGTTCATCACAGTTTGGTTTTTACGCTCAGCCACTCCGTTTTACTGTGGAGTGTATGAGGTGGTGAGCTGTCTTCTTATACCATATTCCCTACAGAAGTCATTGAACTCAGCAGAATTAAACTCACCCCCTATGTCCGTTCTAAGGCACTTAATAGGTGAACCAATCTCCTTTTCAACTAAGGCCTTGAAACGCTTGAAATGATGAAAGACCTCAGACTTTAGTGATAAGAAATAACCCCATGTTTTACGTGAAAAATCATCTATAAGACATAGCAAGTACCTCTTCTCTCCACTTGACATTGGTGATATAGGTCCACATAAATCTGCATGAACTAGTTGCAACCTCTCTGAAGCTCTCCATAAACTTGCTTTAGGAATTGGAGTGCGATGCTGTTTGCCTTTCATACATGCTTCACATAGCTCTCTTGGGGCTGCAATCTCTGGCAGATCTAACACCATCTTCTTGGAATGCAACATGCATAATCCCTTGTAGCTAAGATGAACATAGCGGTGATGCCAAATTCTCGATTGATCGACATTATCAACTTGAAGGTATTCATCACTCTCTTTTGCTGTGGAAGTCTCACCCAACAGAGCAAACATCCTAATTGCACTCATTACAGATTCAGCCATCTTTCCCTTCAGAGGATGGAACAAACTGCACACACCATTTTGAAAGAGAACAGCCACATTTTTCTCTTGAAACTGTCCGACACTGAGGAGATTGTTTCTGAGCTCAGGTATATAATAAACATCACCACTGGCATAGTTAACTCCTTTCAACACAACTTTTACCACTCCTTTTCCTCTCACCATCAATCTAGTATTATTTCCAAGTTTAACAGAGTGTGAAAAAATAGTATCCAAGCTTGAAAACATACCAGAGTCACCACACATATGATTCGAACACCCAGAATCAACAAACCAGACATTACTCCTCTTGGCTTCATGAAGCTCCACATACGCCATCAACAACATCTCTTCTTCCTCCTCTAGCTCAGCATAGTTAGCCTCCTTGTTCCAAGTAGGGCATTCGTACTGAAAATGCCCTAACTTATGACACTTGTAACACTCAATCGTTGTCTTGTTGAAAGTTGCTCTACCTCGTCTTCGTCCTCGTCCTCTGAACGCCGTTGCTGACGATCTTCCTTTGAGGTGGCCCTCAATTTTCAGCACTTGATCCTCACTCTCACGAGTAATCCTCCGAAATTTCTGCTCATGCACCACTAACGAGCTTTGCAGTTCATCAATGGACATGGTGTCTGTGTCCTTCGCCTCTTCGATTGACACAACAACATAAGTAAACTTATCTGTGAGTGTTCGAAGGATCTTCTCCACAATCTTCGAATCTGCCATTTCTTCCCCGTTGTTCCGCATTTGATTTGCCACAGTCATCGCACGTGCGAAGTACTCAGTGATGCTTTCATCATTTTTCATGGCCAGAATTTCGAACTCTCTCCTCAATGAATTAAGAAGAGATTTCTTCACCTTGACGTTTCCACCAAATTTCAGCTTCATTGAATCCCACACTATCTTGGCTGTGCGGCGATCCAAGATCTGTTGAAAGACAGTACGATCAATGGCTTGGAAAAGATAGTGCTTGACCTGATGATCTTTGGTGACTGCATCCTCTAGCAGAGTTTGCTGTGCCTCCGTCAGTCTTGTTACATCAGTTGGAGTTTCAACTCCATGTTCCACACAGCTCCACAAGCCCTTTGCCCTAAGAAAATTCTCCATCAGCTCACTCCAATGGTCGTAATGACCATCAAAGTGAGGTATTTTCATCGGTGTTTTATCCTCACTCATCTCTCTTGTTTGATCACTCCGAGATTGCAGCTCTTCTCCAGGCCCAAACTGGGCTCTGATACCAAATGTTAAGGTTCAAATGTCAGATAACAAATCACAACAATTGGATGAATGATCCGTAGTTTTATTGAATGTAACTGATTGGCTTTTATACAGCCTTTACAATGAAAACAGAAATCCACAAATGCAGCCCACTTTGCACCTATATCGGCAAGTGGTAAAACAGAACTTTGAACAATTCAAAACAACAATAAACTAGCTAAAGACCGAGTCTTATTTCTAAAGAACTAAGTTATGTGCTAGTACGATCTTCATTCAGTTAACTCCAACATAACACTTCTTGGTACTTGGAATGAAGTGAGGTTCACTTGGGTTTATGACCCACCCTATGCAAAAGATAAGGCAAGCTTTTGGGAAGCATGATATAAGTGGTAATCATGTTGATAATATCCCATGGGTTGTGATAGGGAACCTCAATGAAATTGTCACATGATTCCTTTGTGCGTGAGAGTGGCTCTACATCGGTTCCTGGCAAACATGGTTTCCTTCATAATTTTATCGATACTAACTGTTTGTTAGACATTGACTACATAGGGTCAAGTTTTACTAGGATTCGTACGGAAAGGTGGAGTTGTGATACTTCAAGAGAGACTGGATAGATGTTTACTGAATGAGAGTTGGATTATATGATGGCCTAATTCTTGCTTAATCCATTCGGCTAGGATTGGGTCCGACCATAATCCAATTATACTCACAACTGTAGTGGCTCTGGCTAAACGAAAGTCTCCTTTCCGATTTGAAGTTGCTTGGGCTAATAAAGATGAGCCCAAAAAGATTATATCATATTGTTTGAGGTCTGACTCTATATTTTCCAAGTATTAACTAGTGGAATACTAATCTGCTTGTTTTCCGTAACAACCTCCATGATTGGAGGAGAAACCGTTTTCCCACTTGCAATAAGGAAGATATCATAATATCATGTTTTAGTTCAGTTGGATGAGCTACAAGTGGATGACCCATTTGACTTTACTGAGGTACAAAGTTGAAGGTATATTGGCCTCCATGAGTTGATGAAGGTTAAAGGCTAATTGCATGGAGTTTCAGAAGGAAACTTTGGAGCTTTCAAACCAAGAATATTTCAGAAAGGAAGAAAATGAAAAGTAAGAATACTTTCCTTGTTGGCCTAGGAAAGTCATGAATTTAAGATGTGTTGACAGTAGCCACAGAGGGGCTACAGCAGGCCCACAGACCCGCAGCTAGTGTACCAGGGGCCGGCCCGAGGCCCGGGACCGGATCACCAGCACCCGGCCTCGGGGTCCAGCAGTCTATCCTGCTACCAGGAGCCCGGGGTCCGGGGGCGCCTGCCTGCCAAAGAGGTCACCAAAGCTGCCTTTTGGTATGCAAACAGAAGGAAACCAGTCCCACATCGAAGAGTATGGCCAGACCTCACTCCTAGCCACCTATATAAGGGCCTCAACTACCCTCATTAATAGGTAACTGATCCTTCCTACCGCTTATATACGTGCTTAAGTTATATCTATTCCAACTATACTAACATAGGCATCGGAGAGGAGAAGACCGGCCCGCCCGGTATTCCCCTTAGTAAGCAGGTTTGCAGGAGATCATACGAAGATTCATCTGTCTCTATCAGGCCCCAGGGTTTGTGCAGAAACAATTGGCGCCGTCTGTGGGAAGTTTGGACAAGAAACCACGTAAGCACTATCGATGGCAGAGAATTCGGAAGCAAGACAGGAAAGGAATACCACCAAGGAGCAGCGTGTTGCACTAGTGCAAACGCTTGTTTCCACCCCGGTCGTTATGCGGGAGCAGCGCGGCGACCAGGGCGATCAGGAAGGCGGGAGCTGTGGGAGGCCGACCGGCACGCCGGGGCCACACCACGACAGCTCGCGCGGGAAAGGCCTGGCGGAGGATGACAGATCTGTGCACCGGGGCTTTTCTCTGATGTTCTCGGATGATCCGAGTGAGCGAGAGGAGAGCCCGCGCTGTAACAGTGACCGGGACACCACGTACAGCCCCGACCAGAGCAGTATGGCGGGGGAGATACGGGCAATGGCCGCAGAGGTCAGTCGCCTGCGTGAGGAGGGCGACCGGGATAGAGCCAAGTCCAACGCCCGGTATGAAGAAATGGAGGCGGTGAACGCTGCCCTGGTAGCCGCTCTGGAGAGAGGACAACAGCGCAACGACGCTATGGTCAGGGCACAGGCACCCCCGCCAGTTCGATCTCAGCATTTTGAAGCGGGGCAGTCATCGGGCGGTAGGCCCAGTGATCCCGGGCGAACAGATTCGCCGGCCGGCACGGCCCCGCCAAAGAGCACGCCGACGCCTCGCCAGCCCCACACTTCGTTCGAGGATGAAGCCGTGACCCCGACTGTACGGGCATTGCAGATGCTCGCCGACACTGTGTCGGATTTGAAGGCCCAAATGGAGGCCAACGAGAGAAGAGCGGCACGACCGATGGAAGACGCAAAGTTCAACGAGCGCATGGGCCCTTTCTTGCACCGGGTTATGGAGTCGGGGAGGTCTGGTAACCAGAAGTCCCTCAAGCTCACCTACTCGGGGTCCGGCTGCCCGTACCAGCACCTGGATAGTTTCCGGTCCCAGACGTGCGCCAAGGGCTACTCCGATGCAGTATGCTGCAATATTTTCCAGGAAACTCTGTCTGGAGAGGCGCTTAGCTGGTTTTATGAGCTTCCGGCAAATTCAATCGAGGCCTTCGAACAGTTGGCCGACCGGTTTGTAGGCCGCTTCATCCTCCGGGTCGAGGGAGCCCGGACATCGACCATCCTTTTTAACTGCATGCAAGTGCCCGGCGAGGAATTGAGAACTTTCGTCAACCGTTGGCAGACGAAGACGGCCGGGGTTCGGAACCTTGACAAAGGTATCGCCGAGATGGCATTCAAGCAAGGACTCCGGCCGGGAAAATTTTCCTACGCCGTACGGGTGGAACTCCCGCAGGGGTATGACGAGTTAATGGCAATGGCCATCCGGCACGCTCAGGCAGATCACGAGATGTACGGGCATCACCTGCTGAAGAGGAAGCGGGACGAGCAGCAGGAAGACCACCCCCGGGAGGAGCACCCCCCGCCCAGCCAAGAAGGCAAGCCAAGCCAGCGGACCGAGAACCGATCCGCTCGACCGAGCCTGCCCAGTAGAAATTGGGGGCAACGGCAGCAAATGCCCTATCATGATAAACCCCAGAACGAGCACAAGCCGGCGCAGTTCCGGCAAGAACGCCCCCTGGCAATCATGCTAGCACAACCGGCCGGTCAAGAGGTCTTCACCGCTCTCACCTCTTCGTACGAGGACATTTTGCTCGAGAACGGGAGCATCATTCCGCCACTGCCCAGGCGAAAGTACCCGAAGGGGAAGCTTACCACGGCGCAAATGGGCAAGTACTGCTCCTATCATGATGAGGCTACTCATCGAACGAGCCAGTGCTGTGCTCTTAAGACAGCGGTGGAGGGTTTGATTAGTAACGGCCAGCTCTAACGGTATATAGGGGTAACACATGCAGATCCCGACCGGAAGCCGTTCCAGCAAGTTTACAAAAAAGAGCAAGGGCAAAATCCTAAGGAGCTATGCCTCCCCCCTCAGCGGGCAATCCGCCAGCCTCTCCGGATGAAGCAGCCGCGCCTTCAACAATCTGAGGTCCACCCTCCCCTTCCGGTTGCTCTTCCGCCGACTGCTCATGGATATCCGACTGCTCATGGATATCCTCATCAGCGGCCTTCGGCATCCGGAAAGTATCCAGGTACCCCTTCTGCTCCCATTCCGTGTACGCGTCCGCGATGCCCGATTCCCTGGCCTTCTCCAGGAACTGAAGGAACTGATCGCTCTTATGGTATTTGAGAACAACCCGCTCGTAGAGTTCCGGGTCCTCTTCCCCGGCTGCAGCGGCAGAGGCGGCGCACACAGCAGTAGCTCCCACCTGGAGCTCGTCCACCCTGGCCTCCAGTTCGGCCCTCTCCTCCTCAGCCAGCTCCTTCTCCCTCTCCAGGCTCCGGACCTACTCCTCCAGCTTGGCCACCTGCTTCTTGGCCCTCTCCTCCAATCTAGCCTTCTCCCGCTCCAGCCGGGACTTCTCTGCTTCCAGCCGCTCTCGGGCTTCTGTCAGCTCGGCCATCTGCCTCTTCAGCTCCTCGCTCGGATCGGGCTGGTACAGATTGTACAGCAACTGCATAACAACAGAGAGCCAATTAAGCAAGCAACAAAGGAAGTGAGTTACGAGCGGTGCAATGGCACCAAGCAATTCTTACATGCAGGACCGACTCCTTGAACTTTTGGCGCTTCCCGCCCGCCAAGGCTCCGGTGACCTCAGATCTGTCCAGACCAAGGCCGGCCAGGTCTGCCACCAGCTGCCGGGCGAGTGCACTCTCCGGGCTTCCCCTCTGTGCCTCCGCAGGCACGGGGCTACTCTGCCGGGCAGCCGCAGCTTTTTCCCCAGCGGAACTCGGTGCACCGCTGGTTACCTTGAGCCGTTTGGCCAGATTCTCACCGGACGACCCGCCGGTCAGCGTCACCAGCGTGGAGGGAGGAACGTCCATGATCCTCCGCATCTTCTCACCCTGGCCATTCGGTGAAGAAGATCGTGCGCCTCATCGGGTGACCCAGGTGACGAGCGGGACTGATCCCGGATGGTACGGAATCCGGCTCACTCCACCGGGTATCTTTAGTGGCCCCCCCGGTAGTCTTGCCCTTACCGGGTCCCACCTTGGGCACAGCAGGGTGGCTCTTCACACGCCTCAGGACATAGCCGTCGTCCTCAACATCCATGGCCCTCAGTTCGGGATGAACCGTAAGCCGACTTGACTTCTCGTCCACCGAGGTCCGCGAAACGGCCTCGCCTTTCTCCTTCAGCCTCGCGAGAAGGTCTTCACCATCCATGGATAGGGTGGTGTCGGGTTTGATGACCGCCCGGGAAGATGCACCTGCAGCACGAGCAAAGGTTAGTATTTAAAACAGTTAGCAAAAGTGTCACCGCTAGCACTTGCTACTCACCGGGATCTCGCCCGAGACAGCAATAATCCAACACTTCCCGCCGGATGAAGTTGTAAGAGCTCCGTTCGAGATCGTCCCAACATCCGAGTATGGTCGTGATCCTCTCCTGCTCCAACTCGGATAGCTCGAACGATTGATCTCCAGGGGGCTGGAAGGCACCAGGAACCCGGTACATCTTACTCCTCTTCTGCCACTTACCACCCGCCATCACCACCTTCTTCCTCCAGCTGTTATCCACCCAAGAAGGCACATTGGTGATGATAGGTTGAAAGCACCGGGTGCTGAAGGACAGACAACCCCGAGACCCTCACTTCTTCTAGTATGATAACATGTACAGTGCCCGAAATTCGTTTACCGTTGGCATACTCATCCCGGACAACTCGTACAGACAGCCGAGGCTCAGCAGTCGCCTCCACTGGAGCCCTGGAAGCTGCGCGGGAGATACTTGCAGTGCACTGAGCATGTACTGCACGAAGTCTGGCAGCGGGAGTGAAAACCCGTGGCGAAACTGGTCTAGATGTACGGCAACCCAACCTGCCTCCGGGTTACAAGCTGACTCTCCGGGATTCAGTGGCCGTAGCGCCACCTCATCCGGGATACTCCACGTCTCCCGGAACACAGCAATCTCTCCAAGGTTCATGCTACCCTCCGGCTCATCGCACACCACGACACCTTTCCCTCTCCCGATGGTGTAGCTCACGGGCGGAGCACCAGCAAGGCGCACCCCGTGCGGTATTTCCTCAGATCCTAAGGATCCGGAAGACGAAGTCCCGCTCCGGGAGCGGTCAGCGGCTTCAGACACCGGGGATTCCGAACCAAGCCAGTCCTCCAGTCTCTCCTCATCGTCCACGACGGGACGCCTGACGGCCGATTCGGAAGCCCCATCAGAACTTGTAGAAGACATTTTTAACCTAAGGGAAAGAAAAACAAAACCCTAGCGCTGGTCAGCAACAAGCTAGAACAGCGCCCTCTGCGGCCCCTCCCCAAGTTTACCGTAGACACTCCGCTTAAAACAACTCAGTCGGCGACAGAGATCCCCTCTCCCCGCCGCAAAAACACTGAAAAGAAAAGCAAGAACAACACCAGGCAAAGAAAGCAAGAACTTACCGATTAGTATGCTCAACCGAGGAAAGTCCGCCCTGCGAAAGCAGCGAGCAATGGTAGGAGAAGAGTAAAAGAGCACTTGAGGCAACGGATGTCGCGGGGCACCTCCACAGAGTTTTCGCCGGATTTCTCTCTCTTATTCTCTCTGACCAAGCAGCAAAACAGAACTTGAGAAGGCAGAGGAGGCCTTTTTATAGAGAGGTCCGGTGCCCTAGGCGCTTGTAATCCCCCCCAAAACACGCAATCAGAGCAACTCAAACGCCCGCGAATCCAGACCCTCCATCTCAGACTGCTCCCTACCAGCACGTGTCCCAGCATCAGTAAACTTCCCACGCCATCACAACTGATGAGACTGATGGACTTCCTCCTTAAATGCATGTCAGCTGGCGACATGTAAGGGAGTTAGGAGCGGGAACCGAGGCGTCAGGCCCCCCCCCCCCCCCACTTCCCCAGGCTCCACGACTCCATGGCAGTTCACGGTTAGGTATCATTCAACCGGCTGCATGGCATCTTCACTGCAAGTCACCGGTTATGATCTTTCAACCGGCTTGAAGACCTCTCACCGGTTATGAGTTTTTCAACCGCTTCGAGAGCATTGTTCCGGGTATGAGCCATCCATCCAGTACCATGGCAGTTCACGGTTAGGTATCATTCAACCAGCTGCATGGCATCTTCACTGCAAGTCACCGGTTATGATCTTTCAACCGGCTTGAAGACCTCTCACTAGTTATGAGTTTTTCAACCGCTTCGAGAGCATTGTTCCGGGTATGAGCCATCCATCCGGTACCATGGCAGTTCACGGTTAGGTATCATTCAACCGGCTGCATGGCATCTTCACTGCAAGTCACCGGTTATGATCTTTCAACCGGCTTGAAGACCTCTCACCGGTTATGAGTTTTTCAACCGCCTCGAGAGCATTGTTCCGGGTATGAGCCATCCATCCGGTACCATGGCAGTTCACGGTTAGGTATCATTCAACCGGCTGCATGGCATCTCACCGGTTAGGTAACATTCAACCGACTAGAGACCATCTCACCGGTTATGATCATCCAACCGGCTCGAGAGCATTTTTCCGGGTATGAGATCCACCCGGCCCCATGGCATCTCACTGGGGGACTCGTCTCGATATGGCAGAACGCCCGGTCGAGATCCACCCGGCTCCATGGCATGACCCCGGTTATGAGAACATTCGACCGGCATGGGCTTTATACACCCGGGTGAGTTTACATCTAACACATGTACTCTTGTCCAGCAGGATAAAAACCCTCCATCGCACTGAACTGCGATCAATGTGGGGCTCCACGGCGAGATTTGTCACCTCAACGCCACCCCATTACCTCAACGCTTACTCCAACACAAGCTGAGAAGAACTAGCAAGTGTTGACCGGTGCCTCAGCATACCGCAACACCGGGGCCACCTCCCCGCAGCCTAGCAATATGGACTCGTCTCGATATGGCAGAACGCCCGGTCGAGGTCCCATACTCACCGACTCGTCTCGATATGGCAGAACGCCCGGTCGAGGTCTGGTGCACAAGTTCACTTGGGGGACTCGTCTCGATATGGCAGAACGCCCGGTCGAGGTCCCATACTCACCGACTCATCTCGATATGGCATAACGCCCGATCGAGGTCTGGTGCACAAGTTCACTTGGGGGACTCGTCTCGATATGGCAGAACGCCCGGTCGAGGTCCCATACTCTCCGACTCGTCTCGATATGGCAGAACGCCCAGTCGAGATCTCATGCTCTCCGGCTCGCTCTGATATGGCAGAACGCGGGGTCCAGGTTCCATGCACAAATCTACTGCATGGCGGATTTCAACGCCCCATTATCATTCCATGCACACATCTATTGCATGGTTTCAACGCCCCATTATCATTCCATGCACACATCTATTGCATGGCGGATTTCAACGTCCCACTATCATCTCACGCACTCTCCGGGTTTCACCCCGCTCCATGCTCATAACACTACAACACTTGAGCACAGTACTACTTATATTGCAAACATACTCATAAACTGTTGCACATCATCGGTTAATAGGTACTCACCCCGGTCACGCCCAATCTTCAACGCGGACTTGGGGGACTGGGCACCGTTGGGTTGATAACCCTGCGGGTGTGCGGGACAAGGGCAAGACAGTTTAAGTCCCCATTCAAGATTGCACTTGACCGGGAACTTGGGGGACTTGTTGACAGTAGCCACAGAGGGGCTACAGCAGGCCCACAGACCCGCAACTAGTGTACCAGGGGCCGGCCCAAGGCCCGGGACCGGATCACCAGCACCCGACCTCGGGGTCCAGCAGTCTATCCTGCTACCAAGGGCCCGGGGTCCGGGGGCGCCTGCCTGCCAAAGAGGTCACCAAAGCTGCCCTTTGGTATGCAAACAGAAGGAAACCAGTCCCACATCAAAGAGTAAGGCCAGACCTCACTCCTGGCCACCTATATAAGGGCCTCAACTACCCTCATTAATAGGTAATTGATCCTTCCTACCGCTTATATACGTGCTTAAGTTATATCTATTCCAACTATACTAACTTAGGCATCGGAGAGGAGAAGACCGGCCCGCCCGGTATTTCCCTTAGTAAGCAGGTTTGCAGGAGTTCATATGAAGATTCATCTGTCTCTATCAGGCCCCAGGGTTTGTGCAGAAACAAGATGGAAACCTATTCAAGATGGAATTCTATCACCATAATCAAGGTTCGGCCGAGTGACAATTATGGTATATATCCTTTGACTATTGTGATTGAATATAATTCATTCAAGGGAATTATGAGTGGCCTTATCCTAATTTGGTAGGAAATATATTGTTAAGGCATATGACATATTTTATATTCAAATTGAATTAAAATATGGAATATACCTTTTATATAAGTGGTGTAAAAGGTAGTTAGCATATTTGATTAATTGTGTAATCAAAAGCAAAGTTGTAACCCTATTTATAAAGGGAGAAATCGGCAAAGAAGAGGGTGTCGAATCATGTTGAGTATTTGAACCAAAAGAGAAGAAAGTGTAAGACCTTCGTGGCATCTCGAGTGTAAGACCTTCGTGGCTTCTCAACGTAAGACCTTCATGGCAATCAAGACCTTCGTGGCATCGTGCACTTGCGTGGTTAGTCAAGTGTGAGATACTTGCGTGTTTAGTCAAGTAAGAGATACTTGCGTGTTTAGTCAAGTAAGAAACACTTGCGTGTTTAGTCAAGTGTGAAGTAATTTATTTTTGAGAATAAGTTTATCATTAATTGTAAACTTTTATTCAATAGTAAAATAAGTTTCTTCGTTAAATTTCCGCTGCATTAACTTTATTTGTTTCCATCTAGTATTTTCAAAGGTGTAGTTACTGCTAAGTTGGGATCTATATGGTTGATGGAAGAGAAGACTTGCATCAACGGTCAAGAATAAAGTGGTTAAAGGAACTCAAATACCAAGTTTTTTCCTCTCACTACTTTACACCGGAGGCAAAGGAACCAGATTTTTAAGATACCAAATGATTTGGATTGTTGGGTTATCGGGTTATCGGGGAAGACCAAGTCCTTTGAGGCACAATTCAGAAGATTTTCATTACCAGCTCGGAGGAATTGTTTCCGTAACAGATGAGATGAATGTGGATTTATATCACCCTTTTTCCTTCGAACGTTCGTCACACTAATTCCAAGATTGAATCTTTCAACCATTGTCGGTTCGACAATGGGATTCTTTTCACCTTTCCTTTAACATGACCTAACAAACACCCGCTAACTGTGGAACTAGTCTCCCTATTTGCAAAAACACCGGGGACTTAACCTACTAAGAGGCAAACGCAAATGTAACTCGTCTTTGCACCTACATCGACCCTCTCTGTTAATCAAAGAGACCGAGATACTTAGATAGCAATCTTAACGATTGTCGATGTATGCAATACACTATATAAACTCTCATACATACATATATATGCATCACGCGTCCCCACATGCATCTATATTTGCATCATATGCATCTGCAAACGCAAATGAAAAACGCAATCGTGTACCCGTTCGTAAGAATATCTATGTATCATATGCATAAGTAGCACACGCATGTAAAAAATTATGCATTCTTACATGCTTACTCTCTCGAAAATCTCTTACACCCATAAGTGAGGCTATTCTTACTTACAGAGTTGGGGGACTAGTAGGGTAACCACATCATTCGTGTGACATTCTTGCTTGTCGATATTAGATTTCTAAACTCCCAAACTAAGAAGTTCCTCTCTTACTTGGGGACTTGGGCGACTTAGTGCTAACTACGTCTATAACTACTCTTGCCACACTCACTTGTTAGCCCGCGGCTTTATAGAGGCTCGACTCTAAAGACGGACGCATGAGCTACTTGATGACATCGGTGATCACCCCTCACCTATATATAGGGGTCTCCTTCTCCTCCCCACACATGACACTCCTCATTATGAATAATGAGAAACACGTTTTCAAGTGGACGTACTCTCTCTCTCTCTCTCTAGAGAGGTGAATCACTATATATCTTAGTGTTCTCTCTCTCATTACGCTCTGAAATTTCACTCATGTGGTGCTCAACCAAAACACTGCTCAACATCCTTACCGTAAGACTATTGCAATTTGGTAAAGTGCGCCTCTTTTTGGATTCTTTGGATTTAAGTATTGTTTTGACAAAAGTGGCCAACTCGGGTATATTCCGTTAATAAGGTTATATGGTACAATGTCACTACCATCATTGACCTTGTACGCTGCCAATGGAGCAAATCTGTTAGTAACCCTTGCGAACATATTGGATGCCCCGAGAAACTTAAGGCCATTTTGAGCTCATGGGGTACCGAAGAAGGTTTCATACATGTATGTCGTAAGAGGCTACAAATTCAAAAATAATAGTACGGTACGATTTACAGCCTGAAAAAGCAGTGGATGCTACCATGTTGGTGACTTCATCACATTGATCTGCCCGTGCACCGTATATATATACAGTCCGTCTCTGCTACGGACGTCCGCACGGTGCGGATTCACCGTTTACAGCCCCCGCGGCAAGCCGACGACGACGCGGATGGTGCCGACTCGCTTCCCCCCTCCCCGCGCTCTTTTCCTCCCAGCTGGAGCTCCAGCGCCGGCCCACGGCGGCCGGAATTCTAGAATTTGCAAGTTTCTGGGCAGCAAATTTCTGGATTTCCGGCCGCCGTGGGCCGGCGCTGGAGCTCCAGCTGGGAGGGAAGGAGAAAGGAGCGGGGGGGAGCGGGCCGGCACCATCCGGGCCGTCGTCGGCTTGCCGCTGCGGCCGCAAACGGCGAATCCGCACGGTGTGGATGTCCGCACCTGAGAATTCCTCTCTCTATATATATATTTTTTGGTAATGAAATTCATTAATTAGGGACAAGCTCAGGAAGCCCTAACAGGCGTAGTACAACCAACCAAATAAGGAAAAGCTAAAATCCTCTAACATCACTGACGATAGCAAGAAACGGAAAATATCCCTATAAAGAAAGAAAGACAGAAACACAGAATGAGCCCGTGCACCATAAGCATAATACAAATGTCATCTGATTTTTACTTCCGAAAATCGTTGAACTTGTATTGTTGTACACTAGAAACTCGACAAAGTAATCCTCCATCATGTTAGCACTTCTTGCTTGTCGGTGTCTTTTAGCGTTAGGAGCACGACTAGGACGTGAATTGCGACCTTGAGGAGTTTACATCTGTATATTTTGATATTGGGCAAGCAATGCAGTGGTTTGAGCATTGTTGGACTGAATTTGCATAATGTGTTCATCATCTTCTTCATCCCAGTCCCTCAAATAATTTCTCATATGATCCATAAAAAATATGAGAAGTGAAATAGATGACAAAATAGAAAACTAAGGGAGGAGATGATGAAATGAATGCGTGAATGTTGAATGAATTTGCAATCTATGTATTGACATTATTGGGAGACAAGATATAGGCCTAGTTTGGTATAGCTATGCTTTTAAAAAAATTAGGTTCTATGTCAACTTTTAAATTCTATTGTGTTTGGTAAACCAAATAAAAGCAGTTTTTTTTTCCAAAATTACAGGTCACTGGCAGCAGCTTTTAGAAGCAACCTCATGGTTGCTTTTAGAAGCTGCTGCCTTAGAAAACACATAAAAAAAATATTTTATGGTTTGACAACAGTTTTTAAAAGTAAATATTTACCAAACACGAAAACATGAAACTGTTTTAATTCACAGTTGATTCAATTCACAGCACAACAACAGTTTTTTTTAAAAGTCCCATCAATACCAAACTAACCCGTAATCAACTACACACTTGGTGTGTCGAGATTGGTTTAAAATCACATCTAAAATCCTCTCACTTATTTCGGAAGATGACGATTACTATAGAGGACACGTGACATGTCGCAATTGGTTTAAATTCCTATCCAGTATCGTCTATTTAGGAAGATAACGATTTCTGAACAAGACATGTGTCGTCCCTTCGTTTTTTTTCTATGAAAGAAAATAAATTACAAAGAAAGATCTTTACAAATTCCCGAGTTTACAAGATTAAAAACAACAATTGGAGACACTGAACTAGGAACATGTGACTGTTTCTGCACAAACCCGTAGGATTGGTAGAAATTGGTGGATCTTGAAGTGGATTCCTCCTGCGAACCCTGCTAACTAAGGGGAATACCGGGCATGCCAGTCTTCTCCTCTCCGATGCCTAAGTTAGTACCGTTGGGACAAATAGATAACTTAAGCAGGAATGATAAGTAGTTGGAGAGATTAGTTACCTATTAATGAGGGTAGTTAAGGCCCTTATATAGGTGGTCGAGCGTGAGGTCTGGTCTTACTCTTCGATGTGGGACTGGTTCCCTTCTGTTCGTACGCAAAGGGGCAGCTAAGGTGGCCTGTTCGGCAGGCTGGCGTCCCCGGCTCCCGGGCCCCTGGTCACAAGATAGACTGCTGGGCCTCGGGTCCGGGTACTGGAGATCCTGCTCCGGGCCTCGGTCCGGCCCCGGGCATGCTAGCTGCAGGTCTGTGGGACTGTGTAGCCCCTCTGTGGCTACTGTCAACAAGTCCCCCAAGTTCCCAGTCAAGTGCAATCTTGAATGGGGACTTAATGTCTCGTTCTGCTGTCCCGTAGACCCGCAGGGTTACCGACCCAACGGTCCCCAGTCCCCCAAGTCCGTATTGAAGATTGGGCTTGGCCGGGCGTTCGAGCAGAAAGGCTGTTATGATGGTGCGTGGTGATGTGAGTACCTATATGAGATTGATGTCGTGTGACAGTTATGAGTGTGTTTGTAATAATGATGGTGTTGTGCTTAAGTCTTGCCATGCCATGCCATGAGAATGGAACGGGGTGAAACCCGTACGAGTGCATGGGATGATGATGTGGCGTTGAAATCCACCATGCGATGAATATGGAGCGGGGTGAAACCCGGACAAGTGCATGGGATGATGATGTGGCGTTGAAATCCGCCATGCGATGCCAGGACTCGACCGGTGGACTGCCATGGTGGACTGCCATGTCGGAACGAGTCCCCCAGTAAAATTTCTGCCAACGGTGGGACAGGCCGGGGAGTAGCCCGGTGGGTGTTTTAGGCCATGTCAAAGCACCAATCCAAACCCGGTGGAATGATTCGTAACCGATGGAATGCCTGTGAACCGGCAGAATGCTTCACAACCGATGGAATGCATCGAAACCGGTGGAATGATTCGTAACCGATGGAATTCCTGTGAACCGACGGAATGCTTCACAACCGATGGAATGCATCGAAACCGGTGGAATGCCTGTGAACCGGTAGAATTCTTCGAAACCGGTGGAATGCCTGTGAACCGGTGGAATGCTTCGTAACCGGTGGAATGCCTGTGAACCGGTGGAATGCTTCACAACCGATGGAATGCCTGTGAACCGGTGGAATGATTCGTAACTGATAGAATGCCTGTGAACCGGCGGAATGCTTCACAACCGATGGAATGCATCGAAACCAGTGGAATGATTCTTAACCGATGGAATGCCTGTGAACCGGCGGTAGATGTTCTTCCACATGAACTTTTTTACCCGTTCCTCGGTAATCTTGACTAGGGGGCTCCGCCTCGACCCACTTTGTCTGATAGTCAATGGCTACAATGGCGTACTTGTATTATCCTACAGCTGTTGGGAAAGGGCCGATAATATCTAGCCCCTACTGTGCGAACGGCCATGGCGCCAACAGAATTGATAACGCGATTGCCGGAGCATGAGGTGTAGTGGCACACATGTGGCACTTGTGGCAGCCGCCCGATATTTTTCTCGACGCTGCTGCCATGTCTGGCCAAAAGTATCCTGCCCGTAGCGACTTATGAGACAGGGATCGGGCACCAGAATGGTTACCGCACACTCCTTCATGGATTTCTTGCATGATGACCTCTCCCGCCTCTTTCGTTACGCATTTTAGATGGGGGAAGTTGTGCCCTCTTCGGTACAACTTGCCACCGAGGAGGCTGTACCTGGCACACCGGAGGTGTAGCCTCCTAGCCTCTACTTTATCCTGGGGGCTGGTTTTGTCAACCAGGTATTTAATTATCGGATCCATCCAGCTCGGAGGTGCCTCCTCTACCGCAAATATCTCGGAGATGGTCTTGCTTATGCTCGGCTTCTGGAGGGTTTCGATCTTAGCTCTCCGGTACTCTGGTGGGTAGTTTCCGGTAGCCAACCTTGCTAGGGCGTCCGTATGCCTATTTGCCTCCCAGGGTACATGCCGTATAGTTGCGCCCTGGAATGACTCAATCAGGGTTTTGGCCAACGTCTGGTAGGAGGCCAACTGGGGTTCCTTGACTTCGAACAGCCCGTTCATTTGGTTTACCACCAGGCTCGAGTCGCTGTATACTTCCATTGATGGGATCCCCATTTCCTTGGCGAGCTGCAGGCCGGCTATGAGGGCCTCATATTCAGCGTTGTTGTTGGAAGTATTGAAAAGGAACCGCAGGGCATACTCGTATGATTGGCCATCGGGTGCGGTTAGCATGATGCCGGCTCCACTCCGCTTACTCATTACAGAGCCGTCCACATAAAGCTTCCAACCGCTGGGGAGGCCTGGTTCGATTTTTATGGCTTTAGCTGTTCCGGTGCCCTCGGACCAGCCGGAATGCGCTTCTACTGCCATCGGGGTGAGTTCGCATATGAAATCCGCAGCGGCCTGGCCCTTGATGGCCGTTCGCGGGACATAAGTTATATCGAACTCTCCCAACTCGACTGCCCAATGTACTAGCCTGCCGCTAGTCTTCGGTCTTTGCAGGATCTACCGTAGAGGGTGATTGGTATACAAGGTGATGGAGTGAGCTTGGAAATAGTGTCGGAGCTTTCTGGCGCTGACGATCAGGGCCAGAGCCAGTTTTTCAATGTCAGGGTACCGGCTTTCAGCTCAGGTAAGTCCCTTTCCTGCGTAGTATACCGGGAGGTCGAGCGTGCCTTCTTTCCTGACGAGAGCCGCATAGGCGGCTATTTCCGATGCGGCTATGTAGAGGTATATCATCTCACCCGGTACTGGTTTGGATAGGAGAGGTACTGCAGACAGGTATGTCTTGATGGACTGGAACGCCGCCTCGTGCTCCGCTGCTCAGTGAATTTTCTTGAACTGCTGTGCCTTGAGCAGTTTAAAGAACGGGGCACACTTATCGGTCAGGCGGGAGATAAATTTGGCTAAGGCGGCTAGTCGGCCGGTCAGCCTCTGGACCTGGTTTCTTTCCCCTGGTGTCTCCATGTCTAGGATCGCTTGGACCTTCAGTGGGTTAGCTTCTATCCCCCGCTGGCTGATAATATGGCCTAGGAACAAGCGCTCCGAAATCCCGAAAATGCACTTCTTCGGGTTCAGGCGCATCCCGAACTTGAGCATCTTACCGATGACTACTGCCAAGTCTCGGACGTGGGCCCCTGCGGTCAAGCTTTTGACCAGCATGTCATCCACGTACACTTCCACCGTTTTACCCATCTCATGTTCCAATATGCGGTTTACCACCCATTGGTATGTGGCCCCGACGTTCTTTAGACCGTACGACATCCTCTTGTAGCAGTAGGTCCCTCGGTCAGTTGTGAACGAGGTGTGCTCTTCGTCGTCAGGGCTCATCCTTATCTGATTGTATCCGGTGTAGGCATCCATGAAGCTGAGTAGTTTAAAACCGGATGTGGAGTCTATAAGCTGGTCTATTCGGGGGAGCGGGAAGCTGTCTTTTGGGCACGCCCAGTTTAGGTTGGTGAAATCAACGCACATGCGCCACTGGTCGGTTCCCTTCTTTGGGACCATAACCACGTTGGCGAGCCAGCAGAGATACTGAACTTCCCGAATGAAATCCATGCATCACAGTTTCTGCATTTCCTCTCTGATCGCCTCATACTTCGCCGGGCTGAAGGACCTCCTCTTCTGCCTTACCGGGGGAACGTTGGGCAACGTATTTAACCGGTGGACGGCTATTTCTGGGGATATGCCCGGCATGTCCTCGTAGGACCATGCGAACACTAAATTGTTCTCCCGGAGAAAGGTGATGAGATCTTGCCTGACATCTGGGGTGAGCTTCGTTCCTATCACCACTTTTCGTTCCTGGTGATCCTCCGAAATGGAGATTGCTTCGGTTTCTTCCATAGCCGACGGGCGTTTTGGCTTCTCGTCGTCGGAGTCGGTGTCATCACATACTCAGATCCGGTACTGACGCTTGTTGAGTAGCCGTGAAGACCTCGGCCCGCTTTCTCCCGTAGGCCAGGGCCTCCGCATAATACCTACGGGCGATCTTCTGATCCCCGCTTATGGTAATGACGCCGGCGGGTGAAGGCATTTTTAACATCAGCATGTGGCCGGCTATGAATGTTTTCAGCCTCCATAGTCCTGGCCGACCGATTATGCCGTTGTATGAGGACAGGCAATCCACTATAATGAACTCCAGGTGTTACTTCCTCGTTCTGTCTCCCTCGCCGAAGATCAGCGGCAGGTAATCCGATCTCAAAGGCTGGACCACCTCGCCGGAGAAGCTTATCAGCGGCTCGTTATCCAGGGATAACTTGCCCCTCCCCCGGTGCAGCCCCTTGTATGCTTCTCGGAACATCACATTGACAGAAGCCCCGGTGTCGATTAACATGCGGCTGGTTATCCAGTGGTCTATTTGGACCGTAATGAGGAAGGGATCGTTGTACGGTTGGATCAGATCCTCCGGTTCTTCTTCCTCATAGAACGTGACCGAGTTCCATCCGGTTTTAGCGGCCTGGCCGCTTCCTCCCCCAAAGGCATATACTTCCTTTCCCCAGATCGATCTTAGGCACCGTTTCTTCGAGCTCTTGGTGAGTCGATCAATGTGGTCCCCACCATGTATCATATTTATGCTTCCATGCACCTCGATCCCCCCGGGGACTCGGGTGCGTATGCTTCCTACGTTTCGGGCACCCTGCCTGTCCCTTTGCAGATCATCTGTCCGGACTCGGTCATCCACGACCGTTCTCTAGGGTCAATGGTCGTTAGTCCAGAGGGTTGGCTCATCGGGTTTTCCCGCTGGCATAATGGCCAGGGTCCTCTCTTGTCGCCATGTGGGCATTACGGCCAGGGCCCGCGGTTGTCGCTCAGCTGGCGCTGCTGCCATGGGTTGTGCCGGTCGCAAAGGCGGTGGTCTTCCACATGCCCATGAACTCCCGTTGCCGCTCTGGCGGGGTCGCCGATCCTCCCATACTTCGGCTTTCTTACCGGTCGTAGGCGTACGATTGCGATCCTGTCGCCCGACCTTGTTTTCATAGGAGGGTGTTGGTAATAAGTCGTCCGACCTTCACTTGGGCATCTTATCCCCATACGTCTCATGTTCCGCTTGGGCGTGCCTGACGGCCACGGCCATCAGCTCGTCGTACCCCGGCGGCTCCTTTACTCACATGGCGTACGAGAGTTCTCCGGGCCTTAATTCTTGCTTAAATGCCATCTCAGCGATCCTTTTATCCAAGTTTCTGACCCCGACCATGGCGATATGCCACCGGTTGACGAACGCGCGCAGTGGTTCGTGGTCCGTCTGCATGCAATCGAAAAGGACCGTTGACGTTTGGGCAGCCTTGGCTCTGAGGACGAATCGGCCGACAAACTTATTAGCCAGCTGTTCGAACGTTTCCACCGAGTTTACTGGCAGCTCGTAGAACCAGCCCAATGCCTCCCCCGAGAGCGTCTCTTGGAACACATTGCAGCACGTGGCATCTGAGTAGCCCTTTGTGCCCGTTTGTGACGTAAAACTGTCCAGGTGTTGATATGGGTAGCTCGTTCCTGAGTATGTCAGTTTCATGGACTTTTGGTTACCAGATCTTCCGGATTCCCTAACCCGGTGCGGAAAAGGTCCAGTGCGTTCGTTGAATCGCGCACTGTCCTTCTCTCGCTGGCCTCCAACCGGTCCTTTATGTCCGACACTGAGGCGGAGAGCGTCTGAAGCGTCCTCGCCGTGGAGCTGTCCTGCTCGCCCGTTGCCAAATTCGTTCGGTATGGGGGCTCAACCGGCCCGGAATTCCTCAGAGCTTCCGGAAAGAGTGACGTGGGCAAATGCGCAATGTTTCTCCTCCCTGTAGGCTGTCCCACTTCTAGGTGCGGGAACTTGTCACCTTTATTTACAGGCCGTGCTGCCGCCCGAGAGGTGTTCTTCCGGTGTCCTTTCTCCAGGGCCGCCAATAGGGCGATGTTTACCGCTTCCAACTCTTGGTACCGGGCATCCGCCCTTAGTTGGTCTCGATTGCCCTCCTCTCGCAATCACGCGACTTCTACCTTCATCTTTTTTATCTCTCTCTCCCCCCCCCCCCCCCCCCCCCCCCCATCGTATTGGTGAGAGTCGTCTGAGCCCCGGCGATCGAGGGTTCCGTCCCGGTCAGGAGAAGGGACAAACCTCGCGTTGACCTCAGTTGGGCTCGGTCGGGGGCTCGGACTTGCTCTTTCAGGCCTCTCACACCAGCTTTCACCTTCCTTCCCTCCATGGCGTCCAGATTGTGGATTTGCTTTCAAACTGCCTTTCAAAGGATCGATCGGGTTCTACCCTCCGGTAGAGCAACGTAACTTTTCGTGGATCAAATCTCTTCCCACAGACGGCGCCAATTGTTTCTGCACAAACCCGTAGGCCTGGTAGAAACTGGTGGATCTTGATGTGGATTTCTCCTGCGAACCCTGCTAACTAAGGGGAATACCGGGCGGGCCGGTCTTCTCCTCTCCGATGCCTAAGTTAGTACCGTTGGGACAAATAGATAATTTAAGCGGGAATGATAATTAGTTGGAGAGATTAGTTACTTATTAATGAGGGTATTTGAGGCCCTGATATAGGTGGTCGAGCGTGAGGTCTGGTCTTACTCTTCGATGTGGGACTGGTTCCCTTCTGTTCGTACGCAAAGGGGTAACTAAGGTGACCTGTTCGGCAGGCTGGCGTCCCCGGCTCCCGGGCCCCTGGTCACAAGGTAGACTGCTGGGCCTCGAGTCCGGGTGCTGGGGATCCTGCTCCAGGCCTCGGTCCGGCCCCGGGCATGCTAGCTGCGGGTCTGTGGGACTGTGTAGCCCCTCTGTGGCTACTGTCAACAGTGGCCAACAACCAATATTAATTGAGTGTCGATGATTTGCTAGTGCATCTGCTGCAAAATTTGCTTCTCTCTACACATGTTTGAAAGATATTTCCTCGAAACGTTGAGATAGCAAACGAATATCTTGTACCAAAACGACAATTCTCCAAAGATGTGTCACCCCTTTGTTGGTATAACCTTGTAGAAAATTATTAGAAATTATAGTTTAATTTTTTATATGTATTGTACAAGTATTTTACATATAAATTAATAAGTGTATAAAATATAGGGCAAATGATAAAAACCTACCATATCCACATACTAATGATAATAAGGTCACCCCTTATTCCCACATGATAAAAATGTCAGTTATGTTTATATAAAATGATAAGATAGTCAAATTAGGTTATATTAAATGAAAAAATAGTCAGATTCTATATTTTTTAATGACTGTTTTACCCTTTATTATAATAGCCACACACACTTTTCTCTCTTTTAACAAACCAACCTATTTTCTTAGCTCCCATGTTATTTTCCTTCTTTCCCATTTTGAATTCTGAATTCGACTTCGTCACTTTCGCCGATCTCGACTCCCTTCGCCGCTACCTCTTCTTCTAGCTCTAGGAGTACGAGAGCTATGTCGTCGACAAAGGCCTCCTCCTCTGCGCTGTTCTCCCCGACGATCGGCGCTTCTTCGACGCCGTCATCGATATCGACTCCCCCAGCTCCCGCCGTCTCTTCTTCGACGCCTTCATCGACTAGGTCAGTTTCCACTCTCTCTCTCTCTCTCTCTCTCTCTCTCTCTCTCTCTCTCTCTCTCTCGTGTCTTGCATGCCTAATGAAGCTGCTGCAATCTTCGATGGAGATTCGCAGCAACACTGAACGAAATTAGTATATACATTATAAGATCTTTTCAATGATACAGAATTTGTATAAATATACCAAAAATAGACCTATGTATACAGTATGTTGTTGCTCTATTATTAGAATCAGTCGTGTAATCATGCTCTGTAGGTTGACTTCTTAAATTAAGTTGAACAAGACCAGACTGCAATTATTTTCTTGATGGTGTTGACAGTAGCCACAGAGGGGCTACACAGGCCCACAGACCAGCAGCCAGCATGCCCGGAGCCGGACTGAGGCCCGGAGCAGGATCACCAGCACCCGGACCCGAGGCCCAGCAGTCTACCTTGTGACCAAGGGCCCGGAGATCGGGGACGCCAGCCTGCCAAACAGACCACCAGAGCTGCCCCTTTGAGTACAAACAGAAGGGAACCAGTCCCACATCGAAGAGTAAGACCAGACCTCACGCTCGACCACCTATATAAGGGCCTCAACTGCCCTCATTAATGGGTAACGCAACTGATCTCTCAAATTGCTTATCATTCTTGCTTAAGTTATCTATTCATCCCAACTGTACTAACTTAGGCATCGGAGAGGAGAAGACCGGCCCTTCCGGTATTCCCCTTAGTTAGCAGGTTCACAGGAGGAGATCACATCTAGATTCACCAGTTTCTACAAGCCCTACGAGTTTGTGCAGAAACAATTGGTGCCGTCTGTGGGAAGAGATAAAAGTCACGTAGGCACTATCTAAAAAAAAATGGCAGAAAGTTCGGAAGCGGGGCGGGAAAGAAATGCACAAGAAGACCAGTGGGTCATACAGGAGCAGGTGCTCATCACTACCCCGGTCGCTGCACGGGAGCAGCACCCAGGCCAAGACAACCAGAACGACGGCAGTTATCAGGGGCCAAGCGGCACGCCGGGGGCATGCAACGATAGCACACGCGGGAAAGGCCCGGCGAAAGGCGACCAACCAACACACCAGGGTCTTTCGCTGACATTCTCGGACGACCCGAGCGACCAGGAGGAGAGTCTGCTCGGTGATAGCGACCGGGACACCACATACAGCCCCGACCGGCACGATACGGCGGGGGAGATAGAGGCAATGAGAGCAGAAGTCGATCGCCTGCGCGCGGAGTGCGACCGGGATAGAGCAAAATCCAATGCCCGGTATAAGGAAATGGAGACGGTAAATGCCGCCCTGGTGGCCACCCTGGAAAGAGGACAGCAGCGCAACGCCGCTTTGACGAGGGTATATGTACCCACACCAGGCCGATCTCGGTGCCTTGAGGCTGGACAGTCATCAGGCGGAAGGCCCAGCGACCCCAAGAGGGCGGAGTCCCCAGGCGGCGCGGCCCTACCAAAGAGCACGCCGACACCCCGGCAATCACACGCTTCATTCGAAGATGAAGTGATGACCCCGACCGCACGGGCACTACAGGTACTTACCGACTCTGTGTCAGATCTAAAGGCCCAAATAGAGGCCAACGAGAGAAGGGCAGCGTGGCCGTTGGAAGGCGCGCGATTCAACGAACGCACGGGCCCCTTCTCACACCGGGTCCTGGAATCAGGGAGGTCTGGCAACCAAAAATCCATAAAGCTCACGTACTCGGGATCCGGCTGCTCATATCAACACTTGGATAGCTTCCAGTCCTAAACATGCGCCAAGGGCTAGTTCTATGAGCTCCCGGCTACTCCGATGCTGTCTGCTGCAACATCTTCCAGGAAACCCTATCCGGAGAGGCGCTCAGCTGGTTCTATGAGTTCCCGGCAAACTCCATCGAGGCGTTTGAGCAACTGGCCGATCGGTTTGTCAGCCGTTTCATCCTCCGGGTTGAAGGAGCTAGGACATCGACGGTCTTCTTCAATTGCAGGCAGGCACAAGACGAGGAGCTAAGGACATACATTAACCGCAGGCAAACGGCGACGGCCGGGGTCCGGAACCTAGACAAGGGTATTGCCGAGATGGCATTCAAACAGGGACTCCGGCCGGGGAAATTTTCCTATACCGTACGGGTGAAACTCCCGCAGGGGTACGATGAGCTAATGACGATGGCCATCAGGCATGCTCAGGCGGACCACGAAACATACGGGCATCACCTGCTGAAGAGGAAGCGGGAGGAGTACCTTCCGGCACCCCGAGAAAACAGGGCCAGTCAGCGGGGCGAGAACCGAGGCGCCCAACCAAGCAGACTCGGCAGAAATTGGGGGAACCAACCGCAGCAGAAACCCTATCCTGACAAACCCCAGGGCGAGCACAGGCGACGCAGTACCGACAAGAACGCTTCCTGGCGATCATGCCAGCAAAACGTCAAGAAGTCTTCACCACTCTAACCTCTTCATACGAGGACATCTTGCATGAGAATGGGAACATCATTCCCCCACCGCCAAGGAGGAGGTACCCAAAAGGGAAACTCACCCCGGTGCGAACAGGCAAGTACTGCTCCTACCACGATGAAGCTACCCATCGGACGAACAATTGTTTCGCCCTCAAGGCAGCGGTGGACGGGTTGGTTAACAGCGGTCAGCTTCAACGGTATATAGGGGACAGAAGGGCAGATTCCGACTGAGACCAGGACCAGGGCTGGTAAACACCCCCGGACCCAGTGAAGGGTTAGGTGCTAGAAATTTCAAACACAATCAGTTTGGCATACCAACGGTTCAGCCGATGTAACATTGCAAAATCTGTATGCCAACTATTTTTGAATGAAATCCAAGGCAAACCACCAGTGCTAAAAATATATGTTCAAAGGCAGGCAACAAATCCATTCCAGCAAAGTTACAAAAAGAAAAAAAAAAAAAAAAAAAAGGGAAAGAGACGGCAAACAAAAAATCCTAAGGAGTCACGTCTTCCTCCCCAGCGGGCTCAGCTTGTCCACCGGCTTCCTCAGATGGAACCGCCGCATCCTCCCTAATAGGTACAGATGGCTGAACTCCGCCTTCCCCTTCCAGCTGCTCCTCCTCTGCCGGCTGCTCATCAGCATCGTCATCGGCCTGCGCCTTCGGCATTTGCGAGGTATTCAGGTACCCCTTCTCTTCCCACTCCACATAGGCGTCAGCGATGCCCGACTCCCTAGCCTTCTCCAGGAGCTCCAGAAACTGATCACTGTCGTGATATTTCTAGATAACCCGCTGGAAAAGCTCCGGGTCTTCTTCTCCAACCGCAACGGTGGTGGCGGCACGCACAGCGACAGCTTCCACCTGTAGCTCATCCACCTTGGCCTCCAGCTCGGCCCTCTCCTCCTCAGCCCGCTCCTTCTCCTCCTCAAGGCTCCGGACCTGGCCCTCTAGCTTGGCCACCTGCCTCTTGGCCCTCTCCTCCAGTCTGACCTTCTCCCATTCAAGCGTGGACTTCTCACGGGCTCCGGTCAGAGCGGCCACCTGCCTCTTCAACTCCGGCAGCTCCTCACTCGGGTTCGGCTGGTACAGATTGTACAACAGCTACAAAACGACAGGGAGCCGATTAAACAACAACAACAACAAAAAATAATCAAACCCTGCAGAAGTTTTATGAGCGGTACCGTAGTGCCAAACAATTCTTACCCGGAGGACCAACTCCTTGCTCTTCTGGCGGTTCTCCCCTGACAGGGCTCCAGCGGCCCCAGGCTTATCCAGACCAAAGCCAGCCACATCCTCCACCAGGTTCCGGACGAAGGGACTCTCCGGACCTCCCCTCTTCTGTTCCTCCACTGGAGCGGGGCTACTCTGCTGACTGGCAGAACTTGAAGCAGCAGCGGCTCTGTCCCTAGCAGGACTCATCGCACCACTAGTCAATTTGAGCCGTTTCGCCAAGTTCTCACCAGACGACCGGCCGGTCAGCGTCACTAGCGCTGAGGGCGGGACGTCCATGATCCTTCACCTCTTCTCACCCAGGTCGACCGGTGAAGAAGATTGTGCGCCAGACAAGGAGATCCGGTGACAAGCGGGACCGATCCCGGTCGGTATGGAATCATGTTCGTTCCACCAGGAACCTTTGGTGGCCCTCCGGTGGTCTTACCCTTTCCGGGTCCCGCAGAGGGTGCTGCGGCATGAGTCTTCACGCGCCTCAGGATGTAGGCGTCATCCGCAAGATCCAAGGCCACCGGTTCGGTATGGACGGTAAGCCGGCCAGACTCCCGATCCACCGACATCAGTGAAACGGCCTCCCCTCTCTCCTTCAACCTCGAGACAAGGTCCTCACCATCCATGGATAGTGTGTTATCGGGCTTGACGACCGTCCGGGAAGATGCACCTACAGAACAAACAAAGGGTTAGTATCAACTCAGTCAGCGGGAACGCCACTACTAAAACCCTGCTACGCACCGGGATCCCGCCCGAGACAGCAGTACTCCAACACCTCCCGCCGTATGAAGTTGTAGGAGCTTCGCTCAAGACTGTCCCAGCACCCGAATATAGTGGCAATCCTATCCCACTCCAACTCTGACAGTACGTACGATTGGTCACCAAGGGGCTGGAAGGCACCAGGAACCCGGTACATCCTCCTCCTTTTCTGCCACTTCCCACCTGCCATCACCACCTTCTTCCTCCAGTTATTGTCCATCCAGGAAGGCAGGTGGGTGATGAAAGGCCGAAAGTGTCGGGCGCTAAAGGTGAGACAACCCCGACACCCTTTCTTTTTCGAGAAGGACAATCTGTACAACGCCCGGAACTCGTTCACCGTCGGCATACTCATCCCGGACAGCTCGTACAGACAACCAAGGCTCAGCAGCTGCCTCCACTGGTTTCCGGGAAGCTGCGCAGGAGACACGTGCAGAGCGCTGAGCATGTACTGCACAAAGTCTGGCAGCGAAAGGGAGAACCCATGACGGAATTGGTCTCCATGAACAGCAACCCAACCCTCCTCCAGGTTACAGGCCAATTCCCCAGGATTCAGTGGCCGTAATTTCACCTCATTCTGGATGCTCCACGTCCCAGAAGGCGGCAATCTCTGCAGGGCTCATGGTACCCTCCGGTTCATCACACAAAATAGCCCCTTCCCCATCCCCGATAGTGTAACTCACGGGGGAAGTACCAGGAAAGCGTACCCGTGCGGGATGCCCCCATGCCCCAGCGACCCTGACGAGGAGACCTCGCCCCGGGAGCGGGCAGCGGTTTCGGACTCCGGGGTATCCGAAGCAAGCCAATCTTCCAACCTCTCCTCATCGTCCACCACAGGACATCGGTCGGCCGATTCGGAAGTTCCATCAGAGCGCCCAGAAGCCATTTAACCTAGGGGAGGAAAACAAAACCCCACCGCTGGTCAGCGACAAGCTAAAAACAGCGCTTTCTGCGGCTGCTCCCCAAATCTGCCACAGATGCCCCACTCAAAACAACTCATCCGTTGCGATAGGGATCCCCCGGGAAAAGAAAACCCCCGCAAAACACCAACCAACAAAGAAAAAAAAAACACGAGGCAAAGAAGGCGAAACTTACCGATTACTATGCACAACCGAGGAAAGTCAGCCCTGGGAAAACACCGAGCAATCGTAGGCAAGCACCAGAATGCCTGAAGCACGGATAGCGCGAGGGTACCGTCACATAACTTTCGCCGGATTCCTCTCCAACTTTGTTTTCTTCTCTCTAAGCCAAGAGCAAAAACAGCAAATAATGAAGAAAGGAGGCCCTTTTATAGACGGGTCCGATGCTCTAGGCACCCTTGTAATCCCCCCAAAATACTCAATCGGGGTCACTCAAACGCCTGCGAATCCAGGCCCTCCATTTCAGATCGTTTCCTACTGACACGTGTCCTAGCATCGATAAAGTTCCCACGCCATCATAACTGATGGGACTTACGGGCTCTCTCCTTAAATGCATGCCAGCCACTTGTCCCGCCTACAAGCAGTAGTTAAGGGAGATAGGGGCGAGAACCGAGGCGTCCAGCCCCCCCCCCCCCCCCCCCCCCACTTCCCCAAGAGCCAACCTCGAATCAAGGAAAGGCATTCCATCGATAACATGCACCCCAACGGTAACAGGCATTCAACCGGCTCCAAGGCATTCTACCGGTTATCAGGCATCCCACCGATTATGTGGCATTCAACCGGCTCCAAGGCACTCCACCGATTTAGTCACTTTCCTTCGCCCCTACGGGCAAGGACAAGCCAGTAACAACTCAAGGCTTCAAACACATGGGCTTTATAAACCCGGGAGAGTTTACCTCTAACACATGCAAACTCTTCCAGCAGGCTAAAAACCCTGCATCACACTGAACTGTGAAAAATATGGGGCTCCATGGCGAGACTTGTTATCTCCACGCCACCCCACCGAGGGACCTGTTGGCTTATTCCACGCTCCAACAGGCCTCCCCGCAGGCTAGCAACCCTGCGCATTACCCCACGCTTATTCCAACACACGCTGGGCCGAATCACCGGGTATGGATTGGTGCTATGATATGGCCTAAAACACCCACCGGGCTACTCCCCGGCCTGCCCCACCGTTGCCAGCAAGTTTCACTGGGGGACTCGTCCCATTGTCATCCCATGCACTCGTCCGGGTTTCACCCCGCTCCATATTCATTGCATGGCGGATCTCAATGCCACATTGTCATCCCATGCACTCGTCCGGGTTTCACCCCGCTCCATATTCATTGCATGGTGGATTTCAACGCCACATTGTCATCCCATGCACTCGTCCGGGTTTCACCCTGCTCCATATTCATTGCATGGCGGATCTCAACGCCACATTGTCATCCCATGCACTCGTCCAGGTTTCACCCCGCTCCATATTCATTGCATGGTGGATTTCAACGCCACATTGTCATCCCATGCACTCGTCCGGGTTTCACCCCGCTCCATATTCATTGCATGGCGGATCTCAACGCCACATTGTCATCCTATGCACTCGTTCGGGTTTCACCCCGCTCCATCTTCATTGCATGGCGGATTTCAACGCCACATCATCATCCCATGCACCATACTCATGGCATGGTGACACTTGAGCACAACCCTATTACTGTTGCAAACATACTCATAACTGTCACACGTCATCACTAGTAGGTACTCACATCACCACGCCTCTTCTCGCTCGAACGCCCAGCCAAGCCCAATCTTCAATACGGACTTGGGGGACTGGGCACCGTTGGGTCGGTAACCTGCGGGTCTGCGGGACAAGAGCGAGACATATTAAGTCCCCATTTAAGATTGCACTTGACCGGGAACTTGGGGGGCCTGTTGACAGTAGCCACAGAGGGGCTACACAAGCCCACAGACCCGCAGCCAACATGCCCGGAGCCGGACTGAGGCCCGGAGTCTACCTTCTGACCAGGGGCCCGGGGACCGGGGACGCCAGCCTGCCAAACAGACCACCAGAGCTGCCCCTTTGAGTACAAACAGAAGGGAACCAGTCCCACATTGAAGAGTAAGACCAGACCTCACGCTCGACCACGCACCTATATAAGGGCCTCAACTACCCTCATTAATGGGTAACGCAACTGATCTCTCCAACTGCTTATCATTCTTGCTTAAGTTATCTATTCATCTCAACTGTACTAACTTAGGCATCGGAGAGGAGAAGACCGGCCCGCCCGGTATTCCCCTTAGTTAGCAGGTTCACAGGAGGAGATCACATCTAGATTCACCAATTTCTACAAGACCTACGGGTTTGTGCAGAAACAGATGGATAGTTACAATGGTAGTTACAAATATTTATCTGATCAGTCACACAGTTATTCTTTATGGCTACATTACTAGTTACATTATTATTCATGTTTGCTGTATTCATATGTCACTCCATTTTACCAGGTGTTTTTTTTTTCATCATTGTTCATCCTGTTCGTATTATTCCTGTTTTTTTTTTTTTTGTAGTTACACCAGTAGTTACATATACAGTCACATGCCAAATTAATTTATAGGTACATTACTAGTTGCATAAAATTAGGTGTTTATAGTCAGCAACAAGTACATCACTAGTTACACAATTACTTTTTATAGTTACACTATTATTCATGTTTGGTTGTAGTTTCTGCACAAACTCGTAGGCCTGACAAAAGCACAATAATAAAGGTTGACACAAATGTTTATAGTGGTTCGCCATGCCATCGGTGGGCATGACTACGTCCACTTAGAATATACTATAGCCGGCCAATAAGCCATCGGTGGTACAAGGGTGGATTGCCTTGGAACCAACTTAACTTATATCTAAGGGGGGAGCCTTCTATTTATAAGGAAGGAAGACTCCCTCCTTTACAATGTTTCCAATGTGGGATGCAAACCCACTTTTCCTACTCACGAAGCTATTTCAGGAGCCCGGTGGCACGGCTTCCAAGTGCGGTATCGGTGATGTGGAACAATGGAGATGTAGTCGGGGTGCTGGTCTACCCGATGTATGCCGGAAGTAGAACTTATGACGCCGGTTGCACGGTCTACGAGGTCGCCGGATGTGCTTGGCGGTGCACCATATATATTACTAACAAGTCCCCCAAGTTCCCGAGTAAGAGGCAATCTTACTTGGGGAGTTATCATCATGTACCGCCAAGCGTGGGTGACGACCGAGTGACCTTATTGGGTGCCACCCCCACGAGTCCCCCAACTCCTCAAGTAAGGTGGGCTCATTACCGGGCGTTCGAGTGCCGAGTCCCCCATGTTTCCCGGTTGACTGCCTTGAAGATGCCCCGTTGGATGATTTTGACCGCTCGGTGACGCGAACCGAGGCATGCTGGCTGCGGGGCTGGGGGCCTAGGTAGCCCCCACTACAACAATGGAAATCTTAGGCGACGAAAAATTTTCGTCACCTAAGAGTAATTTTCGTCTCCTAATTACTTAGGTGACGAAAATTTCGTCACCTAAGTTTCGTCGTCTAAAGTTTGTGGCCTAAGAAAGTAGACGACGAAAATTATAAATATCGTCGCCTAAGAAAGTACTTAGACGACGAATAAAATTTGTCGTCTAAGAAGGATTGGCGACGAAAAAAATTCTTAGAGGATGATGTTTTTCGTCGGCTATGGACTTACTTAGACGACGAAAATAGTTGTTTCGTCGACTAAGTGACTTACTTAGTCGACGAAAGTATAATTTTTCGTCGACTAAGTAAATAACTTAGTCGACGAAACCATCATTTTTCGTCGCCTAAGTGATTTACTTAGTCGACGAAACAATAATTTTCGTCGCCTAAGTAAATCACTTAGTCGACGAAAAAATAATTTTCGTCGCCCAAGTTATTTACTTAGGCGACGAAAATAATATATTCGTCGTCTAAGTAAATCACTTAGGCGAGGAAAATGATAGTTTCGTCGCCTAAGTAAGAATTTATATTAAAAAAAAATAACCGAAATTGAGACAAAATATTAATTAATAAATTGAGACAAAATTTATTAATACAAATCAAATACTTACATCATCAGATTATTTGAAGTTAATACAGAAGGACATGTATAAAAAATCACAAAATCATACATACTCCCCCTACAGAAGATAGCCGATTGCAAAGACGAAGTGCTGAAAATAGCACAAAATGGAATACTAGTTACAGTTAAATGTACTATGAATTGAAATATAGACATTCAAGCTCTTCCAAGGAAACAAAGATGCGGCAAAAGGAACCTGTGCTGCTGTGCAGGTGTAGGTTCTCCATCAAGCTACGATACTGCTGTAGAGACCGCCTCCAATGTGGAATACAGCAGTACTACAATATAGAAATTGCAGAATTTCCATATGGGAGCTGCTCGTCTGCGTGTTCGACCCAATAACAATAATGCAAGGACCAAGTTTGCATCCGGTTACACAGTAGATGAGCATCTGATCCCAAAATGGATCAGGAGTCTATACACTTGAATCAGTCTCCAGCAGTCCTCTTGTAGTGAACTCCGGTTGCACAGGGACAGCTTTCTTTGGATGATGTTGAAGTAAACAAGCAAGAGTCCAAGAAGAAATTAGTTACTGAAATTCTGCAATTTCCATTTGTAAAGAAAACTCCGCTACTAATAAACATGCTTATTAACTAGCAAGTCGGGCACTGGAGAGCTTTAACATACCGTCAACCACTTTTCTAGTTTTAATCACACTTGAATATACATTCATTTTTTGAGTGATTGTTTGGGTTTTCCCCAGGCAAAGGGTCTCCAGTATTGTTCATAAAAACGAGTTTCCAAACATGAAACGATTAATGAACAAATTCCAATAGCAACAAGTCATCTGGCTTAAGAGGAAAATCCACATTTTCATCTTCAAAATGTATCAACTTTGTGAACAAGAGAATTTCGTACCCGTAGAAGTGGTGTGTGACGCTTCCTGACCTGCACAACAGTCGAAAATTGAATCCCTAAACAATATATTCAACAAGAACTATTCCGAACACCAACTAATATTGTAGAATGATATAAAACTATGTTCAACTTCATCTCGCAACCAAACTGGAAAGAAACTTATAGGAACAAAAAATCGGATAGAGTCTATAGCCACAGAGAGATTAGAACAAGAGTAGGCACGCACCGTATAATCCCAGCCATGTTTCTCAGCAAATTCCCATGCTGCTTCTTCACTTTCAAAACTCAGTCCTGCATCACCCACATTGGCATAGGGATCACCTGTCGATGTCCAACCCATCAATGGATTCTCCCATCTGTCAAAATGTCAACAAAGAAATAGTATGTATTAGCATATGCTATTTAACAGAATTGAAATTGCAAATTGGCAAATGCAGCTCTTGAAGTTCGATGCATAATTGTTTCTGCCTAAACCCGGGGGTCTTGGTAGATACTTGATGAATCCAACTCGATCTCCTGCAATCCTGCTTACTAAGGGGAATACCGGGCGGGCCGGCCTTCACCTCTCCGATGCCTAAGTTAGTATAGTTGGAATATATATAACCTGGGCACGTATGTAAGCAGGGAGGGAGACAAGTTACCTATTTATGGTGGTAGTCGAGGCCCATATATAGGTGGTTGAGGGTGAGGGCTGGCCTTACCCTTCGATGTGGGACTGGTTCCCTTCTGTTTGGATATTCTGGCGCCCTCTTTGGCAGGCAGGCGCCCCTGGTCCCAGGACCCTTGGAGGCAGGATAGACCGCTGGGCCCCGAGGCCTGGTGCTGGTGCTCCGATCCTGAGTCCTGGGCCGGGCCCTGGTGTACTTGCCGCGGGTCTGTGGGCTTGCTGTAGCCCCTCTGCGGCTACTGTCAACAAGTCCCCCAAGTTCCCGGTCAAGTGCAATCTTGAATGGGGACTTATCTGTCTTGCTCTTGTCCCGCAGACCCGCGGGGTTACCAACCTACAGGTCCCCAGTCCCCCAAGTCCGCGTTAAAGATTGGGCGTGACCGAGGTGAGTACCTTTTACTGATGGCAAGAAATAATTTATAAGCATGTTGGGTAATGCAAAACAGGATTGTGCTCGAGTGTTAGAGCATGGAACGGGGTGGAAACCCGAAGAGTGCATGAGATGATGCCATATGATAGATGGTGCATGGAATGATGATGATGAGGCGTTGAAATCCGCCATGCGAGAGATTAATGCATGGAATGATGGTGATGAGGCGTTGAAATCCGCCATGCAAGAGATTAATGCACGGAATTCTGATTGGGTCTGCTGCCCTTCGGAGCTCACTGGTCCCGAACTGGGCATCCTGCCAAATCAGAACGGAGCGGTGCAAACTGGGCCAGAACCGGTTGTTCTGCCAAATCAGAACGGAGCGGTGCAAACTGGGCCAGAACCGGTTGTTCTGCCAAATCAGAACGGAGCGGTGCCAACATTTGCTAGTTCTTCTCAGCTTTGCGTTTTAAATAAGCGATGAGGTAGATGTGCAGGTTTGTTAGCCTGCGGGGAGACTTGTTCTGTGTTAGAGATACAATCTGCCCGGTGGGATGGTGTAGAGATAACGAGTCTCCCCCATGTGTTCCCAAAGGTATCGCAGTTCAGTGCGATGCAGGGTTTTTATCCTGCTGGACAGTATCGCGGTTCAATGCGACGCAGGGTTTTTATCCTGCTGGACAAGGGTACATGTGTTAGATGTAGACTCGCCCGGTTTGTAAAGCCCATGCGTTTGCCATGGAGGCGGGCGGACTCGACGGGTGACATGCCTATCGAAACGAGTCCCCCTGTGAAAAAGCCATGGGTCCGGATGTTTATGTTTCCGGAAAGTACTCTCAACCTGGTGGGACATGATGGAATCGATGAGGTGGGCCTCGCCCGGGCGTTCTGCCATATCGGTGCGAGGTGGAGTTCATGGGGGCTCGACGGGCGTTCTGCCAAATCAGAACGAGTCCCGGGTGAACTTGCAGACCGGACCTCGATCGGGCGTCCTGCCATATCGAAACGAGGTCGTTGGTGTAAATGCGGGGGAAGATGCCATGGAGCCGGTTGAATGATCATAACCGCGGACTGCCATGGTACCGGGCGGGACTCGTGCGGGTAACATGCCATATCGGTGCGAGGTCCTGCTCAAACCCGGATAGATGCTCTTGAAGCGGTTGGATCAGTATAACTGGTGAGAGGTCTTCCTAAGCGGTTTGAATTGCAATGATGATGGCGTGCAACCGTGGAATCTGGGGAAGCGTAGGGGAGCGTGACTCCCTGGCTCCTGCTCCTACCTTCCTGTCGCCAGCGTGTGGGACAGGTGGCTGACATGCATTTAAGGAGGGAGTCCATCAGTCCCGTCAGTTATGATGGCGTGGGCAGTTTTACCAATGCTGGGACACGTGTCGTCAGGGGACGGTTTTGTGATGGAGGGCCTGGATTCGCAGGCGTTTGATTTGTTCTGATTGCGTTTTTTTGGAGGGATTTCTAAATGCCTAGGGCACCGGTCCCCTCTATAAATAGGTCTCTTCTGCTCTTCTTTCTACCTTTGCTTCTTGTACGTTTTAAGAGACCGAGAGAAAAAAGGAGGTGGTCCGGCGAAAAAAACCCTAAGTTCCTTGCCCCAAGAGATCCGTTGTTTGAAGCGCTCCCAAGCCTCCTTTTACCATTGCTCGTTGCTTTCGCAGGGCGGATTGTCCTCGGCTGAGCATACTAATCGGTAAGTTGTGTTCTTTGCCCCGGTGTTTCTTGGTTTTTTGATTTGTTTTGCGGCGGGGGGGGAGGGATCTGTGTCGCTGACTGGGTTGCTCAGCGGCAAACTTTTGGGGGGAGGCCGTTGAAGGTGGTGTTGTAGTCTGTTGCTGACGAGCGTTAGGGTTTTGCTTTTCTGCCCCTAGATTAAGATGTACACTTCGAGTTCGGAGGAGGCTTCTGAATCTGCCGCAAGAGGTCCTGTGGTGGATGATGTGGAGAGGATGCAGGACTGGCTCGATTCTGAAGCCCCGGAGCAAGAAGCCGCGGACCGCTCCGGGAGCGGTGCCTCGTCCACGTCCTCGGATTCCGGGTCAGATTCCTCGGAAGCTGAGATACCGCACGGGGTGCGAATGGTCGGTGCGCACGCTGAAAGCTACACGCTTGGTAGGGGAAGAACTGCCGTGGTGTGTGACGAACCGGAGGAGAGTCTGACTCCTGCGGAGATCGCTGCGTTTCGGGAAACGTGGGGTATCCCGGACGATATCTTTTTGCGTCCACTGAACCCTGGAGAGTCGGCCTGTAACCCGGAGGAGGGTTGGGTTGCCGTGCATCCGGACCAGTTCCGGCACGGGATGTCGCTACCGCTGCCTGACTTTGTGCAGTATATTCTGAGTGCCCTGCCAGCGTCGCCCGCGCAGCTGCCCGGTCTTCAATGGAGGCGGCTACTAAGCCTAGGCTGCCTATACGACTTGTCCGGAATGAGTATGCCTACAATCAATGAATTCCGGGCGCTGTATAGGTTGTCCTACTCGAGGAAAACGGGGTCCAAAGGCTGCTTATCCTTCAACTCCCGCAACAATCAAGCGGTTATCACCATTATGCCTTCATGGGTAGACAACAGCTGGAGAAAGAAGGTGGTGATGGCTGGCGGGGCTTGGCAGGTGAAGAGGAGGAGGTACCGGGTGCCTGGCGCCTTCCAGCCCATAGGCGACCAGTCGTTCCAGCTGTCCGAGTTGGAGCAGGAGAGGGTCTTGACTATTCTCGGCTGCTGGGACCACCTGGAGCGAAGTTCGTACAACTTCATCCGGCGAGAAGTGCTGGAACACTGTGGGCTTGGGCGGGATCCCGGTGGGTAACAAACCCTAGCGGTGGGACTTGTGCTAGGTTTTGCTCAACAATTTAACGTTTCTCCTTGTCCTGCAGGTGCGTCAACCCGGGCGGTGATCAAGCCCGAAAACACTCTTTCGATGGACGGGGAAGATCTCCTGAAGCATCTTACGGAGAAGGGTGCGAGCGTGGCCCGGTCCTCGGTGGAAGCGGACGGGCGGGTTACGTTGCATGCGGAGCCCCAGGCCCGGGATCTGGACGAATCGTCCTACGTGCCGGAGCGAGTGAAGACCCATCACTCTGCGGCAGCAGCGGTGCCAGGGAAGGGCAAGAGCACCGGGGGACCGGTGCGGGTTCCTGGGGGAGAAAACAGGGTCCCCAACCGTGCGGCGAGCCTGGGAATCGCTGCTTTTGTTCCTCGTGCAAGCGCACGTGCCGCCGCTCCCGAAGGGCGGGGAGAGAAGCGGAAAGGGCCGGAGGGTCCGTCCCCTTTGCTGGTGACGCTAACTGGCGGATCATCCCGGGAGGTCCTGGCGAAGCGGGTCAGGACAACCAGCAGCGTAACATCCCATGCTGGGGAAGGAGCCGGAGCTGACCGGCAGAGCAGTCCTGCGCCTGCGGAGGTGGTGAGGGGAAGTCCGGACAATGCTCTCGTTCGGCAGATGATGGCGGACCTGGCCAGCTTCGGCCTGGACAGGCCCGGGGTTGATGGCGTGCTGGCGGGTGGCAACCGGCCAAAATGCAAGGAATCCATCTTCCGGGTAAGTACCGCATGGTACCACCGTATTGTTTATATCCTGCCTTCTTTCTTTGCCACCTGACTGCCTTTGCTGCCCTGCAGCTGCTCTACCACCTGTACCAGCCGGATGCAAGTGAGGAGCTCCCGGTGCTGAAGAGGCAGATAGCTGCGCTATCCAAGTCTCAGAAGCTTCTGGAGGTGGAGAGGTCCCGCTCGGATCGGGAGAAGGCCAGGGCGGAGGAGAGAGCCAAGAAGATGGAGGAAAAGGCCCGGGAGCTGGAGGAGCAGAACCGGAGCATGGAGAGGGAGCGGGAGCGGGCTGACGCTGAGAGGGCCGAGCTGGAGGTCAAGATAGACGAGCTCCAGGCGCGTGCCGCCGCTGCTGCTGCTGGCGGAGATGATCCGGGACAGTTCGACCGGTTCGTTCTTCAATACGAGGAGAGCAATCGGTTCCTGGACTGCCTGGAGAAGGCCCGGGAAGAAGGCATCTCGGAGGCCTACACGGAATGGGCGGCGAAGGGGTGGCTAAATACTTCCCTGATGCCAGGTACCTCTGCCGAAGGAAATGCTCCTGTGGAGCCGGTCGTCCAGCAGCTGGCGGTGGAGAAACAGTCGGGAGCAGAACATCGCTCGCACTTGGATTCTTTTACCAACAGTGCCGAACCTGCCGGAGCTGAGGTCGACGACGAAGCTACCGCTGGAGATGCGGCTCCTTAGGATGTTTTTCTTGCTTTTGCTTGTAAAAGAAACTCTCCGGAGCGGTTTACTTTTTGGATACTTTAATTAACTATGAATATATATATCTGAGCTTGCGGGGCCAGAGTTTTCAAAAGTAGTTTGCATATATTTGACCTTTACAATTGGTTGAACCGGCGATATGCCAAACTAGCCGCCTGGACCCAGCGGGTTTACCAAGCCGGGTTACCCTCCCGGTCGGGGCCTGCTCCTCTCTCCCCTACATATCTCTGGAGCTGGCCGCTATCAATCAAGCCCTGCACTGCAGTCTTGAGGGCGAAGCACTGGTTCGTCCGATGAGTTGCCTCATCGTGGTACGAGCAGTACTTGCCTGTCTGCGCCGTCGTAAGCTTCCCTTTGGGGTACCTTCTCTGGGGCGGTGGGGCAATGACGTCCGCATTCTCCAGCAGGATGTCCTCATAGGATGCGGTGAGAGTGGAGAAGACTTCTTGATTAGCCGTGGGTGCTGGCATAATTGCCAGGGGGCGCTCTTGGTGGTACGGTGCAGGTTTGTTCTCGGCCCGAGGCTGGGGCCTGTCAGAGAAGGGTCTCTGCTGTCGCTGTGGCCAGGTCTTGCCGTTGTTGTTGTTGTTCCGGCCGGGTCGGCGACTCCCGTGCTCGGCTCGCTGGCCGGGTTTGCTCTCGTGACTGCGCGGGGGATCCTCTACCCGGGGATGGTCCAAAGACTGCTCATCCCGCTTCCTCTTCAGCAGGTGGTTCCCGTAGGTCTCATGATCAGCCTGGGCATGCCGGATGGCCATAGCCATCAACTCGTCGTAGCCCTGAGGGAGTTCTACCCTGACGGCGTAGGAAAACTTCCCTGCCCGGAGCCCCTGCTTGAAAGCCATCTCGGCGATGCCTTTGTCCAAGTTCCGAACTCCGGCCGTGGCCGTCTGCCACCGGTTGACAAAGGTTCTCAACTCTTCCCCGGGGGCTTGGATGCAGTTGAAGAGGACGGTGGACGTCCGCGCTCCCTCGACTCGGAGGATGAAGCGGCCTACGAACCGGTCAGCCAGCTGTTCGAATGCCTCGATTGAATTCGCAGGAAGCTCGTAGAACCAACTGAGCGCTTCTCCGGACAGGGTCTCCTGGAAGATGTTGCAACAGATTGCATCGGAGTAACCCTTGGCACAGGTCTGGGATCGGAAGCTGTCCAGATGCTGATATGGGCAACCGGACCCGGAATAGGTGAGTTTGAGGGACTTCTGGTTGCCAGATCTCCCCGACTCTATGACTCGGTGTGAAAAGGGGCCCATGCGCTCGTTGAACCGGGCGCCTTCCAATGGCCGGGCCGCTCTCCTCTCGTTTGCCTCCATCTGGGCCTTCAGATCCGACACGGTGTTGGCTAGCAGTTGCAGCGCCCGGGCGGTTGGAGTATCCACTTCACCCATGGACGAAGCGTGCGGCTGGTGGGAGGCGGGCGTGCTCTTTGGCAGGTCCTCGCCGGCTCGTGACTTCTCTCGCATAGGCTCGCTGGGTCGGGCGCCCGAAGATTGTCCAGCCTCTAGCTGCCGGGGTTGGACTAGCAGGGGTGCGGCTTGTGCCTCGGCCATGGCAGCACTGCGCTGCTGCCCCCTTTCTAGGGCGGCTACCAGGGCGGTGTTTACTGCCTCTATCTCTTCGTATCGGGCCTGGGACTTGGCTCGGTCCCGGTCGTTCTCCTCTCTGAGACGACTAACTTCCGCGGCCATCGCCCGTACCTTTCCCGCCAAGCCGTCATGGTCGGGGCTGTACGTGGGGTCTTGATCCTGGCTCTCAGACTGATCACTCGGATCATCCGAGAACGTCAGGGATAGGCCACGAAGCACTGGGCTGCCTTCGTCCTCTATCGGGTCTTTCCCGTGCGAGCTCTCGTGGCGGGGCTCTGGATCACCGGAGGGCCCTCCATGGCTCCTTCCCAAATCGCTGCCCTGCTCGCCACGCATCTCCCGCGTGACGACAGGGGTGGAGGCGAGTGTTTGCACAGCTGCAATACGCCCTTCCTCAGTAGTTCCTTTCTCTTGACTCATTCCCACAATCTCAGCCAGCGGTGTTGTTTGCACGGCTTCTTGTTCAGAGTTCCCACAGACGGCCCCAATTATTTCTGCCTAAACCCGGGGGTCTTGGTAGATACTTGATGAATCCAACTCGATCTCCTGCAATCCTGCTTACTAAGGGGAATACCGGGCGGGCCGGCCTTCACCTCTCCGATGCCTAAGTTAGTATAGTTGGAATATATATAACCTGGGCACGTATGTAAGCAGGGAGGGAGACAAGTTACCTATTTATGGTGGTAGTCGAGGCCCATATATAGGTGGTTGAGGGTGAGGGCTGGCCTTACCCTTCGATGTGGGACTGGTTCCCTTCTGTTTGGATATTCTGGCGCCCTCTTTGGCAGGCAGGCGCCCCTGGTCCTAGGACCCTTGGAGGCAGGATAGCTGGGCCCCGAGGCCTGGTGCTGGTGCTCCGATCCTGAGTCCTGGGCCGGGCCCTGGTGTACTTGCCGCGGGTCTGTGGGCTTGCTGTAGCCCCTCTGCGGCTACTGTCAACAATAATCAAGTGTTGTATGGCCACATAGAGCCATTCACCTAGGCTAAGATCTTGAAAATGACAAGTTCAGCTACATATTCTAATGATAGCCACAAATCAGTCTTTGACAAGAGTAAAGGAATGCACCTCAATGTTTTGACCAAGAGAAGAAATTGTTGGGTCTGTGGCCACCATTGCAGCTTCACAAAGCTTTATAGCCTTATGCACATCTTTAAGATGACCCCACTTTGGCTGCCTAATAAGTCCTGCAGCATAAATGAATTGTTAAGTTGATTCTCAGTGGCATTGGTAATATTGACACTCTGACAGCAACGTATATAAATTTGCTGTAGTGAAACAGCGTAAGTTTTGAGTGTTAATGGTCTAACAAATTTGTCTTTGGAGTCTATGTACCACTAACTATGAATGAAATTTCAGAGGAGCTCAGTAACAAGTATATCTGTGTACAACAACACAGGACAAGCAACATAAATAACGACAATTTTACATAAGTGAAAACGATCAAAAGACAACAACAGCTTGCATCTAGAATCGATGCTTAAAAGTATACAAAGGACAAAGTAACGAGTATAGACTAGCAATTTCAATCCTGTAACAGTAGACGGCACTGAAATACAGAACCGTTGCAAGTTCCTTGATTTCCAAGTAGGACTAGGAACTTAGGAAGCTGTTTAGTTCGATGGAGGAGGTGAGAGGAAAGGAACTGATGGGATCGTGGTTGGAATGGTGGGAAGTGAAGGGATTGTAGTGGGGAAAGTGGGCAATGTAGTGGCTGGAAGTGGAGGTAAAGTGAACTTGGGAGCAGTGGGAAGGTTTGGCAATGTTGGATTTGGGAGAGATGGCATTTGTGGGCCTGGAACAGATGGGATTTGTGTTGTGGGTTTTGGCAAGGTTGGCAAGGGAGGCAGTGTTGGAGGCAATGAAGGCAGTGGAGGGAAGCCCTTGGGAATCGGAATCGATGGAATCGAAGTCTGCAATAGGTGCCTGGCGCCAAAGCTCATGTCAATGCTTGACAAACAAAATGCTGCTACCATGATAGACAATAGGGAACAATGATTGAGACCTGCCATTTTAGTCGAAGAATAAGGAACTTGATTTTTGTTTTTTGTTTGAGTTGATCAAGGAAGAGTGAAGGGTATTTATAGAGAAGGAGACTCCAAAGTGAAGGGTATTTATAGTGAAGGATATGTACATCAATAATGCAGTGATCCAGAAGCCTACCAATTCTATGTAAGTCGATCTCGTGGCGTTCATGTTTCACTACGTACTCAAACAATTAATCATGTTTGCTGAAGAAATTAAACTAGCTAGCTAGCTTGCACTAATTGTGTATACCACAAAAACATAATTTTGTTTCTCAACAGATTGCAGACTGATAATATTGCATAAACAGAAACATTCTTACAGGATGACGAGGATCTGCAAGCATAAGGAAAAGACCTCTGACAATAAGTGATTGCCTTGCCTGCCAAATTCACCAGAAACAATGTGGAGTCTTGTTCAAGAATATATCCATAGAGAAATTAGGCTTAATCAGTATATTTGAAGGGAACGAGAGAGAGAGAGAGAGGGAGAGAAAGAGAGAGCCATACTGAGCGAGGGAGGCAGAGGCGAGGGAGGCGGAGGCCAGACCGGCGACCGACGAGGAGGCTGGGGCGGAGGCTGGCTGAGGAGGTGGCTAGGGCGGGGGCTGGGGCTAAGTGGTAGAGGCGGAGGCGAGACCGGCGACCGACACGGAGGTTGGGGCGGGGGCCACAAGGCGGAGGAGGGAGCGGCGAGTGAGGAACCAAAGATGAATTGGGGAGATCGACTGAACCAAAGTGTTTAAGGGATTGCAGATCGAGTATATATATTCAATTGACTTACGCGACGAAACTTCCCCTTTCGTCTCCTAACATAACAACCTAGAAGACGAAATATTCAAATTTCATCTCCTAAGATAAAACCTTAGACGACGAATACAAAAATTTCGTCGCCTAAGATAATTTCGAATTTTTCCCAATTTATTGGCGCAAAATTAGGCCGCCAATTTATTAAATGAAAAAAAAATATATATATTTACTTAGATGACGAAAATTATATTTTCGTGGCCTAAGCTTTTACTTAGACGACGAAATACTAGTATTTCGTCGTCTAAGTAATAATTTAGGCCACGAAAATCTAATTTTCGTCGTCTAAGTAAATATATATTTTTTTTCATTTAATAAATTGGCGGCCTAATTTTTATTTAATGTGTTAAAACATTTACGACGAGTTCATAGAAAAACAATTAGGTTTAGAACGTTTATATACTAAGTATCTGTCAGTCGGATCTCCGAATGGTTCAAGGCGCATATATTAACAGTCGAAGTACGTACGTACGTATAGACCATTTTATAATTGTAATTATACATCAAAACGCTATTATGTACCTTTACATGACCTTGTTTGGTCGACTCTTCCAAACATATGAGACCTAATTATCCATGTAAAAATTTGAAAACTTTTACCTCCCGATACTATGGCTCCCCATAGAGAGAGATAAGTTTAAATAAGGTTGACCGCATCGATCGGGCCTCTTATTTTGTTGGATTTAAGTGATTTTTTTACCATCACCATATTTCATCATAACGATTAAATGTTATTTCACAGCGTTTTTCAAAATTTGACTTCTTATATATAGTTATTTCGAAAAGTTGTACACTTCAGTATAATCTACTAGTCAAGTTATACCGGATTAGTAAACATGTTGTCATTATAATGGCTAAATTTACAAAATGAAAATTTTGACCGTCTGATATGATTGTTATAGTTAACTATGAGTAGAGTAATAAAAATCAACTCGTTTCGTGAACGGTCGATGCTCGATCGAATCAATCAACCATATTTTCATAAAACTTATCACACGAAAACGTTATTACGTACCTTTAGATGATTTTGTTTGGTCGACTCTTCCAAACATTAAACTCTCATATAGATGAAACCTATTTATCCATGTAAAAATTTAGAAACTTTTACCTCCCGATACTATGGCTCCCCATAGAGAGAGATAAGTTTAAATAAGGTTGACCGCATCGATCGAGGCTCTAACTTTGTTGGATTTAAGTGATTTTTTTACCATTACCGTATTTCATCATAACGATTAAATGCTATTTCACAGCGTTTTTCAAAATTTGACTTTTTCTATATAGTTGTTTCGAAAAGTTGTACACTTGAGTATAATCTACTAATCAAGTTATGACGGGCGGTGTGTACAAGGCCCGGGAACGAATTCACCGCCGTATGGCTGACCGGCGATTACTAGTGATTCAGGCTTCATGTAGGCGAGTTGCAGCCTACAATCCGAACTGAGGATGGGTTTTTGGATATCAAACGGACCTCCCCATAAGGTAATTTTAATGTGGCCGATTTCCCCTCTTTTACAATCAGTTTCTCTACAGCACCTGCTGCTCTAGCTAATACCGCATTAGTAAATATGTTGTCATTATAATAGCTAAATTCACAAAATGAAAATTTTACTATATAGTCTGGGTTTACTTAGGTGACGAAAATTAATTTTTCGTATTCACAAAATGAAAATTTTACTATATAGTCTGGGTTTACTTAGGTGACGAAACATAATTTTTCGTCGCCTAAGATCCACACTTAGGCGACGAAAATTAAGTTTCGTCGTCTAAGAAGAAAACCTACCGACGAAAAAAAATTCGTCGTGCTCGTCATTTCTTAGACCACGAAAAAAAGTTCGTCGTCTAAGATTATTTCTTAGGCGACGAATTTTCAATTTTCGTCTCCTAAGTACAAATCTTAGGCGACGACTTCTTTTTTTTCGTGGTCTAAGATAATGCACGGACGACGAATATTTTTTTCGTTGGTAGGTTTTTGTCTTAGACAACGAAAATATGAATTCATCGCCTAAGATTGTTCTTAGGCGACGAAAAATTTTTCTTAGGTGAGGAAAGTTTTTTCGTCGCCTAAGCTATCTTAGGCGAGGAATTTTTTTAAGTTTCGTCGCCTAAGGTTTTTTTCCTTGTAGTGCCCTCTGTGGCTACTGTCAACAAGTCCCCCAAGTTCTCCGATGTACCCGGATGTTCCCGGTGGGATGTCGCAACGGCTGCTAGATATGTACCTCAGAAAAAGAGAACAATTAATCAGAAATAAAGCTACTTACAACAAGCACAGAGTTGTTATATTATGCTTGTGAACATGTTGACTGCCCAGTGATACGAATGCCACTTGATGATACGAATATCGCCCGGAGATACAAATGTCATGCATACAAATATTAATTGAACACATAAATCATGATCACGTATAGAATGAAGGCATGTATTGCTTGAAGGTGTCATGCATAGTCTTTCGTTGCGGTTGGCTTAGCCGTTGGAATGCCTCAACCGTTGTTACTGGCTCTACCATTGGAATGCCTCAGCCGTTGTTACTGGCTCTACCGTTGGAATGCCTCAGCCGTTGTTACTGGCTCTACCGTTGGAATGTCTCAGCCGTTGTAACTGGCTCTACCATTGGAATGCCTCAGCCGTTGTTACTGGCTCTACCGGTGGAATGCCTGTGAACCGGTGGAATGCCTCAGCTGATGTTACTGGCTTACCATTTTCCGGAGGAAAAATCCCAGAGGATACAACTCGGCCAGTTACAAACGAAAGACGTATGCTATGCACCAACAAGCTAAAAATTACCGATGTAGCAGGTAATCATGCACATTCATTAGCCGGTACAAAAATAACCATGTGTTTAGCACGGTACAACATGTATATACGGTTATAATGCAGCGGGAAAACTATTCTTATCATGCTTGCCAAATAAACCAATGCGTACAGTACTTGCATAAAGGTGGAGCAAACATAATTGTGAGAATTAAAGACTTAGTTTTGCTGGAAGTGAGCAGGTTGATTTGCTGTTTGGAGCAGTGGGTGCCCAAAGGAGATATTTGGGTGTCCAGAGAAGATTGCCTGACCAGCCCACTGCTGTAGCCGGACCCGGCCCGGCCCATCTGCTGACCCGCTGGGGTTGTTGACCGGGCGGCTGACTCCCCTTTTTTTTTCGTTTTTTTTTTTTTTTTCTGTTTTTTTGTTCTCTTCTTCCCGCCATTTTCGTCTGCCTCTGTTTTCTTTTCTTCCTTCCTTTCTTGTCTGGTGTCTCTCCCTCTGCTCTGCTTTTTCTCTCGGCTCGGCCCATGGGGGACCAACCGGACCGGAGGGGAACCACCGGCAGCTGAAGAGCAGCCATCAGCTCTAGGGAGGTGAGCCAAGGCCGACCCGAACCGGAGGAGAATACCGCCCGGACAGGAGAGGAGGCACACCACCGTCCTGGAGAGGAGAAACGACCGGGGAGGAGAGGGTGACCGGCACCGGAGGGCTAGGCTATCGGGGCCCGGAGAAGGAGGTTCATCGGGGAGCCAGGAGAGGAGACCCGTCGGCAAATCCGGAGAGGAGCCCACTGGTCGCCGGTGAAGAGCTCTGCGGTTTCCGGAGAGAAGACCCAGCAGTGCCCCGGAGCTAAACCCATCGATCCCTGAGCTCAACCCACTGGTTGGCGGCGGCGGCGGCGACGGTTATCGGAAACACCGTGCGGGCTTGGGCTCCCTAGGGCTGCGGGGAACCGGAGGCATCACGCCAGCTCCTGCAACCTTCTCGCTGGCCCGTTGACCTGTGCCTGCCGCAACGCCAGGCGGAGAGGGGCTTCGGATCGGGTCACGACGGCAGCGGGTGCCCAGAGAAGATTCAACTGGGGTTGACCCGTTGACCATGGGGCTGGGCTGGCATGCTGGACCGCTGACCGATTCTGTGCGGTTCGCTCGGGCTAGGCTGCCTGCTCGAAAAAAACTGCTGCCCTGCTATGTGTGTTTTGGCCGGGCTGCCTGCCGATGGTACATTTAAAGGATAAATGGAATGATCGATCTCTACCCGCTGGTAGAGCAACACAACTTTTTGTAAGACTTCCCACAGACGGTGTCAATTATTTCTGCACAAACCCGTAGGCCTGACAGAAGCACAATAATAAAGGTTGACACAAATGTTTATAGTAGTTCACCATGTCATCGGTGACCATGACTACGTCCACTTAGAATATACTATAGCCGGCCAATAAGACATCGGTGGTACAAGGGTGGAATGCCTTGGAACCAACTTAACTTATATCTAAGGGGGGAGCCTTCTATTTATAAGGAAGGAAGGCTCCCTCCTTTACAATGTTTCCAATGTGGGATGCAAACCCACTTTTCCTACTCACGAAGCTATTTCAGGAGCCCGGTGGCACGGCTTCCGAGTGCGGTATCGGTGATGTGGAACAATGGAAATGTAGTCGGGGTGCTGGTCTACCCGATGTATGCCGGAAGTAGAACCTATGACGCCGGTTGCACGGTCTACGAGGTCGCCGAATGTGCTTGGCGGTGCACCATATATATTACTAACAGTTGTAGTTACACCAATAGTTACAAAAGCAGTTGTATTTTATAGGTACATTACTAGTTACATGAACTTAGGTGTTTATAGTCAGCAACATGTATGTTACTAGTTACATAGTTACTTTTTATAGGTACATTACTAGTTACATTATTATTCTTGTTTGCTTTTAGTTACAGAAACAGTTACAAAAGTAATTATATTTTATAAGTACATTACTAGTTACATGAAATTAAATGTTTATAGTCAGTAACATGTACGTTACTAGTTACACAATTACTTTTTATAGGTACATTACTAGTTACATTATTATTCTTGGTTGGTTGTAGTTAAGTTGGAACTAATCATTCTCTTCTTTTTTACTTCAAGGTGGAGAAATACCGTCAAACATATTCTTACACAATCAATCATGTTTCTTCTATTGCCAAGCCGTTAAAGCTTCCAAAGTCTAGTATTTTAGTACAGCCACAATTGACAAGGAGACCACCCGGAAGACCAAAAAAACTAAGGTTCAGAAGTAAGGATGAAGTACTGAGAAAACAGATAAAGTGCAGCAGGTGTGGAAAATATGGCAGGCACAACAGAACGAGTTGTAAAAATCCGATATAGCGATAGCGATTGTTTTACATCATTTCGTCCATAGTCTTTCAAGGGTTACTTTGATAGTTACAAATTTCTTATGTTAGTTACCCCGACAGTTACATTTTCTAGTTACACTGATAGTTACATTATAGCTATTTGGTTTCTGACTTGGATTATATTCGACTATAAGAAAGTGAAAGAATCTTTAACTTGTTCGTTCATTAGTTACTTTATCTCAATAGTTACATCAGCAGATTTTTTTATTTCCAGTTACATCTTCAGTTACATTTCCTTCAGAAATTTTCTTCTATATATGCATTATGCAGCGGTACGCTGCAAAATTTAAAGGGAATATATGAAATATATAAAATCTACAAATCTTGTATTGTTCGTGTGGTGAATGGATTTCTCAATGGTCTTGTTCTCACATATTGCCACTTATTATTCATATTTGGTTGTAGTCGCACCAATAGCTGCAGAAGCAGTTACATGCACAGTTACATAAAACATTTCTTTTTGTCACTTTAATCAGTTATATGATGAAAACGACAATGTACATAATCAGTTGCATAACCATTTACTGGTGTCGTTAAAGAGTCAGTTTCATCTTCAGTTCAGTTTATTTTATAGTTACTTGATACTCAGAATAGTTACATGCACAGTTACGACACTAGTTACAATGCTAGTTACATTTATAGTTACTTAATACCCAGGATAGTTACATGCATAGTTACGACACCAGTTACAATGCTAGTTACATTTATAGTTACTTGATAAACAGGATAGTTACATACACAGTTACCACACAAGTTGCAATGCTAGTTACATTTATAGTTACTTAATACCCAGGATAGTTACATGTACAGTTACGACACCAGTTACAATGCTAGTTACTTTACTAGTTACATTTATAGTTACTTGATAAGCAGGATAGTTAAATGCACAGTTACCACACTAGTTACAATGCTAGTTACATTTATAGTTACTTAATACCCAAGATAGTTACATGCACAGTTACGACACTAGTTACATTGCTAGTTTCATTTATAGTTACTTGATACTCGGGATAGTTACATGCACAATTACCACACCAGTTACAATGCTAGTTACATTGCTAGTTACATTTATAGTTACTTGATAAGCAGGATAGTTACATGCACAGTTACCACACTAGTTACAATACTAGTTACATTTATAGTTACTTAATATCCAGGATAGTTACTTTGCTAGTTACATTTATAGTTACTTGATAAGCAGGATAGTTACATGCACAGTTACCACACTAGTTACAATACTAGTTACATTTATAGTTACTTAATATCCAGGATAGTTACTTTGCTAGTTACATTTATAGTTACTTGATAAGCAGGATAGTTACATGCACAGTTACCACACTAGTTACAATGCTAGTTACATTTATAGTTACTTAATACCCAGGATAGTTACATGCACAGTTACGATACTAGTTACATTGCTAGTTACATTTATAGTTACTTGATACCCGGGATAGTTACATGCACAGTTACGACACCAGTTACAATGCTAGTTACATTGCTAGTTACATTTATAGTTACTTGATAAGTAGGATAGTTACATGTACAGTTACCACACTAGTTACAATGCTAGTTACATTTATAGTTACGTAATACCCAGGATAGTTACATGCTAGTTACATTGCTAGTTTCATTTATAGTTACTTGATACCCGGGATAGTTACATGCACAGTTACCACACCAGTTACAATACTAGTTACATTTATAGTTATTTGATACCCGGGATAGTTACATGCAGAGTTACGACACCAGTTACAATGCTAGTTACATTGCTAGTTACATTTATAGTTACTTGATAAGCAGGATAGTTACATGCACAGTTATCACACTAGTTAGAATGCTAGTTATATTTATAGTTACATTTATAGTTATTTGATACCAAGGATAGTTACATGACCAGTTACTTGAATTATTACAAGTCAACAATTTTAAATAACTCTGAATATAATATAATTTCCTTAAAGCATATGAAAATCAATGAACAATCTCTAATTAAACGACACTTTTCTTTTCCTACCTTGTATCGATATCCAACTTTGCTGATGATTCAGTAACTTCTTGATCACTTCGGTTCGAAACTTCGTAATATCTGGCTTATCTTCAAAATCTCTCTCATCGACAAGCCTGCTCATGTAGTACATTACAAATGCGCCGCAATCTAATATGTTTACTAAAGAAAAAATCTAGTCAGTTACATACATAGTTACACAGTTACCCTGTCAGTTACATTATTTATTTCAAGTTACATCTTCATTTACATTTTTTCCGTATGACTTCTATATATGCATAGAGCTAAACTTATAAGTTGAAAAACTTTTACTTATGAGGAGGGTTGTTGTTAAGGTGGGCTTTCTCTTTTAATAGGTACATTACTAGTTACATTATTATTCATGTTTGCTTGTAGTTACAGAAGCAGTTACAAAAATAATTTAACATGCACAGTTACTTTTTATAGGTACATTACTAATCACATTATTATTCTTTTTTGCTTGTAGTTACACCAGTAGTTACAGAATCAGTTACATTTTATATGTACATTACTAGTTACATTATTATTCCTGTTTGCATGTAGTTACACCTGTAGTTACACCAGTAGTTACAAAAACAGTTACTTGACATTAGAGATTAGAAACAGTTGCTAGACTTAACAGTTACTTGATATTAGAGATTAGAAACAATTGCTAGACTTAAGAATGAACATCACCACCAAAAGAAGATGTTGTAGGGTCTTACATTAAATGAGGAAAATTCTAGAGACTACTCATATAACTGAACGTGAAAATCTATACAAATCAACTGCAGAATGCAGACTATATCTGTTGGTATTTGAGAAGAACATAATAATAAGGGAGACTAGAACTAAAGTTGGCTCCTACAAGCGGTTGAGTCTTGAGTAGGCTATGAGCTAGGAGATTAACAAACAAGAAAACAAAAGGCAGTCGAATAGGCTGGTGGACACATGAATAAAACTATTCTAGTTGTGTTTATTAAAGTAAACAGCTACTTATACTTGAAAACTCTCCTATGAGCATGCTGAGACACCCCTCAACCTTAATGATTAGTCAGTTCTCTGCAAACTACAATGCATTACATGATCTCGAATTCTCGAAGCAGTTACATTTACAGTTACTTGATACCAATGATAGTTACATGAACAGTTACCACACTAGTTACAATGCTAGTTACATTTATAGTTAATTTCAATCATTGTAACTATCCATTAGTTTCAACTACATTTCTGGAAAAACCATTATAACTACATTTCTTGACTTATTAGTTTCCTTGACATCTACATTATTTATTTTCAGTTACATCTTCAGTTACTGTGATAGTTACACACAAATTTTAAACTATCATTCATATTATAGCCATCTGCAGTATTACAATTCCTTGGTATTTTTACTCATAAAACAACTGCTAACTAAGATGATGCCCCTATTTCTCAAATTTAGAAAGTGAGGTTATGCCGCATGCCAATACCAAGTAAGGAAAACCACCTTACGCAGTAGTTTAACAGTACTGTAGTTACGTATATAGTTACATAAACAGAGACATGTTAATCGTAGTTACAATGTCAGTTACGTATATAGTTACTAGTGCAAACATAGTTACATTGATACTTACTTATTTCCAACACAGTTTCTCAACAAAAATGACACAACTTCACACTGAATAAAGAACTATCATACATAATATGACATTTCAGTTCCACAACTCCATAAATTCGTAAACAAACCTTCCACATTGTATGAGCCATGCCAAAATCTGAAGGTTTCATAAACAAATTGAAGCAGCGCACCAAATCTAACCAAATCACAACAAATTATATAGAAAACAAACCGAAATTCACATGCAAAATAAAACAAAACCTAATGTGAATCCCTAAATTGAATTCGAACCTTAGAAATCCCTAAAGAATGCAATCAAACTCACTTGCTGAGTAAGATGGTATGTATGGATGACGACGCTGGACTTGAGGACGTTGGTGTTGGAGTCGGGCTTGACTTGGACGCGGCCGAGAAGGATGATGAGTTTGGCGGCGTTGGAGTCGGGCTTGGCTGGGACGCGGCCGCGAAGGACAGTGAGTTTGGCGCGTCGGAGGGGTGCGGTTGGTCGGAGTCGTTGGCGATTAGAGAGCAGAGATTGTAGACCTTGACGGAGGGGGTTGGCGGACGTTGCGGAGCGTGGAGGGGAATGATTTGAAGTAGCACCGGCGAAGATAACCCAATTAGATTTGAATTAGTGATATAAGGATTTGTGGAGAAGCTGAGTTGCTATATGGCAATGGCCTGGAGATAAATAGATCTGTAACTAATTAGGTTTAGCTCAGTGGCATATTGTAAATTTCGTGAACTATATGGGCAACGCTTTAAAGATTTTAATTGAGTGACTTAATTATCATTATCAAACAAGTACTAACCATTTTATCATTACGTTGCTCTAAAATGACTTTTTTTTATCATCAGCCCTAAAATATATGCGATATTTCCGATATATCTCCCGATATCTCCTCCGATATCTCCCCCGATATCTCCCTTTTTCTAACGACCGATATATCTTTGAGGGTAAATATGTTATCTTTCATCGTATGATCGTATCTATGATATTTCTCCGATAACGTAGATATTTGCGATATATCTCCGATATTTTAACGAAATATCTGTAAAATTTTCCACTAAAAAAAAATCTCCTCGAGATTCAAGAATGTCTAAGAGAAGAGTAATTAAATAAGTAATCAGTAATCACCTCGAGAGATATCAGAAAAATGAGTAGTCTCCGGATTCCCCTCAAAGGATATCCGGATAAGAAGTGACGGTCTTAAGAAATATCGGTGATGGTGAAGAGTGTTCTCCTCGAGGAATATCCGGATGAGAAGTGACGATCTTGAGAAATATCGGTAATGGTTAATATGGAGAAGTACATGACCAATCATATAGTTGGATTCATCCTTACTATCCCATTCTAGGGGATACCGTCGGTAGTTCCAAAGAGACATATGATTATCATATTAATCACTATAATTTATACTATATGGGTCATATGTCTTGGTCAGATTATTGTACTTTCGTGGATTAGTGTGGAGAATTTTAAACAGCTAGAGTCTCTTTCTGGTACTAAATAAAGTTATTGTTTGTATGTATTTAAGGTTTTATGTGTAAAATGAATAAATTTAATATTTTAACAAAAAAAAAGTTTCTTCCTGAGTATCCTGATATATCCATGATATTTTCAATATCTCATTTTTTCAAAACACCGATAAATATACCGATACCGATATTTTATTTTTGTTAATAACAACTGAATCCAAAAAAAAAAGTATAGGATTAATGACTGATTTGGATAATTAGTGTATGAATCCGACCGACCCGACCCGAGAAAACACGAATACTGTATAAAGTCTCGACCCTGAGAAGGTAGAGCGAGATTGAGGACAGCGAGATTAACAGTTGAAGAGTGAGAGAAAGCTCAACAATGCGAAGGTAGCTATAAACCTTCACTCCCCCTCTAAACAAAACCCCAGCCGAAACGATTTGAACTCTTGAAATATTTATTTGATTTTGATTTACAGAGCGGGGCTTTATAATCGGCAGCATGGAAAACAAGCCGGCGGTGGAGGAGGAGGAAGTGTGAAGGCCAAGATTGGGAAGCTACTGCTCGTCGTTGTCGTCCTCTTGATCTGCACCGTTTCCTTGCTCTTCACTTCTTCCGCCACCAATGGCGGTGCTGCTCGATCTACCTATCGCTCTGAGGTTAGCGCCTTCCAGATTTAGATTTCCGAATTCTCGTTTGTGTTTGATTATAAATGGATTAGTGCTGTAATAATTGGAATTAGGAGTTGGTTTTATTATGTTGAAGTAGTAGGTAAGTGCTAATTATGATCTTTAATAGCAGTCAAATCATCCTTCCCGAGTAGTATTGTTGGTACAGATGAGATTGTTGAAAGTTAGGGTGGTAATGGCATTGACATACCTACTGCTGATGCTTTTCTTTTTCTTTCTGATCATTGAACGACGGAACGAAGATGATGTTCCTGTATTTAATAAAGATAACTGGCTTAGGAGAAGTACGGTTTCATAAAAATCAAGAAAATACTATTTTGTACAAAATTAATCAGGTCACATTCAATACTGCATTTGTCTCTGTGTATACGAGCACATAAAAGAACTGAATTCCAAATAAATCAGCATCTCTAGATTACTAGGAGTTTCTACGGTGTACTTTGTGGTGGCCACAATAAAAAGGAAAGCATTGGTACGAAGGAGACTGAAGTGAAGTTATACTCCTTTGAAGCTTATACGTAATCATACAAGTCTCCAATAGGGAAGAAAGAATGTGTTTAGGCTGTTACATCTGTCTTTCTGTTCAAAGTTGTCTTGACTGTTTCATACAAGGAAGATAATCTTATTATTTTTATGTTAATACAATTATCGAAATAGTGGAACTGCTTTCTATTTGTTTGTTGAGATTGGACTCTGAATTCTCTTAGCGTGCATATGCAGATCAATGTGGAAAAACTTTGGAGAAGTGCCGACTCTGGAGGCTGGAGACCATCATCGGCTCCGCGATCGGATTGGCCTCGTATGACATTCTTTTTCTGATGAATTCTGTACTTCTAAAAAGAAATGTTAACAAGTGTACTTGTGCTTCTGGTTTTGTGGCAGCTCCACCAAGTGAGACTAATGGCTACCTGCGGGTGCGCTGTAATGGTGGTCTCAATCAACAACGTACTGCGGTCAGTATCTTTTCATTTTCCCCAATTTTCTGTAATTCCATTTTTCTCTCCTGTTCTTACAAGCAAATATTTTCTGTCCGCTCTCGGATTGTTTAGATCTGTAATGCAGTTCTCGCCGCAAGAATAATGAATGCTACCCTTGTGCTGCCCGAATTGGATGCAAACTCTTTTTGGCACGATGACAGGTACTTTTCACAGGTTCTGTAACCCTTAATTAACATTACAGATCTTGTTTCACCTGGCACATACAGGTTCCTTTCTCTGAACTACGAGTTTCTAAGTTTCTCTAATTGAGGCTACTAAATCCAGAAAGATGATATAGATAAAACTATGACATGCGCAAAGCTATACGGTATAGAGTAGGTCTCCTTAACTTATTGGTTTGTATAGTTTGGCGATCAGGGAGGAATTTCTTCATAGGAACGAAATAATTAAATATAGTGATTTGATGACAAAGGCTCTAAGCTTCCAGTTTATTCTGTTAGTTGAGTTTAGGAACACTCTTCTCATGGGACTTGTAAAAGAGAAGTTCCATGGTCACAGACCAATCATAAGATTTGCTGGGAAACAGGTTGACACAAGTTGATTCCTCTGCTCGAATTCTCTAGATAGGATATTAAACAGGTTTAAATAGGATATAGGAAAGTTAAACTTGGTTGACTTGGAAATTTAAAAGCTCATTAAATGGGTTAACATCAAATGAACTTCTTCCGCAAATTTGAAGTTAAAGCATGCCTAAAGAAGAAATCTCTTGGTCTATATGTAGGTTACCTTAGCTGTCTTTGGCTACTGTGCAATGGTGCATAAGAGGCTAACAGAAGCAACCATCGTTGTTTCTTTGCTCCAAGTAATATTAGTATAGCAATTTATGTCTAAAACTTGGCTAAATATTATTAAATGGAAAATTAGAGATGCAAGATAACTGCATGAATGCCTTTGGCACGGTCATCTGAATATCTCACTTCATCTTCATAAAACATCATAAACAATAAATAGCTTCCGAGATGAATGACTTTGTTTTGAGGAATTGTGAGTAATACATCTACTCATCTTTCTTAATGCTTGTTGTATATACAGTAGAAATCCGTCAATTATTTTGACTCAGTGATGTTATCTTTACCATGTGCAGTGGTTTTCGAGGAATCTATGATGTTGATCATTTTATCAAGTCATTAAGATTTGATGTAAAAATTGTTGAAAAGATGCCTGAAATTCGCAAAAATGGGAAGACCAAGAAGATAAAAGCTGTACAGGTATATAATCCATATTTATTTTCATTACATTTTCAAGCTGGAAATCAACTAGAGTTTCTAATAGGTGAAGTATTTACTCTCTCTTCTCTAAACCTTGCTTCAGCTCCGACCACCAAGAGATGCTCCTATCAGTTGGTATACTACAGAAGCTCTTCAGAAAATGAAGGAGCATGGGGCTATCTATCTAACTCCCTTTTCACATCGTTTGGCGGAAGAGATTGACAATGCCGAGTACCAACGGCTGCGGTGCAGGGTTAACTATCATGCTCTGATATTTAAGCCAAATATCATGAAGTTGAGTCAATCAATAGTTGATAAGCTCCGTGCACAAGGTCACTTCATGTCTATACATCTTCGGTTTGAGATGGATATGCTGGCATTTGCTGGGTAAGTTTTTGGTACTAGAATTGGCCAAACAGGTCTTTTACCTTTATTGTTAACTCATTTACTACTATTTGTTATGAATGATAGACTGACAAGACTATATTTATGTACGTCATTCCAACTGTTTAGCATGCAAATCCAGACAAATGGATCTTTCAAGTTCATGTATGAAATTCAGATGTTGAGAGATTATGGCTCTGACAACAGTATACCATTGGCTATGATGGTTCTGCAGGTGCTTTGATATCTTTAACCCAAAAGAGCAAGAGATTTTGAAGAAGTATCGAAAAGAAAATTTTGCACCAAAGAAGCTTGTGTATGAGGAAAGAAGAGCAATTGGAAAATGCCCATTAACTCCAGAAGAGGTGATATTGTCTTTCTTCTTGGTGTTCTTTTGGCTATGTGTTCCACAAAATTGTTTTGATGTTGGACATCAAGATTATTACATCATCCCGGATGGATATTACATTGTCTTGCTATGCTTTCCTCTTTGTCATAGCAGGCCATCGATGCTGTTTCCTCTTTATGAATAGAGTATATGACCATTTTTTATACAGGTCGGTCTCATTTTACGCGCAATGGAATTTAACAATTCTACCAGGATATACCTAGCTGCTGGTGAACTATTTGGTGGGGAGAGATTTATGAAACCATTCCGTGCTTTGTTCCCTCACCTTGAGAACCACAGTCCTGTGGAGCACTCAGATGAGATACCAGAGAACACCCAGGGATTATTAGGGTCTGCAGTGGATTACATGGTTTGTCTCCTCTCTGATATTTTTATGCCGACATATGATGGACCGAGCAACTTTGCCAACAATCTCCTTGGACACCGCCTCTATTATGGTTTCCGGACCACAATTAGACCCGATAGAAAAGCCCTTGCTCCAATCTTCATTGATCGAGAGAAAGGACGAAAGGCAGGTTTTGAAGAAGCTGTTAGGCAAGTGATGCTACAAACAAACCTCGGCGGCCCTCACAAGCGGATCCCACCTGAGTCTTTCTATACAAATTCTTGGCCAGAATGCTTCTGCCAAACATCTACAAAGAATCCAGCAGATAAATGTCCACCAGACAATGTTTTGGAAATTCTGAGCAGCCAGCTAAGTCAAGAGAACGATGATCCGGAATCAAATTCAACAACTGTGACAGATAGATGATACAACAGGCTCAGGATTTGTAGTTGCTGATAGCTCCTTCACCATACTATAGAGTAATGAACCCGTGTCCCTGAATGATAGGGAATGAGTTTCCACAATCATGCTCTGCCTTTCAGGTGATTATACTACTCCTGCGTTGAATCATAGTCTGATGTTCTTGTAGATAAAAAAAAGTGAGTGATTCACAGTAAATCCCGATTTTCTGGTTTCGTCCTTTGGTAATTCAAAACCGGCTCCTAACTTGGGCATCTGGAGGCAGGTTCAAACTTTCTCAGGTTTATATCGTTGTTGTTCACAGTATGGACTAAGAAAAGAGCGCGAGTCGACAATGATGCATTGGACTGCAGGACACACTATTTGATCCACTTATTGTATACCAGAATCATCTGTTAGATTATCACTTGGTATACTGCTAGATACAACACCTTGTATTACCAACTTGATTATTTTTTTCATAAATCTATCAATTTAATTGATTTCTAAAATTGTTCGAATGATGATCGAGGGGAGCGTAGGAGACCCAATCATTCTGAGAGGGAATCAATTACTTTTAATCGATGATTGTTCTTGATATATCAAAATGATGAACTACTAGTTTACTGCTCAAATTTCTCAGTTTCTCTTTTCAATGATAAAATGATTAAAATCAATTAATTTACAATAAGATCATGCATGATGATAAAAGAACCGTTGTATGCTTATTGCTTCCTAGTTCATATTTACATCTTGATGAAGTAATGCGCGTTGTCATAAGCTCATTGTACAACTCGGTATGTAGAAACCGTTGTCATAAGCTCATTGTTGTTCAAGGAAGGTTAACTCCGTAACTTCCGTGGTGTGTCTTGTCCTAATAAGACTTGTAGTCTAGATACTCTATTAGATAGGGAATCCCTGTTCGCCAGGGATACTTGATGTAATGCCTATATAAAGGCCTCCTTATCAATGAATAAACACAGAGAGATTTATCAATCTATTTCTCCTACAACACGTTATCAGCACATTGCTCTAGCCTCCCGTCTGATAGCCCTAGAAACCCTAATTCCGAATTTTTTTTTTTTCGAAACCCTAACCTACCGTCGGCCGCCGATTCTTCTCTTCGGCACCGTCGGCCTCTTCTTAGCAGCATCTGCGCTGTTCGCTTGCCACACTGTACCCTCGAGTACTGCTCCTCCTCTGCCTCTAGGCAGACAACCCGCTCGCCAGCAGCTCTCCCTTGCGTGCTACTTTTTGCACGCATCCGCCAGACGATCAAAATTGCTCGCAAGCCAAGCAAGCGATCCGCGAACCCTTATTCGTGGTTAAGAAGAAATCAAGAAAAATCGAAGAAAACAAGCTTCCCCAAGAGTCAAGTTTCGTTTGATCAAGCTTCTCTTGAAGAGGTAAATATTTTTATAAACGTTCCCGCTTATGAAAATTTCAATAGTTGGGTTTTGTTTTCTCTTCCGGGACCTTTCCGTGTCCCTGCTTCTTCATCCCGATTCTATCGCTTCTCGGGACAGCATACGGGGATTTAGTCACCCCGGTGCCAACGTTTATTGGGGTAACTGTGATGTTACCGGCCACCGTTATGCTTGTGACTGTGATGTCACTGTGAACCATAACGTATTATTCTTTTTTTGGAAAGAAAACAAAGGGAAGATATCGATTGTGACTTGAAGTCACGTTAAGCATCGATTTATGTGACCATGATATATCTTGGCACTGTTCTAAAAGAACAATCAAACTTGATTAGTATTCAAACATACTAACGTCTCCCTGTTTGTGTTCTGTAGATGGCTGACACTCAGCGTCCAGAATTTGACATCTTGGATGTCCAAGGCAAGGAATACAAGAGGTGGGTCTCAGATGTTGAGAACACTTTCATTGGTAAAAGATTTACTGCCACCATCAACCCTCCTGAGGATGAAAGCTTACACGCTTCTCCTGAACAGAAAGCACAAGCCCTGATGTTTCTCAGGCGCCATATCCATCCAACGCTCAAGAAGCAATACCTGAGGAAAACTGATCCCAAAGAGCTATGGGATATCCTCAAGGACCGCTTCGACAATGTGCATGACGCACAACTCCCAGACCTCATGTCTGATTGGGAGCAAATCCGCTTACTGGATTTTGATTCCGTCCAGGAATATCATCAGACTATGCTAAACTTGCAATCTGATTTGAGCTTTTGTGGGGTCGAAAAGACCGATGATGATATGATGGAGAAGACTTTCACAACGTTCCCAGAATCTGCGTCCATGTTGTCGCATCAGTACCGCGATCTCCGCGAGAAAGGCACTATCAAAACCTTCAGCGATTTGATGAATGTGCTTCAAAGAAAGGAGAGGTACCATGAGTTGATTCTTACCACCAATAAGAGGCCTCGAGGACCGAAATTCATTGCGGAATCTCATCAAGCCCGTGGTAAAGCTTTTAAGCAGAAGCATCAACCTCATGAACGTCAAGCACCGCCACCACGTACGCCAAGAGCAATACGTGGCGGACGAGGAGGGAGAAGAGGCGTCGGCCGTGGCCGACCGCTTTCTTGGACAAGGGATGATGGCAGAGCCGCCGCTCCCAGAGGGAGGAACAGTTTTGGTTCCGGTCCCAGGCGTGGTGGCCATCCGCCGAACAATGCTTCGGCTCCTTGCTTCAAATGTGGTTCTACGAATCATCTCCAACGCGATTGCATAGCAAGCAGAGATATTCAAGCCGCTTACAAGAAACACAAACAATACATAGAACAAGAAGCACACTATGTAGGAGACTTTGAGGAAGAAGTATACGATGAGGAAAATACGAACTTCGCCATCGATGACTTCCAACCTACCAAGAAACGTAGGACTCAGGAGTATGATACTCCAGACTATGAATAAGTATTTGACTTAGGTCATGAGATACGTGTTCAAGTTTGATTTTGATTGTTATTTTGACAAGATAGTCAATAAATCACGACTTTGTTCGATAAGTCGTTCTATTTAGAACAACCTTGATGTATTTTTGAGTTGTCATCAATAAAATCTATCTTATTCTACGAATGATTTGAGATTTTTACATCCCTGAAAGCAAAATTGGTTCAATGCGTCCAATTCTCAATGGCATAATCATTTTGAGTTCACCAAAATTCTGGTGATGTTAACTCATATCCGAAAAATCACAAAGACAAAAGGAGAGATCCGCGACACGCCATCCGCGATCCGCGATACGCCATCCGCGATCCGCGATACGCCATCCGCGATCCGCGATACGCCATCCGCGATCCGCGATACGCCATCCGCGATCCGCGATACGCCATCCGCGATCCGCGATACGCCATCCGCGATGCGAGATATGCCATCCGCGAGCCGCGATACACGATCCGCGATCCGAGATCCGCGATCCGCTATCCGCCAACTTGGTCGCGATCCGCCAGGACTCGCTCGCCATGGCTATTCGCCAACTAATCCGAGATCCGCGATCAGCGATCCGCCAACTTGGCTGCGATCCGCCATGCCTCGCTCGCCAAAGCCCATAAGCGCTTGGCCGCGACTCGCTAGGCCTCACTCGCCATGGCCATTCGCCAGCTTGGCTCAACACCGAATCCGTTTTTTTTTGAAACCAACAATCGATAGCCTATCGAACAAATGCAACTTTTGCATCAATGGCTCGGCAACGAAGTGTCTTCGGACTCGCCATGCTTCGGATTTAGCTCAACCGTCGCATCGCATTGCCTCAATGCCTGACCGACTCTCACCACTCGCCTTGCTTCGGCTCGGCCTCTGGGTCGCTTTGGCCTTACCACAGCTTCGGCTTTGGCTTGGCTCCGGCCTTTGCCTTGGCCTCGGTCTTGGCTCGGCCACGCCACCTACGACGGTGTCCGGTCTCAATCTCTGAACTAGGCTATGATTATCAATGGTGATACTCGGTGATTAAAATGCGGCTTATATCTTTCTCTCAAGTTTTGTCGTTGCCATGGCTATGTAATTGGCCTTAATGCACTTCATTTTGTGATGATATATTGTTTCAGTACACTTACTTTAAAGTGTTCGCCAAAGTCTAAAGTAGACTATTGATTCAAGTTACATTGTTTTTGTAGATGTATCAAGGCGAGATTGAGTGTTTGTTGGATTGTGCAACAACTCACACGATTCTGAGAAATCGGCAATTGTTTTCGGATTTTACGCCAAGAGAATCGTCGTTATCTACGATGACAGGAACTGGACCCGTAATTAAGGGTCGTGGCACTGCTCAATTCTTACTGCCAAATGGCATTGAGATTCGGGTAGAGGACGCCCTATATGCGCCTAAGGCGCCAAGAACCTTGCTAGCTTTCAAGGATGTGCGTGACAATGACTATCACCTCAGCACTTATGTTGAAGATGGAACTGAATATCTGTTGATCACCTCCACTCAATCTATGCGCACTCGCATTGTGGAGAAGTGTAAGCGAGTTCGCAATGGCATGTATTTCACAACCATTCGAGCCAACGAATCTCATGTTGTTATATTATGTGATTCTGATGCTTATAAGCTTTGGCATGATAGACTCGGTCATCCGGGTCGTGATCTGATGATCCGTATTTTGAAATGCTCCCACGGTCATCCATTTTTCCGATCACAAAAGCACAGAGGGCGCCTCGGCCTCGGTTCGGCCGTGCCGTCGATAGCCGCCTCTCGGTTCCAAGGAGAGGTTCGGCCCCCTCCTGCTTCTCATGCTTCTGTAGCGATGTCTAATGCTCATCGTTCGTTTTGTAAAGCTTGTTCACTAGCAAAACTTCAAGCAAGACCATCTTTTGCTATTGATAATAAACAGAATATTCCGTTTCTACAACGAATACAAGGTGATATTTGTGGACCTATAACACCAGAATGCGGACCATTTCGATATTTCATGGTTCTGGTTGATGCATCAACGCGTTGGTCACACGTAGCGTTGTTATCCACGAGGAATGCTGCATTCGCTAAACTCCTAGCTCAGATTATTAAGCTTCGGGCTCACCACCCGGACAATCCGATTAAGTCCATCAGACTGGATAATGCTGGAGAGTTTACCTCAAAGTGTTTTGATGACTATTGCATGTCAGTTGGGATTGAAGTTGAACATCCCGTACCCCACGTTCATTCTCAGAACGGTCTTGCAGAAGCCGCTATCAAGAGACTACAGCTTGTAGCTAGGTCTCTTGTCATGGCCACAAACTTGCCAGTTTCGGCATGGGGATATGCAATATTACATGCAGCTATGCTTATTCGTCTACGACCCACAGATAGCCAACCATTTAGTGCGTACCAGTTGGTAACTGGTTACGAGCCTGATATTTCGCATCTGCGTACTTTTGGTTGTGCCGTATATGTGCCTATCACGCCTCCACTGCGTACCAAGATGGGTCCACAACGACGATCAGCTATTTATGTTGGATATGAAGCACCAACTATTGTCCGCTATATAGAGCCTATGACAGGTGATCTGTTTACTGCAAGATTTGCAGATTGTCACTTTGATGAGACATCCTTCCCGCCGTTAGGGGGAGATGGGGCCGCATCCGTCCCAAATGAACGTCAGGAATTGACGTGGTTCTCTCCCACTATGTCTCATTATGATCCCCGTACGTCTCAGTGTGAGACTGAAATACAACGCATATTAGAACTACAAAAGGTGGCGGATACGATGCCCGACTCCTTTACTGATATTGCGAAAGTGACAAGATCAACCATACCTGCTGCGAATGTACCTGCAAGGCTTAACATTCCTCGCCATGCGCGAGCACGCGCCGCCGGTCTCGGACCCGCAGCCCTAGGTGCCATCGGCAGCCTAGGCTCGGCACCTCCAAGTGGAGAGCCGGCGTCGACTTCGGATCCTCCTAGAAAGAGGGGGAGACCAATCGGTTCCAAAGACAATGTACCTAGAAAGAGGGCATGTGTCCAGGCACAAAGCGATCCGTTCATCATTGATACTGTGACGCCGTCACACGAGATTGTCTCCGACTATACCTATGTCCAAGAATCAACTCTGAATCATCTGGGGGACGCCTCAGACTCACTGTTGATGTTGGAGAACAAGGAAATCTCACTAAACTACTTATGCATGCACAATCTGATGGAAAGAAATTCCATGTATATCGATGATGCATTCGCCTACGCCGTTGCTCAAGAAGTTATTGACGACGACGATATGGAACCCCGCACTGTTGATGAATGTCAACGTAGGGCGGATTGGCCGAAGTGGGAAGAAGCAATCCAGGCTGAACTAGACTCTCTAAAGAAAAGGCAAGTTTTCGGACCGGTTGGGCCTATACCGCCGAACGTGAAGCCTGTTGGACATAAATGGGTCTTTGTCAGAAAGCGCAATGAGAATGGCGAAGTCCAGCGATATAAAGCTCGACTCGTGGCGCAAGGTTTTTCTCAACGCCCTGGAATTGATTATGAGGAGACGTATTCTCCTGTCATGGATACTATTACCTTCCGATACTTAATAAGTTTGGTAGTCTCAGAGAGACTCAATATGCAGCTTATGGATGTTGTAACTGCGTATCTTTATGGGGACCTAGATACGGAGATGTACATGAAAGTGCCAGAAGGACTTTCGTTACCCAAGTCAAGTGAGCAAAAACCACGAAGTTCATTTGCTATCAGGTTGAGACGATCTCTATATGGACTCCGACAATCTGGTAGGATGTGGTACACACGGTTAAGTGATTACTTGATTGGGAAAGGATACAAGAATGATGAGTTGTGCCCTTGTGTGTTCATAAAGAGAACAAGTTCAGGATTTGCCATTATAGCCGTCTATGTCGATGATATGAACATCATTGGAACTCTGAATGAGATCAATGAGACCGCTAGCTATTTGAAATCCGAATTCGAGATGAAAGATCTGGGAAGGACTCGGTTTTGCCTAGGCTTAGAACTAGAGCACCGAAGTGGTGGAATTTTTATACACCAGTCTGCATATGTCCGAAAGATGCTCAGGCGATTTAACATGGACAAAGTTATGCATCCTACAGGCACTCCCATGGTCGTTAGAAGTCTGGATATCAACAAAGATCCCTTTCGTCCGAAAGAAGATGACGAAGAGATCTTGGGAGCTGAATATCCATATCTTAGTGCGATTGGAGCTTTGTTATACTTAGCTCAGTGTACTAGACCAGACATCGCTTTCTCTGTGAACTTGTTAGCTAGATTTAGCTCTGCGCCAACACAACGTCATTGGGTTGGAATCAAGAACATCTTCCGATACCTTAAAGGAACCCTTGACATGGGCTTGTACTATCGATACACTCATCAGGATTCGACACATAGTCGATCTCTTGCATCTAACAGCACAAACCATGGCTCGGATTGCCATCCGCCAGCCATATCCGCCAGGACTGGCTTTGGTTCATCCATCCGCCATCCTGCAGCCATATCCGCCAACTTATCCGGACCCGCGGATGCTAAGTCGTGGTCCCGATACGATTTTGGCGATACCCCCTCCTACTCAGATACACCAAATGATGTGATGGTAGGATTTGCTGATGCTGGATATTTGTCAGATCCACACAAAGGACGTTCCCAAACCGGTTATGTTTTTACCATTGGGAATACGGCGATATCTTGGAGATCAACCAAGCAAACCCTTGTTGCTACCTCCTCGAACCATGCTGAGATTATTGCACTACATGAAGCAGTCAAAGAATGTATTTGGCTTCGCTCAGTTATATCTCACATTCGAGAGTCTAGTGGACTTGAGTCTACTACGATGGGACCAACTTGCATATTTGAAGATAATGCAGCATGCATTGAGCAGATGAAGTTGGGATACATTAAGGGTGACAATACTAAACACATTTCGCCTAAGTTCTTCTACAATCAGCAGCAGCAAGAGACTTTGAATATCCAGGTGAAGCAAGTCAGCTCAGAAGAAAATGCAGCGGATCTGTTCACCAAGTCTCTACCCAAATCTACATTTATGAAGCATGTAAAGCGCATTGGAATGTGTCGCTTATCCGAACTCAAAGACTGAATGACTATCAGGGGGAGTTCTCATCTAGACTTCAGGGGGAGCCTAGTTATGCATGTCTCACATACTTGTAGTTGGTGCGTTGTACTCTTTTTCCTTAGACCATGCTTTTATTTTTGCCCAAGAGGTTTTTGTTTGCTGGCAAAGGTTTTAACGAGGCAACGGTTCATGCACCATTGAGGACGCGACACAAGGGGGAGTGTTCAAGGAAGGTTAACTCCGTAACTTCCGTGGTGTGTCTTGTCCTAATAAGACTTGTAGTCTAGATACTCTATTAGATAGGGAATCCCTGTTCGCCAGGGATACTTGATGTAATGCCTATATAAAGGCCTCCTTATCAATGAATAAACACAGAGAGATTTATCAATCTATTTCTCCTACAACAATTGTAATATACTCTTGTTTGAAATACAAACAACACTAATATCATAATTCTAACGAACAAATTTGTCATTGCTTGAAAAATACAAATAGATAGTACACTGGGATAAATCATCTTCGATCAGTGACAAGATTAATTGTTGTACAAAATGCACATTTATACGGCATCAATATGCAGATTTGAAGTACTATTATCAATTCATTATTAGAAAATAAGGCAATAGGAGCTGGGAGCATATTTCAACCAATGTTTTGTATGTTGAAACGAGTGTTGTTTTGTGGAATACATTTTACTTATAGTAAATTACACAGTAGCACCCGTCTAAATTTATAAACACAAATAACTCACTTCTAATAATTTTTAAACAAAAAATGACATAAGTCTGGCCTAAAATCGAGTGGATCCAAAACTGATTGAATAATTGAGGTTGAAATGCTTAAAATACCACTGATTTCGCTAAAATTACCATGCTGCCACTCTACTAACTGGCAAGTTTCTCTCTCCTCTTTTTGAGTTATTTCCATCAATTTCAAGTTTTCCGGCCAAACCGTCGACAACTTGGACAAGATTCAAACTAAAAAATTGTTCTTCATCTCATGGGCTTTCATTTGAGTATAGTGTTGCATGCATATATTTTGAGAAACTTTGAAATTTCGAATTTCAACCACCACGAGCCACAGTAGCAGTAGCAGGTTTTGATCGGTGAAGAAATTCCATGAAGTAGTAGCAGTAGGAGGTTTTGATCGATGAAGAAATTCCATGGAGCAGTAGCAGTAGCAAGATTTTGATCGATGAAGAAGTTCCATGGAGCAGTAGCAGTAGCAGGTTTTGATCGGTGAAGAAGTTCCTAGAGCAGTGCAGTAGTAGCGGAAAAAAAAAGAGATTGAAGAAATTCCATGAAGCGTGATTAGGTAAAGCTGTGAACCTTCATGTGAGCGATTGACACAGTAGCATCAAATATCATTCTTCTTCGTCTTCAATCGGTGAGTAACACAGTAGTATAAATTTTGATTTGATTTTTTTTTTTTTGAAAATTGCACAGTAGCAAAAACTGGACTTGTATAAATCGATTTCGATAACAAATTCACTAAATTGACAGATTTTGTGGCACGTTGGAGGCTGTACTAGTTTTCTTTCATGTGAAGTAGCACTAGCAGGAGCAGTAGCAGCCAACGAAGGAGCTGCTACTGAGAGAGGTGATGAAGCTGAAGGAGTTGCGATTGAGAATGATGCAGCTGAAGGAGATGCTATTGAGAGTGGTCATACAGCTGAAGGAGTTGCTATTGAGAGAGGTGATGCAGTTGAAGGAGATGCTACTGAGAGTTGTCATGCAGCTGAATGAGCTGCTACTGAGAGAGGTTATGCAGCTGAAGGAGCTGCTACTGAGAATGAAGAAGCTGAATGAGCTGTTACTAAGATTGGTGATGCAACTGAAGGAGCTGCTACCGAGAATGAAGAAGCTGAAGGAGATGCGATTGAGATTGGTGATGCAAGTGAAGGAGATGCTACTGAGATTGGTGATGCAGCTGAATGAGCTGCTACTGAGATCGGTGATGCAGCTGAAGGAGCTGCTACAGAGAAGTATGTGAAGAATTAGATTGCAATTGCTTTACGGAAGAAGATTTCAAATTTCCTTCTTCTTCTAGTATAAAAGAGGGGTAAAAATGTCAAATTGCTAGTGACATGTAGCAACTTAATAACATCTTGTACTAATTTGTAAATTTTAGTCCTAAATTGCTCAATTGAATATATAAGTGAGTTATTTGTAAAACAAATTATTATCATGTACCTACCTGTAGTTTGTTATTTTACTTTTGACTCGAGTTATGTAGAGACATCACAAGTTGCGCTAAATGCACTCATAAACAATGTTTTGAGGAAAGAGTTTTAGATTACAGGAACTAGGGTTACTCCCATCCAATGCAGCCTCCAAGTTATCACTACACAATTTACATTTAGGCTAGGGGAACCTGTACGTAGTTGGAACATCTTAATTGCTTGCTTCTTTCGAAACTATTGTTCCTAGCCTTTGAGCCAACCAAAACATTACCAGCCTCATATATTCATCATGATCATGCGCAGATTCACAGACGCATTAAGAAGTCCAAGCTGCATTTATCATTCCGGTTGTGGGGATGGTGGAGGATGAGTCCGATCAACTGTCTAGGGCACTGCTTAGTGCTTACCCACGTACTCATGCACTAGTAAGCAGTCAGCTCCCCACAAAACTCCAAGCACTGCAAAAACAATAATAGATAGATTAGGAGACAGATGAAAATTTAAGTTCATGAACGTGTAAGTTGAGTATTATCCACCCACTTATAAGTTGTATTTATTTGTCACTTTTTTTATGTGGAATCTCTCATCTTTAACACTCCCCCTCATGTGCAACCTAATTTTCTTTGGAGGTTTACACGTGTAATTCATTCGGTCCAATTCCGACATCAGAAATTGGTATATACGGATTTGGTCCAATTTCCACATTGGAAATTGGTATATGCGGTCCAAGGCCCATTGCGGACACTTGGTATGTTTGATGAACCCAAATTTTTGGCCCATTATGCTTGGGGAAACCCCATACGCTGGGAAAGCAATTGGAGAGGGACTCGCTCTGATACCATGTTAAACGGCGACAAGCGTGGCCCGTGGATTCTCATTGTACCGATACTGTCCCAACTTAACCACCTTTAAAGTGTTGGGTTTTAATCACAAAATGTCTCGGTACAATTGGGTATTATCCACCCACTTATAAGTTGTATTTTATTTGTCACTTTTCTGATGTGGGATCTCTCCTCTTCAACAAACTTCTCAGATTCTCTCTCACAATCACTTGTATGTATAGAGCAACCTAAGTAAGATGGAGTTTGCATGAATTGGTTGAGCTGCTCCTGCTCGTATTTATAGCGTTAGTTCGTCGGTGGAAGGCTCAGGATCGGAGAGACCCGACCTGAATCCTAGGCAGGCTTTGAGAATTGCGCAGTGTGGAAGAGGCGTGGTTTCTGCCATAACTCACCCATTTCACGTTTCTGTTTGTATTTCTATATACAGTGGCTAAGGAGATTTGGAAACATCCGGCCAAAAGTTACTCGATCTCTTTCCCTTTGTCCTTTCCGTTTCCTGCAGATTTTTTTTATTTTTACTTTTTTAGGTAGATTTCTTCAACATTCACTTCATTAACAAATTTCTAGATCATCTTCTATGTATGAAAATACAACAAATAAGAGGAAAATATTTCACAATTTGATTATATACTACTGAAGTAGGTCTAGGGAGCAATAAACTATGATCACTACCAGAAAAATGAGCTTTGCCGACAAAAAAAAAAAAAACGACCGACGAAATGATTTTTCGTCGGCTATTTCCAGGAATGGCCGACGAAAATATTTTTTCGTCGCTAAAAAAAAAAATTCGTCGCCTATTCCCATAGAATGGCCGACGATTTTTTATTTCGTCGCTAAAAAGTAAAAATCGTCGGCTATTCTACAAGAATGGCAGACGATTTTTATTTTCGTCGCTAAAAAATATTTTTCGTCGGCTATACTCCAATAATGGCCGACGAATTTTACAATTTCGTCGGCTATAAGTCTTTATATTTTCAGATCTGGACAGCAGCTGCTCATTTGAAAAAAAAAGGGAGAAAGAGTGAAAAATCGGTGGATATTGTTGAAATCCGTCCTCTCTTACATTGTGAAGCTATATATAGGTACGTACATGTGTATATATGTTGATTTTGGGTTTTAGTTGCATGAGTTGATTTTGAGTTTTAATATATATATATATATATATATATATATATATAGTGATTTTAATTTAGTAAGTGATTTTTTGTTTTGTTGTTGGTTTAGTGTTAGAATGTATGTATATATGTTGATTTTGAGTTTTAGTATGCTTGAGTTGATTTTGAGTTTTAGTGATTTTGATTTATTAAGTGATTTTTTGTTTAATTAATTTGTTGTTGTTTTAATATTTAGTGTTAATTAGAATGTATGTATATGTTGATTTTAAGTTTTAGTTGAGTTGATTTTGAGTTTTAGTTTAATTATATGTTTTAATTTGATGTTATTTTAATTAGTGTTAAAAAATATATATATGTTAATTAATAGTTGTTGATAGTGTAATTAACTTAAAAAAATGGTTGATATATAGTGTAACTTAAATAATGGTTGTTAATTAATGGTATATATATATATGAGTTGATGTTGATAATATAAATATATATTGTAATATAAATGTGTTAATTAATTTCTTATTAATTAAAGTTATACATATATATTATTATCAGGCTATATATGGATCGGGATAAGAGTTGGATTTCGCTTCCAAGGCATGACCGACGATACACTACAGGAGTTGTGGATTTTTTGCAGTTCGTCCAGGAAAATGCACAGGAAGGGGATTACCATTATTGCCCGTGCAAGAAATGTCGGTGTCGCAGTGATATGTTTCGATTTCCGATTAGGACAGTATGGGAGCACCTAAAGAGTAATGGGTTTTGGCCGAAGTACACACGTTGGATATATCACGGTGAGCCATCATTAGATGGATCGCATGATCATGGGCAGTATTTTGAGGCGGGCAGTAGTAGTACATTCAACGATCCAACAATGGCATTCGTCAACGACGTGTTTCCTTTTGAAAGCGGTGTACGTGGGGAACAATATATGCAGGACCCGGTGCAGCCCTTCCCACAAGTTGTCAACACTGCCGCATTTGACAAGTACAACAAACTGATTGCATTGCAACAGACCCCTGTGTCTTCAAGCTCTGAGAAGACAGTCCTTGAAAGTGTGATGGAGGTAATGAGGATTAAAGTCGAGACAAAAGGGAGCATCAGGCAAGTTGATGAATATCTACAGTACACTTCTTCGTTGTTGGAGGAGGGGCATCGTAATCCTACCAATCACCGTAAGGTCCGAAGTATCCTCAAAGATCTAGGGCTGTCCTACATTAAGATCCATGCATGCGCATTTGACTGCGTTCTCTTCTGGGGTAAAGATGCAGAAGGGAATGACCTTGCTAGCCTTGACGCATGTCCGATATGTCAGTCTGACCGATATAAGTTGACCGGAGCAGGCAATAGGAAACCTGTGAAAGTGCTTCGGTATTTTCCTTTGAGAGATAGGCTCGAGCGGTTGTACATGTCAGAAACCACCGCAAAAGCTATGAGATGGCACGGTGAGCGGGACGCGGGAGACGCAGATATCATGACACACATCTCTGACGGAGCGGCTTGGAAGCATATAAACAATGAGTTTCCTCATTTTGCGTCAGATGTCAGAAACGTCAGGCTCGGGCTCTCAACCGACGGTTTCAACCCTTTCGGCACCATGAGTCTTTCATACAGTATATGGCCGGTGGTTTTGGTACCTTACAACCTTCCTCCGTGGATGTGCATGAAGAAGGAATATAATATGTTGACGTTGTTGATTCCGGGGCCTGGTTACCCAGGTAAATGTCTCGATGTGTACATGAGACCATTGATTGAAGAGCTTAAGGTGTTGTGGGACGTCGGTCATCCCACTTTTGACAAGTACAAGAAGGAAACGTTCCAGATGCATGCCATGGTTATTGGTACCAGATACAAGGCTTGTCCAGAGTGCCTCAGCGATTATGGGAGCACCCCTCATTGCAACAAGATATGCCGAATGGGTCATCGTGTGTTCCTTCCAGCGGATCACCACTGGCGTTCCAACTCTGCTGCATTTGATGGAACCGAAGAACACGGCCGTGCTCCCAGAAGATGGACAGGAAGAGAAATTTTAGCAAAGCTTAATGAGTACGATTTTGGGCCCCTCAGCAATCATCCCGATATTGTAGCTGAAATACCCGAAAGGCCTGAGGAGTACAAATTCTGGACACATAAGAGCATATTGTGGGAACTCCCGTACTGGTGTGAGTTGCTGATCCGTTACTTCCTAGACGTTATGCACATAGAAAAAAATGTTTTTGAAAGTGTCGTGGGCACAACGCTGAACTTGGAGGGGAAGACGAAAGACGGTCCTAAGGCTCGCCTTGATCTGCAAAACATGAATATCAGAAAACCACTATGGTTGAAACAAGGGAAGAGAAAAATGCCTCAAGCTCCTTACACCGTCAAGCCTGAGCATAAATCAGAAATTTTCCATTGGATAAGTCGGGCCAAGTATCCTTCAGGCTTTGCTGGAAATATAGCCAAGTGTGTGAACAGACAATTCACCAATCTTTACGGGTTGAAAAGTCATGACAACCATATCCTGCTACAACGTCTCTTCCCTGTTTTCATTCGACCGTTCCTTCCCCGTCACGTTGTGGAGCCGTTAGTAGCGTTGGCAAGATTTTTCCAGAAGGTATGCACACGGGAAGTGAGAAAATCTGCCCTCCGGGAAATGCAACAAGACATCGTTCATATCATGTGTAAATTTGAGATGATATTTCCTCCAAATTTTTTCGACATCATGCCTCACCTCATGATCCATCTTCCTCGGCAGTTGTTGCTTACCGGTCCTGTGCACTTTACTTGGATGTATCCGATGGAAAGGTACGTCTTTTACACCGTCTGTTAATTTCCTCATCAATATATGTGATTTACTATTAATGTACTATCATAACACTTTGAAAACTTGATTTATAGGCAACTTGGAGAATACGGTGGTTTTGTCCAAAACAGATCCGCACCTGAAGGATGTATAGCTGAAGCGTATATTGCGCACGAGTGCGTCACCTACACGAAGCTGTATTTAGGAGGGTTACAGGAGAGCATACCGGAAGATGTACCTTCACAGTTCAATCTTTCCATACTATCCGACGATGTTGTAGTCGGTGGAAACCTGCCAGTTTCCTACAAGTTGAAAGATTATGAGGTAGCCATTGCACATTGGTGGGTACTAATCAACTGTCCAGAAGTTCAGTTTTGGAAGGACATACATCTACGCTGTGAAGGAGTAGCAGGTAATCACGATTACCACAACCAGACATTCGCAGAGTATTTCGGCCGCTGGGTACGTAACTTCACCACTATTCTATACGTGTTTATATATTATTGTGTATAATTATTCATATTTACAGTTGATATATTCTGATGGTTGCAGATGAACCTTATTGAAAATGATCATCACCCTAAGTGGTCGCACGAACTCAGACTTCTGGCGATGAAGCCGGTCTATGCCAAAGTTTATGCGACGTGCAAGGTGAATGGTGTGTTATTTCGATGTGAAGAGAGAGACCGCAGCATGAAAACACAAAATTCTGGGGTTATGGCACATGGTGGGGATGATGGAGTTGACTTTTACGGTGTTCTCCATTCAGTTGTGGAACTGCATTATGGGGAAGGCATGAAAGTGCACCTTTTCAAGTGTAGATGGTTTGACACACGGCCGCAGAGCATGAAAACTGATCAGTACGGCATAACTTCTGTGAACACTAGTACATCATGGTATGAGGACGACCCGTTCGTTTTAGCCACATGGGTGAAACAAGTGTTTTATCTTGATGATCTCGCCAAGGGCGACCCGTGGAAAGTAGTCAACACTATCAACCATCGCAACATTTACCGGGCGTCTACACTTGGAGTGGCTGAAGAGAACGAGGAAGGGGGCGCCGCGTATCAAGAGCCCAACTCAAACGGTATTCCTGACTCCGATTTTATTCGCCTAGACAGGCCGGTGCGAATTCGACGTTAAGAGTCACTGCTTGTTGATGTTGATCCAAATGAAGAAACTAACGAGGACTCTAGCGGTGAGGAAAGACATAGATTACCCCTATCGAGCAATTCAGAAACCGAAGAAGACTCATCCGATGATTCCGATTACAATCCGACGGATTAAGTAATTTAGATGCTTTTGAGTTTTAGTTGAGTTGATTTTGAGTTTTAGTTTAATTATGTGTTTTAATTTGATGTTATTTAAATTAGTGTTAAAAAAATAATGATGATGTTAGTGACACTTCGGCTAGCATAAGTCCTCTTTCTCGTGCTTCGATAAAAGGAAAACAAAATATCTGACGGTTTCTGGAGCTTTTATCAAAACAGAATGATGATCAGAAGGTCATCCAGGCTACTAAATTGGTCATACCGAAAGATTATTTTTTCTCAGTTATCTTGCAACCATTCAACTTCATTAACTGCTATCTGGTGAGAGGTAAGTAGTTAATGAAGTCGAATGGTTGCAAGATAACTGAGAAAAAAGGATCTTTCGGTTTGAACATTTTAGTAGCCTGGATCACCTTCTGATCATCATTCTGTTTTGATAAAAACTCCAGAGAGCTTGGCATTCTGTTTTCCTTTCATCGAAGCACGAGAAAGAGGACTTATGCTAGCCGAAGTGTCACTAACATCATCATTATTTTTTTATTTTTTTCATAAAATAGCCGACGAAAAATGCATCATTTCGTCGGCTATACTACTAATGGCCGACGAAAAGGTTAATTTTTCGTCGGCTATACTCCTAATAGCCGACGAAAAATTCATTATTTCGTCGGCCGTACCTGTAATGAAAAAAAAAATTATTTTTTTGACAGAAAACGACAAATTCATAGCCGACGAATATATTTGATTTCGTCGGCTATGATTAAAAAAAAACAAAAAAAAAACAGTTTCCATTTTCTATCACATTGAAAAAAAACCATTGCTTCATCCTTCAAATGCAAATGTGTCGTGAAATAAGATATGACCGAAATATTGAAATACGGCTACGGTTGAAAAATGGGAAGATTCCGACAAAATCTGTGTGCCGAATGTTGCGGTTTGCTGTTTTTTACTTCCGTTTTCTTACGGGTAGCCTGACGGTCGGTAAATATTTTGGGGGAAATTTTTATACGATTGGTTGCGTCTCATCGATCTGAAACTATTCTCTGTTGAAGGTCAGGCCAAAAAACGTCATTTAGACGGGCCAATTTCCGTTTTAAAGCGTTTAGAGGTTTGACTTTGCGGTTTGACCGTCCCGATCGAGCCTTTAACGTTGTCAGATGTGGTTGGATTTTTTTTCATACATGTATTTCATCCTACCGGTAATATCTGACGGTTGGAATAGATTTTCCAAACTTTTAGATTCAAAATCGTAACATATACACTAATGTTCCTTAACTTGTTTACTAAGTGTTTAAGTGAATGTATAGTTTCAAATACCTACTATACGTAGACCCTTCAAATGCAAATGTGTCGTGAAATAAGATATGACCGAAATATTGAAATACGGCTACGGTTGAAAAATGGGAAGATTCCGACAAAATCTTTGTGCCGAATGTTGCGGTTTGCTGTATTTTACTCCCGTTTTCCTATGGGTAGCCTGATGGTCGGTAAATATTTTGGGGGAAATTTTTATACGATTAGATGCGTCGCATCGATCTGAAACTATTCTCTGTTGAAGGTCAGGCCAAAAACGTCATTTAGACGGGCCAATTTCCGTTTTAAAGCGTTTAGAGGTTTGACTTTGTAGTTTGACCAAAAGTATAGCCGACGAAGTTATATTTCGTCGGCTAAAGTCTGGTGATCCGCGCCTTTTCATTATCCACCGTTGGATGGGGGAGATCGGACGGATGCTGAGGGACGAAGACTATAGCCGACGAATTATGTAATTTCGTCGGCTATGCTATAGTATAGGCGACGAATTAAAGCATTTTGTCGCCTATACTATAGCATGGCCGACGAAATCGCTTTATTTCGTCGGCTATACTATCGGGTATAAGTAAAATGCAGCCGAACCCTAGCCTCCATTTGCCCGATTTTCCCTCCTTCCTCGAATCCGGCCCTCCTTCATCCGCCGATCCTCCTCCCTATTCCGGCAGGCCGGCGCCTCCTCCTCCTCCTCCTTGGTTCGGCAGCCCGGCGACTCCTCCTCCTCCTCCCTGTTCCGGCAGCCCCGGCCGACCCTCCTCCTCCTCCTCCCTGTTCCGGCCGCCTCCCCCTCCTCCTCCTCCTCCCGATTCGGTACCCGGCCTTTTTTTTTTTTTTGTTATTTAATTGTTAATAAATTAAATTATGGTTAATAAATTATATATAATTGTTAATTTAGATATAATTGTTAATTTAGGTATAATTTATGTATTTATATGTTAATTTGTGTATAATTTATGTATTTATGTTAATTTAGGTATAATTTATGTATTTATATTAATTTAGATATAATTTATGTATTTATGTTAATTTAGTTATAATTTATGTATTTATGTTAATTTAGGTAGAATTTATGTATTTATGTTAATTTATGTGTAATTTATGCATTTATGTTAATTTAGTTATAATTTAGGTATTTATGTTAATGTATGTAATTTTTAGGTTTTTATGTTAATTTAGGTAATTTTTGTAAAATTTATTTTAATTGTATAATTTAGGTGTAATTGTATAATTTATATGTATAAATTGGTTATTATATAAATCGGTAAATATTAAAATATGTTAGTATTATTGGGTATTATATTAATTAGAATTTGTTATTTAATATAATATAATTTAATATTAATTAATGTATTAATGCGTCTGGCTTTAGATGGCCGATGCATTTAGGCAGTTCTTCGGAGGCCGTCGTTCTAGATCTAGAGGTTCTGGAAATGCCGCCGGTTCCCCAGACTCCGAGAGGACGGCTAGCCAGCCTGAGAGGACCACCAGCCAGCCGCGGAGGAGTGTGGATGCAGCCCAGCCGCGGCGGAGTGTGAGTGCTCGGCACCAGACCCTTCTTCAGGCGGGGCGGCCGCTGAGCACTTCACTTCCGCATGTCGGTACCTCTGTGGCTCCGATGTTTAGTCGGCAGCAATTTCACCAGGAGTTAGCTGCCGAGGAGATAGCTGCAGACGTTCATCAGGTTCGTATGCCTGAGTTTCATCGGGAGCCGATGCCGAGTCCGACTCAGTCTGCTGGTGACTCGACTGAGGGGCCTACTCTCCCAAACCAGCTCTTCCTCCCCTACAACATTCCTGCGATACCCGAGGTCGACTATCAGGGTCGGCCCCAGTGGCCTGATATGCCTCAGTTCGTGAGTGCTGCGGAGGCATACCAGCAGCAGCCATGGGAGAGCCCTGACCTCCTGATTTCGGCGAGGAGAAAAGGAAAGTCGACGGCAACCGAATCATCGGGTTCAGGTAACATTCGATTTTATTAATTAAATGTTTTATTAAAATTAACGCACTAATATTTAATTTTATTAACCAATCGTCGTTTATCTGATAGGGACAGCCGCTAGCAGTTCAACCCAGAGGAATACCAGAGGTGTCATCAGTTTTGAGACGCTCAGGACAACGGTTGAACGGAGCGGGAGGATCCAGATTAACGAAGCTCCTAATCAGGAGGTTGGGGCGAAAAAGAAACGCGACTACTCGGGTTGCGTGGGTGCACTCATTAGGGACAGAGTCCCTATGTTGTGGGCTCGGTGGGCTGATGTGCCCGAAGAAATCAAGAGGGAGTTGAACAACGCCGCGTCGGTGAGTAAATAAAAAAATTTAATTTATTTATCATAATATTTATAAATTTTCGGTATTGTTATAATTATAAAACTAATAAAATATTATCTTTCAGACATACTTTGTGGTTGCGGAACACAAGCGGGTTTGGGCGGACTCCCAACAGAGCTCGAGGTACGTTGGGAATGTCTTATTTGATAATTTGAAATATTTTATGATATTAATCATATTTCTAATGCACTTTTGTTTTTTTCGTAGGTTCAAAGAGTGGAAGAACGAGCTCCGTTCCCACTATAACGAGTACGGCAACCGTGGTCGTATGGGTACTCCCAGAGAGTTCATGTTCAGGGAGTACGAGTGGCGTTGGTTGAAGACCGTAGTCTTCGACAACCCGGCTATGATGGTAAATACTAAACTTCACTATAAATGTTTATTTTATTAAAATTTTAATTATTAGTTTAAATATTTTATAATTATTTCAGTTATATTTTTTGATGCATTTTTCTAATATTTTATTATTTGTTTGAAGGAACGGTCTCGGATAAACTCGGAGAACCGCCGTCGTAACACAATCCTCCATCACGGCGGTTCAAGGCCGTTTGCACAGTATCAGGAGGAGGCGCTCAGAGATCATCCTGATTGCAACCCGTACGTGGAGACGTTTAAGATCGCTTATCCACAAGCGACAGAAGATCTCGTAAGTCGTTCATTATGATTTTAAAATTTAAATTATTAATTTTACTTAACTATCCATTTGTTAGAATATTAATTTTTTTTTCCCCGTCCAATTAGGAGCGGGTGACCCAGGCCGAACAAGAGGTGCTCCAGCAAATAGTTCGGGAGACACAACCGGACATCTCAGAGGCAGATATGGAAGAAGCCGTGCGCCGGGTCGACCGCACCAATGTCCAAACGGCGGTGAGGATGTTCAACGCAGCCTTCCCACAGCGGTCCAACGAGTACTACTGCCGGGGTTTGGGAGGTTCTAGACTAGGGCTCCTGAAGACCACTAAGGGAGGTCAAAATAAGGGAGGCGGGGGGACCCAACATATGAGGGGGGAAGTGCAGCGATTGGCCGCAGAATTGGCGACCTCGTCCCAGACAGTAGAGGAGCTGCGCCGCAGACAACAGCAGTACCAGCAGCATCAGTTGGATATGGTCCTTTGGAATGCTGAGTGCGCCAGAATTCGGCAATACAACTACGACGGCCAGCAAAAGTGGATTTATGATATGTTCGCGGCACAACAAGAAGGCCGTCCACCCCCGCTCCCGTTTCAGCAGTTAGTGGAGCCTCCAATGCCTGAACCTCTCGAGTTCGGTCAGCAGGATGACGAGCCTGATGAAGCGCAAGATGCTGGAGATGACTATATAGACTTTAGTGGTTTAGGGGATGATTAGAGTTATATTTTATGTATATTGGAACGAATTTAATAAAAATGGTATTTAGACGTGTTTCTTGTTGGTGCAAATGCATGAATTGTTTTTGTGATTTGCAGCTTGCTTGGAATGGTAATTTAGAAAATAATTTAATTTTTTTTTTCCCAAATGCAAGAATAGCCGACGATTTTTGCATTATTTCGTCGGCTATAACAAGTATAGCCGACGAATTATAGCAATTTTCGTCGGCTATAAGTTGTATAGCCGACGAAAATTGCCTTATTTCGTCGGCTATAACTAATTAATACCTATTAAAATAGTAATATATTTCGAGGAAATAGCCGACGAAATTTTATTAAATCGTCGGCTATAGTTAAAACACAATAGCCGACGAAATTCGTCGGCCATACTTAACGGATTTCGTCGGCCATACTCAAAAATACCCGACGAAATTCGTCGGCTATTTCTCCCACGTTTGCCTGACGAATTTTTGGACTCGTCGGCCATATTTAACTATAGCCGACGAAATTTTTTTTTTCGTCGGCCATTGGTATTACCGACGGCGTATTTCCGACGACTTATGGCCGACGAAAATTTCGTCGGTAGAGGGTATAGCCGACGAAAAAATTTTCGTCGGCTATTCGGCCGTATCTGGTAGTGGATACAACCATAGATTGGTCTAAAGGTCTCTCTCTCTCTCTCTCTCTCTCTCTCTCAAAAACCCGAGCAGCCGTCTCTTTGACGACAAGTTTGTGCTCGTCTGGTGGCGACCTAACGTCCAATCTCCATGGCGTTACAAGTTTTGCTGCCTGACGGGTGTTTAAAGCCAACCCAAAAGTTTCATGAAAGGGTTTGTGCTTGAGTTTGATGGAGGCTACCTTGACAGCGACTATGGTTTCCATCGTCTTCTTGGTGGTTGTATGTGTTGCAAGGAAGAAGTTTTTCGATGCAAAACAAGGATCCACGCAGTTGAATGATGGTTGTTTCGACATCATAGTTATATGTATTTATCCTAGCAGCCTGGACAACGGTGTTCATGGTGGAAGACGTTGGAGCAAGACGTACCAATCCTGGGTGGCGGTTGTGTTTCCTAGATGCAGTCATGGTGGTGTCTTAGGACTTGGGTTGGACTTTGTTTCTTTGAGCTTCATGGGCTTGGTCACAATAATACCCTATACGTTTGTAGGATGTGATGTTGGGCTTGTCCCAACAGTGAGTTGGGCTTATTGTCATGACTTTATCTTTTAGCTTTTGTCTTTATTTTGATTCCTCCAAGCCCCATTGCTATGGGTGAGGAGTTTTATTTTATGTTGAACTTTATGCCTATCATCTATGCTTTGGTCATGGAGTTAGGTTTTTTCCTACCATCGAGCATGTAGTTTCTAATATAAGTGGTCTAGCCTACGTACCATGTTGGTGTTTTACACCACAAAGCTTTATTTTATCATGAAAATAAGTGATAGCGGATGCATATGTAATGACCATCTTACCATGAGTTTGGTTATGAATGAAATTTCTTTTTCAAAAAACTGAAGTAGGTCTAGGAAACCAGGCACATATTAGAGCATGCACGAGGCCGATGCGTCCTCTAATATGTGCCTGACGACTGTAGGTTCAGATGAAAACAAAACAAGAAACGTAATATTGTGATTTGACAAAAAGGTAAAATAATGAGTTTCAGCATAACGTACTCACCATTTCAATTTTTTTTCCCTCAATGTGTAAATGTAATCCAATTTGAGCGTTACTATTGGGACCTCCACGTTTGCTCATTAGATTTCTAAAAATTTGAATTACCTAAATACCCTATTATAGAAACACAATTTTAGACATTAAAATCGATTAAGAAAAACTTTGAATTATAATCAAATTAGAGTTCTTTAGAAATCTCCCGACCAAGTTTTAACGTTGATAATCATACGATATCATTGAAAAATCTTTCTTACAGTTTAGTTAAAAAATAGAAGTTTAGCAACATTGTATGAAAAAAATAAACAAACAAACATGGAATACAAGTACGGAAGAGATGTTCGCATGAATAAAGAAATAATAAAAAGAAAATTTCAGGACTGAAAAGTTTGCAATAGATAATTGGATGGAAAAAAAAAATTGGAGGTCTAGTGAGTAAATAGGAGGTGTAATCAGTAACTTATTGAAATATATGTGAATAATATATTCAAGATTGTTTTGGTAATTTGAATAGAGGTCTAGTGAACAAATATTCAAAACTAAAATGGAGGTGTAAAGAGCATTAGAGTTTAATGAGCAAATGTGGAGGTTCCAATAGCAACACTCGCTTCGTCTCAATCTCTCCCTAATCCAGAATTTTTACAGTGTTTACCAGACACTCTAATTACATTTGAAATTTTGATCTGAGATCTCGATATGGATTTGAGATCGGAAATCAAACGCCTTTCCTGCTAGCGCAATGTCCGAAGCATCATTGAGTCCTCGCAAGAAAACCTTTGTATCTTCACTCTTGCCTCCCCTTCCTCTAACCATCACGATGGTGGAGACAACAGGAGCTCCAGTAAATGTGTGAGGCGAGAGTTTCGTGACTACAGCTGCAATGTAGTCGTTTCGTTCGCCAAAGTCGTCATCAGGTCCAAGATGAAACCTTGTGACAGAGGGGGGATCTGAATAAGGGGGAGTATGAAAAATTGTTGAGAAGGGAATTTCTGAGGATGTGATGCAACGAAAAAGGACTAGGGAAGAATGAGAAAGGTACTTTTAGTCCGATTAAGGAGAATTTCAAATCGAAAAATAAACAAAAAAGTGTAGGTAGTGATGCCAAAGATGATAAGAAGATAAAAATAGAAATAATAGAAAAATCAAGCAATTGCCTAAACACTAGTACTGCAGTGGATGAATACAAGCCCAATGAGGAGCTGTGACAGCCTAAGGAGGGAGTTAACAGTGTGAGTATTGGTGATAAGGATAACAAGGAGACTAAAGCGAAAATAACCAAGAAACCAAGTACATTTAACACTAATACTACAATGGTAGAACACAAGCCTAAAGTCGAGATGACGCGGCCAAAGGAGGCAATTAGCAGTGTCGCCACCAAGTGCGATATGTGTTGATTTGCTGGAGAAGGTGATGGCTGATAGGAGCACAATGTGCGACGATATTATATGCTTATGCCCTCGTTTATGCTTTGTTTAACTCTTATTTGTCTAAGATTGAGTCATAATGTAGTTAGTGTCAATTTTGGTAGAGTTTTGGTAAAATATGAGCTTAATGATCCGAAAAATGACTAAGTTAGAGAAATCTGGAAAATAGTGTAAAATATGTCTTTTTCGTGATTTTGAGATGAGTGAAAGTATGATCTATCTTTGTCCGAATTCTATGAAATTTTGTGTGCTTCATATTCATATGTTGAGGAATGCTTTGTTAAAATTTCAGATCAATCGGAGTTCGGGAAGTCACCCAAAAGATGGCTGCAAAACGGCAGTCCGAGTAAACCAATCCAGGGGCTTCCAGGATTTTCCTGGGACTTTGATCCAACTTCGAAAATTCATTCCCGACGACTTACATGGAATTTGGCCGAGATATTTTATGGGGAGATGGCCATAGGTGTCTAGTTTACGTGAGACTTGGAATCGCATCAATCGGAGCTCCACAGATGGAGATATGTCGGAATCACTGCGACAAGGTCAAAGCTGCCGATTCCAGGAACCTACTGCCCCCTTTTTGTGTTTTCTGTTTTTAATGGACCAAATGGTGCACAAATGCATATGTGAAGATGGTCCAAGCTTTATGAAGGGAAGAGGAAGACACTTGGCCATGGCATTGAAGAAAAACTTGAAGAAAGACGTTCTCCTAGTCACACTAGGAGAAGCTGCCGAATTCTGGCAGATTTGCTGCCTTTGTGTGTTGCCGGCATTTGGGGCATTTTCGATGGATCAAAACCTATCAATTGAAGTCCAAGACCATACAAGAAGTCCATGAAGATGTGAAGCCCAAGCCTTGAAGAAAAATTCAGAAAAACAAAACCTAATTGTACTATGAAAGGAAGGTTACAAAACCTAATCCCATTAGGTTTTGTGAATCCCTTTTGCATCTAGGGTTGTGGCCGGCAGCCTCTCTTTCTATCCCCTATAAATACCAACTTTTTCCTACAGAAAAGGTGTCACATTCTAAAGCAAAAACCCTAGCCAAAGCTCTACCACTTTTCAGCCAAAGATCCTACATAAAAACACAAACCAAAAGCCACCACCACCACCATAAAATTCTGCCGATTGTCTTCATCATTCATCCAGCCACCACCGAACCACTTTCCATTGGATCCACACGACTTGAAGCCCTCAAAGGTGTCTGCAAAAGTGTGATCTACTCCCTACTCTTGGTTTGTAATAGTTTTTATGTAGTTATGTGTAGTTTTGTCTATGAAACTCATGTGTATGTTTGGTTATTGTGTTTTCATGTCTATGTGAAAAACAATTGTGAATTTGGTTTTATGATGATGCATGTTAATTTAATTCTTATAGTATTAATAAGGAATTTCAAAGATAAGTTTCGAATTGCATGCTAAATTGTAATGAAAATATGAAGTAAAGAGATAGGATTAGATAGGCAAGCATGTTCACTCTGATTCTAGTAATTCGTTCTTGGTTTAGTCCTTAAATCCGTGTGCCTCAAAGATTGGTACTTAGCATATTCGCGGTGTGTTTTGAGTATTGGTCTTGTATCTGTCAATAATAGGACTAGAGTGGTTTAAACGACTATGCATGTTAACAAGAAGTGGTGACGCCTTGCTTGATTGATATGTTTCTGACTAAAAAGACCTTGTGCTTAATTACTTTGCATGTTTGATTTCGACGATAAGTGTTCTCAAATGTGTTTAGTATAACTTTAGGGTTAGACGATAAGTTAATCTTGAAGTACTTGAGAGTCTTAATCGATTAGTAAACCGATAAGGAGCTAATTAGGTTGGAACTAAGTCGGATCTAGGATATTGTGTGCTCTTGCCATGTCTTATCTTATAACTTTGCTATGTGTTTTGAGTGCTTTTGTGTTAGTAATTTGTGGAAGAATGTCGACCAAACTTGTATATAGTAATTTAGGATTTTAATTTCTGTTTTTATGCATGATTTAGAGGCAGCCATGTTTGCTGCCGAACCTAGGAATTTTTGTTTTAAAGTTCATGCCGAGCCTAGTTTAGGGCAGCTTGCTGCCGTACCCTATTCCCCCATATGTGTGACGATTTTGTATATATGTATATATGTTTGTCTAACAATTTCATATCTCAGGTACCCTTAATCCCCGGCCTAGAACGATCCCTACTTATTCTATACTACTAACGATTGTAGGGTTATTATTGCTTGATGCTCGCTTCGGCGGCTCACGTCAATTTTTGGCGCCGTTGCCGGGGATTATAAAAGCTTGTTTTATGTTATTGTTGTGTATATAATGTTGCTGGAAATTTTTGTTGTGAAGTTGTAAAGTTGTAAATTTTAAGTTTATTTTGGGATTTTGTAAAGTAGAAATATGCTTCGGCATGTAGAGTTTAAATTTTGGAAGTTGCATGATGTATGTTGGTAGTCACTTAGTTTAATTTATAGGAAGTTGATAGTGTTGTGTATGTTTGAGTTTATTGTAGTTTCTAAAGTGTAACATGTAGGTGAAGCCTCTTTTGTTGATCATAACCAAAACCCTTCATTTGAATGGTGCTTTGTCGGAGGGCGTTTCTATGTAGATTGGGAAACGCGGGATACTTCCCCCCCACGCATATAAGCGTTTCTTCGGTAATAGTATTACTTCTATGAGGTTGAGGGCGGTTTTAATCAACACTTGAGACCGCTAGGGATCCGTGTTTGTTTTACAAAGTATGGGGAAGTTATGATCATAGATATGGTTCTCAGGTTTGTTTAACTGGATCTCAAGGCCCATAGACTGATGTTCATTCTCGGTGAGTGAGTCGATAGGGGGTTCGCCCTCCGTGGTGTCCAACAACGAGTCCTGCCTGGTTCCTGTAGGGGGTTCGCCCTCCGTGATTGTAATGACCTTTGAAACGTAAAATCCGCACGACCTAGTCAACAGCTTGTGCCGAAGCATCACCTCACTTTAGACGCTAGAACATAACTTGACATATGTGGCCTATTTTCTTCAAAGATAAAACATGTTGTGTGGTTCAAACTCTTGAGGTATATCGGACTAAGCATGATACTACCGGGGGCTGTATCAGTCCATTGCACCGTTATCTCCTCTGCTCCACGTACTTCGAGAGTTAGAACAAAATTTAAAAGAAATTAGACTTAGCGATTACATGATCATGGACTTTTTGATATCTTATTGCCAAACCATATTTGTACTTTTGCCGTGTATACTTGTGTCTTGCCGTGTGTGCCTTCTTGTATCTTGCCGAATGTTCATATGTGTATCATTTTTGAAATTTGTTGTGTAATCGCCAATGCCGTGGCTTGTAATGATGTATATTCTTGCTTTCTATTTTCTTTACGATGTTCTAACTTGTTTAAATGTTGCAAATTTCAGAAATAATGCATGTCCGAATCTAGTATTTGGGCAAGAGATCTTCAAGGCCGTTTGCAACGTTTAGACCAAGAACTCGCAATTGCTCGTTTTGTGCCATTACCTCCATCATCACCAACCAGTTCATCAGTGTCATCATCCTTGCCATCATCACCTAGTGTGCCGTCCATTCCATCATCAGTGCCGAGCTCACCTTCAGTTGTGTCATCGTCTTGTGATCTTCAGAACCCAGAATTTGAATCTTTTGCCGAATTAGAAGAAGAAGAAGAGATCATGGCATCAATCAGATCACAGAATGGTCATGTTGCTGGAGCCGGAGTTGCTCCTTCTAATATTACTTATCCTCCCTTGGAAACTGACAAGACTGGAGAGATTGAATTGAGGAGTGGATTCCTCCATAAGCTGAAATCGTTTTATGGGATGCCAAGTGAGGATCCTAATAAGCATCTGCAGTGGTTTAACTTCACCACGGAGTCTATGTGTCCAAGAGGGACCGATTTGCAACACTTCAAAATGAAGGCATTTCCGTTTTCTCTAGAAGATCAAGCGAAGGAGTGGTTGTTTGAGGTGCCTAGTGGTCGCATTGTTTCGTGGAGTACTATGATGGATGAGTTTTTACTCAAGTACTTTCCCGCTTCACGTATCACTGATCTAAGGAAGCAAATTACAAGTGTGAAGCAAGCCGGAGATGAGACTTTCTTCGACTACTACAAGAGGTTCAAGTCCCTAGTTTCTTTGTGTCCATCGCATGGCATTAGCGATGGACTCTTGCTACAATATTTCTATGAGGGATTGCGTGTCATGGAGAGAGAGTTTCTTGACTCGGCCGCGGGAGGTAGCTTTTTGGAGTTGAATGCCGGAGCGGCAAGAAGTTTGTTGGAAGTTCGTGCATTGAACAACCAACAATTTGGCATGGCACGAGGCAATGTGCAAAGGAATGAGAAAGTGCATGAGACGTCTTCGAGCTCAAAGTTAGAAGATAAAGTGGACAAGCTTACCGACTTGGTGAGTAATTTGATGAAGAAGCGTGCAAGTGTATGTGGTATTTGCACCGAGGGCCATGAGACCGACCAATGCCCTCAATTTGGAATTAGTGAGGGAGTTGAGGAGTGCAATGCCATTGGTTTTCAAGGAGGCCAACGTTTTGGAAATTTCAACCCAAGGTTCAATGATCATCCAAACTTTCGATGGGCAAATAATGACAACGTGCTTAGGGCACCTATGCAACCAAGAGAGGGAGGAGCGCCATTTGCACCGAGGTCACCATTTGTGCCTCGGCAGCCATACATGCCGAACCAAGGAGCCTATGGGGCAGTGCCGAACCAAAACCAAGCTCAAGCCGTGCCTATCCAAGGCCAAGCCGCGCCGAGCAATCCGAATTACGATGCATTGCTTCAATCTTTGTCAAGTGCTACTCAAGCATTACTCGCGGGGCAACAAAATCATCAAAAGGACATTGGTGAGCTCAAGACTCAAATGGGGCAAGTTGTGGATTTTATGGGAAGATTCAATGAGCAAGGGAAGTTGCCAAGCAATACTATTCCCAATCCGAGGAACGAGCAAGCCAAAGTGATTCAAACTCGAAGCGGAAGAGAGTTGGTTCCTCCAACAAGTCCAAAGAAGAAGCGGGTGACTTTCAAAGGTGTTGATGAGGATGAGATGGCTGCCGGACCTGTCATTGCCGGCAGCCATAGAGAGGATGCCGAGAGGAATGCTGCCGAGCATAATGCTGCCGGCAGGGCTGCATCCGAGAGGCACACTGCCGAGCATCATGATGGTGCTGCCGAGAAGAGCCGAGATGCCGAGCAAGGGCATAACGCCGGCCATAATGTGAATGATAAGGGGCTGCGTAACGAGCTTGAGTACGATCCCGCCACATCAAAGAATGAGTTATTGCCGAGCCAAGCAAGCAAGGGAGGGGTGTCATCATCTAGCATTCCATTCCCTACTCGCTTTGCTAGAACGAAGAAAGATAAATCCGATGAAGAGGTGTTGGAGATTTTCCGGAAAGTGCAAGTCAACATCCCTTTGTTGGAATGCATTAAGCAAGTGCCAAAGTATGCTAAGTTTTTGAAGGAGCTTTGCACGGCAAGGAGGCATACTAGAGAGACTCGTGTGGTGACAATGAGCGAGACGGTGTCGGCCGTTATTCAAAGAAAGTTGCCACCAAAGATGAAGGATCCGGGAAGCTTCAATGTGCCTTGTGTCATAGGCAATACTCGGTTTGAGGATGTTATGTTGGACTTGGGAGCATCGATCAATGTCATGCCACTCAATGTGTATCAATCGTTGAGTATAGGGCCTCTCAAGAAGGATAATGTCATCATTCAACTTGCGGATCGCTCAAGCAAATATCCGGAGGGGTATGTAGAAGATGTGTTGGTGCAAGTCAACCAATTGATTTTTCCCGCCGATTTCTATGTGGTTGAGATGGAGGATTCGCCGGTCAACAACACTCAATTGCTTTTAGGGCGACCATTCATGAGGACCGCGCGTACAAAGATAGATGTGGCCGAGGGCAACCTAACTATGGAGTTTGATGGTGAGGTGATAAAGTTCAATGTGTTTGATGCCATGAAATTTCCCAATGTTGATTTGAAGGAGGGTTGTGCCATTGATGTTTTGGAGGAGGTCGAGCAAGTTATGTCGACCTCGCTCGACGCATAGCAATTAGCGATTGAGCAAGGGGTCGGATTTGACAAGAGGGGAGAACGAATCGTGCGTGAGAATGAGGAAGAAGAGCCGGCCAAGCCAAGAAGTGCCGAGCAAGGCACCATTGCCGAGCCATTTATGCTAGAGCCGAGTGTGATGAAAGTTTGTGCCGAGCTAGAGGCTCGGCCCTATGCCCAAACCTTTAATTCGTTCTTGTCAATTCCAAGTGCCACAACAAAATTTCGACCAAGTGTGGAAGAGGCCCCAAAGTTAGAACTTAAAGAGCTCCCTAGTCATCTGAAATATGCTTATCTTGGAGAAGGAGATACACTACCGGTTATTGTGTCTTCAATGCTTAGTAAGAAGCAAGAGGAGGATTTAATTAGTGTGCTTAAGAAGTATAAGACCGCCATAGGTTGGACCTTAGCGGATATCAAGGGAATAAGCCCTACTACTTGTGTTCATCGTATCTTATTGGAAGAAGGAGCTAAGCCAACGAAGGAAGCTCAACGTCGACTTCACCCTCCCATGATGAAGGTTGTAAAGGAAGAGATTATCAAGTTGCTTGATTGTGGGGTGATCTACCCAATTTCGGATAGTAAGTGGATATCTCCCGTGCAAGTAGTGCCGAAGAAGAGTGGTGTAACGGTTGTCAAGAATGAGAAGAATGAGCTTGTGCCACAAAGACTTGTAACCGGTCATAGGATGTGCATCGATTATAGGAAGCTCAACGCTACAACAAGGAAGGATCACATGCCTTTGCCGTTTATGGATCAAATGCTAGAGAGGTTGGCCGGTCATTCTTACTATTGCTTTCTTGATGGATATAGTGGCTACAATCAAATCATGATACACCCGGATGATCAAGAGAAGACCACTTTTACTTGTCCATTTGGCACTTTTGCATATCGGCGGATGCCATTCGGACTTTGCAACGCACCCGGCACTTTTCAAAGATGTATGTATGCTATCTTCTCGGATTTTATTGAAGACATTATCGAAGTGTTTATGGATGATTTTAGTGTGTACGGAGGCACCTTCGATGCATGTTTGGGGAACTTGGAGAAGATACTTAAGAGGTGTGTAGAGACAAATCTTGTGCTCAATTGGGAGAAGTGTCACTTCATGGTCACGCAAGGCATTGTTCTAGGGCACATAATTTCGGCAAGAGGCTTAGAGGTTGACAAAGCCAAGGTGGAGCTAATTCAAGCATTGCCAAGCCCTAGGTGTGTGAAAGATGTGAGAAGTTTTCTTGGCCATGCGGGGTTTTATCGACGATTTATCAAGGACTTCTCTTCAATTGCCAAGTCATTGAGCAACTTGTTACAAAAGGAGGTGACGTTTGAGTGGTCGGAAGCATGTGAGCAAGCATTTTGCCGATTGAAGGAGTTACTATGCACGGCACCCATACTTGTGTCACCTAATTGGGATGAGCCGTTTGAGTTGATGTGTGATGCTAGTGATTATGCACTTGGAGCGGTACTTGGACAACGAATTGAGAAGAAGCCATGCGCCATTTACTATGCTTCAAGGACTCTCAACGAGGCACAACTCAACTACACAACGACGGAGAAGGAACTCTTAGCGGTAATTTTTGCTTTGGAAAAGTTTCGATCATATCTTTTGAATTCCAAAGTCATTGTTTATAGTGATCATGCCGCTTTGAGATATCTTATGACAAAGAAGGATGCTAAGCCGAGGCTTATTCGATGGATTCTTTTGCTTCAAGAGTTCGATATTGAGATCAAAGACAAGAAAGGTGTTGAGAATGTCGTAGCCGATCATTTGAGTAGACTTGTGCAAGATGTGGATCGGCTACCCCTATGTGAAACCTTTCCGGATGAACAACTTTTTCGACTTGAAGTACTTGAGCCTTGGTATGCCGACATTGCAAATTTTCTAGCCACACGCCGATTCCCCAAGGAGTTGCCGAACCACCATCAACAAAGAATAAGGAAGCAAGCTCGACACTTCTTGTGGGATGATCCGTACTTATGGAAGCAATGTGGTGATCAAGTGCTTAGAAGATGTGTGCCGGAGAATGAGCATCGTTCTATCCTTACTTTTTGTCATAGTGAGGCGTGTGGAGGACACTTTGGGGCAAAGAAAACGGCATTGAAGGTACTTAATTGTGGTTTCTTTTGGCCTACAATTTTCAAAGATGCATTCATGTTTTGTAAGTCATGTGATCGATGCCAAAGAATGGGGAATATTGGACCAAGAGATCAAATGCCGTTACACCCCATCACTTCTATTGAGATTCATGATCTTTGGGGGATTGACTTCATGGGACCGTTTCCTTCAAGTAAGGGCTTTCTCTACATATTGCTTGCGGTAGATTATGTGTCAAAATGGATTGAAGCCAAGGCTACACGCACCAATGATGCTAAGGTGGTAGCCGAGTTTCTCAAGACCAACATCTTTTCACGTTTTGGAGTTCCAAGAGTCTTGATTAGCGATGGAGGATCCTATTTTTGTAACCGCACCATTGAAGCTTTATTGAAGAAGTATGGAGTCACACATAAAGTTTCTACACCTTATCATCCCCAAACTAGTGGCATGGCCGAAGTAAGTAATCGAGAGATCAAGCAAATACTTGAGAAGACCGTTGGACCTTCAAGGAAGGATTGGAGTGATCGTCTCGATGATGCTTTGTGGGCTTATAGGACCGCATACAAGACACCGATAGGTATGTCACCTTTTCGGTTAACATATGGCAAAGCATGTCACTTACCGGTTGAACTTGAGCATAGAGCATGGTGGGCGGTTAAGGCTTTCAACATGAGCATTGATGAGGCCGGTCTTCATAGGAAGCTTCAACTCAACGAACTTGAAGAAATACGGAATGAAGCTTATGAAGCCGCATGGATTTACAAGCAAAAGACTAAGGTTGCACATGATAAGATGCTTCAACGGAAGGAGTTTGAAGTTGGTCAAAAAGTTCTCTTGTATCATTCACGACTCAAACTTTTTCCGGGTAAGTTGCGCTCACGTTGGATTGGACCATTCATTGTTCTTCAAGTGTTTCCACATGGAGCCATAGAGATTCGGAATGAAGCTACGGGAAACATATTCAAGGTAAATGGACATAGACTCAAGCCGTACTACGAGCCATTTGAACCCATACATGATGAAACCGATGTGCATGATCCTCCAAGCCAAGGGGCTACCATTGCTATAGTCCATGCCGAGCTGCAGCCTCCCCCACCACAAGTCCCTGCCGAGCTGCGCCCTTCACCCGCACCCCAACGCCGAGACCAAGAAGCTGCCCCAACATTGCCGAGTACACTCCTTGCTACCGAGCATCCTGCCGGACCTGCCATCGCCGGCAGGCTTGATGATATGACACATGAGGTGCAGCACAGCCTAGCTGGACTCAAGGATACGCCGGATACGCTTGACTTGGTACCGGACACGAAGGCGACACAGCCGGACACGCAGATTGCACCATACTCGGATACGCAGCCTTCTACAAGCACCGATTCGGACACTTCATGCAACGCTCTTCTTCTCGAACTTCTTCTTGCCGATTTGGAATGCTTTGGAGCACGATGAACACATGCAAACACGGTGAAAAGTCTAAGCAATGGACTATAAACACAAATCGCTACTTGGGAGGCAACCCATGTCGATCAAAGAAAAGTGAAGGAGCCATCACCGAGAGTTTGAAATTTCTTAACCCTTCTCTTTTCCTTTGATTTGTGATGATATGTTGGTATATGTTAGACTATTGCATGCTTAGGAAATTCGTTGATATAAATTTGTGCTTACATTGAGGACAATGTAATTTTCTAAGTGTGGGGTGGGATAACATATTCCGTTGTTGTTTTTGTTTTTGTGTGCTTAGTTTAGAAAAGAAAAATTCAGAAAATTGTAACACAAAAATAGAGTGTTTAAATTGTTGTTTCGAGTCTTAGGATGCCCCTAATATGTCAATGATGTTTTTCTCCTCTTTGCATACATAGATGATGGTTGTGCATACTTTTAAAATTGTAAGTTTCATGGATTTTGTGCATTGGTAGGAGCATGTAGGACTTGTTGATTAATAAGCATGCATGTGTTAGCTAGTTTATTTCGATTATAACCTATGTGAGCTTTTGTGCCAAATTGCCTTCTTCTTGAGCGATAAAAAAAAAGATGAAAATTCGATAGATTCGTAGGAAGCATGAAACCTCATAATTCTTTGATTATTCGATGACTATGTGCCATAGATTTTTAATGAACTCTAGTATGCTAGAACTTACTCTTGTTGATTTTCGAAACGTTTATATCATAAGATACCTTGATTTTGAATGTGATTGAATAAAGATCATTTAGGTTTACCACCAAAGCCAAATAAAGTATGAGCCCTATTGGAGCCCGTCGTGGGACACCTTAGTAAACCCCTTTGAGCCTACGTTGAGCCTTTTCTTTCATCACCCTTAAACACTTTCCATGAACTTAGTATAGTGATGCCTTTACTGTGTGTTCCGGCAAAGCTTGATTTTTGAAAGCGTTTTCGTGTGTGTGATGAAGAAGAACAAGTGTGGGGTAGACTTAGCCATAAAATTATATGAAAAATGTATGCATGCCGTGCTTATGAAAAGAAAAGAGAGAAAATGCTCGGATTAAAAAGAAAAGAAAAAGAAAAGAAGCCGAGAGAAAAAGAAGAAAAAGAGGGCACGGCATAGGCATAGAAAAGAAAAATTTTGTGCATGGCTATTGTCTAGATTATTGTTGTAATGTTATGGGAGGAAAAGAATGAAGTATGGGTCCAACAAGATGAAATTTGACCCTTTTGGCAAGAAGACATAAGGAGATTCGAGCTTTGCTAAAGCGCATGGTGACGTTTTGAGCCTCCTTATCCAAATATCGAATACCTCTTAGCCTAGCCCCATTACAACCCTTTTATTGATCTTTTTCATGATTCTTAAGATGGTTAAATTTGATTGTGGAGATTTTCTCAAGAGTAAGCATATGGTTCTGGTTCATTGGTGCATATAGTTGTCATATGAGGTTTTTCCATACAAATTTCACAAAGTGCTTTCGTTTCTTTGATATATGCAAGTCACTCTTTGTATTTCATGATCTTTCGCTTGCATATACTTATGTGTGAATAACCATGCTTCGAGAGAAAAGAAGAGAGTATGCCTAGTGAGGTGAATTGAATTAGCTTAACATGCTTACATGCTTACCTTTTTGCTCTTGTATGTTCATATTGATGTCACATGTTCATGAAGCTTGGAATTTTCATGCTTAGCATTCTCATGCATTAACTTGAAAGCTATGTGTACATACGAGCCTGAGACAAATTGTTAGGGGCAATAGTTTGTTTTGAGTCTTAGTTAAGTTAGTTTGCTAAGGGACTAGCAAAGTCTAAGTGTGGGGTAGTTGATAGGAGCACAATGTGCGACGATATTATATGCTTATGCCCTCGTTTATGCTTTGTTTAACTCTTATTTGTCTAAGATTGAGTCATAATGTAGTTAGTGTCAATTTTGGTAGAGTTTTGGTAAAATATGAGCTTAATGATCCGAAAAATGACTAAGTTTGAGAAATCTGGAAAATAGTGTAAAATATGTCTTTTTCGTGATTTTGAGATGAGTGAAAGTATGATCTATCTTTGTCCGAATTCTATGAAATTTTGTGTGCTTCATATTCATATGTTGAGGAATGCTTTGTTAAAATTTCAGATCAATCGGAGTTCGGGAAGTCACCCAAAAGATGGCTGCAAAACGGCAGTCCGAGTAAACCAATCCAGGGGCTTCCAGGATTTTCCTGGGACTTTGATCCAACTTCGAAAATTCATTCCCGACGACTTACATGGAATTTGGCCGAGATATTTTATGGGGAGATGGCCATAGGTGTCTTGTTTACGTGAGACTTGGAATCGCATCAATCGGAGCTCCACAGATGGAGATATGTCGGAATCACTGCGACAAGGTCAAAGCTGCCGATTCCAGGAACCTACTGCCCCCTTTTTGTGTTTTCTGTTTTTAATGGACCAAATGGTGCACAAATGCATATGTGAAGATGGTCCAAGCTTTATGAAGGGAAGAGGAAGACACTTGGCCATGGCATTGAAGAAAAACTTGAAGAAAGACGTTCTCCTAGTCACACTAGGAGAAGCTGCCGAATTCTGGCAGATTTGCTGCCTTTGTGTGTTGCCGGCATTTGGGGCATTTTCGATGGATCAAAACCTATCAATTGAAGTCCAAGACCATACAAGAAGTCCATGAAGATGTGAAGCCCAAGCCTTGAAGAAAAATTCAGAAAAACAAAACCTAATTGTACTATGAAAGGAAGGTTACAAAACCTAATCCCATTAGGTTTTGTGAATCCCTTTTGCATCTAGGGTTGTGGCCGGCAGCCTCTCTTTCTATCCCCTATAAATACCAACTTTTTCCTACAGAAAAGGTGTCACATTCTAAAGCAAAAACCCTAGCCAAAGCTCTACCACTTTTCAGCCAAAGATCCTACATAAAAACACAAACCAAAAGCCACCACCACCACCATAAAATTCTGCCGATTGTCTTCATCATTCATCCAGCCACCACCGAACCACTTTCCATTGGATCCACACGACTTGAAGCCCTCAAAGGTGTCTGCAAAAGTGTGATCTACTCCCTACTCTTGGTTTGTAATAGTTTTTATGTAGTTATGTGTAGTTTTGTCTATGAAACTCATGTGTATGTTTGGTTATTGTGTTTTCATGTCTATGTGAAAAACAATTGTGAATTTGGTTTTATGATGATGCATGTTAATTTAATTCTTATAGTATTAATAAGGAATTTCAAAGATAAGTTTCGAATTGCATGCTAAATTGTAATGAAAATATGAAGTAAAGAGATAGGATTAGATAGGCAAGCATGTTCACTCTGATTCTAGTAATTCGTTCTTGGTTTAGTCCTTAAATCCGTGTGCCTCAAAGATTGGTACTTAGCATATTCGCGGTGTGTTTTGAGTATTGGTCTTGTATCTGTCAATAATAGGACTAGAGTGGTTTAAACGACTATGCATGTTAACAAGAAGTGGTGACGCCTTGCTTGATTGATATGTTTCTGACTAAAAAGACCTTGTGCTTAATTACTTTACATGTTTGATTTCGACGATAAGTGTTCTCAAATGTGTTTAGTATAACTTTAGGGTTAGACGATAAGTTAATCTTGAAGTACTTGAGAGTCTTAATCGATTAGTAAACCGATAAGGAGCTAATTAGGTTGGAACTAAGTCGGATCTAGGATATTGTGTGCTCTTGCCATGTCTTATCTTATAACTTTGCTATGTGTTTTGAGTGCTTTTGTGTTAGTAATTTGTGGAAGAATGTCGACCAAACTTGTATATAGTAATTTAGGATTTTAATTTCTGTTTTTATGCATGATTTAGAGGCAGCCATGTTTGCTGCCGAACCTAGGAATTTTTGTTTTAAAGTTCATGCCGAGCCTAGTTTAGGGCAGCTTGCTGCCGTACCCTATTCCCCCATATGTGTGACGATTTTGTATATATGTATATATGTTTGTCTAACAATTTCATATCTCAGGTACCCTTAATCCCCGGCCTAGAACGATCCCTACTTATTCTATACTACTAACGATTGTAGGGTTATTATTGCTTGATGCTCGCTTCGGCGGCTCACGTCAATGGCTGATATGAGAAGACCTTTGGGTAGACTATTGGCAGACTTTGAGAATTTGAGTTTAAAATACATCAGCACCAGGTGTATCTTAGCTATGTAGAAAGCAGAGATTAAATAAGCTCTGCCGATTTTCTTACATGTAGTATCTCATAGTGAGCGTTTGAGAATGGCTGCTGAGAGCTTTCAAAGGTCAAACGATATTATTCACCAACAGTTTAAGAGTGTGTTAACGACCTTATGCATGTTATCGCCACATCTTATACGTCCTCAAAGTCAAGGAGAAACACCTTCATAATTCTTAAACAATCCAAAATTTTATCAGTATTCTGAGGTGAAGAATTATTATTAATGAAAGTTTTCTTTGCTTTAATTTCTCTCTAATGTTTATTTTTATATGGCAGAAATGTATAGGGGTAATTGATGATACACATTTCGCTGCCTGGGTACCAGCTCATAAACAAACTTTATATCATGGTAGGAATGTCTTTATTACCCAAATGTCATGCGTGCATGCTCCTTTGACATGATGTTCACTTTTATTTACACAGGATGGGAAGAGACAACAAATGATTTTAGGATATTTGCCCATGTTGTGACAAGACCAGAGAATAAATTTCTATTTCCATGTACAAATCACATTATTTTTTTATATTTTTTTTTATTTTACAACTTATATTGTACATACAATAATATATATAAAAAAGATACTTTTATGTCGTGAATGCTAGATACACAAACATATCACGTTTCTTAGCTTCTTATCTAGGTGAGCAGTATCATTTGCGTAAATACAGAGGACTTTGTCGTACACCAACAAACTTAAGGAGTTGTTCAATTACAGACACTCTTTATTGTGAAATATAATTGAACGATGTTTTTGTGTTATAAACACCTTCATTACAGACACTGCATTGAATACTTGCATGCAACATTAACACCTCCAGTAAAATGCAAGAAGTTCAAAGGGCTACAAACACCAAGAAAACCTAGAAATCACACACATTTGTCTCCCCAGACCTCATAATGTTTGACTACAAAGTTAAATGGCAACAATTAGAAGAGATTTATGGTGCTCAAAAGCTGAGGAGAATTCAATGAGATGGCAATGGATAAGGAAAAGTCCGGAAATCGGGTACTGCTTCACACACTTTAACTCCATGGTTTGGAGATGCAAAACCTATATGAATATTATTAAGTTTGAGTGTGTCCTAAAACTTGAATCCAGATTGGAGTCTTAGGCCAATAATTGGAAACCCATAATGTGTGACTCAATCCAACAAGTTCTTTTTTACAATAGAAAATTGAATTTCATAACTTTTTTTCAATATAAACAAGTTTCAAAGTACTAAAATGCCAGATGAACAAGTAGGAAATACAAAAGATAATTGTTATTAACCAGTAGCGGAAGCAGAAAATTTTGCGACTAGGGGCAAAAAAAAAAATTTAACAATCACAAAATAAAACTTTGATAAGTGTGACGAAATTTTAGTTTAAATTATGTTAACTGATGTTAGTATCATAGGTAGCACTGCTAGAAATAAAGAAACGGATAAAGAAAATATAACCATTATTATGGGTCAAGACTGGAAAGTAGCCTCAACATTAGTATATATGTTTATGTCTAGGGGCCAAATAGAAAAATTACATCGATATTACATCAAAATAGAGGAACCAGTTAGTAAAATCAGAACTTTCACTGGGGGCACTTTGCCATCAATGTGCGCCCGCCATTGTTACTAACCATAGATGTTCACAAAAGCCTTACAAATCTAGTATGAACAATGGAGGTTCAAGTCTAGGTCTAATCACATAGGGTCACTAGAGCTCATATATCTAGACGTAACAACACCTTTCATATCATCTGCACAATATCTACCAAAAACTCTGGAATGACAGTAAGCACCTGGTAACCTAAACCCTGGTGGACACTGGTCTTGGCAAGTACATCAGCAACAAAATTCTGCTCTCGCGGATAAATTTCAAAGACGCAAACTCAAAATCACAAAGCAACTACATGCCGTAACCAAAGTACCCAACTCATCCACATCATTCCCTGCACGCACAAGATCCCTAAGCTGCTTACAATCATACTACAAGTACTGAGCCCATAAAATAAACCCATTGCCTCAGCAAATAAAATACTTCGTCCAGGTCGAACTCCTAAATTATTTCTAAAACCAAATATGAAATAGTCACCACCATTCCTCACTACCCCATCACACCCGAGTCTATCACCCCATAGCTATCACAATTAGTGCCCGTATATAGTCCTACATAGAAAATGTGAAATTCTGTCTTTTCAAGATTCCAACAACGTACTTCACTTTTCGGAGCATAAATTTGACGATCTGATCCAAATTTGTGAATGACATTGAACATTCAAAGGCTAGGGTGGCGGGTTCATATTCCACTACTTCTTCCACAACATATGGGCTTATGGGAGTTAGCCATAAAAAGTCATCGCGAGCTCTTAAATTAAGAAGAATGGGAGAATTGAGTGCATGATCATCCACATGATGACTGACATGAGCATTAAACAATTGTTTGCACACCCGCGGCAAGTGTGCCCGTGCAAAATCAGGGCCGAGATCTGCAACACGGGCAAGTGCTATAACAAAACGTTGAACCTCAACAAGAGGATCTAAGGATCAGAGCTCAATCCATCCAGCATGATCAAAGTTCATGATTTCTCTCTCGAGTCTATTTTTAGGTTGAACTTGCTGAGAGAAATTAGAGAAGCGCAGAGACTCAACCCAACAAGTTCTAATAAGGCTTTGGTGGCATATGGAAGGAATCAACACTTCCTTTCAACATTTCGAGAACCTCTCTAATCATTGGTTGTTTAAAAAAGTCAAGTCATATGCACCTAACGCTCACTATAATATCATCTTCTTGGTACGTTCTTCTTTTGTCTTCCTCGTTCATGACAGGCTTCATGCCAAGTTCTTCATCCAATTTAAGACGCTCGTAAATCTAAAATGGATAATATATCTCATTTGTATCTTCAACTTCAACAATTGATGTTTCTTCTTCCCTTAACTATCTCAAAAAGAAAACTATACACATCCGATATATGCGAGACGATACTCTTCCAAAATTTCTACATATCACTTTTCGAGCTATGTATCCAGCAATACATTTTGCACACAAAGGGCACAATTTTTTTTATATTTTTTTTTATATACATATATTTGAGCTGTAAACATATAATTGGTTTAAAGTCTTATCGTAAACATATGCATGTGTCTCTTCGGAGAATGTGCCTTATAGGGTCCCAAAATGATATATTTTAGGCAAAAAGCTCACATCAAGACTTTTTTTTTAATAATTTTTTTATTATATACATATGTTTGAGCTGTACACATATAATCGGCTTAAAGTCTTAAATAGTATGCATACACTTTAGAGAGAACGAGGTCAAGTGCTCGAGCATTCCTGCGGATAAAAATCCGTGGAACAACAAATTGTTGTGTGCAACAAACTATTGCTGGTGAACTAATCTCTAAACTTTAATCTTTGATAATGACCTAATTCACCATACCCAAAACTCAATCCACCTCGATAATCAATTAAAACAAATTCTTGAAAAAATTAAATGAATCAATTAAAACCCAATTCATCTCAGTGATACACAGAAGCCAAAGAAAAATAAAACCAAATATATCTGGAAGATAACCTTGCAACGTAAATATAGATTGTAAATTTGAGTTTAGATTTTGTTGTATCAAGCAGTTTTCTTTTCTTTGGAAATGGTATCGAGCAGTCGTAGAGGAAGATAACCTTGCAACGCAAATATACACTGTAAATTTGAGTTATTTGATTGTAAAGAGCATTTTTTTTTCTTTGCAAATATAGAAAAAAAAATCTGGAAATAGGGATAAAATTGTTGGAAAATGGTGAAAATCACCGTTTATTTTAACCAATTTAATTTGAAGAATTTAAGTGGATGCACTTAATATTCGTTAATGATAAAATATGAATTTGTATTCTCCGGTATGAGGGTTACAAATTCATGTAATCATCTGCCTAAATTGGTTATGGTGTGAATAAGAAATTGTCACCCAAAACGTGCTCACTACTTGAATTCTGGAATGTGTAACAACATAACCCCTTTGAATTTTGCGACAGCAGATTCAATGAGATTAAATACTGTAACGACAGATTTAATGAGATTGAATTCTGTAACTACCGAATTCATTGTGTAACTGTTGTAACGTATGAAATTGAATTCATTGAGAAAATAGTTATGACATATGAATTAGAATTCATTTATGAATTCATTATGTAACGGCTATAACTTATGATATGATATTCATTTCTGAATTCATGGCAATTAAAGTAGTAGCTTGATTTCTCCCTATATAAAGAGCGACCTATTCCTTTGTTCAAACACACAAAAGAACACAACACCAAAAGCTTTCTCTCTCATGTTGTTTTATTCTGGTGATAGATAGAAGGTACTAGCAGTTCGTAGGTGTTCTTGTAGCAGTGCAGCCACAAGAGCTCAAAAGGTCGTTGTATCCTGGGAGACAAACGCTAAGGAGTCCTTTCGCACCGATAGAGGCGGCGTAATTGTCTTCAGGAAAGTGTGTGATACACATGACTCGACTTCAACGAATTCAACTTTTTTTTATCTTTTTAACATCCGTCTGTAGCTGTTGGTATTCTTTATTTATAATTATTATTTTAATTATAAATCAATTATGGGTAATCATATTTGTAAAAATCAAAACCTCTCATTTTTGTTTACAAAAATTTGTAAATTCCCAATAATGGCACAATTATAATTAAACTTGAAATAGGGATAAAATCTGGAAATGTCCAATTAGATGAACAGTGTTCCTATACTTGTGTTTTAGTATATTGTAAATGAGAGTTGAAGAGTGATTTCACGGCCCTTCGAGAGTGGTTGCAAGCTTTTACCTTGCTGAAGCAACTGTTGATTGTGAATGCACATTCTCCAAAAAGGCTTTGGGACCCTATATTTAGTATAATTATATACAAATTTTAACATATATTGATCAAATATTATCTACCGTAATAGGCTTACTTCGTTTAACATATATAAAAAGAGTAAAAGAAGATTTCTCAAGAGGCATCTCCAACCCTTAACCCAAAACTAAAAATAAGTTTAGATTTCATATCTATCATAAACCCAAATGAACCGAAAAATCCTCTTATTAGTAGACCATTATTTAGTACGGATCCTACTTTTGGTAGAGTGTGGCCTCTGGTTTTGAGTGTGACTCTACCATTCAGATTGTGATTATAATTATATAAAATGATTAGTAACTAAATTAAATTTAATTAGGGTTTGATTTTATGGGTTGGAGTTGCAAAGCCTATATAAATAATAATAGGTTTGGATGTCTTAATATTTGAATTTGGGTTTGGACATCAAGCCAAGTGTTGGAGATGCCCTAATTGTGTGACTAATTTCAACAAGTTCTAACATGGGTTTGGTGGCATCAGCAAAGAATCAACATTAATCCATTCCAACATTTCTGTAACATCTCTAACCGTTGCTTGGTTTGCATGGTTCCTTCGTATGCACCAAAATCTCACTATATTATTCTCCAAGCTCTTACTTTCTCTTCCTCGTTCGTGACGCTCTGCATGCCAAGTTCTTGATCCGGTTCAAGAAGCTTGTAAATCCAGTGTGGAAAATATATCTCATTTGTATCTTCAATTTCAACAATATATATTTTTTAATATATAACACACGGATGTCTGATCATGCATCATAATATACGCAGGTCTGTCAATTGATAAAATGACTGCAACCATTTCAATAAAATAACTAATTGTAGGGCTGTCCAATAAATTCTCATTCTAGAATCAGTGGGAAGATGAAACGAAGAAATGATGAACATGAACCATTCCACTGAGACAACTAATTTCCTGCATCAATTTTTCTTCTAAGAACATGTACATCCAGTAATTTACAGACGGGAAAATTTTGAATCACAAAATGTTAAAAAGGACGAAGAGGGTAATGTAAATTTGTAAATTAGCCAGACGATTGTACACGCAACTTGTTGGCAACATAGAGCAGATGGCTGATGTTTGTAGGAGGATAGTGCTGCAGTAGTTTGAGGTTAGAGGTAAAATCGCCAGCTAATAAGCGCCTCCGAACGAGAATCAGCATTGCACAACACACTCGGAGAAGGGTTTCCTGAATCATTAGCACAAAAGAAAATCAGTAAATAAAAAGTAAACAAAAAAAAATGACAGCCAAGAGCAACTCTGAAAAGGACAGTTCTGAAGACTAATTAAACTACCTGAGGACCCTCAGAGTCACTTAGCAGTGTGTCCCATATATGAAGGCTGTCCGCAAAATTGAACTCCTGGGTCAAGAGGAGAGTGATCCACCTAAACGCATAAAATTGGGGGTTCACCTGTCATTTTAGATCAGAACAGAGTCAGGCATTTATAATAAATATTCAGTTACCTATCTATATACTCAAAAATGTAAAAGAACATCCTTTCTAAACCAAACGGCAAATCAGGAATGCTTAACTAACAACTATATATATACAAGGGGGACTATTTTGACATTTAACCAGGCACACGTGTGTTATGCCGGATCTTAATCGTGTCCATGACCAAAAATGCAGGGATAATGTATGTTGGATATCCCACCCAGGCATGTGCGCAGATACCAGCGCCGTGCTTTGATGACACCACATGGATAATGTATATAAAGAACCATCAAACTCCACAAATTTCTTCTGATTAAGAAAAATAATGGATAAACAGCTTACTTATAAAATAAGTAGAAAGAAATAACCCAACAATTTGCACAGAACTAGAATTTGACAGCCACGACAAAAATAATTTCATAGCACCAAATTTAAATGGATGGAGAACCGCAAGTAACAAAATAAACAATACAAATAAAAGAACAAGAAAAAGAAAACAGAAAACTTAATCAGTCACTTCCAAAAGACAATAGAACCCAGGATCAATTTCCTCTACTTTTCTTAATGAGATACTTTTGATTTTAAGAAGCAAAAAGTTTTAGTCTGGTCATGAGCTACTTACGCCTTAACAAAATGCAATGATCCTTGAGAACTACATTGATTTACGTTAACAAAGCAAAAGGTCAAAACTTAAAAGAATGAAGTTTGTCAGATCTACCTACTTATGTTTCCTATTCGGTAGGTTCCCTCACTCTATGCTAATTAAATAGTGTCTTTAGATTGGCTTGTAACATAATAGTCTAACACAATTTTCTTACTCTATCCTTGCGGCAGTCTTAGTCCAAACCATATGAAGCTGTCCAACTTTTTCAGATAAAAGCTAATATGTAAGTTACTTATAGCTTAATTTTTGGTGGTACATAATACTACCCTGTGATTTAAACCTCCGTGGTCTGCAAGGTTGATACTTCGGGTCCTTCACAAAGTTTCATACATCCCCTCCTTTGATGAAAGCTGTAGGGAATTGTACCCTGGTAATTGCCTAATGTTTCAAACAAGAAGGGTGTTCATTTGACATTCTACACCACATTGGTACTGTAGCTTTTGGCCTTTTACTGCCTCCTACAGAGATGAATGCATGCTGAAATTGCATAGTTCTAACAGGTACCATTGCAGGTTTTAAATCTTGGGATGGGATATGCACCCACAATATGCTTCCACAACGCAGAGAGTAATGACATAAACAGGACCAATTTGCTGGAAAATATATATATATATATATATATATATAAGAAGACTGAAACTGGAAAATAGAAAGATGTTTACTTTGGTTGTGATCTCAAGATGACGCCATAGCTCTTCATCATGTTCCTTTAAAAGTTGTGACAATCTTGTTATTGTGGAACGGATTCCCACAACACTATTATCAAGTTGCTGACAGAAATGATCGCGGAAGCCACTCAATAATTCGACAAAACAAAAGAATGTGTCTGCTTCAGCTGCGGCCTGCATAACTTGACATTAGGAAACAATGAGCAACACTAACCATGAGCAATAACTAGAAAACATGATAGTGGAAAATGCTATTTAAAAACTAATGATAACATATAAATGATATACATTAAAATGTGCCCAATACTGTCCTTATTTTACCTTAGATTGATAGCAGTACCTGTACACTGTCAACATTAAATCCAATCCTGACACTTTCTATGGGTATAGAGAAACTATAAGCAACAGAGAATAGTTTTTTATGACAAATTGTTTTCAACTATATATTTCAGGTGACTCAGATAAAGCCACATGTGACTTTGAGTTGACATATTGCATTTTTTGTGCACAACATCATTAGCCTTTCCCGTGATCAAGCCTAATAGTGCCAGAGGCACGATCCTAGGGAGATATGCACTAAAAGAATATGAAAATTAGGCACAATGATTAAGTACCAAGAGGCCACTAGGGAGATGTTGACCAATATGTCGGTATCAATTACGTTCTACTACCAACTACTAAGTCAGAACCTCATGTTCAGATGAACGATTATAAGAATAGGCTACAGTGTAAATACAAACATCAAGTATATAGAGAGAGTAGCTTGTGGCTTAAACATTGTTTTAGTACAAAATTAAAAGGAATGTAGCACCCTTACCGCATATTCCTCATCAGGATCATTTTTAAAGACATAGTACAGTGGCGCCAAAAGTTCGTTCATCCCTTGAACATATCTTATGCCGGGATTCAGCTTTGCAAATATAACCAGGATGTTCTTCAAAGCATCCTGAAATTTAATTCTACATCAGTAAAGTGACATGCACCTTTTTTTTCTTCTTTTTTAATGGAATTAAAATGCCTTGTATACAACACTACCATACTGATAAATAAAGCATCTAGTGCAAACCTGATTAGATTTAGCAAATTGCGAGTCTCCTGAGAAAAAGTGCATATCTGGATGGGTGCGCTTTACATCTCGGTCAATCTGTTCTATAATTTCCGTGTCCTACACGATCCAAGGTATTGTCAAAATTTCAGAAAAAAGGATTTTACACCACATTCTGCTAACACCATTCCATAGCCATACAGCAGCACCACAAATTACGGATTACATATGATTGCCACGTAATTTACAAAATGCTTACGGCGATAACATGCACTAGCATGATCTTCAATCTACCCAATTTTGGTTGTAACATTTTCTTAAGAGTTGTCAGAACATGATTTTATTATATGATGTTTATTGGTGGTTATAAACAATGCTGCAGAACTAGTTACCGAAAACAGTGTTCCACATGTTTTCTATGAGTAAGACGGTGTAACAGGGCAAAATTGTTAATGACAGAATTGAATTTGCAATACCAGGAGATCATATGTATAAGAATTATCTACTGAATTGTGGTACTCTTTCATGAAATTAGCAACTCATGCACAGTTGTGTCAGATGACAGTATTGACGATGCTTTATGATATGTGAGATAGAATACTGCAATCTCTATCCGCTTCATGAAAGTGAAAGGTAATACTACAATCATTACTTTTCCTAAATATAGTGATCAAAGATGAACAAGATGTGAGAAATTATATTACTGATCAACTTGAGTGTCAAAGAAAGGGTTAACAAAGCAAAGCAGTTCAGATAGAGATTGCATAGTGCACCCCAATTACTTATGCGACAAAAGATTGGTCCCACTTAAGGAAAGAGTTTACCATGCATTAATAATGACCGTTAAATTAAGTGTCATATCTGTTCACTTAGTACCTGGAAAAACTGATTCCAAATGCTGGACTTTCCAAGACTCAACGGATGCTCCCCATGAGCTATATGTGATCTTGATAACAAACCCTTGCTTTTTGATTCTTCACTTTCACAACTTGTGCCGTTATCCTCTAACTTCCGCGTGATTTCTGACTGACTAGCCAAAGGAACATTCAGAAACCAGTATTTTATAGAATTTAAAAATGAAAAAAATATATATAAAAAAGGTAAGTATCAAATGTTCATAACTCAACATTTCTATTTCAATTTGAAATCCCAAAGAGCTTAACTTGACTATCACGAAACACGTAATATGAAACACAACAAGGACAACTAAAGATGACTATGTTACCAAGTTAGATGAAAGACAGGTACATTTGGAGAAACAATTTGTAGTTTTCTGGATAAAATTCAGAACATCTATTCCTTCCTACTCCACTCTGCTAACCAATATTAGCTGTATGAGCATTACCGGCACATTTTTTCATTTCTATCAATGTAGCTACTTTTAATCATTTCCATAGATTATGATCTTCAAAACACAAAGCATAAAAGGGTTAACCATAACATTACTTACAGGATTCATTAAGAGCTCGTCTTTAAAATGCTTATACTGTGACCTCTTTTTCGCCAACTCAGATGGCCAAAGCGCTCGATCCGGCGGTAAATAATTAAGTAATAGCTGCAAGAACCAAAGATTCACCTCTAAATTAAACCACGTATTTTTTACCAAGCTCTTTGAATTTACTTAGTAACTTTGGGATAACATCAATCATCATTACATGCATAACAAGCTTAAAAACACACATTTCACCAGCATTTTCCTCCAATTCTTCTTAGAAACTATACAAATAACCGATATCAAAGCCAAAATCAGATAATAAGCACACCTTCCAAACCGTAGACCGAATCCCAGCACCATCTGGTATACCCTGTGCCGAAATTTTTCGCAGTTCACGCACATTTATAGTCTTCTTTGATAGCTACAAACACAATGAAACCCCCAATTACTTACAAACACATACATAAATAAACAGTGACGATCACAGAGAGAGCGAGAGAGAGAGAAACTAAACCCTAACCTCGGCCAAGAGCTGAGACTGGCGAGAGAAGTCCTCGGCGGAAGGAGCGGCGGCGGCGGCCCTGTCGTCGTGATCGGAGACTGCATCGGCGGACTGAGGCGCCGGCGGAGGCGCGGAGGAGGGAGGCGGGACTGGAAGCGGAGGCTCGACGACGGAGGCGGAGCTAGTGGTGGTGGCGGCGGTGGGGGTGGAGGGTTTGGAGGTGTAGCGTTGAGCTCGATCGTCGTCGACGGGAGGAGAGGAGGGCGGAGAAGACCAGAGAGAGCTGTTGAGCCATTCCGGGACTCGCTTCTTTACCATTTGGCTTTGCATGCAATTTTGAATTGGGGATTGGATTTGGTTTTCTAGGGTTTTCTGGTTTTGGTGAGGCTGAGCGGGGAGTTTTCCGGTGAAGAACTGGTGTGACGGAGATGGAAAAGAAATGATTGAGCTGGGCTTTGAGGAAGTGGTTTGACCCTCTTGACAGATCAATAACGAAACGCACCGTTTTGGTAGCTATGAGTTGCCACTATGTGCGAGTAACACGTGATTATAGTCATTATACTCGACTTTTTATGATAAAAATATAAAATGTTTGAAAAAATTAAAGGAAAAATAATAGAAAAATATCTTAATTTTTGTTTGGTACACATGGAAAATCTCTGGATAAACTATCAAAGTGTCACATAATTTGATAAGGAGACCTTTATATAGGCATTACATAAGTATCTTTGGTAATCAGGATTCTCTATCTAATAAAGAATCTAGACAATTAGCCTTAAAGACAAGACACACCACGAAAGTTACGGAATTAACCTTCCTTGAACACTCCCCCTTGTGTCGCGTCTTCAATGGTGCATGAACTGTTGTCTCGTTAAAACCTTGCCAGCAAACAAAAAACCTCTTGGGCAAAAATAAAAACATAGTTGAAGGAAAAATAGTACAACGCACCAACTACAAATATATGAGACATGCATAACTATACTCCCTTTGAAGTCTAGATAAGAACTCCCCCTGATAATTAGTCTGTCTTCGAGTTCGGATAAGCGACACATACCAATGCGTTTTACATGCTTTACAAATGTAGATTTGGGTAGAGACTTGGTGAACAGATCAGCTGCATTATCTTCTGAGCTGACTTGCTTCACTTGGATATTCAAAGTCTCTTGCTGCTGCTGATTGTAGAAGAACTTAGGCGAAATATGTTTAGTGTTGTCACCCTTGATGTATCCCAACTTCATCTGCTCAATGCAAGTTGCATTATCTTCAAATATGCAAGTTGGTCTCATCGTAATAGACTCAAGTCCACTAGACTCTCAAATGTGAGATATAACTGAGCGAAGCCAAACACTTTTTGACTGCTTCATGTAGTACAATGATCTCAGCATGGTTCGAGGAGGTAGCAACAAGGGTTTGCTTGGTTGATCTCCAAGATATCGCCGTATTCCCAATGGTAAAAACATAACCTGTTTGGGAACGTCCTTTGTGTGGATCTGACAAGTATCCAGCATCAGAAAATCCTACCATCACATCATTCGGTGTATCTAAGTAGGAGGGGGTAGTGCCAAAACCATAACGAGACCACGACTTGGCATCTGCGAGTCCGGATACGTTGGCGGATACGGCGGCGGTACGGCTGTAGGCCGAGCCGAGGCCGGATGCGGCGACGAGGCAGGGTGCTGCCGAACCAAGACCGGTCTTGGCAGTTGACCGGTGGTGATCCGAGTCACGGTTTGTGCCGTTGGATGCAAGGGATCGGCTAGGTGCCGAATCCTGATGAGTGTATTGATAGTACAAACCCTATGTCAAGGGTCCCTTTCAGGTATCAGAAGATGTTCTTGATTCCAACCCAATGATGTTGTGTTGGCTCCGAGCTAAATCTAGCTAACAAGTTCACCGAGAAAGCAATGTTTGGTCTAGTACACTGAGCTAGGTATAACAAAGCTCCAATTGCACTAAGATATGGATATTCAGCTCCCAAGATCTCTTCGTCATCTTCTTTTGGACGGAAGGGATCTTTATTGATATCCAGACTTCTAATGACCATGGGAGTGCCTGTATGATGCACAACTTTTTCCATGTTAAATCGTTTGAGCATCTTTCGGACATATGCAGATTGGTGTACAAAGATTCCACCACTTCGGTGCTCTAGCTCTAGGCTTAGGCAAAACCGAGTCCTTCCCAGATCTTTCATCTCGAATTCAGATTTCAAGTAGGCCGCGGTCTTATTGATTTCATCTAGAGTTCCAATGATGTTCATATCGTCAACATAGACGGCGACTATGGCAAATCCTGAACTTGTTCTCTGTATGAACACACAAGGGTACAACTCATCATTCTTGTATCATTTCCCAATCAAGTAATCACTCAACCATGTGTACCACATTCTACCAGATTGTCGGAGTCCATATAGAGATCGTCTCAACCTGATAGCAAATGAACTTCGTGGTTTTTGCTCACTTGACTTGGGTAACGAAAGTCCTTCTGGCACTTTCATATACATCTCTGTATCTAGATCCCCATAAAGATAAGCTGTTACAACATCCATAAGCTGCATATTAAGTCTCTCTGAGACTACCAAACTGATTAAGCTGCATATTAAGTCTCTCTGAGACTACCAAACTGATTAAGTATCAGAAGGTAATAATATCCATGACAGGAGAATACGTCTCCTCATAATCAATTCCAGGGCGTTGAGAAAAACCTTGCGCCATGAGTCGAGCTTTATATCGCTGGACTTCACCATTCTCATTGCGCTTTCTGACAAAGACCCATTTATGTCCAACAGGCTTCACATTCGGCGGTGTAGGCACAACCGGTCTGAAAACTTGTCTTTTCTTTAGAGAGTCTAATTCAGCCTGGATTGCTTCTTCCCACTTCGGCCAATCCGCCCTACGTTGACACTCATCAACAGTGCGGGGTTCCATATCGTCGTCGTCAATGATTTCTTGAGCAATGACGTAGGCGAATGCATCATCCATGTACATGGAATTTCGTTCCATAAGATTGTGCATGCATAAGAAGTTTAGTGAGATTTCCTTGTTCTCCAACATCAACAGTGAGTCTGAGGCGTCCCCCAGATGATTCAGAGTTGATTCTTGGACATAGGTATAGTCGGAGACAATCTCGTGTGACGGCGTCACAGTATTGATGATGAACGGATTGCTTTGTGTCTGAACACATGCCCTCTTCCTAGGTACACTGTCCTTGGAACCGATTGGTCTCCCCCTCTTTTTAGGAGGATCCGAAGTCGACACCGGCCCTCCACTTGGAGGTGTCGAGCCTAGGCTGTCGACGGCATCTAGGGCTTCGAGCTCGAGACCGACGGCGCGTGCTCGCGCGTGGCGAGGTATGTTGAGCCTTGCAGGTACATTAGCAGCGGGTATGGTTGATCTTGTCACTTTCGCAATATCAGTAAAGGAGTCGGGCATCAAATCCGCAACCTTTTGAAGTTCCAATATGCGTTGTATTTCTGTCTCACACTGAGACATTCGGGGATCATAATGAGACATAGTGGGAGAAAACCACGTCAATTCGTGACGTTCACTAGGGACGGATGCGGCCCCATCTCCCCTTAACGGCGGGAAGGATGTCTCATCAAAGTGACAATCTGCAAATCTTGCAGTAAACAGATCACATGTCGTAGGCTCGATGTAGCGGAAAATTGTTGGTGCTTCATATCCAACATAAATAGTTAATCGTCGTTGTGGACCCATCTTGGTACGCAGTGGAGGCGTGATAGGCATATATACGGCACAACCAAAAGTACGCAGATGCGAAATGTCAGGCTAGTAACCAGTTACCAACTTGTACGCACTAAATGGTTGGTTATCTGTGGGTCGTAGACGAATAAGCATAACTGCATGTAGTATTGCATATCCCCATGCCGATACCGGCAAATTAGTGGCCATGACAAGGGACCGAGCAACAAGCTGTAGTCTCTTAATGACGACTTCTGCAAGATCGTTCTGAGAATGAACGTGGGGCACGGGATGTTCAACTTCTATCCCAACTGACATGCAATAGTCATCAAAACACTTTGATGTAAACTCTCCAGCATTATCCAGTCTGATTGACTTAATCAGATTGTCCGGGTGGTGAGCCCGAAGCTTAATAATCTGAGATAGGAGTTTAGCAAATGCAGCATTCCTCGTGGACAACAACGCGACGTGTGACTAATGCGTCGACGCATCAACCACAACCATAAAATATCTAAATGGTCCGCATTCTGGTGTTATAGGTCCACATATATCACCTTGAATTCTTTGTAGGAACATAATATTTTGTTTTTTATCAATAGCAAAAGATAGTCTTGCTTGAAGTTTTGCTAGTGAACAAGCTTTGCAAAACGAACAATGAGCATTGGACATCGCTACAGTGGCATGAGCAGCAGGAGGAGGCCGAACCTCTCCTTGGAGCCGAGAGGCTGCTGACGGCGGCATTGAGGCCGAACCAAGGCCGAAACGCCTAGTTTTCTAGTTTCCTTTTTGTTTCTGTGATCTGAAAAACGGATAACCGTGGGAGCATTTCAAAATACAGATCATCAGATCACAACCCAGATGACCGAGTCTGTCATGCCAAAGCTTGTAAGCATCAGAATCAGATAAGATAACAACATGAGATTCATTGGCTCGAATGGTTGTGAAGTACATGCCATTTCGAACATGCTTACACTTCTCCACAATGCGAGTGCGCAGAGACTGAGTGGAGGTGATCAAGAGATATTCAGTTCCATCTTCAACATAAGTGCTAAGGTGATAGTCATTGTCACACACATCCTTGAAAGCTAGGAGAGTTCTGGGCGCTTTAGGCGCATATAATGCGTCAGCTACTCTGATTTCAGTGCCATTTGGCAATAAGAATTGAGCAACTCCGCGACCTTTCACAATAGGTCCCGATCCTGTCATCGTAAACAATGACGATCCACATGGCGTATATTCCGAAAACAATTGCCGATTCCTCAGAATCGTGTGAGTGCTTGCACAATCCAACAGACACTCGATCTCGCCTTGAGACATCTACAAAAGCAATGTAAATTGAATCAATTGTCTATAGTAGAATTTGGCGAACACTCTAATAAATGTGTATCGAAGCAATATATCATCACAAAATGAAGTGCATTAAGGCTGATAACAAAGCCATTGCATCCATATAACTTTAGATAAAGAGAGAAGCCATAATTTGATCACTGAATACCAACATAGAGAGATTGTAAGACCGGAATCCATAATTGGTGGCATGGCCGAGCCAAGGCCGAGGCTGAGCCAAGACCAGGGCCAAGCCAAAGCCGAGGCCAAGGCGAGGCTAGAGCCACGATGATGCCGAGCCGAAGCAAGGCAAGTGGGTTAGGGCTGATCCGGCGTGTAGGCAATCGATGTGACGGTTGAGCTAAATCTGAAGCATGTCGAGTCCGGAGACAAGTTGTTGCTGAGCCGATATTGCAAATATTGTATTTTTTGATAGGCTATCGTTGTTGGTTTCAAAACCGGGTTTATGGTCGAGGACGTGTCGGGACAAGAGTCGAGACGTATCCGAGGCGAAATATTAAAACCGGGTTTGGTGTCGAGTCGGCATAAAGCAAGGCTGTTGAGGCTCTTTGCCGAGGCAGGCTGCGTAGGCGCTGCCGAGGCATGCTGAGGCTTGCGGGTGGCATGCTGCCGGGCTGCCGAGGGACGAGCTGCCCAGGGCAAGCGAGGCCTGCTGCAGAGGGCAAACAAGGCCTGCTGCAGAGGGAAAGCAAGGCATGCTGCCGAAAGGGATGCCGAGGGTGGGCAGGTTGCCGAGTCTGCCGACAGGACCTGCCGAGCCGCTAGCGAGAGGTGCCGATAGGCTGCCTAGACGCTGCCGGTAGAGTGCAAGGCTGCCGAGGCTGCTGATAGGCTGCCGGGGCAAGCCGAGGCTTAGGCTAAGCATGCAAACGCGATTTTTCGCGATTCCCTTGTTTTGTCTTTGTGATTTTGTTTCGGATATGAGTTAGCATCACCAAAAACATGGTTAACTCAAAATTATTATGCCATTGTGAATTGGACACATTTGAACCAATTTTTGCTTTCATAGGGATGTAAAAATTTCGAATCAATCATTGAATAAGCGAAATTTTATTGATGACAACACAAAAGTACATCAAGGATGTTCTAAATAAAACGACTTATCGAACAAAGTCGTGAGTTATTGACTAAAACATGCCAAAATAACAATCAAAATCAAACTGGAACATGTACCTCATGACCTAAGTCAAATACTTATTCATAATCTGGAGTATCATACTCCTTAGTCCTACACTACTTGGTAGGTTGGAAGTCATCGACGGTGAAGTTGGTATCTTCTTCATCGTACTCTTCTTCTTCAAAGTCTTCTACATAGTTCGTTTCTTGTTTCATGTATTGCTTGTGTTTCTTGTAGGCGGCTTGGATATCTCTACTCGCTTTGCAATCGCGTTGGAGATGATTCTTGGAGTAGCATTTGAAGCAAACAGCCGAAGTATTGTTCGGCGCGTGGCCACCACGCTTGGGGCCGGAACTGAACCAGTTCCCCCTTCTAGGAGCGACGGCGCCGCCGCCGTCCCGTTTCCATGTGGAGTTCCGGCTAGGGCCGGCACCTCCTGTTCCTCCACGTGTTGCTCTTGGCGTATGTGGTGGTGGTGCTTGACGTTCACGAGGTTGATGCTTTTGCTTAGGAGCTTTACCACGGGCTTGGTGAGATTCCACAATGAATTTCGGTCCTCTAGGCCTCTTGTTGGTGGTAAGAATCAACTCATGGTACCTCTCCTTTCTTTGGAGCACATTCATCAGATCACTAAAGGTCTTGATGGTGTCTTTCTCAAGGAGATGTCGCCTGAGAAACATCAGAGCTTATGTTTTTTGTTCAGGAGAAGCTTGTAAGTTTTCATCCTCAGGAGGGTTTATGGTGGCGGTAAATCTTTTGCCAATGAAGGTATTCTCTACATCTGAGATCCACCTCTTATATTCCTTGCCTTGGACATCCAAGATGTCAAATTCCGGACGCTGAGTATCAGCCATCTACAAAACACAATAGGGAGACGTTAGTATTTTGAATACTAATCAAGTTCGATTTTCTTTTAGAACAGTGTCAAGATATACTATGGTCACATAAATCGATGCAAAAGTGACATCAAGTCACAATCGATATCTTCCCTTTTTTCTTTTGAAAAGAATACGTCATGGTTCACAGTGACATCACAGTCACAAGCTTAACGGTGGCCGGTAACATCACAGTTAGCCCAATAAACGTTGACACCCGAGTGATTAAATCCCCGTATGCCGTCCCGAGAAGCTATACAATCGAGATTAGGTAGTAGGGACACGAGAAGGTCCCGGAAGAAAACACAACCCAACTATTGAAAATTCAGAAGCGGGAACGTTTATAAAATATTTACCTCTTCAATTGAAGCTTGATCGAAAGAAAATTGGCTTTGGGGGAAGCTTGTTTTCTTCGGCTTTTCTTGATTTCTTCGAAGCAACGAAGAAGGCCTCGAAGATTGCTTGCTCGGTTTGCAAGCTATCTTGACCGAGATGCAAGGGGGGTTGCCGAAAGGGCTGTCGGCAAGGACAGGGAGGCTGCAGAGCGGGAGCGTGCAGGCTGCGTGGCAGGAAAGAGGTGCTGCCGAGTGGAGGGGCTGCAGGCTGCTGAGCGGGAGCGAGCGCGGGCAGGAAGGCTGCCAAGCGAGCGAGGGCAGGTGCTGCGCGGCAGGAGGCTAGCGGCAGCGCAAGTGCTGCCGGAAGTAGATCGACGGTGCCGGGAAGGAGAACAGCGGCCGGCGGTGGAGCTAGGGTTTCAAAAAAAAAAAACTTTTTTTTTTTCGGAATCAGGGTTTTAGGGCTATTAGTCAGGAGGCTAGAGCAACGTGCTTGATAACGTGTTGTAGGAGAAATAGATGATAGGAAAACTGTGTCTTTATTGATTGATAAAGAGGGCTTTATACAGGCATTACATCAAGTATCCCTAGTAATCAGAGATGCTCTATCTAATAAAAAATCTAGACTACTAGCCTTATTAGAACAAGACACACCACGGAAGTTACGGAATTAACCTTACTTGAACAAATACAAGATATTTTTCACACAAAATATATACATATTAATTTTACATAACGATATCATAGCTTCAAATCTCAAACGCCTTAAAAATTATCATTGAAATTATTTAGAATTTGAATTTTTAGAGTTGGTGTTGCTAATTAGACTACACCAGATTGAATAGGTCCTAGGCTCGATTCACTTGGCATAATAAACAGAAAACAAAAGGTGACATTGCTAGGGACTATGACAGCCTTGAAATAGAACAATACAAAGAAAAATATATTCATGCATACAATGACACAGATTCTTTGGTCTTATTCAGTTATGCTAGAAGTCTAGCCCCCTCACTGCTAAAACTAGTAATACGAGAACCAAGCCTTAATACTTCCTCATCATCCTCGGCATCAAAAACCTCAAGATCCTTGCAACCCTGCAGTAAATGTGATAAGATCGTCCCGATAAATGTAAGCCTATCTCAAGCTTAGGTACTTGATGTTAGGCGGCAAGTTGACAATCACTTGAGGTCTCATCTTCAACAACGTAAGATTTTACTTGTAAACGACGAAAATTCTTGCAGTCGATGCTGATATGTGAAATGATTTCCTTCATATTGGTGATTTTTTATGTCACTGACTCCAAATTGAAGACACAAAAAAATCGATAGAGGAATCATTTCATGCCAAGGAAGCAAGCTGATCTAGAAGACTAGAACACGTTTGGGGACACATTAATTTCATCTACAGTATTTTGCTTCTTTCGTTTGTTTGCTTCTCTGTAGTCTGAAGCAAGATGGGAATTTTCTATCAAACTTCCAAACACAAACGACCATGAGATAGAAAACAGAGAAGTATCAAACAGAAAACACAATTTCCAATCACAAAGACATGCAGTCTTGCATTCCCTTTGCTGAAATAAATTCTTTCTCATCGATCCCCCTTAGCCTGACTACAAACTACTCATTGTCTGAGTGAGAAATTGGCAAACTGGTTATAGACAGGTTGAAACTTTATGAGAACAATTTTCATAGAAAATCAACTATCGTAACCATATGGACAAACCTCAGGGTACTAAAGACTAGTGTAATTAACAAGCTAAAAACCATTTATAGTTTTATACAGCCAACTATGTGCTTGAGCTTGATAGTTTTGTACTTTTGTTGTATATATTGTAGAATATTCTATTATATTTACTTTCTTTGTATGTGTAGGTTAATTATTATGTATATTCTTAGATTATATTTTCCTTATAAATGTAGGTTTGTATTCCTATATATATCTCCGTTGTAGAAAAGAATATATCATCAAAGTATTAAACCTAAATCATATTCTTATTTTCTACTTGACATTAGAGCCAACACAAAACAAAAACCATTTTTTCCGCTGTACAACCCAAATCCCACAAACAAAAGCACAAAAGCAAAAGCACAAAACAAAACCCTACCTCACATATTTTTCCGCTGCACATCTCACAAAAGCACGACCTCTAAATCCCAAACACAAAAACAAACCCACAGAAAAGCACAAAGAAAAGCACACTCTTACAACAGGATTTGTCTCCTGTACAAACCCACAAAGGGGCAGCAGCAGGGCCCAACCAACCCAAGCCCAGCCCAGCCGTCTCAAGCCAAGCCGAGCCGGCGTGTTTTGCGTGTTCCCCTCTTCCTGCTCCACAGCGGGGATTTGTCTCCTGCCGGCCCTCTCTCTGACTCTCTCTCTGAGGACGTGACCTCACCAGACAAGACAAGGACATCCCTCCTTTTGTTTGTCTCCTAGGCACGTGCTCCACTCCTAGGCAGTTGAAATAGCAACAAGACAGACAATTTGTTCCGGTACTCCAAATTTCTGATGGCACAAGACATTGTTATTTCGAATAGGTCTTAGATAATTGATACAGGTGCATCAGACCACATGACTAATGACCCTAGTTTCTTGACCACAGTTAAACCTCCGTCTCAAAATGTTGTGTCTACTGCTGATGGTACACTCACCCCCGTTATTAGAGAAGGTTCTGTTCTCTTATGTAAGACTTTGACTCTTGAGTCTGTCTTAGTTGTTCCATCACTAACATATAATCTACTGTCTGTTGGTCAGATTATTATAGCTCTTGTATGTATTGTCACATTCTATCCTTCCTTCTGTGTGTTTCAAGACATTCTGACTAGGCGAATTCTTGGTTATGATATAAAAATGGGGAAATTATACTACCTAGATCTGACAGAGACTAGAGAAAAATATAAACATCTTTTGGGACAAGTTAATCAAGTTTAGGGCGTCGTAAGTGGAAAAGAAGTTGTGTGGCTATGGCATCGTCGCCTAGGCCACCTAAACTTCTATTATCTCAAGAAGCTGCAACCTCAGTTATTTTCTAGTGTCAATGCTTCAGATTTCCATTGTGACACTTGTGAACTGGCCAAGAGTCACCATGTTTCATATTCACCAAGTCTTCACAAAAGTCCGGTTCCTTTCATGAAGATCCACTCTGATGTATGGGGCCCTGCGAAAATCTCTTCACTATGTGGTGCTCGGTATTTTGTCACATTTATTGATGATTGCACGCGCATGACATGAGTGTCTTTATTGAAACACAAGAGCGATGTTTGTTCCCGGTTCAAAGAGTTTCACAAAATGGAGTCTGCACAATATCAACAGACTATTCGTGTTTTCCAATCTGACAATGGTGGAGAATATGTGAATGACCCTATGTAAGAGTTCACACAATCTCAAGGAATTCGGCATCAAACTTGAAATTCCTATACTCCTCAGGAAAATGGATTGGCAGAACGGAAGAATCGGCAGTTGCTTGAAGTTGTTCGTGCCTCATTGTTTGGCATGAATGTGCCTCGTGAATATTGGGGAGAAGCTGTGAAGTCTGCTGTATATCTCATCAATCGTACTCCTTCTCGGGTAATTGAGTTTCAAAACCCTCAGCAACAACTTCACACGCTTCTTTCAGTTCCATCAATGCCTAACTTAGAGCCGCGTGTATTTGGCTGCACAGTGTATGTTCATATTTCCAAACATCAACGAAGTAAACTCGATCATCGTGCGAGAAAGTGTATTTTTGTGGGTTACGCAGAGTTTCAGAAGGGTTACAGATGTTATGAACCCCACACTGACACAAAACATACATCACTTGACGTTTCTTTTCGGGAATCTGAACCTTATTTCTCAAGTGGAATTTCAGCGTCTTCCCTTCAGGGGGAGAAAACTTATGAAGGGAATTCCAGACATGTATTTGAAATAGAAGAGTTTGAAGACATCGAAGCACTTGAAGAAAAATTCCAGACATGTGATGATGTGACAACAGAAAGCCAAGCAGCAGACCCATGTGACAGCCAAACAGACCTAGCAGATGGAAGAGAGGACAACCGAACCCACATGCAGCAGGTGGAAGAAGACGTGGACACCCGGACCCACGTGCGGCAGACCCACGTGCAACAGAAAGTCCATGTGAAGAAGATGGGGGAAAAACAACATGTCGTTTCTTTTAATGAGCCGAGTTGCCGAGCTATCCTGCTGAACAGACACAGCAGAAACGACATGTCATTTCTGCCGAGCCCAGTCTTCAAGCTGAGCCCAGCCGCTCTGATGTGTGCCAAATCTGCTACCGAGCCGACACGTGGTGCAAGTGGTGCAGGCCCTTTTCCTGCTGACTTTTCGGATGATGGTGCACGTGGTGCAGGTCTTTTTCCTGCTGACTTTTCGGATGATTGTGACCCTATTATTACTGATTCACCAACTAAAGAATCCGCTGTGAATGTTCCTCATCAGGTACCATTATTTTCCAATGAACCTAGAAAATCACATAGAGCTACTAAGGGTATTCCTCTAAAACATTATGAGCTAGACATCACAGCCAAAGTAAAATACCTTATAGCCAATTTTATGTCTAATCATAGGTTGTCTGGGTCACATGCATGTGTTGTCAATCAATTATCTTCTGTATCTATTCCAAGTAGTGTACAAGATGCATTAGCAGATGCCAGGTGGAAACAAGCGATGAATGAAGAACTTGAAGCCTTACAGAAAAATTCAACTTGGGATATTGTGACTATGCCACCTGGAAAGAAGACTGTTGGATGTCGTTGGGTGTATACATTGAAACTTAAAGCAAATGGGAGTATTGACATATATAAAGCCAGATTGGTTGCCAAATGATACACTCAGTGCTATGGAATTGATTATGAAGAGACATTTGCACCTGTAACGAAGATCAACACTATCCGAATATTGATCTCACTAGCAGCAACTAGAGATTGACCTCTTCGCCAATTTGATGTGAAGAACGCATTCCTCAATGGAAACTTAGAAGAAAAAGTGTACATGGACATACCACCAGGATTCAATAATAATCATTGTGATTCTGCCAAGGTCTGCAAATTGAGAAAGTCTCTATATGGTTTAAAACAATCTCCTAGAGCATGGTTTGGAAGATTTTCTAAATCAATGAAGGTGTTTGGTTACAGACAGAGCAACTCAGATCATACTTTGTTCATTAAGCGTAGCCATGGTAAGATTACTGCTCTGATAGTATATATTGATGATATGATTGTCACAGGAGATGACCCAAAAGAGATGGAGGCCCTACAGAAATATCTTTCAAAGGAGTTTGAGATGGAAGACTTTGGGCAATTGAAATACTTTCTTGGTATCGAAGTTGCAAGATCTAAGAAAGGAATCTCTTTATCCCAGGGTAAGTATGTACTCGACTTGTTAGTTGAGACAAGGACGCTTGATTGCAAACCAGTTGAGACACCGATTGAGATGAATCACAACCTTGCCATCTATCCGAATCAGGTTCTAACAGATAAAAGAATGTACCAACGTCTAGTAGGGAGACGTATTTACCTTTCTCATACCATACCTGATATTGCTTATGTTGTGAGTGTGGTTAGCCAGTTTATGCATTGTCCCAGTGAAGAGCATATGGATGCAGTATATCGTATTCTGAAGTATCTTAAGAAGGCACCTGGAAAATGTTTGTTGTTTGAAAAGAAGAATGAATTAGATGTCGTCGGATACACAGATACTGATTGGGCAGGTGATAAGACTGATAGAAGATCTACATCTGGATACTTCACTTTTATTCGAGGAAATCTAGTGACTTGGCGTAGTAAGAAACAAAAAGTTGTTGCTAGATCAAGTGCAGAAGCAGAGTTTCGAGGTATGTCACATGGGGTATGTGAATTGTTATGGATCTGAAACGTGTTAAAGAGCTTAGGTATCAAACTTAACAAGCCTATGGATTTACATTGTGATAACACATCAGCAATTGAAATTGCTCATAATCCGGTTCAGCATGATCGAATTAAGCATGTGGAGGTGGATCGATTCTTTATAAAAAAGAACTTAGACAAGAAAGTCATTCGATTTCCTTTCGTATATACAGAAGATCAGTTGTCGGATGTTCTTACCAAACGAGTGTCAAGGAAATCATTTGATGATTCAATTGACAAGTTGGGCATGATTGACATCTATGCACTAACTTGAGGGGGAGTGTAAAATATTCTAGTATATTTACTTTCCTTGTATGTGTAGGTTAATTATTATGTATATTCTTAGATTATATCACTACCAGAAAAAAGGCTTTTGCCGACGAAAAAAAAAAACGGCCGACGAAACCAATTTTCGTCGGCTATTCTCAATAATGGCCGACGAAAATTGTTTTCGTCACTAAAAAGAAAAAAATCGTCGGCTATTCCCCTAGAATGGCCGACGATATTTTTTTTCGTCCCTAAAAAAAAAAGTCGTCGGCTATTCCCACTGAATGGCCGACGATTTTTTCTTTCGTCGCTAAAAAAAAATTTCGTCGCCTATACCCCCTAGAATGGCCGACGATTTAAAAATTTCGTCGCCTATTCTCTGAAAGTATAGCCGACGAAAACTTTAGTAAGTTTGGCCGACGAAATTGTCATTTTCGTCGGCTATAAGTCTATATATTTTCAGATCAAAACCCGGTTTACTGCAGATTTAGCGTCCGGCGTCCGAATGACGATTGTGATACCATTCCGGAAAGGGAACGACGCCAGGAATCAAACTCGTTGCTTTGCCACGACGTGTGTGCCTTTTCGGGCTTTCGAGTTCGTTTAGGGCCTCAAAACGGCAGTTTAATATGTTTTCAAGATTTAAGTTTTCTAATTTATTTTATTTTAAACCATTGCTTCATCCTTCAAATGCAAAAATGTTGTGAAATAAGATATGACCGAAATAATGAAATACGTATACGGTTGAAAAATGACAAGATTCTGATAAAATCTGAGTGTCGAAAGATGCGGTCAAAGGTTTTATTCTTTCGTTTCCCTAATGGTAGCGTTACCTTCGGTAAATATTTTGAGGAAAATTTTTATACGATTAGTTGCATCTCATCGATTTGAAACTATTATCTGTTGAAGGTCAGGCAAAAAAACGTCATTTAGACAGTCCAATTACCATTTCTAAGCGTTTTGAGGTTTGACTCACCCGGTTAACCGTTCCGATCGAGCCTTTAACGTTGTCAGCTGAAGTTGGATTTTTTTCCATACATGTATTTAATCTAAACGGTGATATCTGACGGTTGAAATAGATTTTCTAAACTTTTACATTCAAAATCAGAACATATGCACTAATGTTTCTTAACTTGTTTACTAAGTGTTTAAGTGAATGTATAGTTTCAAATAGTTACTATACGTACACTCTTCAAATGCAAATATGTCGTCAAATAAGATATGACCGAAATAATGAAATACGTCTACGGTTGAAAAATGACAAGATTCCGATAAAATCCGTGTGCTGAAATAATGAAATAAGTCAAAACCCGGTTTACTGCAAATTTGGCGTCCGGCGTCCGAATGATGATTGTGATACCATTCCGGAAAGGGAACGATGCCAGGAATCAAACACGTGGCTTTGCCACGATGTGTGGGCATTTTCGGGCTTTCGAGTTCGTTTAGGGCCTCAAAACGGCAGTTTAGTATGTTTTCATAGAATAGCCGACGAAACATTGTAAATCGTCGGCTATTCTCTAAGTTTAGCCGACGAAAATTATATTTCGTTGGCTAAACTCTTGCGATTCGCGCCTTTTTATTGTCCGCCGTTGGATGGCTCAGATCCGACGATGTTCATAGAATAGCCGACGAAATATTGTAAATCGTCGGCTATTATCTAAGTTTAGCCGACAAAAATTATATTTCATCGGCTAAACTCTTGCGATCCGCGCCTTTTTATTGTCTGCCGTTGGATGGCTCATATCCAACGGCTGTTGATTTTCCAAAGTATAGCCGACGAAATATATTAAATCGTCGGCTATTCTCCTTCTAAATCTTTTAAATCGCTTCCTCCCGCCTTTTTTCTCTCCTCCTTCCCCCCCTCCTCCGGCCTCCTCCTTCCCCTCCTCCTCCGACCTCCTCCTTCCCCTCCTCCTACTCCTCCGGCCTCCTCCTTCTCCCTCCTTCTCCTCCTCCGGCCTCCTCCTTCTCCCTCCTTCTCCTACTCCGGCCTCCTCCTTCTCCCTCCTTCTCCTACTCCGGCCTCCTCCTTCTCCTCCTCCAGCCTCCTCCTCCTCCTTCCCCTCCTCCTCCTCCTCCTCCTCCTTCTCCTCCTCCGATCCGGTATTTTTTTTTTGGCCCAAAATGCAGTTATAGCCGACGAAATTGACATTATTTCGTCGGCTATAACTTTAAAATATTAATATATTCCGACGAAATAGCCGACGAAATAGCCCAAATCGTCGGCTATACTTCAGAACAAATAGCCGACGAAACCAAATTTCGTCGGCTATAACTTTAAAATATTAATATATTACGACGAAATCGTCGGCCATACTCGAAAATAGCCGACGAATTTCGTCGGATATTTGACCAAGCTTTGGTCGACGAAATCATTTTCGTCGGCCATAATTCGTCGGCCAAGGTTGGAATGGCCGACGATGTCGTTTTTTTCGTCGGCCATTACTTTTACCGACGGGCTTTTACCGACGAATTATAGCCGACGAAATTTTCGTCGGTAGAAGGAATAGCCGACGAAAAAAATTTCGTCGGCTATTCTGTCAAAGCTGGTAGTGTATTTTCCTTATAGATGTAGCTTTGTATTCTTATATATACCTCCGCTGTAGAGAAGAATATATCATCAAAGTATTAAACTCAAATCATATTCTTATATTCTACTTATATGACTACTACTGTAGCTTGTCATGCATTACTGATATGACTACAACTCGCAACCCTCTTGGAGACACAATGTTCTCATTTACCCGGTTCCATGCACTTGCATGCTGTCTATTTTCCCATCATAAGCATTACAATTTAGAACTCATTTATCCAAGAACTCATTCATTCCAAGAATTTAAATAAAAGAACATAATTAACTGATGAATTCTTGGAACTTTGCACCCGTGTCAACACTGACTAGATAAAAATTCAAATACCAAGAGCAGAAATTGCGTAATACAATAGTTAAGCACACTAACACTGGTGGCTTTTGAAATGCTAGGGCAGATGAGGATATTCTTCATTCATACAAAAAAAAAGAAAAAAAAAAAAGAGACGTACAGACCAAGTCTTGTTGAACGATCTTCAGCAATTGTATTAAACCAATCTTTATTCAGTTGGATTGTGCAACTAATCGGAACCGGATCCAAAATCAACATCACGGGAAGAAATTCCAAAATCATCATAATCATAATCAAATAGTGTAGAACCCCGAGAGTTGAAATTAGCAATATGACTAGCAAGTTTTGCTATTTCTTCATCTCCCTCATCAAAACCTATACAATTGCTGACATCCAAATGCACAAGCTCATTGCAGCCACGCAGTAGCGTCACAAGATTATCCCGATCAATATTTGCTTTCTTCAGGATTAAGTGCTTAAGCTTAGGCAGCAAGCTAACAATTGCCATTGCCTCATCTTTACCAATGTTTGCATTAGCCACACTCAAATAAAAAAAGTTCTTGCAGTGAATGGAGATCTGTCCAAGGATGTTCTCCAAATTATTGCTGCTTCCCAAAAGCAAGTACTCCAAATTTGTCCACTTTCCAATTAGTTCTTGAATTTTGCTAGACGTATGGTTCATTAAATGGCTGTGCAATGCCAGACACTTTAGGCCAGGACACCTGCAAATAACAGTAGATTGTCGCGGGTCATTGACATGAAGAGAAAATTAAACAAACTCTTATGCATCAAAATTCTGGGAACAAAACTAAGATTATATAGGGAACATAAAATCTCTGATGCACAGAAAGCAGTGTACAAATTAAATTTGAAACAAAGTCTAAGTATGTATTGATTATTGAAACAAATTTAAGTTAACACAAGGAAAGACTTACTCATCTGAAGCATATATGAAGACCTCTTCTGAAGCACATGGAGGTAGCCTGAGACCAATAGCCTTTCCTTTGCTGCGACTGATTATAAGCTTAACAAATGCAGTCACCGAGAAACGGCTCTCATCAAGTCCGTACTCATTTATAAATCTTTCAATCAGGGTACACCAATATCCCTCTTCAAGGTCAAAACCAAAATGATTAATAGTAAGATCAGGAAATTTGAGATGCTTCCAGCTTGTAGGGATGAGGGTTGCTTGGTGCCATGACTTACATACAAAAGGGACATCCAAAAGCAATGACTCCATTCCTACTCTTCCAAATATATTCGTCAAACAGTCAACCTCCAATTCCTCCCATCTTCGTTCTTCTTCCATCTATAACAAAAGACGTGCATAATGTTTATTTAATTGAACATTGCTATTGTGCACATAGGAGAAAGTCTAAAATATAACCATAAATTAGAAGTTCAAGAGAAAAATGAGCAAATAATCACCTGAAAAATTAATCAAAGGGATGCGATGATAAAGTAAAAGCCAGTTGAATGAAAATGCAATCACAAGACCAGATGAAAACATAAGAAAGGACATGATTAACAATCTTTACTCGATCACCTTCTCGCAAAATTGTTATTGAAGCTCGATCGCCTTATTGGAAATGACAGCTGCAGATTGGAGTCGTAGTAATCAAATAACTACTGGAAAACTTGAGCACAAAAACCATTCCAGGAAGGCATCAAGCACAAAACAATACTTGTCAAGAGGTAGTGCTTGGCTAATCATAAGATATAAAGTTTCACCCGCATTTTCATTCGTAGGTATGTCAAGCCAATAGGGTAAAAGCAAGTGAGTCGACAAACCCATCACTAAAGAAAAAAAAGTGAAAACAGACTAATAAAAGACAAGCAAAGAATAATCTTATACTCAATAGATGCATGAAAAAGAAGAAGAAAAAAGCTTAATTAGCAATGGAGAGATGCTTTTTCTATTCCCTTTTCTTTTCATAAAGTATATATATATATACTTAATTTGAAAAGTGAGCTTAATTTGCAAGAAAAAATTAAGTACTTCTTGTATATGAGATCTTCCTGGAACGGTATCGTCTCAGTTCTGTATGCTTAAGATGGGATGGATGATGCTTGATAATCACAAGGGATAAGAATATCAATGGTTGAAGTTTAGTATTTCACCAAAATTACTAGATTATATCACCAAGGCTTCTTAATTCTAATTAAGGTCTGGAAACTCCCATTTCAGAATTGCATGTTCAATTCCATGGAACTTATTTTCTTCAATCAATGCTTCATCTCTTCTGTCACGGCCAGATTGAAAGTCGTCCCCGGTATCAGGCCGGGAAAGTGAACATCTGAATTTTGCTGAAAATGAGATGCAATGCAATTGTAGGCTATCTTTTAATTCTTTTTACCTAGCTAGAAGATTACTCTCCACTCTCTAGGATTATAAACCCAAAGGCTACATCCCATTTTCCCATGTGGGATTTATATCTCAACACGCCCCGCACGTTTGACGAACTTTCAAACCATACATGTGGACAACTATTTGGGTAACGTGAAGTCTGTGTGGCTCATGGGGGAGAGAGAGAGAGAGAGAGGAGAAAGATAGAAAGCACACACGTGGGTAACCCGTTCTGATACCAAGATAAAGTTGTCTGGGGTTCCAATCCAAAACCAATTGGCAATGGAAGGAGTAGCCCAAACTCTTATAAACCCACAGACTAAATCCTATTTTTCTATGTGGAATATATATCTCAACACTAGCATTACACGGAATTTGGTGAACCGGTATTAGTACCGATTCTTTGTACGTGTCATTGTGACTACCGATCGAATATATGTTCCATTGTTCCTCATGGACTCCGAAATTGGTAGAAACAGATGACTTTAATCAAAATTCATGTGAACAAATTAGAGAAATTGACCCTATTTCGGGGTAAAACATATAGAAGTCACTATGTAAATAAGTTCAGCCATAGAAGTGATAGAACGTACAACAAAATGAGGGCCAAACTCAATACATATAACTTAATTTCTGATCTGACACCTCCACATGCATGTATAGTTTCCACAGGTGAGGGCCAAATTCAGTTTCTTAATAATTAAAATCACTTTCAGGACAGATAAGAGTATATAGGGGTCTCAATTCAAACAAGTTACTAGCTAGCTGGCTGGAATCGCCCCTAACTGGAGTAGTATCCCCCAAATTGATCAAGGTCCGCTCCAGATTCATTATAATCATCATACTCAGAGTCAAATATTGTAGAACCCTCAGACGTGAAATTAGCAATATGAGAAGCAAGCTTCGCAATTTCGTCATCTTTCCCGTCAAAACCTTCACAATTACTGACATCCAAATGCACAAGCTCTTTGCAACCCGCAGTAAGGTCACAATCTCATCTCGATCAATAGATGCTTGCCTCAAGATCAACTCCTTAAGCTCAGGCAAGAAGGTAACAATGGCATCTGCTTCCTATTTACCAATGGATGCATGTTCCACACGCAAAAGACGCAAACTCTTGCAGTCTGCAAGAAACATAGTCATTTCGTTGCTGTCTCCCAATACCAACGACTCCAAATGTTTCCACTTCCCAATCAGTTCACAAATAGTTCTGGACTCATTGTCGATTAAATCGCTTGGTAATGACAGAGCCTTTAGGCCAGGACACCTGCAAACAGTAGTTGCCTAGGCATGAAGAAATGACATCAATTTGGAACTGAATGTATGAAAATTTAGCGGCACTCTATTAGAATGAAAACATAGAACCACAACAAAAGTGATAAGCATTCAAATTAATTCCTGGAATCACTCCTCTACATTCAAGTCTATAATCGTAATCTCTGCATTGATAGCTATTAGAATTCAGATTGATTGTGTAAATGTTGATAACTCAATCACAAGGATATTAATTGTAATAACAGAATACTAGGATCTAGACTGTAATAGACTTGTATATAATCAGATGAACATCAATGAGAAAGCTGTGTGAAACATAGTACCTTGATTATCTTTCATGGTCATCAGAGCCACAGTCTAACGACAAATCTCTATCCAATTCTTTTCTTTTCCATCCCTCCCTCCCTACTCAATGGCCAACAACGAAATTCCCAGCAATGAATCTTCCCCCAACAACATCGACACAAACAACGAAATTCCCAGCAATGAAACCGCCAACCCTACCAATACCAATTCTGCTCCAACACCAACCACTACACCTCCCACCCAAACCACCACCACCACAATCTCAAATTTCCTCACCATCAAGCTAGATCGTACTAATTATTCGCTCTGGCTGGCCCAAATCACCCCACTCCTCAAGAGTCGAAATGGGTTTCGTGGACGGCACCAGACCCTGCCCCAACGCATTTCTTTGCAACCCAACCGGCACTCTGACTGATAGAGTAAATCCTGCCTATGGAGAATGGATTGCCACCGACCAAATGATCCTTGGGTGGATCAATGGGTCGCTCACTCCCTCTGTTCTGGCCACGGTGGCTCGTTCCTTCTCCTCTCAAACTACATGGGCCTCCTTGGCTCGTCGCTATGCCTCCACGAACCAGAATCGCATCCTCCAGCTTTGTAGCCAACTCCTCCGTACCACACGGGGAGACCTCTCAATCTCAGACTAGCTTGACAACGTTGGTCCCCTGTTTGAGAATACCATCAATGTTGCACAAGCAAGGGACACGCCTATATCCTATGATGCTCTTGAGGCTCTATTGTTGAGCGCTGAAAATCGGATTAACAATCAAAACATGGCAGGTCTGGATGCTCCACCCACTGCCCTTGTTACCCACCGCTCTCCCCATGGTGGATCTCGCGGTCGAGGCAACTTTCAAGGATCTTATTATGGCCGTCCTCAAACTCCCGGTCGTGGTGCCTTCTCTGGGCCTTCCACCTATAGCCGAGGTTCCAGCTCTCGCCCTCCATCCCGTGGTGGGTCGATCCTCGGTCCGGCTCCTCTCACCCGCAATGAACCTCGAGGTCCTTGTCAAATCTACAATAGGAATGGTCACATCGCCCTTGACTGTTTTCAGCGCCTAAACCTCGCCTATGAGGGCCGCACCCCAAGCTCTCGTCTCTCTGCCATGGCTGCTGGCACAGTCTCTCCTCACAACTCCTCTGCTTGGTTGCTGGATACAGGCTCCAACACCCATATCACCAATGACCCAACTGTCCTCAACAACTCTCATCCTTATCATGGAACCGACACTGTCGGCGGCGTCGTATCTGGCCAAGGTTTGACAATCTGTGAAGTTGAAAACTCCTCTCTCCCGTCCTCTTCTTCTCCTCTTACCTTATGTGATGCTCTTTATTGCCCCCAATCTTCAGCTAATATCTTATTCGCCCACAAATTACTTTCTGATAGTTCCTATTATATCCTAATGTTTCCAAATATTTGCTTTGTGAAGAACCTACACACCGGGAGGACGCTTTTAGAGGGTCAGAGTAGTCAAGGATTCTATCCCGTCACACAAAGTCCATCGTCCTTCAATAAATCGAGTCTACTTACATCTTTTTCTGCAGAACGAGTCAATGCCGATGTGTGGCATACTCGACTAGGACATCATTCTTGCAATATTTTTAGGCGTCTTTCATCTAAACTTTTATTGTCCAATAATAAAAACTTGTCCCAATGTCACTCATGTCCGTTGGGCAAGTCCACAAAATTACCTTTCTAATTATCTCGATCTGTCACTCAATCTATTTTTGAAATCATACATAGTGATGTATGGACTTCTCCCCATGTTTCCATTCAAGGCTTCAAACATTATGTTGTTTTCATTGATGATTTTTCTCGTTATGCATGGATATTTCCAATGAAACGCAAATCCGAAGTCTATTCTATTTTTGGTGGGTTTTTTACCTATATTGAAAATCAATTCTCAAGGAAAATAAAAATCTTTCAATCTGATGGTGGTGGTGAATACACAAGTAATCTCTTTAAACAATTATTTCTTGACAAAGGCATCCATCAACGCCTTTCATGTCCGCATCATCCCGAACAAAATGGATTGGCGGAACGCAAACATCGTCATCTTGTCGAAACCACCCTAACCCTTCTTGCTCATTCTGCTGTTCCAAAATCTTATTGGGTTGAGGCTTTACATACGGCTCTCTACCTTATCAATCGCCTACCAACTCGAGTCTTAAACTTCTTTTCTCCTTATGAAAAATTGTTTAACTCTTCTCCAAATTATTCTTTTCTTCGCACCTTTGGGTGCACATGTTTTCCCCATCTCACACCTTATAATAAAAATAAATTTGATTTTCGCTCTACTAAATGTGTTTTCCTAGGGTACTCTTTAAACTACAAAGGGTAGACATGTTATTTTTTATGAGTCTTCCTTTCCTTTCAAAGAATCCGGCGTCACTTCGACTTCTCCAAAGGCTCCTCCAACGACAACTTCTCCACCTCTCACTATTACCACAGTAACTACCACTTCAACAAATCCAAGCCCAACTTTATCCTCCCATAATCACTCTCAATCTTCTCTTCCAAATAATAGGCCTCCTTCTTCTGCTCAAACACCACGTCTTCACTCCCCCAAATTCTTCAATCACCACAAATCACGTCTCACCCTCTTCAATCTAATCAACCTCTTCTCTCTACTCAAACTCCTCAATCTCATCAACCTCTTCTTCAATACCAACGCCGCCTCAGCAATATCTCTATACCTCTGCCGTCGTCACCTAACCTCCCACCACCACCACCACCGTCCTCGCCATCGTCACCTAACCTCCCATCACCCCCAGCGTCCCCACCTACTTTACAACCACCACCACGACCCCCACCACCACCTGCACCTATTCTACCTCTGCGTCCTGTAACCAAAAGCCAGCGTGGGGTTGTGAAACCCAACCCAAAATACGCCATGGTTGTCACTTCCATCACTCATGAAATTGAGCCATCCAGTTATACCCAGGCAGCAAAACAATCCGAATGGTGTGCTGCTATGCGCACTGAATTTGATGCTCTTCTCCAAGCAGGTACATGGAAATTGGTTCCTCATTCTCCATCCATGAATGTGCTGCCCTACAAATGGGTTTATCGCATAAAAAAAAAACAAGATGGTAGTGTGGAGCGGTACAAAGCACGGTTAGTAGCCAAATGATTCCGACAACAAGAGGGTGTTGACTACCGCGAAACTTTTCAGTCCGGTAATTAAACACTCTTCTATTCGATTGATATTAGCCATTGTAGTTTCCTATGGTTGGTCCATCCGGCAACTGGATGTTCAAAATGACTTTTTGCACGGTTATGTGTCTGAAGATGAAGGATTTGTTGATCCCAAATTTCCAAATCATGTGTGTAAATTGTAGCTCTCCTTGTACGGGCTCAAACAAGCACCCCGTGCTTGGTTCTCTTGTTTTACAGCGTTCTTGGAAGAATTGGGTTTATATCATCACAATCAGACCCCTCCTTGTTCATCTATCAGTCAGGGCATGTGCATATATTTTTGTTAATTTATGTTGATGACATTTTGATAACAGGGACGCATACTACTCAGATTTAGTCCATCATATCCAAATTAAGCACCCTTTTTTTTTTATGAAAGATATAGGGCCTCTGCACTATTTATTGGGTATTGAGGCTGAACGATCTTCCAAGGGTCTGAGTCTCACTCAAACTAAGTATACATTGGAGCTGCTTCATCGTACCAATATGCTTGATGTCAGTCCTGTTTCTACTCCATCTAGCAATAAGCGGTTGAGTATTCATGATGGCACTCCTCTATCTGATGGCACTGAGTATAGAAGTGTTGTGGGAGCACTACAATATTTAACACTCACTCGGCCTGACATTTCATATTGTATAAATCAGGTTTGCCAGTTTCTTCATTCTCCTACTACTGAACATTGGACCGCAGTTAAGCGTATTCTTCGATATTTGAAGACCACACCAACCCATGGATTATTCTACACTCCAAGCTCTCTCCATATAACAGGCTACAGTGACTCTGATTACGGTAGTGATCCTGATACTAGAATCTCCACCGGTGGAACATGCATTTACTTAGGCAACAATCTGGTCTCCTAGAGTTCCAAAAAGTAAAATGGTGTTTCTCGTTCCAGCACTGAAGCCGAATACCGTCAACTTGCTCATACAACTGCCCATCTCTCTTGGTTCCGTATTTTGTGTCGTGACCTAGGAATTCCTCTTCAAGCTCCCATGTTATGGTATGATAACATCAGTGCCATTTTCCTAGCATCCAATCCCGTCTTCCACACAAGGACACGCCATGTTGAAGTTGATTACCATTATATTAGAGAGAAAGTTGTCCGACACGAAATTAAAGTTGGTTATGTCTCTTCAACTGACCAACTAGCTGATATATTTACCAAAGGTTTGTCAGCTGCTCGCTTTCAATACATTCTGGCCAAGCTTCCACTCCGGCAGTGGACTATCAGCTTGCGGGGGGGGGGGGGGGGGTGGGTGGGTGGGGTGATAAGCATTCAAGTTAATTCCTGGAATCACTCCTCTACATTCAAGTCTATAATCGTAATCTCTGCATTGATATATAGCTGTTAGAATTCAGATTGATTGTGTAAATGCATTGATATATAGCTGTTAGAATTCAGATTGATTGTGTAAATGTTGATAGCTCAATCACATGGATATTGTATTAATTATAATAGTAGAATACTAGGATCTAGACTGTAATAGACTTGTATATAATTAGATGAACATCAATGAGAAAGCTGTGTGAAACACAGTACCTTGATTATCTTTCAAAAAGTACTATAAAAGAAAAAAGGATACAAAATTCTAAGAACTGACATGGCTTAGCAATATGTCTAAGATCGAATCTCTTCCAGTATATGAAGTTAAATAATGGGTACCAGCAGGCACGGACCCAAGGAGGGGCTGGGGTGTGCTGCAGCCCCTCTCAATTTTTAGAGAAAAAATTAGCAGGTATATGTATATGTGTGTGTATATATATATATATATATATATATCAGTAGTTCAGTAGCACCCTTGAAAAAATAAATTTAAGTCAACCTTACTTTAATTTCAATTAAACAAAAACAACAAGAAGAAGCATTGGTTTATTATCAATTTATAATAAACGACATGTAGTAATTAGGGAAGTGTGGTTGTGTGCCGTATTCAGTGTTATCTACTTCACTTCTCTTCTCTCAGGTCCTCAAAATCACACTCTCATTCTCCCAACCTTATTCAAGGTAATTTTTCTTCTAATGGCTGGAAAAAGAGGATTCGGCTTAGATTCGAAGGAGATTCCTTCTCAAAATGATATGAAATTTCTTTGATAAATTTTTAAGATTAATTTTCTTCTCAAGTATAAGGAAAATGTAGCTCCCTTTGATTTTTAATCCTGGTTCCGTGCCTGGGTACCAGACTACATGTAAGAGACACATGCAACTTCTTCAAGCTATTGCATTAATTAACGGAATTAAAGTAACAAGACTAGCTCTTTTTTTTTTTTTTTTTTTTTTTTTTTGTAAATAAAATCCTTGTTACCTCACATTCCCTCACTTTCCAACTCCATGGTAACAAAAATCTTTCCTAAACTAATAATCCGCTTGTATTATCAGACGTATCTATTCAAGCATTCGGAACTAGGAAATTTTGATTGGAAAAGGATCGGATATACTGATTTCTGTTATGTGGAGCAATAATCACGGAAGTTGGAAGCACTAAGATAGATTTCAGAAAAGAATTAACTATGAAGAAAGAATATATGCAGGAAACAAAAATATGTCAGTGTACAGTATATCTAATCAAACATGAGTTAAAGACTAAACAGAGACAGTTAATATAGATCCTTGAGTTAGCTACAAATACAGAAATTCCCGCACTTTGGTAATCAAATATATGATTACCAACAAATAAAATCAAATAAAATCTTAACTAAGATAAAGAATACTTACTGATCCGCAGCATATTTCAAGGCATCTTCTGAAGCACATGGAGATAGCTCAAGACAAGTAGCGCGTCCTTTGCTACGGTCGATTACAAACTTAACAAAAGCAGTAACTGATATATGATGAATCCCATGAAATTCATACTCATTCACAAATCTATCAAAACATGTATAAGAATACAGTGGCGGACGCAAGATTATTTGTAAGAGGGGGCCAAAATTTGTTTCAAAATACAATGAATCTTTAATAAATGTTAGTATATTAATAAGCATATCCTAATACCATATTTTATGAAATTTCTTATTAAATTCTAGCATTTTGACATACCCATATAACAAAATAAATAAAATTACTAGAAAAAATATAAAATAAGTCATCTAAAAATAACAGTTAATTAATCAATTAACCTACATATTCTAATAAACAAGTACTCCCTTCGAATTTTATCCCTAAGATCAGGATGATAATCTGAAATTTTAGTCCTTAATCCAGGATCAGAAGGAAGCTCTCTTAAATTAATCTCTACCCGGCTCTGTTATGATATTTAATTCTATACAACAGAAGATGTCTCGCCCGATGTTGGTTTAAAGTACCTCTCCATATTTCACAGACTCACAACTGTGATTTTGAATTTTTAGATAAAACAGTATTTTATCTAATCAACAAGTTATACATCCAAAAAAGTACAATACTAAATTGAGAAAAAGAATCATGGCAAACCTGCAATGCGCATATAACAAAGGTTTAATTGCAAAAGAATGGTGGTTGAAGGCTGAAGAATCAGAGAGACTCCAAAACAATTATAGAAAGAGAAGAAGTGAAAGACGAAAGACCAGAAAATTTCTCTTACAATACGTCAAGAAGAAAAATTATATATAAAATTAGTTTGAACTGTTGGGATCCGAATCCTATTAGGGTTATATAATATAAATATACAAATATATTTAACATATATAATATATGTTGAGATGGTGGGTTAAACTTTACTTTCCGAATTCATGTATTTTTTAAAATTTTCATTAAAAAAGTTATAAAAAAAAATTAAAAAATTAAAACTCAGCGGGGCCAGTGCCCCCACTGGTCCCTTCGCCAATGTAAGAATAGTGTTCATCATAGTAAGGATCAGTAAGCTCAGGAAATACGAGGGATTCCCAGCATGAAGGGTGGAGCTGAGGGATGCTTGGTGCCATGGCTTGCACACAAAAGGGACGTCCATGAGCAATGACTCCATTCCTACTCTTCCAAATATATTAACCAAACAGTCTACACTCAGTTCCTCCCATCTTCGCTCATCATCCATCTAGGACGAATGACACGCAAAGCGTTATCAATTGATCATACTACCATTCACTACCAGAAAAGGCGTCATAGCCGACGACGCCATCTCGTTGGCCGTTTCCATTAATTCGTCGGCTATAGTCATAGCCGACGAAGTATCGTCGGCTATAGTCTCGTCGGGAATGCTCCGTCGGCTATAGTATAGCCGACGACACGAGGCGTAAGTCGTCGGCTTATAAACCGCGGGGTATAGCCGACGAATAAAGTGTCGTCGGCTATACTTCGAACATTGCCGACGACAAGATCGTCGGCTTCAACAATTACGTAATTGCCCCTAAACCGAAGTATAGCCGACGACACTATCGTCGGCTATACGTCCAATATAGCCGACGACACTATCGTCGGCCATAACAGTCGCCGGTACCAGGAACGGCTTTTTTTTTGCCTGAAGCCGGGAGGGTATAGCCGACGACATATGGTAAACATCGTCGGCTATATCCATTATAGCCGACAAAATAATGACAATATCGTCGGCTATAGCCATTATAGCCGACGAAATAATGACAATATCGTCGGCTATAACCCCTAAATATTTAAAAAAATTTAAAAATTTAACTCGGGCCCAATTTCACTTCGTCTTCGGTTTGGCTGCAGAAAATGCACAAACAAACATCCAAATATCCAACAAATATCCACATCAATCCATCCCTAATATCCTACATACTGTACAAATTAACCCACTATCTACTCATCATCACCCCCTAAACGCGTAGCGTCGTCGACCGGATCGTTCGAGTTCCGGTGGCTATGGCTGTCCTGATCGGCTGGCGTACTCCGATGCGGGGGGGGGAGTGGGGACGACGAACTGGGGCATCTGTGGCGGAGGCGGGGGCTGGAGTCCAGCCTGCTGGGCCTCCCAAGACTGCTGCATCCATCGGTACATCTCCGCCACAGATGCGTCTCTGGCCTGCTGCGCCGAAGCCTCCACGGCCCTCGCCAACTCCGCCTGCTGGAGCGCCTCCACCGCCCTCGCCAACTCCGCCTGAGTCCTCTGCAGCTGCGTCTGCAAGTCTCCTCTCGTCGAAGCCGCACGCTGCGTGCTGGGATTGGCCGGCGTGTACTTGAGAACCCCATCTCCCGCCGCGCCTAGGCCTCTCTGGTAGAAGTAGTTGTTCCCCGTCCCTACCGCCGCGTGCATGATCTGAGAGGCCAAGCGCGGCTCAAGGATGTCGATCGTGGAGGCAAACTCCGCGATCGCCTCGTCGGACGCCCCGTCTCCCAGGGTGTCTCGCGCGATCCCGAAGGTGATCGCGTCGGTCTCCGCATCTATTTCCGCCTAATTGACAAGAAAATATAATAAACGAATTAAAAAATATATATATAAATTAATTTCATGAAACACTTTTATTGAAGATGGACGAATACTTACCACTTGGTCGGGACGCCCCGGATACATCTGCGCATGAATCCACGACAACGGCCTCAGCGGTCGGTCCCTCCTCGCCATCTCTGCCCACTGCCTCCAGGAGCGGGCGCCGCCGTGGTGGGGGTGCTCGTTCCTCCTGCGGTTGTCGCTGTTCGTCCGCGAGATTTTCTGTATTATAACAACAAACATATAAACGCAAATATAAATTAGTAACTAAATTAAAATATTAGGAACTAACCAAAATAAAATTAATAACTAATTTAGTTACTAACTAATTTAATTTAATTAGTAACTACTTAACTAACTAATTTAATTAGTAACTACTTAACTAACTAATTTAATTTAGTAACTAACTAACTTACTAACTACCTAATTTTATTTTATTTAATTTGATTTAATTTAGTAACGAACTAACTAACTATGTAACTAACCAACTGACTTAATTTAATAACTAATAACTAACTAACTAACTAATTAATTGAATTAAGTAACTACATAATTTAATTATTAAATAACATTAAAAAGTTATATACTACCAGGCTAAATTTTCTTACCGAGACCCTGTCGCTCCCGAAGTAGGCTACCAGCCATAGCCACTCGTACTCCCTGTACCGGAACTCGTGGGGGGTTGCAGCTCGCCCCAAGCGCTGCTCCACATGGTACGTCCTGTAGTGCGTGGACAGCTCGTTCTTCCACTCGGAGTACCTATATTAACAGAACACAACTGTTAGATATATTCGTACACTGCCAATAAATATATTTATACAAAAAAAAGCAAAACACATAACCTGTTCTTCAGCTGCTCGTCTCTCCACCAGTCCAAGGTAGGATGGACTCTAAACCATTGCTGCAACATTATAAATTAATTAGAAAATATTTTTATATAGTTATAAGGACTGAATTCATAATTGTTTATTTTCTATAATAAAAATCATATTTAACTCACCGACAGTGCATTGTACACTCGCGCCTTGATCTCATCGGGCACAGAGCCCCAGTCGGGCCACAACAGTGGGACCCTGTCCCGCACGAGCATGCCCGTCGCGTTGATGTACTTGGTGGTGGTGTCTCTCCGCTCAATCGGGCGTCCATCCTCACCGGGACCGGGCAGGATCTCTCTGATCCCACCGGCCAGCTCCCTCTCCAGGGTCGACATGTTCGCTGGCCCTCTGGTCCGTCTCGTCCCCGCGGGTTTATTGACGAGGACGCCTGTTAAAATGAACACATAGTTAAATAATTATTTAAACTAACTAATTAAATAATTAATTAAACAATCTAAATAATTAATTAAACTAACCAATTACCTGCGTCGTTGTACTGCTTGTCCTTCTCACGAACGGCCCACAGGCCGCGGCAGTCCTCTGAGTCGAAAGGACTGTAGAAGTAGGCCTCCTCCCAGGGAATCTCGTGAGGCCGGTCGTGCCTCCAAATCTGCCTCCCCCTGGCGTCGTACTCAGGGATGGCAGGGAGGAACTGGACCATGTACATCCCCGATGGCGGAGACATACGGGGCGTGGACCCTGAGGGGCCTGCTCCCCCTGACGGTGGGCCCCGTAGCTGTGGACGCTGTCGCTGTGGGGGGACAGGGAGCATCTCTGGAGGGTCCAGATCGGCGCGCGGTGGGGTCGGCTGCCGATCCTGGAACAGTGCTGAAGTGCACTGGGGTCTGGTGGCTCTGCGTCCTCCTCCGACACTCGAGTCAGGGCCCGCTCCCGTCGACTCATACGAGGAGCCCCCACGTGGATCGCTCGGCGTCAATCCCATCAACGTCTCCTCTCGTCGACTCAAAGGCCGGCCTAGGCCCCGACGACCGCTGGATCCGCTCCCCCCACGGCTGGATCCTGCCTGAGCGTCGGGGTCGCTCTCGGTCCGTCTGCCAAGCCATCGGTCTACAAAGCGCCGGTTTCCTGCACAATTAGTATATAAATTCCATAAATTGCACAAAAATTCCACAAAACAAAATTAAAAACATCATTCAATGTATATATACCTAATTATATATATACGTACCTACATATATTTATACCTAATTATATATATATATTCCGAAATATAACACAAAATTCCTTAAATTTCACAAAAAAATAAAAAACTTTTTTAAATATATATACACCTAATTATATATATACATAACTATATTTATACCTAATTATATATATATATATATATTCCGAAAAATATATATATATATATCGTCATAAAAATGAAAAAAAATATTTATACCTAATTATATATAAATTAGTATATAAATTAGTATACTAGTATATAAATTCAACAAAATTCCACAATTAGTATATAAAAACCGTAAATTTAACAAAAAATCCACAAAATTAGTATATAAATTCAACAAAATTAACAAATTTAACAAAAAATCCACACAATTCCATAAATTTCACAAAAACCCTAAATTCCACAAAAAATTCACAAAAACCCTAAAATTCACAAAATTCGACAAAATTAATAAAAACCGTAAATGAGGCTCGATCGGGACTACCTGACATGGTGGTGCAGTCTGGACGAGGACCGGTGGTGCGGTGCGGCGGCGGCGGCGGCAGGGGCGGCGGCGGCAGGGGGTTTCGGGTCGGCTAGGGGCGGCTGCGGCTGGGCGGCTGCAGCAGGGGCGGCAGAGGCGACGCAAGGCAGGGGCGGCAGAGGCGGCTCGGGACGGCGGCTCGGGGCGGCGGCGGCAGGGGGTTTCGGGTCGGGGAGGGGTCGGGCACGACGGGGAGGGGGCGGGGAGGGGGAGGGTAGGGAGGGGGAGGCTCGGTCGGCGTCGGTGGTGGTCGGTCGGCGTCGGGGAGGGACGGGCGGCTGCGGCAGTGGGGATTTAGGGATTTAGGGTTTCTGGAAAATGAGGGAGGCGCCCTCTGTTTCGGTTTAAATCGAAGGACTATAGCCGACGATGTTATTTTAATTCGTCGGCTATAGTTATAGCCGACGAATTTCGTCGGCTATACTCTGACGGGCCGGGCCGAAATCCGGGCCGGGCCGAAGTTGGGCTTTGCGGGCCGGTTATAGCCGACGAAGTTAAGTATATCGTCGGCTATAATATGCATATCGTCGGCTATAATATGAATCTCGTCGGCTATACTTTACGCTCTCAGCAGCCGTCAGATCTCGCCCATCCAACGGCGGACAATGAAACGGCGCGGATCGCAAGAGTTTAGCCGACGAAGTTAAGGATTTCGTCGGCTATTCCCTGGTCAACTGCTTGGTCAAACCTCTAAACGCTTTAAAACGGCAATTGGCCCGTCTAGATGACGTTTTTTGGCCTGACCTTCGACAGAGAATAGTTTCAAATCGATGCGACGCAACTAACCGTATAAAAATTTTCCTCCAAATATTTACCGACCGTCAGGCTACCCATAGGAAAACGGAAGTAAAAAACACCTAACCGCAACATTCGGCACACAGATTTTGTCGGAATCTTCCCATTTTTCAACCGTAGTCGTATTTCAATATTTCGGTCGTATCTTATTTCATGACACTTTTGCATTTGAACGGTCTACGTATGGTAACTATTTGAAACTATACATTCACTTAAACACTTAGTAAATAAGTTAAGGAACATTAGTGCATATGTTCCGATTTCGAATCTAAAAGTTTGGAAAATCTATTCCAACCGTCAGATATCACCGTTAAGATTAAATACATGTATGAAAAAAAATACAACTACATCTGACAACGTTAAAGGCTCGATCGGGACGGTCAAACTGCTTGGTCAAACCTCTAAACGCTTTAAAACGGCAATTGGCCCGTCTAGATGACGTTTTTTGGCCTGACGTTCAACCGAGAATAGTTTCAAAGCGATGCGACGCAACTAACCGTATAAAAATTTTCCTCCAAATATTTACCGACCGTCAGGCTACCCATAGGAAAACGGAAGTAAAAAACACCTAACCGCAACATTCGGCACACAGATTGTGTCGGAATCTTCCCATATTTCAACCGTAGTCGTATTTCAATATTTCGGTCGTATCTTATTTCACGACACTTTTGCATTTGAACGGTCTACGTATGGTTTCGGTCAATATACTTTAGCCGACGACTTGCAAGTCGTCGGCTACAGTATGGGCATTATAGCCGACGAATTGCAAGTCGTCGGCTAAAGTATGGGCATTATAGCCGACGAATTATGGTCCATTTCGTCGGCTATAATTCTGATCTTTCTGAAAATTTGCCATTTAGGGCCTGAAAATTGCCTATTTCACCTGATAAATTCCTAAACATAACACAAACAATTCAATACAATTTCCCATAAACTCAGAAAACGGTAATTAAGGACAAAAATGTATTCATGCATGCACCATCGTACACAAATACATACATAAATAGTATACTAAGGATGATAATCAGAATCATCCTCATCACTTGAGTCAGACGTAGTATAGTAGTTAATATCTGGCAACCGGTGCTCGTACTCGTCGTCTGAGTCATCGTCGGGCTGATATAGACGATTCGGATTAACATCATACATGGGCACCTGACCCCTAGGAAGTCGGACCACTCTGCCCGGCGTCACATTATTATCGCGGATGGTGGAGGATTCCGGAATGTCGCCGGCGTCCGGCTCTTGGTATGCGGTCGCTTCTTGACACTCTGTGCTCACACCAAGTGTGGTAGCACTGTATATGTCTCGCTGAGACACATGGTTAACTACCTTCCACGTGCCTTTGTTCAAAGGATCGTCAAGATAAAAGACCTTTTTGGCCGCTGTGGCGAAAACAAAGGGGTCGTCTTCATACACACTAGTGGCGGTATTCACCGAAAGTATGCCGTACTGATCGATCCGTATGCGGTGCGGCCTAGTATCAAACCATCGACACTTGAACAAGTGGACTTTCATGCGGTTCCCATAAATGAGTTCAACAACTGACTGTAGGACACCGTAAAAATCCACGCCCCCCTCTGCACCATCGACCATCACCCCACAATTCTGTGTTTTGCGTTCCCCGTCTCTAGCTTCACATATATACTTAACGCCGTTGACATCACACATTGGGCGGACTGTGGAAGATATCGGCTTCATCGACAACAGCCTCAATTCCTCTGAGTAATTTGTATGACCACCCCTCGCAGCCACTTGCATCAGCTGAAAAATATAACTCAAATCACTCGGTGTGTTTATGATTAAAGAATAGGGAACTGTAAAAGAAAGCCATCTAATATATATATTTATACACTTACCCATTGTGGAAAATAGTCTGCAAACGTCGTGTTGTGGTACTCGACATCACCGCGAACTTCCTTGCTGTGAAGATGGTGACGTTTCCAATATTGTACCTCCGGACAGTTTATTAGAACCCACCAGTGGGCAATCCCTACCTCATGGTCAGGCAACTTGTCCACACCCTTTTTCTTGAAGCTTCCGTATGGTACAACAGAGTTGGCGACGATAGATAGGTTGAACTCGGGGTCATCTCGACTTGGATGTTGTGGGGGGTCCTCCATCGCTCCCAAGTACAACTTGGCGTACGTTACACACTCATGCGCAATGTAAGCTTCAGCAATACACCCCTCAGGCGCAGATTTATTGTGCACATATTTCTTGTAGTCTCCAAGTTGTCTGCAAGGTTAACAAGTGCGTGTTAAGAGCATGCAACTTTTATTTAAAAACATGTATAAATCAAATTTATGAATAACATGTACCTTTCGATGGGATACATCCAAGTGTAGTGTACGGGACCGGTAAGCAACAATTGTTGGGGAAGATGGATCATCAGGTGAGGCATGATGTCAAAGAAGTTTGGGGGAAATATCCTCTCGAACTTGCACAAGATAAAAACGATTTCCTCATGCATTCTCATGAGGTCTGATTTTCTAACTTCTCTAGCGCATAACTTCTGGAAGAATCTTGACAACGCCACCAACGGCTCAACCACTTCATCCTCCAAGTACGCTCGAATGAAAATAGGGAAGAGGCGTTGAAGCAGTACATGGCAGTCGTGACTCTTCAATCCGTACATCTTGTTGTCTCGGTAGTTAACACACTTGCTTATGTTACCCGCATAGCCATAAGGATACCTGCATAGCCATTAACAACAATTAGATTTCATGCATATATAGTCGTCCAACAACAGATGGATTCTTTAGGGAATACATGCCTAATTAATAAAAAGTTACCTGACATTACTCAGCCATCCAAAGATTTCATGTTTCTGGTCCCTGGTGACGGTGTAAGGAGCTTGGGGCATTTTGCTCCTGCCCTCTCTCAACCACAAATGGTCCCGCAGTCCCATATTTCTCAGATCAACGCGTGCCTTGGGGGTGTCTTTTGTTTTCTTCTCCCAATTCAAAACTGTGCCAACCACGGCTTCACCCACGTTCTTCTCTATATGCATGACATCCAGGTAGTATCTGGTAGCCAACCTGGCCCAATAAGGAAGTTCCCATAAGATGCTCTTGTGTGACCAGAACCTATACCGATCCGGCCTCTCTGGAATCGTGCGCAACACATCGGGATGATTGCTAAGCGGACCAAAGTCATACTCATTCAACACTGCCAATATTTCCTCCCCTGTCCATCGCTCCGGTGCCCAGCCCCTTTCTTCAGTCCCATCAAAAGCCTGTGCATCGTCCCTAAATGGATGGTCATGCGGAAGCCAACGACGGTGACGCATCTGGACAATCTTGCTGCAATGAGGACTGGAGCAATCAACAGTCATGCACTCTGAACAAGCCCTGTAACCCCTGGTGACGCTGCCCGACAACATACCCCTCCCAGGAAAGTCACTGATCGTGCCAACAAGCATGGCATGCATCCGGAACATCTCATTTTTGAACCGGTCGTAGACCAGGTGGCCGTTCAGACTCAAGTACCGAAGCTCCTCAATTACGGGTCTCAAATACACATCGAGACACTTTCCCGGATAACCTGGGCCTGGAATCAACAATGTGAGCATGTTATATTCCTTCTTCATGCACATCCACGGTGGAAAGTTGTACGGAATCAAAATAACTGGCCACACACTGTACTGAAGCTCTTTCTTGCCAAAAGGGTTGAAACCGTCGGATGATAGCCCTAGCCAAACATTTCGAACCTCTGATGCAAATTCGGGAAACTCCAGCACGTTCTTCTTCCAAGCCTCTCCGTCGGCGGGATGTCTAAGGGTGTCATCGTCAGGCACATTCCTCTCAGCCCACCATCTCATAGCTTCGGCCGTGAAAGCACACATGAACAACCGCTCAAGCCTATCAATCAGCGGGAAGTACCGAAGTATCTTCACAGCTTTCTTGTTCCCTTTAGGAGTGAACTTATACCGCTCTGTATTGCATAATGGGCAGTATTCAAGATCTGCAAGTCCTTCCCCGTAAAACAGAACGCAATCGTATCTGCATGCATGAATCTTGATGTAGGAAAGGCCGAGATCTTTAAGGATATGTCGCACCTTATGATGACTGGTAGGAAGCCGATGTCCGGGGGGCATCGCCCCACCCCATAGCCGAAGCCAATCATCAACCGATTTGACAGTGCCTTTGTTCTCCGTTTTGATCTTCATCACTCCCATGACAGATTCAAGGACAGTCTTACTGCATCCGGGGTACAACGGAGTCTGTTGCAATGCGATCAGGTTGTTGTACTTTTCCATACCACTTGTGTTGACCGGAGATCGGGGTAATGGCTCGAGTGGCTCAATATCAGGGAAACACTCCATCTCCGGAGGTGGGAGTTGCACATCTGGTGCTTCCTCAAAGACACCGCTCTCACGAGGAAACATATCGTTGATCCAGTTCGTTGTCGGATCATTGGAGGAACTCCCTCTCTCGGCAAATTGTCCATGATCATGACGACCCGCAAACTCTGGTTCACCGTGATAAATCCAATTAGTGTATAGGACCCAAAATCCATATCTAGCCAGGTGTTGCTCCACTGTCTCTATGGAAAACCGGTGTCGTGGGGTGGCACACTTGCACTTTTTACACGGACAATAATGAAGTGTAGTGTCTCCACAGTTAGCCATCACAAAATCCAGGAAACTCCTAACTCCATCATGATACGCCTGATCCCATCTTCCAAGGGTAATCCAACTCTTGTCCATCCTGTAAATTCAAGAAATAAATATAGCTATATATAGATATGTAAATATGCACGTACTACGTACGTACTAATTAATTAAAAAATTCATCATTACACACACACATATATATATATATATATATATATACACATGCATCCCTAAATTAATTAAAACATCGTCAATCTCCCTAATTAATTAAACACAATGTATTTTTTATATATACCAACAATATATTTTTAATTACAATTAAATTAATTAATATATATACATTTTTTCATCAAATTCATCTAAAATCACCTATAAATCAACATTAATCAATCACTAATCTTCAACAAAACTTCAATTCTATCTAACCAATACAACATATATATCAACCCATTAATAATCTCATCTCAACACATATATATATATATATATCAAATTAATCACACATTTATTCTAATTAAACTCTAAATTAATACACCTCTGCATATAACCAACTAAATCAACACACACAGCAATATACGTACCTTTCAAGCTTATGGCCGAGGTTTTGGCCGATTTCAGAGCGTTTTGGACGATTTCATCGACGAATGAGCTCCCTGATGCAGAAGGTCGATCTGATATAAGAGTTATAGCCGACGAATACCCTCCTCGTCGGCTATAACCAAAAACTTTTCGTCGGCTATAACTATTATAGCCGACGAATACCATCCTCGTCGGCTATAACCACAAACGTTTCGTCGGCTATAGTTATAGCCGACGAGTTGTCGGCAGTCGTCGGCTATAATATTATAGCCGACGATGTGGCCGACGAAATAGTAGTTCGTCGGCTATAAGGGGTTATAGCCGACGAGGTACTATTTCGTCGGCCGTTTTTTCCCATATCGTCGGCTATAACCCCTTTTCTGGTAGTGATTAAACATTGCTATTGCATAACAGAAAATCTAAATGATCCAAATGAAATAGATGTTCAAAGTGAATTTCATTTACAGTAACACTCATTTCTCTCACTGTCTCATCTAATAATATACACAACCTCTAAAACATTTAAAGTATATTTATGTTTCAATATGAGCAACTAATTTGCACACGTGATGCGAGCTGAAATTTGCACCGGAAAAATCCAACATCTGAATCTGCAAGATAAAATACCTCGTTTGCGTTTCGTTCTGTGTGAGATCTTCCCCGAACTGGCTTAGCAACGAGCCAACGACGATGATCAATGGACTGATAGCTAGAGATTTCTCAGAAACCATTACCCACAAAGTGGTTGACAAAACTCACAAAAGATATAAAGCAAGAAATGGAATTAGTGGAGTTAATTAGTTAGTATTTCGTACAGTTAAGATATACTAGTTTATCATTTAATCACATTTTTAAGTTTCAGGGTATCTTTCCCTTCTTTTGAGAGAAACCGAACGCATTACAAACAATACAATTATTTTTCACATCTACTTTAGTTATAGTATATTACAACTTTATCTTCACTCAATCTTCGAATATTATAGCTATATGAATAGTTGGTGATTAAACTGTAATAACCCGGATCTTAATTTCAATTTATTATAAATTTCTCGAATTTATTAAAGGGTGAATTGTGCGAATTCAAATTCCGTACTCATTTAATTGGTTGGGCTTGAAGTGGGAAGTGATTCTAAGAATTAAAATGCTAAAAGTTGACTTTTTAATCCATTGGGAATTTCAAAAAGTTTCCTTCACAAAAATTGTAGAGCTTGATGATACGAGTTCGTAGACACACGCGGTACGCCTGAAACGAACGTCGTACGGACAAATTATGACCAACGGAAATTCTGAGTCTCGGAAATATAAAATTATAAATAGAAGGAAACCCTAAAAATATCTCAGATTTTCGGGAAGAGCCCAACAGCCGCACGACTTGCGATTGTTCACCTCCCCGACGTCAAAATTTCACCGCCGCACTTCATGCCACCCACCAAACTGCTCGTCTCTCTCTCCTCTTTTGTTTGAGCCCATGCCCGAGTCCAGCCGACCACCGTATGCGGCGCAACGACGCCCGCAAGAGGCTGCCAGGGCCGACGCCGGAGCTGCGAGCTCCTCCGACGTAACCGAAGCTCAAGCCTCCCACTTTTCGGTCACTCTCTTTCCTCTAAGCTTGGTTTCATCGACCTTGGAGCGAGTTCGAGGCTATAGTCAAGGCTGCAACGACTGAGTTGGACAACAAGCTTGCAGTGACTTTTCCAGTCGCCCTCCGACCAACCAAGCCTCGTTTCAGGTGGCTATCGACTCCTCTATCTATGATCTACGTGTTGGTTGTGGTAATGGCGAGTTTGGGTGGGGTTTGGGTGGAGGCGCGTGGGGCCCACGCGCAGCCGTTGATGGCGGCACGTCCATCTGTCAGTGGAGCACTTGTGTGCTCTGTAATCATGTGCTCGGCATTACGAGTGTGTGAACATATAATTTGTAAGATTTGGTTACCGTTTGGGCATGCATTGCATTGTGATTCCATTTGTAGGCGATTTTCTATTTTTGGGGACTTGAACGTTGAGATTGGAGTTGGGTGCTCTATCCTAGGGTTAATAAGGTGTTCCGGAGGCCTTGAGAGGCTCAGAAGGAGAGTTGTCTCGTGTTGACAACTATCCGGATTAAAGATTAGGTGTTCGGTGCAAGTTGTAATTTAGTTTTGTTAAATTTATTACTAAGTTTTTTATCATGGCGCTTAGGTGATTGACGGAGCGTGAGTATTTCACCTTTGTGAGATAGAATACGCAGCGGGAGCAAGAGGTGAGTAAACCTCACAACAATGCAATAAGAGCGTTGTCTCTGTAATAAGAGCATGGGACCCATGTTTATCCTGTTTCCATTGAGGTCTTGGTTAATACGAGGCGTATCTAACTTATATTTGGGTTTTAGTTGTATGCAAGTATTAACCAAGTATTGCTTTGCTTTGTAGGATGGATCGCCATGGAGGTAAAGCTAGAGGCCGAGGTAGGGCCACGAGGGTAGTAGAGCTAGAGGTAGAGCCACGGCTTCATCCCGCCCCCCCCCCCCCCCCCCCCCCCCCCCCCCCCCTCTCTCTCTCTCTCTCTCTACGAAGCTTCCTTGCAACGACTCCGACACCGTCGAAGTCCCCACGATGACAACGCTGACATCGACGAAGCTGCCTCGATGAAGCCGACGCCGACCATGCTATCTTGCAAAGACTCCGTTTTTGAGGACAGCACCAACAGCGCTGCCACATCTACGCCGGTAGCCGAGGGCGGCAGGTTGACAGATTTGAGATCCAAATCAAGCTTAGGGCCACATTGGCGGCTGATCCCTCATCGAGCTCTACTTCGTCCAGATCCTCGCAGCCTCTAAGATCTCTTGCAGGGCAGCGAGTGCTCTGTTCTTATTACATTTGGTATGATTGGAGTCATCGGTTATTCATGTCTTTCATATTAGGGTTTGATTATCATTCTGGCTCTCCTGATGTTGTGTAACAGATCACCTCCATTACAATTAAACCTGTTGTCAAAGTGAAGGTCACAATTGCTGACCAATAGACATCTCACTTCTAAGATTGGTCTAGCTTTCCTAGTTAACTGGAAATGTTCTATCTGCGATGTTGTTCTTTTCTCATTTTGAACTTAAAAACTTGGTAGTGTTTGCAATTTTCCTAGGATGGTAGTTTTGATATGGGCATGTACTTCAATGCATATTTTTAATATTTAATAGAGGTACTATTTTTTCCACAAAAAAAAAAAAAGAAAAAAAAAGCCTGGTCAAAGTTTTCAAATTAAGTTATGGTGTTTGATATGCAAGTCTAACTTTGTATTCATTAAAGTGAAATCCTTTATCTTTGCTTCAAGGCCAAACAGTGGTATTGATATCCATATAATAGGGTAGTAATATTTTTACGGCCTCATAATATATCTTGGTTCCTTTCATAGGTGATTCTGCATTTTGTTTGTGATTTTCTTAACATTCCTTCATTGGTTCAAGGCAATAATTTTATTATTTATGGGTTATTAATATATTTACTAGGAGTCATTAATTTATAATTTGGAATTACTGGCGGTCAGTAATTAAAATTACCATGTGTCAGTAATTTATTATCGGGATTACTAAAAGTCAGTAAATTACAATCGTACATTACTAAAGGTCAGTATTAGCGGTCACTGAGGGTCAGTAATTTATTATAGAAGGTTACTAAGGGTTAGTACTTGGGATTATTGTAGATCAGTAATTTATTATTAGAGTTACTGGAGGTTAGTAATTAAAATCAATGGTTACTAGAAGTCAATAATCGGCGATCGGATTTCGGCTACCAGAGTCTGCCGACCAGACTCCGGCCACTAGTGAAGTCGCTCTTTATGCATGTGACATAGTGTGAGGGTAAAAATGTCTTAATTTATTAGGTTTTAGTGAAGATTTGTTCAAATGGGCAATGAGTGTGGTACCCTTGTGTTCAATTGGGTAATATCTTGGAGTGGTCATTGGATATTTGGATTGGGCAAAGAGACCTCCAAAGTTGTATCAAATGGTCATTTTTCTAAAAATTAATGCCGGGTATGCTTAGAAATTTGCTGGGTACATTTAGCAACACCCAAAAGAAAATGACAAGAACTAAAGTTGTCAAACCTATGTTCTCAAATATGTTATATACCATTGAACTATATATGCTACTCCGCCCATACAATGAATCAACCGTACCGTGTATAACTAGTTAGCTTCCTCCCATGAATCTTTTGCTCTTCTTCTTATGAGCTTATGGGCGGTGTTGAGTAACAGAAACGCAAAAGTTTGGAATGATGATGCTGAAACTGCTATTGTTTTTGATGCCTAGTATTCTGGGATGGTGGTAAGAATATAAGCAGGCCGGCACACAGTCCTAGCGTACCTCCTCGAAATGAGGTAGGTAGTGGATGAAAGAAACCAATGGTGGGGTTCCTAAAACTCAATGTTGACTCTACGTTTCAAGCAATTGACGGTAGCACAGGGTTTGGGGGGAGTCTTTAGAGACCAGTACGATGGCCGGCCAAGTTTTAAAAAAACTTTCAAAGTTTCTAGAGGTATATTACTATATATCTAACACTATGCATAGAGCTTTTAGCTCTATTAGAAGGAGTGAAATTGGCATATCGGAATAACTTAACTCCCTATTGGAATCTGATTTCTAATACCTACAACAACTCTCTACTCATATAAAGAAAGATATAGGTAAGAAATCTAGAAAGAGATATTTTGATGAACAGAGAGCAGACCATGTAGCTCTTCTGATATTTCTATTTCTCTCTACTGATATTACAGATGCTTTAGGCTTATATCCTAAAGCTTGAGATGTTCTTGGAACAAACTAAATCACATATGGCTAGATGTCTCTCAGCAACAAGTCTGATAATGCAAAGGTCAAAGAACTATATAATACAAAAGTCTTAAGACTATTTAACTTAACTATAAAGCAAAGACATTAATTTTAACACTCCTTCTTAATGTCTTACTATTGAACTCCTAGTAATCCTCTGAGGTATGTGAACCTTTCTTTTGGCAATGCTTTGGTGAATATGTCAGCCACCTGATCTTCAGTTTTGTAGTAGACAACTTCAATCTCCTTTTCTTCAATAGCAGACCTGATGAAGTGATATTTCCTCTTAATATGCTTGGTCCTAGTGTGAAAAACATGATTCTTTCTCATAGCTATTGCAGATTGGTTGTCACACAAGAGAGGAGTTGCATCAGGTTGCACTTCACCAAAGTCTTCCAAAATTCTTCTCAGCCAAATTGTTTGAGAAGTAGCTTCAGCTGCAGATACGTATTCTACTTCAGCTGTAGATAGAGCAACACTTTGTTTCTTGTTGGAACCCCATGAAAACACTCCAGAACCTATTGTAAAGGCATAACATGATGTGCTTCTCGAATCATCCAAACTACCACTCCAGTCACTGTCACAAAAATCAAATAATTTTGGCTCAATGTTCTTTCGATACATCATTCCAAAAACAATTGACCCTTGAATATATCTAGTCACACTCTCTTGGCAGTCCCAAGATGAATTTGAGTAGGACAATGCATGAACCTAAACAAAAGACTTGATGCATACATGATGTCAGGTCTTGTGGCAGTCAAATAGAGAAGGCTTCCAACCAAGCTTCTATACATACACACTTGTATCAACTGATTTGCTGCCATCTTCCATTGAAAGCTTTTCATTCACGATAAGAAGAGTAACAACATATTTGCATCCTCCCATTCCAAAGTTCTCAATAATGGATTTAGCATACTTCTTTTGGGAAACAAAGATACCATTTTTTGTTTGGGAGATACCAATTCCCAGAAAATAATGCAATAAACCCAAGTCACTCATCTCATAGTTTTTCATCATTTTATTCTTGAAATTCAGAACTGTCTCCTCACTACTTCCAGTAAACACTAAGTCATCAACATATATTGAGACAATAAGAATTTCAGTGTTACCTTTAGTTTTGATGTACAAGGTTGGCTCATTCTCGCTTCTTTGAAATCCATCTTTGATGAAATGAGAATCAATCTCTCCATGCCATGCACGAGAAGCTTGCTTCAAGCCATTTAAGGCTTTCTTCAATTTATACACTGTATGTTCTTCATTCTCAGTGACAAAGTCTTGAGGTTGATCAATGTACACTTTCTCATTTAACACTCCATTTAAGAAAGCTGACTTGACATCCAATTGGTATAAAGACCAATTTTTCTGAGCTGCCAATGCAATTAAAGCCCTGATTGTATCCAAACGTGCAACCGGTACATAAGTCTCATGAAAATCAACACTAGGTTGTTGAGAATACCCTTTCGCCACAAATCTGGCCTTGTTTCTTTGAATGGAACAGTCTACACTCAGCTTTGTCTTGTACGTAGACCCATTTCACACCAATGACAGTCTCGTCACTTGGTCTGTTCAAAAATAAAAATAAGTTTAAACGTTATCAAAAATAAGTTTTTATCATAGCCATTTATCATTAGGATGGTCAGCTCTTACTGTCAACTTGTTAGAATTTATTTTACTTGTTATACTTGTAAATGCTCGAAGGGATATGAGCCAACACCTTTACTACCAATAACAAAGTTGACAATATTCCTGACAAAATTGACAATTTAATTTGTGATATTCCTGTAACGCACAAAATTGACAATATGAAGCATTCAAAATGGAAAACATTGCGTTAACTACACCCCGCGCAATTCCAAGACAAGAATTTCATAAGCACACCAAAACCTACATCCTGCTCATGTGGCCAAATATCAAACACACATACATATACTTAGATTAATATATCACACAAACTATATCACAAAATCATGAATAAAATTAGATACAGCAATTTTATAGAAAACGTTAAATTGAGTAGTGCACTGGAATAAAATAAATTAAGTACATAGTCATCATCCGAAGTTCCAATTTAATTTGGCTGGAAGTACTTGAAGCTGCATTGCATATATAAACACATATGACAGTACCAATTGAATGCAACGATAACAGATGTACATTATGTTTTATATACTCTAATCATCATCATCATCCTCCTCTTCATTATTTTCAGCATCTTCGATCACCTGCGGACGATATTTCTTCATCTTCAGGATCATCATCAATGAAATCGCCATTACAGTAGTTCTCTTTTTCTAAATCCTTCTGAGTAAGCACATGGATTTCAGGTTCTACATTGTGTCGACGTAATGTTCTACTCATATTCACATTCTCATCTTCAATAAGCACAATAAACTCTCCAACTTCCTCTTGGTCTTCCTCATCAACTGATAGGAGCACAATGTGCGACGATATTATATGCTTATGCCCTCGTTTATGCTTTGTTTAACCCTTATTTGCCTAAGATAGAGTCATAATGTAGTTAGTGTCAATTTTGGTAGAGTTTTGTGAAAAATGATTAAGAATCCGAAAAAGGACTAAGTTTGAGAAATCTGGAAAATAGTGTAAAATATGTCTTTTTCGCGATTTTGAGATGAGCAAAAGTATGATCTATCCTTGTCCAAATTCTATGAAATTTTGTGTGCTTAATATTTATATGTTGAGGAATGTTGTATTAAAATTTCAGATCAATCGGAGTTCGGGAAGTCACCCAAAACTTGGCTGCAAAACGGCAGTCCGAACATTCCAATCCAGGGGCTTCCAGGATTTTCCTGGGACTGTGTCCCAACTTCGAAAAATCATTCCCGACGACTTGCATGGAATTTGGTCGAGATATTTTATGGGGAGATGGCCCTATGTGTCTAGTTTACGTGAGACTTGGAATCGCATCAATCGGAGCTCCACGGAGGAAGATAAGCCGGAATTACTACAATAAGGTCAAATCTGCCGATTCCAGGAACCTACTGCCCCCTTTTTGTGTTTTCTGTTTTTAATGGACCAAATGGTGCACAAATGCATATGTGAAGATGGTCCAAGCCTTATGAAGGGAAGAGGAAGACACTAGGCCATGGCATTGAAGAAAAGCATGAAGAAACAAGTTCTCCTAGTCACACTAGGAGAAGCTGCCGATTCTGGCAGATTGCTGCCTCTGTGTGCTGCCGGCAATTGGAGCATTTTTCGATGGACCAAGACATGTCAATTGAAGTCCAAGATCATACAAGAAGTCCATGAAGATGTGCAGCCCAAGCCTTGAAGAAAAATCAGAAAAAGAAAATCAAGAATGCAAATATTTATTCAACAAGGAAACATAAACCTAGTAGGAAAACCAAAACCTACCTTTTGCATTCTTGTGGCCGGCAGCCTCTCACCCCTATTCCTCTATATATAGCCATCTCTTATTCAGAAAAACATCATCTCATCTCTTGCAAAGCACTAGCCAAAACTCTACCAAATTTTCTACCCAAAGTTCTAACCCGAAACCCTAAATACAAAGTCACCCGATCTCACCACCACACACCACCGAACCATTCCCTGCCATAGCTGCTGCCGAATCTCTTCCACCACACCAAGACGAAGCTCTCCAAGGTTTCTAAAGTGTGATCCATCCCTATGCCTTGTATTTTTAATTTCGGTTTAGTCACATGTATTGTTATAAAAATACTTTGTTTTCGTTTGGTTTTGTATGATGAACATAGATTGCGATTCTTGTTGGAATTTATGTGATGACTTTGCAATCTTTAATTCATGGATTTTGTATGTTTAGATAACCAGGGCGATAGTATTAAAAGCATGTTTAGGATTTAAATTGGTTAGTGGGTTAAGGATGTTCCTTATAAACCGAAACATTAGTTATGCTTAAGCATTTGTTGTTTGCATGTAAATCTAGGTGTTAGGTTTCATCTAACCTGAGTAGAATGAATAAAACTATAGGCCTAGCGGTTGTTTTGATTTGTTGTGCTCACCTAGGGTATAAAACCTTAGCTAAAACTTGCATGTTAAATAAGATGATTGACAACCTTGCTTATTTGCATGTTTTCGATTTAAGACTCTTGTGCGATATATGTTAAGTCTTAACCGGATTAGCATAAAAATCTTTAGGGCTAGAGCGAAAGTTTGTCCTAAAAGAACTTGAGGAAGTCTAGTAACTAGGTACAGAGCGAGAGCTCTAGTTGCGGTCGAAACGAATTTGAATTATGAACATGCTAAATACTTGTCTCTTACCTTCTTGCATATGAATCTATGTTTTAAAGAGTGTTTTCTGTTATGTGATGCGTGAGAGATGATGATCAAACTTGTAAATATTAGATCTAGGATTTTATTTTCTGTTTTTATTGTTGCCGAACCTAGCAATAGAGGCAGTTTGCTGCCGAATCACTTTATACCCCCATGTGTGTGACGTTTCTTGTATATATGTGAATATGTTTGTGTCTAACAATTTCATATTTCAGGTACCCTTAATCCCCGGCCTAGAACGATCCCTACTTATTCTATACTACTAACGATTGTAGGGTTTATTATTGCTTGATGCTCGCTTCGGCGACGTCTCACCATCAACGTACTGTGTTTCCATGACATGATCCTCTTCATTTTCAGGAACATCCCAAACATGTCTATGTTGAATCTTCTCAATAACTTTCCATCCAGAACCAAGCTTCGGGTCATCAAAATAAAAAACTTGTTGTGCTTGCCTAGCTAAGACATACGGATCATTTTTGTACCATAAAGTGTTTGTGTTCACTGACTTGATATGGTAATCTCGAACAATTCTGTTTCTCTTTCTACTGTCTGTATCAAACCACTCACCCTTAAAAAGAAAAACAGAATAGCCATATTTATAGCGTATTTCAACAATGCTGACCAACTGACCATAAAAATCATTTTCTCGTTGACCATGCAACCCCGGCACCATAATCCCGCTATTTTACACAGACTTCGAGTTCTCAATCTGTTTAACATGCCATTTTTTATCCCATTCAATGTACCTATAGTATAGGTAGCAACCCTCTCATCAGCACCAAGTGATAGTGCATACAACTCTTTAGTCACCTCGATCACCTGATTCCTCATTATATAATACTTGAATATGATCTTTAAACCACTTTGGGAATGATTCTCTTTCTCTCTCATCTAAATTAAAGGGACTTACCCTTTTTAATATTTCACGATGCTTCCTGCAAAGATAAAATACACTAGTTATATACGAATACACATTTTAAATTATGTAAAAGACACTACGTTTTAGAAGCTCACTTACATCTTATAGGGTTCGATGATGGAGGTGTTATCCAAGCACAAAATACCTGCAAAACAACTACATACAAATAATACCCTTCTTTTGTCGAGTGTAGTATTGACAAGTAGGGATCGTTCTATCCGGGGAAATCAAGGGTTTTCAATCACACAAAGTATTGCATAAAAGGGGGTTGTCGAAATTTATGTCTAATTACCTACTGAATTTTTACAAATTCTAAAACCTAAACTATTATATACAATTGATCATCACCTTTCACACAATTACCAAACATGAATCTCATTACACATGCAATAAAATTAAAACAAGTAATAGGGGCAGCAAGCATAAAACGATTTCAAGATTAATTAAGCTCCAATTTAATTAGGGCCAACGCAGCTTATCCTAATTATTCAAGACATCATAAGTATTTAGAATCCGAAACGCGCGCAATCCTAAACATGGTACTAATCGGTTTAATAACACAACGCATGTAAATTAAACACAAAAAGCACATAAGCACATATTGTCGAATTGGAACATGTTAGCAAGTATGGCGTCACCCATCTCACATCGACATGTAAATTTCCATAATTACTCTAACCCTTAGATTAATACATATTAAAACCAACAACGCGTGTGAATCAACATGTATTAAATCGGCATATGAATTCAACATCTAGATAACACTCATGGCCTGCGAATGCATCTAGACATCTCCTTCGGTTCCACACGGATTAAGGAAATAAACCTAATTAAAATCAAGAAACATGCTAAAGCTACTGCCCATAATACAAATTTAATCACATCACATATATAATTCGGCAATCACATATAAAATATCCAAACAATTATAACAAAGATCCGAAGATCCCATATATGATTATCAATACCGAAATTAAAACCAAAAACCAAAACATACTTCATAGACAAAGTTATGTTTAAATACAAAGTATCATAAGCCAACAAAATACAATCCATGTTACAACCTTTATTGAAGATTCGGCAAGGATTGGTGATGAGATCGGAATTTTTGTATAAGGTGGTGGTGGATTCGGCTATGCTCCTTGGTATGAAATTTGTGGTAATAATTTGGCAGGGATTCGGCAAGGATTTTGTGGAGAGAGAGATGATGATTTTCTGAATTTGTGTGGTGGTATTTATAGAGGCAAAGGGGAAGCTAGGGTTCGGCATTGAGTGGTGCACAAGAAAACCAAAACCATATGGGATTTGGAATTCGGCAAAGTTCTTTTCTTTTCTTTAGTTGCTGCCGAAAGTCCCCCTTCAATTATCTTCAATTAAATCCTCTTTATTTTGGCACCAAGTAAATGCATATGTCTTCAATGAGGTCCACATTCATCCCAAGATTTTCTCCTTTCTTCTTTTCCGAAAATTCTATGTAGAAATAGAATTAAATCCTCTCCTTCTTGTCCTTTATCTTGGCCGGCCTTCAAGAGTCCAAATCCATCTCTTTCTTTTCTTTAGCCGTGCATTATCCAAGACAAACACAAATCAAAAATCGGAATTAATGATTAAATGGCTCACGGCAAAGAGGAATCCAAATCCAACTTGGATTCCCATTCTTGAACTCCACGGCATAGAATCTTTTTATTGCCGAAAATTCCCATAATTCTTCCATTAATCTTCTCTTTGATTCCTGAAAAATAAGAATAATAAATGGATCAAAAAGAAGATAAAAAGATGTAGCACAATTATCATGAGTAAGAGTCCTAGATAGATAAGGAATCCTAGTCCAACAAGGAGTTGTATTTTCAATGAAATTCTTTCGACATTACAAAAACGTCGAGCATTTGTAGACTCCTTGTTCGACTAAGATTCTTCAATTCGTAGACTTCAATTAGGACTCAAACTCGTAGAATCCTTATCCAACTGGGATTCCTACTTTAGTAAGGATTCCTTTTCCAAATAGAGTTCTACTTGAAAAAGGAGTCCTAGTCACATTAAAACTCTTATTAGGAATCCTAGTTCAATAAGGACTCCACCATAATTATGCATTTTCACAATTTATAGCACAAACCGACTCCACACAATTATTAGAAACGACGAAAGATAAAGAAATCAATTCCGACAAGTTTCCTAGCCAAAACAGGTTTCCTAGTCCAAACAGGATTCCTAGTACAACAAGGAGTCCTACTTAAGCTAAAACTCTTCAAAAATCGACATTTCTGCATTTTTAGCTCAATTTATTCACCAACACTTGCCAACGACTCCAACATGACTCAATGACTCTATATTACAACAATAAGGGATAAGAAATGCATAAATGGGGAGTAAAACATATTAAGAACGTCGCATTTTATGCTCCTATCAACTACCCCACACTTAGCCTTTGCTAGTCCCGTAGCAAAACAAATAAAAAGACTCAACACTACAGCCCCTAAAATGATTGTCTCAGGATCTTTAAACACATAGCTTTCAAGTTAAGCATTCAATGTAAGCACAATAATCCCAAGCGTCGTAGACATGTATCATAGCATGAACAAGTACGAAACGAAAATCACAAGCAATGACATGTTATGTTGATTTCATCCTCCTCACTAGGCATACTCTCTTCTTTTCACTCATGATATGGCAATTCACTCAAAGTATATGCGAGAGAACAGATTGTAAGGCAACAAATAGCTCGCATATTTCATCAAATAAAAGCACTTTGTGAATTAATTTTTCAAGAAAAACTTCATGGAACAACTATGTACACCAATGAACCACAGCCATATGCTCATTCTTGACAAAAATCTCCACAAATCAAAGTTCACCTATTTTAAGAATCATGAAAAGATCAACATAATGGTGATAATGGGGATTGGCATAAGGCATTCTCATTTAGGAAGTGGTGATTAAACGTCACCAAGACTTGGCAAAATTCAATCCTCCTTATGACTTCACTTCAAAGGGCCAAATTTTATCATGTTGGGCCCAAAATTCATTCTTTTCTTCCCCATAACATAGTGATCAAGGACAAAGGTCAAATATAACAACAATAGACCTTCAATTATCACACAAACTCCAATTTCACATTTCACAAACTCATCCAAAAATTCTATTGCCGAAACTTCCTCTTTTTTTTTTTTTTTTTTAATTTCGGATCGGATTTTCTTTTTATTTTCAGTCCGATTTTTCTTCTTTTCTCTCCTTTTATTCGGCAACACCTTTTCTTTTCTTTATAATTGGACAAGATCACCCCACACTTACTTCAAAAACATCACATCAATTCACAAATTCCATTAAATTTTACCAAGTCTTGACAACAATGGTAAGGTTAAACTGTTCTAAGCTCAAGGAAAGTGTATCATGGTGATGAAAGAAATAGCTCAATGTCGGCTCAAGGGGGTTAAAACTAAGGAGTCCCACGACGGGCACAAATTAGGCATAAGCTTTGTTTGGCGATGGTGGTAATCCTAACATGATCTTTTCAATCCTTTTCAAAATCAAGGAATTTCATGAATAATAGTTTCAAAAATTGTCAAGAACAAGTTCTAGCATTCTAGAGTTCATTAAAAATCTATGGCACATAGTCATTGAATAATCAAAGAATAATGAAGTTTTGAAAAATTCTACCCATTTTTATCACTCAAGAAGGAAAGGTATATGGCAATCAAAGCTCACAAAGGTTATTATGGAACAAAATCAACACAACATACATGCTTCTTACACAATTAAGTTCAAGTCTCAAATGTTCATACCAATCACAAAGTCCATGAAACTCACAATTATTTTTCAAGATTATACAAAACCATCATCTATGTATTCAAAGATATAATCATCATAGACTATTTAGGGGCACCTAAGACTCAATAATTAAAAATAAAAATTGAAAAGCAACGAAAATTACAAAAAGCTACGAATTTTTTTTTTAATTTTTCTGATTTTCTGATTTTTTATTTTCTTTTTCCTTTTATGACTCAAAACAAAGACTCAAAATAAAAACAAGCATGTGAAACATGTATCCCTACCCACACTTAGAAAATTACATTGTCCTCAATGTACACAAAAATTATGTAGTAATTTCCAAGCATTTGATAACTCACAAGTTCCACACTTATACAATTCAACCAAAAAGAGTTTAGGGTTTAGAAATTCAAACTCTCGTAGACGGCTCCTTCACAATTTTGGTTGAAATGGGTTGCCTCCCATGCAGCGCTTAATGTTTATAGTCTACTCAGCCTAGACTCTTCTCCATATCATCAGGATCTTGGTGCGTCTCTGAATTGAATCTCCTCAATGGTGTGCTCCTCAAAAGGTTCGTAGTAAGGCTTAAGTCGATGACCATTCACCTTGAACGCTTTTCCTGTTTCAATACTCTGAATTTCTATTGCACCATGAGAAAAAACATTAGCAACAATATAGGGGCCAGCCCAACGAGAACGCAATTTTCCAGGAAATAATCTAAGACGAGAATGATACAACAAGACTTTTTGACCAATATGAAACGTTTTGCCTCTTATCATCTTGTCATGAACCAATTTCGTCTTCTCCTTGTAAATCCACGCAGCATCATATGCATCATTTCTGATTTCCTCAAGCTCGCTCAGCTGCAATTTCCTGTGAAGTCCAGCCTTGTCAAGCTCCATGTTGAATTGCTTGACCGCCCACCACGCCTTGTGCTCCAACTCTACTGGAAGATGGCACGCCTTGCCATATGTAAGCCGAAATGGAGACATCCCAATGGGTGTCTTGTATGCCGTTCTGTAAGCCCAAAGTGCATCATCAAGTCTATCGCTCCAATCTTTCCTTGATGGGCCTACAGTTTTCTCCAATATGCTCTTGATCTCTCTGTTGGACACTTCTGCCATTCCGCTCGTCTGAGGATGATAAGGTGTGGATACCTTATGGGTGACTCCATATCTTCTGAGCAAAGCCTCTATTGTTCTGTTGCAGAAATGAGAACCTCCATCGCTTATAAGCACACGAGGTACTCCAAACCTGGAAAATATGTTAGTTCTCAAGAAACCTGCAACAACTTTAGAATCATTAGTCCTTGTGGCCTTCGCCTCTACCCATTTAGACACATAATCAACAGCCAACAAGATATATAGAAAGCCCTTAGATGAAGGAAAAAGTCCCATAAAATCTATACCCCATACATCAAATATTTCGACAAAAATCATATAAGTAAGGGGCATTTGGTCTCTCTTACCAATGTTACCTGTCCTTTGGCACCTATCACATGTCATACAAAATGTGTATGCATCTTTAAAAATCGTGGGCCAATAAAAACCGCTTTCTAATACCTTGAGGGCTGTCCTCTTGGCTCCAAAGTGTCCTCCACACTCCTCATTGTGGCAAAATGCAAGGATCGGCCTATGCTCCTCTTGTGGCACACAACGTCTAATCACTTGATCACTACACGTCCTCCATAGATAGGGATCGTCCCATATGTAGTGTCTTGCATTATTTTTAATCCTTGTCTTGGCTGCCTGCAAACATGTACTTGGAAAAGTTTTAGTAACTAAATAATTGACAATGTCTGCATACCAAGGTTCTTTTGTGTCCACTCGAAAAAGCTGCTCATCTGGGAAAGTTTCCTGAAGTGGTAACGTTTCCTCTTCTCTCACAATTCTGCTCAAGTGATCCGCCACAACATTTTCGCTCCCCTTCTTGTCCTTGATTTCGATGTCAAACTCTTGGAGTAAGAGAATCCATCGAATCAAGCGTGGCTTAGCATCTTTCTTTTTCATCAAATATCTTAAGGCTGCATGATCAGAATAAACAATCACTTTAGAATTCAAAAGATATGAACGAAATTTTTCTAAAGCAAATATCACAGCCAACAATTCTTTCTCAGTTGTAGAGTAATTTAATTGAGCATCATTAAGTGTGCGAGAAGCATAATAAATAGCATTCGGCTTCTTCTCTTTTCTTTGTCCAAGCACCGCTCCAACCGCATAGTCTGAAGCATCACACATGATCTCAAATGGTAGCGTCCAGTCTGGTGGCGCCATAATAGGTGCCGATGTAAGCAAATCCTTCAACTTCACAAATGCATCTTCACACCCTTTGTCCCATATGAATGGAACCTCCTTCTGCAAAAGGGCACAAATAGGCTTGGCCACCAACGAAAAATCCTTGATGAACCTCCTGTAAAAACCTGCATGGCCAAGAAACGAACGTACCTCCCTTACAGTTGTAGGGGAGGGTAAGTGAAGCATAATATCAATCTTGGCCCTATCTACCTCAATACCCTTTGCAGAAATAATGTGTCCTAGAACTATCCCTTGTGTTACCATGAAATGACATTTTTCCCAATTAAGTACAAGGTTAGTTTCTACACATCTTATCAGGATTAATTCCAAATTCTCTAAGCATGCATCAAAGTCTTTTCCATAAACGCTAAAATCATCCATAAAGACTTCAATGATATTCTCAATATAATCGCTGAAAATGGAATACATACAACGTTGAAATGTACCTGGTGCGTTGCATAAACCAAAAGGCATGCGTCGATAGGCAAACGTACCAAAGGGACATGTGAACGTCGTCTTCTCCTGATCATCTGGGTGAATGCATATCTGATTGTAACCGCTGTACCCATCCAAGAAGCAATAGAATTCGTGCCCAGCTAATCTCTCCAACATCTGGTCCATGAAAGGCAAAGGCATGTGATCCTTGCGTGTAGTAGCATTCAACTTTCTGTAGTCGATACACATCCTGTGACCTGTCACCAATCGTTGGGGCACGAGTTCATCCTTGTCGTTCTTCACAACCGTGACTCCACTCTTCTTAGGTACAACTTGGACAGGTGCAATCCACTGGCTATCTGAGATGGGATAAATGACTCCACAATCCAGCAATTTGATCACCTCGTCCTTCACAATCTTCATCATAGGGGGGTGTAATCGTCTCTGACCCTCCCTAGTAGGCTTGGCTCCTTCCTCAAGCAAGATCCTATGGACACAAGTTGTAGGGCTGATTCCCTTGATATCCGCCAACGTCCATCCAATGGCGGTCTTGTTCCTCTTCAGCATGCTAGTTAAACGTGCTTCCTGCTGCTCACTCAGCTGTGATGACACAATAACTGGTAGTGTGTCATCGTCTCCCAAGTACACATACTTCAAATGATCTGGAAGCACCTTGAGTTCTAAAATAGGGGCCTGTTCTACAGATAGTAAAATTTTATTAGTGGAAATGGGAATTGACATATACTTACATGACTTTTTAATGTGGGGTGTTGCCTCTAGCTCGGCAACAATGATCATTATGCTCGGCTCAATTTTGAGCCGTGCCTCCTTGGTAATCTTCTCCCCATTTGCGTCAATTCCGGCCCCTTGCTCAATAGCTAGTTGCTATTGATCTAAAGTTTCTGATAAAACCTGCGCAATAGCATCAACTACATCAACATTATAGCAAGGTTTTAGGTCAGAAACTGGATACCTCATGGCTTCAAAGATGTTGAAGCCAATCACTTCACCATCGAACTCCATGGTGAGGTTCCCTTCAGCAACATCAATCTTTGTTCTTGCTGTTCTCATAAATGGTCGCCCCAACAATAGTTGAGTGGAATTAAGGGGCGATTCTTCCATCTGAAGCACATAGAAATCTGCAGGAAATATCAGATCATTCACCTGCACAAGAACATCCTCCACATATCCCTCAGGATATTTGTTAGACCTATCGGCGAGCTGAATTATTACATTTGACGAGTCGCCGAAGCGAACATCAAGCAATAATAACCCTACAATCGTTAGTAGTATAGAATAAGTAGGGATCGTTCTAGCCGGGGATTAAGGGTATCTGAAACATGAGAATGTTAACACAAATATTCACAAACATATATGCACACAATTGTCACACTTATATACATATATACATATTCACACGAAATCAAGGGGGATTGAGATAGGATTGGCAGCAAAGCTGCCTCTAAATTCCTAGACATGAAATAACTTGCTGAAAATAAAGTCTAATATTAACAAGTTTGGTCGACATTCTTCCACAAAGCACTAACACACAAGCAATCAAAACACATAACAAACAAGCAAGTAAGACTCACGGCAAAGTATTAAAGTGTTCTAGACTCAACTTAACTCCAACTCAATTAGCTCCTAACCGGCTACTAATTGATTAAGACTCCTCATGTATTTTAAGTGACTAACCGCCTAACCTTAAAATTATACTAGTCATCTTTGAATATTCTAACCGACGTAAACAAACATGACAAGTAATTAAGCACAAAGTCTTTTTCTTTAGTTGGAAACAAGTCAATAGAGTAAGGTTGTCAATCATCTCTTCAACAAGCATGTTCATTTAAATTACTCTAACCCTCGTGAAAAACAACACAAACTAAGTAACTCGTTGATTACCTAATCCATATTAATTTTTCGGCTAATGAGATTAATAATCTAAGTATTGCAATTACATAGGCTACCAATCTTTAAGCACACGAATTTAAAGAACAAGTCAAGAAAACCCTAAAATCAATTTAACAATGTTTTTGCCGAAAATCCTAATTACTAGTTCATCATGTATTTTCCTTACTCTTTAGCATGCAATCCATATTCTTACATCTAAAACCTCACTTAAAGATAAAGAAAATAAATTGACATGCAAATCATAAAACCAAATTTCAATCCAATTCATACATAGACATAAAAATTGAAACCAAGAATTCATGTCAATTTCATAGACAAAGTTTAACATAACTACACAAAAATTTACAAAGCCAAGAGTAGGGAGTGGATCACACATTAGAAACCTTGAAGACTTCGACTTGTATGGATCCGGTGATTGATGATGATCGGATGGATTGCTGCTCGGCAGTGAAGGTATCGGCAGCAAGGAAAACAAGGTTTCGGCAGGAAACTTTGGTGTGGTGGAGGTGGTTTTGGCTAGGGTTTTTGTGTAGGATTCTTGGGGAAATTTAGGTAGAGCTTTGGCTAGATTTTTTCTTTGGAATGTGACACGTTTTTCTGTGTAAAAGTTGGGTATTTATAGGGGAAACTAGGGTAATTGCCGGCAGCCCTTCTTGTACAAGGAAAAAGAAAACCTAGTGGGATAAGGTTTGAAACCTTCCTTTTCATAGTTCAATTAGGTTTTCTTTTTCTGAATTTTTCTTCAAGGCTTGGGCTTCACATCTTCATGGACTTCTTGTATGATCTTGGACTTCACTTGATGTGTCTTGGTCCATCGAAAAATTCCCCAAACCGGCAGCTCTTCACTCTGGCAGAAATCTGCCCCATTCAGCAGCTTCTCCTAGTTTGACTAGGAGAATTTCTTTCTTCAAGTTTTTCTTCAATGCCATGGCTGAGTGTCATCCCCCTTCCTTCCATAAGCTTGAACCAACATCACATATGCATTTGTACACCATTTGGTCCATCAAAAACAGAAAACACAAAAAGGGGGCAGTAGGTTCCTGGAATCGGCAGATTTGACCTTGATGCAGTAATTCCGGCATATCTCCACGCGTGGAGCTCCGATTGATGCGATTCCAAGTCTCAGATAAACTAGACACATATGGCCATCTCCCCATAAAACAGTTCGATCAAATTCCTTGTGAGTCGACGGGAATGATTTTTCGAAGTTGGGTCAAAGTCCCAGGAAAATCCTGGAAGCCCCTGGATTGAAATGCTCGGACTGCCGTTTTGCAGCCAACGTTTGGGTGGCTTCCCGAACTCCGATTGATCTGAAATTTTAACACAACATTCCTCAGTATATGAATATTAAGCACACCAAATTTCATAGAATTAGGATAAGGATAGATCATATTTGTACTCGTCACAAAATCGCGAAAAAGACATGTTTTGCATTATTTTCCAGATTTCTCATACTTAGTCATTTTTCGGACAATTAAGCATATTTCACCAAAACTCTACCAAAATTGACACTAACTACATTATGACTCTATCTTAGACAAATAAGGGTTAAACAAAGCATAAACGAGGGCAAATACATATAATAACGTCGCACATTGTGCTCCTATCAACATTGTCCTTCTTCAACTCGCCAAGACCTAGGGACTTGTACACATTATAAGGCATCACATTAATTGAAGCCCCTAGATCTAGCAAAACTTTATCAAAATAAGATTGTCCAATTTTACAAGGTACAGAAAAGCTGCCAGGGTCTTTCATTTTAGGTGGGAGCTTTCTTTGGAGAACGGCTGAAACCGTTTCACTCATCTTGACCACCTGCTCCTCACGAGTATGCCTCCTCGTTGTGCACAGCTCCTTTAAAAACTTGGCATACTTGGGAATTTGCTTGATACACTCAAGCAATGGTATGTTCACCTCCACACGTCTGAAAATGTCAAGTACCTCCTCATCTGATTTCTGCTTCTTCGATTTAGCAAACCTGGAAGGAAAAGGCAAACTCGAAGATTGGTTAGTAATAACTAAACCACTTGAGTCAGGTTTTACCTTGTGTGTCTCTGAGGTAGCCGGATCTTTTTCCATGTCCCTATTCTTCATCTTCTCGAGCTCAGCCTTGCTCGGTTTGCTCCTCTCGGCCTCATTGCCGTTTGAATCATCATCATTGCCGTGCACCTCATTATTGCCGAGTGTCTTCCTCTCTTGCTCGGCATCAACATGCACTAGCACGTCATCACCATCATCATGATGATCTACCATCACGTCCTCAACCTTCCTAAGTGACGGCCCCTCCAAGACTTTACCACTCCTTGTGGTAACTGAATTTGCTTGCTCATTCTTGGGGTTCTTTATCACTCCTCCAGGTAATCTCCCTTGTTCCTGAATCTGCCCCATGAAATCTACAACCTTCCCCATCTGATTCTTCAGCTCAGAAATGTCCTTGGTGTTCGAGGTTGTAGATTGCAACAATGTGTGAGTTGCATCGTTCAAAGACTTAAGCATGGCGTCATAGTTGGGATTTGACGATGCTTGTGCATTATTGTTGTAGAATTGTTGCTGAGGCCTTGCAAACCCTTGAAATTGCCCTTGAGGTCTTGGTTGAAACGCCATTCCTCCTTGGGTTGCTTGTGGTGGCGCCACCTGTTGAGGGTTCTGAACATTTCTATTGTTGGCCCAACGAAAATTAGGGTGATCGTTGTACCTTGGATTGAAATTCTGGAAGGTGGAACGTTGCTGCCCTTGGAAACCAACTGAATTGGCTTCCTCAAAATTTTCACCTCCTCCAACTTGTGGACACATATCTGCCGAATGCCCCTCCATACTACACACCCCACAGACTTGGGCATGTTTCTGTTTCATAAACTGGGACATCATTTGAGTGAGTTTGCCCACATCTTCCTTAAGCTCCTTCACTGCACTAGATTCCTCATATCCACTGGCCTCACTGACTCGCCTTGAGGAAGTAGACCCGAACTGTTGTTGATTGGTGAAATGCATTTCTAACAAGTTCTTAACTTCCTCTCTGCTCTTCTCCATTAAAGATCCACCAGCTGCTGAATCTAGAAATCTACGCTCCAAGGGACGCAACCCTTCATAGAAATACTGTAGTAGAAGACCCTCACGTATCCCATGATTAGGACACGTTGCCACCAAAGACTTGTACCTGTCATAGTACACGTCGAAGCTTTCATCTGGCTCTTGTCTTATTGAGGTGATCTCCTTTCTGATCTGTGTCACCCTTGATGATGGAAAATATTTTGTGAGAAATTCTCGCACCATTGTAGTCCAAGACACCATCTTCCCTGGTGGTATTGCATAGAACCATTCCTGCGCCCTATCTTCCAGTGAAAAAGGAAACGCCTTCATCCTCACATGCTGTAAGTCTGCCCCAGTTGGGCACATTGACTCACATCTGAATTCAAACTTCTGAATATGGCGATTCGGATCCTCTCCACTGAGTCCATGAAACTTTGGCAATTGGTGGATAAATCCACCCTTCAGCTCAAACTCTCCTGATTTGCCAGGTGCAACTGCAGGATATGTTACATTACTTGGTCTCACCACTCCTCCTTGTGGCGCATCTACCTGTCCATTCTCCTCTCTTAATGAAGTCATCTTAAATGTAGGATCAGGTAAATCAAAGTTCAAATACTGAATAGGGATTGGACTTTGGAGTAGCTCGAATTCTGGTTCTTCGTGAAACAAAGGGTTAAGTTCACACGAAGCTTCTGAAGGAAATGGTGATAATGGTGCAACAAAATTTCGGTCAAAAAGTGATGAGGTGGGAGAAACAAACTGATGTTCTGGTGAAGGTGTGCTCGGCAAAACTTGCTCTATTTCCTCTTGGTTGCAAATTCTTTTCAATCTATCCTCAATTTCTTGTGTCCAACCAAGATTCATGTACCTGAAATTATCATAAGATCAAGTATATCAATCAATGAATTAATAAGAAAAATAAACGTGTATTGTATAGTTAGAATGTATAAGTTAGTGTTAGGGTAAAAATATCACACAAAAGAATGTTAGTATGTATAATGTCACCGAAAATTTCAATATAAGAACGTGTAAAAGTATGTATAAGTATAAGTATCACAATAAATCAAACGTGTAAATGTATAGGTATCACTCGAAAATTCATACAAGTATATCACACGAAAAATAATGAATATGTCACAAGAAAATTTACAAGTATGGTACACACACAATTTTCACAAGTATCAAGAAATACATATCTTACAAATATAAGAGTATTAACGTCACAAAATATATGTATAAGTAACACACGAAAAATTCAAAAGTATATATAGTATCACACGAAAATTTCAAAAGTATAAATGTATAAGAATGTGTTTTATGTATCCCTAGTTAAATTGCTATATGATTTGTTTGAATTTTCGAGGTACGTGGAGCAGAGGAGATAACGGTGCAATGGGCTGAAACAGTCCAAGGTAGTATCATGCTTATTCCGATATACCTCGAAAATTCAAACCAAGAAATATTTTCTTTTGAGATCAAAAATTTACTCATATCAAACTTATTTAAGGTTTTGAAGCTCGGTGGACGTGCGGCCTAGGTCTATCGACTAGACACAAGGTTCTGTGGTTTCAGAAGGCTAGAACGAAAGTACTAATAATGGAGTGAGGCAAGACTCGTTGTTGGTTACCACGGAGAGCGAACTCCCTATCGACTCACTCACAGAGAATGAACATCAGTCTGTGGGCCTTGAGATCTAGTTAAACAAACCTCAATACCAAAATTAGAACAAACGAACTATGAATGCCCCTTACTCTGTTTAGAACCTTATGTTGTCAGTTCCACTAAAGTGCATAAAAGCCGCCCTCAACCTCATAAAAACGCAAGCGCTAGTATGAAGGGTTAAGGCTAATATCAACATTAGTGACCTTACCTATTCCTCTTCCCCTCAAAATCAAAAACAAACTCAACATAAATAGATTTTAAAACTCCTTAACCATTTAACTAATTTTACATATCACACGAAATTTTTTACATTTATCTACATTGGTTCGGTTTTTAGAGTTCATCGATTGTGTAAGTATTGTAATTGCCGAATTCTTAGGGTTTCTAGATGTCTTTCACACAACTTTAAAATTTGAGGTACGTGGAGCAGAGGAGATAACAGTGCAATGGGCTGAAACAGTCCAAGGTAGTATCATGCTTATTCCGATATACCTCAAAAATTAAAGACGAATTTTATCTTTTGAAGAAAAACAGATTCACATATGCTCAAGTTATTTTCTAGCGTCTAAAGTGAGGTGATGCTTCGGCACAAGCGGTTGTCTAGGTCGAAGATACTTTACTTTTCTAAGGCGGTGTCGTTAAAATTCACGGAGAGTAAACTCTCTTTAGGAACAAGGCAGGTCTCAAAGTTTTTAACCACGGAGGACAAGTCCCCTATCGACTCACTCACAGAGAATGAACATCAGTCTATGGGTCTTGAAAACCAGTTTAACAAACCTCAAACCTATCAATGAAAATAACTTGCCCTATACTTGGTAAAATAAACTCGGGTCCTAGCGGTCTACAAGTGTTGATTAAAACCGCCCTCAACCTCATCGAAGTAATACTATTGCTGAAAAATCGCTTGTATGCGTGGGGGGGAAGTATCCCGCGTTTCCCAATCTACATAAAAACGGATCCAACAAAGCACCACTCAAATGAAGGGTTTTGGTTATGATCAACAAAAGAGGCTTCACCTACATGTTACACTTTAGAAACTACAATAAACTCAAAGCCTACACAAAAACTATCAACTTCCTAGAAATTATCTAAGTGTATCAACATCACAATATTATCACACAAATCGGCAATTAAGATCAACAAAAACCAAAAATAAAAATCGGAAAACCTACTTACTATTACATGTCCGAAAATCCTATTAATACAAATCCCAAAATCTATTGAAAAATTAAAATATCCTGCAATATACATAATTACAAACAACACTTTATGAATCAAAATATTATAATTTCCCCGGCAACGGCGCCAAAAACTGATGGAGGTGTTATCCAAGCACAAAATACCTGCAAAACAACTACATACAAATAATACCCTTCTTTTGTCGAGTGTAGTATTGACAAGTAGGGATCGTTCTATCCGGGGAAATCAAGGGTTTTCAATCACACAAAGTATTGCATAAAAGGGGGTTGTCGAAATTTATGTCTAATTACCTACTGAATTTTTACAAATTCTAAAACCTAAACTATTATATACAATTGATCATCACCTTTCACACAATTACCAAACATGAATCTCATTACACATGCAATAAAATTAAAACAAGTAATAGGGGCAGCAAGCATAAAACGATTTCAAGATTAATTAAGCTCCAATTTAATTAGGGCCAACGCAGCTTATCCTAATTATTCAAGACATCATAAGTATTTAGAATCCGAAACGCGCGCAATCCTAAACATGGTACTAATCGGTTTAATAACACAACGCATGTAAATTAAACACAAAAAGCACATAAGCACATATTGTCGAATTGGAACATGTTAGCAAGTATGGCGTCACCCATCTCACATCGACATGTAAATTTCCATAATTACTCTAACCCTTAGATTAATACATATTAAAACCAACAACGCGTGTGAATCAACATGTATTAAATCGGCATATGAATTCAACATCTAGATAACACTCATGGCCTGCGAATGCATCTAGACATCTCCTTCGGTTCCACACGGATTAAGGAAATAAACCTAATTAAAATCAAGAAACATGCTAAAGCTACTGCCCATAATACAAATTTAATCACATCACATATATAATTCGGCAATCACATATAAAATATCCAAACAATTATAACAAAGATCCGAAGATCCCATATATGATTATCAATACCGAAATTAAAACCAAAAACCAAAACATACTTCATAGACAAAGTTATGTTTAAATACAAAGTATCATAAGCCAACAAAATACAATCCATGTTACAACCTTTATTGAAGATTCGGCAAGGATTGGTGATGAGATCGGAATTTTTGTATAAGGTGGTGGTGGATTCGGCTATGCTCCTTGGTATGAAATTTGTGGTAATAATTTGGCAGGGATTCGGCAAGGATTTTGTGGAGAGAGAGATGATGATTTTCTGAATTTGTGTGGTGGTATTTATAGAGGCAAAGGGGAAGCTAGGGTTCGGCATTGAGTGGTGCACAAGAAAACCAAAACCATATGGGATTTGGAATTCGGCAAAGTTCTTTTCTTTTCTTTAGTTGCTGCCGAAAGTCCCCCTTCAATTATCTTCAATTAAATCCTCTTTATTTTGGCACCAAGTAAATGCATATGTCTTCAATGAGGTCCACATTCATCCCAAGATTTTCTCCTTTCTTCTTTTCCGAAAATTCTATGTAGAAATAGAATTAAATCCTCTCCTTCTTGTCCTTTATCTTGGCCGGCCTTCAAGAGTCCAAATCCATCTCTTTCTTTTCTTTAGCCGTGCATTATCCAAGACAAACACAAATCAAAAATCGGAATTAATGATTAAATGGCTCACGGCAAAGAGGAATCCAAATCCAACTTGGATTCCCATTCTTGAACTCCACGGCATAGAATCTTTTTATTGCCGAAAATTCCCATAATTCTTCCATTAATCTTCTCTTTGATTCCTGAAAAATAAGAATAATAAATGGATCAAAAAGAAGATAAAAAGATGTAGCACAATTATCATGAGTAAGAGTCCTAGATAGATAAGGAATCCTAGTCCAACAAGGAGTTGTATTTTCAATGAAATTCTTTCGACATTACAAAAACGTCGAGCATTTGTAGACTCCTTGTTCGACTAAGATTCTTCAATTCGTAGACTTCAATTAGGACTCAAACTCGTAGAATCCTTATCCAACTGGGATTCCTACTTTAGTAAGGATTCCTTTTCCAAATAGAGTTCTACTTGAAAAAGGAGTCCTAGTCACATTAAAACTCTTATTAGGAATCCTAGTTCAATAAGGACTCCACCATAATTATGCATTTTCACAATTTATAGCACAAACCGACTCCACACAATTATTAGAAACGACGAAAGATAAAGAAATCAATTCCGACAAGTTTCCTAGCCAAAACAGGTTTCCTAGTCCAAACAGGATTCCTAGTACAACAAGGAGTCCTACTTAAACTAAAACTCTTCAAAAATCGACATTTCTGCATTTTTAGCTCAATTTATTCACCAACACTTGCCAACGACTCCAACATGACTCAATGACTCTATATTACAACAATAAGGGATAAGAAATGCATAAATGGGGAGTAAAACATATTAAGAACGTCGCATTTTATGCTCCTATCATTCGACCTCCACACAATTGTCCAAAATATACCATACTGCTGGCTCCAATTCAGATTTAGACCACTTCATTATTTTGTGTCCACCACAAGCACGTACGGTTTGTGCAAAAACAGAAAGCTGGACACCTGATTCTTCTGCATCGTAGTTCCTCTCAGGTCGAGAATGCACAGTCTCAACATCATCAAGATATAACGAACAAAACGTCAGTGATTCATCAACAATGTATCCTTCTGCAATGGAACCTTCAGGACGGGCTCGGTTACGTACATAACGTTTTAAGTCTCCTAACCTCCTATAAAATACATAATACTTGTATGTTAATATAATTTCACAAGGAGTTCACCAAAAAAATAAAAAATAATTTCCCAAGGAAAATTGCAAGAAGCCACGATATAAAAAAAATAACTTGCCTCTCTATTGGGTACATCCAACGATACATAACTTGTCCAGCAAGTTTTGCCTCGAGTGGTAAATGCACGGCCAAATGCACCATAACATCAAAAAATGCCGGTGGAAATATTTGTTCAAGCTTGCATAGAATGACTACAATCTCTTTTTGTAGTATGTCCAAGTCTTCAACTTTCAACGTCTTCGCACAGATTTGTTGAAAAAGTTTGATAATCCAACAATGGCATCACAAACATCCTTAGGCAAGTACGGTCGAATACCAACTGGCAGATGTCGTTGTAATAACACGTGACAATCATGTGTTTTCAAACCAGAAATCTTCCCATCTTTCACACATCTTGATATATTGGATGCCATCCCGTCCGGAAGTTTTTGATTCTTTATGAAATTACAGAGTCCTTTACATTGGAGTGGCGACAGAGAATAATGTGCAAGGTGCTTTTTAAACTTTGTTCCATGCCTTTCTAAATGTAATTCCTCGCGTATACCCATGTCTTGCAGATCTAACCGAGCCTTGACAGTGTCTTTTGATTTCTTGTCTATACACAACAATGTCCCCACAATATTGTCAAATATATTATTTTCAATGTGCATTACATCTAAAGTATATCGATGTATCAACTTAGACCAATACTCCAACTCAAAAAAGATACTCCTTTTCGTCCAATTTAATTCCTCCTCTAACTGTTTCCTTTTGTTGTCTGCGTTATCTTTCCATTTTCCAGGCTTAGAAGGTCTGAGGTTTTTAAGTTGACGTAGAATATCTTCGCCAGACAAATGTTTTGGAGCGCTCCTCTTCTCTTCTTCATTATTAAAGAGCTATTTCTGCTTTCGCTGATAGGAGCACAATGTGCGACGATATTACATGCTTATGCCCTCGTTTATGTTTTGTTTAACTCTTATTTGTCTAAGATAGAGTCATAATATAGTTTAGTGTTGATTCGGTAGAGTTTTAATCAAATATGGCTTAATGATCCGAAAAATGACTAAGTTTGAGAAATCTGGAAAATAGTGTAAAATATGTCTTTTTCGTGATTTTGAGATGAGTGAAAGTATGATCTATCTTTGTCCGAATTCTATGAAATTTTGTGTGCTTCATATTCATATGTTGAGGAATGTTTTGTTAAAATTTCAGATCAATCGGAGTTCGGGAAGTCACCCAAAAGATGGCTGCAAAACGGCAGTCCGAGTAAACCAATCCAGGGGCTTCCAGGATTTTCCTGGGACTTTGATCCAACTTCGAAAATTTATTCCCGACGACTTACATGGAATTTGGCCGAGATATTTTATGGGGAGATGACCATAGGTGTCTAGTTTACGTGAGACTTGGAATCGCATCAATCGGAGCTCCACAGATGGAGATATGTCGGAATCACTGCGACAAGGTCAAATCTGCCGATTCCAGGAACCTACTGCCCCCTTTTTGTGTTTTCTGTTTTTAATGGACCAAATGGTGTACAAATGCATATGTGATGATGGTCCAAGCTTAAGGAAGGTTAGAGGATGACACCAAGCCAAGGCATTGAAGAAAAAAATCAGAAAAAGAAGTTTCCTAGAAGAACCAAGAAAGGAAGGAACCAAAACCTTGTTGCACAAGGATTGCCTTTGCCGATTCGGACTAGGTTTTCTACCTAGGTTTTCTGCCGAATTTGCCTCTATAAATAGCTAACTTTTACACAGAAAAACTTGTCACATTCTAAAGCAAAAAAACCCTAGCCAAAGCTCTACCAATTTTCAGCCAAAGATCCTACATAAAAACACAAACCAAAAGCCACCACCACCATAAATTCCTGCCGATTGTCTTCATCATTCATCCAGCCACCACCGAACCACTTTCCATTGGATCCACACGACTTGAAGCCCTCAAAGGTGTCTGCAAAAGTGTGATCTACTCCCTACTCTTGGTTTGTAATAGTTTTTATGTAGTTATGTGTAGTTTTGTCTATGAAACTCATGTGTATGTTTGGTTATTGTGTTTTCATGTCTATGTGAAAAACAATTGTGAATTTGGTTTTATGATGATGCATGTTAATTTAATTCTTATGGTATTAATAAGGAATTTCAAAGATAAGTTTCGAATTGCATGCTAAATTGTAATGAAAATATGAAGTAAAGAGATAGGATTAGATAGGCAAGCATGTTCACTCTGATTCTAGTAATTCGTTCTTGGTTTAGTCTTTAAATCCGTGTGCCTCAAAGATTGGTACTTAGCATATTCGCGGTGTGTTATGAGTATTGGTCTTGTATCCGTCAATAATAGGACTAGAGTGGTTTAAACGACTATGCATGTTAACAAGAAGTGGTGACGCCTTGCTTGATTGATATGTTTCCGACTAAAAAGACCTTGTGCTTAATTACTTTGCATGTTTGATTTCGACGATAAGTGTTCTCAAATGTGTTTAGTATAACTTTAGGGTTAGACGATAAGTTAATCTTGAAGTACTTGAGAGTCTTAATCGATTAGTAAACCGATAAGGAGCTAATTAGGTTGGAACTAAGTCGGATCTAGGATATTGTGTGCTCTTGCCATGTCTTATCTTATAACTTTGCTATGTGTTTTGAGTGCTTTTGTGTTAGTAATTTGTGGAAGAATGTCGACCAAACTTGTATATAGTAATTTAGGATTTTTAATTTCTGTTTTTATGTATGATTTAGAGGCAGCCATGTTTGCTGCCGAACCTAGGAATTTTTGTTTTAAAGTTCATGCCGAGCCTAGTTTAGGGCAGCTTGCTGCCGTACCCTATTCCCCCATATGTGTGACGATTTTGTATATATGTATATATGTTTGTCTAACAATTTCATATCTCAGGTACCCTTAATCCCCGGCCTAGAACGATCCCTACTTGCTCATACTACTAACGATATTTTGTAGGGTTATTATTGCTTGATGCTCGCTTCGGCGACACGTTCAATTTTTGGCGCCGTTGCCGGGGATTATAAAAGCTTGTTTTATGTTATTGTTGTGTATATAATGTTGCTGGAAATTTTTTGTTGTGAAGTTGTAAAGTTGTAAATTTTAAGTTTATTTTGGGATTTTGTAAAGTAGAAATATGCTTCGGCATGTAGAGTTTAAATTTTGGAAGTTGCATGATGTATAATGATGTATGTTGGTAGTCACTTAGTTTAATTTATAGGAAGTTGATAGTGTTGTGTATGTTTGAGTTTATTGTAGTTTCTAAAGTGTAACATGTAGGTGAAGCCTCTTTTGTTGATCATAACCAAAACCCTTCATGTGAATGGTGCTATGTCGGAGGCCGTTTCTATGTAGATTGGGAAACGCGGGATACTTCCCCCCCACGCATATAAGCGTTTCTTCGGTAATAGTATTACTTCTATGAGGTTGAGGGCGGTTTTAATCAACACTTGAGACCGCTAGGGATCCGTGTTTGTTTTACAAAGTATGGGGAAGTTATTATCATAGATATGGTTCTCAGGTTTGTTTAACTGGATCTCAAGGCCCATAGACTGATGTTCATTCTCGGTGAGTGAGTCGATAGGGGGTTCGCCCTCCGTGGTGTCCAACAACGAGTCCTGCCTGGTTCCTGTAGGGGGTTCGCCCTCCGTGATTTTAATGACCTTTGAAACGTAAAATCCGCACGACCTAGTCAACAGCTTGTGCCGAAGCATCACCTCACTTTAGACGCTAGAACATAACTTGACATATGTGGCCTATTTTCTTCAAAGATAAAACATGTTGTGTGGTTCAAACTCTTGAGGTATATCGGATTAAGCATGATACTACCGGGGGCTGTATCAGTCCATTGCACCGTTATCTCCTCTGCTCCACGTACTTCGAGAGTTAGGACAAATTTAAAAGAAATTAGACTTAGCGATTACATGATCATGAACGTTCCAATTTTTCTTCTCTTTTTGCCAAACCATGTTTGTTCTTTGCCGAAATCTTGTGTGTTGCCGATTGTGTATATATGTGTATCATTGTGTGAAATTTGTTGTATCGCCAATGCCGTGGCTTGTAATGATGTGTATTCTTGCCGTCTATTTCTTTACAAGGTTCTAACTTGTTTAAATGTTGCAAATTTCAGAAATAGTGCATGTCCGAATCTAGTATTTGGGCAAGAGATCTTCAAGGCCGTTTGCAACGTTTAGACCAAGAACTCGCTATTGCTCGTTTTGTGCCATTACCACCATCGTCACCAACCAGTTCATCAGTACCATCATCCTTGCCGAATTCACCTATAGTACCGTCCATTTCATCATCAGTGCCGAGCTCACCTTCAGTTGTGTCATCGTCTTGTGATCTTCAGAATCCAGAATTTGAATCTTTTGCCGAATTAGAAGAAGAAGAAGAAATCATGGCATCAATCAGATCACAGAATGGTCATGTTGCTGGAGCCGGAGTTGCTCCTTCTAATATTACTTATCCTCCTTTGGAAACTGACAAGACTGGAGAGATTGAATTGAGGAGTGGATTCCTCCATAAGCTGAAGTCGTTTTATGGGATGCCGAGTGAGGACCCTAATAAGCATCTACAGTGGTTTAACTTCACCACGGAGTCTATGTGTCCAAGAGGGACCGATTTGCAACACTTCAAAATGAAGGCATTTCCGTTTTCTCTAGAAGATCAAGCGAAGGAGTGGTTGTTTGAGGTGCCTAGTGGGCGTATTGTTTCGTGGAGTACTATGATGGATGAGTTTTTACTCAAGTACTTTCCCGCTTCACGTATCACTGATCTAAGGAAGCAAATTACAAGTGTGAAGCAAGCCGGAGATGAAACTTTCTTCGACTACTACAAGAGGTTCAAGTCCCTAGTTTCTTTGTGTCCATCGCATGGCATTAGCGATGGGCTCTTGCTACAATATTTCTGTGACGGATTGCGCGTCATGGAGAGAGAGTTTCTTGACTCGGCCGCGGGAGGTAGCTTTTTGGAGTTGAATGCCGGAGCGGCAAGAAGTTTGTTGGAAGTTCGTGCTTTGAACAACCAACAATTTGGCATGGCACGAGGCAATGTGCAAAGGAATGAGAAAGTGCATGAGACGTCTTCGAGCTCAAAGTTAGAAGATAAAGTGGACAAGCTCACCGACTTGGTGAGTAATTTGATGAAGAAGCGTGCAAGTGTATGTGGTATTTGCACCGAGGGCCATGAGACCGACCAATGCCCTCAAATTGGAATTAGTGAGGGAGTTGAGGAGTGCAATGCCATTGGTTTTCAAGGAGGCCAACGTTTTGGAAATTTCAACCCAAGGTTCAATGATCATCCAAACTTTCGATGGGCAAATAATGACAACGTGCTTAGGGCACCTATGCAACCGAGAGAGGGAGGAGCGCCATTTGCACCGAGGTCACCATTTGTGCCTCGGCAGCCATACATGCCGAACCAAGGAGCCTATGGGGCAGTGCCGAACCAAAACCAAGCTCAAGCCGTGCCTATCCAAGGCCAAGCCGCGCCGAGCAATCCGAATTACGATGCTTTGCTTCAATCTTTGTCAAGTGCTACTCAAGCATTACTCGCGGGGCAACAAAATCATCAAAAGGACATTGGTGAGCTCAAGACTCAAATGGGGCAAGTTGTGGATTTTATGGGAAGATTCAATGAGCAAGGGAAGTTGCCAAGCAATACTATTCCAAATCCGAGGAACGAGCAAGCCAAAGTGATTCAAACTCGAAGCGGAAGAGAGTTGGTTCCTCCAACAAGTCCAAAGAAGAAGCGAGTGACTTTCAAAGGTGTTAATGAGGATGAGATGGCTGCCGGACCTGTCATTGCCGGCAGCCATAGAGAGGATGCCGAGAGGAATGCTGCCGAACATAATGCTGCCGGCAGGGCTGCATCCGAGAGGCACACTGCCGAGCATCATGATGGTGCTGCCGAGAAGAGCTGAGATGCCGAGCAAGGGCATAACACCGGCCATAATGTGAATGAAAAGGGGCTGCGCAACGAGCTTGAGTACGATCCCGCCACATCAAAGAATGAGTTATTGCCGAGCCAAGCAAGCAAGGGAGGGGTGTCATCATCTAGCATTCCATTCCCTTCTCGCTTTGCTAGAACGAAGAAAGATAAATCCGATGAAGAGGTGTTGGAGATTTTCCGGAAAGTGCAAGTCAACATCCCTTTGTTGGAATGCATTAAGCAAGTGCCAAAGTATGCTAAGTTTTTGAAAGAGCTTTGCACGGCAAGGAGGCATACTAGAGAGACTCGTGTGGTGACAATGAGCGAGACGGTGTCGGCCGTTATTCAAAGAAAGTTGCCACCAAAGATGAAGGATCCGGGAAGCTTCAATGTGCCTTGTGTCATCGGCAATACACGATTTGAGGATGTTATGTTGGACTTGGGAGCATCGATCAATGTCATGCCACTCAATGTGTATCAATCGTTGAGTATAGGGCCTCTCAAGAAGGATAATGTCATCATTCAACTTGCGGATCGCTCAAGCAAATATCCGGAGGGGTATGTAGAAGATGTGTTGGTGCAAGTCAACCAATTGATTTTTCCCGCCGATTTCTATGTGGTTGAGATGGAGGATTCGCCGGTCAACAACACTCAATTGCTTTTAGGGCGACCATTCATGAGGACCGCGCGTACAAAGATAGATGTGGCCGAGGGCAACCTAACTATGGAGTTTGATGGTGAGGTGATAAAGTTTAATGTGTTTGATGCCATGAAATTCCCCAATGTTGATTTGAAGGAGGGTTGTGCCATTGATGTTTTGGAGGAGGTCGAGCAAGTTATGTCGACCTCGCTCGACGCATAGCAATTAGCGATTGAGCAAGGGGTCGGATTTGACAAGAGGGGAGAACGAATCGTGCGTGAGAATGAGGAAGAAGAGCCGGCCAAGCCAAGAAGTGCCGAGCAAGGCACCATTGCCGAGCCATTTATGCTAGAGCCGAGTTTGATGAAAGTTTGTGCCGAGCTAGAGGCTCGGCCCTATGCCCAAACCTTTAATTCGTTCTTGTCAATTCCAAGTGCCACAACAAAATTTCGACCAAGCGTGGAAGAGGCCCCAAAGTTAGAACTTAAAGAGCTCCCTAGTCATTTGAAATATGCTTATCTTGGAGAAGGAGATACACTACCGGTTATTGTGTCTTCAATGCTTAGTAAGAAGCAAGAGGAGGATTTGATTTATGTGCTTAAGAAGTATAAGACCGCCATAGGTTGGACCTTAGCGGATATCAAGGGAATAAGCCCTACTACTTGTGTTCATCGTATCTTATTGGAAGAAGGAGCTAAGCCAACGAAGGAAGCTCAACGTCGACTTCACCCTCCCATGATGAAGGTTGTAAAGGAAGAGATTATCAAGTTGCTTGATTGTGGGGTGATCTACCCAATTTCGGATAGTAAGTGGATATCTCCCGTGCAAGTAGTGCCGAAGAAGAGTGGTGTAACGGTTGTCAAGAATGAGAAGAATGAGCTTGTGCCACAAAGACTTGTAACCGGTCATAGGATGTGCATCGATTATAGGAAGCTCAACGCTACAACAAGGAAGGATCACATGCCTTTGCCGTTTATGGATCAAATGCTAGAGAGGTTAGCCGGTCATTCTTACTATTGCTTTCTTGATGGATATAGTGGCTACAATCAAATCATGATACACCCGGATGATCAAGAGAAGACCACTTTTACTTGTCCATTTGGCACTTTTGCATATCGGCGGATGCCATTCGGACTTTGCAACGCACCCGGCACTTTTCAAAGATGTATGTATGCTATCTTCTCGGATTTTATTGAAGACATTATCGAAGTGTTTATGGATGATTTTAGTGTGTATGGAGGCACCTTCGATGCATGTTTGGGGAACTTGGAGAAGATACTTAAGAGGTGTGTAGAGACAAATCTTGTGCTCAATTGGGAGAAGTGTCACTTCATGGTCACGCAAGGCATTGTTCTAGGGCACATAATTTCGGCAAGAGGCTTAGAGGTTGACAAAGCCAAGGTGGAGCTAATACAAGCATTGCCGAGCCCTAGGTGTGTAAAAGATGTGAGAAGTTTTCTTGGCCATGCGGGGTTTTATCGACGATTTATCAAGGACTTCTCTTCAATTGCCAAGCCATTGAGCAACTTGTTACAAAAGGAGGTGACGTTTGAGTGGTCGGAAGCATGTGAGCAAGCATTTTGCCGATTGAAAGAAAGATTGTGTACGGCACCAATACTTGTGTCCCCTAATTGGGACGAGCCGTTTGAGTTGATGTGTGATGCTAGTGATTATGCACTTGGAGCGGTACTTGGACAACGAATTGATAAGAAGCCATGCGCCATTTACTATGCTTCAAGGACTCTCAACGATGCACAACTCAACTACACAACAACGGAGAAGGAACTCTTAGCGGTAATCTTTGCTTTGGAAAAGTTTCGATCATATCTTTTGAATTCCAAGGTTATTGTTTATAGTGATCATGCCGCTTTGAGATATCTTATGACAAAGAAGGATGCGAAGCCGAGGCTTATTCGATGGATTCTTTTGCTTCAAGAGTTCGATATTGAGATCAAAGACAAGAAAGGTGTTGAGAATGTCGTAGCCGATCATTTGAGTAGACTTGTGCAAGATGTGGATCGGCTACCCCTATGTGAAACCTTTCCGGATGAACAACTTTTTCGACTTGAAGTACTTGAGCCTTGGTATGCCGACATTGCAAATTTTCTAGCCACACGCCGATTCCCCAAGGAGTTGCCGAACCACCATCAACAAAGAATAAGGAAGCAAGCTCGACACTTCTTGTGGGATGATCCGTACTTATGGAAGCAATGTGGTGATCAAGTGCTTAGAAGATGTGTGCCGGAGAATGAGCATCGTTCCATCCTTACTTTTTGTCATAGTGAGGCGTGTGGAGGACACTTTGGGGCAAAGAAAACGGCATTGAAGGTACTTAATTGTGGTTTCTTTTGGCCTACAATTTTCAAAGATGCATTCATGTTTTGTAAGTCATGTGATCGATGCCAAAGAATGGGGAATATTGGACCAAGAGATCAAATGCCGTTACACCCCATCACTTCTATTGAGATTCATGATCTTTGGGGGATTGACTTCATGGGACCGTTTCCTTCAAGTAAGGGCTTTCTCTACATATTGCTTGCGGTAGATTATGTGTCAAAGTGGATTGAAGCCAAGGCTACACGTACCAATGATGCTAAGGTGGTAGCCGAGTTTCTCAAGACCAACATCTTTTCACGTTTTGGAGTTCCAAGAGTCTTGATTAGCGATGGAGGATCCCATTTTTGTAACCGCACCATTGAAGCTTTATTGAAGAAGTATGGAGTCACACATAAAGTTTCTACACCTTATCATCCCCAAACTAGTGGCATGGCCGAAGTAAGTAATCGAGAGATCAAGCAAATACTTGAGAAGACCGTTGGACCTTCAAGGAAGGATTGGAGTGATCGTCTCGATGATGCTTTGTGGGCTTATAGGACGGCATACAAGACACCGATAGGTATGTCACCTTTTCGGTTAACATATGGCAAAGCATGTCACTTACCGGTTGAACTTGAGCATAGAACATGGTGGGCGGTTAAGGCTTTCAACATGAGCATTGATGAGGCCGGTCTTCATAGGAAGCTTCAACTCAACGAACTTGAAGAAATACGGAATGAAGCTTATGAAGCCGCATGGATTTACAAGCAAAAGACTAAGGTTGCACATGATAAGATGCTTCGACGGAAGGAGTTTGAAGTTGGTCAAAAAGTTCTCTTGTATCATTCACGACTCAAACTTTTTCCGGGTAAGTTGCGCTCACGTTGGATTGGACCATTCATTGTTCTTCAAGTGTTTCCACATGGAGCCATAGAGATTCGGAATGAAGCTACGGGAAACATATTCAAGGTAAATGGACATAGACTCAAGCCGTACTACGAGCCATTTGAACCCATACATGATGAAACCGATGTGCATGATCCTCCAAGCCAAGGCGCTACCATTGCTATAATCCATGCCGAGCTGCAGCCTCCCCCACCACAAGTCCCTGCCGAGCTGCGCTCTTCACCCGCACCCCAACGCCGAGACCAAGAAGCTGCCCCAACATTGCCGAGTACACTCCTTGCTACCGAGCATCCTGCCGGACCTGCCATCGCCGGCAGGCTTGATGATATGACACATGAGGTGCAGCACAGCCCAGCCGGACACGCAGATTACACCATACTCGGATACGCAGCCTTCTACAAGCACCGATTCGGACACCTCATGCAACGCTCTTCTTCTCGAACTTCTTCTTGCCGATTTGGAATGCTTTGGAGCACGATGAACACATGCAAACACGGTGAAAAGTCTAAGCAATGGACTATAAACACAAAGCGCTACTTGGGAGGCAACCCATGTCGATCAAAGAAAAGTGAAGGAGCCATCACCGAGAGTTTGAAATTTCTTAACCCTTCTCTTTTCCTTTGATTTGTGATGATATGTTGGTATATGTTAGACTATTGCATGCTTAGGAAATTCGTTGATATAAATTTGTGCTTACATTGAGGACAATGTAATTTTCTAAGTGTGGGGTGGGATAACATATTCCGTTGTTGTTTTTGTTTTTGTGTGCTTAGTTTAGAAAAGAAAAAATTCAGAAAATTGTAACACAAAAATAGAGTGTTTAAATTGTTGTTTCGAGTCTTAGGATGCCCCTAATATGTCAATGATGTTTTTCTCCTCTTTGCATACATAGATGATGGTTGTGCATACTTTTAAAATTGTAAGTTTCATGGATTTTGTGCATTGGTAGGAGCATGTAGGACTTGTTGATTAATAAGCATGCATGTGTTAGCTAGTTTATTTCGATTATAACCTATGTGAGCTTTAGTGCCAAATTGCTTTCTTCTTGAGCGATAAAAAAGATAAAAATTCGATAGATTCGTAGGAAGCATGAAACCTCATAATTCTTTGATTATTCGATGACTATGTGCCATAGATTTTTAATGAACTCTAGTATGCTAGAACTTACTCTTGTTGATTTTCGGAACTTTTATATCATAAAATACCTTGATTTTGAACATGATTGAATAAAGATCATTTAGGTTTACCACCAAAGCCAAATAAAGTATGAGCCCTATTGGAGCCCGTCGTGGGACACCTTAGTAAACCCCTTTGAGCCGATATTGAGCCTTTTCTTTCATCACCCTTAAACACTTTCCATGAACTTAGTATAGTGATGCCTTTACTGTGTGTTTCGGCAAAGCTTGAATTTTTGAAAGCGTTTTCGCGTGTGTGATGAAGACGAGCAAGTGTGGGGTAGACTTAGCCATGAATTTGTATGAGAAGTGTATACATGCCGTACCTAGGGAAATAAAAGAAAAAATGCTCGGATTAAAAAGAAAAAAAAAAAAAAAAGAAGCCGAGAGAAAAAAAAAAAAAGAGGGGTACGGCATAGGCATGAAAAGAAAAATTTTGTGTATGGCTATTGTCTAGATTTTTGTAATGTTGTATGGGAAGAAAAGAATGAAGTATGGGTCCAACAAGATGAAATTTGACCCTTTCGGAGAGAAGACATAAGGAGATTTGAGCTTTGCTAAAGCGCATGGTGACGTTTTGAGCCTCCTTATCCAAAATAGCGAATACCTCTTAGCCTAGCCCCATTACAACCCTTTTATTGATCTTTTTCATGATTCTTAAGATGGTTAAAATTGATTTGTGAAGATTATCTCAAGAGTAAGCATATGGTTTTGGTTCATTGGTGCATATAGTTATCATATGAGGTTTTTCCATCAAAATTCACAAAGTGCTTTCTTTTCTTGACATATGCAAGTTACTCTTTGTAATTCATTATCTTTCGCTTGCATATACTTATGAGTGAATACCATGCTTCGAGAGAAAAGAAGAGAGTATGCCTAGTGAGGAGGATTGGATTAGCTTAACATGTCTACATGCTTACTTTTGCTCTTATATGTTCATATTGATGTCACATGTTCATGAAACTTGGAATTTTCGTGCTTAGCATTCTCATGCATTAACTTGAAAGCTATGTGTACATACGAGCCTGAGACAAATTGTTAGGGGCAATAGTTTGTTTAGAGTCTAGTTTAATTTAGTTTGCTAAGGGACTAGCAAAGGATAAGTGTGGGGTAGTTGATAGGAGCACAATGTGCGACGATATTACATGCTTATGCCCTCGTTTATGTTTTGTTTAACTCTTATTTGTCTAAGATAGAGTCATAATATAGTTTAGTGTTGATTCGGTAGAGTTTTAATCAAATATGGCTTAATGATCCGAAAAATGACTAAGTTTGAGAAATCTGGAAAATAGTGTAAAATATGTCTTTTTCGTGATTTTGAGATGAGTGAAAGTATGATCTATCTTTGTCCGAATTCTATGAAATTTTGTGTGCTTCATATTCATATGTTGAGGAATGTTTTGTTAAAATTTCAGATCAATCGGAGTTCGGGAAGTCACCCAAAAGATGGCTGCAAAACGGCAGTCCGAGTAAACCAATCCAGGGGCTTCCAGGATTTTCCTGGGACTTTGATCCAACTTCGAAAATTCATTCCCGACGACTTACATGGAATTTGGCCGCGATATTTTATAGGGAGATGGCCATAGGTGTCTAGTTTACGTGAGACTTGGAATCGCATCAATCGGAGCTCCACAGATGGAGATATGTCGGAATCACTGCGACAAGGTCAAATCTGCCGATTCCAGGAACCTACTGCCCCCTTTTTGTGTTTTCTGTTTTTAATGGACCAAATGGTGTACAAATGCATATGTGATGATGGTCCAAGCTTAAGGAAGGTTAGAGGATGACACCAAGCCAAGGCATTGAAGAAAAAAATCAGAAAAAGAAGTTTCCTAGAAGAACCAAGAAAGGAAGGAACCAAAACCTTGTTGCACAAGGATTGCCTTTGCCGATTCGGACTAGGTTTTCTACCTAGGTTTTCTGCCGAATTTGCCTCTATAAATAGCTAACTTTTACACAGAAAAACTTGTCACATTCTAAAGCAAAAAAACCCTAGCCAAAGCTCTACCAATTTTCAGCCAAAGATCCTACATAAAAACACAAACCAAAAGCCACCACCACCATAAATTCCTGCCGATTGTCTTCATCATTCATCCAGCCACCACCGAACCACTTTCCATTGGATCCACACGACTTGAAGCCCTCAAAGGTGTCTGCAAAAGTGTGATCTACTCCCTACTCTTGGTTTGTAATAGTTTTTATGTAGTTATGTGTAGTTTTGTCTATGAAACTCATGTGTATGTTTGGTTATTGTGTTTTCATGTCTATGTGAAAAACAATTGTGAATTTGGTTTTATGATGATGCATGTTAATTTAATTCTTATGGTATTAATAAGGAATTTCAAAGATAAGTTTCGAATTGCATGCTAAATTGTAATGAAAATATGAAGTAAAGAGATAGGATTAGATAGGCAAGCATGTTCACTCTGATTCTAGTAATTCGTTCTTGGTTTAGTCTTTAAATCCGTGTGCCTCAAAGATTGGTACTTAGCATATTCGCGGTGTGTTATGAGTATTGGTCTTGTATCCGTCAATAATAGGACTAGAGTGGTTTAAACGACTATGCATGTTAACAAGAAGTGGTGACGCCTTGCTTGATTGATATGTTTCCGACTAAAAAGACCTTGTGCTTAATTACTTTGCATGTTTGATTTCGACGATAAGTGTTCTCAAATGTGTTTAGTATAACTTTAGGGTTAGACGATAAGTTAATCTTGAAGTACTTGAGAGTCTTAATCGATTAGTAAACCGATAAGGAGCTAATTAGGTTGGAACTAAGTCGGATCTAGGATATTGTGTGCTCTTGCCATGTCTTCATTGTTTGAAAATTGTTTGTATTTGCTAATGTCATGGCTTGTAAAGCTTTGTATATTCTTGCATTTATCTTTGTGTTTTGTTCGCTTTGATGTGTCTTGTATGTGTGTAGATCGAATATGGAAGAAACAGTGCAGGAAATACGAAAATTCTGCCCAAACAGAAATCGGGCAGTGCAGTCTGTCAACTTTGGAAGACCGCTATTTTCAGCTCAGATAACTTGGGAACCTGAGCCATATAAGTCGGAAACATCTGGGAGTCTACTTTCCGTAGGATTTTACAGAAGTGAATTTGGAGTCACGAGCCGTTCCCAGTTTCAATTTGAGTACAGCAAGGTCAATCTGGCAAAACAGGAAACTGGGCAGATCGATAGGTCCGATAAAAGGCCAAACAAAGAATACCTATGCTGATCCGATTAAGGAAAACTTTATACCGTTGGAAAGCTTTATGTGTCCACTACAACATTGATTTATAACACTTTTGCATTAGGATAGTGGAACGCACCCAAATTCAAGCCTAAAGGGGAAGTATTCCATCTGCCAAAGCTTCTGTCGAGCTGCCTGCAGCCTACCCTGTTGCTGCCCTGCGCACTGCCGAGCCCCTGCTGAATGTCCCTGCTGATAAACCTGCTGAACGACCCCGTCAAGAGCAACTTGTTTTTCCGAGGTCCCGCCAAGGTGATCTGCCTAGAGCAGCCTGCCTACGCTGCTGCCAACAGGCAGCCTGTAGCGTGAATCTGCCAATAGACATCTACTTGTGCTGTTGCCGGGAGGAACCTTAACAGCCACTGCCGATGCTGCTGCCCCTGCTGCAGCTTGTTCTTCCTGCAGCCTGCAAGCTCCTGCCGATGACAAGCATGTCAACTATGCTGCACTTGCTACGATGTGTGCGCAGCTTGCGCTCCACGACACTGGTGCAGCCACGCAGCCCGCCTACCTTGCCCCTGCATGCTGCCAATGTTAATGCCCTTGCTTATGCTGCTGCCCCTGCACCTTGCCGAGCTGCCTGCAACTTCCCCTGCATGCCGAACATGCACAATGCCTGCCAAGAGAGCCTACGCACCCTGCCGCGTTACTAAGGATGCCAACTGCCCCTGGTGTTGAGCCTGCACGCGCAACGGCATGCCATACTGCCGAGTAGCCATGCTACTATCCTTCGGAGGCCACTACCGAGAGCCTCCCTGCCGATACCTTGCCACTGCAAGAGAGCAAGGTACTGCATGCCAAACACTCCAAATGAAAGGGCTGCTATCCTAAACTGCCGAGCAATGCACATGATGAACGGACACACACATGGTGAAAAGTTTAGGCTAAAGGACTATAAAATCTTAAGCGCTGCATGGGAGGCAACCCATATCACCATTGAAAAACGAAGGAGCCATCACCGAGAGTTTGAAATTTCTTAACCCTTCTCTTTTTCTTTGGTTTGTGATGATATGTTTGAAACGTGTTAGTCTATTGCATGCTTAGGAAATTCTTTGCTATTGTTTTATGCTTACATTGAGGACAATGTAATTTTCTAAGTGTGGGGTGGGTTTACATGTTTCGTTTATGTTTTCGTGTGCTTAGTTTAGAAAATAAAATTCAGAAAATCGTAACACAAAAATAGAGTGTTTAAATTGTTTGTTTCGAGTCTTAGGATGCCCCTAATATGTCAATGATGTTCTTCTCCTCTTTGCATATATAGATGATGGTTGTGCATACAATTAAAATTGTGAGTTTCATGGATTATGTGCATTGGTAGGAGCATGTAGGACTTGTTGATTAATAAAGCATGCATGTTTTAGCTAGTTTGTTTCCATAATAACCTTGTGAGCTTTAGAGCCAAATTGCTTTCTTCATGAGTGCTAAATTTCTGAAAATTTCGAGCATGCTACTATGTGAACCTCATTATTCTTTGCATATTCAACGATTATGTGCCATAGCTTTTTAATGAACTCTAGAATGCTAGAACTTACTCTTGTTGATTTTCAAAATGTTTTATGTCATAAAATACCTTGATTTTGAAAGTGATTGAAAAGATCTCTTATGTTTACCACCATTGCCAAATAAAGCATGAGCCCTATTTGTGCCCGTCGTGGGTCACCTTAGTAAACCCCTTTGAGTCTACGTTTAGCCTTTTCTTTCATCACCCTTAAACACTTTCCATGAGCTTAGTATAGTTATCCCTTACCCTTGATCAAAGTTTTGGCAAACCTTGATTTTTGAAAGAGTTTTCGCGTGAAGTGATGAAGAAGAACAAGTGTGGGGTAAACTTAGCTAGAAAATTATATGAAAAATTGTATGTGCCGTGCCTAGCAGAAGAAAAACAGAAAAATTGAATTTGGACAGAAAAAGAAGAAAAAGAAAAATCAAGTCCGAGATAAAAAATAAAAAATAAAGTGCAGGCACGGCTTGTTTTGATAAAATTTCTAAGTCTAGTATTGAAAAGTGTTGTGAATTTGGAGTTTTCTTTGCATGTGAAGGTCTAGCATTGTTATATTTTGAACTTTGTTCGTATTCATAATGTTTTGGGGAAGAAAAGAATGAAGTATGGGTCCAACAAGATGAAATTTGACCCTTGGCGAGAAGACATAAGGAGATTAAGCTTTGCTAAGGCCATAGTGACGTTTTAACCTCCTTATCCCATAAATTTCGAATGCATTTTAAGCCAAGCCCCATTACATCCCTTTTCATAGATCTTTTCATGATTCTTAAGATGGTTAAATTTGATTTGTGGAGATTATCTCATGAGTAAGCATATGGTTTTGGTTTATTGGTGCACATAGTTGTTACATGAGGTTTTTCCATAAAAAATTCACAAAGTGCTTTCTTTTCTTGACATATGCAAGTTACTCTTCGTAATTCATTATATTTCTCTTGCATATACTTATGTGAGAATAACCATGCTTCGAGAGAAAAGAATAGAGTCTGCCTAGTGAGGAGGAGTGGATTATCTATACATGTTTACATGGTTATATGTTGCTCTCACATGTTCATATTGATGTTACATGTTCATGAAACTTGAAATTTTCGTGCTTATCATTCTCATGCTTCAACTGGAAAGCTATGTGTACATACGAGCCTGAGACAAATTGTTAGGGGCAATAGTAGTTTGAGTCTTAATTTTTATTTAACTTTACTAAGGGACTAGCAAATGATAAGTGTGGGGTAGTTGATAGGAGCACAATGTGCGACGTTATTAATGTGTTTACGCCCTCGTTTATGCTTTGTTTAACCCTTATTTATCTAAGATTGAGTCATAATTTAGTTTAGTGTCAGTTTGGTAAAGTTTTGGAAAAATATGCTTTAGAATCCGAAAAATGACTAAGTATAAAATTCTGGAAAATAGTGCAAAATGTGTCTTTTTCATGATTCTGAGATGAATGGAATGTGACTTATCCTTTTCCAAATTTGCTGAAATTTGGTATGTATTTTATTGGCTTGCTAAAGGGTTTTTTTGGTCAAAAATACAGATCAATCGGAGTTCGAGATGTCACCAAAAAGATGTCTGCAAATCAGCAGTTCGAGCAAAACAATCCAGGGACTTCCAGGAATTTTCCTGGACTGTGTCCCAACTTCAAAAACTCATTTTTAACGTTTCACAAGGCCTTTGATCAAGCCCTTTTATATGAAGATAGCTCTACGTGTCTAGTTTCTCTGAGACTTGGAATAGCATCAATCGGAGCGCCGATGAGGGAGTTATGCCGGATTTACTGAAGCGAGGTCATTCCAGCCGATTCCACCGAGTTTCTGCCTCTTTTCCTTTGTTTCTGTTTTCGATGGACATTTTGGCGTACAATTGCATACTTGAAGATTGTCCAAGCTTATTGAAGGATAGAGGAAGACATTGAGCTATGGCATGGAGGGAAATCATGAAGAAAAGACGTTTTCCTAGTCAAGCTAGGAAAAGCTGCCGGAAAAGAGTAATTACTGCTGATCGGTGTTATTGGCATTTTGGGGTATTTTCCATGGATCAAGTTTATCAAATGGAGTTGTCAAGTCTACACAAGAAGTCCATGAAATTATGCAGCCCATGATGTAAAGAAAAATCAGAAAAAAAAAGTCCAAGAACACAATATTTATCACACAAGGAAACATAAACCAACTAGGAAAAGGAAAACCTCTTTCCTTGTGTGGCCGGCAAACCCTAGCCTTTCTCTATATAAAGCAACGAATTTTTTAGAAGAAAATCATCTCATCTCAAGCATAAAATACTAGCCTAAAGCTCTACCAAGTCTCTCAAGCACCAACACCCAAATACTTAGCCAAAACCCATCATCACCACCACCCAAATTCCGTACCTCCCACCTTGTGTTTCTGCCGATTGCTTCACCTTGTATTTCTGCCGGCAGCCGCACCCTTCCACCACACGATTGAGGAGTCTTCAAGGTTCTAAAAGTGTAATCCACTGCCCCTATGGCTTTTTTATTTAATTTTGTTTGGTTATCTTGTAAGAACTTGTTTCGATTCTTGGTTTTTGCTAAACTTTTGTATGAACTGATTTTGTTGAAGTTTATGTAAAGTAGTTTTGTAATTTTAACTTGTTGATTTTGTGTGTTAGATAATTAGGGCAGTGGTATTAGATGCATGTTTAGGATTTAAATTGGTTAGTAATCTAAGGGATGTGACTTAAAAACCGAAACATTAGTTTTGTTTAAAGCATTTGTTGTTTAAAACATGTAAATCTAGGTGTTAGGTTTCATCAAACTAGAGAACATGAATAATTCATACTCGTAGTTGTCTTGATTTGTGTTCTCGCCTAGAGTAAAACCCTTAGAACTTGCATGCTAAATAAGATGATTGACAACCTTGCTTGTTTACATGTCTTCAATTTGTGATTCATGTGCTTAAATGTTAAACGTGTAAAACCGGTAGCATAACCGTAGGATTATACTCGTAGTTAATCTTAAGAACTTTAGTAATCAAACGATTGGATGACCTCGTAGGCTCTAATCGGGATCGAAACTAATTTGAACTTAAAAACATGCTAAATACTTGTCCCTTACTTTCTTACATGCAAGTCTACTTGTTAAAGAGTCTTTTGTGTGAACTATTTGGTGTGAGAGATGATGATCACTTGTACATATTAGTTTAGGTTTTCTTTTCCTTTTAAATTTTCATGTTCTTAGTGTTAGGGGAAGCCCTATGGCTGCCCAACCAATTCTTCCCCCATATGTGACGTGTAAACATGTATATACGTATATATTTTTGTCTAACATTCTAATGTTTCAGGTAATCTTAATCCTCGGCTTAGAATGATCCCTACTTGCTTATACTACTAACGATATTTTGTAGGGTTATTATTTGTGTAAGCCTCGCGGTTTTCATCAGTTTCCTAAATGGAAGGAACTGCCTTAACTGTCTTTTGATATAAAGTGAGTTACCTTCATTGATCCCTGTTAGAGCACCACACCTCAATCCAATTGTCCCATCAACAAAATGAGATCAAGGGTGAATCTAGGAGAAGAACAATAGAAGGAGGTTGTTTATTTAGTTGGCATCTTTACAAAGTTATCATCTTATGAATTTATATACTTGTTGTATTATATTAGGATCAGAAACTCTTATCAATTATGTATTTGTCGCAGTTGATTTTGTTCATTTGATTCTAACAATTGGTATCAGAGCCAATTGTGCTCAAATCAAGATTGATACCGTTACAGTATGATCCATAAGAACAATGTTTTCGATATTGCTGCATATGTGAAATTACATACACGCACTTTTGTATAGTCATATAGCTTCAGAAATACTCTTGCAAATTTTTGTTTTACAGGGGAAGACGTTCTCCTTCTTTCCATACTCAAGTCCAGAAACGATCATCGTCTTCAACCTAGATTCATTATAAAGACCAAATCTCAGAAGATCAATTACTCCACAACCATATCCATGTTTGGTCTGGATTGAAGTGAGAGAAATTGGGTTCTCCCAAATTTAACTAAACGGATTGCACATGTTTGCCGGCCCGCCAGGTTGTACGATCAACCCCTTGATCGGGTCCTTTTGCGACAACATAAGAATCAAGAATTTTTCTTCACGATTCCTGGGAGATAGAAGAGTACAGTGTCGACGACATGTCCGCATCGTGTTTCATCATGCTTGTACACGAGAACAGAAGAATTGAGGACCGAGTTTACGGTAAAAAGCCCCTTGAAATTCGTTTTTTTTACACATTGCAAGAATTCTGAAATTTTGGAGCCATTGGAGGAGTGGCTCTTATGTAACACTCCCATTATCTGATGGTAACACTGCGTGTATGGGGCTTGCTTTGTTTGTTGCTTTTGAAATCCTTGACCTAGAGGAAGGAAAATTCAACAAGATTTGGGAATTGGCGGAGACTATATGTTAATTTTTCTTTGATGATGGTTGTAAACATTCCGTAGTTTTTTCAACACTTCAAAGTTGGGTCATATGCACTTTGTTGGATGATTACATCTCTATCCTACTTTGCTTAAAGTTCCTCTCCAGGTATGTTTTGTTTTTCATTATCTGAATGGACATGAAATAAGATTGGGATCTTCCATTCAAATTATAATGATGCCATTTATTTACAGCATTCTTTTTAGTGCAACTTAATTGAATTATGATAAAGAATGCTTGTGATTTAGATATTGGTTATCTAAAGGTGGGAGATGAAATCTTCCTTTACTGTTCTGAGAAGTTTCTATGCTCACTTAGGAAACGTGAAACATATGTCTTGTGGCATTTTGTTGTTGTTATGAATGCCATGGACACTATGATTTTGGAGTGTAACAAAATTGCTATCTTGCTTTCTTGTTTATATATCTGTAAAATTGGCTTCATGAAGTGCATATTTTTGTTGGTGTTCAAATTATTATAATTTTTCTTTAACTTTTAGAATCAATGAAGTCTAATGGTCTGTGTTATATGCTTATATCTTAAATTTTTAAAACCAACATTATGAGTTCCTTTAAGTATGAACCTTTTTGGGGAATCTGGTCATACATTCATCTGCATATGTTATTTGGATAATAATTCATGAGAGTGGCTCTCTATGGTAATCATTTTGCAACTTTGAAAATTTACATCTGAAGTGTTAGACATGAAATTGATTTATCGGTTAACAAGAAGATCAAATTTGATTTAGCCATTCTACATTACACACTGAGCATTGCATCGTAAGGACATAGGATGTTTACTTGTTTAATTCATATGCTTTCAAATCTGACTAACAGCTTTAGAAAATTTCTTAGAAATCACAGTACTTTTCTTGGTTGGCAAATTGGTTGATGAAACGTTTTTGGGCCAAAGAAAAGGAATTTTAGCATTTTTCAGCTTTTCTGGAATTTTGAGTCAGTCACTTATTTTTATAAAACTGTACTGATCTACTGGGAATTTGATGTTAGTGTCTTCTTAAGAATTATAGAAGACATCTTAAAGAGTCATATGGAATTAGAACTACCCAAAACAGAATTTTCTAGGATTAGTTATTAATTTCAAAATTCAAGAGTCAGTCATAGAAAATTCTGATATCAGCATTTTAAGTTTATATTATTAACTTTAGGCAAAGGTACGTAGACTCCTATGATATCTTTTCATTCTAAAGAACCTACATTTGATATGAAGATTACAACTTATTCATGTCAGGCTAGCTGGAAATTTACATGATGATTTACATGATCTTGCTACTAACACAAATTTCTTTTGAAACGTTATCTGGGAATCTTGTTTAATCTGCATACAGTATCCATATGGATAAATCATGTCTAATAGACATTCATAAATATGAAATAAATTCTGAATACTATATGCTTGTTTCAAGTTACTGAGATTCGATTCATTGTGAAGTTCATCATGTTCTGTGCTGCCACAGTAGCCCCATGAATGAATGTTCCAAAGCATCGAATGTGCTGATGAAACATTTAGTATGAAATCAGTTATATTTGCATAATAAGGTGCTATCGAACTGACAATTATATAGCATAAGATTGTTTTCAGTTTCATCAGGATGCATGAGGTTATGAAACTTAAAATTCATTTTGAGTACAATTTCCAAAGAAGTTTTCATCAACCATTTGGTTTCTTAATCTTTTATATATTAGTTGAATGGACATTTAGAACTATTAAAGATGAGTACTCCACAAAGGATGTCAGGTCTTGAAAATAGAGAGTTCATTTTATACGTATATATACATACAAGTTCAGTTAAATGACATTCAATTATGAATTTCATTTGTTTTAGGAAATTAAAATTATTCTGGTATTATTAGACACTAGAATATATACTGATAAACTTCATTCCATCATCAAAACTCTTTCCACTGAGCATAATTCATATTGAATTAAACTGTTGAATGAATCAAGTTTTAAGAAGGTGAAAGCTGACATTGAACTGTTTTATATGATCTATGATATGTTACTCTTGCACTTTTGGTTTCTATTCTACATTGAGTTACTAGTAAAGAACATATAAGAGAACATACAGTAGATTTTGGAAATTGTAAATTTACTGTATGTTCTCTTACATGATGAAAACTTCTTTGGAAATTTTAGTTTCACAAATTTTCATTGATTAAGGTTTTGTTTAATTCCTTGAAACTTTATTTATGTCGCAGTATTCATTGGTAACCTTCACTACCAGAAAAGGCATCATAGCCGACGAATTTAATTATTATAGCCGGCGATTTCGTCGGCTATAACCATTATCCGACGACATATCGTCGGTTATAACATCGTCGGAAATACTCCGTCGGCAAAACTATTCCCGACGACGATATCATCGGCTATAACCATTTTAGCCGACAAAATACCACTACAGACGACGAATTTCGTCGGCTATAATGGTTATAGCCGACGAATAAAGAGTTCGTCGGCCGTTATTTGCAATTTCGTCGGCTATAATGCCTTTTCTGGTAGTGCTTTAGATACTTGTTACTATTTATATTTCAAGATCTATCTAAAATATGTTTATTGTAAATTTTTGTTATGTCATTCGAGTATGATTTATACTACTCTTCCCTATATGTCATCAGTTTTCTCATTTAAAGAATAATAAAAACAGGGGGAAATATACATGTGTGTGTTTTTATCATTCTAGTTATTTTCTTTATAGACTTGAACTTGACTATCTGAAATTGTAGTTCCCTTCAAATCTGGGACTAATATATTTTGTGAAAATTTCATTATTAATCTATATATGTAGATTCTTTTGTTGTTTGATTTTAATCAGTAAAGGTAAGAGAACAGTGGGAGTATACTTATGGTATATCCAAGCTATATGATTTTAGTAACTTTTTAGTCTTGTATTGTTGTAATCAGTTTTATGTCTTTGCTATTATAGGTATGTGATTTACAAATGCATGATACAATATGAATGAACAAGGTTAAGAGTTTGGATCATTTGAACCCATTACTTTCATTATTAATATATGCTTGAAACTTGATTTAACTGTTCTTTAAGATATGCATACGGGAAAAGTACCATCAAATGTTGCATCAACTATGTTTTACATTATGCTGCCATAGTAGCCTTGTATACATAGTTATGTACAAACTAAAGATGTTTATTTTATTGTATTACATTATGCTGCCAAAGTAGCCGTGTGTACAGTGTTATATGCAAGCTATATGTGTTTTCAAAGACGTCAAAGACGTCAGTGATCAAATAAGCTTAAAATTTAATTTGACTCTGATTTCCAAATACGTCAGTGATCAAACATTTGGCTATTTGAGTTGCATGTGTGCATCAATGAACATTCGGATGATGTTAGAGATAAGTGTATCACAAGTGGTACCAAATTCTTAAAAATGTCATAGCTTTTTGATACGTGTATGTGTATTCATTATAATGTTGTTCAAAAATTGAACAAAGATTTAGGACATACAGTACTGGTATTTAGTTTAATTACCAGAACATGAATGACTTATTGCTAAGCTGTGTAGGCTTAAATACAGTAACAATACCTAAAAGATTGAGAGTGAAACCTGTTTATCTACTTATTAGTTATTTTAACTTTTACTAGTATATCAGGATTCATTTAATACTGCACTCATCTTAGGATTGAAATATTACTTTTATCCTTTTGTACTTTATCTATGTATTGGTGTTTTAGTTGTTAATATATACCGAGATTATAAATCATGTTAAGGACTTACAGATAGATGATGGCATAACAATATGTCTCTTATGATGCATTGATTCACTAGTTTATTTATACTCTATTATAGATCTATTTTCTTCAATGATGCCATATGTCTTAATCATTTATTAAGTTAAGTAGTCTGCTGTGTATTATGTGGCATCCGAAACTTATAGAAATTTTGTTGTTTCTCATTACTTTACTATTCCAGAAGATGTGGTTGTTCAGTTAAAACTACTTGTATTGATGCATCATGAATTGACTCATGCTTACATCAGTACCTTGACATAATTAAGTGTTTGAGGTTAAGTTTCTTGAAGAAAGTCTTCTAAACTTAGTCACTAGCAGGCTATAGGAAACTAAAGCATGGTTGTGATTATCTGCCTATTACCAAATATATCATTCATGTTTATACTCATAAATGGTTATTCATGAGAATAGCCGAATAGGTTGTGAATATGTGATATATTTGTATGAGTATATTATGTTTAAGTACTATCTGGTAATTTATATGTTTTCAGTTAATCAGCCATTTGAAAAATTTTCAGGTGACTTTTATCATTTGAATGAAATTAGTTTTCAACATAAAGTTGCTGCACAGGTAAAACTATGTACATATGCAGAGCTGATGCTGATATACTCAGTAGGATAATGCAGCTTTCCATGTAGTTGAAAATAATTTTGGATCAAGCATGTTATACAAATCGATTACTGTTTATAAATTAAACATGCACAAAATCATACTTGGGGTAGTTTCATGTGATTTTACTGGCCATATTTGTGATTATAGAAAACTAATGATTTTCTACTTCATTATACGTTTCTATGGTTCAATGCAGTTTAGTGAAATTGACAGGTTTTTGAAAAACAGATGATGTTCTTGAACTCTTGTGCACACTTAAGAGAACTCTACAAATGCAAGTTAATTTTGCATGATATCTAGTTCAGTGGGAGATTGTAAGATTTTAGGGAATTAGATATCAGAATTTGGTGTAAGCTGATATTGTGAAGAGTTTTAGAGTTCATGTATAACACCAGTGTATTGATTAAAACTTGTAATCGATATTAGTTTTATTAATGCAATATGTTTTGAATTTTGAATTCAAATGTATATGGTTATTGAGTGTAATTTATCAGATAAAGACAAGGAAGTTACAAGACAGTTTCCTTGATGGAAGGAAATGCCTTAGCTGTCTTTTGATATAAAGTGAGTTACCTTCATTGATCCCTGTTAGAGCACCACACCTCAATTCAATTGTCCCATCAACAAAATGAGATCAAGGGTGAATCTAGGAGAAGAACAATAGAAGGAGGCTGTTTATTTAGTTGGCATCTTAATTTACAAAGTTATCATCTTATGCATTTATATACTTGCTGTATTATATTAGGATCAGAAACTCTTATCAATTCTGTATTTGTCGCAGTTGATTTTGTTCATTTGATTCTAACAACCACACATATCTCAAATTGAATCACTGACTCTGCCAGACAAATTCAACCAATCTGAATCCCTGGCTCCACTAGTCAAATTCACTCAAGTACCAGAAAAAAAAATCATTCCCAAAATACTCAAAAACAAACTCGAAGGCTTTAAACCCTCACAATTTCCTCAAACACAAATTCTTAGTAAATGGGTCATCTACCCATTTAAATCTCAAATGCCTTGAACTACGAGTGGCTTGATCCCTTCTACGGTACGTAGGCAACCCACCATAAATTCCGGGTGCAGCCGCAAAAACAAACAAACTCACAATGGTTTATTTATAAATGGAATAAAAAAGTTTTCCCTTGTAACAAGAGATTGTAATTAAGAGGCACATTCTGTCTTGAATGACTCAAACCTAAAATAATTAAAATTCTATTCGATTAGTGAATATGAGTGAGATTACGTTGGGTGACATTTTACACTTCATGTAATTGAAATTTTTGCCCAACAAGTTGTTGTCACTTTTTTATGCTAGATTAGTCATAATCGGTCGACTGAAGAATGTAAGGCACCTTTGTCTGCATCCACATCTCTGCAGACCACCTTTGGTTACCAGCACACGCTAACTATTTCTATTGAACCTCTTAAAACAAACCTGCTATGACGACTACAGAAGAAGAAAAGGCTTCGATTAGGGTTTGGATTATTGGGCCTAGGTGTATTAAGTCTTAGTTTTGCTTTTATTATCTTTCTTATGTCTTAATTCTTTCAGATTGCGAGGCTTGTTTCTTACCTTTGTCATTCTACCAACACTTTAACGACTCATTTTACTATGGAATAATGACCATTTAGTCAAAAATAGGGTAAAAATTGCCCAATCCAACTGTATCTGCCCATCCCAACAACTCTTATGAAAAAGACATATTTAGCCTTAGCCTAATCTAACTCTATATCCAGATCTAAAACTTCTTTTCCTCTCTCTCTTTCTCTGCCGTCGACGACATCGATAAAAGTAAATTGCCCACGTGTACCCGCCGTAGGGATAGAAGTAAATGGCCCATGTGTACCCACCGACGTTGAACTGCTTCGACCTGACGTACTTCCCAATCCCCATGCCCTTGGTGAGCAAGTATCCGCTGATCTTGAACTCGTGGCAGCTATTGATGGTCTCCGTGCACGACGTCGAGCACATAGTCGGCGTAGGCAGCGACAGCGACGACGAGGGTTTTGATTTGTCGCTGCGGACCTTGATTGTGCCCATCAATGGAGGAAAGGGTTGGATTTTGAGGTTCTGGGTAGGCTTAGAAGGGCCGATTGCGATTTGGGTCGGAGCCAATTGAGGTTTTGGGGGTCGGAATGAAAGTTAGAGTTTTGATCCAATCGGGAAATTGGGGTTTTTTTTTTGGGTTGTGGGTTGAATTGAATTGGGGTCTAGTAATTGGAATTACTAATGGTCAGTAATTTATTATTATTGGTTAGTGGAGGTCAGTAATCGAGTTACTGATGGTTAGTAATTTATTACTTGATTACTGGAATCGGTAAGTTGCTTACTGGTGGTCAGTAACATGATTACTGAGAGTCAGTAACAGACTTACTGGAATATGTAATTAAGTTGCTTACTGGGGGTCAGTAACCTGATTACTGAGAGTCAGTAACATGCTTAAAGTCAGAGTCAGTAATTTAATATTGGAAAAATAATATTCCTGCGAAAAAAATTTAGTGACCGGAATCCAGAAACCAGAGTCCGGTGACTGGAATCCGGCGACAAGCCATTGGACGCCGACGAAGTTTGGTGACCTTCTGGCAAAGTTTTCTCTATCTTCCACTTTCTCTTCATATCAGTGTATAAGGGGTGAGGGCAAAAAAGTCTAACAAATATAGAAAATAAAACTTTTTCTATCATTTGGGCAATAGCTTGTTTACCTTGTGTTGGCTTGGGCAATTTTTAAAAGTGGTCATTGGTTTGGGCAAAGAGACCCCTAAAAATGTATCAGATGGACATTTTCTATTTTACTCAATGGATTATGAGGATGCATACGAGTTGATGGAAAGATCTTCCATGTACATTGATGATGTATTTGCATACACTGTTGCTCAAGAAATCATAGAGCACGATGATATCGAACCACGCTTTGTTGCAGAATGTCAACAAAGAGCAGATTGACCTCAATGGAAAGAAGCAATTCAGGCAGAACTAGATTCTCTGGCAAAGAGACAGGTATTTGGTCTGGTAGTGCTAACCCCACCAAGTGTAAAGCCTATAGGACATAAATGAGTTTTTGTCAGAAAGCGTAATAAGAAGAATGAAGTCCTAAGGTACAAGGCTCACCTTGTGGCGCAAGGTTTCTCACAAAGCCCTAGAGTTGACTATGAGGAGACATACTCTCCCGTAATGGACGTTATAACGTTCCCCTAATGTTCCGCTACTTAGTTAGCTTGGTAGTTTCCGAAGGATTGGAAATGCAGCTCATGGATGTGGTTACAACATATCTCTATGAGGATTTTGATTCAGAGATATATATGAAATTGTCTCATGGCCTTCCATTTCCCAAGTCAAGTGACTCTAACCCATAGAGTGCGTTTTCAATCAGATTGAAATGCTCACTTTACAGATTGAAACAATCCGGGCGGATGTGGTATACCCGTCTTGATTGGGAAGGGATATAAGAATGATGAACTATGTGCATGCGTATTCAAAAAGAAAACAAGTTCCGGATTTGCAATCGTAGCTGTATATGTCGATGATATGAACATAATAGGTACTTTTAATGAAATAAGGGAAAACTCAGTTTTGTCTAGGTCTTGAACTAGAACACCGAGCTTGTGGAATACTTATTCACCAGTCTGCGTATGTCCAAAAGATTCTCAGATAATTTAACATGGACAAAGCGCATTCTGTTAGCACTCCCATGATCGGTCGAAGCTTGGATATAAAGAAAGATCCATTTCGCCCAAAGGAAGATGACGAAGAGCTATTGGGAGCTGAAATTCCCTACTTAAGTGCAATAGGCGCATTATTGTACCTAGCTCAATGTACTCGACCATATATTGCATTCTCAGTGAACTTGTTAACTAGATTTAGCTCAGCGCCAACGCAACGTTATTGGAATGGTATTAAGAACATATTTCGATACCTAAAAGGAACCATGGACTTGGGTCTATTCTTTCCCTACACAAAGACAAGAGGGACCACAAATTGAAATGCAACCCCTAAAAGAATTGTCGATAGAGAAAGTACCCCCCCCCCCCCCCCCCCCCCCCTACATTGAAACCCCAAATAATGTTTTGGTTGGGTTTGCTAATGCTGGGTACCTCTCTGACCCACATAAATGTCATTCTCAAACTGGTTATGTATTTACCATTAGGAACACGGCGATATCTTAGAGATTGACCAAGCAAACCCTTGTGGCTACCTCCTCGAACTACTCAGAGATCATTGCTCTACATGAGGCGGTTCGTGAGTGTATATGGTTAAGGTCTATCATTACACATATTCGACGGAATAGTGGTTTAAGTTCTACAACTGAAGAGCCTACTTGCATTTATGAAGATAATGCAGCTTGCATCGAACAGATGAAGCTAGGTTATATCAAGGGTGATAATACAAAACACATATCGCCAAAGTTTTTCTATAATCACCACCAACAAGCTCTTCTCAAGATTCAGTGAATCAAGTAAGGTCTGAGGTGAATGTGGCAGATTTGTTTACCAAATCATTACCCAAAGTAATATTTGAGGAACATGTGAAAAACATAAGAATGTGAAAGCTTTCAAAGCTTCCTTGATTGATGTAAGGATCAGGGGGAGATGTAGACTTCAGGGGGAGTCTAATACACACATGTCATTCTTAAAGGTTAAAGGTGCGTTGTGCTCTTTTTTCCTTCGATCAAGTTTTATTTTGTCCCACTGGGTTTTGTTACTTGACAAGGTTTTTAATGAGGCAACAATCTATGCACCATTTCGTCTTTGACTCGGCACAAGGGGGAGTGTTAAAGGAAAATACCATTAATTAGTGTGCCTTCGTCAAAGTATTGACGATAGTGAAATTATGAAATTAGTGATCAATCGGATGTAACGTTTCAATCAGTAATTATGATCATATATGTAATTGTTATTTCCATTGTAATCGTCACTCTATATAAATGGATTCTCTAATGAAATAAGAAGACCAATTCAGTTTTCCTATTACAGTACTAAATATTTCATGATTTATTTTACTAATTTAATGTTACATGCGTATATGTCATGTGTTAACACATTGATGAATCTCTATTATTCGATCTATTATTGGTATTAGTTTCAATAAATATGACCAGAATGTAAATGCATGCATTAATTGTCGATCTTTCTTAAATTGGGTGGTAATATCAACACAATGTTAAAATTGGTGAGCAAATTCGAATTAAAAAATGAAATGTACGTATAATTTGCTATTTGCACATGTAGTGTGGTGGTCACGTGTATAATTGGACTTTTACGATGAACTTCTATCTAGATGATATTCGGATGTTTATTAGATTTTTGAACGATTAAATTAGTGATTTAGATTGCCGATCGGAGAGAGTTTGGATGCTCACACAGTAAGAATTAGTATTTCCTTCTTAAATGAAAAGAAGGGCAAAAACAAACAAAAAGTATGTGGGAGACAATCGCATATGTTTCGATATGAAACTGCATGCCGACCTCTCTTGCATTGGTGGTTTTTTGTTATGGCTTTTGCATTGGTGGTAGCATCCTGAATATGAAATTTGTGGTCTTTAAATACGCCCTACTGCAGAACTTCAATCAGAATAGTTGAATTCTGTATAGCCCTAGCCCTTAGGTCCATATATTCTAAGCATTAAATTCTTAATTAACAAATCAATTCTAAGCTTTCATATCATCTATATCTATCCTTAATGAAATGAAACACAATAACCGAAAATTACATGTCGTCTCCAAGTCCTTGCAGCGAATGCCACTACAAGAAAAAAAAACCTTGGGCGACGAAAATTTTCGTCACCTAAGAGAGATTTTCGTCGCCTAAGATATTTCGTGAAGAAAAATTTGTCGCCTAAGTTTCGTCGTTTAAAGATTGTGGTCTAAGTCTGTTGGCGACGAAATAATTAACTTTCGTCGACTAAGATAACACTTAGACGACGAAAAAAGTTCGTCGTCTGAAATTTTTAATAAGGACAAAAATATCTTGGTGGACGAATTTTTTCGTCGGCTGCATGCCAACTTAGTCGACGGAATCATGTTTTTCGTGGACTAAGTAAGTTTCTTAGTCGACGAAATAAAAAAGTTTCGTCGACTAAGAAACTTACTTAGTCGACGAAACATCTTTTTTCGTCGACTAAGTAAGTTCCTTAGTCGACAAAATAAATAAGTTTCGTCGACTAAGAAACTTTCTTAGTCGATGAAAAAAGATGTGTCGTCGACTAAGTAAGTTTCGTCGACTAAGAAGCTTACTTAGTCGACGATTGAAATTATTTCGTCGACTAAGTAGGATTCTTAATCGACGAATGAAAAATTCGTCGACCAAGTAAGCTTCTTAGTCGACGAAAAAAACAATTTGTCAACTAAGTATTAATTATTTAAAAAAAAATATTTGAGACTAAATATACCAAATATGAATATATTAAAATTTATTCATAGAAATTAAATACTTATTTATTAATAAAATTTATTCATACAAATTAAATACTTATTAATAAATTTGTTCATACAAATTAAATATTAAACCGAACAATATCAACTAATATGGAAGAGGAGCCGACCTGCTAGCTAGCTACTTATGAAGATTTGTAAACATGTTGAACTTGTCCTGCAACCGAGCAAGACGGTCTTGACTTGCTTCGACTGTCTCTCTGGACAATCGTCCCTCCTCCTCAAGTAGGGCGATACGTTCATGGGCTTGTCGAGCCTCCTCCTGGGCCAGTCGTGCCTCCTCCTGGGCCAGTCGTGCCTTCTCCTTTGCACGTGCGATACGGTCTCTAGCCTCTCGGGCCTCCTCCTCTGCTCGTCTCTGACGTTCCGTATTTGAAGACCGACATCATGCAGTGGAATTCTCCTCTTGAGATGATTGGGAACTGACACCGAAGGTCACTCGACCTAACCCCCGAATCTCGCCCCTGTTTCGCTGTCCTAGTGAGTCTACAAGCACTTGGGCCTGAGTTGGCTAGTCAAAATAGTGAATGATCTGATCTTCCGGAACATCGGGGTGGTCTTTCCTCACAGTAGTCATCACCCTATCGATCTCGACGTTGATCTTTCGCTGCAATTAAAAATGAAATGCATTAACATCATTAATCACATTAAAAATAAATAATAGATGATGAATTTAAACATAATAGGAAACTTACTATATTTTCCGCTGCTTCGGGGTGCTCAGGAGGGTACACAATCTCATAATTCTTCACCAACGCCAAGGGTTCACCCTTTTCCTTCAACTCTTGGATCCCATAGATGAAAGGCTTTGAACCAGACCGATGGTACAATGTCTTCTTCCCCCGGTTGATTGTGTTGGCGGCCGATCGTCTCTGTAGAAGTTTAATTAAATTTGAGACAAATAATTAGCATTCAAACAAAACAAAAATCAAGAATATTTACATTTCAAAGCACAGAGTAATATTAGAAATTGTATACATGTAACTCATCGCTCTCGAAGTGTTGAAGAAGCCAAGACCAGTCCTCCTTCCTATTTTTGAACTCTTTCGGGATCTTGCTAGGGTTCGCAATCCTGAGCCTGTTGAGCTTGCTCTTGAAGGCTGTGAAGGTCTTGACGGCATGCTTGTGAACCCACTCTCCCATGTTCGGATCATTCCAAGGGATGTTATAAACAAGCTGGTACAAAAAACAGAAATGAAATTAATATGGAAACTGACTTGAGTATAGAAAAATAAAATATAAAAAATTTTAGTTGTTAACTCCTTACGTCGAGTTCATTTTTCAGCTTGTTATGATCATCTTCGTCCAGGTCCCACCAACTGCCAGCAGTCATGGGAATGCTGTCCCGAATGATATGGCCGATATCATGAGTCAGCCATGAGTTCTGTGTACTGGTCTTAGGTCCGTGTAAGAACTCATCACCTATGACGATCGTCAACTTCTCTCTATGCTGCACCTAATAGTTATAGGCCTTTAAGCCTTTGACCAACCCCCGTTTGTGTTTGGGAGGAGGTGCTGCCAAAATAATAACAGTTTTATTCTAATAACACATTTATAACTAAATAACTTAACTCAATATGTGAGGTAGATTATCTTTACCTCCTTCGGGCCGAGGACGATATGTGCGCCGACAACTAATCTCTTCACCATTGCTGTATTCGGTTTCAGGTGAAGTAGGTGCTAATGGAAGGGCGGCTGAAGTATCTTCCACCGGCAACGGGGGAGGGGGGGGAGGTGTTGATCCGCTCACAGACGCTTCTGTTGTTGGTCTGGACGAACTCTCTTCTGAGGCATTTGACCTGTAGAAGTAGCCAAATACCAGGGGCCTCTTCTTCAGCTTCCCATGAGTCGGCGACATATTTCTCCTGTCAAAAAACACAAATTCCATCACAAACACAACATACATCATACATTATATATACTTGTTTTTAATTAATAATAAGTTTCAATTTTTGTCTAATTCTACATGATCCATATAAAAATGAAACAAAGGAATTTTCTATTTTCAAATTTTTTTAGACTTGCGGGTTCTAGTGCAGTGTAGGTAGCTTCCAATAGCATTATGTATAGGTGTGGTCTTCGGAGACCTAAAGAAAGGAAAACAAATAAAAAGAAAAGAGAATTGAAAGGTGTTGCGATCATTGACAAAGACATCAAATTGGTTCATCCTAAATGCCAGAAACTAGGAAGCGGCTTCTTATTAGTTTGGAAAATGATCAAAACGGTGACATAATTAAAGTGGAAGTTTGGTATATAAAAGAGACACTACCATAAAGCGGAGTCAACTTGGTATGTCTTTCATTCTGCATTGAAGATCCTTGCATATATTATTTTGTTTATTATGTAACTACTCAACGTAATTCCTAAGGAAAAATCAAAGATTCTGTAGCAATATATATGCTGCCTATACAATGCATGTTAACTTCCCGTGTAAGTGCAAGTAAGATTGAGACAAAATATCGGATCCAAAATCACTAATTAATCAACTAAAAATTAACAAGTCTAGAGGATAACCGCACAAACCGTTCAATTAATAAAAAAACAAAAACCAAAAACAAAAACAAGGCTGGGCATTTTTATTAACCCTAGAGTTTTATTCTAACTTAGCGACATTTGATAGTATGGATCGAAGTGTCTCAACAAGACCAGAACTCTCCAAATCATCTGTTAATCTTAACGTTCAACTATCTCCTCAGTCGAATTGAAAGCAAACCAGCAAACATCTTATTCAACAGTAAACCAATACACCAACAATTTTCAATCAATTCGTTAAATATATCCATAAGCAATTTACAATACATAATCAGGAATTGAGAGAACATACTGAAGTGAGGGAATCAGCCTGAAGTTTATTGGAAAGAAAGAGACGCAGAGAAAAGAGAGGCAGATACAGGGAGAGAGAGAGAGACAGAGAGTGATACGATCCGAATCTCGAGTTACTTTTTGACTGTTTTATGTTTTATTTTTACATTCCGGTACTTGTTTTTACGATTCGAAAATTCTAAAAGTTAACTTTTTATTAAGTTGACCCGACTGAGAATTTTATTTCTCGTCAAGATAAAAGACGTTGAAACGAGCTCGTGGACATGAGGCACGTTCAATTTGGAGTTCGTGTGAAAAAGTTACGACGTAAAAATCGTTAAATTGTCGTTTTTGGACGAGTATAAATAGCGGAGGATGAAATTTCCCGAAAAGGAAGCTTTCATTTTTTCTTCTTTTCTTTTCTTTTTCTTTTTTTCCCTCTTTTTCTCTCTTTTCTCCCCGACTCGGCCCGAGCAGCGCCGACCGGGTCGCCGCCCTCGGTTCTTCGCCGTCCGGCCGCCGTTTGCTGCTCCACCAGTCCCGTTTAGATCGTCTCCTCCTCCTCTTCAATTCTGTGGTGGTGGCACGGTGGGAATCGCCGCCGTTCGACCGATTCCAGCCCAAGAACTTCAAGCCCAGTTGGGTTGGTTCTCCCTCCTCCGGCCAAGGTTCCACCCGATTCTAATGGGGAATTGAAGGCCTCGACTTGTGCAACACGTCCATGAAAGGAATCGAACCAATTCGTAGCAGGTAAGGAGAATATGGGTTTTGAAATTCTAGGGTTTTTGTGATTTCGGTGGAGGTTGGGTATTTGATGTTTTTGGTAGATTTGGAGGTTGAATTCGTGTTTGGGATGTTGTAAGGAGTTGTTTGGGTGTTGTTTGAGGTTTGATTGGTTGAAATTTGGATGAATTTTGATATTGGAAAGCTGTGTCGCCGTGTCGGCCGCCGTTTGCGGCGGCTGGAGCTGTTTTTGGCGGCGGGGACGACGGTGAGGAGGTCCTGAGGTGGTGGCGATGGTATTGGGTCGATTTAGAGTCGAATTGTAAGGTTTTGGGCCACTGTAGTGGCGGCGCCGGCGGCGGGAGGAAGATGATGAATAGTAACACAGTAAAAAGTAAAAGTAAAATAGTAAAACGTGAAAAGTAAAACAGTAAAACAGTAAACAGTAAAAGTAATAGTAAATAGTAATTGAATTTTAACCATTTACTGTTTGACTTTCAGAATTACTGTTTGACCTAGAATAATTACTGTTTGACCCTTGGATTATTACTGTTGACTTACCATAAAAAGGTTAAAAGCTGATTAAAAGGGTTTTACGACGAATTAACTAGTAAAAGAATTGATCGGACACGGTGTGGGTGTCCTGAGTAATTTCGGACGTAGATTTTCGGTATTGAGGCAAAATTCCTATACCGATAATTGAAAAAGAGAAAATTAGGAGGTTTCGTGCGAGTAAGGACGTCCGTAGATTTAACGTTTATAATTAAATTCCGAGTTTCGTAATATTTAGAATTTCGTTCCTGTTACAGGTCGAGAGGTTATTCGACACGAGATCGGATTAGCGGCGCGCTCGGCCGTACTGTGAGTGGATTTTTATTTTAAATAAATGCATGCATAATTGTTTTAATGAAATGAAGTTTATTTCAAATAAATAATCTGAGAAGCATGGAAATTCATATAGTTAAAATGAAATGATATTTAAAGAAATATGGTTTTGTGGTTATGCTTTTACTACTATTTTAGTAGTACGTGATTTTATCCGGAAACGAGGTTTCCGGAAATAGTATGTTTTAATTATTCATAATTGATCATGCTAAATAAGTTTTAATGGTATTCAAATGAAAGGACCGGAAATGAGATTTCCGGAAATTTTATGCTTTCAGTATTTGTGATTTTTCCGACATGTGAGACATGTCGAAGTTATTTATTCTTTTCTATATTATTTCTATGACATTGAGACATGTCAGATATATATAAGTTCCTTCGAGGCTATGATTTTATTTGATTATATATATATATATATATATATATATATATATAAGCCTCAGAGGTACGGTCGGGGACCGTACGGATTTATGATATATAAGGGGATACGTGCTTCGGTTTTATTTTCGGATTTTCACCATATCAGGGTCGGGATATACATATATTGATGCTAACTAGCTTAGTCGCCTGAGCCCACGCGAGGTGACGACTTGACCATTTAGGTCAGATTCACGCTCGGTGGTTGACGTGTACGGGCATAGCGTGATGACGCTATTGGGACTCTTTGAGATTGGACCCTTAGCCTTAGGGGCTACTATTAAATGGTGGGTATGACGTTCCCCTATTTTATTATATGATATGACCAATGGGATTGGTCAGGATTTTATATCATTTGGGTTTTGAGAATATTTTCTCTATAAGACTTTCTGTTATTTAATAAATTCCCGAACCAACGAAGCTGTGGTTTTTATGTGACCAATGGGATTGGTCGTGGAATATTATGAATTGATTTTCAAAAGTATATTGTTTTGAATATATATGAACAAAATAATTATTTGTTTATTAGATTATATCAGCGGGGCTGATTTTTTTTTTCAAATATGATTTTCTTAAAACGTGAGACGTTTTATAAAAATACATGCATTGTGGTTTTATTTTTAAAACTTTGGGAAAGTAATATGATACTTTCATTTAAAATATTATATTAAATTGTTTTATTTTTGTCCACTCACTCTAACGTTTTAAAATTATTTTCCCCTAGGCCCTTCGGTTTAAATCGCCCAGTGTGCAGAGTAGTGATCAGAGTTCAAGAGTACTCGGAGTCGAGGCATAGTCATCATCGTTGTCGCTTCCGCTAGGTGGGATCTGTGATCCCTTGTTCTTTTATTTTCATATTATATTTCTTGTTATATTTCCATTTGTAATTCCAGTTCATTTTGTTAGATTGCTCTGATTACCTGTGAGCCAGTTGAATTAGATTTTGTGTTTATTGGTAGCGGTTGTTGTGATTTGGGGAGCAGGTGGCTCCAGGTGTTACGGTTGGAACTGGAACTTTAGAAGTGTTTTGGTTGTTGCAGGTTTTAGGCTTGTCCATCTTAAGATTGACTTATCGATTTATCGATAGAGTTAGTCTTAAGGTGGTCCCCGCAGGATCTTCTCCGGATTTCAGGGTGAAATCCGGGGCGGGTCTTGTCAGAGAGAGAGAGATAGAGAGAGCTCGCGAGATAGAGGGAGAGAGAGAGAGAGAGAGAACAATGATAACCTAGTATGCGAGAGAGAGGGAGAGGTTGGGGCTCCGGGAGGGGACGAAGGTGGAGGAGGGGGCGGCGTCAAAGGAGGGGGGTAGGCCGACGAGGACGAGGCGGGGACTCAGGCGGAGGCTGGGGCGGAGAGGACGATGCGAGGACTGAGGCGGAGGAGGCGGGACTGAGGCGAAGGGTGGGGCGGCGTCCAGAGGCGGGACTGAGCCGGAGGGTGGGGCGGCGGGGGACACGAGGCGGTGCCAGTGACGGGGCCGTGGGCGGTGACTGAGGCGGGGGCGCGGAGGGAAATTGCTGCAATTATGGGGTTTTTTTTTCCTCAACAACTGAATTAGGGATTTGTGTGCGATTTCAGAATTATAACATTCCCACTTAGGTGACGGAAAAAGAAATTTCGTCTTCTAAGAGTTCAACTTAGTCGATGAAATATTATTTTCGTGGCCTAAGTATTTGTTCTTAGGCGACGAACACAAATTTTCGTCTCCTAAGAAAATTTAAACTTTTTGCCAAATTTGTCGGCGAAAAAAATAAGCAGCCAATACAGAATTCCCAAAAAAATCAAAATAAACTTACGTGACGAAATTTAATTTCGTGGCCTAAGTAGACACTTAAGCGACGAAATAATTAGTTCGTCTCCTAAGTGTATAGTTAGTTGACGAAAATATATATTTCGTCGCCTAGGAATAGTCTTAGGCGATGCAAATAAATTTCATCGCCTAAGTTTATTTCGATTTTTTTGGGAATTGTAGACGCACTCCATATATTCCTATGTGACATCGGGTTAACCACTTTTCAAAATCCACCGGCCTTTGAATCATCAAGATAAAACACTTGTTTTGCCATGCTAGCAAGAATGAAAGACTCGTTTTCATACCAGCTTGTGCTTGTATTCACTGATAACATGCCGTATTCTATCTTTGTACTCGTACGAACACTTGGATCAATATTGAACCATTTACACTTGAACAAGACAACGCTCATATTTCCATATAGTAGTTCGACAACGGCGAGTAGTACTCCGTAGTAGGTTGGGTCGTCACCATCTACCATGACCCTGAAATTTTGTGTTTTGCGGTTTACATCTCGTTGAAGTGTCACAAACTTAATGCCGTTGACAAAACACATCGCTCGCACACTGTGGGAAATCGGCGTTCTAGACAAATGGTGCAATTCTGGCGAGTACCAATCACTGTTCTGTTTTTGGAGATTTTCCACCTGCCAATTTGTGATAAATTATTTAAATTGAACTGAACATAATACTAATATTGAAATGGAGATATTCTAACACAAAAAATGTTCTAACGTACCCATTTGCGAAAGTAATCAGGAAATGTTCTTTTGTGCGTCTCTTTCGGTCTTCTGTCTCTATGATTTCCTTCAATGAGTTTCAAATACTCACTCATGAAATATTGTGCTTCGTCAAAGTGTTGTAGTATGCACCAACAAGCTTCAATTAGCTCAACATCTGTCAATTTTTGTGAACTTGGTAAATTACCAAACGGACGTACAACACTAGATACGACGGACAGTTTGAACTCAGGTACTGTGGAGGCCGGCGTAGAAAATTCTGCTTCGTCACTGTTACGGAGATATAAGTTGCAGTATGTTACACATTCATGTGCAATATACGACTCCGCTATCGATCCTTCAGGGTTACTCTTCTTCTTACATAACTGTTTGTATTGAAACAGTTCTCTGAAATTGCACAGTTATTAGTGAAGTATATATATATATATATAAGACAAAATTACAATAAATGGGAAAATACGAATAATAAATAGTACGTACCTTTCTTGGGGATGCATCCAAGTTGTATGAACCGGACCAGTGAGCAGCGCTTGATCTGGAAGATGGATCATCAGGTGAATCATACTGTCAAAGAAAGGGGGGGGGGGGGGGGGGGTGTGGTGTGGGGGGAAATCCTCTCTAATTTGCACAAAATGTAGATGATGTCTTCTTTCAAAATAAGAACATCTGACTTCTTCAGCTCTTTAGCACATAACTTCTGAAAGAACCTACACAACGCTATTATAGGTTCCACCATGTCTGGATACAAATAGGGTCGGATAACAACTGGAATAAGACGTTGCAGCAAAACATGACAGTCATGACTCTTCAATCCGTGAAATGTATTCAACCCCAAGTTAATACATCGAGATATATTTTCTGCATACCCATGAGGATACTTTACTCCTTTAAACCATATGAAAAACTCCTTCTTAAAAGCCGGTTTAACTGTGTAAGGTGCAATAGGTAGGAAAATCCCTGACGCCATCTTCACTGGCCACAAGTGTTCTCCTATTCCTTTTTCCTCCAGATACGCACGTGCTGTCAAATTGTCCTTAATTTTTCCTTTAATATCAAGAATTGTTCCCACAAAACTGTCACTTACATTCTTTTCTATGTGCATAACATCTAGGGTGTGCCTAAGAATCAATTTCGGCCAATAAGGCAAAGCATATAATGCACTCTTGTGTGTAAAACACCTGTAGTCATCAGGGCATTCCGGAACTGGTATTCTTTTATCACCGCTCAACAAGTCGAAATCAAAAGAGTTCAACTTCTCCAAAACTTCATCACCAGTCCATGGACGGGGTTTAGAGAGAAGCTCTACTGTTTTGTCAAATGATAGATGTTCAAATCGCAACGCGTGGTTAGTTGGAAGCCATCTACGGTGACCCAAGTAACACACCTTTCCAGCACACCAAACAGAATGGACTTCGTTCAAGCAAACAGGACAAGCTTTGTAACCTTTAGTGGCCTGAGACGACAACATCCCGTAACCAGGAAAATCACTTAATGTAAACATCAGCATTGCTCTCATCACAAATGAACTTCCACTGTGCCTGTCAAAAGTAAGAGCTCCATTTCCCATAAGTCTAACAGCTCGTCGATCAAAGGTTGCAGATACACATCCATACACTTTCCTGGAGACGTTGGACCGAGAATTAATAGAGACATCATACTAAATTCCTTCTTCATACACATCCAAGGAGGCAGGTTGTACGGCACGAGAATAACAGGCCATGTACTATGACTCAAACTCATATTTCCATGGGGATTGAATCCATCTGAGGCAAGCCCGAGTCTTACATTTCTAACATCTCTTGCAAAATGTGGGAATGATCTGTCAAATGACTTCCACGCCTCGCCATCTACAGGATGTCTGAGAGTATCATCATCTGTCCTTCTCTCTCCATGCCATCTCATTTCTTTTGCTGCGTGTAAAGACATGTAAAGACGCTTCAATCTAGGAATTAAAGGGAAATGACGAAGTACATTCACAGGAACATTGTTTTCCTTAACTGTGCCTTGCTCCAACTTAGACGCGTGGCATATGAGACATTCATCAAGCTTGGCTTTCCCTTTGTAAAACAGAACACAGTTATTCTTGCAGGCGTGGATTTTGTTATAATTGAGACCGAGATCGCCCAATATCTTGTGTACTTTGTAATAACTATCAGGTAGATAGTTAGGTTGTGGAAGAGTTTCCTTACACTGTTTTAACAGACTATTAAAAGAGTCATTTGTCCACCTACTCTTGACTTTCAACTGCATCTGTGAGATGATGGTCCCTAAAACAGTGTGAGGACTACCCTCGAATAATGGGATCTGCACTTGAGCAAGGAGTCTGGTATACTTATCATAATCAGCACTGTCAACAACAGGAATTGTGCCATTCTCAAAAACTGCCTCTTGGAATTCATGTTCCTCGCGTACTGGGGCAAATGTAGGAAAAGTGTCATGTAAAATGTTCATAACCGGGTCTTCATAAGGGTCGAAAGCACCACTAGATGTCTGGTCACAGTATCCCGCTTGGATTTCTCCAACCGTAGGTTCATAATATTCTGCTTCACTGTGTTTACTCCATGTTGTATAATTCTGCATAATACCTTTGTTATATAGGTGATCGACGATTCTTCCTATCAGCTTGAATTTTGTATTCATACAATTTAAGCAGAGACACCTGTGAGTTTTCTTTCCACCACCATGTTCACGTACAAAATTAATAAAACTTTCTACTCCTTGTTGGTATTCTTCGCTCTCCCTTGGGTACCGCATCCAACTCCTGTCTCTATCTGTCGAACACCTGTCATATATATATATATATATATATATATATATATATATATATGGGGAAACAATAAATAATCACAAATTAACAAATAAAAAATTTATATGCATGTTTCTTCTCGACCTTATGCCTCCGGTTAGGGTCCTAATCCCATTCAGGAGCATACCGACTTTGTTTCACAGTTTGTAGGTCTTGTGTATTCGTTTTCAGTCGTGGGAAAATTTCGGCAGCATCTCCCCACAGTTCCACAAGTGCACGAATATCTATACACCTAGTATGCACTCGAAGAACAGTGTTGGGAGACCCCGTCGAAATTTATAGCTACGACTGCAAACGAATACACAAGACCTACACAAACTGTGAAAAAAAGTCCGCTGCCCCCAAACTATCCAAAAATGGGACAATTCGAGAATCTCTCCATGATTCTCGAACGAGATTTCTAAAGATATATATAAATGCATGTACATCAGTGAATAAAAGAATAATTTATTCTTTCATTCACCGCTAATTATAAATCATATAACAATGATTTTCGTAAAATAATTACAATTATTAATTAAATTAATTAAGGCATTTTTAAAATAAATAATTAATAAATATAATTCAACAATTTCACAAAAACCAACAATTTAATTGAGTTTATATGTATGGATCAACAAAAGCAATATATATACTACCTATCACCTCACAATATATATAATTAATTATCTACCTTAAAAATGGAATATTTCAATGGAAAAAATGGAAATTTGTGTTGAAAAATATGAAGAAAGAGATCATACCAAGTTAAAAATTGATGGGTAGTAGTGGAGAAGGCTTAAGAAGACCCGATTTGAAGATTTTCACATCAAAAAATAAAAATCGGTAGAAAAATTGAAGGGGAGGAAAAATTTTCAGATTTTTTCAGATTTTTCCCGATCTGGAAACCAGATCAGTATATATAATCTGAATTTACTTAAGCGACGAAACAAAAAGTTTCCTCGCCTAAGTTACACTCTTAGGCGACGAAACAAAAAGTTTCCTCGCCTAAGTTTCACTCTTAGGCGACGAAAAAAAAATTTAGTCGTCTTAGAAAAGAATTCTAACGACAAAGTATCATCGGTGTCTTTGTGTCTTCTTAAAAGACGAATTTAAATTTTCGTCGCCTAAGGTTTTACTTAGGTGACGATACAATGAAGTTTCGTCTCCTAAGTAACAATCTTAGGCGACAAAAAAAATTTCGTCGCCCTAAGTAAATACCAAGACGACGGCAATAATTTTCGTCGTGAGGTTCTTCTCTTAGACGATGAAAAAATATTTTCGTGGCCTAAGAGTCTACTTAGGCGACGAAAATTTTTTCTTAGAGGACGAAATTTTTTTCATCGGCTAAGTATTCTTAGGCGACGAAAAAGGCCACGAAATATTTAATTTTTCGTCGCCTAAGGTATTTTTTCTTGTAGTGTGCTGCGCGCAATCGTTGAAGCGCCGGTAGATGCAGAATCGGTACTGTGGCAGGTAGACATCGCTGGTGCAATTGGTGGGAGTGGGGGACTGATAGGAGCATAAAATACCATGTTCTTAATGTATTTTACCCCCGATTATACTTTGCTTTTACCCTTATTGATGTGAGCCGAGTCATATAATAGAATTATGAGCTTTTGGTAGAGTTGAAGTAAAAATGTGCTTACACGTTGGAAATTTATATAAATTTGACAAAGTGCTAAAAATCGGAGTCCTTAAATGTTTCGTTGAATCTATAAAGTTTCCATGTTGCTTTTGATGAAATTTTCTTCTCTTATGAGCAGTATATACATTGATGATTAAGAAATGGAAAGAGTTAGAGTAATTGGAGCTAAAGCAGCTGCCGAGAATTGCTATGCAAGTTCGGATCCAGTAAGTTCCAGGAATTTCCTGGACACATCACTCAACTTAAAGAATTTCCCCAGAATAGCTCACTTGGAACTAGATGGTATGCCATATATGCATGAAAATATCTCTTAGTCTAGTTTCCACAGAATTTAGAATTGCATCAATAGCTATTTTCTGGAGCAAGTTATGCTCGATTGAAGACACAAAGGTCAAATTTGTCGAGAAGAAAGCAAGTATCGGACATGAAATCAAGCAGCGCGCGCACACTTGCGCGCAGCAGAGCAGCACAGCTGCACATCGAGGGACCCAAGCCGCCGAGACGTATCAGACACGGACATCTCGTGTCCCACACGTATCCGAAGACGTATCCTAGGCGTATCCGCCGAGGTTCAGCCTATGACATGCCGTATCTGATACTGGCATCTCGTATATGGTCACTCAACCTGCACATGTCTTGCGCGCGCCAACTCGACATTCTGCCTATCACTGCTGCTGTCGTGCCTTACCGATGCCACCATCATGTGCGCGCATGCCTGCGCGCTACCCTGTGCCAACTCTGCCGATGTCATGCGTGCTGCATGAGCGAGGATCCTGCCTGCTGCCGAGCCACTCGCGCGCGAGCGCCTGCTGTACCCTGCGTCCGAGAACAGAACACTCTGCCGATAGAGCTTCCGAGAGGCTGCAAAGCCTTTCTTTGCTTTTCCAGGAGGCTGCATGTGGCTGCAATATGTCCTAGGGCTACTAGGAAGAGCTGAAAACGTGTGAAGACTAAGAAAGTCAAAATAAGCCGCAAGCAATCCTAGGAAGACAAGGAAATCCTATCGGAAGAGGGAAAAGTGTTCCCCGGAGAACTAGGAGAGCATGCAGCCGATTTCATGGACTTTTATCCATCAAGCACGGCCTGCCAATCCGCACAAGGAGACCATGAAGCAATGCAGCCGGCCCATGAAGAAATTGGATGGAAGATTCTTGAAGAAAAGAGGAGTGGCCAGCAAGTATCCTAAACCAACTCAGTTTAGGTTTTGTGTTTCCTTATTGATGCCGGCAATGCCTTATTTTTTTCCCCTATATAAAGGCCCGATGTACTAGTCAAAAGCTCTACAAAGTCTCACAAGCACCAAACACCAAATACTTAGCCGAATCCTACACCACCACCGTCCAAATTTTGTCCCTTGTACTGCCTACTGCCGTGCCCCTCATCATCACATTTCAGAAGTCTTCAAGGTTTCTAAAGTGTGATCCATTCCCTCTATGGCTTATGCATTTGTTCTAGTTTGTGTAGTTTGTAAGAACTTGTTTCAATTCTTGGTTTTTGTAAAACTATTGTATGAACTCGGTTTGATGTTTATGTGATTGTTTTGTGATTTTAGCATGTAATTTCCGTGTGTTAGATAATTAGGACAGTAGGTATCAATGCATGTTTTAAGGTTTAAAATTGGTTAGTAATCTAAAGATTGGGCATTAAAAACCGAAACATTAGTATTGGCTAGAAGCATGTAAATCTAGATGTTAGGTTTCATCGAACCATAGTAATAACAGATAAAGCTATAGACTCAAAAGGTTGCTTTGATTTGTTTTACTCACTTAGGGTTTAATACTTTAGATAACTTGCATGTTAAAATAAGATGATTGACAACCTTGCTTGTTTTGCATGTCTCTGATTTAGACTATTGTGCACAATTGTTAAGTCCTACCCAGATTAACATAACTTTAGGGCCTAGAACTACCCGTTTGGTCTTAAAACTTGAGAAGTCTTACAACTAGGTTGTATTCGGAACTAAAATTGAATCTAAAACATATCGATACTTACTTTCTTGCATGCGAATCTTGTGTGTTGAAGAGTCTTATGTGCTAAATGCTTTGTGTGAAAGATGATGATCATTTGTATATAGTAATTTTATGATTTAAATTCGTGTCTTAGGATAAATAGGGCAGTAACACTGCCGAACCAACCCCTTGTGACATATGAATATGTATATTTGTAAATAAACTGTGCTAACATTCTTATATTTCAAGTACTCTTAATCCCCGGCTAGAACGATCCTTACTTATTGCTATACTACTAACGTTTCTTGTAGGGTTATTATTGAAGATGTGCTTAGGCAACTCATTAGGGAGCCCTTAGCTACAAGGCCGGTGACTCAGCAGAAGGAGAATGCTCCACCGGATCAGGAGCAGAAGGAGCAGGAGTCGTAGTATGTGGAGCTGAAGGAGTAGGAGTTGAAGGACCAGCAGAAGGAGAAGGTAAGCTGCTTGCATCAGCGACCGGCATTGGCGTCGGTAGTGTTGGTGCTCGTAGTGATCGTCTCATCAACTCCTGCCGTAGCTCACGGTCCTCAATCTCGACGATCTTCTTCGTCTTTACGTATCGAGGTTTTGGATGCATCGCTGATATAAGAGGTATATATAAGCCTGTTAAAATTATAAGAAAAAAAAAAAAACAAGTTAGGTGTTTGATGAAATGCCTCAAAGAGATGACTGCTAAGACAACTTTTGATACATTCAATTGTAATCATTCAACACTAATTATCAAACTTTAGATATTCATCACGGTCTAACCATTCCATAGAAATACACCGAATTTTCCAGGTCAATAGTTCACATATGGGAGAAAAGCTCCACAAAATTTCAAGTAAAACAGAGACTTAAAACTTAATCAAATCCGAACTGAAACTGCTGCTCTACAAACACTAAAATTTTCAGCACTGAACACATTAACTTCAGAAAGTCTCTATAAATTAAACACTTAATCAAACAGCACGAAATTCTCCAGATCAAAAGCACACATATGAGAGAATATACTACCAAAATATCAAGTAAAATGGAATCCTGAATCTTACCGAAAATCAAACTCGAAACTGCTGAACTGCACAATACAGAAAATTGCAGCACAAAACACTTAACTTCAGAAATTCATTATAATGGAACCCCTTTGTCAAAACACATAAAATTGAAACACTTTAAATGCAATGCAGCCAATGCTCACATATTAACCTCACCATCGAAACGCACATTGTGCTACGAGCAGAAATGATATTTGAATTTAAGGTTTTTAATACCTTGCACTTCTATACACTATATGGTGACTACAACCTACAGATCATAAAAGCCACGTACACATGCATATATGGTATCCTGGATATGTCATATATATGTGAATTATTGTTCTGTAAGTAGTGCACAAATATACGAAATATATTGCTGACCTGATGGCGTTTGATGATTTGGAAAAGCTTGGTTGCTGTGGAAACCAAGGACTTTGTTTGTGAAATTGAAGCAAGCGCGGATGCTATATCTTCTGCACAAAAAGCCTTCACAAAGAGCTTGAGCCTCTCCGAAGCAGCTTTGAGTTCTGCTTAGCCTTCACAAATTTTCTTACTTTCTAAGATTACAGTCTAAATATATATGCAACCCATTCGAACAATTCTTTCGGCGCCTTATATGCATGATAATATAATGGACCAACATATATATGTCTATTCACACCGAAACCCAAACATCACTAGAGAGAGAGAGAGAGAGACAGAGAGAGAGGGGTACCTTCGGAGCGAGGCAGATGGAGCGAGGGAACCGAAGCCGATTAGGGATTTGGGTGTTGTTGGAGGGAGGGGAATTAGGGATTTGAGGTGAGGGAGAGGGTGGTGATGGTGGAGAGAGGGGAATTAGGGATTCGGGCCGGGTTTTGGAGAGGGTGGAGAGAGGGGGATTTGGGGGATTTGGGATTAGGAATTAGGGATTTCTGAAGAAGGAGTCGATGATTTCGGGTTTTATATCTAGTCTTAAGTAACGGACTAATACAAAATCCGTCGCTTAAAATATGTCTCTTAAGCGACGGGCAAAGACTAACCGTCGCTTAAAAAGTTTTAAATTTTTTACGAAAATTTTGGCGAAAGGACACGCGCCATTTCTTTCTGAATACTTAAGCGACGAACATTTCAGTTTCCGTCGCTTTAGAACACTTAAGCGACAGATATTTTCAACACCCGTCACTTTAGAATACTTAAGCGACATATATAATAGTCTGTCGCATCAAAACCTACTGGCTTGTCACAATGTTATTTGGTTTTTCCGACGATCGGACAGCTAAACGATGTCTGTTACGTCTCAATTTTTAACCACGTACCATAATATACGTACATTTAATATCCAATGGTCAGTTAGTCTAAAATGATTAACTTGCTAATTGAAAACCCAAATGTCCCTCTATGTTGCTTAACCTTTGTACTAGGTTGAATAAAAAGTTGCTAGTTCTTGAATGCGCTATTAGGAATGAACCTTCGTTAGTGAAAATGACCGTTAAATGTGACATGTACGTAGAATAAGGGAGACGGTAAAAATTTGGGACGGAACGGGCGTCGTTCGGCCGTCTGATCGTTGAAAAAACTGAAAACACCGCTAATATGCTCAATGGGTGGACCCCATTCCGGGGGCCTTTCGGGAGGTGGGGTTGCCATATTCCAGACCCCGCGGTCATGTCCATCTACCGTATCCTACCCCTTGCAGAGGAAGATTTTCGGTGGAAGGTGGTCAAAGGGTATTTGTGTGGTCAAAGTGCTTTTTTTCTTTTGTTTTTCCGACGATCGGACGGCCAAACGATGTATTTTACGTCTCTATTTTTAACCATGTACCATAATATACGTACATTTGACATCGAATGGTCAATTAGTCCAAAGGGATTACTTTTCTAATTGAAAACCCAAGTATCCCCCTATTTTGCTTAACCTTTATACTACGTGTTGACAGTAGTCATAGAGGGGCTACAGCAGGCCCTCAGACCCGCAGCCAGTGCACCCGGGGCCGGCCTAGGGCCCGAAGCAGGATCACCAGCACCCGGACCCGAGGTCCAGCAGTCTACCTTATGACCAGGGGCCCGGGGACCGGGGACGCCAGCATGCCGAAGAGGTCACCAGAGCTGCCCTTTGGTGTGCAAACAGAAGGAAGCCAGTACCACATCGAAGAGTGAGGCCAGACCTCACGCCCGGCCACCTGTCCCACCTATAAGCGGCAGTTAGCCGAGGCGTCCACTCCCCCCACTTCCCCAAGAGTCAACCTCAAACCAAGGAGCAGCATCTCACCGGTTATGAAGTATCCAACCGGCTCCGCAGCATCTCACCGGTTATGAAGTATCCAACCAGCTCCGCAGTATCTCACCGGTTATGAAGTATCCAATCGGCCAATCCAACCGGTTCCATGGCACCTCACCGGTTCTGTAGCATTCAACCGGTTCCATGGCATTCCACCGGTCATGTGACATTCAACCGGCTCCAAAGCATTCCTCCGGTTTAGTCACTTTCCTTCGCCTGCGGGCAGGAACGAGCCAGCAACAACTCAGCGCTTCCAAACGCATGGGCTTTATAAACCCGGGCGAGTTTACATCTAACACATGTACTCTTGTCCAGCAGGATAAAAACCCTGCATCACACTGAACTGTGATACATTTGGGGATACATGGCGAGACTCGTTATCTCAACGCCACCCCACCGGGCAAATTGTTTCTCTAACACAGAACAAGTCTCCCCGCAGGCTAACAAACCTGCACATTACCTCACGTTTATTCCAACACAAGCTGAGAAGAACTAGCAAGTGTTAACCGGTGCTTCAACATGACCGCAACACCGGGGTACCTATTGGCTTATTCCACGCACCAACAAGCCTCCTCGCACGCTAGCAATCCTACCCCATGCTTATTCCAGCACAAACTGGGCTGAACCACCAGGCTACTCGCCTTGGAAACTTGGGGGACTCGTTTCGACATGGCAGAACGCCCGGACGAGATCCCATGCACTCTCCGACGTTCCGACATGGCAGAACGCCCGGACGAGATCCCATGCACTCTCCGACTCGTTCCGACGTGGCCGAACGCCGGGACGAGATCCCATGCACTCTCCAACTCGTTCCGGCATGGTACTCACCACGCCTCCTCTGACCAAACGCCCGGTCACGCCCAATCTTTAATGCGAACTTGGGGGACTGGGCATCGTTGGGTTGGTAACCCTGCGGGTCTACGGGACAGGAGCAAGACATTAAGTCCCCATTCAAGATTGCACTTGACCGGGAACTTGGGGGACTTGTTGACAGTAGCCACAGAGGGGCTACAGCAGGCCCTCAGACCTGCAGCCAGTGCACCCGGGGCCGGCCTAGGGCCCGGAGCAGGATCACCAGCACCCGGACTCGAGGTCCAACAGTCTACCTTGTGACCAGGGGCCCGGGGACCGGGGACGCCAGCATGCCGAAGAGGTCACCAGAGCTGTCCTTTGGTGTGCAAACAGAAGGAAGTCAATCCCACATCGAAGAGTGAGGCCAGACCTCACGCCCGACCACCTATATAAGGGCCTCAACTACCCTCATTAATAGGTAACTGATCTCTCCAACCACTTATCATACGTGCTTAAGTTATCTATTCATCCCAACTGTACTAACTTAGGCATCAGAGAGGAGAAGACCGGCCCGCCCGGTATTCCCCTTAGTAAGCAGGTTTACAGGAGATCACGCTTGGATTCATCTGTCTATACCAGGCCTACGGGTTTTAGGTACGAACACTACGTTAACAAAGAAGTTGTTACTTCTTAAAGGTGCTATTTGGAGCGGACCTCCATCGGTAAAATTGACCATTAGATGTGACATGTACGTAAAATAAGGGGCACGGTTAAAGTTTGGGCCAGAACGGGCGTCGTTCGACCGTCCGATCATTGGAAAAATCGAAAACACCACTAATATGCTCTATGAGTGGACCCCATCCCGGGGGCCTTTCGGGAGGTGAGGTTGCCATTTTCCCGACCCCGTAGTCATGCAAATATACCGTCCGCATGTGCAAGAACCGATCATGTTTTCAAATATTCGAATTAAGCATAAATCCATTCATCTATACAATCTGTTAGAGTACTTAAGCGACGCAATATACTAAATCAGTCGCTTTAGAGAACTTAAACGACTAAAATATGATAAATCTGTCGCTTCAAAATATACAAATTTTTTTTAATAAATATTTTGCAATAAAAATTGAATTTTAATAACCAACACTTAAGCGATTAATATTGAAAATACACATCGCTTTAGAACACTTAAGCGACTAACATATGATAAATCCGTCGCTTAAAAATATATTGTTTTTTTTTAAATAAATATTTTGCAATAAAATTGAATTTTAATAACCAGAACTTAAGCGACGGACATACAAAATACATGTCGCTTTAGAGGACTTGAGCGACTAACATATGCTAAATCTGTCGCTTCAAAATATACTGATTTTGTTTTTTTATAAATATTTTGAATTTTAAAATTTAGGTACATATATGTTGATCAATCATGTTACATTCATATGTTTATTAGATATTTAAAACTTTGTTAATGGACTGTAAGCAAAAAAAATTAAGGTAATGCGAAAACCATATCTTTCTAGAAAATTCCAATTTCATACATTAGTTGAATTTTTATTAAAAGGTAGTTTCAATTAATATTTAAAACTTTGTTAATGGACCTTACTTATTATGTGCATGTCGAAATGAAAACCAAAGCAAATGTCAAGTTATACCTCGTTAAAGAAGTTCAACTCTTTGAAGATCAAGTTATTCAAGTTGCGGAAAGGCTATATCATGAATCCAAGTCATTTATTCTTAAGCAACGGACATATGCATGCTAAATCCGTCGCTTCAAAATATACTGGTTTTTTGAAGTCGATGGTGAAACCAGATATAGAGGTGTAAGTTGGGATTGAGTCCGCGGTAGGTTCTTGATAGGGTTCATCAACTTGATTCCTCCTAGGAGGTCTGTTAGTTTCATCCCTTGCAAGTGTGCTAGCACTGTACGTACCTCTGTGTGACATCACATTAACGACTTTCCAAGGGTCACCAGCCTTCGGGTCATCTAGATAAAACACGTGTCTTGCTGTGGAGGCAAGAATAAATGGTGAATCCTCATACCAGCTGGTAGATGTGTCCACTGATAAAAGACCGTGATCTAACTTTACGCTCCCAGAAATGGTACTGTCAATATTGTACCATTGACACTTGAACAAAACAACCCGCATGCCTTCTGAATATACTAGTTCGACAACGGCTTCAAGAATCCTGTAGTATATGATGTCTCTAGTCTCTACCATGACACCACTATTTTGAGTCTTCCAATTATGGTCTCGCTGCCACGTGACAAACTTAACTCCGTTCACATAACATTGTGAATAAATCCTGTGTGCTTGAGGGCGGCATGCCAAAATATGTAGTTCAGGCTTATAATACTCACTTCCTTCTACTTGCAGCTGAATGATCTGTAACATTAATATAAATCATTAGTGCAATGTAATATAAATGTGCAACTGTATATATTGATCAAAATATAGTGAGTGTATACCTAATCTTGAAAGTATGGAAGAAAGCTCTCAATACGTTGTTCATCATTCATCCATTGATATGTTTCAGTTACTTGATCTCGATGAAGCTCAATGAAGTGAGCCGATTCTGTACAGTGCTTCATCACATTCCAGTAAGCCTCATACAGTTCTTCCCTACTTAAGTGAGCATTTGCTACGTAACCTTCGGCCTTCACGAGTTCGGAAACAACAGAAATATTGAATCGAGGTGCATTGGCGACGTTTGCATCTCCTGTAGCATTAACCATATAAAAACTGCAGTATGTCACACACTCATGTGCAATGTATTGCTGAGCAATACACCCCTCTGGGAAACGTGTGTTTCTAACAGTCTTTTTATAGTCTCCGAATTGCCTGTAAAATAGTATAGTTAGTTCAATACATATAGAGGATCATGTACTTAAAATGACAAAAATAACGCATCATCTTTCCATGGAAAACAACCAGGTAAATTGTACTGGGCCGGTAAGCAGAATCTGTTCGGGCAGGTGAATCCTGAGATGAACCATGATGGTGAAGAAAGCGGGAGGAAAGATCCTTTTACAATTTACAAAGAATTATAACAATTTCTAGCTTCATTTGGCGGACGTCCTCTTTCTTCAACTCTCTGAAACCATAATTTATGAAACCATCTGGACAACGCTATTAACAGCTCAACGACACTAGTTGGCAAATATGGACGGATAACCACTGGAAGAAGACGTTCGAGCAGTACATGGCAGTCATGCGTCTTCAATCCATAAAAATTTTTATCATCCACATTGACCTTATTCTTCAAACTTCCCGCATAACCATAAGGATACTGAGCATCTTTAATCCAATTGAAAATCTCGCTCTTTGCCTCAGGGAGAACTGTATACGGTGCTTGAGATACTTTTTCTTTTTTAGAAGAAGACCCAGGTTTCAAATTCTTCCACACCTTCTTCCGTATCCCTAGTTGTTCAAGACCTTCACGACCTTTTGGATCGTCCTTGGTCTTTCCTTCGAGACCGAAAATGGTTCCACTGATGTTGTCGTACACATTCTTCTCAATGTGCATGACATCTAAGGTATACCTTATTCTCGATGTGCTCCAGTACGACAGCTCCCAAAATATACTCAAGTGAGTCCAACACAGTTTCTCTCTAGTTGCTCTGGGCTTGAACTTGTGATGCAAACTCTGAACAGGATAGTCATGAGAGAGGATACTGCTATATATCTCATCCCCAGACCAAGAGCGTGGTGCTTCCCTTAAATCAACCTTCCCATTAAACTTATCTGTTGCTTGACGCCATGGATGCGTCCGGAGTAGCCATCTGTGGTGACCATGGTATGCCATTCTCCCTGTCAAGTTGTTTGAATCAACATCTTCTAAACAAAGGGGACATGCTTTGTAGCTTTTTGTCTGGATGCCTCCCAATATCCTTAATCCGAGAAAGTCGCTAATGGTTGATAGGAGCATAAAATGTGACGTTCTTAATGTGTTTTACCCTTCATTTAGACTTTGCTTAACCCTTAATATTGTTAAATCGAGTCATATTATAGAATCGTGAGCTTTGGTAGAAGTTATATAAAAAATGTGCTAAGTATAGGAAATTTACAGAAATTTGAGAAAGTGCTTAACATAGAGTCTTTGAAATGTCTTGTTGATTCTGTAAAGCTTCCTTGATGCTTTTGATGGATTTTTCTTCTCTTATGAGCAGTAGACATCCTGAGGATTGAGGAATGGAAGGAGTTATACCAATAGGAGCAAAAGAACTAGCCAAGAGTTGCATTGGAAAATTCTGCCGCAATGCAGTTTGTTCCAGTAATTTCCTGGGAACATCATCCAACGTCTAGAATTTCTCCAGGACAGACCACGAGGAACTAGAAGACGTTCTATACATGCATGGAAAGCTCTACGAGTCTAGTTTCTACAGAACTTGGAATCGCATCAAAAGTTGCCCTGAGGAGAGAGTTATGCCAGTTGCAATGTAGGAAGGTCACTGCCCTGCCGAACAGGGGAACCTACTGCCCATTTTCACACTTTTCTGTATTTGTGCACCAAAATGGAATCCAAATGCATCAATCAAGAGTTGTTAATCCACATGAAGCATATGAGAGTCGACCAAGCGAAAATGAAGTGCAGAATATGAATAAAAAAGTTTCCCTAGTCCAAGCAGGAAAGTTGCCGATTCTAAAGAAAGTTGTTCCGGTTGAGCTAGGGAGGCTTACAGCCGATCCATTGGACTTTGATCCATCAAACATTGATTGCGAAATCCATTAAGGAGTCCAAGACGTCCATAGCAGCCGATCCATGAAGAAAATTGGACAGAAGATTCAAGAAGAATGAAGACTTGGCCGGCAAGAATCCTATTCTTACTCGGTTTAGGTTTTCTGAAACCTAGTTGCTGCCGGATTTGCACAACCTTTCCCCTCTATATAGAGGACAACTTCTATACAGAAAAATTGTCACATTCTAGCACAAGCAAAGTACAAAGAGCTCTACCAAAGTTCAGCCAAAAATCCTACATAGAATAGCTAGGCGAAACACATCTCCACCACCACCAAAAATACCTTATCTGATAGGAGCACAATGTGCGACGATATTATATGCTTATGCCCTCGTTTATGCTTTGTTTAACCCTTATTTGTCTAAGATTGAGTCATAATGTAGTTAGTGTCAATTTTGGTAGAGTTTTGTGAAAAATGGTTAAGAATCCGAAAAATGACTAAGTTTGAGAAATCTGGAAAATAGTGTAAAATATGTCTTTTTCGTGATTTTGAGATGAGCAAAAGTATGATCTATCCTTGTCCGAATTCTATGAAATTTGGCATTCTTAATATTCATATGCTGAGGAATGTTGAGTTAAAATTTCAGATCAATCGGAGTTCGGGAAGTCACCCAAAAGTTGGCTGCAAAACAGCAGTCCGAGCATTTCAATCCAGGGGCTTCCAGGATATTCCTGGGACTTTGGCCCAACTTCGAAAAATCATTCCCGACGATTCACAAGGAATTTGATAGAGATATTTTATGGGGAGATGGCTATATGTGTCTAGTTTATCTGAGACTTGGAATCGCATCAATTGGACTCCGAGAAGGGAGATATGTCGGATTTACTGGAGCAAGGTCATTCCAGCCGAGTTGCTGCCGGTCTTCTGTTCTTGCGGGTTTGGGGCATTTTTCCATGGACCAAGCTCACCAAATGGAGTTGTCAAGCCTACACAAGAAGTTCATGAAGCATTGCAGCCCATTCCTTGAAGAAAATCAGAAAAAGAAGTTTCCTAGAAGAACCAAGAAAGGAAGAAACCAAAACCTTGTTGCACAAGGATTGCCTTTGCCGATTTGGACTAGGTTTTCTACCTAGGGTTTCTGCCGAATTTGCCTCTATATATAGCCATGTTTTCCTACAGAAAAATCATCTCATCTCAAGCATAAACACAAGGCCTAAACTCTACCAAAATTCCCCAAAGATCCTAGACAAAAACCTAAACCGAAAACCACCTTCACCTCACTTCAACCAAGTTTTTGCTTTGCTGAACCTTGGACTTTTTGCCTCCATAACCTACTGCCGACGTGACTCACTGCCGTGCAGCCTCACCCCAGCCTCCATACTTCGCCGGATCCACACGACGTGAAGCTCTCAAGGTGTCTCAAAGTGTGATCCACTCCCTTCTTCGGTTTAGTACTTTTTGTTTAGTTATGTTTAAGTTTTGTCTATGAAACACTCATGTATGTTTGGTGTTGGTTTATATGTCTATGTATGAATCAATTTTGGTTTTATGAATTGTATGTTAAAGATTTGTTTGAATCGATGCTTAGATTTAAGTTTAGGTTTCGACAAGAACAATGATTTTGCATGCTAATTTGTAATATGTAACTTGTGGATTTCGTATGTATGGATAATTAGGGCAGTGGTATTAGAAGCATGTTTATGATTTTAATTGGTTAGTAATCTAAGGGTGTGACTTAAAAACCGAAGCATTAGTATTGGCTGGAAGCATGTAAATCTAGATGTTAGGTTTCATCTAACCCGAGTTATAACGAATAAAACTATAGGCCTAACGGTTGTTTTGATTTGTTGTGCTCACTTAGGGTATAACCTTAGCTAAAACTTGCATGTTAAATAAGATAATTGACAACCTTGCTTATTTGCATGTTTTCGATTTTAGACTCTTGTGCTTAAATGTTAAAACGCTTAAAACCGGATTAGCATAAACTTTAGGATCGAAGGCGAATAGCATGATCTTAAAACATTAGATGTCTAACAATTGGTTAAAAGGCTAATCGCTCTAATTGTGGTCGAAACTAAGTTGAGTCTTGAACATGCTGAATACTTGTCTCTTACCTTCTTGCATGTAAATCTACATGTTAAAGAGTCTTTGGTGTTAAATGTTTTGTGAGAGATGATGATCACTTGTATATAGTAGTTTAGGTTTATTTTCGTGTCTTGGATATAGAGGCAGCCTTTGCTGCCGATCCTATCTCAATCCCCCTTGATTTCGTGTGAATATGTATATATGTATATAAGTGTGACAATTGTCTGCATATATGTTTGTGAATATTTGTGTTAACATTCTCATGTTTCAGGTACCCTTAATCCCCGGCTAGAACGATCCCTACTTATTCTATACTACTAACGATTGCAGGGTTTATTATTGCATGCGAGCTCAGGCTCACATCAATTTTTGGCGCCGTTGCCGGGGATTAAAAAATCTTGTTTTATGTGAATGTTAAACTGTGTTAATATTTGTGATGTAAAGTTTGATAACAATCTGTGTCTCTAACTTTAACGTATACTTATATATCCTAACTCTCTAACATGACGTTCTAACTCTTGTATTTCTTTTTTCTCTTCTAACCTTGAAAAATTTGTTGAAATTGTAGCTTGTATGAAATTGTATATTCTTGAATTTTAGTTTTTTTGTTTTTGTTCGATTTTATGTGTCTTGTGCGTGTGCTGATTGAATTGAAAAGAAAAAAAGTACAGAAAATACCAAGTTCTGCCCAAAGCAGAATTCCGGCAGTACTGTATGTCAATTTTGAATGGCTGCCGTTTTCAGCTCACAAAACCTGGGATACTGAGCCATACACCGTTGGAAAGGTCTCTGAGTCTACTTTCTGTAGGATTTTACAGAAGCGAATTTGGAGTTTCGAGCTGCTCCCAGTTTCAATTTGAGTGCACGAAGGTCAATCTGGCGAAGCAGAAAACTGGGCAGATCAATAGGTCCGATTAATGGCCAAACAAAGAGTACTTCTGCTGATCCGATTGAGGCGAATTTTATACCGTCGGAAAGCTCTGTGTGTCCACTACAACATTTATTCATAACACTTTTGCATTAGGATAGTGAAGCACACCCAAAATCAGGCCTCAAGAGAAGCAGACACGTCTGCCGAGAGAAGCTTGCCTGCCAAGAAAATCCTACTGCCGAGAGGGGCTGCTGCCCCAACTGCGGAGCTGCACATGGCATGATGAACACACAACACACATGGTGAGAAGTCTAAGTAATGGACTATAAACACAAAGCGCTACTTGGGAGGCAATCCAAATCGATCAAAGAAAAGTGAAGGAGCCATCACCGAGAGTTTGAAATTTCTTAACCCTTCTCTTTTCCTTTGGTTTGTGATGATATGTTGGAATATGTTAGACAATTGCATGCTTAGGAAATTCGTTGATATTGTTTTGTGCTTACATTGAGGACAATGTAATTTTCTAAGTGTGGGGTAGGATAACGTATTCCGTTTATGTTTTCGTGTGCTTAGTTTAGAAAAGAAAATTTCAGAAAATTGTTCCACAAAAATAGAGTGTTTAAATTTGTTTGTTTCGAGTCTTAGGATGCCCCTAATATGTCAATGATGTTTTTCTCCTCTTTGCATACATAGATGATGGTTGTGCATACTTATAAAATTGTAAGTTTCATGGATTATGTGCATTGGTAGGAGCATGTAGGACTTGTTGATTAATAAGCATGCATGTTTTAGCTAGTTTATTTCGATTATAACCTATGTGAGCTTTAGTGCCAAATTGCTTTCTTCTTGAGCGATAAAAAGATAAAATTCGATAGATTCATAAGAAGCATGAAACCTCATAATTCTTTGACTATTCGATGACTATGTGCCATAGCTTTTTAATGAACTCTAGTATGCTAGAACTTACTCTCGTTGATTTTCGAAACGTTTTTTTATCATAAAATACCTTGATTTTGAATGTGATTGAATAAAGATCATTTAGGTTTACCACCAAAGCCAAATAAAGCATGAGCCCTATTGGAGCCCGTCGTGGGACACCTTAGTTAACCCCTTTGAGCCTACGATTAGCCTTTTCTTTCATCACCCTTAAACACTTTCCATGAGCTTAGTATAGTGATGTCTTGACCATTGTGTGTCGGCAAAGCTTGATTTTTGAAGGAGTTTTTGCGGGAAGTGATGAAGAAGATCAAGTGTGGGGTAGACTTAGCTAGAAAAATATGTGAAAATTGTAATTGTGCCGTGCCTATGAGAAAACAAAAGAAGAAAAATTGAAATCGGACAAAAAGAAAAGAAAAGAAAAGAGAAAAATCAAGTCCGAAAGAAAAGAAAAGAAAGAGGCACGGTTTCAAAAGAAAATTTGGCTAAGTCTAATTGTTGTGAATTTAGAGTTTTTGTTTGCATGTGAAGGTCTACTATTGTTATATTTTGACCTTTGTTCGTATTCACTATGTTGTGGGGAAGTAAAGAATGAAGGAAGGGTCCAACAAGATGAAATTTGACCCTTTCGGCGAGAAGACATAAGGAGATCGAGCTTTGCTAAAGGCCTTAGTGACGTTTTGAGCTTCCTTATCCAAATAGCGAATACCTCTTAGCCTAGCCCCATTACAACCTTATTATTGATCTTTTTCATGATTCTTAAGATGGTTAAATTTGATTGTGGAGACTATCTCAAGAGTAAGCATATGGTTTTGGTTCATTGGTGCATATAGTTATCATATGAGGTTTTTCCATCAAAATTTCACAAAGTGCTTTCGTTTCTTTGATATATGCAAGTCACTCTTTGTAATTCATGATCTTTCGCTTGCATATACTTATGTGTGAATAACCATGCTTCGAGAGAAAAGAAGAGAGTATGCCTAGTGAGGTGATTTGAATTAGCTTAACATGTTTACATGCTCACCTTTTTGCTCTTAGATGTTCATATTGATGTTACATGTTCATGAAGCTTGGAATTTTCGTGCTTCGCATTCTCATGCATTAACTTGAAAGCTATGTGTACATACGAGGCTGAGACAAATTGTTAGGGGCAATAGTTTGTTTAGAGTCGTAGTTTAATTTAGTTTGCTAAGGGACTAGCAAAGGATAAGTGTGGGGTAGTTGATAGGAGCACAATGTGCGACGATATTATATGCTTATGCCCTCGTTTATGCTTTGTTTAACACTTATTTGTCTAAGATTGAGTCATAATGTAGTTAGTGTCAATTTTGGTAGAGTTTTGTGAAAAATGGTTAAGAATCCGAAAAATGACTAAGTTTGAGAAATCTGGAAAATAGTGTAAAATATGTCTTTTTCGTGATTTTGAGATGAGCAACAGTATGATCTATCCTTGTCCGAATTCTATGAAATTTGGCGTGCTTAATATTCATATGCTGAGGAATGTTGTGTTAAAATTTCAGATCAATCGGAGTTCGGGAAGTCACCCAAAAGTTGGCTGCAAAACGGCAGTCCGAGCATTTCAATCCAGGGGCTTCCAGGATTTTCCTGGGACTTTGGCCCAACTTCGAAAAATCATTCCCGACGATTCACAAGGAATTTGATCGAGATATTTTATGGGGAGATGGCTATATGTGTCTAGTTTATCTGAGACTTGGAATCGCATCAATTGGACTCCGAGAAGGGAGATATGTCGGATTTACTGGAGCAAGGTCATTCCAGCCGAGTTGCTGCCGGTCTTGTGTTCTTGCGGGTTTGGGGCATTTTTCCATGGACCAAGCTCACCAAATGGAGTTGTCAAGCCTACACAAGAAGTTCATGAAGCATTGCAGCCCATTCCTTGAAGAAAATCAGAAAAAGAAGTTTCCTAGAAGAACCAAGAAAGGAAGGAACCAAAACCTTGTTGCACAAGGATTGCCTTTGCCGATTTGGACTAGGTTTTCTACCTAGGGTTTCTGCCGAATTTGCCTCTATATATAGCCATGTTTTCCTACAGAAAAATCATCTCATCTCAAGCATAAACACAAGGCCTAAACTCTACCAAAATTCCCCAAAGATCCTAGACAAAAACCTAAACCGAAAACCACCTTCACCTCACTTCAACCAAGTTTTTGCTTTGCTGAACCTTGGACTTTTTGCCTCCATAACCTACTGCCGACGTGACTCACTGCCGTGCAGCCTCACCCCAGCCTCCATACTTCGCCGGATCCACACGACGTGAAGCTCTCAAGGTGTCTCAAAGTGTGATCCACTCCCTTCTTCGGTTTAGTACTTTTTGTTTAGTTATGTTTAAGTTTTGTCTATGAAACACTCATGTATGTTTGGTGTTGGTTTATATGTCTATGTATGAATCAATTTTGGTTTTATGAATTGTATGTTAAAGATTTGTTTGAATCGATGCTTAGATTTAAGTTTAGGTTTCGACAAGAACAATGATTTTGCATGCTAATTTGTAATATGTAACTTGTGGATTTCGTATGTATGGATAATTAGGGCAGTGGTATTAGAAGCATGTTTAGGATTTTAATTGGTTAGTAATCTAAGGGTGTGACTTAAAAACCGAAGCATTAGTATTGGCTGGAAGCATGTAAATCTAGATGTTAGGTTTCATCTAACCCGAGTTATAACGAATAAAACTATAGGCCTAACGGTTGTTTTGATTTGTTGTGCTCACTTAGGGTATAACCTTAGCTAAAACTTGCATGTTAAATAAGATGATTGACAACCTTGCTTATTTGCATGTTTTCGATTTTAGACTCTTGTGCTTAAATGTTAAAACGCTTAAAACCGGATTAGCATAAACTTTAGGATCGAAGGCGAATAGCATGATCTTAAAACATTAGATGTCTAACAATTGGTTAAAAGGCTAATCGCTCTAATTGTGGTCGAAACTAAGTTGAGTCTTGAACATGCTGAATACTTGTCTCTTACCTTCTTGCATGTAAATCTACATGTTAAAGAGTCTTTGGTGTTAAATGTTTTGTGAGAGATGATGATCACTTGTATATTGTAGTTTAGGTTTATTTTCGTGTCTTAGATATAGAGGCAGCCTTTGCTGCCGATCCTATCTCAATCCCCCTTGATTTCGTGTGAATATGTATATATGTATATAAGTGTGACAATTGTCTGCATATATGTTTGTGAATATTTGTGTTAACATTCTCATGTTTCAGGTACCCTTAATCCCCGGCTAGAACGATCCCTACTTATTCTATACTACTAACGATTGCAGGGTTTATTATTGCATGCGAGCTCAGGCTCACATCATTATCCATACCTAAGCCGCCTTCACCGGATCAACACAAGTTTGAAACCTCAAAGGTGTCTACAAAGTGTGATCCACCCCCTACTTTCAGTTTAGTAAATTATTTTTATATAGTTATGCTTATTTTTGTCTATGAAACTTGTATGAATTCTTAGTTTCGGATTGCATGTCTATGTGTAAAACGATTTGAGTTTTGGTTTTATAATTTATATTTTCATGTTCATGTTGATTACTTGGTTTTTCAAACATAGGATACGAATTGCATGTTAAAATTGTAAATAAAATATGTAACAACATAGTAACTAGGTAATCGGCAAGCATGTTAATTTAGTTTTAAATTTGTCTTGGTTTGTTCTTTAAATTCGTGTGCCTTAAAGATCGGTGTTCTATGCAATTGGAATGTGTAGGACATTGATCTCATTTAGCCAAAATATGCACAAGTCAAATTAACGAGTTGATTGGTTTGGTTCGTGTTGTTTGTTTAGGGCTAGAGTAATTTAAAGAACATACTTGTCTAATATAAAGAGTGACGCCTTACATGTTAACTTGTTTCCAACTAAAAAGACTTGTGTTTAATTGCTTTTCATGATTGTTTTCATCTATAGGAGTTCTCAATTATGGCTAGTATAACTTTAGAATTAAATCTATAGGATGATTTTGAAGTACTTATGAAAGTCTTAATCGATTAGTAATATTAACCTATAGGGAGCTAATTTGGTTGGAACTAAGTTGAGTCTAGAACACTTTAATATTGTTGTCGTGAGTCTTGTTTGCTTGATTGTTTTGTGTGCTAAACTTTGTGTGAAAGATGTCGACCAACTTGTATATATTAGTTTTAGGATTTAATTTCGTGCCTAGTTATTTAGGGCAACTTATTGCCGAACCTCATCTAAATTCCCCATGATTTCATTTCATTGTTTGTGTATAATTGTGAATATGTGTTTCTAACCTTTTACATGTCAGGTACCCTTGATCCCCGGATAGAACGATCCCTACTTGCTTTATACTACTAACGTCTTTTGTAGGGTATTATTTGCGCGTGTTATCACCCAGGTTATGGCACCCGTCAATTTTTGGCGCCGTTGCCGGGGATTATAAAAGCTTGATATGTTTTAATACTAATTGTTTTGTATAAATTTCGTATGTTGTAAATATTTTATTGGAAATTTTGTTGTAAAGTACAAATATACTTCGGCATGTAGAGTTTAAATTTTCAAAAATTTGTATGATGTTGCCAAATGTGCTATGATGTAATAACTTAGTTAAATTGGTAGGAGGCTTAGAGGTTTATTTGTGTTGAGTTTTCTTTGAGTTTTGAGGGGAAGAGGAATAGGTAAGGTCACTTTTGTTGATATTAGCCTTAACCCTTCATGTTATCTTTTTAGGTCTCATGAGGTTGAGGGCGGCTTTTATTGACACTTGTGGTATTGTCAACACGAGGTTCTTAACTGAGTAAGGGACAAACGGTTCGCCTATTAGTGTGTGTTGTCCCGACTTAGACTCAAAGGTTTGTCAAATTAGATCTCAGAGGCCCACAAACTGTTTTCTCTTCTCTTTTGAAGAGGGGCGATAGGGCACTTGTCCTCCGTGGTTACCAACAAATGAGTTTTGCCTTGAGCTATTTTTGGATGACACGCCTAGCCTTCTGAAACTACGGAACTTTGTGTCTAGACGATAACACCTAGGCCGCATGTCCACCGAGCTTCAAAACTTAGAATGAATTCAGCATGAGTGAGCCTTGAGGCTTGAAACAAAACATTTTGTGAGGTTCGAACTCTCGAGGTATATCAGATAAATCATGACACTACCGGGGGCTGCACTAGTCCATTGCACCGTTATCTCCTTTGCTCCACGTACTTTGAGAGTTTGAACAAGCTTAAAAGCAATTAGACTTAGAAATTTCGACATCACCATAAATTTTCGTATCCTTGCTCTCTTATTGCCATGTATATCTCTTCTTTGCCGTGTGAAATTGCTTGAAATATGTTTGAAATTGCCAATGCCATGGCTTGTAATTGCCTTGTATATTCTTGCTGACTATTTGTCTTCAATGATTCTAACTTGCTTCTTGTTGAAAAATTTCAGAATAGTGCATGTCCGAGTTTAATCTTTGGACAAGAGACCACCGCGGACGCTTGCAACGAATCAACGAAGACCTCGCCCTTGCTATCATAACGCCATTTCCCCCATCCGACACCCTTAGCTCGGCATCATCACCATCACCACCTTCTAGCCCTAGTTCAGCCTCTCTAGTTACTTCATCGTGTGATCTTGATATAGAGGGACCCGAACTTGAGACTTTTGCCGAGACTCCCTTGCAAGATTTCGTTTTCAACTTTGCTGAGCCACCAATCATAACTCCAATCCGTACTCAAAATGGTCATGTCACAGGAGGAGGAACCGCACCCGCAAACATCATTTTCCATCCATGTGCAACCGTAAAAAGTGGGAGGTTTGAATTGAAAAGTGGATTTCTCCACCAATTGAGGCCATATCACAGCTTGGCGGGAAAGGATCCGAATAAGCATCTTCAGTGGTTCAATTTTACCACCGAAAGCATGTGCCATACAAGTGCCGACATTCAATACTTCAAGATGAAGGCATTTCCGTTTTCACTTGAAGATCAAGCCAAGGAGTGGCTATTTGAGGTGTCAACTGGTCGTATCACATCGTGGGAGACGATGGTGAATGAGTTTCTACTCAAGTATTATTCGGCATCTCGTATCACTGATTTGAGGAAGCAAATCACGAGCATTCGGCAAGGAGGAGATGCGACGTTTTCTGACTACTACAAGAGGTATAAAACCCTCGTTGCTTTGTGTCCGTCTCATGGCATTAGAGAGGGACTACTTCTTCAGTATTTCTATGAGGGCTTGCGTCTCATGGAGAGAGAGTTCCTAGATTCGGCGGCTCAAGGTTCGTTCCTTGAGCTTGATCCTACACCAGCCAAGAACTCGTTGGAGATCCGAGCATTAAATAGTCAACAATTTGGCATGTCGCGAGACAATGCCTTGAAGCACAAAGTGAATGAGATTACATCAAGTTCGGCATTGGAGAATAAGGTAGACAAGCTCTCGGATATGGTTGTAAGTCTAATGCGAGGAAGGAGACCACAAGTGTGTGGAGTTTGTGCTGAGAATCATGAAACCGAGCAATGCCCTCAATTTGGATTAATTGAGGAAGAGGTGAATGTCGTTGGATTTCAAGGAGGACAAAGGTTCGGCAACTTCAATCCGAGGTTCAACGATCATCCGAACTTTAGATGGTCAAATAATGACAACATCTAAAGGCCACCGAATGGAGCTCCATACCAACCAAGAGCACCCTTTGTGTCGAGATAGCCTTTTCAGCCGAACCAAGGGCCGAGCCAAGCTATGCAACCGAACAACCAAGCCATGTCGTTTCAACTTATGCCGAATAAGGCTCAAACCGCACCAAGCAACCCCAACTATGATGCATTGATTCAATCTCTTTCGAGTGCAACTCAAGTATTGCTCGCGGGACAACAAACGCACTCGAAAGACATAGCCGAGTTGAAGACTCAAATGGGGCAAGTTGTGGACTTTATGGGAAAAATCACCGAGCAAGGAAAGCTTCCGGGAGGTGTTATTAAAACTCCAGGCCATGATCATGCTAAAGTTATCACAACACGTAGTGGTAGAGTGTTGAATGAGCCACGAGCAAGAATTCCAAAGAAGGTGACATTCGGCACAATTTTAGAGGAAGAAGATGCAACCGGCACCGATTCTGCCGAAGCTGCCGAGCAGGCTGGTCTGCAGCCTGTCGATGCTGCCGACGCTGCTGCGTGCCACTCTGCCGTGCGCAATGTTGTGCAGCCTACCGATAGGGCTGCAGCCGAGTGTGCTGCTGCCGAGAAAGAGAAGAAAGCTGCCGAGAAAGAAGCCATGCGCAACGAGCTAGAGAAAGATCCCGCAACTTCGTTGAAGGAGAGTGTACCGATCAAAGCCGATAAGGGAGGGGTGCCGAACTCATGCATTCCCTTCCCTTCTCGATTTACAAAATCAAAGAAGGATAAGTCCGACGAGGAAGTGTTGGATATTTTCCGGAAAGTAGAAGTGAACATCCCATTGTTGGAGTGTATAAGGCAAGTGCCTAAGTATGCAAAGTTCCTCAAAGAGCTTTGCACGACAAGGAGACATACCAGGGAGACACGTGTGGTGACTATGAGCGAAACGGTGTCGGCCGTTATTCAAAGAAAGTTGCCACCAAAGATGAAAGATCCGGGGAGTTTCAACGTGCCATGTGTGATCGGCAACACACGTTTCGATGATGTCATGCTCAACTTGGGAGCATCGATAAATGTCATGCCACTCAATGTGTATCAAACTTTGAGTATAGGGCCTCTAAAGAAGGACAATGTCATCATTCAACTTACGGATCGATCAACGTGCCATGTGTGATCGGCAACACACGTTTCGATGATGTCATGCTCAACTTGGGAGCATCGATAAATGTCATGCCACTCAATGTGTATCAAACGTTGAGTATAGTGCCTCTAAAGAAGGACAATGTCATCATTCAACTTGCGGATCGATCAAGTAAGTATCTGTAGGGCTATGTAGAGGATGTGCTTGTACAAGTGAACCACCTAATCTTTCCGGCCAATTTCTATGTGGTAGAGATGGAAGACTCGCCAGTTAATAGCACTCAATTGCTATTAGGCCGGCCATTCATGAGGACGGCACACACGAAGATCGACGTTGCCGAAGGCAACTTGACAATGGAGTTTGATGGTGATGTGATTAAGTTCAATGTATTCGACGCCATGAAGTATCCGGTTGTCAAGGAGGAAGAATGCCGAGCTATTGAAGTTATTGAGGAGGTCGAGCGAGTCATGGCATAGCAACAAACCATAGAGCAAGGGACAGGATTTGACAAGAAGGGAGAACGAATCACGCAAGAAGAAGAAGAGTGGTGAAAGACAAAAACGTTTGCATCTCCCCATGATGAAGGTAGTGAAAGACGAAATCATCAAACTACTTGATTGTGGGGTGATTTATCCAATCTCGGATAGCAAGTGGGTCTCACCGGTGCAAGTAGTGCCAAAGAAGAGTGGTGTAGCAGTGGTGAGGAATGAGAAAAACGAGCTTGTGCCCCAAAGACTTGTGACCGACCATCGCATATGCATCGATTATAGGAAGCTAAATGTGACAACAAGGAAGGATCACATGCCTTTGCCGGTCATGGATCAAATGTTCAAAAGGTTAGCTGGTCGTGAATTCTATTGTTTTCTTGATGGATATAGCGGCTACAACCAAATCATGATACACCCAGATGATCAAGAGAATACCACTTTCACTTGTCCATTCAGCACCTTTGCATATCGAAGGATGCCGTTCGGCCTATGCAACGCACCTGGCACGTTTCAACGATGTATGTACAACATCTTCTCCGACTTTATTGAAAATAAGATCGAAGTCTTCATGGATGACTCTAGCGTATATGTACGCGACTTCGACTCATGTTTAGAGAACTTGGAGGAGATACTAGAAAGGTGTGTAGAGACCAACCTTGTGCTTAATTGGGAGAAGTGTCACTTCATGGTGACGCAAGGTATTGTGCTTGGTCACATAATTTCAGCAAAAGGCATTGAGGTAGACAAAGCCAAAGTGGAGCTCATTCAACACTTGCCTTTGCCAAAGAATGTGAGAGACGTGAGAAGCTTCCTTGGCCATGTCGGATTCTATCGATGATTTATCAAAGACTTCTCCAAGGATGCAAAGCCATTGAGTAACTTGTTGTAAAAGGATGTGCCGTTTGAGTGGAGTGAAGCATGTGAGAAAGCCTTCAATTGTCTGAAGGAAGCCTTGTGTTCAGCACCAATCTTGCCTACATCGAATTGGGAGCTACCATTTGAGCTCATGTGTGACGCCTCAGACTATGCATTGGGAGCCGTACTCGGCCAAAGGATAGAGAAGAAGTCAAATGCCATCTATTATGCCTCGAGAACTCTCAACGATGCTCAACTCAACTACTCCACAACCGAGAAAGAACTCTTAGCGGTACTTTTTGCTTTAGAAACGTTTAGATCATATCTACTAAACTCTAAAGTGATCATGCCGGTTTGAGATGTCTCATGACAAAGAAGGATGTGAAACCAAGACTCATTCGATGGATTCTCTTACTTCAAGAATTCGACATAGAGATCAAAGACAAGAAAGGAAGTGAGAATGTTGTAGCCAACCATTTGAGCCGAATTGTGAAAGACGAAGACGAGCTACAACTTCTTGAGACATTCCCGGATGAGCAACTATTTTGGCTTGATACGACACAAGAACCTTGGTATGCTGACATTGCCAATTACCTTGCAATTCGTTACTTTCCAAAAGGGATGCCGAGCCACCTCAAGAACAAGATCAAAAAGGAAGCTCAACACTACTTATGGGATGAGCCGTACTTATGGAAGCAATGTAGTGACCAAGTTATTCGACGGTGCATACCGGAAGAAGAGCATCGATCCATTCTTGCCTTTTGTCATAGCGAAGCGTGTGGAGGACACTTCAGACCAAAGAAGACGGCTTTGAAGGTACTAAGTTATGGAGTTCGATTCGGCCGGCCTTCATAGGAAGCTTCAACTCAACGAACTTGAAGAAATACGCAATGAAGCTTATGATGCCACATGGATATACAAGGAGAAGACTCGAGCCTACCATGACAACATGATTCAAGGGAACAAGTTTGAAGTTGGACAAAAAGTGCTCTTATTCAATACACGACTTCGACTTTTTCCTGGTAAGCTACGCTCTCGATGGGTTGGACCCTTCATTGTCACTCAAGTTTTTCCCCATGGAGCCATTGAGATTCATAATAAAGACACGGGTGGAACCTTCAAAGTAAATGGCCACCGACTCAAGCCTTACTATGAGCCTTTCGATGAAATACACGAGGAGATATTTATCAAAGATGCATCGCAAGAGAAACAACATGCCACTGCCGAGCGTAGCACTTTCGAACCACGCGCTGCCGATACTGCAGCCCCTGTCGCAGCGCAGCCCTGCATGCATGCTGCTAACGCTGCCGATATTGCTAACGCTACGCTATAGTCTTACAGATCTTCCGAGAGCGCTGTCGAGGACCCCTCGAAGCTTGACACCGACGCTGCCGATACGCAGAGCCTGCCAATAGTGCCTATAGCAGCCCTGCCGATGCACACTACCTATAGCAGCCCTGCCGATGCAGCATGCAACGCTGCCGAGCAGCTTGCACACCTTACCACCGAAGTCAATTGCATTGACACTAATGCTGCCGGTAGCATGGCAAACGCTGCCAAAACGGAGAATGTGTTTCAAACTCTCCTCATCGACCTTCTAGCCTCCGAGCTCCATTATTTTGGACAATGATGAACACAACACACATGGTGAAAACTCTAGGCTAAGGACTTTAAATACTTAAGCGCTAATGGGGAGGCAACCCCATACATCCAAGAAAAACGAAGGAGCCATCAACGCAAGTTTGAAATTTCTTAATCCTTCTCTTTTTCATTGGTTTGTGATGATATGTTGGAATTTGTTAGCTTGTCGTATGCTTAAGAATTACAGGTTATAGTTTTATGTTTACATTGAGGACATTGTAATTTTCTAAGTGTGGGGTGGGATAACGTATTCCGTTTATATTTTCGTGTGCAAAGAAAATTTCAGAAAATTGTTCCACAAAAATAGAGTGTTTAAATTGTTTATTTCGAGTCTTAGGATGCCCCTAAAGTAGTCAATGATGTTTTTCTCCTCTTTGCATACATAGATGATAGTTGTGCATACTTTAAAAATTATGAGTTTCATGGATAATGAATATTGGTAGGAGCATGTAGGACTTGTTGATTGATAAAGCATGCATGTTTTAGCTAATTTGGTTCGATATAAACCTTGTGAGCTTTAGAGCCAAATTGCTTTCTTCATGAGTGTAAATTTCTGAAAATTTCGAACATGCTTAGTTTAGAACCTCATTATTCTTTGCATATTCAATGACTATGTGCCATAGCTTTTTAATGAACTCTAGAATGCTAGAACTTACTCTTGTTGATTTTCAAAACGTTTTCATCATAAAATACCTTGATTTTGAAAGTGATTGAATAAAGATCTTTTAGGTTCACCACCATAGCCAAATAAAGCATGTGCCATATTTGAGCCCGTCGTGGCACACCTTAGTAAACCACATTGAGCTTATGTTTAGCCTTTTCTTTCATCACCCTTAAACACTTTCCATGAGCTTAGTATAGTTATGCCTTTACCTTTTCTCAAAGTCTTGGCAAAGCTTGATCTTTGAAAGAGTTTTCGTGTGAAGTGATGAAGAAGAACAAGTGTGGGGTAGACTTAGCCATGAATATGTATGAAAAATGTATGGGCCAAATGCCTTAGAAAAAGAAAAGAAAAGTTTTTGCTCGGAAAAGAAAAGAAAAGAGAAAAAGAAAGCATCCGAGAGAAAAGAAAAGAATTGCATAGGCACGGTTCGATTGAAGCATGGTTTTAAGTCTTGAAAAATATTTTGCAATGTTTTGGGAGTTAAGAATGAAGGAAGGGTCCAACAAGAAGAAATCTGGCCCTTGGTGAGAAGACATAAGGAGAATCGAGCTTTGCTAAAGGCCACGGTGACGTTTTTAGCCTCCTTATCCTAAATATCGAACATCTCTTAGCCTAGCCCCATTACATGCCCTTTATTGATATTTTTCATGATTCTTAAGATGGTTAAAATTGATTTGTGGAGATTATCTCAAGAGTAAGCATATGGTTATGGTTTATTGGTGCACATAGTTGTTAAATGAGGTTTTCCATAAAAAAAAATTCACAAAGAGTTTTTTTTTTTTTTTTCATGATTTATGCAAGATACTCATCGTAATTCATTATCTTTCTCTCTCTTGCATATACTTATGAGTGAATGCCATGCTTCGAGTGAAAAGAAGAGAGTATGCCTAGTGAGGAAACTCAGATTAGCTATACATGTTTACATGCGTATGTGTTGCTCCTATATGTTAATATTGATGTTACATGTTCATGAAACTTGAAATTTTCGTGCTTAGCATTCTCATGCATCAACTTGAAAGCTATGTGTTCATACGAGCCTGAGACGAATCGTTAGGGGCAATAGTTTGTTTAAAGTCGTAGTTTAATTTAGTTTTGCTAAGGGATTAGCAAAAGATAAGTGTGAGGTCGTTGATAGGAGTATAAAATGCTACGTTCTTAATATATTATTCCCTTCATTTATATACACTACCAGAAAAAAGAGCATTACCGACGAAAAAAAAAAACGCCCGACGACATACTTTTTTCGTCGGCTATTCCCAAGAATGGCCGACGATTTTTTATTTCGTCGCTAAAAATAAAAAATTGTCGGCTATTCCACAAGAATGGCCGACGATTTTATCTTTCGTCCCTAAAAAATATTTTTCGTCGGCTATACCCCAAGTGGATGAATATCTACAGTACACTTCTTCGTTGTTGGAGGAGGGTCATCGTAATCCTACCAATCACCGTAAGGTCCGAAGTATCCTCAAAGATCTAGGGCTTTCCTACATTAAGATCCATGCATGCGCATTTGACTGCGTTCTCTTCTGGGGTAAAGATGCAGAAGGGAATGACCTTGCTAGCCTTGACGCATGTCCGATATGTCAGTCTGACCGATATAAGTTGACGGGAGCAGGCAATAGGAAACCTGTGAAAGTGCTTCGGTATTTTCCGTTGAGAGATAGGCTTGAGCGGTTGTACATGTCAGAAACCACCGCAAAAGCTATGAGATGGCACGGTGAGGGGGACGCGGGAGACGCAGATATCATGACACACATCTCTGACGGAGCGGCTTGGAAGCATATAAACAATGAGTTTCCTCATTTTGCGTCAGATGTCAGAAACGTCAGGCTCGGGCTCTCAACCGACGGGTTCAACCCTTTCGGCACCATGAGTCTTTCATACAGTATATGGCCGGTGGTTTTGGTACCTTACAACCTTCCTCCGTGGATGTGCATGAAGAAGGAATATAAAATGTTGACGTTGTTGATTCCGGGGCCTGGTTACCCAGGGAAATGTCTCGATGTGTATATGAGACCATTGATTGAAGAGCTTAAGGTATTGTGGGACGTTGGTCATCCCACTTTTGACAAGTACAAGCAGGAGACGTTTCAGATGCATGCCATGGTTATTGGTACCATCAGTGATTTTCCTGCTTATGGGATGTTGTCGGGCAGCGTTGTTAGGGGATACAAGGCTTGTCTAGAGTGCCTCAGCGATTATGGGAGCACCCCTCATTGCAACAAGATATGCAGAATGGGTCATCGTGTGTTCCTTCCGGCGGATCACCACTGGCGTTACGAGTCCGCCGCATTTGATGGAACCGAAGAACACGGTGATCCTCCCAGAAGATGGACGGGAAGAGAAATTTTAGCAGTGCTTAATGAGTACGATTTTGGGCCCCTCAGCAATCATCCCGATATTGTAGCGGAAATACCTGAAAGACCTGAGGAGTACAAATTCTGGACACATAAGAGCATATTGTGGGAACTCCCGTACTGGTGTGAGTTGCTGATCCGTCACTTCCTAGACATTATGCACATAGAAAAAAATGTTTTTGAAAGTGTGGTGGGCACAACGCTGAACTTGGAGGGGAAGACGAAAGACGGTCATAAGGCTCGCACTGATCTGCAAAACATGAATATCAGAAAACAACTATGGTTGAAACAAGGGAAGAGAAAAATGCCTCAAGCTCCTTACACCGTCAAGCCTGAGCATAAACCAGAAATTTTCCATTGGATAAGTCGGGCCAAGTATCCTTCAGGCTTTGCTGGAAATATAGCCAAGTGTGTGAATAGACAATTCAACAATCTTTACGAGTTGAAAAGTCATGACAATCATATCCTGCTACAACGTCTCTTCCCTGTTTTCATTCGACCGTTCCTTCCCCGTCACGTTGTGGAGCCGTTAGTAGCGTTGGCAAGATTTTTCCAGAAGGTATGCACACGGGAAGTGAGAAAATCTGACCTCCGGGAAATGCAACAAGACATCGTTCATATCATGTGTAAATTTGAGATGATATTTCCTCCAAATTTTTTCGACATCATGCCTCACCTCATGATCCATCTTCCTCGGCAGTTGTTGCTTACCGGTCCTGTGCACTTCACTTGGATGTATCCGATGGAAAGGTACGTATTTTACACCTTATGTTAATTTCCTCATCAATATATGTGATATAGTATTAATGTATTATCATAACACTTTAAAAACTTGATTTATAGGCAACTTGGACAATACGGTGATTTTGTCCAAAACAGATCCGCACCTGAAGGATGTATAGCTGAAGCATATATTGCGCACGAGTGCGTCACCTACATGAAGCTGTATTTAGGAGCGTTACAGGAAAGCATACCGGAAGATGTACCTTCACAGTTCAATCTTTCCATACTCTCCGACGATGTTGTACTCGGTGGAAACATGCCAGTTTCCTACAAGTTGAAAGATTATGAGGTAGCCATTGCACATTGGTGGGTACTAATCAACTATCCAGAAGTTCAGTTTTGGAAGAACATGCATCTAAACTGTGAACAAGTAGGAGGTGATCTCGATTACCACAACCGGACATTCGCAGAGTATTTCGGCCGCTGGGTACGTAACTTTAACACTATTCTATACGTGTTTATATATTATTGTGTATAATTATTCATATTTATAGTTGATTCTGATGGTTGCAGATGGACCTTATTAAAAATGATAATCACCCAAATTGGTCGCACGAACTCAGACTTCTAGCGATGAGGCCGGTCTATTCAAAAGTTTATGCGATGTGCAAGGTGAATGGTGTGTTATTTCGATGTGAAGAGAGAGACCTCAGACTGAAAACACAAAATTCAGGGGTTATGGCACATGGTGGGGATGATGGAGTTGACTATTACGGTTTTCTTCATTCAGTTGTGGAACTGCATTACGGGGAAGGCATGAAAGTGCACCTTTTCAAGTGTAGATGGTTTGACACACGACCGCAGAGCATGAAAACCGATCAATACGGCATAAGTACTATGAACACTAGTACATCATGGTATGAGGACGATCCGTTCGTTTTAGCCACATGGGTGAAACAAGTGTTTTATCTTGATGATCTCGCCAAGGGGGACTCCTGGAAAGTAGTCAACACTATCCACCATCGCAACATTTACCGGGCGTCTACACTTGAAGTGGCTGAAGAGAACGAGGAAGGTGGCACCGCGTATCAAGAGCCCAACTTAAACGGTATTCCTGACTCCTCTTTTATTCGCCTAGACACGCCGGTGCGAATTCGACGTGAAGAGCCACTGCTTGTTGATGTTGATGGTGAGGAAAGACATAGATTACCCCTATCGAGCAATTCAGAAACCGAAGATGACTCATCTGATGATTCCGATTACAATCCGACGGATTAAGTAATTTAGATGATGTAATCCTTTCATTTGTAATCCACTCGATCATTTCTAATGAACGGGCGTGGGGATGAGCCTCCCAGCTAGGCTGGGTTCCAAACCCCTTAAAAAAAAATTTGAAATATGTTGACTGCTGGGTTTATGTTTTTTTTATGTTCAATTTTGGTTATATATGAACAGGACATATGGGTACGAGAGGTGTAACACAACTGATTTTTTTATTTTTTTCACAGAATAGCCGACGAAAAATGCATTATTTCGTCGGCTATACTAATTATAGCCGACGAAATATGCGTGATTTCGGCCAAAACTATATTGAAAAATACATATTTTATTTTAGACACAAAACGACAAAAGAATAGCCGACGAGTACTAGGTTTGATTTCGTCAGCTATTCTTTAAAAAAAAAAAAAACAGACCACCTTCCATTTTCTATCACTATCGACAACCCATTGCTTCATCCTTCAAATGCAAATGTGTCGTGAAATAAGATATGACCGAAATAATGAAATACGTATACGGTTGAAAAATGACACGATTCCGACAAAATCTGCGTGCCGAATGTTGCGGTTAACTGTTTTTTACTTCCGTTTTCCTATGGGTAGCCTCACGGTCGGTAAATATTTTGAGGAAAATTTTTATACGATTAGTTGCGTTTCATCGATTTGAAACTATTATCTGTTGAAGGTCAGGCCAAAAAACGTCATTTACACAGGCCAATTTCCATTTCTAAGCGTTTAAAGGGTTGACTCACCCGGTTGACCGTCCCGATCGAGCCTTTAACGTTGTCAGATGTAGTTGGATTTTTTTTCATACATGTATTTAATCTTAACGGTGATATCTGACGGTTGGAATAGATTTTCCAAACTTTTAGATTCAAAATCGGAACATATGCACTAATGTTCCTTAACTTGTTTACTAAGTGTTTAAGTGAATGTATAGTTTCAAATAGTTACTATATGTACACTCTTCAAATGCAAATGTGTCGTGAAATAAGATATGACCGAAATAATGAAATACATCTACGGTTGAAAAATGACACGATTCCGACAAAATCTGCGTGCCGAATGTTGCGGTTAACTGTTTTTTACTTCCGTTTTCCTATGGGTAGCCTCACGGTAGGTAAATATTTTGAGGAAAATTTTTATACGATTAGTTGCGCCTCATCGATTTGAAACTATTATATGTTGAAGGTCAGGCCAAAAAACGTCATTTACACAGGCCAATTTTCGTTTTAAAGCTTTTAGAGGTTTGACTTCGTAGGTTGACCAAAGGTTTAGCCGACGAATTCAAATATTTCGTAGGCTAAACTCTTGCGATCCGCTTATTGTCCGCCGTTGGATGGCTCAGATCCAACGGCTGTGCTTTTCCAAAGTATAGCCGACGAAATATTTGTATTCGTCGGCTAAACTCTTGCGATCCGCGCCTTTTCATTGTCCGCCGTTGGATGGGGGAGATCGGACGGCTGCTGAGCGCCTAAATTATAGCCGACGACATTCAAAGAATAGCCGACGACATTCAAAGTATAGCCGACGATATTAAAGATTTCGTCGGCTATAGTAAAGAATAGCCGATGAAATCTTTTTTAATCGTCGGCTATTCTATCGAGTATAAGTTTGAAACTGCCGAACCCTAACCTCCGTTTTCTGCATTTTTCCCATTTCTCCTCCGTTTTTCTGCTTTGCGATCCGCAGCGCCTCAGACAGATCCGCACCGCCCCTCTCCTCCTCCTCCTCCTCAAATCGACGACGAATTCTCCTCCTCCTCCTCCGATCCTATCCGGTAATATTTTTTTTTCAATTTAATTTAATTTAATAAATTATTATATATTTAATTGTAATTATATAAATGGTTATATATTTGTTATATATTTGTTAATAAATTTAATTTTAACAAATTGTTATATATTTGTTATATATTTTATTTTAATTATATAAATTGTTATACATTTAATTGTTATATAATAAATTGTTATATATTTGTTATATATTTGTTAATAAATTTAATTTTAACAAATTTTTATATATTTGTTATATATTTTATTTTAATTATATAAATTGTTATATAATAAATTGTTATATATTTGTTATATATTTAATTTTAATTATATAAATTGTTATATATTTGTTATATATTTGTTAATAAATTTAATTGTTATATATTTGTTATAATTTAGGTATATAAATTGTTATATATTTAATTTTAATTATATAATTGTTATATAAATTGTTAAATTAATTATATATATAAATTGGTAGTCTAATTATATATATATATATATATATATATATATATGTGAATAAAGAAATATAGTTATATTTGTATATAAATAGTTATATTTAGGTTAATGGTTAGTATTATTTAAAATGGCCGCGGCTGCAGATGGCCAATACATTCAGACAGTTCTTCGGAGGCCGTCGTTCCAGATCGAGAGGTTCTGGAAGTTCCGCCGGTTCCGCAGACTCCGACAGGACCCTTAGCCAGCCTGAGAGGACCACCAGCCAACCGCGGAGGAGTGTGGATTCCTCCCAGCCGCGGAGGACTGTGGATTCATCCCAGGCGGGGAGGAGTATGAGTTCTCGGCACCAGACCCTTCTCCAGGCGGGGCGGCCGTCGAGCAGTTCACTTCCGCCTGTCGGGCCAGATGCTCCGAGGTTCAGTCGGCAGCTATTTCAGGACGAGATAGATGCAGACGTTCCTCAGGTTCCTATGCCTGAGGTTCATCGGGAGCCGATGAGGAGTCCGATGACGTCTGCTGCCGACTCGACTGAGGGTCCTACTTTTCCAAACCAGCTCTACCTCCCGTACAACATTCCGGCGATACCGGAGGTCGACTATCGTGGTGTGCCCATATAGCCTGATATGCCTCAGTACGTGAGTGCTGCGGAGGCATACCAGCAGCAGCCATTTAAGAACCCTGACCACCTTATTTCGGCGAGGAGAAAAGGAAAGTCGACAGACGAGTCATCCAGTTCAGGTAACATTTGATTTTATTAATTAAATGTTTTATTAAAATTAACGCACTAATATTTAATTTTATTAACCAATCGTCGTTTATGTGATAGGGACAGCCGCTAGGTGTCATATGTTTTGACACGCTCAGGAGAACTGTTGAGCGCAGCGGGAGGATCCAGATCAACGAAAACGCGACTACTCGGGTTGCGTGGGGGCACTGATTAGGGACAGAATCCCTATGTTGTGGACCCGGTGGGCTGATGTGCCCGAAGAAATAAAGAGGGAGGTGAACAACGCCGCGTCGGTGAGTAATTTAAAAAATTTAATTTATTTATCGTAATATTTAATAATTTTCGGTATTGTTACAATTGTAAAACTAATAAAATATTATCTTTCAGACATTCTTCGAGATTGCCGAACACAAGCGGGATTGGGCGGACTCCGTGCAGAACTCGAGGTACGTTGGGAATTCCTCATCTTATAATTTGAAATATTTTATGATATTAATAATATTTCTAATGCACTTTTGATTTTTCTTAGGTTCAAAGAGTGGAAGAACGAGCTCCGTTCCCACTATAACGAATACGACAACCGTGGTCGTATGGGTACTCCCAGAGAGTTCATGTTCAGGGAGTACGAGTGGCGTTGGTTGAAGACAGTAGACTTCAACAACCCAGTTATGCAGGTAAATACTAAACTTCACTACAAATGTTTATTTTGTTAAAATTTTAATTATTAGTTTAATTATTTTATAATTATTACACTAATATTTTTTTATGCATTTTTCTAACATTTTATTATTTGTTTGAAGCAACGTTCTCGGATAAACTCTGAGAACCGCCGCCGGAATACAACCCCCCCATCATGCTGGTTCTAGGCCGTTTGCACAATATCAGGAGGAGGCGCTTAGAGATCATCCTGATAGCAACCCGTACGTGGAAACGTTCAAGGTCGCTTATCCACAAGCGACAGAACAGCTCGTAAGTCGTTCATTACGATTTTAAAATTTTAATTATCAATTTTACTTAATTATATATTTGTTAGAATATTAATTCTTTTTTTTCCCGTCCAATTAGGAGAGGGTTAACCGGGCCGAAGAAGAGGTGTTCCAGCAAGTAGTTCGGGAGACACAACCGAACATTTCAGAGGCAGATCTGGAAGAAGCCCTGCGCCAGGTCGACCGGTCCAATGTCCAAACGGCAGCGAGGATGTTCGACGCAGCCTTCCCAAACCGGTCAAACAACTACTACTGCCGGGGTTTGGGAAGTTCTGGACTAGGGCTTCTGAAGACCACTAAGGGAGGTCAAAAGAAGGGAGGCGGGGAGAGCCAACAGATGAGGGGGGAAGTGCAGCGATTGGCAGAAGAAAATGCATGGTTGGCGGCCGAGTCACAGGAGGAACAACGCAGATCACAGGAGCAACACCGCAGAACACAGCAGTATTATTTCGATCTGTCCAGTTGGTATGCTGAATGCGAGAGAATTCGGCAACACAACTACGCCGGCCAACAAAACTGGTGGATGGATATGTTCGCGGCACAACAACAAAACCTTGAACCCCCGCCCCCGTTTCAGCCGTTAGTTGAACCTCCAATGCCTCAACCTCCCGAGTTCGGTCAATAGGATGACGAGCATGATGGAGAGCAGGATGCTGGGGATGACGTGGTGGACTTTAGTGGTTTAGGTGATGATTAGTAGGGTTATATGTTATGTATATTGGAACGAATTAAATAATAAGTCATTTAGACGTGTTTCTTGTTGGTGCAAATGCATGGACTGTCTTTGTGATTTGCAGGTTGCTTGGAATGGTAATTTAGAAAATAATTTAATTTTTTTTTCACCAAATGTAAGAATAGCCGACGATTTTGACATTATTTCGTCGGCTATAAAAACTATAGCCGACGATTTTTACCAATATTCGTCGGCTATAAGTCTTATAGCCGACGAAAATTACCTTATTTCGTCGGCTATAACTAATTAATGCCTATTAAAATATTAATATATTTCGACGAAATAGATGAAATCTTCGGCTATAGTTCAGAACATATAGCAGACGAATTTCGTCGGCTATATTTTACAATATCGTCGGCCATACTCGAAAATACCCGACGAATTTCGTCGGATATTTTGCCAAGGTTTGGTCGACGAAATGATGTTTCGTCGGTAAAGTCGTCGGCCATACTCGCATATAGCCGACGATTTCCTTTTTTTCGTCGACCATTGGTATAGCCGACAGCGTTTTTCCGACGAATTATAGCCGACGAAAATTTCGTCGGCAGAAGGTATAGCCGACGAAATTTTGGCATAGTCGACGAAAATTTTTTCGTCGGCTATGCCCTCGGATCTGGTAGTGATAGAGTCATGAGCTTTTGGTAAAGTTTTAATGAAATCGTGCTTAAAAGTCGGAAGTTTACAGAAATTTAACTAAGTGCTAAAAATCGGAGTCCTTAAATGTTTCGTTGAATCTGTAAAGCTTCCAAGTTGCTTTTGATGGAATTTTCTTCTCTTATGAGCAGTATATATATTGATGATTGAGCAATGGAAAGATTTATAGTAATTGGAGCTAAAGAAGCTGCCGAGAATTGCTATGCAAGTTCGGATCCAGTAAGTTGTAGAAAATTCTTGGACACATCACTCGACTTCCAAAACTTCCCAAGAACAGCGCACTTGGAACTAGATGGTGTGCTATATATGCATGAAACGATCTCTGAGTCTAGTTTCTACAGAATTTAGAATCTCATCAATAGCTATTTTCTGGAGGAAGTTATACTCGATTCAAGACACAAAGGTCAAATCTACCGAGAAGAAAGAAGAAAATCGGAGTTTCTAGCCTCAGTCCCTGCTGATAGGCTGCAGTGCCAGTCTCGCCAATTTGCAGCCTATGCCGCTGCACAACACTCGCAGCCGGACACTCGTGCTGCCGAGCCATGTCCAACGACAACATGCCCGTATCCGACGCGTGCCCAGCCCTATCCGAGACTTATCCCAGGCGTATCCGTCGAGGTTTGGCCTATGACATCTCGTATCGGATACGTGTCCGATACCGGCACCCATGTTGTCGAGAGATTATGACGCTGACACTCGTGCTGTCGGCTGCACCTACCGCAACCTTGCTACCGCTATCTAGAGGCTGCTGCGCAACAGCCATGCCGCACATGTCGAGGCTCATACGTGCGCCAGCTCTGCACCAGCCATGCGCGTGTCATGCCGATGCTGCCGAGAAACTGCCGATGTATCCGATACAGACAGCAACGCTGCCGAGAAGAGTGAATTCTACCGAGGAAGCTTTCGAGAGGGATGCAAGTGTTCCGACTAAATCCTAAAGCCTCGAGGTAGAAGAAAACGTGTTCTAAAATGTGTGGAGCATGTGTGAAGAAACCCTAGGCCGGCCAAGACAAGAATCCCTAGTTCAAAGAGGGATAGAAAAATCTAAACCATATCGGAATAGGAAATCTTATTACATGAAGATTTTTATCCCGTTTTGAACAAGGAAAAGTCCCAAACTACACAGCCCTTTCTCCTATATATAGAGGCCGACATCATACATAAAAACTTGTCACATTCTAGCACAAGCAAAGTACAAAAAGCTCTACCAAAGTTCAGCCAAAAATCCTACATAGAATAGCTAGCCGAAACACATCTCCATCACCACCAAAAATACCTTATCCATACCTAAGCCACCTTCACCGGATAAACACAAGTTTGAGACCGCAAAGGTGTCTACAAAGTGCAATCCACCCCCTACTTTCGGTTTAGTAAATTATTTTTATGTAGTTATGCTTAGTTTTATCTATGAAACTTGTATGAATTCTTGGTTCGGATTGCATGTCTATGTGTAAAACGATTTGAGTTTTGGTTTTATAATTTATATTTTCAGTACGTGTTCATGTTGATTACTTGGTTTTTCAAACATAGGATACGAATTGCATGTTAAAATTGTAAATAAAATATGTAACAACATAGTAACTAGGTAATCGGCAAGCATGTTAATTTAGTTTTAAATTTGTCTTGGTTTGTTCTTTAAATTCGTGTGCCTTAAAAATCGGTGTTCTATGCAATTGCAATGTGTAGGACATTGATCTCATTTCGCCAAAATATGCATAAGTCAAATTAACGAGTTGATTGGTTTGGTTCGGGTTGTTTCTTTAGGCCTAGAGTAATTTAAAGAACATACTTGTCTAATATGAAGAGTGACGCCTTACATGTTAACTTATTTCCAACTAAAAAGACTTGTGTTTAATTGCTTTTCATGATTGTTTTCATCTATAGGAGTTCTCAATTATGGCTAGTATAACTTTAGAATTAAATCTATAGGATGATTTTGAAGTACTTGTGAAAGTCTTAATCGATTAGTAATACCTATAAGGAGCTAATTAGGTTGGAACTAAGTCGAGTCTAGAACATTTTAATATTGCTGCCGTGAGTCTTGTTTGCTTGATTGTTATGTGTTTTGATTGTTTTGTGTGCTAAGCTTTGTGTGAAAGATGTCAACCAACTTGTATATATTAGTTTTAGGATTTAATTTCGTGCATAGTTAATTTCGAAAATCTCGCTCTTTGCCTCAGGGAGAACTGTATACGGTGCTTGAGATACTTTTTCTTTTTTAGAAGAAGACCCAGGTTTTAAATTCGTCCACATCTTCTTCCGTATCCCTAGTTGTTCAAGACCTTCACGAGCTTTTGGATCGTCCATGGTCTTTCCTTCGAGACCAAAAATGGTTCCACTGATGTTGTCGTACACATTCTTCTCAATGTGCATGACATCTAAGGTATACCTTATTCTCGATGTGCTCCAGTACGGCAGCTCCCAAAATATACTCAAGTGAGTCCAACACAGTTTCTCTCTAGTTGCTCTGGGCTTGAACTTGTGATGGAAACTCTGAATTGGATAGTCATGAGAGAGGATACTGTTATATATCTCATCCCCAGACCAAGAGCGTGGTGCTTCCCTTAAATCAACCTTCCCATTAAACTTATCTGCTGCTCGACGCCATGGATGCGTCCAAGGTAGCCATTTACGGTGACCCTAGTATCCCATTCTCCCTGTCAAGTTGTTTGAATCAGCATCTTCCAAACAAAGGGGACATGCTTTGTAGCTTTTTGTCTACATGCCTCCCAATATCCTTAATCCGAGAAATTCGTTAATGGTCCACATCACTGCTGCTATCATTATGAATGACTTTTGCTCATGTCGGTCATAAGTTCGAACTCCAGTACTCCACAACATCTTTAGCTCATCGATCAATGGTCTCATAAACACATTCAAACACTTTCCTGGAGACTTTGGATTGGATATTAACATAACAAGTATGTTAAACTCCTTTTTCATACACATTGAAGGAGGCAAATTGTAAGGCATCGCCACAATAGGCCAAGTGCTGTGAGAAAGACCCGTTCCACCAAAATGATTGAACCCGTCTATAGCTAGTCCGAGGCGCACATTCCTATCAAACTCTTGTCATGCTTCCTCATTTGTCGAGTGTTTAAGAAAATCTGCATCTGAAATCCTTTCCTCGTGCCACCGCATTTCTTTTACTGTGTGCGGCGACATATATAGGCGTTGCAACCTGGGTGTTAGAGGGAAGTAACGAACCTTTCTTACTGGAACCCGTATACCCTTGTTCATAATATATCCATATATCTTGACTCCTTATATATGGGACACTTGTTGCGGTGTGCATTCTCTTTGTAAACAACTCACAACCATGCTCGCATGCATGGATGATATCATAACCCAGACCCATGTTCTTTAGGATCTTTCTTACTGCTCGGTATGAATCAGGACACTTGTTTCCAAGAGGAAGCATTTGCTTGATGTACTCATAGTTATCATCAAAACTTTTATCTGACCATCTATTATGCATTTTTATCTTAATTTCTTTAAGGATGGTAGTTAAAACAGTCTCATTACTACCACCATACAACAGAGTCTGGGCTTCTAATAAAAGCCTATTATACTTCTCATAAGCATCTCTGGCAATAGGGTCTAAATCATCGACATCATTTCCATCATTTAAACCATCAACATTCTCTGTCTGAAAAAATCTATCAAGATATGGAAAACCATCATACATAATGTCCATACTGGGGTTTATCTCAGGACCCACATTACCACTAGAAGAGGCCATCTGCTCAAGGTATTGTTCTCTCTGCTCATACAATGAAGGAATGTTTGCAGCCTCACCGTGACATGTCCATGTAGTATAATCATTCATTATACCATTCCTCCTCAAGTGCGTAAACATCTCATCCACTGTTAGCCTCCGCCTTTGCAACAGACAACGTTTGCACGGGCACTTGTGCAATTCCGTCTCATTACTGCTATTCTGTCTGACAAACGCACATAAATCTATTATCCCCTGAATGTACTTCGGTTCACCTCTCCCTAACTGCATCCAACTCCTATCAATGTTGTCTGTCATGTGAAAAACCATAAAAAAAAATGCACAAAGTTAGCAAACAACAACATGAACACAACATATCTTCTTCACCTTATCCCTCCGGTTAGGGCCCTATCCCATTCAGGAGAACACTTTCTTTATCAAGCCTCTTGCCCCCTTGGGTTACGCTTTCAGTTTGGAAAAATTTCGGCAGCATCTCCCTACAGTTCACCAAGTACACGAATATCTAACAACCTAGTGTGCACTCAGGGAACAATATAGTGTGCACTCAATACCCAAAACCAAAAACGTAACCGCAGGAAGTGCAAGCTCGCTCAACAAAGTCATGTTCTCCCAAACTGTCCAAAAATGGGACAATTCGAGAATAAAATATTCCAAGTGATTCTCGAATGGGAATGTTAAGCTAAAAACAAACCAGTGAATGCAAGAGTTGAATCACTCTCACATGCTAATCCGGATAATAAACATAAATGTATCAATTGAAAATAAACATGAAACCATTAACGGTTTTCACATTTACACACAAATCATTAATAAATCCAACATCAATTCATTTACACACAATATGGTCAAAAAACCCAAAATTAACACTAAATTCATCATATATTGAAGAACCAACACTAAAAATAACACAAAATACATCATACACACAATCCAACCATAGATTTCAAACACTAAATTCAACCTATCTAACACAAATATGGTCAAAAAACTCTAAATCAACACTAAATCCATCATATATTCAAGAACCCAACACTAAAAATAACACAAAATACATTATAATTCAAATCCAATTAACTCAGGATTTTAAACACTAAATTCAACCTATCTAACACAATATGGTGAAAAAACCCAAAATCAACACTAAATTCATCATATATTCAAGAACCAACACTAAAAATAACACAAAATACATCATACACACAATCTAACCATTGATTTCAAACACTAAATTCAACCTATCTAACACAAATATGGTCAAAAAACCCAAAATCAACACTAAATCCGTCTTATATTCAAGAACCCAACACTAAAAATAACACAAAATACATTATAATTCAAATCCAACTCAAGATTTCAAACAGTAAATTCAAACTATCAAAACCAAATATGGTGATTAAAATGAAGAGGAGAGATTACACTAACCTACAAAGCAATTGGATTTGACAACATCAGTCGTTTCTGAAGTTTTTCGCAACAATTTCTTCAGTTTCTGTTATCTGCATCAACTGCTGTGTTCGGTTTAAGACGAGGTTTTAAAACAAATCTTAAAAAATTTAAGCGACGGACTAAGAAAATGTATGTCGCTTAAACTTCTCTTAAGCGACTAACATATGTCGTCGCCTAAGTCCCGTCGCTTTAGAGATTCTTAAGCAACTAACATATGCCGCCGCCTAAGTCCCGTCGCTTTAGAGGTTATTAAGCGACTAACATATGTCGTCGCCTAAACCCCGTCGCTTTAGAGGTTCTTACGCGACAGATCTTCTTGTTCTTTGCGACAAGATCATTGTTCGTCGCATTAGTGGTTCTTAAGCGACGAACTTTATCTGCCAATTTTCAAAGTCCGTCGCTTCACCTCGGTTATGGCGTAGTGGAAGTCGATATGATGATTAGGCTTCGGAAGCTTTTAGGAAACAGGCAAGCCTAGCTAGAATTACGTACTACTGATTAATTTATCCAATTAACTATCCCTACGTAGTTCTGTCAATTCATCCATATCAAGCATTCGACCAAACTGAAGAACTATTCCAAAACATAATCGGGCCGTCATCGGTGTGAGTCATCCCATTAGGTTCCAGCATCTTACCGTTCCTCAATCCATAACCCAACATAATTTTCTTGTCAATTTTGCTTTTCAGTGTTTGTCGGGTATTGGTTGAATTTAATTTGTTCTACAAAATATGGAGGATTGGGGAGGACTGACGTGGGGAGTACTTCTAATGAGGAAATTTAAAATGGGGGCTAGTATTTTAGTTTAAGAGACTCACTTTTCGATTACAGTATATTTTACATTTCAACTGTTTCATTTTTAGGTATATATGAATAGATTACTTGAATTTCACAATATGTTAATACATGACATGCATACAATTATCTTAAAATAGTAAAATAAGTCATTAAATTAGTAATATTAGTCTTCAGAGTAATAACAAAAGTCCTTAAAATTATTATAATAAAATGGATTAAATACTTCTTATACCCTGAACTATGCACCTAAAAACAGTTTTATCCCGCTGCTTTCAAATTAAACTAGTAGATCTTTAATCTTTCATTTTTCAACAATTTAGTCAATTCCGTCACTCCACTGTCAAAAGATTATGTTATGTTGCTGACGTGGTAAATTCCACAATTCCAACTCAGCTGGATGCTTGCCACGTCAGTATTAACAATCGCTAAACATGCTCAAAATCAATTTATCCAATTAGACATAAGTCCGGTCCGGGGTTATTTCCAATTAGGACCACACAAGCAACCACTTATACACTTATTATTGTAATTTTTTGAATTTTTTAAAATTTTTTTTATGATTTATGTTTTTTTAACTAACACAAGAAAAATAAAACAAAGGAATGAAATGACTTAACCTTACACCTCACACTTAAATCGCACATTGTCCTCAATGTGCAATGGTGAAACAAATTTTTGGCATAAGATACTAAGCTTATTACCTACCACATACTAGCCAAAACAAACTAATTAACACAATTACCTAACAAGCACCTCACACTTAAAACATCATATAGTCCTTAATGTGGTATGAAGCTATTAAGATCCTATCAATGTTTTGGGGAGCATGCATCATAAGGTAACAACTAACATTCAAAACAACTAACTAACACAAGACAAGAGAGAGAAGGTAGTCACCTCACACTTGAACATTGGATTAGTCTTTCAATAAAAGCTAAATCTTTTGTGTTTTATCCATTGACCAAGGGTGAAATGACTATCTAACACTCAATGCCACAAGTTTATTAACATGAAAACACAAACACAACTAATAATGCTTAGAAAAATGAGAGTGAGGGATTAGAAAATGCAAACTCTTTGTCGACCCTCCTTTAAGCTCCATAATGCATATTTCCGATGGTGATAACCGCACAAGTCCCCGTTGGGCACTTGCCATCCATTAAGCTCCATGCATATAGAACCAAAGGCACCTCACACTTGGGCCTTTACCACACTCCCTTACCTTCGGCCCAGCTCCTCAAATCTAAATATCATCTCCATATTTCTTCTTTCCGTTGGAGTCCGCCAAATCGGGTTTTTATTTAAGGACATTAACAAGGTCCATAAAATTAGAAACCAATCAAAACTTGTAAATAGAAAAGCAAACCGGATAAGGATTTTCAAGTTGGTGTAGTTCCAACTAAAATGTAACAAAATTGGCGTAGTTCCAAATTATGCACTAGCTTAACACTCTTCCTTTCGGTCACTACCAGAAAAAAGGTTTTTCCCGACGAAATAAAAAAAAACGGCCGACGACTAAAAATTTTCGTCGGTAATTCCATAGAATAGCCGACGATTTTATTTTTCGTCGGTAGAAAAACAAAATCGTCAGCCATTGTTTGGGAATAGCCGACGATCCTTTTTTTTCGTTGGTATAAACAAAAATCGTCGGCTATATTCAGATTTCAGTCGACGATTTGGATTTTCGTTGGCCTTTCTCTGAAACATTAGCCGACGAAAACTTTTTGAAATTTTGGCCGACGAAATTGACATTTTCGTCGGCTATAAGTCTATATTTTCAGATCTAGACAGCAGCTGCTCATTTAAAAAAAAAAAACCAAAAAAAAAACGGGAGAAAGAGTGAAAAATCTGTGGGTATTATTGAAATCCGTCCTCTCTTACATTGTGGAGCTATATATAGGTACGTATATGTGTATATATGTTGATTTTGAGTTTTAGTGATTTTGATTTAGTAAGTGATTTTTTGTTTTGTTGTTGTTTTAGTGTTAGAATGTATGTATATATGTTGATTTTGAGTTGTAGTTGAGTTGATTTTAAGTTAGAGTTTAATTATGTGTTTTAATTTGATGTTATTTTAATTAGTGTTAAAATATATATATATGTGTGTGTGTGTGTGTGCATGTGTGTGTGGAGTTTAATTATATATATATATATATATATATATGTTAATTAATGGTTGTTGATAGTGTAATTAACTTAAATAATGGTTGTTAATGGTATATATATATATATATATGAATTGATGTTGATAATAATATATATTGTAATGTAATTAATTATTAAGGATTTATATATATATATATATATGTATGTGTTAATTAATTTCTTATTAATTAAAGTTATATATATATATATATTATTTTCAGGCTATATATGGATCCGGATAAGAGTTGGATTTCGCTTCCAAGGCATGACCGACGATACACTATAGGAGTTCTGAATTTTTTACAGTTCGTCGAGGAAAATGCAAATGGGAATGAATACCATTATTGCCCGTGCAATAAATGTAGGTGTCGCAGTGATATGTGTCGATTTCCGATTAGGACAGTATGGGAGCACCTAAAGAGTAATGAGTTTTGGCCGAAGTACACACGTTGGATATATCACGGTGAGCCATCATTAGATGGATCGCATGATCATGAGCAGTTTTTTGAGGCGGGCAGTAGTAGTACATCCAACGACTTTCCTTACTCTCTAAAAATTTCAAAGGTGGGAGGTACTGACTAAAAACCAATAATTTCTCACCAGATGACTCACATAACCTAAGCATATTCATAAAGAATTTTGCCTTGATTCCTTCATTCAAGTCTATCGTCTCGACCAACTTATCCATTTTTTCATTTGAGTCAGAGGGTTTCCAGTCCTTCGGGACAAAGTAAAGTTTTCGGTGCAGATAAACAACACTGCCAACTGAACTTTGCTTGAACTTCCTTGCCAACTGTTTTTCTTTTTTTCATATAATAGCCGACGAAAATTTGTTATTTCGTCGGCTATACTCATAATAGCCGACGAAAAATTCATTATTTTGTCGGCTATAACTATATTGAAAAATACATATTTTATTTTAGACAGAAAACGACAAAAGAATAGCCGACGAGTACGAGTCTATCGTCGGCTATGATTTAAAAAAAAAAACAAAAAATGACCATATTCCATTTTCTATCACTAACGATAAACCATTGCTTCATCCTTCAAATGCAAAACAGTTGTGAAATAAGATATGACCGAAATAATGAAATACGTCTACGGTTGAAAAATGACAAGATTCCGACAAAATCTGAGTGTCGAAAGATTCGGTCAAAGGTTTTATTCCTTCGTTTCCCTAATGGTAGCGTTATCTTCGGTAAATATTTTGAGGAAAATTTTTATACGATTAGTTGCATCTCATCGATTTGAAACTATTATCTGTTGAAGGTCAGGCAAAAAAACGTCATTTAGACAGTCCAATTACCATTTCTAAGCGTTTAGAGGTTTGACTCACCCGGTTGACCGTTCCGATCGAGCCTTCAACGTTGTCAGCTGAAGTTGGATTTTTTTCCATACAAGTATTTAATCTTAACGGTGATATTGACGATTGGAATAGATTTTCTAAACTTTTAGATTCAAAATAAGAACATATGCACTAATGTTCCTTAACTTGTTTACTAAGTGTTTAAGTGAATGTATAGTTTCAAATAGTTACTATACGTAGACTCTTCAAATGCAAAAATGTTGTGAAATAAGATATGACCGAAATAATGAAATACGTCTACGGTTGAAAAATGACAAGATTCCGATAAAATCTGTGTGCCGAATGTTGCGGTTAACTATTTCTTACTTTCGTTTTCCTATGGGTAGCCTGACGTTCGTTAAATCAAATGTATAAAATTTTTATATGATTAGTTGCGTCTCATTGATTTGAAACTATTATCTGTTGAAGGTCAGGCCAAAAACCGTCGTTTAACTAGACTAATTTCTGTTTTTAAGCGTTTAGCGGTTTGACTTAGTGGTTTTTATCTATAGTTTAGCCGACGAAAATTATATGTCGTCGGCTAAACTCTTGCGATCCGCGCCTTTTTTTTGTCCGCCGTTGGATGGCTCAGATCCAACGGCTGTTGATTTTTCAAAGTATAGCTGACGATGTCATATTATAGCCGACGATATTCAAAGAATAGCCAACGAAATCTTTTAAATCGTCGGCTATTCTCTAAGTTTAGCCGACAAAAATTATATTTCGTCAGCTAAACTCTTGTGATCCGTGCCTTTTTATTGTCCGCCGTTGGATGGCTCAGATGAGACGGCTGTTGATCTTCCAAAGTATAGCCGACGATATTCATAGAATAGCCGACGAGATTCAAAGAATAGCCGACGAAATATTCTAAATCGTCGGCTATTCTATCGTCGGCTATTCTTTCTGCTATAAAAGCATAAAATCACTTTCTCTCCGACTTTTTTCTCTCCTCCTCCACAAAAACTCCTCCTCCGCTCCTCAAATTGGCCGCTCTCCTCCTCCAATCCGCCGCTCTCCTCCTTCTCCTCCTCCTCCTCAAATCGGTGTCGGCGTCCGCTCTCCTCCTCCTCCTTCCCCTCCTCCTCCATCCGGCCTCCTCCTCCTCCGGCCCCCTCCTCCTCCTTCCCCTCATCCTTCCCCTCCTCCTCCGGCCGGCCTCCTCCTCCTCCTAAAGAAAATCATCCCGTAAGTTTTTTTTTTTTTTCAATTTATTTTAATTGTATAATTTAGGTATATAATTTAGATATTTAAGTGTGTGTTAAATTGTTATATATATTGGTTATATGTATAAATTGTTAGATTAATTATATATATAAATTTGTAGATTAATTATATAAATTGTTATATATTTGTTAATATTGGTTATATGTTAATGTATATTTTAATTGTTATATATAAATTGTTAAATTAATTATATATATAAATTGGTAGCCTAATTATATAAATGGTTATATTTATGTTAATATATAAATGGTTATTTGTATGTATATATATGTTAATGATGAAATATAGTTATATTTGTATATAAATGGTTATATTTATGTTAATGGTTAGTATTATTTAAAATTACTTAAAATTTAAATATTAATTTGTTAGTATGTTTTAAAATATTTTAGTATTATTGGTTATTATATTAATTAGAATTTGTTATTTAATGTAATATAATTTAATATTAATTAATGTATTAATGTCTCAAACTCCAGATGGCCGATGCATTTAGACAGTTATTCGGAGGCCGTCGTTCCAGATCTAGGGGTTCTGGAAGTTCTGGCGGATCCGGAGACTCCGAGAGGACCCTTAGCCAGCCTGAGAGGAGCACCAGCCACCCTCAGAGGATCGATTCATCCCAGCCGCGGAGGAGTGTGAGCAACCGGCACCAGACCCTTTTATCGGCGGGGCGGCCGTCGAGCAGTTGAAGTCCCCCTCTCCGGCCAGATCCTCCGAGATGTAGTACGCAGCTATTTCAGGACGACATAGGTGCAGACGTTCATCAGGTCCGTATGCCTGAGGTTCATCGGTAGCCGATGACGAGTCCTGCGCCGTCTGCTGCTGACTCTACTGAGGGGCCAACTCTCCCTAATCAGCTGTACCTGCCATACAACATTCCTGCCATACCCGAGGTCGACGAGCGTGGTGTGCCCATATGGCCTGTTAGGCCTCAGTACGTGAGTGTTGCGGAGGCATACCATCATGAGCTATTTGAGAGACCTGAGCTCCTGATTTCGGCGAGATTAAAAGGAAAGTCGACAGACTGGTCATCGAGTTCAGGTAACATTTGATTTTATTAATTAAATGTTTTATTAAAATTAACGTACTAATATTTAATTTTATTAACCAATCGTCGTTTATGAGATAGGGACCGCCGCTAGCAGTTCAAGCAGGAATACGAGAGGTGTCATATGTTTTGATACGCTCAGGAAAACTGTTGAGAGCAGGGGGAGGATCCAGATCAACGAACCCCCTAATCAGTATATTCAGGGGAAAAAACGCCGCGATTACGCGGGTTGCGTGGGAGCACTAATTAGGGATAGAGTCCCTATGTTGTGGACACGGTGGGCTGATGTGTCGGAAGAGATCAAGGGGAGGTCAACAACGCGGCGTCAGTGAGTAATTTAAAAAACTTAATTTCTTTATCGTAATATTTAATAATTTTCAGTATTGTTATAATTTTAAAACTAATAAAATATTATCTTTCAGGCATACTTCGAGATTGCCGAACACAAGCAGGCTTGGGCGTACGCGATGCAGAACTCGAGGTACGTTGGGAATTCCTCATCTTATAATTTGAAATATTTTATGATATTAATAATATTTCTAATGCACTTTTGTTTTTTTTTCGTAGGTTCAAAGAGTGGAAGAACGAGCTCCGTACCCACTTTACCGAATACGACAAACATGGTCGTATGGGTACTCCAAGAGAGTTCATGTTCAGGGAGTACGAGTGCCGTTGGTTGAAGATAGTAGACTTCAACAACCCAGTTATGCAGGTAAATACGAAACTTAACTATACATGTTTATTTTGTTAATATTTTAATTATTAGTTTAATTATTTTATAATTATTACACCAATATTTTTTTATGCATTTTTCTAATATTTTATTATTTGTTTGAAGGAACGGTCTCGGATAAACTCTGCGAACCGCCGCCGTAACACAACCCCCCATCATGGTGGTTCTAGGCCATTTTCACAATATCAGGAGGAGGCGCTTAGAGATCATCCTTCAAGCAACTCGTACGTAAAGACGTTCAAGAAGGCTTATCCATTAGCGACAGAAGAGCTTGTAAGTCGTTGATTACGATTTAAAAATTTTAATTATTAATTTTACTTAATTATATATTTGTTAGAATATTAATTTTTTTTTCCCGTTCAATTAGGAGATGGTGAACCGGGCCGAAGAAGAAATGTTGCAGGAAGTAGTTCGGGAGACACAACCGAACATTTCAGAGGAAGATCTGCAAGAAGCCCTGAGCCAGGTCGACCGATCAAATGTCCAAACTGCAGCGAGGATATTCGACGCAGCCTTCCCAGAACTGTCAAACGACTACTACTGTCGGGGTTTGGGAAGTACTGGAATAGGGGTCCTGAAGACCACTAAGGGAGCTCAAAAGAAGGGAGGCGGGGACACCCAACAGATGAGGGGGGAAATGCAGAGATTGGCAGAAGAAAATGCAAGATTGGCGGCCCTGTTCCAGAGATCACAGGAGCAACAACGCAGAATGGAGCATTGGCATGCTGAATGCGAGAGAATTCGGTGACAGAACTACGCCGGCCAACAAAACTGGTGGTATGCTATGTTCGCGGCACAACAACAAGGCTTTAAACCCCCGCCCCCGTTTGAGCCGTTAGATGAACCTCCAATGCCGAGAGCTCCCGAGTTCATTCAGCAGGATGACGAGCATGATGGACAGCAGGATGCTGGGGATGACGTGGTGGACTTTAGTGCTTTAGATGATGATTAGGGTTATATTTTATATATATTGGAACAAATTAAATAAGTCATTTAGACGTGTTTCTTGTTGGTGTAAATGCATGGATTGTCATTGTGAATTGCAGGTTGCTTGGAATGGTAATTTAGAAATTAATTTAATTTTTTTTTTCCCAAAATGTAAGAATAGCCGACGATATTGGCATTATTTCGTCGGCTATAAGTGCTATAGCCAACGATTTTTACTAAATTTCGTCGGCTATAAGTTTTATAACCGACGAAAATCACATTATTTTGTCGGCTATAACTAATTAATGCCTCTTAAAATATTAATATATTCCGAAGAGATAACCGACGAAATAGATGAAATCATCGGCTAGATTTCAGAATAAATAGCTGACGAAACAGAAGATATCGTCGGCTATAGTTTACGATATCGTCGGCCATACTCGAAAATATTCGACGAATTTTGTCGGATATTTTGCCAAGGTTTGGTCGACAAAATGAATTTTCGTCGGTGATAATTTTGGAATGGCCGACGATTTCGTTATTTTCGTCGGCCATTCATATTACCGACGCCCTTTTACCGACGAATTATAGCCGACGAAAGTTTCGTCGGTAGAAAGAATAACCGACGAAAATTTGGCATAGTAGACGAAATTTTTTTCGTCGGCTATTCTGTCTGATCTGGTAGTGGTAACTCTTTTCGGATTATGGCAAGGTAATGAGTAGGTGCGACTTTGGTAGAGCGAGGCTCACTTAGTACACGGCACAACACCCGGGATAAAATTCATTGCCTCTACCTTGTCATCATAATCCTACTAAGGTGCGCCTAGTTCTGAAGAGTGATAAATTTATACGTTACCAAAATCCAAATTCCATTCACTTAGTAAAATGGAAGAGGGATTCGGTCCTTGGGTGTTGTCTAACACTCAACTTTTCGGTAACTCCTCTTGAGTAAACTCAATCGGATGCGCCTAGTTGTGAAGAGTAAATAAACTCGACGGTACAATGATAAAATCCCTAATCCTTTTACTCTAGAATTTACAAGGTCTAATCAACCTCTAATTCAAAAGAAAAATAATTAATGTATTTTAACCAATTAAAAGGTGAAATTACACAAGTAGTAAGTAAGTAATAACATGGTAAGAACAATATCCATTTTCAATTTGAACTTTCTTTTATCTTTTCCTTACCAAAATTTACAAACTCACTTAATTACTTAAAGTAGTTATAGCAATTTTGAAAATAAAACTACCACAACAAACTATCAAACAAAGAAAACCAAACAAAGATAAAGAAGAAATGGGTTCTCTAGTCCCACGGCAATCTAATAGGGATTGAGTTTTACCTCAATCCCCGGCAACGGCGCCAAAAACTTGATGGTACTTTTTTCCCGAAAACGGCGCCAAAAACTTGTTGGTTGCATCACCTAACTAATATTATGTGCAAATTGGTAGTACTTCCTACTCCCAAGTATAGGAGGTCAAGGTTTAGTATAGGGGAAAAAAGTAAGAGTATCGTACCCAAGGGATTGAGTAACTCTACCCTAACTAGATTAACGCGAAATAAAACCTAGAAAACACATGCATCTACCTTTTTTACAATTCACAACCTTAGCCATTTGGAAGCTAAAGGTCATGGGGATGGTATTTACAAGTGGTAGTGAATCGGTTTTGTTGATTTTAATTAAATTAAAGCTAAATTAAAAATAAAGCAAACTAAACTAACAAATGTAGAGATTAGATCAATGAGAGGAATAGACTTATGCACAAATGTACCCCATAATTGATGCGAAAGCATGGTTGACAAATATCCCCTTAGTGCTTTGGTGAAGCTACCAATAAACTAACTAATCATGCAATTTAAAAAAGTCTTTTGGAGCCAAGTTAAATCACACAACCTTAATCCCAATTATATTACCTTATAACACAAGTGGGCTATGTACCGCAAGCCTAACACCCCCTTAGAGCGATTAAACTCATGGCACACGCATTAAGTTCAAAGTAAGAAATTCAAACAACTTAATACTTCCCGTAAGAAATACTAAGCCACCATCTAAAGGCTACTCATGCTCACGGATTCAAGAAGTTGTCAATTTCATGTTTCGATTAATTACTTCCCTAAACATGCTTTCTAGGTGACAAAGCTAGCTAACACATTTAGTAGGCATAAAGAGTAGGAACACATAGATTCAAACATGCATCAATCATCAAATTTAAGGAAATTACATTGTTTGCTCAAATCCACTACTCACACATATGGACATATACATAAAAGCCTTACAAAACTAGTACACCATGAAAGCAAAGAGAAGGTGAGAAAGAACCACAATACCCATGAGCTTCCTAGATGTAAACAAAGAGAGTGTGAAACTTCAAAGTATAGTATTTTCGGTTTTCTCAAACCCAAAACACTATACAAATCTACATACACAAAGAGAAGATTAAGAACAAGGCTTCATGGATCTACCCACAAGTGTGATTGATCAAGGGGTGTAGAATCTTTGGTTTTGGTTATCAACCAAAGATGCTACACCCCTCTCTCTACACAAGGGCTAAGCTAAGCTAACTAAACAAACTAAAATATGAAGAACTATGAGAAATGGAGAAGGAATTGAGAGGGGAGAGAGTGTAATTCGTCCAAATGGAGAGGAGGGTATAAGTAGGCCTAAAATGATCAATGGAGGGTGGAGATGCAAGGAAATGAAAGGCTAGATGTTATGGACAAAGATGGAAGCACAAATTGTGGATCTAGTCTTTATTAAATGACCAAAAACCTCAAAGATATTTTGGTGGAGAATGAAAAGCAAGGGTACTCTCAGTATTTGGCCATAAAGACAAGAGAACAAGGTCAACATCCAAGGGGACAAAGCCAAAGATGTCCCTTTCACTTGTCTTCTTCTCATTTGAATTTGAATCAACAACTCTTTTTCCTTTTAATGCTTCTTCACTTCAATATCAGCTATCACCATCTTCCGGCCGCAGGAGATTGACCGGACTATCCCTACGTACTTCTGTCGTTTCATCCATATCAAGTGTTCGTACCTAAACCCGTAGGCCTAGTAGAGATAGATGAAACTAGGTGATCTTCTCCTGTAAACCTGCTTACTAAGGAGAATACCGGGCGGGCTGGTCTTCTCCTCTCCGATGCCTAAGTTAGTATAGTTGGGATGAATAGATAACTTAAGCACGTATGATAAGCAGTTGGAAAGATCAGTTACCTGTTAAAGAGGGTAGTTGAGGCCCTTATATAGGTGGCCGGGCATGAGGTCTGGCCTCACTCTTCGATGTGGGACTGGTTTCCTTCTGTTTGTACATAAAAGGGGCAGCTCTGGTGACCTCTTAAGTAGGCTGGCGCCCCCGGTCCCCGGGCCCTTGATCGTAAGGTAGACTACTGGACCTCGGGTCCGGGTGCTGGTGATCCTGCTCCGGGCCTCAGGCCAGCCCCGGGTGCACTAGCTGCGGGTTTGTGGGCCTGCTGTAGCCCCTCTGTTTTTTGGTGCATAACGGCAACGGTTTGTCGACGTTTTGCCTGGCTTGATCGACGTCTTCGCGGACGTGCTACCGCTTTTCTTCCTGGGGTGTGATTGGGTGCGGGCGGCAGAAGCGTCGGGTAATCCTAAGCGAGCTAGGGTTTTCTCCAGGATTTGTCGGAAGCTTTGGTCTCGGTTGTTTTTGTGCCTCTGATACCATGAATGCCCTAATCTAGAATTGCCAGGGAATAGTTAACAAGAAGACGAGGTAACGCTTTTCGCCTGCTAGTCCAGAAACATCAGATTAATATGGTCTTCCTTTCGGAAACCCACTGCAACCTGGAACAGCACTTGAGCCTTCCTAGGGCTGTAGGTTTATCAAACATGGTCTCGTTCGAGAGAATTGGTATGGCAGGGGGACTAGCTCTGTTATGGGACGACTCAGTCTCGATTGTTGCTCTGGATATCCAGTACTTCTTCATTGACGTGGAGGTTACCGGACCGGAGATGGAGCAGTGGCATTTTACCGATTTTTATTGTAACCCGGATACAGGTCAGCGGGAAGATTCTTGGGAGTTGCGCCGATCTCTTCGGCGGGATTCTTCAGATAGATGGCTGGTTGCTGGAGACTTTAATGAAATCTTGGAGTTGGGGGAGAAGTCAGGAGGACGAACTCGTTCATCGCATCCAATGCTTGCTTTCCGGCAACCGTTAACGGACTGCTTGTGATGAGTCGCCGAAGCGAGCATCAAGCAATAATAACCCTACAATCGTTAGTAGTATAGAATACGTAGGGATCGTTCTAGCCGGGGATTAAGGGTACCTGAAACATGAGAATGTTAACACAAATATTCACAAACATATATGCACACAATTGTCACACTTATATACATATATACATATTCACACACGAAATTATGGGGGATAAAAGGCTTGGCAGCAAAGCTGCCTCTAAATTTAAGACACGAAAATAAACCTAAACTACTATATACAAGTGATCATCATCTCTCACAAAACATTTAACACCAAAGACTCTTTAACATGTAAATTTGCATGCAAGAAGGTAAGAGACAAGTATTCAGCATGTTCAAGACTCAACTTAGTTTCGACCACAATTAGAGCGATTAGCCTTTTAACCAATTGTTAGACATCTAATGTTTTAAGATCATGCTATTCGCCTTCGATCCTAAAGTTTATGCTAATCCGGTTTTACACGTTTTAACATTTAAGCACAAGAGTCTAAAATCGAAAACATGCAAATAAGCAAGGTTGTCAATCATCTTATTTAACATGCAAGTTTTAGCTAAGGTTATACCCTAAGTGAGCACAACAAATCAAAACAACCGTCAGGCCTATAGTTTTATTCGTTATAACTCGGGTTAGATGAAACCTAACATCTAGATTTACATGCTTCCAGCCAATACTAATGCTTCGGTTTTTAAGTCACACCCTTAGATTACTAACCAATTAAAATCCTAAACATGCTTCTAATACCACTGCCCTAATTATCCATACATACGAAATCCACAAGTTACATATTACAAATTAGCATGCAAAATCATTGTTCTTGTCGAAACCTAAACATAAATCTAAGCATCGATTCAAACAAGTCTTTAACATACAATTCATAAAACCAAAATCGATTCATACATAGACATAAAAACCAACACCAAACATACATGAATGTTTTATAGACAAAACTTAAACATAACTAAACAAAAAGTACTAAACCGAAGAAGGGAGTGGATCACACTTTGAGACACCTTGAAAGCTTCACTTGGTGTGGATCCGGTGGAGTATGGATGATGGGGTGAGGCTGCTCGGCAGTAGGGTATGTCAGCAGTAGATTATGGAAGAAAAGTTCCAAGATTCGGCAAGAGCAGAAACTTGGTTGAGGTGAGGTGAAGGTGGTTTTCGGTTTAGGTTTTTGTCTAGGATCTTTGGTGAATTTTGGTAGAGTTTAGGCCTTGTGTTTAAGCTTGAGATGAGATAATTTTTCTGTAGGAAAACATGGCTATATATAGAGGCAAATTCGGCAGAAACCCTAGGTAGAAAACCTAGTCCAAATCGGCAAAGGCAATCCTTATGCAACAAGGTTTTGGTTCCTTCCTTTCTTGGTTCTTCTAGGAAACTTCTTTTTCTGATTTTCTTCCTTGGATTGGGCTGCATATCTTCATGAACCTCTTGTGTAGGCTTGACAACTCCATTTGGTGAGCTTGGTCCATGGAAAAATGCCCCAAACCCGTAAGAACACAAGACCGGCAGCAACTCGGCTGGAATGACCGTGCTCCAGTAAATCCGACATATCTCCCTTCTCGGAGCTCCAATTGATGCGATTCCAAGTCTCAGATAAACTAGACACATATAGCCATCTCCCCATAAAATATCTCGATCAAATTCCTTGTGAATCGTCGGGAATGATTTTTCGAAGTTGGATCAAAGTCCCAGGAAAATCCTGGAAGCCCCTGGATTGGTTTGCTCGGACTGCCGTTTTGCAGCCATCTTTTGGGTGACTTCCCGAACTCCGATTGATCCGAAATTTTAACACAACATTCCTAAGTATATGAATAATACGCACACCAAATTTCAATAAATTCGGACAAGGATAGATCACAGTTTCACTCATCTCAAAATTACGAAAAAGACATATTTTGCGCTATTTTCCAGATTTCTCAAACTTAGTCATTTTTTGGATTCTTAACCATTTTTTGCCAAACTCTACCAAATTAACACTAAACTAAATTATGACTCTATCTTAGACAAATAAGGATTAAACAAAGCATAAACGAGGGCATACGCATGTAATATCGTCGCACATTGTGCTCCTATCAGCTTGCTGCAAGACATGGGAGCAGCAGGGGGCCGGTACACCTGGAGTGACTCTCACACCAAGGAAAGATTGGACAGGGGTGTGTGCACGGAGGAATGGCTGCGTTTGTTTAGCTTTTCCCGGATCACAAATCTTCCTCCTAGTCAGCGGATCATGTTCCTCTACTGCTTGAGGTTCGAAAAGAAGTCCAGACTGTTACTCACACCCGTAGGAGGTTTCGTTTTGAAGTGATGTGGACTCACCATTCCTGCTTGGAAGAGGTTATGAAGAGTGCCTGGAGTTCGGGTCAGGATGGTGGTCCTATATTTCAGCTATGTCGCCGGATTCGGGATACCGGTGAAGCTCTTCTGCATTGGGATCAAGCCATATTCCAGAGCAGAAAGATGGAACTCGAAACAGTGCGGTTATCACTTAACTCCCTGCTTCAATGTCCGGCTAACAAACAAATTTGGAAGAGAAAGCTCGTTTATCTACTCGTCTAAACGAGCTCCTATCCATGGAGGAGACATATTGGAGACAACGATCTCGAGAAATTTGGCTCAATGATGGAGACCCGAATTCGTCGTTTTTTCATAAAAGGGCTTCTAATCGACGTCAACGTAACAAGATTAAAGGCTTGTTTGATAGTCATGGTATATGGCAGGATGATAAAGCTGGGGTTGAGAGAGTGATGATGGCATACTTTGAAGATTTGTTTGGCCATTCCGCCCCCAATCTGTCCGCTCAGGCAACTGTGCTTCGGGCAATTCAGCCTCGAGTAACTACCGAGATGAACCGGACATTGTTAGCCCCGTACACTATTGAAGAAGTTCGCATTGCTTTGTTTCAGATGCATCCTTCGAAAGCTCAAGGCCCGGATGGATGTCACCCTTCTTCTATCAAACATATTGGGATATTGTTGGTGATGATGTGAGTAAGGCAGTAATTTCTTTTCTAACCACTAAGGAAATGCCCTATGATTTGAACTATACTCATGTGGTGTTGATTCCCAAAGTAAAAGAAGTACTGAATATGTCTCAACTTCGTCTGATAGCTCTTTGCAATGTTGTTTATAAAATCGCCTCTAAAGTCTTGGCCAACCATTTGAAGACTTTTCTCCCATATATTATTTCGCAGCAGTAGAGTGCTTTTGTTCTGGATAGGCTTATTTCGGATAATACCTTGGTGGCAATAGAACTTGCTCTCTATATGCACCACCTCCGTCGAGGGAATGAGGGGTTTATGGCTCTTAAATTGGATATTAGTAAAGCCTATGATCGGCTGGAATGGGTTCATGTGTTGCTTATCTACAGTACGTTACTCTTTCTTGGTGAATGGTACTCCATGTGGCTCCATTATTCCACATCGTGGTCTCCGTCAAGGGGATCCGATTTCTCCCTACTTATTTCTTCTTTGTGCAGAAGGCCTTTCGGCATTGATCTCGGATTTTGCTGCACACGAGCTCTGGAAGGATTTACAGGTTTGTCAAGGGGCTCCTACTATTAGCTATCTTCTTTTTGCTGATGACAGTATGTTATATGCTAAGGTGATGATCACTGATTGTTTGTCGGTTAAAGAAATGCTGATGAGTTATGAACAAGCATCGGGGCAACAAGTCAGCCTGGAAAAAAGTAATGTTGTTTTTAGTGGTAATACTACTCCTACTGATAAGCAGGAGTTGGCTAATTGTTTAGGGGTTCAGATGGCGGAAATGTATGATAAATATCTGGGAATCCCCACACTAGTGGGGAAATCTAGGCAGGAAACTTTTGCTTTTCTGAAGGATCAGTTGAGTAAAAAGCTGACAGGATGGAGGTCAAAATTACTCAGTACTGCAGGAAGAGAGATTCTTATCAAGGTGGTTGCTCAGGCAATGCCACTTTACACTACCAGAAAAAAGTGTTTTCCCAATGAAAAAAAAAAAGGGCCGACGAATTAAAATTTTCGTCGGTAATTCTAAGGAATAGCCGACGATTTTATTTTTCGTCGGTAAAAAAAAAAAATCGTCGGCCATAGTTTAACCATAGCCGACGAAACCTTTTTTCGTTGGTATTTTCAAAAAATCGTCGGCTATATTCATATTTCAGCCGACAATTTGTATTTTCGTCGGCCTTTCTCCGAAACATTAGCCGACGAAAATTTTTGGAAGTATGGCCGACGAAGTTGACATTTTCGTCGGCTATAAGTCTATATAGCCGACGAGTACTATATTTGATTTCGTCGGCTATGATTAAAAACAAAAAAACAAAAAAAGACCACCTTCCATTTTCTATCACTATCGACAAACCATTGCTTCATTCTTCAAATGCAAATATGTCGTCAAATAAGATATGACCGAAATAATGAAATACGTCTACGGTTGAAAAATGACAAGATTCCGACAAAACCTGTGTGCCGAATGTTGCGGTTAACTGTTTTTTACTTCCGTTTTCTGATGGAGCTATTATCCAAGCACAAAGTACCTGCAAAACAACTTCATACACATATTACCCTCTTGTGTCATCGTTAGTATAGGACAAGTAGGGATCGTTCAATCCGGGAAAATCAGGGCGTTCAATCACATAAAGCATTACAAAATCATATGGGGGAGTTTGAGAATTTGATTCTATATTCTACACGAAACTAAATCCTAAATTACATATATACATATGATCGACATCTTTCACACAATACACATCACACAAAACTCACATGCACATAATTGAACTGGAGATTTTAAGTGTGAACAGCTCGATTGGGATAATTCACCAAGAATTCATTTGGAATGAGATGGACCAGAAATTTTTTAGATTTCAAGTAGACACAACAAGGAGCAACATATCAAAATTTCGAGCAAAACCGAGTTCGGGAAGTGTTGAATTGGAAACATGCAACACGTATGGCGTCACCTCACCTTGCTTCAACATGTATATTTTCTAAATTACTCTATCCCTTAGAACCAATACAAGATAAATCAACTTCGTGTATAACTTACCTCATATTTGTGGTTCGGTAACATAAAGAATTAAACCCAAGATCAGCCTAGCTAAAGCTTCACTTAACCCTAAAACTTGTTGTGCATACGAATTCAGAAAATAAACCAAATAAAATCATCAAATCATACAACAAAGTTACTGCCCTATTACCATACAATCAATTCATCATATACATGTTCATCAATTAAACAAAAAGAAAACCAAAACACATAACAGAATTTCGGAAATCCAATGTAAAATTAATAAAATCAAATAACAAATCACAAATCCTTACAAACTTCATAGACAAAGTTGAGTAATTATACAGAAAATTACATGCCATGAGAGATGAGTGAATCACACTTTAAAAGAAACGTTGTAGAGGAATCGGCAAAGAGGATTCGGTGGTGATGATATGCAATCGGTGGTGGTGATGAATGGTGGAATTCGGCTTGTAAAAGTGTATGGGATTTGTGGTGCTAATTGGACAGAGTTTCGGCTAGTAAAAAGTGGGAGAGATGAGATAATTTTCTGAATAAAACCCTAGCTATATATAGAGGCACAGCAAGAAAGGGTTCGGCAGCAATGAGAGACCAAAGCCGAATTGGACTTGTACTCCTTCTTTTGCTCGGCAAGGCTATGCAATTTTAATCTTCAATTCTGAACTTGGACTTCAATCAGCCTCATTTGAATAGCATGGACATGTCCAATAAGTCTTTAGGTCCATAATATCTGATCCATGCTTCCAAAAATCCAATGGAGAGTTATCCTGATGCAACCAGGAAAGTTATTGTTTTCCCGGCAGAATGACCTTACTCTAGTAAATCCGGCATAACTTTTTCCTCAGAGCTCCGATTGATGTGATTCCAAGTCCCAGAGAAACTAGACTCGTAGGGCTTTCCAATGGCGTATGGCACATTCTCTGGTTCCAAGCGATGTGTCCCACAAAAATTCCAGAAGTCAGGACACAGTCCCAGGAAAATTCTGGAAGTCCCTGGATTGGTTTGCTCAAACTGCCAAGTTGCAGCCTTCATTTGGGTGACTTCCCGAACTCCGATTGGTCTGAAATTTTGGCAAAATACACTTTCGATTGCCAATTATATGCATACCAAATTTCATCAAATTTGGAAAAGGATAGATCAGTTTAGCACGAGCCTCAAAATCACGAAAAAGACATATTTTACTTTATTTCCAGATTTCTATACTTAGTCATTTTTCTGATTATTAAGCATACATTCTCCAAAACTCTACCAAAATAACACTAAACTAAATTATGACTCAATCTTACTCTAAATAGACATAACAAAGCATAAATAAGGGATAATACACATTAATAACGTCGCACATTGTGCTCTTATCAACTACCCCACACTTATCATTTGCTAGTCCCTAGCAAAACAAAACAAAAAGACTCAACACTACTGCCCCTAAATAATTGTCTCAAGATCTTTAAACACATAGCTTTCAAGTTAAGCATTCAATGTAAGCACAATAATCCCAAGCGTCATAGACATGTATCATAGCATGAACAAGTAAGAAACGAAAATCACAAGCAATGACATGTTATGTTGATTTCATCCTCCTCACTAGGCATACTCTCTTCTTTTCACTCATGATATGGTAATTCACTCATAGTATATGCAAGAGAACAGATTGTAAGGCAACAAATAGCTTGCATATTTCATCAGATAGAAGCACTTTGTGAATCAATTTTTCACGAAAAACTTCATATAACAACTATGTGCACAAATGAACCAAAGTCATAAGCTCAACTCTTGACAAAAATCTCCACAAATCAAAGTTCACCCATTTTAAGAATCATGAAAAGATCAACATAAAGGTGATAATGGGGATTGGCATAAGGCATTCACATTTAGGATAGTGGTGATAAAATGTCACCAAGACTTAGCAAAATTCAATAAATCTTTATGACTTCACTCCAAAGGACCAAATTTCATCATGTTGGGCCCAAACTTCATTATTTTCTTCCCCAAAACAAAGTGAATATGAACAAAGGTCAAATATAACAACAATAGACCTTCAATTATCACACAAACTCCAATTTCACAATCACAAACTCATCCAAATTTTTTTTTCTTCTTTTCTTCATTGCCGAGACTTATTCTTTTTCTTCTTATTTCAGATCGGATTTTTCTCTCTTGTTTTTTATTTTATTTTCTGTCCGATTTTTGTTTTCTTCGGCAACAATAATTACATGCATTTGGACAAGCTCACCCCACACTTACTTCATAACATCACATCAATTCACAAATTCCAATTAAATTTTACCAAGTCTTGACAACAATGGTAAGGATAAACTATTCTAAGTTCAAGGAATGTGTATCATGGTGATGAAACAAAATGGCTTAATGTCGGCGCAAAGGGGTTAAAACTAAGGAGTCCCACGATGGGCACAAATTAGGCATAAGCTTTATTTGGCATTGGTGGTAATCCTAATATGATCTTTTCAATCCTTTTCAAAATCAAGGTATTTCATGAATAAAAGTTTCAAAAATTGTCAAGAGTGAGTTCTAGCATTCTAGAGTTCATTAAAAGCTATGGCACATAGTCATTGAATAATCAAAGAATGATGAAGTTTTGAAAAATTCTGCCCATTTTTTATATTTATCGCTCATGAAGAAAGTATATGGCATCAAAGCTCACACAGGTTATTATGGAACAAAATCAACACAACATGCATGCTTATTACACAATTAAGTTCAAGTCTCAAATGTTCATACCAATCACAAAGTCCATGAAACTCACAATTATTTTCAAGATTATGCAAAACCATCATCTATGCATTCAAAGATATAATCATCATAGACTATTTAAGGGCCTCCTAAGACTCAAACAAAACAAAACAAACGAAAATTTTTTAATTTTTCTGATTTTTCCGATTTTTTTTTTTTTTTAAAACAAAACAAATATGTAAAACATGTATTCTCTACCCCACACTTAGAAAATTACATTGTCCTCAATGTAAACCAGAAATAATGTTGTAATTTCTAAGCATATGATAAAATTCACAAGTTCCACATTTATACAATTCAACCAAAAAGAGTTTAGGGATTTAGAAAATTCAAACTCTCGTTGATGGCTCCTTCACAATTTTGGTTGAAATGGGTTGCCTCCCATGCAGCGGTTAATGTTTATAGTCTACTCAGCCTAGACTATTTTCTCCATTAATGCCGATCTTGGTGGATCCTCAATGTCAATTTCCTCAAGTTGCTTTTCAAAAGGTTCATAATAAGGCTTAAGTCGATGACCATTCACCTTAAAAATTTTACCTGAAACTTCACTTTTGATTTCTATAGCACCATGAGCAAACACATTAGTAACAATATAAGGGCCAATCCAACGTGACCTTAATTTTCCAGGAAATAATCTAAGACGAGAATGATATAACAAAACTTTTTGGCCAATTAGAAACGTCTTTCTTCTTAGCTTCTTGTCGTGGTATAACCTCGTCTTCTCCTTATAAATCCAAGACGCATCGTATGCATCATTCCTGATTTCTTCAAGCTCTCCAATCTGCAATTTTCGGTGAATACCTGCATCATCAACATTCATGTTAAATTCTTTTACCGCCCACCACGCCTTGTGTTCCAATTCCACCGGGAGATGGCATGCTTTGCCGTATATTAGCCTAAAGGGAGACATCCCTATAGGCGTCTTGTAGGCTGTCCTATATGCCCACAAAGCATCCTCAAGTCTATTGCTCCAATCCTTCCTTGTTGGACCAACAGTTTTCTCCAATATTCGCTTGATCTCCCTATTTGATACTTCTGCCATTCCACTAGTCTGAGGGTGATATGGGGTGGAAACCTTGTGAGTGACTCCATATTTCCTGAGTAAAGCCTCTATGGTTCTGTTGCAAAAGTGAGAACCTCCATCGCTTATAAGCACACGTGGTACTCCAAACCTAGAAAATATGTTAGTTCTCAAGAATCCTGCAACAACTTAAGGGCAGTACGCCTAGGCCCAAAATGGCCTCCACACGCCTCAGAATGACAAAGAGCAAGGATCGGCCTATGCTCTTCTTGTGGGACACAACGTCGAATGATTTGATCACTACAATGCTTCCATAGATATGGATCATCCCAAATGTAGTGCCTTGACATCTTTTTGATCCGTATCTTGGTATCCTGCGAAATATTACTAGGAAAAGTCTTAGTAACCAAATAATTCACAATATCAGCATACCAAGGTGCGTGTGTCTCCAAACGAAAAAGTTGTTCATCTGGAAAAGATTCTTGTAAAGGCAACGTCTCTTCCTCTTGCACAATTCTACTCAAATGATCCGCTACAACATTTTCGCTTCCCTTCTTGTCCTTAATTTTGATATCAAACTCTTGGAGTAAGAGAATCCATCGAATCAAACGTGGCTTGGCGTCTTTCTTCTTCATTAAATATCTAAGGACTGCGTGATCAGAATAAACAATCACTTTAGAATTCAATAGATATGCACGAAATTTTTCTAAAGCAAAAATAACAGCCAATAGCTCTTTCTCTATGGTGGAATAATTCAATTGATCATCATTCAAAGTCCTAGAGGCATAGTATATGGCATTCGGCCTCTTGTCTTTTCGTTGACCAAGAACTGCTCCAACAGCATAGTCTGATGCATCGCACATTAGCTCAAACGGAAGACTCCAATCTGGTGGCACCATTATAGGGGCCGACGTCAACAATGTCTTGAGCTTGCCGAAAGCTGCTTCACACTCTTCACTCCACACGAACGGAACATCTTTCTGCAAAAGAGAACACAAGGATTTTGCTACCAAGGAAAAATCCTTGATAAACCTTCGATAAAATCCTGCATGGCCAAGAAACGAACGTACCTCTCTCACAGTTGTGGGAGAGGGTAAGTGAAGCATAATATCAATCTTAGCCTTATCAACCTCAATTCCCTTAGCAGAAATAATGTGACCTAAAACTATCCCTTGATTTACCATAAAGTGACATTTTTCCCAATTCAATACAAGGTTAGTTTCAACACATCTTTCCAAGATTAACTCTAAATTTTCTAAACATGCATCAAAGTCTTTTCCATATATACTAAAATCATCCATAAAGACTTCAATGATATTTTCAATATAATCAGAGAAAATAGAGTACATACAACGTTGGAACGTACCTGGTGCGTTGCATAAACCAAAAGGCATACGTCGATAAGCAAACGTACCGAAGGGACATGTGAACGTTGTCTTTTCTTGATCATCTGGGTGAATGCATATCTGATTGTAACCGCTGTACCCATCCAAGAAGCAATAGAATTCGTGCCCAGCTAGTCTCTCCAACATCTGGTCCATGAAAGGCAAAGGCATGTGATCCTTTCGTGTAGTCGCATTCAACTTTCTGTAGTCAATACACATCCTATGACCTGTGACCAATCTCTGAGGCACGAACTCATTATTCTCATTCTTTACCACAGTAACTCCACTCTTCTTGGGTACAACTTGAACAGGTGAAATCCATTGGCTATCCGAGATAGGATATATGACGCCACAATCTAAAAGTTTGATCACCTCGTCCTTCACAATCTTCATCATTGGTGGGTGAAGACGTCTCTGGCCTTCTCTTGTCGGCTTGGCATCCTCCTCCAACAAGATCCTATGAACACAAGTTGTAGGGCTTATTCCCTTGATGTCCGCCAACATCCAACCTATGGCGGTTTTGTTTCTTTTAAGCACATCAATCAGTCTCTGTTCTTACTGCTCGCTCAGCTTTGATGACACAATCACTGGTAAAGTATCATCGTCTCCAAGATATGCATACTTCAAATTATCAGGTAGAGCCTTAAGCTCTAATGTTGGGGCCTGTTCCACAGATGGTAACAATTTATTAGTAGTAATTGGAATTGACGTGAAACGTTTATACCTTAGATGAGGGACTGCCTCTAGCTCGGCAACAACATTCATGATGCTCGGCTCAAGTTCAAGCCGAGACTTGTCATTCCAATCCGTCGTCTCCTCTCTCTTTTGTTCGTCAATTCCGGCCCCCATCTCAATAGCTAATTGCTATTGATCCATAGTTTCTAATAAAACCTGTGCAAACGAATCAACAACATCAATAGCATAGCAAGGTTTTAAATCAGAAACCGGATACCTCATAGCTTCAAACACGTTGAAGCTAATAACTTCACCCTCAAACTCCATGGTGAGGTTGCCTTCTGCAAAGTCTATCTTTGTTCTTGCGGTTCTCATAAATGGTCGCCCCAAAAGTAATTGAGTTGAATTGTGGGGTGAATCTTCCATATGAAGCACATAAAAATCTGCAGGAAATATCAGATTATTAACCTGCATAAGAACATCCTCAACATATCCCTCAGGATATTTGTTAGATCTGTCAGCCAATTGAATAATCACATTGTCTCTCTTCAATTCTCCTAGACCTAGAGACTTGTAAACATTATAAGGCATCACATTAATTGACGCTCCTAAGTCTAGCAAAACATTAGAAAAACAACATTGACCAATTATACAAGGAATTGTAAAACTGCCAGGATCTTTCATTTTGGGTGGGAGCTTTCTTTGTATGACGGCTGAAACCGTCTCACTCATCTTCACAATTCTTGGGGTTAGGGATCACTCCTCCAGGTAACCTCCCTTGTTCTTGGATATGCCCCATAAAATCCACAACTTTTCCCATCTGATCCTTCAGCTCAGAAATATCTTTTGTGTTTGAGGTTGTAGATTGCAACAAAGTATGAGTTGCATCATTCAAAGATTTCAGCATTGCATCATAGTTAGGATTCGATGATGCTTGAGCATTGTTGTTGTAGAATTGTTGCTGAGGTCTTGCAAATCCTTGAAACTGTCCTTGAGGTCTCGGTTGATACGCCATGCCTCCTTGATTTGCTTGTGGTGGCACCAACGGTTGAGGGTTCTGAACATTGCTGTTGTTGGCCCAACGAAAATTAGGGTGATCGTTGTACCTTGGATTGAAATTCGGGTAATTGGAACGTTGCTGCCCTTGAAAACCAACCGAATTGGCTTCCTCAAAACTATCACATCCTCCCAATTGAGGACACACATCAGCCGTATGGCCCTCCATGCTACACACCCCACAAACTTGGGCATGCTTCTGCTTCATCATTTGGGACATCATCTGAGTGAGCTTCCCCATGTCTTCCCTAAGCTCCTTGACAACACTAGACTCCTCAAATCCGCTAGCTTCATTTACTCGCTTTGAGGAAGTAGACCCGAACTATTGTTGGTTAGTGAAATGCATCTCCAATAAGTTCTTAACTTCCTCCTTGCTCTTTTCCATCAAAGATCCTCCAGCCGCTGAGTCAAGAAATCTATGCTCCAAAGGACGCAACCCTTCATAAAAATACTGCAGCAAAAGACCCTCACGTATCCCATGATTAGGACACGTTGCCGCTAAAGACTTGTACCTATCATAGTACACATCAAAGCTCTCGTCTGGCTCCTGTCTGATAGAAGTGATCTCCTTTCTAATCTGTGTCACCCTTGATGAAGGAAAATATTAGGTGAGAAATTCCTTCACCATTGTGCTCCAAGACGTCATCTTCCCTGGTGGCATTGCATAGAACCACTCGGCTGCCCTATCCTCAAGTGAAAATGGAAATGCCTTCATCCTCACATGCTGCAAATCTGCCCCAGTTGGGCACATTGACTCACATCGAAACTCAAACTTGTGGATATGGCGATTAGGATCCTCTTCACTAAGTCCATAAAACTTCGGCAACTGGTGAATAAATCCACCTTTCAACTCAAACTCTGCTTATTTGCCAGGTGCAACAGCAGGATATGTCACATTACTCGGTCTTGCCGCTCCTCCTAGTGGCGCATCAACTTGCCCATTCTCTTCCCTCAATGAAGTCATATTAAATATGGGATCAGGTAAATCAAAGTTCAAATATTGAATTGGTATGGGACTCTGAAGTAGCTCAAACTCTGGTTCTTCGTGAAACAAAGGGTTAAGTTCACACGAAGACTCTGAAGGAAATGGTGATGGTGGTGCAACGAAATTTCTATCAAAAAGTGATGAGGTGGGAGATACAAACTGATGTTCTGGTGATGGTGAACGTGCTTGACCTAGAGTTGCTGGCAATTCTAGATCGTATATCTCTCCAATTCGATACAAACGGCCTCTAATGTCGCATGACCAATTGGACATTCATGTACCTGAAATTATTCGAAAATCAAGTGTTTAGGCAAGGAATTCAAAAAGAAAAACAAAAGTATTTGTGTAAATTTTATAATAACCAACGAAATATACATATAGATAGCACACAAGAGTTTCAAACTTTCACAAATTTCATAAATTTCACAAGTAACAAACAAGAATTCGGTCCTAGTTTTCCAAGAGTATCGAAAATTGTGTGAGATTGCCTAACCTAGAGTCTATTTCTTTTTATTCACACAACTTTAAAATTCAAGGTACGTGGAGCAGAGGAGATAACAGTGCAATGGACTGATGCAGCCCAAGGTAGTATCATGCTTATTCCGATATACCTCAAAAATTAAAGACGAATTTTGTTTTGAAGATAAATAGATTCACATATGCTCAAGTTATTTTCTAGCGTCTAAAGTGAGGTGATGCTTCGGCACAAGCTGTTGTCTAGGTCGAACATATTTTACTTTTCAAAGGCGGTGTCGTTAAAATTCACGAAGAGTAAACTCTCTTTAGGAACCAGGCAGGTCTCAAAGTTGGTAACCACGGAGGACAAGTCCTCTATCGACTCACTCATCGAGAATGATCATCAGTCTGTGGGTCTTGAGAACCAGTTTTACAAACCTCGAACCAATCAATGAAAATAACTTGCCCTATACTTTGTAAAATAAACTCGGGTCCTAGCGGTCTACAAGTGTTGATTAAAACCGCCCTCAACCTCATAGAAGTAATACTATTGCTGAAATGTCGCTTGTATGCGTGGGGGGGAAGTATCCCGCGTTTCCCAATCTACATAAAACGGATTCAACAAAGCACCATTCGTATGAAGGGTTTTGGTTATGATTAACAAAAGAGGCTTCACCTACATGTTACACTTTAGAAACTACAATAAACTCAAAACATACACAAAACTATCAACTTCCTAGAAATTATCTAAGTGTTACAAACAATCACACACATAAATTATAGCACATAATCGGCAACTCATGCAAAACCAAAAACCAAAAACCGAAAATTTCCTACTTACTATTACAAGTCCGAAAATCCTATGATACATATCCAAAAACTAAGGAAAAATTATACACATCCAAAAATTGATACAAATTTACAAATTAACACTTCATGAATCAAAACATTTTAATTTCCCCGGCAACGGCGCCAAAAATTGATGGAGCTATTATCCAAGCACAAAGTACCTGCAAAACAACTTCATACACATATTACCCTCTTGTGTCATCGTTAGTATATGACAAGTAGGGATCGTTCAATCCGGGGAAATCAGGGCGTTCAATCACATAAAGCATTACAAAATCATATGGGGGAGTTTGAGAATTTGATTCTATATCCTACACGAAATTAAATCCTAAATTACATATATACATATGATCGACATCTTTCACACAATACACATCACACAAAACTCACATGCACATAAAAAACTGATCAAACAACAATACGGAAGCAACTTTATTGAATCCGATTTCATGCAATTTAGTTCCAATTATAACTAGAGCCCTTCGTGGTTCATCTAATCATTCAAAACTCCTCAATTATTTAGAATTAGCTTCGTGCATAACCCTAAACATAGTGCTAATCAGTTTAAAGACACTTCGTGTAGAAATTAAACCAAGAAACACATAAGCACAATGAGTTGAATTGGAAACATGCAACAAGTATGGCGTCACCTCACCTTGCTTCAACATGCATATTTTCTGAATTACTCTATCCCTTAGAACCAATACAAGATAAATCAACTTCGCGTATAACTTACCTCATATTTGTGGTTCGGTAACATAAAGAATTAAACCCAAGATCAGCCTAGCTAAAGCTTCACTTAACCCTAAAACTTGTTGTGCATACGAATTCAGAAAATAAACCAAATAAAATCATCAAATCATGCAACAAAGTTACTGCCCTATTACCATACAATCAATTCATCATATACATGTTCATCAATTAAACAAAAAGAAAACCAAAACACATAACAGAATTTCGGAAATCCAATGTAAAATTAATAAAACCAAATAACAAATCACAAATCCTTACAAACTTCATAGACAAAGTTGAGTAATAATACAGAAAATTACAAGCCATGAGAGATGAGTGAATCACACTTTAAAAGAAACCTTGTAGAGGAATCGGCAAAGAGGATTCGGTGGTGATGATATGCGATCAGTGGTGGTGATGTGTTGACAGTAGCCGCAGAGAGGCTACAGCAGGCCCACAGACCCGCAGCAAGTGCACCAAGGCCCGGCCCAAGGCTCGGGACCGGATCACCAGCACCCGGCCTCGGGGTCCAGCATTCTATCCTGCCGCCAGGGACCCTGGGACCGGGGGCGCCAGCCTGCCAAAGAGGGCACCAGAAGGTACAAACAGAAGGGAACCAGTCCCACATCGAAGGGTGAGGCCAGCCCTCACCCCCAACCACCTATATAAGGGCCCCAACTACCCTCTTTATTAGGTAACTTATCTCTCTCCCTGCTTACATACGTGCCTTGGTTATATATATTCCAACTATACTAACTTAGGCATCGAAGAGGAGAAGACCGGCCCGCCCGGTATTCCCTTTAGTGAGCAGGATTGCAGGAGATCCAGTTGGATTCATCGTGTGTCTACCAGGCCCCCGGGTATAGGCAGAAACAATTGGCGCCGTCTATGGGAATACGTTCAAAAAGTTGTGTTGCTCTGCCAGAGAGTAGAACTCCATTGATCCTTTGGAGAGGTAGCTACATCCGCAGTCCGGAAGCTATGGAAGGAAGGAAGATAAAAGCCAGCACGGAAGGACCGAAAGGGCGAATTCAGTTCCCCGACCGGGCCCAAGGTACAGGGGCTGCGGACGGTGCGAGGTTCGTCCTTTCCCCCGGCCGAGACGGAAAATCGAAAGCGCGAATTCAGTTCCCCGACCCGGCCCGTAACATAAAGGCTGAGGTCGGTGCGAGGTTCGCCCTTTCTCCCATCCAAGACAGGGCTCATGATCGCCGGGAACCAGAAAACCCCGACCGGAAGGGTCCGGGAGAAATAAAAAAGATAAAGGCAGAGGTCGAGCGCTTGCGAGAAGAGGGCGATCAAGATCGACTAAGAGCGGAGGCCCGATGCCAAGAATTGAAGGCGGTAAACATTGCCCTATTAGCGGCCCTGGAGCGAGAGGGTCAGCAGGGAACTCCTCGAACAGCACCGCGGCCAGCAGGCAAGGCTAGCGAATTCCCGCATCTTGAGGTAGGGCAGGCTACGGGAAGAAGAAGGACCGTGCATGTGGCCACGCCGCTCTTTTCGGAAGCTCTGAAAAACTCCGGCCCGGCCGAGCCCCCGTACCGCACGGGCCAGGCATCAAGCGAGCAGGAAAGCTCTACCGCACGAACACTCGAGGCGCTCTCCGCCTCAGTGTCGGACATAAAGGGCCGCATGGAGACCAGCGAGAGGATGGCAGGGCGACCGCGGGGTGGCGCGCGGTTCAACGAGCGTATTGGACCTTTCCCGCGCCGGAATAGAGAATCGGGAAGATCTGGAAGCCAAAGGCCTCTGAAGTTGACATATTCAGGGACGAGCTGCCCGTACCAGCACCTGGACAGTTTTAAGTCACAAGCAGGGACGAGGGGCTACTCGGACGCCATGTGCTGCAACATATTCCAAGAGACGCTCTCGGGAGAGGCGTTGAATTGGTTCTACGAGCTACCAGTGAACTCAGTCGAAACCTTCGAACGGTTGGCTGATAAGTTTGTCGGCCGGTTCATTCTCAGAGCCAGGACAGCCCAAACATCAACAATCCTTTTTGACTGCATGCAAACTGACAATGAGCCGCTACGCGCCTTCGTTAACCAGTGGCAAATTGCCACGGCCGGGGTCAGGAACCTGGACAAGCAGGTCGCAGGGTTTTTTTTTTCAAGCAGGGTTTAAGACCTGGGGAACTTTCGTACAACTTACTAGTACAGGAGCCGCTGGGGTACGACGAGCTGATGACCGTGGCCATCAGGCACGCTCAGGCAGAGCACGAGACATATGGGGACAAGGCGCCCAAGCGAATATCGGACGACCTACCGCCATCCCGTGGAAGCAAGACCGGGCGGCTAGATCGCAACCGTGCGCCTGCAGCCACCAGGAAAGCAGAGATGCGGGAGGAGTGGCAACCCCGGCGAAGCAGTGACAACGGTTCCCGACCAGGGAGAAGACCGCCATTTGTGCGCTCGGCGCAGCCTCTGGCAGCTACGCCAGCAGAGCGACCACCGCGGGCCTTGGCTACTGTGCCAGTAGGAAAACCCCAAGATCTAGCCCTTCGGACTGGCGACCAAAAACCCCAGAAAGCGGTCGTGAACGACCAGGCCCGCCCAAAGGACCCCAACAACGAGCGACCGCGAGCTCGGCAGGTAGGAACTATAAGCACCCACACTCCCGGGGGGATCGAGGTACACGGGAGCATTAACATGATACACGGCGGGGACCGTATAGATCGGCTCACCCGGAGCTCAAAGAAGCGATGCCTAAGATCGATCCGAGGGAAGGAGGTGTACGCCTTCGGCGAAAGAAGCGGCCAAGCCGCTAAAATCGGATGGAACTCGATCACTTTCTACGAGGAGGAAGAGCCGGAGGATTTGATCCAACCGCACAACAACCCCTTCCTCATTACGGTCCAAATAGACCACTGGATAACCAGTCGTATGCTGATCGATACCGAAGCCTCAGTCAACGTAATGTTCCGAGACGCATACAAATGGTTGTAGAGAGGAAGGAACAAGTTATCCCAGGATAACGAGCCGCTTATAAGCTTCTCCGGTGAGGTCGTCCAGCCTCTCGGTTCGGATTACCTACCGATCATCTTCAGCGAGGGAGACAGAATGAAAAAGGAGCATTTGGAGTTCATCATTGTCGACTGCCTATCATCGTACAATGGCATAATCGGTCGGCCAGGGTTATGGAGGCTTAAAATGTTTATAGCCGGCCATATGCTAATGCTGAAGATGCCTTCACTAACCGGAGTTATTACCATACGTGGGGACCAGAGGATTGCCCGTAAGTATTACACAGAGGCCCTGACCCACGAGAGGAAGCGGACCGAGGTCTTCACAACCACTCAGCAGGCGCCAGTGCCGGATCTGAGTATTGACCCTCGTGATGACATTAATTCAAAAAGAGTTAGGCGATTCACCGAAAAGCTGGAGCCACCTTCGGCCGTGGAAGAAACCGAAGCGATCTGCATTTCGGTAGACCACCCAGAGCGAAGTGTCGTGATAGGGACGCGGCTAGATCCGGTTGTCAGGCAAGAGCTCATAGCCTTCCTCCGGGACAACAGTTTGGTCTTCGCATGGTCCTACGAGGACATGCCAGGCATATCCCCGGAGATAGCCGTACATAAGCTAAATTTATTACCCAACGTTCCCCCGGTGAGGCAGAAGAGGAGGTCCTTCAGTCCGGCAAAGTATGAGGCAATCAGAGAGGAGATACAGAAATTGAAGGGTATAGGTTTCATCCGGGAAGTCCAGTACCCTCGCTGGCTCGCTAACGTGGTCATGGTGTCGAAGAAGGGAACCGGCCAGTGGCGTATGTGCGTGGATTTCACTAACCTGAACCGGGCGTGTCCAAAGGACAGCTTCCCGCTTCCCCGGATTGACCAGCTTATAGATTCCACGTCCGGCTTTAAGCTGCTCAGCTTCATGGACGCGTACGCCGGGTACAATCAGATTAGGATGCACCCGGATGATGAGGAGCATACATCATTCACAACCGACCGAGGTACCTATTGTTATAAGAGGATGTCGTACGGTCTAAAGAATGCCGGGGCCACCTACCAGCGAACGGTAAACCGAATGCTGGAGCAAGAAATGGGTAAAACCGTAGAGGTTTACGTTGATGACATGCTGGTCAAGAGCTTGACTGCAGGGGCCCACGTCCGGGATTTGGCCGTAGTCATCGGTAAGATGCTCAAATTCGGAATGCGCTTAAACCCAAAGAAGTGTATTTTCGGGATTTCAGAGGGCCTATTCCTAGGCCACATCATCAGCCAGCGAGGGATAGAAGCCAACCCGCTGAAGGTCCAGGCAATTTTAGATATGGAAACGCCAGGGGAGAGAAACCAGGTCCAGATGTTGATCGGCCGGTTGGCCGCCCTTGCCAGATTCATCTCCCGCTTAACCGACAAATGCGCCCCGTTCTTCAAGCTGCTCAAGGCACAACAGACCAGGAAAATCCACTGGGCAGCAGAGCATGAAGCGGCATTCCAGTCTATCAAGGCATATCTGTCTGCAGTGCCTCTCCTATCCAAACCAGTGCCGGGCGAAATGTTATACCTCTACATAGCTGCATCTGCAACGGCCATCTCCGCGGCTCTCATCAGGAAGGAAGACACTCTCGAACTTCCGGTATACTATGCGGGAAAGGGACTTACTGGAGCCGAGGGCCGGTACCCTGACATAGAGAGATTGGCTCTAGCCCTGATTGTTAGTGCCAGGAAGCTCCGGCATTATTTCTAGGCTCACTCCATCACCTTATATACCAATCACCCTCTGCGACAGATCCTGCAAAAACCAGAGACCAGCGGTAGGCTCGTGCGGTGGGCAGTTGAAGTGGGAGAGTTCGACATCACTTACGCCCCACGAACGGCCATCAAGGGACAGGCAGCTGCGGACTTCATATGTGAGCTCACTCCAATGGCGGTAGAAGCGCACCCCGCCCGGTACGAGGACCCCGAGGCAGTGCGAACCATAAAGACCGAACCAGGCCTCCCCACCGGCTGGAAACTTTACGTGGACGGCTCCGTAACAACCAAGCGGAGTGGAGCCGGTGTCATGATAACCTCGCCTGATGGCCAGTCGTACGAGTATGTCTTACGGTTCCTTTTTAGCACCTCCAACAACGCTGCCGAGTATGAGGCCCTCATAGCCGGTTTGCAACTGGCCAAGGAGTTGGGAATCTCGTCCATAGAGATATACAGCGACTCTAGCTTAGTGGTGAACCAGATGAACGGGGTGCTTGAGGTCAAGGATCCCCAGCTGTCCTCTTACCAGGCCTTGGCCAAAACCCTGATTGAGTCGTTCTAGGGCGCCACGATCCAGCACATTCCCCAAGAGGCAAATAGGCATGCAGATGCCCTCGCGAGGCTGACAACCGGAAACTACCCCCTAGTGTACCGGAGAGCAAAAATTGAAACTCTCCAGCAGCCAAGTATAAACAAAACCATCTCCGAGATATTTGCGGTGGAAGAAGCGCCGCCAAGCTGGATGGATCCAATAGTCAAGTATTTGACTGACAAAACCAGCCCCCAGGATGCGGTAGAGGCCAGGAGGCTACACCTCTGGTGCGCCCGGTACGGTCTCCTCAATGGCCAGTTATACCGAAGAGGGCACAGCTTCCCCCAGCTGAGGTGTGTGACAAAAGAGGCAGGAGAGGCTATCATGCGAGAAATCCACGAAGGGGTATGCGGTAATCACTCTGGCGCAAGGTCATTATCCCACAAGTCGCTCCGAGCGGGGTATTTCTGGCCAGACATGGCGGCAGTATCAAGAAAAATATCAGGCAGCTGCCACAAGTGCCACATGTACGCCTCTGTACCTCATGCCCCGGCAATCGCATTATCAATCATGTTGGCACCATGGCCGTTCGCACAATGGGGATTAGACATCATTGGCCCTTTCCCAACAGCTGTGGGACAATACAAGTATGCCATCGTGGCAGTGGACTATCAGACGAAGTGGGTCGAGGCAGAACCCATGATAAAGATCACTGAGGAACGGGTTAGAAAGTTCCTATGGAAGAACATCTACTGCAGGTTCGGGGTACCACAGACTATTGTCACGGATAATGGGACACAGTTCAATAATGCTGATCTTATCCAGTACACAGCCTCGATGGGGACCCGGATGTTGTTCGCCTCAGTGGCACACCCACAGACCAACGGCCAGGTAGAAGCGGTCAATAAGATTATCAAGACCCTTCTCAAAAAGAAGCTGGATGCCAAGAAGGGATGTTGGGCCGAAGAACTCCCCGCAGTGCTATGGGCCATCCGGACAACAGCAGCAGAGGCAACAGGAGAGACCCCGTTCTGCATGGCATTCGGGAGCGAGGCGGTACTCCCTGTAGAAATTGGTATACCCAGCGGCAGGGTCGAGAATTACGACGCCGAAACAAACGCCGAGGGGCTACTGCTCAACCTGGACCTCATTGAGGAGCGCCGCGACCAGGCGCATATGCGCAACCAAACCTACAAGCAGCGGATCGCCCAGTACTATGACAGAAGGGTCCGGGAGAGAAAGCTACAAGTCGGGGACTGGGTCATGAAGAAGGTCCAGAAAAAACCGTTGGCCCTAGAACCAACATGGGAAGGGCCCTACCAGATCACCGCGGCCGTGGGACCGGCAACATTCCACATTATAGACACCGAGGGCATCTATTCCACCCGGCCGTGGAATATCCAGCACCTACGGTTCTACCCTAAGTGGTAGCGGTCACAGAGCGACAACAGTGTATTTAGCATCAATATTGCAATACGCAGTTACGGCATTAAAGAATAAACTACAGCAGTTACAAGATGTGCATGTACAAGGTAAACAGCTAGCTACCGCCCCCGAAGCACCCAATCCCCGGCCCGCCACTTTTTAGAGCTTGCTCCTGCTCCACCATCTCGGTTAGGGCTATATCAGCCTCCATCTGCTCGGCATCAAGCCATCCTTTCTCCCTCCACTCCAGATAGGCGTCACTAATGCCCTTCGCCCAGGCCTCATCCAGCATCTCCTCAAGCTCCACCGACTCCCGGAAGTCGTCGACAGCATTATCGGCCACTTCAGCAAGCTAGGATTCCGTGAGCTTCTCCCTTCCTTGGGCGACTACTGTAACCTGGCTCTGGAGCTCCAAAACCTTCGCCTCCAGCTCAGTAATTCTCCCTTCCCGGGCAACAGCCTGGGTCTGCAGCTCCAAAACCCTCGTCTCCAGCACCGCGATCCTCCCTTCCCGAGTAGCAGCCTGCTGATAGGCCTCTTCCTTCTCCTGCGAGAGTTCATGGTTCAACCGACCGGTTAGTTCTTTCTCCCGCACGAGCTGGGTGCTCAACCGACCAACCTCCTCTCTTTCCTCCGCAAGCTTGGCTTCCGCCACGTCCGCCCGCACGCTCAGCTCCTCCACCCGCCTCTCCAAAACCGTAGCAGCCTCCCCTCTGGGCCCCGCGGCATAAAGGCTATGAACCAGCTGCCAAAGGTAGACAAAGGAACATTAGCTCGTCTTACTCCAAGAGAAAAGGAAGCACAAAAACACTTACCCGAACAGCTAGTTCCACGGGATTCGTCCTGCTCTCGCCCGATTGTCCAGTCCCAGGGTCCTCCCGGTCAAGACCCAAGGTTTCGATGGTAGCGACCACGAACCTACCAATTCCACCACCGGAACCGTGACTGGCTTCCGGCACCTGAATCCTTCGACCACCCACCTCCACGGCCGGATCCACCGCCCGCTCGATTGGCCCAGCCGAACTTGACGCCCCGGCGTCAAGCGCCCTTGCCCTCTTGGTCGGAGCTTCACCATGGCTGCTTCGGCGGCTCCCGAAAATTTCTGCCGTTTCCCTCTCCCGCGAGGTCCGTACCGCCATCGGTCGCGCCACGGGTTCTGGGCCAGATAGTCCCACAGACCGCCCTTCCCGAATAAAGAGTGGGGAGTTATTCTCACCGCCCGGTCGCCTTCCATAGTGAGCATCCGGAAACACGAGCGGCACCGGCCTGCCATGCTCCCTGCGTTTCTGGGTAGCCGTATCAATAACGGTCTTCGCGGCCGTCTCCCCCGTCTCCATCAATCTCGAGGCTACAAGCTCTTCATCCGGTTCGATAGTCTCCTCACTTTTAAGCGCGAGCCGGGGGGCATTAGCTGCAAACCGATAAGTCGAGCGGTCAGAATGCAAGCAACCATGCAAAAGCAAAGTGCAAGACACCTTACCAGGTTTTCTCCCCATCTCGCATATCTCCAGCACGTTCCATCGGATGAAATTATAGGAGCTCCGGCTCAGATGGTCCCAGCCAGCAAACAATCGGTACAACCGTTGCTTCTCCAAGTCCTCCAGCCGGAACGACTGGTCCCCGATCGATTGATAAGCCCCGGGCACCTGGTAGCCCCTCCAAGTATGCTGGCACTTCCCACCGGCCAGCACCACCGACCTCCTCCAGACATCTGAAACCGACGACGGCAGATGCGTGATGGCAACACCGTATTCCAGCGCGGCAAAATTCATGCAACCGCCGCACTGGGCCTTTCTGCAATAGGAGATCTTGTATAGCGCCCGAAATTCATTAACCGTGGGCCAGTTCATATGGCTCAGACTAAACAGGCACCCAAGCCCAAGCAACTACCTCCACTGATTGCTCGGAAGCTGGGCCGGGGAAAGATTTAGTGAGCTCAGCATGTACTGAACAAATCCCGGCAGCGGCAGCGATAGTCCGTGTCGGAATTGATCGTCGAAAATAGCAACCCAGCCCGGTTCCGGGTTACAAGCCAGTTCCCCGGGACGCAGGCCTCGAAGTTTAACAGAAGAGTCGATGTCCCACTTCGCCCGAAACTCCCTAATCTCTCTTTCATCCATGCTTCTGATTGGCTCATCACAGAAGATTGCCCTATCACCATCCAGCAGCTCATGCCTTCTGGACCCGCGGCTTGCGCCGCCACAATACGCAGATCTCCCAGACGCCATAACACCAACACGAAAATAATTCAGATCTGCAGCAAGGTGGAGGAAGAGAGCAGAGGGCAAAGGGTAGGCAAAGTACGGCAGAAGGAGAGCAAAGGGCACAATAAATAGGGCAACAAGAAAAGTAAGGCAACCCCAGCCGTGGATTCCCTCCATCTCAGACCGCTCCCTGCCGACACGTGTTCCAGCATGGATAAGGGATCCCATCCATCATAACTGATGGGACTGATGGGCTCTCCCCTTCATCGCATGTCCGCCACCTGTCCCACTTACAAGCGGCAGTTAGGGAGATAGGAGCGAACAACGAGGCGTCCACTCCCCTCGTTTCCCCAGAAAGTCAACTCCGAATCAATCCGGCACCATGGCAGTTCACGGTTATGATCATTCAACCGGCTGCATGGCTTCTTCATTGTATATCTTGGAGACCTCTCACCGGTTGTGATTTTTCCAGCCGCTTCGAGAGCATCTATCCAGGTATGAGCCCTCCTTCTAGCACCATCTTCGTTGCATATCACTGGGGGACTCGTCTCGATATGGCATGTCGCCCGGTCGAGATCCGCCCAGCACTATGGCATTCCACCGGCCCTGTGACATTTAACCCACTCCAAGGCATTCTACCGGTTGTCACCTTCCTTCGCCTACGGGCAGGAACGAGCCAACAACAACTCAAGGCTTCTAAACGCATGGGCTTTATAAACCCGGGCGAGCTTACATCTAACCCATGTACTCTTGTCCAGCAGGATAAAAACCCTGCATCACACTGAACTGTGATACATTTGGGGATACATGGCGAGACTCGTTATCTCAACGCCACTCCACTGGGCAGATTGTTTCTCTAACACAGAACAAGTCTCCCCGCAGGCTAACAAACCTGCACATTACCTCAACGCTTAACCAACAAAAGCTGAGAAGAACTAGCAAGTGTTAACCGATGCCTCGGTACGGCCGTAACACTCTTCGGGGTACCTGTTGGCTTAGTCCACGCACCAACAGGCCCTCCCGCAGGCTAGCATCTCCGGGACTCGTCTCGATATGGCAGGACGCCCGGTCGAGCACCCGTGAACTCCGCCTCGCACCGATATGGCAGAACGTCCGGGCGAGGTCCAGTCTGCAAGTTCATCCGGACTCGTCTTGATATGGCAGGACTCCCGGTCGAGCTCCCGTGAACTCCGCCTCGCACCGATATGGCAGAACGCCCGGGCGAGGTCCAGTCTGCAAGTTCATCCGGGACTCGTCTCGATATGGCAGGACGCCCGGTCGAGCTCCCGTGAACTCCGCCTCGCACCGATATGGCAGAACGCCCGGGCGAGGTCCAGTCTGCAAGTTCATCCGGGACTCGTCTCGATATGGCAGGACGCCCGGTCGAGCTCCCGTGAACTCCGCCTCGCACCGATATGGCAGAACGCCCGGGCGAGGTCCAGTCTGCAAGTTCATCCGGGACTCGTCTCGATATGGCAGGACGCCCGGTCGAGCTCCCGTGAACCCCACTTCATGCTCATAGCACCACAACACTTAAGCACAGTACTACTTATATTGCAAACGTACTTATAAACTTTTACTTACCGTCAGTAACAGGTACTCACCTCGGTCACGCCCAATCTTTAACGCGGACTTGGGGGACTGGGCACTGGTAGGTTGGTAACCCTGCGGGTCTGCGGGGCAAGAGCAAGACAGATTTAAGTCCCCATTCAAGATTGCACTTGACCGGGAACTTGGGGGACTTGTTGACAGTAGCCGCAGAGAGGCTACACCAGGCCCACAGACCCGCAGCAAGTGCACCAGGGCCCGGCCCAAGGCTCGGGACCGGATCACCAGCACCCGGCCTCGGGGTCCAGCACTCTATCCTGCCTCCAGGGACCCTGGGGCCGGGGGCACCAGCCTGCCAAAGAGGGCACCAGAAGGTACAAACAGAAGGGAACCAGTCCCACATCGAAGGGTAAGGCCAGCCCTCACCCCCAACCACCTATATAAGGGCCCCAACTACCCTCTTTATTAGGTAACTTATCTCTCTCCCTGCTTACATACATGCCTTGGTTATATATATTCCAACTATACTAACTTAGGCATCGGAGAGGAGAAGACCGGTCCGCCCGGTATTCCCCTTAGTGAGCAGGATTGCAGGAGATCCAGTTGGATTCATCGTGTATCTACCAGGCACCCGGGTTTAGGCAGAAACATGATGAATGGTGGAATTCGGCTTGTAAAAGTGTATGGGATTTGTGGTGCTAATTGGACAGAGTTTCGGCTAGTAAAAAGTGGGAGAGATGAGATAATTTTCTGAATAAAACCCTAGCTATATATAGAGGCACAGCAAGAAAGCGTTCGGCAGCAATGAGAGACCAAAGCCGAATTGGACTTGTACTCCTTCTTTTGCTCGGCAAGGCTATGCAATTTTAATCTTCAATTCTGAACTTGGACTTCAATCAGCCTCATTTGAATAGCATGGACATGTCCAATAAGTCTTTAGGTCCATAATATCTGATCCATGCTTCCAAAAATTCAATGGAGAGTTATCCTGATGCAACTAGGAAAGTTATTGTTTTCCCGGCAGAATGACCTTACTTTAGTAAATCTAGCATACCTTTCTCCTCAAAGCTCTGATTGATGCGATTCCAAGTCCCAGAGAAACTAGACTCGTAGAGCTTTCCAACGGCGTATGACACGTTCTCTGGTTCCAAGCGATGTGTCCCACAGAAATTCCGGAAGTCAGGACACAGTCCCAGGAAAATTCTGGAAGTCCCTGGATTGGTTTGCTCAAACTGCCAAGTTGCAGCCTTCATTTGGGTGACTTCCCGAACTCCGATTGATCTGACATTTTGATACAATATACTTCAGCTTGCCAATTATATGCATACCAAATTTCATCAAATTTGAAAAATGATAGATCAGTTTAGCACGAGCCTCAAAATCACGAAAAAGACATATTTTACTTTATTTCCAGATTTCTATACTTAGTCATTTTTCTAATTATTAAGCATACATTCTCCAAAACTCTACCAAAATAACACTAAACTAAATTATGACTCAATCTTACTCTAAATAGACATAAAAAAGCATAAATAAGGGATAATACACATTAATAACGTCGCACATTGTGCTCTTATCATTTTCCTATGAGTAGCCTGACGTTCGGTAAATATTTTGAGGAAAATTTTTATACGATTAGTTGCGTCTCATCCATTTGAAATTATTATCTGTTGAAGGTCTGGCAAAAAAACGTCATTTATACAAGCCAATTACCATTTCTAAGCGTTTAAAGGGTTGACTCACCCGGTTGACCGTCCCGATCGAGCCTTTAACGTTGTCAGATGTAGTTAGATTTTTATTCATACATGTATTTAATCTTAACGGTGACATCTGACGGTTGGAATAGATTTTCCAAACTTTTAAATTCAAAATCAGAACACATGCACTAAAGTTCCTTAACTTGTTTACCAAGTGTTTAAGTGAATGTATAGTTTCAAATAGTTACTATACGTACACTCTTCAAATGCAAATATGCCGTCAAATAAGATATGACCGAAATAATGAAATACGTCTACGGTTGAAAAATGACAAGATTCCGACAAAATCTGTGTGCCGAATGTTGCGGTTAACTGTGTTTTACTTCTGTTTTCCTATGGGTAGCCTGACGTTCGGTAAATATTTTGAGGAAAATTTTTAAACGATTAGTTGCGTCTCATCGATTTGAAACTATTATCTGTTGAAGGTCAGGCAAAAAAACGTCATTTAGACAGGCCAATTACCATTTCTAAGCGTTTAAAGGGTTGACTCACCCGGTTGACCGTCCCGATCGAGCCTTTAACGTTGTCAGATGTAGTTGGATTTTTTTTCGTACATGTATTTAATCTTAACAGTGATATCTGACGGTTGGAATAGATTTTCCAAACTTTTACATTCAAAATCGGAACATATGCACTAATGTTGCTTAACTTGTTTACTAAGTGTTTAAGTGAATGTATAGTTTCAAATAGACGTATACTCTTCAAATGCAAATATGTCGTCAAATAAGTTATGACCGAAATAATGAAATACGTCTACGGTTGAAAAAAGACAAGATTCCGACAAAATCTGTGTACCGAATGTTGCGGTTAACTGTTTTTTACTTCCGTTTTCCTATGGGTAGCCTGACGTTCGGTAAATATTTTGAGGAAAATTTTTAAACGATTAGTTGCGTCTCATCCATTTGAAACTATTATCTGTTGAAGGTCAGGCCAAAAACCGTCGTCTAACTAGACTAATTTTCATTTTAAAGCGTTTAGAGGTTTGACTTAGTGGTTTGACCAACAGTTTAGCCGACGAAAATTATATGTCGTCGGCTAAACTCTTGCGATCCGCTTATTGTCCGCCGTTGGATGGCTCAGATCCAACGGCTGCTGATTTTCCAAAGTATAGCCGACGAAATATTTGAATTCGTCAGCTAAACTCTTGCAATCCGCGTCTTTTCATTGTCCGCCGTTGGATGGCTCAGATCAGACTGCTGCTGATCTCCTAAAGTATAGCCGACGACATTCAAAGAATAGCCGACGACATTCAAAGTATAGCCGACGATGTTAAAGTTTTCGTCGGCTATAGTTAAGAATAGCCGATGAAATCTTTTTTAATCGTCGGCTATTCTTTCGGGTATAAATCAGAAACTGTCGAACCCTAGCAGACTTTTTCCTCTCTTCCTCCTCCTCCTGTTGCTGCTGCTCCAATCTGCCGCAAAGATTTCGTTTCCGCCGCGCTGCTCCTCCTCCTCCTCAAATCGGCGCCTAAACTCTCCTCCAATTCCGGCCTCATACTCCGATCCTCCTCCGATTCTCCTCCTTCCTCAAGCTATTCCGGCCGGCCTCCTCCTCCTCCTCCTCCTTCCCCTCCGCCTTCCCCTCCTCGTCCGACCTCCTTCCCCTCCTCCTCCGATCCGGTTAAATTTTTTTTTTTTCAATTTAGTTTAATTTTATAAATTGTTATATATTTAATTTTAATTATATAAATTGTTATATATTTGTTAAAAAATTTAATTTTAACAAATTTTTATATATTTGTTATATATTTTATTTTAATTATATAAATTGTTATATAATAAATTGTTATATATTTGTTATATATTTTATTTTAATTATATAAATTGTTATATATTTGTTATATATTTGTTATAATTTAGGTATAGAAATTGTTATATATTTAATTGTAATTATATAAATTGTTATATATTTGTTATTTATTTAATTTTAATTATATAAATTGTTATATATTTTTGTTAATATATAAATGGTTATTTGTATTTATATATATGTTAATAATGAAATATATGTTGTAGGAATATCGGAATTGGTCTACTCATTTCATTGATAATCCCCTTTATATAGGGTGAGTATAATACGTTTTTCCTTCAACACTCCCCCTTGTGCCGAGTCAGGGGTAACATGGTGCATGTGGTGTTGCCTCATTAAAAACCTTGCCAAGTAACAAAAACCCAATGGGAGAAAATAAAACTTTGGTCTAAGGAGAAAAAGAGCACAACGCACCTATTACATTTGAAAACAACATGTATGTTCTAGACTCCCCCTGATGTCTGCATCTCCCCCTGATTTTTACGTTAATCATGGGATTCTCCCTGATTCTTTCATTTGATCAAGGGAGCTTCAGTCTCATTAGCATAATTATGCATATTCACATGTTTTTCCAAATAAGACTTTGAGCAATGATTTAGTAACTAAATCTTGCCACATTGTCCTCAGATCCAACTTGATTTACTTTGATCTCGAGGATAAGGTTGTTCATGAACCGAACACATAGGTTCATATTGAACATCAGGTTCACTCGTGGTATGACCTTCATATAACAAAACAGTCATAACTTCGTCTAGAGTATGGATGAACCATTAAGATATTTGAACTTGATCTGTAACAACAGATTTTCTTATTTCACCTTTAATGCATTTTTCTTAACGCATAGTTAGTTATGACGTGGATAGTTTCTTTATCATGTCATATTCTATATAGAGATTGAATAAGCCCAAATCTTTCATATCTTTAATGAAAGAACGATTTGCGTTGCGTTGCGTAGGCGCAGAGCTAAACATAGCTTTACAAATTTACATCGAATGAGAGGTCGAGTCTTACATATTATGTTTAAGTACAATCATGCGTCGTTGCACTTGTATAGGAATTTCATTTCCCAACACTTCTTCGTCATCTTCCTTTAGATGAAAAACGGATATATTGTTAGAGTAAAGACTTCGACTGATCATGAGAGTATATGTAGGCCTCACTTTATTTTTTAGAGTGCCTAAGCCGATTGATGTATGGTCACCATCATTACAGTCCTTGAGTTTCATTTCAAGACTGTGTATTCCCAAGATCTTTTCATTCTTAACTTAGGATTTACAATACATAGAGTATCTCTTAATTCATTGAGAGTCTGTGTATATCCATAATGAAAACACAATTGCATAATTAATCAATCTCTTCCCAATCAAGTAGTCACGTTAGTGAACATTTCAATTTCTTTTGCAAACGTACTCATGTGATCTAGAGTCACTTGATTTGGGTGGATGAAGTCCGTTTAGGATCCTCATGTATATCTCTTAATTTAGATCTCCATAAAGATATATGTTTTGATCACTTTTCGTAAGCTGCATGTTCAGTTTTTCGGAAACTACCAAACTGACAAGGTAGTGGAGTGCAATGACATCCATTACGAGAGATTGTCTCATCGTAGTCCATTACGAGAGAATATATCCTCGTAGTCGATTCCAGTGCGTTTTTGAGGGACCTTGCACCATAAGGTGAGTTTGCATACTCTTATTCTCATTACGCATTCTAACAAAGATATATTTGATAGGGTTTATATTTGCGGTGTCGGCGTCACCTGCCCAAAAGACCTATCTCTTTGTTTATACTGGATCGCTTCTTTCCATTAGGCCAGTTTACTAAGTTGACATTTTTCAACGAAGTATGGTTCGATAGTAGACTCATTATTCCACGTCCTCATGTACACTAGTGTAATGTGTTTGTAGAGATCTCTATACTTTAAGGATTGGTTCTAACATTTGAGGCGTCCCCCAATGATAACCACAATCCATAAATATTCTCATGAGACGGATTTAAGTATCACTGATCAATAGATCAGGTTGTGCCAAACTTGTTTTCTTCCTTTACACAAGTATGTATCGAACTTAAGGTGGCCTCCCCCTCTTCCTTGGAGAGCCACGGTCTGTGACACCATTTATGCCACTTATGGCGTCACCATGCCACCATCCATGGTGGCAGTGCAATACCCAATTCCTCTTGGGTGGTACCATGTCCTTTTGATAAAACACAATCCTTGCAGGTATATTTGCAGCAGGTTTATATGATCTCGTCACTTTAATGTATAAGATATCTACACACTTTGCTTTGTGTGATTTTTGGGGATCGAGATGAGACACAGTGGGGACAAACCACGACAATTCCTGTCGTTCCACTTGAACATGCTTGTTCTTATCTCCCCCTAACGACGGGAAGATTGTCTCATCAAAGTGACACTCCGCAAATCTAGCGGTGAAGAGATCGCCTGTCAAGGTTTCGACATAGCGGACTATAGCTGGAAGTTCATATCCAGCATAAATATTTATTCATCTCAATGGACCCATCATTGTGCGCTGTGGCGGCGCAATTTTGGCACATAAAAACATTTAATGGAGCTCAAGGATTGTAGATCCGTGTCAATCCAAAAGAGCTAAAGGATTACAAGTTCGTTTGAAATCCTTTAAAATCCTCACAGATAGTCACTAGCTATGGTGTAAATTGGTTCAATGATGATGGCCATAGATGAAAAAGTAACGCTGCATGCAAAAATTGCATAACCCAAAACGGAAGTATTGGTGTAGTTTACCAATATTAAGACTATTACTGTAGTCGTTTTCCGTGAGACCAATTGGATTTTTATATAGGAATATGATGTCCATTACAAATCCCATATAATAAGCCATAAAATCATCACACCTACGGAAATTAACCCGGCCTAGGTGCTTTGACTTTCTAGCATAAGCAGCATAAATTTTAATTGTGGATGGTGTCATGACACGTGACCAGCGTGTCGACACAACAACCAACACCCTAAAATATCTATGGTGTCCGCAAGTTGGTTGAATCGATCCACTGAATCCTCTTTTGATTCAATATAACAACATAATGAGAAACTCATGTGTCCTTTGCATATGATGATCTCAATCATAATTGCTTTAACGAATAGGCTTTGAATGATGTACTTTTATCCATAAAATCATGACGGATAGGAGAAGCATAATAAGGTATAAATGTGTATGTTTGTGCATCAAATATATTATAATGCCACATTGGGGGAGCGGCGGAATTTAGGAATTGAACATACGTCTTCAACCCTATATGACAATATTTGAGGATAAAATGTTCATTGATCGTCCTCAGATTCGTGTGTGAACCATATTCTTCTGGTGTTTGCTTCTATTTATCCAAAAATATGGGTGTCCATAGTAATTTCTTTAATGTATGGATCACCATATCAAAGCCAATCTATGTCAGAATTCCAAAAGATAATTTTCTTATGACGTTGGATTTAATTAGCGGTTACTTAGAACCTACTAAGTTGACATATAATCTTCTCTAATACTCGTTTACATTCGCAGTCATTTAGAGGTAATGCAAAGGAGCTCAAATGAATTCTCACTTGTGTCTTTTTCACATGAAAAATCGTGGCGTAAATTTCTTTATAATGTGGAAAACAAAATTCAATTTTCTTTTATCACATAAATTGTCAATTTGACATATGCTCAATATATACATCGAAACATAACTCAAGTTCTTTAGAGTAAATCGATGGGTATTGTAATAAAAGGGTATTGTAATCCCAGTTAGGCAAGTGCATTATGAATCCCAAAGGAACATATATTTAGATTCTTATCACTTTCATTATAGTACTACAGTTCTTCAGTACTATTGTGCTATTTTTGTGATATATTAGTACCATTGTCTTTCAGTACTATTATTCTAGGGATGACATAGTGCGTTTCTTTGCCCACAGTTCATTGTGTCATGCCTATATTATGATATGTTGTTTTACTTTATGCAATACTTTGCAAAGTTAGATGTAGAAAATTGAATCATGTATATTATGAATAAAATTTGAATAATCTCAATTCGTTGAGAGGAAATTCAAAAATTAACATGCCAACGATTATATTTAGTCTTGTCCAATTTAGAGATAGAAACTTTAAGACTAAAAGTCTAATTTAGGCGTGATAGCCTATATAAGGATATCTTAGAAATTTAAAAATAGACTAATCAAAGTCTATCTTGGATGGAGCCAAATCCTTTTTGCTCTTTTAATAGCTGCAATGATGAGATATGTCATTGACATCTTCTTCCCATACGGTATGCCTTTAGTTGTAAACTCATTTTTAATGTTATTGTTGGATATTGAAGATACTTTTCCAAAATCCGCGTACTCTGATGGTGTCGCCGAAGCGAGCATCAAGCAATAATAACCCTACAATCGTTAGTAGTATAGAATAAGTAGGGATCGTTCTAGCCTGGGATTAAGGGTACCTGAAACATGAGAATGTTAACACAAATATTCACAAACACATATGCACACAATTGTCACACTTATATACATATATACGATTTTATCATGGGGGATGAAGATGAGGTTCGGCAGCCATAGCTGCCCTCTAACATCTAGGCATGAAAATAAATCCTAAATTACTATTTACAAGTTTGGTCGACATCTTTCACACAAAGCACTCCACACTCAACTTTTTAACAAGTAAGACTCACACAAAAGAAAGTAAGGAACAAGTAATTAGCATGCATTGAACTTAAACAAGTTTCAACCTACAACTAGAACGTTTCCGATTTTTACCTAGTTGAGAGACTTTTTCTATTGTTTTAAGATCGAGCTTTCGCGAGGTGATCCTAAAAGTTATGCTACCTTATACAAGTCATAGCATTGAAGCTCTAAAGTCTATAGTTGAAGACAAGCAAACAAGTAAGGTCGTCAATCTTCTCATTTAACATGCAAGTCCTAAGGTTAACCACTCTAGGTGAGCACAACAAATCAAAGTGATCATACGTCTACTTAGTTCGTTATAACTCAAGCAAATTAAACCTAATACCTAGATCATGTTCAAAGACAACACTAAGTATCGATTATAAGCCCTCACCTTAGTTCTAACCGGTTTAAATCCTCAACACGCATCTATACCACTGTCCTAATTATCTAAGTGTACTTATTTTACAAGTTTTATATTACAAATTAGCATGCAAAGACTCAAAGAAACCGTGGCCTAGCCCTAAGCAACGAATCAAACAAATATTCAACATGCAATTTATAAAACCAAAATCCAAATTGGTTCATATATAGACATATAATCCAAAACCAAAAATACATGCAAGTTTCATAGACAAAACTATACATAACTACATAAACTTTACTAAACCAAGAGAAGGGAGTGGATCACACTTTTGTAGACACCTTGGATGACTTCGACTCTTGTGGATCCGGCGGATGATGGAAGAGATGGGGCTGCTCGGCAAAGGGCTGTGTCGGCAGGAAGTATACCAAGTTTCGGCAGAAACTTGGGTGAGGTGGTGGTGGTTTTTGGCTTAGGGTTTAAGTAGGATTCTTGGGGACAATTTGGTAGAGTTTTGGCTTTGTGTTTTGGCTTGAGATGTGACAAGTTTTTCTGTGTAAAAGTTGGCTATTTATAGAGGAAAATTCGGCAGAAAACCAAGGTAGAAAACCTAGTCCAAATCGGCAAAGGCAATCCTTGTGCAACAAGGTTTTGGTTCCTTCCTTTCTTGGTTCTTCTAGGAAACTTCTTTTTCTGATTTTTTCTTCAATGCCTTGGCTTGGTGTCATCCTCTAACCTTCCTAAAGCTTGGACTATCTTCACATATGCATTTGTACACCATTTGGTCCATCAAAAACAGAAAACACAAAAAGGGGGCAGTAGGTTCTTGGAATCGGCATATTTGACCTTGTTGCAGTAATTCCGGCATATCTCCATCCGTGGAACTCCGATTGATGCGATTCCAAGTCTCACGTAAACTAGACACATAGGGCCATCTCCCCATAAAATATCTCGGCCAAATTCCATGCAAGTTGTCGGCAATGATTTTTCGAAGTTGGGACAAAGTCCCAGGAAAATCCTGTAGGCCCCTGGATTGGAATGTTCGGACTGCCCTTTTGCAGCCAACTTTTGGGCGACTTCCCGAACTCCGATTGATCTGAAATTTTAACACAACATTCCTCAACATATGAATATTAAGCACACAAAATTTCATAGAATTCGGACAAGGATGGATCATACTTTTGCTCATCTCAAAATCGCGAAAAAGACATATTTTACAATATTTTCCAGATTTCTCAAACTTAGTCATTTTTCGGATTCTTAACCATTTTTCACAAAACTCTACCAAAATTGACACTAACTACATTATGACTCTATCTTAGATAAATAAGGGTTAAACAAAGCATAAATGAGGGCATAAGCATATAATATCGTCGCACATTGTGCTCCTATCATACTCATATGATTCTTCATATTTATTGAAAGTGGTAGCTAATTCTTTGCTAGCTTATAATGTACGTATAAATAGTTCATTGAATTACAACAATGACAGAGTGCTTCACTGCACATGACATGTCCCCTATGTCATCTTTTAAATGTTACATTGTTTCCACTTACTTTTGGATGATTATATGAATTTTACGTCCATGGTAATTACCCTTTGTTTTAGGGTCGTTGCATTACTTTGCCCAATTTGTTCAAGAATATATATATATTTTTCTAAGACCTTACATCGTCATTTCTTTTTGATTTAGGGTTGTTGCATTACTTTGTAAAATGTGTTCCAGGAAATTTCTTTTTCTCATACCTTACATTGTCATTGCCCTTTGGTTTAGGGTTGTTGCATTACTTTACATAATATGTTCCAGGAAATTTCTTTTTCTCATACCTTACATTGTCATTTAAGATATTGAAATTATATATTTAGCTATTTACATAAAGCAGTTCGTATAAATATACCATGCTCAAGCCTTTGTTGGCTCAATAGGAGAATTTGGTACTCAAGTTCTTCAGAGCCCAATGTGTCAAAGTCAAACTGTAATGGTTAAACCATCTGTAAAATATAGGAAGAATAAAATATATTAGTTTCGCGGTCTATGACATTCACGACAACTAAAATAAACCAATATACTTTATGGAAACCCGATGCTTTGTGAAATTTCGTTATCACAATAAAATTTTTGATTTTTCCATATTCATTGCATGTAAAGCTAATGAAATTTCATTATCATTGCTTTTTATATAATCAAGAAGATATCCACGATGAAAATTTTTTCAAGAAATTAAAATTGGATCTCAAGACCAAAATTTGTAATGGTCATATTTTTCTTACTTCGTGAATATGCTTTATCACAATAATTGGTTTGTCCATTTTTATATTGTATTGCTCATGAGATTTGCATTATCATGGCAATGCTCAAATTAAATAACATGTTAAATAAAAACAATTATTTAACATAATAAAATAGACATATAATGATGCTCAAATTTCATAAATATATGTCATAATATAATAAGATAAGTTTGAGCATTATATCATTAACGATTTAATGAAAATGATAACGTTAATTAGATCTTACTCTTTAGTTTGCCAAATAAACTGCATATTAAGCGATTGCTCGATCTCCGACTCCAAATAGTCGTCACATATTAATCGTCGCATCATTAAATTGATATGTCACATAAAAAAAATATTCATATGATTAGTCACTTTAATCATACATTTACCATATCAATTGAATAATTTAATATTTACCATTAAATTCATAGAACAGTAAATAGTCACAGTAAATAAGAATTACTATGCGGTAATTTTAAAATTACCATTAAATTTTACCATAAAGGTAAAAATCTTTTTCTTTTCTTCGTGGGTCGGGTCAGGCCCAATGAACAGGGCCGCGTCGGGTCGGGTCGGGTCGAGCTGCAAATCAGCCGATCGGGTCGAGATCTGCGAGCGGCGTCGATGGCCGGATCAGGTTCGTCCAGCGGCGAGGAAAGCTCGATCAACGTCGAGGAAGAACGCCGGCGAGGGAGAAGGATGGGTGCCCAAATCAGTTTCTGGGAGCCGGGTCGAGCAGCAAATCCGATCGTCGTCGGAGGTGGGCGGGCGTCGGAGGAACAGCAGCAGCGTCCGTCGTCGTCGTCGTCGATCAAGAAGAGCAGATGCTGGGATCTGTGATCGAGATCGAGTGATGTGATCGGATCGTCGATCGAGGCTGGAATCTGGAGGTCAGATCGGATCGGAGAAGAAGCACCGGGTAGTGGTGCCTGGACGTGGCCGATCTGGAGGAGGGCGAGGCGATCGGAGGGGCGGCGAGGCTAGGCTAGGGCAGATGCGGCGCAGCTAGCGAGATCGGGAGGCTCGCCGGAGTATGTGCTGGGTAGGCCTGGCGGCGATGGCGGCGGAGCAGAGATCGGCAGGGTGCCCAGAGATGAATTCTGGGTGCCATGAGATTTTTCCATTCTCTGCCGACAAAACTGTCGTCGGCAGAGTTTAGGGTTTACTTTTACCGACGAAGTATTTGTCGGGAAAAAGGGTTTCTGGGGAGGAGATCTTCTTTGTCAACGAAAATGTTGCCGGCAGAAGTGTTTTTCTGGGGTTTTTTCAGGGACAAAGACCTAGGGTTTTTTTTCTTTTTTTTTCTCTCTGGCTAAAGCAAAGTGCTGATAACGTGTTGTAGGAATATCGGAATTGGTCTACTCATTTCATTGATAATCCCCTTTATATAGGGTGAGTATTACAACTGTAATAGGAAATACATTAATGACAATAATGACTACATAATTATCTATCGTCCGTTACATTGACGAAGGCACATAATACGTTTTTCCTTCAACAATATAGTTATATTTGTATATAAATAGTTATATTTAGGTTAATGGTTAGTATTATTTAAAATTAGTACAAATTTAAATATTAATTTGTTAGTATGTTTTGAAATATGTTAGTATTATTGGTTATTATATTAATTAGAATTTGTTATTTAATGTAATATAATTTAATATTAATTAATGTACTAATGTCTCAAGCTGCAGATGGCCTATGCATTCAGACAGTTCTTCGGAGGCCGTCGTTCCAGATCCAGGGGTTCTGGAAGTTCCGCCGGTTCCGCAGAGTCCGACAGGACCCTTAGCCAGCCCGAGAGGACCACCACCCAGCCGCGGAGGAGTGTAGATTCATCCCAGCCGCGGAGGCTTGTGGATTCATCCCAGCCGAGGAGGAGTGTGAGTTCTCGGCACCAGACCCTTCTCCAGGCGGGGCGGTCGTCGAGCAGTTCACGTCCCCCTGTCGGGCCAGATGCTCCGAGGTTCACTAGGCAGCTATTTCAGGACGAGATAGCTGCAGACATTCCTCAGGTCCGTATGCCTGAGGTTCATCGGGAGCCGATGACGAGTCCGACGACGTCTGCTGCTGACTCGACTGAGGGGCCTACTCTCCCAAATCAGCTCTACCTCCCGTACAACATTCCTGCGATACCCGAGGTCGACTTTCGAGGTGTGCCCATATGGCCTGCTATGCCTCAGTACGTGAGTGCTGCGGAGGCATACCAGCAGCAGCCATTTGAGAACCCTGACCTCCTGATTTCGGCGAGGAGAAAAGGAAAGTCGACAGACGAGTCATCCAGTTCAGGTAACATTTGATTTTATTAATTAAATGTTTTATTAAAATTAACGCACTAATATTTAATTTTATTAACCAATTGTCGTTTATGTGATAGGGACAACCGCTAGCAGTTCAACGAGGAATACGAGAGGTGTCATATGTTTTGACACGCTCAGGAGAACTGTTGAGAGCAGCGGGAGGATCCAGATCAACGAACCTCCTAATCAGAAGGTTCAGGGGAAAAAAATGCCGCAACTACACGGGTTGCGTGGGGGCACTGATTAGGGATAGAGTCCCTATGTTGTGGACGCGGTGGGCTGATGTGCCCGAAGAGATCAAGAGGGAGGTGAACAACGCCACGTCGGTGAGTAATTTAAAAAATTTAATTTATTTTACGTAATATTTAATAATTTTCGGTATTGTTATATTTATAAAACTAATAAAATATTATCTTTCAGACATACTTCGAGATTGTAGAACATAAGCAGCATTGGGCGAACGCGATGCAGTCGTTGAGGTACGTTGGGAATTCCTTATCTTATAATTTGAAATATTTTATGATATTAATAATATTTCTAATGCACTTTTGTTTTTTCCGTAGGTTCAAAGAGTGGAAAAACGAGCTCCGTTCCCACTTTAACCAATACGACAACCGTGATCGTATGGGTACTCCCAGAGAGTTCATGTTCAGGGAGTACGAGTGGCGTTGGTTGAAGACAGTAGACTTCTACACCCAGTTATGCAGGTAAATACTAAACTTAACCATAAATGTTTATTTTGTTAAAATTTAATTATTAGTTTAATTATTTTATAATTATTACACTAATATTTTTTTATGCATTTTTCTAATATTTTATTATTTGTTTGAAGGAACGGTCTCGGGTAAACTCTGCGAACCGCCGCCGTAACACAACCCCCCATCATGGTGGTTCTAGGCCGTTTGCACAATATCAGGAGGAGGCGCTTAGAGATCATCCTGATACCAACCCGTACGTGGAGACGTTCAAGATCGCTTATCCACAAGCGACATAACAGCTCGTAAGTCGTTAATTACGATTTTAAAATTTTAATTATTAATTTTACTTAATTATATATTTGTTAGAATATTAATTATTTTTTTTTTCCCGTTCAATTAGGAGAGGGTGAACCGGGCCGAAGAAGAGGTGTTCCAGCAAGTAGTTCGGGAGACATAACCGAACATTTCATAGGCAGATCTGAAAGAAGCCCTGCGCCAGGTCGACCAATCGAATGTCCAAACGGCAGCGAGGATGTTCGACGCAGCCTTCCCAGACCGGTCAAACCAATACTACTGCCGGGGTTTGGGAAGTTCTGGAATAGGGCTCCTGAAGACCACTAAGGGAGGTCAAAAGAAGGGAGGCGGGGACAGCCAACAGATGAGGGGGGAAGTGCAGAGATTGGCCGCAAGATTGGCAGCCGAGTCCCAGAGATCACAGGAGCTACGCCGTAGAACACAGCAGTATCATTTGGATCTGGCCAATTGGCATGCTGAATGCGACAAAGTTTGGCAACACAACTACGCCGCCCAACAAAACTGGTGGTGTGATATGTTCGCGGCACAACAACAAGCCCTTGAACCCCCGCCCCCGTTTCAGCCGTTAGTTGAACATCCAATGCCTCAACCTCCCGATGATGACGAGCATGATGGAGAGCAGGATGCTGGGGATGACGTGATGGACTTTAGTGCTTTAGGTGATGATTAGGGTTATATTTTATGTATATTGGAACAAATTAAATAATAAATCATTTAGACGTGTTTCTTGTTGGTGCAAATGCATGGATTGTCTTTGTGATTTGCAGGTTGCTTGGAATGGTAATTTAGAAATTAATTTAATTTTTTTTCCCTCAAATGTAAGAATAGCTGACGATATTGGCATTATTTCGTCGGCTATAAGCACTATAGCCGACGATTTTTACCAATTTTCGTCGGCTATAACTTCTATAGCTGACGAAAATGACATTATTTCGTCGGCTATAACTAATTAATGCCTATTAAAATATTAATATATTCCGACGAAATAACCGACGAAATAGATGAAATCATCGGCTATATTTCAGAACAAATAGCCGACGAATTTCGTCAGCTATAGTTTACGATATCGTCGGATATTTTGCCCAGGTTTGGTCGACAAAATTAATTTTCGTCGGCACTGTCGTCGGCCATACCCGAGAATAGCCGACGATTTCGTTATTTTCGTCGCCCATTGGTATTACCGACGCCGTTTTTCCGACGACGTATAGCCGACGAAAATTTCGTCGGCAGAAGGAATAGCCGACGAAAATTCGACATAGTCGACGAAATTTTTTTCGTCGGCTATTCTGTCTGATCTGGTAGTGTTATACCATAAATAATTATTTGTTGCCCTAGAATCTTATTCAGGAACTTCATCAGCTCTGTGCCCGTTTCTGGTGGGAGGTATGCATTGGAAGAGAGGAGAAGAGAGGTATGCATTGGAAGGCTTGGGATGATTTGTGCCGTCCTAAATCGGAAGGAGGTATGGGCTTCCGTCATCTTTTTGCTTTTAATTTGGCTATGTTGGCTAAACAGGGTTGGCGATTACTTCAGAACCCAAACTCTTTACCGGGTAAACTACTGAAAGCCATTTATTTTCCTGATTGTAATTTTTGGGAGGCTCAACTGGGGGCAGCCCCTTCTTATGCGTGGAGGACCATTGTAGTTGGGAGGGATGTTCTTCGATGTGGGGTTAGGCATCAGATTGGTGATCTTAGGGAGTTTCATGTTTCCCGTGTTCATTGGGTTTCTGATTTGATGGATATGTCAGGAGTTTGGAATCTGGCTTTGTTACAAGAATTTTTTCATATTGTGCAGAAAATAAGTGCTCTTCCTTGAGTTCTCTCTCGTAGCCACAGTGATAGGTGGAGGTGGGGAGAGGATAAGAAAGGTGCTTTTTTTGTCAAGACAGCTTACCACCTAGCTCGACGTCGAGCTCTTTAGGTCGTAGGGGGCTGCCCTAATCCTAGCTCTCAGCTATGGTTGAAGATTTGGAAGGCCTCTGTTCCGAGAAAGGTTAAGGTATGTGCTTGGAAGGATGTTTCTAATGTTCTTCCCACAAGAAGTCGTCTGAGTCAACGGGGTATTGATATTGATACTCAGTGCCCTTTCTGTGAGGAAGAGGTGGAGTCACCTCTTCATGCCTTACGTGATTGCCTTACTGCTGCTTCATTTCTGCTCCTTGCTAGACTCCCTTCTGCCGTTTCGGCCTCTAGTGTGGAAGCTTGGTTGAGTCAGTCACATGCCCAAAATCCTACTTCCTTTGATGCTTTATTGATGTTTATTTGGGCGATTTGGAAGAATAGGAATGCTAAAGTCTGGCGTAATGAGGTCAAATTGGCAGTGGAGAGCAGAGCTCTGGACAGGTAAGATCTTGGCTATCTTCTGGATGATCTTAGAGAGTTGTTACAGCTATTTACATCGGTACGGATCCAGGCTGTGCGCTGGGAGGCCAACAAGGTTGCTCATAGCTTAACAACGAATGCTCTGAATTCAGGCTTTAATGAGTTTACTTTATTCCCCCCTCCTTCTGTTTTGGAGTTGATAAACGATGATTGTAATGACTTCTAGTCAATAAAGTTATTCATTTCCCTCAAAAAAAAAAAAACTAGTAGATCCTAAATCTTTCATTTTTCAACAATTTAGTCCATTCCGTCACTCCAGCGTCAAAAGATTCTGTTATGTTGCTGACGTGGCAAATTCCACAATTCCAACTTAGCTGGATGCTTGTCACGTCAGTGAAAAATTCTTAAATACCCCTGAATCTCAATTTCACCCTTTTATTAACATATATTCCATTTATCTTTACCATTTACTTTTCATTGTTTACCAAATTACCATTTACCTTTCACTATTCACCATCTTCCTCAGCCCTCCGTTGACAGCAGCAGTGCCACCACCTTCGCCGGCAGCGCCACCACAGCGCTTAAAACACCATCAATGACCTCCAAATTAACCCAATATGACCACCACCACCTCAGGAACTCAACCCCGTCACCTCCACCGTCTTAAAACCATTGCAGCCGCAATAAACGGCAGCCGACACGGCAGCAGAAATTCCTAAACCTGCAATTCACCAACTTCCTAACATTCGAACTCCAATTTACACTTAATCGACTCCAAACAACATCCTAAACACGAATTCAACCTCCAATTATACCAATAACATCACCTCCACCACCCTCCGACGAAACTCGAAAACCCTAGAATTTTGAATTCAAAATTCTCCTTACCTGGTTCGAATTGGTTCAATTTCTTTCGTGAAATTGACATGCAGGCCGAGGCCTTCCATTTCCGACCGAAATCGGGACGAACGGTGGCTGGAGGAGGGAGCTCCGGTTCGACACAGTCGAACCATGTCAGCCTTCGTACGCCTAAACGGCGGCGAATCATGATGCGCGACCACCACATACTTGAAGAGGAGGGCGAGACGAGTTGAATGGCACTGGTGCGGCGGCCCAGTTCGGTCAGACAGAATGGCCCAGATCTACGTCAAACCTCCTGTCTTTTTTGAAATCGAAGCATCGCGAATTGGAGAGGTCCAATGAGGTTAAGCTCTTGGTTAAGGCAGTGGACAGGGAGCCTGGTGAGCTTTCGAGAGAGAGCGGGTCCGATGATGCTATTGAATCTGCTGCCAAGGCTGTGCATAATGGGAAAGAGAGGAAGAGGAAGTTTAATCACAGGTGGAGGGTCGGGCTGAGTCGGGGGAAAGAGAAAGAAAAGAGAAAGAAAAAAAAATCAACGGGTTGGATTCGAGGGTATATTGGTCATTTTCTTGTCCAAACTCTGCATACGTGTTAAAATCGTTAGCCACGTCAGCAATATAACGGATGGAGTGACGAAATAGACTAAATTGTTGAAAAATGAGAGATTAAGGATCTACTAGTTTAATTTGAAAGCAGAGGGATAAAACTGTTTTTAAGTGCATAGTTCAGAGTGTAACAAGTATTTAATCCTAAAAAAAATAATTACAACATCAGTCCTCAAACAGCAAAAAGTGTCCTTAAAAGTGTGGTAATTGTGTTCTCAAGTGACTAAAAAAGAAAGTTGATGCACGAGATGCATTAACATAATATAGCTTGCTTACCTTAAGTAATCAAATTAGATCAAACTAATGGACGAACTAAATATGTCAAACATGAACCGTTCAATTCATGATTGGTAATCACAGTTATGAATGTCTTAACGATATTCGATCTAGCTGAAAATTTGCATAGATGATCTACTCAACTAATCCATGTTAAAAGTGGGTGAAGGTCCTCATTTTAGATTTCATCATTAGAAGGGCTCCCAATCACATGTACGAAATATGGGTGTGTATAATTTCTCTTACATATGCAAGTAATGCAAGCTCCATAACATATATTTCTTATCTTAATTTCTTACTCTATATATAAAGGTGGTCATTAATTGCTGGCCGGCTTCCGGGAAGAACCTCAAACGATGTGAAAAACTATTGGAGTGCTCGGCGAAGGAGAAATATGGATTTGGACATCGCAAAAGATAAACATCTCGAAATAACAAAGACCAATGTAATAAGGCCTCGACCACGGACCTTCACCAAAAGTTTACATATTCCAAACGAATAGTAGTTTGAACATATCATCATCATCATCACCTATGGTGAATGGAATTGAGGAGGGAAAATTTGTACCAGGGGAGGATGCATTTACAGACTTCTGGGATCAAGATATGGCCTCAATTACCTTTACACCTTCTGACAATGTTGCTGAAGAAAGTTTCGAATATGACCTATGGCGTTTTTTTCAGGAAGAGTTGACCTGACAATCCATCTCTGCCAATTGTGTATTCTAGATAGCTTGTTATATTAATTTACATTTGCTTGTCATTTCCGACCACCATTCGGTTATATTTGTTAGAGGCTTTTGCATGGAATCAAGTTATTATTGTGTACTATAGAATTCTGATTTTTCAAGCTTGCGTGCACCGTACCTATTCCAGAAATACTATACAACAATGACTGATTTTGCATTTACCTTCCGGAACAGTGACTGGTAATTTCTAAGAACTAAACATCACTTTTACCTCTATAGGTATCTTTATGGAAAAGAAAAATACTAAACCCTAAACGGATAAACCTGCAAGGCTGCAAAGATGATCAAAATATGTATACCTAATAACTGAATGTATCCCAACAGGTCCAGGGAGGCAACGCCACCCACCCACCCATCCCTTCATGTTGTATTTGCATTTGCATCTATTAACATGGGCTTATACCCTAGTTTAGAGTTGCTTTCAAGAGATCTTAACATCACTTCTGATTCAATTATGATGAAGCAACTGATGTTTTCACCCCATTCCTGACTCATTACACCCCATAATTCATCTCTTATATATCCATATCCTCCACCCTTTTATTTTCTCTCTACAACGGTACCCCTACATATACACCTCCTTCTCAGGCAATTATCAAACCCTACCTTGATTCTTGGGGTTTCCATATGCCTATGATCAGTGTGTTTCCGAAAGAAACGTGAGAGTGATAGTAATAACCTATATATTGAAATTTCAATCGCCAATCCAAATTTCTTTCGAAATGTTTATATATTCAAGCTACCAAGTTTTTCATCAATGATAAACCTTGTATGCCACACAACCTTTAAAGTGAAAGGAAGCAAGTACGTATCGGAGGATTTGTGGTTGAGACTACAAGATATATACAACTCTAAACTTTGTTCACATTGTTTCTTTCAATGAATTCCACACAAGATATACGAATCACATTGGTTCCACTGTCGATGTTAAGCAGAGATACATTGACAATTGACGTCAGGCCTGGCATGTTCGATCAGCTCAGTGGCAATACCATAGAACCAAAAATGAATAAGCAAGGTACCAGACTACTATATCACATGATGTACCAGACCTAATGCCACATTAGATCTAAATCTAGAAGGGTTTTTGGAGCTGGCCTATATCAGAGTTTCGTGAATGCGTATTAAGTTGGAAACATTCCAACTTAGTTTCAACAAAGTTTCCACAATGCATGTTCTTGGTCCATAGAGTACACACTCTATCAACGGTTATCAGTAGTTCATACCGCCCAACATGGCTCATGCAAATCTTCGTTCTCCTAGTCCTTCTATATCTAATTCGATGGATTCTTGTAATTAGTGTGTTGATGAGGAAAAATTCCTTTGAAGAGTATGACCCACCAGTAGAATGCTGACTGGACCGGGAATTGACCTGGAACCTTTAAGAGACTTCGACTGACCGTTAACTCGAGGCTTGACAGTTGAGGGAGAAGGAGGGTACCTGCATAAAACACTCTGACGCTCAAGTCAGTTCCACTCTTAAACAATTGTAGTGAGAAGAGAGGGAATGAGATGTGTTACTTGGTTGCCGAGTCTCTTTTATATAGGAGAAAACTTTTTTTGGCAACAAGTAGTCATTAATACGCACTTACGTCCATATATATTCCAGCAGTACTTATGACTATATTCATGCCTACACTTATGATTGTAATAATTACTGTATTTACTGTCGCACTTATTGCTACAATGATTATTATATTAATTATCGCAATGATTGTTAGAAACAACATTTATTGTCGTAGAAATACTGCAGTTATAAACGCTAATTAATAGCACATTTATATTCATTTTAAATATAGAGATGAATAATTTACACCTCTCACACATAGTGATACATAAATCCTGTTCATATGTGTGATGTATGAGCTTAACTTATAGGTAATACAGAGCTTTTGGTAGCTCAATCTTGAAGGAAACCTTGATCTAATATGTTCCATGTGTCTTATCATTGCACCAATATTTTGTTTTTGTAAGATGGTTGAAATTGGTTCCTCAACCACTGATTAGTTATAGTGGGGAAAGTCATATGTTAGGTAAAATATATTGAGGATTATGGAATGGAGTAAGGTTTCCGACTTGTTAATAATTAGTTCATTCTAGTGTAGTGGGAAGTTGACCCTTAATAATTGTAGTTAATTTATTAATGAAAACGAAGACGAAGAAATATTCTTCCGAGAGTTATTCCTCAATCAATGCCAACAAGATAGAGGGGAAAAACATATCTTTGGGAGCGATCAGTTATAACATGTCAAGATCAATCAAGCTCATTTGAATGGAAGTAACCGGTAGTGTTGTAGTTCTGGTCCATATTGATCAACAAGATTTTTAATATCTGAGTTAAATTGAAGTTTTACGTAACAGTATCATTAGGGCGAGTGACATAGTCTCCTCTTAATTTGTAAATAAGAATATAAACTCAACTCACAATAGATTACTTGTAGTATTTAATAAGTTGTTTATCTGATAAAAATTTTTACCGAATGATTCAAAGTCTTATTGTTTATAATCTGAAGTAGTTATGTATCAAACCAAATTGAAATTTTGTAGGCACCACATTGTCATATATTTAGTAACTACAAAAGCCTTGCGAGTTGCAATTAATGCAATGGAATGGCCGAATGGGATGTGTGTTTATATATCTTTGAACTCGAAATGGAGCAGGTTTGAAGGAAGTGAGAGTCTAGGATTGAATCAAGAGTCGATCAAGACATGCATCTCTGAACGCCTTCTAATTTCTTCTCGTTGTGAGTTGTGTGCCATGGTTTGAAAGATCGAGAGGAACCTTAAGGTAGAATTTAAGATTTAACCTCGGCTTTTGTTTGTCATTGTAGCCAAGAAAAGCAGAGCAACATCATAGCCATTATGATGAAATGGAAAATGATAATAGGAAAACAGCCGCTGTACAAGAAACACTACCTTAATATATTATTTCAACCAACAACCTAACATGCCCTGCCAAGTCTGTTTGAATTAGTACAATGAGAAAGACGATGAATCACCCACTTGGGATGTGCTTGATGATCTTGTATACTTCTTGGATGAAGACGAAGAAGACGATGAGGAGGAAGACATGTCCGACCTTCTTCTAAGCATCTGCCTCATCCCATCTGCAACACGAACCGCAGGGTTGGACTTGAACTTACCACAGAACGACATGTGAGCTCTCACAGCTTCTTCCATGCCGAATGGCTTCTTGCCTTTGCTAACCTCGTCTCGTACTGCTTCCGAGCACAACCCACAGAGCCATTTTCCGTCGAACTTCGCCTTCACTTGTGTGATGTAGTCTTGTGTGCAATCCTCTTTAAGTCCACAACACTCGCACTTGACCAGCTCGATCTCCATTTTTTCTGGTCTTTCGTCCTTCTTTTGATTCAATAATTCGAGCAGAAACAAGAAAGGTGGTGTTCTTTTTTCCTAGTTGGGGTTGGATAGTAATGATGTTGCAGAAAGTAGGGTTTCCTATTAGTCGTTGCTTAAACAAGGTTTGCCTAGTTTAAGCAAAGTGTCTGATATATGTAGTCGGAGAGGTGTTATGGTTGGGAAGATCTTTTCTCATTGGTTATGGTTGGGAATTTAGGATGTGTCTGTCTGTGTCTGAGAGAGAAGGAGAGAGATGTGAGAGTTTCTAGCCTTATAAGGAGGGCCGGAGAGGGTAGGGGAAAACTGCCATAATTTCCTCCATGTTCTAAGGGACATGGGGCAGTGGGACATGGGGCAAAGATGGTCGGAGGGGTCCTCGAGATTGCCCTTTCTAGTTTCTACTATCAAATACTTAATTCTTACTTATTTCCCATAGGCTGTGTAACCTCCTCTCTAATAATCCATATGTCTTATACTTTTGCCAAAAGAAAAATACATTTTCCGTCCCCTTTTAACTTTAATTTTCCACCAGTTTTATCTTTGTCTATTAAACCGCTCAAATTTTAAGTTTTCTATCTCTTTTTGTACCAGCCTTCCTCCACGCGCGATGCGCATGCGAAAGGACCGCACGACTGATTTGTTTCTAGGAAATACGTTAGAATCAACTATTTAGTGTTACTCATAGCTCACTGTTAACTTGTTCTTAACTAAAGGGGAAAATACATTATATGTGAAAAGACGATCATAATAATATACCTCCTTTTGGAGTACGCCAGTCTTGTATCAAACCATCCATATATAATCACAGAGCAAAAAAATACAACTTGGATTGATCAAACATAATGAAAAAGAAAAAATGAAATACAAATCTCACATCAAATGCATATCAAAATCAATCCAAGAAATTGAAAATCAAATTATTTGTGTAGAGGCAAAATCAAGGAAACCCATTTATGCTTCGTTCTTTCTTGACCCCTTATATAATGCCAGTCTTCATCTAAGAAATTTTTGAAATTATCATGAGAGAGAGCGAATAAAGTTTCTTTTGGATTTTTAGTCTTCTCAAAATCAAGCAAACTGTAGTGATGTTAGAGTTGTACGTGTGATGAAGTTGGAAGAAACTGTGGGAGAGAAGACAACTGCTCGACAGTGGTTTATTTGTTGTTTTACTCTTTTACTCATTGTAGAAAAATTTCTCTGTAACAAACAATTAATCAACCAAGGACAATTGAAGGAAAAGAAAACTTGGCAGCAAATTGCCTTAATTAATAGAGATTACCTTGAAGTAATATTTTTTTTTTTAGGGGAATGAATAACTTCATTGACATAAGCCATACGACACAGTAGTGCCTGGTCAAGCAGGAGCCGAAACTCCACTACAAACGAAAGAGTTCTAAAGTAACAAACAATGAAACGAAATTACCAAAACTAGAGTTTGAATGGAAAAACTAAATGAATCCCAAAACAAAGGACCAAACTGAAAAGCGAGTAACCATCAAGAAAGAAGAAGGGACTCCACCAGAACCATTAGCCTAACACCAAGGGGTGTACCTTGTAGGAGAAGATAGAGTCGCCCCCCCTCCACCCATGATGGGATCTTGGTGCTAAGATGCACCTCCTCAAGCTGCTTCAGATCCATTGCCAACCTGCGAGGCTGAGCCTAAATCCAACAAGCCTCCACCTGCAGAGTCACCCTCCGAGTTCTCCATCATGTCAGCTGTCCCCGACGGAGACGCCATGGAATCATAAGTCAAAGGTGAAACCGTCTTCTTGTTCTTGCTCCCCCTAGGCCGTCCCCTCTTCTTTGGTGACTTGCGAGCCAAGCCAATCATACCATCAGAACCCACCATGAAACCTAAATCGGCCGGTCCAAGTTCCAGGGGAATGATCTCCAAGCAATGCTTGGTACGCTTGTCCCGAGCTGCCTCCTCCTCATCCCGAGCCCGGCGAACTCCTGTTACCGTCGAAGGAGATGAAAATTCCGACACCTCTCGGATTTGTACCTGTCTTTTTTCCTTCGGAAATAAACCGGAAAGGGAAGAAAGCGAAGGAGGAGAAGATATTATCAAACCTGGGGCTGAGTTTGCCCATAAAATCATACCTGGCTGCAAGGTCCCTTGAGTTGGCGGGACAGCAACTTCTGGCGTTCCCTCGCTAGGGCACGGCTGCCCGCCGTGATCAATCCGACCGCAAGTACGACAACGACCCAGAAGTCTCTCGTACTTGTACTCCACCATAATCACAAATGAAGGGGAAACCCTAAGGCGCCGATCGAGCTTCACCGGGGCATTGGTCGGAATAACTAAATGAGCCCTAGCAATACCCCGACCTAGGGCAGCGTGGTCGAGCTGGATGACCGGTCCGATTGTCTCTCCCATGAGCCGGACAGTAGCCACCTTAAGTAGTGTCGGCGGGAGCCCTGAAATCACCACCCAAATCTAGATGAAGTCCAGCGGAACCTTCATGATATCCGAAAACCTATCATAGTCATTGAGGATCAGCATCGCTCTCTTGACGCACCACGGACCTCCTTTCTTAATCCTCATCACCAGATCACGTTCATTCTTGAACGTGAACATATATCTATCATCCCTTGTCGTGACCTCCACCGGAACCGAGGTCTTCCACATGGATCTTACTGCACCTCGAAAGGAATCAAACGCCATAGCCTTGTTGGTGTTAAGCCGGCCAATAAGGTAAAAGCGCGAAGCGACGAACCCATTTTCCGGGTTCTTAAGGTCTCCCAAGTCCACCGGCTCCTCCTCTGATACGAAGGAAAGTTTGGACACCAGACGCGTAGTCATGGAGGCTACCGACGCTGTCACTACCGCCATATGAATCGCACCGAGCAGTTTTTCTCAAAAAAACCCTAACCCTAACCCTAGGTTGAGAGAGAGAGAGAGAGAGAGAGGAAAGTTGCGGTATTAAAATTGCATATACTTTTTTATTACCTTGAAGCAGTTCGTCGACTGAACATGTGATATACTCTATATCCATATTGAATTATAGTTCACTTTAACTTATGTATTAATATATCATAGATTTCATGCTTTTACTCTTTTTTGTTCTCGAAAATATTTAAATTATTCTATAAATACAATATGTTTCACTACCAGAAAAAACAGTATTACCGACGAAAAAAAAAAAAACGGCCGACGACATGTTTTTTTCGTCGGCTATTCCCAAGAATGGCCGACGATTTTTTATTTCGTCGCTAAAAATAAAAAATCGTCGGCTATTCCCCAAGAATGGCCGACGATTTTTTCGTTCGTCACTAAAAAATATTTTTCGTCGGCTATACCCATAGAATGACCGACGATTTGGATTTTCGTCGGCCTTTCTCTTAAAGTATAGCCGACGAAAACTTTAGAAAGTTTGGCCGACGAAATTGGAATTTTCGTCGGCTATAAGTCTTTATATTTTCAGATCTAGACAGAAGCTGCTCATTTAAAAAAAAATGAAAAAAACGGGAGAAAGAGTGAAAAATCTGTGGGTATTGTTGAAATCCGTCCTCTCTTACATTGTGGAGCTATATATAGGTACGTATATGTGTATATATGTTGATTTTGAGTTTTAGTGATTTTGATATAGTAAGTGATTTTTTGTTTTGTTGTTGTTTTAGTGTTAGAATGTATGTATATATGTTGATTTTGAGTTGTAGTTGAGTTGATTTTCAGTTAGAGTATAATTATGTGTTTTAATTTGATGTTATTTTAATTAGTGTTAAAATATATATAAATATGTTAATTAATGGTTGTTGATAGTGTAATGAACTTAAATAATGGTTGTTAATTAATGGTATATATATATATATATATGAGTTGATGTTGATAATAATATATATTGTAATATATATGTGTTAATTAATTTATTATTAATTAAAGTTATACATATATATTATTATCAGGCTATATATGGATCGAGATAAGAGTTGGATTTCGCTTCCAAGGCATGACCGACGATACACTACAGGAGTTGTGGATTTTTTGCAGTTCATCGAGGAAAATGCAAACGGGAGTGAATACCATTATTGCCCATGCAAGAAATGTAAGTGTCGCAGTGATATGTGTCGATTTCCGATTAGGACAGTATGGGAGCACCTAAAGAGTAATGGGTTTTGGCTGCAGTACAAACATTGGATATATCACGGTGAGCCATCATTAGATGGATCGCATGATCATGGGCAGTTTTTTTAGGCGGGCAGTAGTAGTACATCCAACGATCCAACAATGGCATTCGTCAACGACGTGTTTCCTTTTGAAAGCGGTGTACGTGGGGAACAATATATGCATGACCCGGTGCAGCCATTCCCACAAGTTGTCAACACTGCTGCCTTTGACAAGTACAACAAACTGATTGCATTGCAACAGACCCCTGTGTCTTCAAGTTCTGAGAAGACAGTTCTTCAAAGTGTGATGGAGGTAATGAGGATTAAAGTCGAGGCAAAATCGAGCATCAGGCAAGTGGATGAATATCTACAGTACACTTCTTCGTTGTTGGAGGAGGGTCATCGTAATCCTACCAATCACCGTAAGGTCCGAAGTATCCTCAAAGATCTAGGGCTTTCCTACATTAAGATCCATGCATGCGCATTTGACTGCGTTCTCTTCTGGGGTAAAGATGCAGAAGGGAATGACCTTGCTAGCCTTGACGCATGTCCGATATGTCAGTCTGACAGATATAAGTTGACGGGAGCAGGCAATAGGAAACCTGTGAAAGTGCTTCGGTATTTTCCGTTGAGAGATAGGCTTGAGCGGTTGTACATGTCAGAAACCACCGCAAAAGCTATGAGATGGCACGGTGAGCGGGACGCGGGAGACGCAGATATCATGACACACATCTCTGACGGAGCGGCTTGGAAGCATATAAACAATGAGTTTTCTCATTTTGCGTCAGATGTCAGAAACGTCAGGCTCGGGCTCTCAACCGATGGGTTCAACCCTTTCGGCACCATGAGTCTTTCATACAGTATATGGCCAGTGGTTTTGGTACCTTACAACCTTCCTCCATGGATGTGCATGAAGAAGGAATATAATATGTTGACGTTGTTGATTCCGGGGCCTGGTTACCTAGGGAAATGTCTCGATGTGTATATGAGACCATTGATTGAAGAGCTTAAGGTATTGTGGGACGTTGGTCATCCCACTTTTGACAAGTACAAGCAGGAGACGTTCCAGATGCATGCCATGGTTATTGGTACCATCAGTGATTTTCCTGCTTATGGGATGTTGTCGGGCAGCGTTGTTAGGGGATACAAGGCTTGTCCAGAGTGCCTCAGCGATTATGGGAGCACCCCTCATTGCAACAAGATATGCAGAATGGGTCATCGTGTGTTCCTTCCGGCGGATCACCACTGGCGTTACGAGTCCGCCGCATTTGATGGAACCGAAGAACACGGTGGTCCTCCCAGAAGATGGACGGGAAGAGAAATTTTAGCAGTGCTTAATGAGTACGATTTTGGGCCCCTCAGCAATCATCCTGATATTGTAGCGGAAATACCTGAAAGACTTGAGGAGTACAAATTCTGGACACATAAGAGCATATTGTGGGAACTCCCGTACTGGTGTGAGTTGCTGATCCGTCACTTCCTAGACGTTATGCACATAGAAAAAAATGTTTCTGAAAGTGTGGTGGGCACAACGCTGAACTTGGAGGGGAAGACGAAAGACGGTCTTAAGGCTCGCACTGATATGCAAAACATGAATATCAGAAAACAACTATGGTTGAAACAAGGGAAGAGAAAAATGCCTCAAGCTCCTTACACCGTCAAGCCTGAGCATAAACCAGAAATTTTCCATTGGATAAGTCGGGCCAAGTATCCTTCAGGCTTTGCTGGAAATATAGCCAAGTGTGTGAACAGACAATTCAACAATCTGTACGGGTTGAAAAGTCATGACAATCATATCCTGCTACAACGTCTCTTCCCTGTTTTCATTCGACCGTTCCTTCCCCGCCACGTTATGGAGCCGTTAGTAGCGTTAGCAAGATTTTTTCAGAAGGTATGCACACGGGAAGTGAGAAAATCTGACCTCCGGGAAATGCAACAAGACATCGTTCATATCATGTGTAAATTTGAGATGATATTTCCTCCAAATTTTTTCGACATCATGCCTCACCTCAAGATCCATCTTCCTCGGCAGTTGTTACTTACCGGTCCTGTGCACTTCACTTGGATGTATCCGATGGAAATGTACGTATTTTACACCTTATGTTAATTTCCTCATCAATATATGTGATATAGTGTTAATGTATTAACATAACACTTTATATACTTGATTTATAGGCAACTTGGACAATACGGTGGTTTTGTCCAAAACAGATCCGCACCTGAAGGATGTATAGCTGAAGCATATATTGCGCACGAGTGCGTCACCTACATGAAGCTGTATTTAGGAGCGTTACAGGAAAGCATACCGGAAGATGTACCTTCACAGTTCAATCTTTCCATACTCTCTGACGATGTTGTACTCGGTGGAAACATGTCAGTTTCCTACAAGTTGAAAGATTATGAGGTAGCCATTGCACATTGGTGGGTACTAATCAACTGTCCAGAAGTTCAGTTATGGAAGAACATACATCTACACTGTGAACAAGTAGGAGGTGATCTCGATTACCACAACCGTACATTCGCAGAGTATTTCGGCCGCTGGGTACGTAACTTTAACACTATTCTATACGTGTTTATATATTATTGTGTATATTTATTCATATTTATAGTTGATTCTGATGGTTGCAGATGGACCTTATTAAAAATGATAATCACCCAAATTGGTCGCACGAACTCAGACTTTTAGCGATGAGGCCGGTCTATTCAAAAGTTTAGGCGACGTGCAAGGTGAATGGTGTGTTATTTCGATGTGAAGAGAGAGACCTCAGACTGAAAACACAAAATTCAAGGGTTATGGCACATGGTGGGGATGATGGAGTTGACTATTACGGTGTTCTCCATTCAGTTGTGGAACTACATTATAGGGAAGGCATGAAAGTGCACCTTTTCAAGTGTAGATGGTTTGACACACGGCCGCAGAGCATGAAAACCGATCAATACGGCATAACTTCTGTGAACACTAGTACATCATGGTATGAGGACGACCCGTTCGTTTTAGCCACATGGGTGAAACAAGTGTTTTATCTTGATGATCTCGCCAAGGGTGACCCGTGGAAAGTAGTCAACACTATCCACCATCGCAACATTTACCGGGCGTCTACACTTGGAGTGGCTGAAGAGAACGAGAAAGGGGGCACCGCGTATCAAGAGCCCAACTCAAACGGTATTCCTGACTCCTCTTTTATTCGCCTAGACACGCCGGTGCGAATTCGACGTGAAGAGCCACTGCTTGTTGATGTTGATCCAAATGAAGAAACTAACGAGGACTCTAGTGGTGAGGAACGACATAGATTACCCCTATCGAGCAATTCAGAAACCGAAGAAGACTCATCCGATGATTCCGATTACAATCCGACGGATTAAGTAATTTAGATGATGTAATCCTTTCATTTGTAATCCACTCGATCATTTCTAATGAACGGGCGTGGGGATGAGCCTCCCAGCTAGGTTGGGTTCCAAACCCCTTAAAAAAATTTTTGAAATATGTTGACTGCTGGGTTTCTGTTTTTTTTATGTTAAATTTTGGTTATATATGAACAGGACATATGGGTACGAGAGGTGTAACACAACTGATTTTTTTATTTTTTTCAAAGAATAACCGATGAAAAATGCATTATTTCGTCGGCCATTCACAGAATAGCCGACGAAAAATTCATTATTTCGTCGGCCATTATCATAATAGCCGACGAAAAATTCATTATTTCGTCGGCCATAAATTTATTGAAAAATAAATATTTTATTTTTGACAGAAAACGACAAAAGAATAGCCGACGAGTACTAGGTTTGATTTCGTCGGCTATGATTAAAAAAAAAACAAAAAAACAGCAGCTTCCATTTTCTATCACTATCGACAAACCATTGCTTCATCATTCAAATGCAAATGTGTCGTGAAATAAGATATGACCGAAATATTGAAATACGTCTACGGTTGAAAAATGAGAAGATTCCGACAAAATCTGTGTGCCGAATGTTGCGGTTAACTGTTTTTTAACTTCCGTTTTCCTATGGGTAGCCTGACGGTCTGTAAATATTTTTAGGCAAATTTCTATACGATTAGTCGCGTCTCATCGATTTGCAACTATTCTCTGTTGAAAATCAGGCAAAAAAAAGTCATTTAGACAGGCCAATTGCCGTTTTAAAGCATTTAGAGGTTTGACTTCGCAGTTTGACCGTCCCGATCGAGCCTTTAACGTTGTCAGATGTAGTTTGATTTTTTTTCATACATGTTTTTAATCTTATCTGACGGTTGGAATAGATTTTCTAAACTTTTAGATTCAAAATCGGAACATATGCAGTAATGTTCCTTAACTTGTTTACCAAGTGTTTAAGTGAATGTATAGTTTCAAATAGTTACTATACGTAGACTCTTCAAATGCAAATGTGTCGTGAAATAAGATATGACCGAAATATTGAAATACGTCTACGGTTGAAAAATGAGAAGATTCCGACAAAATATGTGTGCCGAATGTTGCGGTTAACTGTTTTTCACTTTCGTTTTCCTATGGGTAGCCTCACGTTCGGTAAATATTTTGAAGAAAATTTGTATACGATTAGTTGCGTCTCATCCATTTGAAACTATTATCTGTTGAAGGTCAGGCAAAAAAACGTCATTTAGACGGGCCAATTGCCGTTTTAAAGCGTTTAGAGGTTTGACTTTGCAGTTTGACCGTCCCGATCGAGCCTTTAACGTTGTCAGATGTAGTTGGATTTTTTTTCATACATGTATTTAATCTTAACGGTGATATCTGACGGTTGGAATAGATTTTCCAAACTTTTAGATTCAAAATCGGAACATATGCACTAATGTTCCTTAACATGTTTACTAAGTGTTTAAGTGAATGTATAGTTTCAAATAGTTACTATACGTAGACTCTTCAAATGCAAATGTGTCGTGAAATAAGATATGACCGAAATATTTAAATACGTCTACGGTTGAAAAATGAGAAGATTCTGAAAAAATCTGTGTGCCGAATGTTGCGGTTAACTGTTTTTTACTTCCGTTTTCCTATGGGTAGCCTGACGGTTGGTAAATATTTTGAGGAAAATTTTTATACGATTAGTCGCGTCTCATCGATTTGAAACTATTCTCTGTTGAAGATCAGGCCAAAAATCGTCATTTAGACAGGCCAATTTCCGTTTTAAAGCGTTTAGAGGTTTGACTTTGCTGTTTGACCGTCCCGATCGAGCCTTTAACGTTGTCAGATGTAGTTGGATTTTTTTTCATACATGTTTTTAATCTTAACGGTGATATCTGACGGTTGGAATAGATTTTCCAAACTTTTAGATTCAAAATCGGAACATATGCAGTAATGTTCCTTGACTTGTTTACCAAGTGTTTAAGTGAATGTATAGTTTCAAATAGTTACTATACGTAAACTCTTCAAATGCAAATGTGTCGTGAAATAAGATATGACCGAAATATTGAAATACGTCTACGGTTGAAAAATGAGAAGATTCCGACAAAATATGTGTGCCGAATGTTGCAGTTAACTGTTTTTCACTTTCGTTTTCCTATGGGTAGCCTCACGTTCGGTAAATATTTTGAAGAAAATTTGTATACGATTAGTTGCGTCTCATCCATTTGAAACTATTATCTGTTGAAGGTCAGGCAAAAAAACGTCATTTAGACGGGCCAATTGCCGTTTTAAAGCGTTTAGAGGTTTGACTTTGCAGTTTGACCGTCCCGATCGAGCCTTTAACGTTGTCAGATGTAGTTGGATTTTTTTTCATACATGTATTTAATCTTAACGGTGATATCTGACGGTTGGAATAGATTTTCCAAACTTTTAGATTCAAAATCGGAACATATGCACTAATGTTCCTTAACATGTTTACTAAGTGTTTAAGTGAATGTATAGTTTCAAATAGTTACTATACATAGACTCTTCAAATGCAAATGTGTCGTGAAATAAGATATGACCGAAATATTGAAATACGTCTACGGTTGAAAAATGAGAAGATTCCGACAAAATCTGTGTGCCGAATGTTGTGGTTAACTGTTTTTTACTTCCGTTTTCCTATGGGTAGCCTGACGGTTGGTAAATATTTTGAGGAAAATTTTTATACGATTAGTCGCGTCTCATCGATTTGAAACTATTCTCTGTTGAAGATCAGGCCAAAAAACGTCATTTAGACAGGCCAATTTCCGTTTTAAAGCGTTTAGAGGTTTGACTTTGCTGTTTGACCAAAGGTTTAGCCGACGAAAAGTCTATTTCGTCGGCTAAACTCTTGCGATCCGCTTATTGTCCGCCGTTGGATGGCTCAGATCCAACGGCTGCTGATTGTCCAAAGAATAGCCGACGAAATATTTAATTTCGTCGGCTAAACTCTTGCGATCCGCGTCTTTTCATTGTCCGCCGTTGGATGGGGGAGATCGGACGGCTGCTGAGCGCTTAAAGAATAGCCGACGACATTCAAAGTATAGCCGACGACATTCAAAGTATAGCCGACGACTTTAAAGATTTCGTCGGCTATAGTAAAGAATAGCCGACGAAATCTTTTTTAATCGTCGGCTATTCTATCGGGTATAAGTCTGAAACTGCCGATCCCTAGCCTCCATTTTCTGCATTTTTCATATTTCTCCTCCTCCGTACACCTCCGCAGCAATTCAGATTGCGTCGCACCGCCGCTCTGCTCCTCCTCCTCCTCCATCCGATCCGGCCACTCCTCCTCCTCCCCTCCATCCGATCCGGCCGGCCACTCTCCTCCTCCTCCTCCTCCTCCATCCGATCCGGCCACTCTCCTCCTCCTCCATCCGATCCGGTAACCATTTTTTTTAAAAAATTATTTTAATTTAAATATGTTAATTTTGGTTAATTTATTTATGTTAATTTAGATATAATTTATTTAATTATTTATGTAAATTTAGATATAATTTATTTATGTATTTATGTTAATTTAGATGTAATTGTTAATTTTGGTATTTATGTTAATTTAGGTATAATTTAGGTATTTATGCTAATTTAGGTAATTTTTAGGTATTTATGTTAATTTAGGTAATTTTTTTTAAATTTATTTTAATTGTATAATTTAGGTGTAATTGTATAATTTATACGTATAAATTGGTTGTTTAATTATATAAATTGGTAACTTAATTGTATAATTTAGCTTAATTATATATATAGCTTAATTATATTTAATTTTAATTATATAAATTGTTATATATTTGTTATATATTTGTTAATAAATTAATTATATTTGTTATAATTTAGGTAAATAATTTGTTATATATTTAATTTTAATTATATAAATTGTTATATATTTGTTATATATTTGTTAATAAATTTAATTGTTATATATTTGTTATAATTTAGGTATATAAATTGTTATATATTTAATTTTAATTATATAAATTGTTATATAAATTGGTAAATTAATTATATATATAAATTAGTAGTCTAATTATATATATATATATATATATATATATATTAATAAAGAAATATAGTTATATTTGTATATAAATAGTTATATTTAGGTTAATGGTTAGTATTATTTAAAATGGCCGCGGCTGCAGATGGCCGATGCATTCAGACAGTTCTTCGGAGGCCGTCGTTCCAGATCGAGAGGTTCTGGAAGTTCCGCCGGTTCCGCAGACTCCGACAGGACCCTTAGCCAGCTTGAGAGGACCACCAGCCAGCCGCGGAGGAGAGTAGATTCCTCCCAGCCGCGGAGGACTGTGGATTCATCCCACCTGCGGAGGAGTGTGAGTTCTCGGCACCAGACCCTTCTCCAGGCGGGGCGGCCGTCGAGCAGTTCACTTCCGCCTGTCGGGCCAGATGCTCCGAGGTTTAGTCGGCAGCTATTTCAGAACGAGATAGCTGCAGACGTTCCTCAGGTTCGTATGCCTGACGTTCATCGGGAGCCGATGAGGAGTCCGACGACGTCTGCTGCCGACTCGACTGAGGCTCCTACTCTCCCAAACCAGCTCTACCTCCCGTACAACATTCTGGCGATACCGGAGGTCGACTATCGTGGTGTGCCCATATGGCCTGATATGCCTCAGTACGTGAGTGCTGCGGAGGCATACCAGCAGCAGCCATTTGAGAACGCTGACCACCTTATTTCGGCGAGGAGAAAAGGAAAGTCGACAGACGAGTCATCCAGTTTAGGTAACATTTGATTTTATTAATTAAATGTTTTATTAAAATTAACGCACTAATATTTAATTTTATTAACCAATCGTCGTTTTTGTGATAGGGATAGCCGCTAGCAGTTCACGGAGGAATACGAGAGGTGTCATATGTTTTGACACGCTCAGGAGAACTGTTGAGCGCAGCGGGAGGATTCAGATCAACAAACCTCCTAATCAGGAGGTTCAGGGGAAGAAAAAACGCGACTACTCGGGTTGCGTGGGGGCACTGATTAGGGACAGAGTCCCTATGTTGTGGACCCGGTGGGTTGATGTTCCCGAAGAGATAAAGAGGGAGGTGAACAACGCCGCGTCGGTGAGTAATTTAAAAAATTTAATTTATTTATCGTAATATTTAATAATTTTCGGTATTATTACAATTGTAAAACTAATAAAATATTATTTTTCAGACATTCTTCGAGATTGCCGAACACAAGCGGGACTGGGCGGACACCGTGCAGAACTCGAGGTACGTTGGGAATTCCTCATCTTATAATTATTAATATTTTATGATATTAATAATATTTCTAATGCACTTTTGTTTTTTTCGTAGGTTCAAAGAGTGGAAGAACGAGCTGCGTTCCCACTATAACGAATACGACAACCTTGGTCGTATGGGTACTCCCAGGGAGTTCATGTTCAAGGAGTACGAGTGACGTTGGTTGAAGACAGTAGACTTCAACAACCCAGTTATAATACTAAACTTCAGTACAAATGTTTATTTTGTTAAAATTTTAATTATTAATTTAATTTTTTTATAATTATTACACTAATATTTTTTTATGCATTTTTCTAACATTTTATTATTTGTTTGAAGCAACGTTCTCGGATAAACTCTGAGAACCGCCGCCGGAACACAACTCCCCATCATGCTGGTTCTAGGCTGTTTGCACAATATCAGGAGGAGGCGCTTAGAGATCATCCTGATAGCAACCCGTACGTGGAGACGTTCAAGATCGCTTATCCACAAGCGATAGAACAGCTCGTAAGTCGTTCATTACAATTTTAAAATTTTAATTATTAATTTTACTTAATTATATATTTGTTATAATATTAATTTTTTTTCCTGTCCAATTAGGAGAGGGTCAACCGGGCCGAAGAAGAGGTGTTCCAGCAAGTAGTTCGGGAGACACAACCGAACATTTCAGAGGCAGATCTGAAAGAAGCCCTGCGCCAGGTCGACCGGTCCAATGTCCAAACGGCAGCGAGGATGTTCGACGCAGCCTTCCCAAACCGGTCAAACAACTACTACTGCAGGGGTTTGGGAAGTTCTGGACTAGGGCTTCTGAAGACCACTAAGGGAGGTCAAAAGAAGGGAGGCGGGGAGAGCCAACAGATGAGGGGGGAAGTGCAGCGATTGGCCGCAGAATTGGAGACCTCGACCCAGACAGTACAGGAGCTGCGTAGTATCATTTTGATATGGCCAGTTGGCATGCTGAATGCGACAGAATTCGGCGACACAACTACGACGGCCAACAAAAGTGGTGGTATGAGATGTTCGCGGCACAATAACAAAACCTTCACCCCCGCCCCCGTTTCAGCCGTTAGCGGAACCTCCCGAGTTCGGTCAGCAGGATGACGAGCTTGATGGAGAGCAGGATGCTGGGGATGACCTGGTGGACTTTAGTGGTTTAGGTGATGATTAGGGTTATATTTTATGTATATTAGAATGAATTTATTAAAAAAGGTATTTAGACGTGTTTCTTGTTGGTGCAAATGCATTGACTGTTTTTGTTATTTGCAAGTTGCTTGGAATGGTAATTTAGAAAATAATTTAATTTTTTTCCCCCAAATGTAAGAAAAGCCGACGATTTTTGCATTATTTCGTCGGCTATAATAACTATAGCCGACGAATTTTACCAATTTTCGTCGGCTATAAGTTGTATAGCCGACGAAAATTACTTTATTTCGTCGGCTATAACTAATTAATGCCTATTAAATATTAATATATTTCGAGGAAATAGCCGAAGAAAATTTATAAAATCGTCGGCTATTGTTAAAACCCAATAGTTAATGAATTTCGTCGGCCATACTCGAAAATACCCGACGAGATTCGTCGGCAATTTCTGCCAGGTTTGGCCGACAAAAAATATTTTCGTCGGTAAGTTCGTCGGCCATACTCTACTATAGCCGACGAATTGGTTTTTTTCGTCGGCCATTGGTATAGCCGACGGGGTTTTCCCGACAAATTATAGCCGACGAAAATTTCGTCGGTAGAAGGTATAGCCGACGAAAAATTGTCATAGCCGACGACATTTTTTTCGTCGGCTATTCACTCAGATCTGGTAGTGTTTGAAATTGATATTTTCGTCTCACAAAAAAAAAACGGTATTTCCAAAGTTTAGAAAATTGTATAATTTGATAAATTATGTGTGGTAGTGTAATTCATCCGAATTCTTACTGGAGTATTTTCCCTTCTTTTGCATGCAGAAATAAAAGTGACGATAACTAAATGATTAATTTATCAGCCCTATGTATCTTCTAGTAGGGATTCAACATTTTTAATTAAAAGAAAGAAAAAAAAAACTTGTACACTACTGCAGATCAGAACTGAAGCGACAAAGAATAAGAAAAGAAAAAAAAATTTGTCATTTCAACACATCCAACCAACGAATATTGGACTCGTCGCTTCAAAACAAAAAGCGACGATTTTTGCTTAATATTCGTCACTTATAAATTATTGAAGCGACGAATATTCATTGTTTGTCGCCTCCGTATATTTTTGGAAAATCTAGCGACGAAATTCAATCTTCGCCGCTCGCTAATTATTGAAGCGACAAAGTGCAGTGACGTCGTCGCTCGAGTATAAATAAAGCGACGAAAATTGGGCAATCTTCGTCGCTTCATTTTTTTTTTCATCTGCCTTTGTACTTCGTCTTAAATGCAACCTCTATATATAGGTAAATGCAACTTCGTCTTAAAAAAATTGGACAAAGACCACAAAAGAAATGTGCACTTTGTTCATGTGGCCATTGCAAAAAAAAGCAACAAAATATCAACAAATGTGCCTTTTTGTATCATTATATAATAAAAATCCCACATTTGTTGATGTTTTGTGGCTACTTTTACAATGGTCACATGGACAAAATCCACATTTTTTTTGTGGCCATTGCCCAACTTTTCTGTGGTGTCAGACGATTTGATAATGAGTTTCTTTGTGTACACATTTCAAGCAATGTCACTGTTATTTGCCAAACCTAAAACTATAGATAGAAGGCACATGCATGTTTATAAGTAAGCTAGGAAACTTAAAACTAATGAAAATTACGTACATTATCTTTGATTTTGATTTCTGCATGCATGCTTGTGGTGGAATTCTATACAATGCATGCATCTTCAATTGTAGCTTAATGCAAGCACTGGAAATGTAGAGTATCTATTGTGTGACTGTTGGTATAACATATGTTGACAATCCTTGTATTTAACAAAACACAACTAGCTTAGTATATTAAGCCCAATCAAGTGAAGTTTGAAGTCGAAGATCAAGTTAAAGAACCGTTGTGATCTCTCTGCACTCAGGTATAAATCATGCATAGTCATATCATGAGTTTTTCACTGAGGATGGGAAGTTATCTTGCCATCCTGTATGTTCTGAGTTTTAGTGTTTATCACCCAATCACTTGTACTGTTAAGATCATTCATTGATAATGTTTTGGATTCTCTGTTGTAATTCAAAAGATCTTCTTAACAGTACGTTTGGTAGGATAGGACTTTTGTCTGCCATCCTAAGTCTTCTATACTGTTTGATATACTCATTGATCAGAAGATCTTTCCTTGGTTATTCAGTGAGAGTTTCCATTTAGGATAGGACTTTTGTGTGCCATCCTAAATCTTCTGTACTGGTTATTATACTCATTAATCAGAAGATATTTACTTGGTTATCCATTGGGTAAAGATCTTTTGCTTTTGAAGTTGGAAGATTTTCTGGAACTCTCTCTCTTGGTAGGAAGATATTTTCCTTAACCCACTTGCTTCTTACATATCTTTTTGATGATGGCCTAGTCAAGTGGATTGTACTAGGTTTATCATAAACAGTTTGCTAAGATGATTATGTCCCCTCTCTCATTAATATCTTTCTACCATTAGAAGATATTTTTCTTGGCTAAATAGTGTCTAATCTGATATTTTGCTCTTGGCTATTATTGGCTATTTGGTGTGCTCCCATGGAGCTGATAGGAGCACAATGTGCGACGATATTATATGTGTATGCCCTCGTTTATGCTTTGTTTAAACCTTTATTTGTTTAAGATAGAGTCATAATGTAGTTAGTGTCGTTTTGGTAGAGTTTTGATGAAATTTGGTTAAGAATCCGAAAAATGATTAAGTTTGAGAAATCTGGAAAATATTGCAAAATATGTCTTTTTCGTGATTTTGAGATGAGCAAATTTCTGATCTATCCTTGTCCGAATTCTATGAAATTTTATGTGCTTAATATTCATATGTTGAGGAATGCTGTGTTAAAATTTCAGATCAATCGGAGTTCGGGAAGTCACCCAAAAGTTGGCTGCAAAACGGCAGTCCGAGCATTTCAATCCAGGGGCTTACAGGATTTTCCTGGGACTGTGTCCCAATTTCGAAAAATCGTTCCCGTCGATTCACAAGGAGTTTGATCAAACTGTTTTATGGGGAGATGGCCATATGTGTCTAATTTACGTGAGACTTGGAATCGCATCAATCGGAGCTCCACGGAGGGAGATATGCCGGATTTACTGCAACAAGGTCAAATCTGCCGATTCCAGGAACCTACTGCCCCCTTTTTGTGTTTTCTGTTTTTGATGGACCAAATGGTGTACAAATGCATATGTGAAGATGGTCCAAGCTTTATGAAGGGAAGAGGAAGACACTAGGCCATGGCATTGAAGAAAAACATGAAGAAATCAAGTCTCCTAGTCACACTAGGAGAAGCTGCCGATTTGAGGCAGATCGGGCGCAACTTCATGCTGCCGGCAATTGGGGTATTTTTCGATGGACCAAGACATGTCAAAAGAAGTCCAAGACCACATAAGAAGTCCATGAAGATGTGAAGCCCAAGCCTTGAAGAAATATTCAGAATAGAAAACCTAATTGGACTAAGAAAGGAAGGTTGCAAAACCTTAATGTACTAGGTTTTCTGAACTCCTTTTGTAATAGGGCAGCCGGCACCCCCTCTCCTCTATTTATACCCCCCCCACTTTTCATTCTGAAAAGCATCTCATCTCAAGCTAAACACAAGGCCGAAACTCTACCAAAATTCACCCAAGATCCTAGACAAAAACCCTAAACCGAAAACCACCACCACCACCATCCAAGTTTCTGCCGAAACTTGGAAAACTACCCTGCCGAGCCACCCTAGACCCGTGCAGCCTCATTCCATCTTCCATACATCGCCGGATCCACACCAAGTGAAGCTCTCAAGGTGTCTCAAAGTGTGATCCACTCCCTATTTCGGTTTAGTATTTTTGTCTAGTTATGTTTAAGTTTTGTCTATGAAACACTCATGAATTTTTGGTGATGATTTGTATGTCTATGTATGAATCAATTTTGGTTTTGTAAATTGTATGCTTCACATGTTAATTTATGATATGTGACTTGTAGACTTTTATGTTTGATAACTAGGACAATAGGTATGCGATGTTGTTTGAGAACTTAATTCGATTAGTAATCTAAGGAGTATGCCTTATAAACCGAAACATTAGTTGTGCTTAAGCATTTGTTGTTTGCATGTAAATCTAGGTGTTAGGTTTCATCAAACTTGAAAGCATGAATAATTCATACTCGTAGTTGTCTTGGTTTGTGTTTTCGCAAAGAGTTTAAAACCCTTAGAACTTGCATGTTAAATAAGATGATTGACAACCTTGCTTGTTTGCATGTCTTCGATTTGTGATTCATGTGCTTAATTGTTGGCCCAGTAAAATCGGTTAACACATACCTTAGGATTATACTCGTAGTTAATCTTAAGACTCTAGTAATCAACGATTAGATGACCTCGTAGGCTCTAATTGGGATCGAAATTGGTTAGGTCGAAACAACATTCATATTTGTTCCTTATCTTCTTGCATATTAATCTACATGTTAAAGAGTCCTTTGTGCTAAATGTTTTGTGAGAGATGATGATCACTTGTAAATATTAGTCTTAGTTTTTTTTAATTTTCTGTTTTTGTTTCTCTTATTGTCGTACCTAGTCTTAGGGCAGCATTGCTGCCGAACTCTTATACCCCCCATATTTGTGACGCTTTTGTATATTTGTGAATATGTTTGTATCTAACAATTTCATATCTCAGGTACCCTTAATCCCCGGCCTAGAACGATCCCTACTTGCTTATACTACTAACGATCTTTTGTAGGGTTTATTATTGCATGCGAGCTTCGGCTCACGTTCAATTTTTGGCGCCGTTGCCGGGGATTATAAAAGCTTGTTTTATGAATTTGTTGTGTATATAATGTTGCTGGAAATTTCTGTTGTGAAGTTGTAAAGTTGTAACTTTTAATTTTATTTTGGGATTTTGTAAAGTAGAAATATGCTTCGGCATGTAGAGTTTAAATTTTGGAAGTTGCATGATGAATAATGATGTATGTTGGTAGTCACTTAGTTTAATTTCTAGGAAGTTGATATGTTGTGTATGTTGGAGTTTATTGTAGTTTCTAAAGTGTAACATGTAGGTGAAGCCTCTTTTGTTGATCATAACCAAAACTCTTCATGTGAATGGTGCTTTGTCGGAGGGCGTTTCTATGTAGATTGGGAAACGCGGGATACTTCCCCCCCACGCATATAAGCGTTTCTTCGGTAATAGTATTACTTCTATGAGGTTGAGGGCGGTTTTAATCAACACTTGAGACCGCTAGGGATCCGTGTTTGTTTTACAAAGTATGGGGAAGTTATTATCATAGATATGGTTCTCAGGTTTGTTTAACTGGATCTCAAGGCCCATAGACTGATGTTCATTCTCGGTGAGTGAGTCGATAGGGGGTTCGCCCTCCATGGTGTCCAACAACGAGTCCTGCCTGGTTCCTGTAGGGGGTTCGCCCTCCGTGATTTTAATGACCTTTGAAACGTAAAATCCGCACGACCTAGTCGACAGCTTGTGCCGAAGCATCACCTCACTTTAGACGCTAGAACATAACTTGACATATGTGGCCTATTTTCTTCGAAGATAAAACATGTTGTGTGGTTCAAACTCTTGAGGTATATCGGATTAAGCATGATACTACCGGGGGCTGTATCAGTCCATTGCACCGTTATCTCCTCTGCTCCACGTACTTCGAGAGTTAGAACAGATTTAAAAGAAATTAGACTTAGCGATTACATGCTCATGAACTTTCCGATTTTTCTTCTCTTGTGCCGATTGTATATGTTTGCTTTGCCGAAATTTTATGTTGTGCCGTGTGATGTGTATGCCATTGCCGAATGTATATATGTGTTATGGTTTGAAATATGTTGTGTAATCGCCAATGCCGTGGCTTATAATGATGTATATTCTTGTCTTCTATTTCTTTACGATGTTCTAACTTGTTTAAACTGTTGCAAATTTCAGAAATAGTGCATGTCCGAATCTAGTATTTGGACAAGAGATCTTCAAGGCCGTTTGCAACGTTTAGACCAAGAACTCGCTATCGCTCGTTTTGTGCCATTACCTCCATCGTCACCAACCAGTTCATCAGTACCATCATCCTTGCCGAGTTCACCTATTGTGCCGTCCATTTCATCATCAGGGCCGAGCTCCCCATCGTTTGTTTCATCATCGTGTGATCTTCAGAATCCAGAGTTTGAGGCTTTTGCCGAATTAGACGAAGAAGAAGAGATCATGGCATCAATCAGATCACAGAATGGTCATGTTGCTGGAGCTGGAGTTGCTCCTTCTAATATTACTTATCCTCCCTTGGAAACTGACAAGACTGGAGAGATTGAATTGAGGAGTGGATTCCTCCATAAGCTTAAGTCATTTTATGGGATGCCGAGTGAGGATCCTAACAAGCACCTACAGTGGTTTAACTTCACCACGGAGTCCATGTGCCCAAGAGGGACCGATTTGCAACACTTCAAAATGAAGGTTTTTCCATTCTCATTAGAAGATCAAGCAAAGGAGTGGTTGTTTGAGGTGCCTAGTGGTCGCATTGTTTCGTGGAGTACTATGATGGATGAGTTTTTGCTCAAATACTTTCCTGCTTCACGTATCACTGATCTGAGGAAGCAAATAACTAGTGTGAAGCAAGCCGGAGATGAGACTTTCTTCGACTACTACAAGAGGTTCAAGTCCCTAGTTTCTTTGTGTCCATCGCATGGCATTAGCGATGGACTCTTGCTACAATATTTCTATGAGGGATTGCGCGTCATGGAAAGAGAGTTTCTCGACTCGGCCGCGGGAGGTAGCTTTTTGGAGTTGAATGCCGGAGCGGCAAGAAGTTTGTTGGAAGTTCGTGCCTTGAACAACCAACAATTTGGCATGGCACGAGGAAATGTGCAAAGGAATGAGAAAGTGCATGAGACGTCTTCGAGCTCAAAGTTAGAAGATAAAGTGGACAAGCTCACCGACTTGGTGAGTAATTTGATGAAGAAGCGTGCTAGTGTTTGTGGAATTTGCACCGAGGGCCATGAGACCGAACAATGCCCTCAATTTGGAGTTAATGAGGGAGTTGAGGAGTGCAATGCCATTGGTTTTCAAGGAGGCCAACGTTTTGGAAATTTCAATCCAAGGTTCAATGATCATCCGAACTTTCGATGGGCGAACAATGACAACGTGCTTAGGGCACCTATGCAACCAAGAGAGGGAGGAGCACCATTTGCACCGAGGCCACCATTTGTGCCTCGGCAACCTTATATGCCGAACCAAGGAAACTTTGGAGCCTTGCCGAACCAAGCACAAACCGTGCCGTACCAAAGCCAAGGAGGGCCGAGCCAAGGCCAAGCCGCACCGAGCAATCCAAACTATGATGCTTTGATTCAATCTTTGTCAAGTGCTACTCAAGCATTACTCGCGGGGCAACAAAATCATCAAAATGACATTGGTGAGCTCAAGACTCAAATGGGGCAAGTTGTGGATTTTATGGGAAGGTTTAATGAGCAAGGGAAGTTGCCAAGCAATACTATTCCCAATCCGAGGAACGAGCAAGCCAAAGTGATTCAAACTCGAAGCGGAAGAGAGTTGTTTCCTCCAACAAGTCCAAAGAAGAAGCGAGTGACTTTCAAAGGTATTAATGAGGATGAGAGGGCTGCCGGACCTGTCATTGCCGGCAGCCATGATGGAGATGCCGAGCAATGTGGTGTTGCCATGCATGATGATGATGCCGGCAGTGTTGTTGCCGAGAAGAGGAGAGATGCCAAGCAAGGGCATAGTGCCGGCAACCATGGTATGAATGATAAGGGGCTGCGTAACGAGCTTGAGTACGATCCTGCCACATCAAAGAATGAGGTGTTGCCGAGCCAAGCAAGTAAGGGAGGTGTGCCATCATCTAGCATTCCATTCCCTTCACGTTTTGCTAGAACAAAGAAAGATAAATCCGATGAAGAGATATTGGAGATTTTCCGGAAAGTGCAAGTCAACATTCCTTTGTTGGAGTGCATTAAGCAAGTGCCAAAGTATGCTAAGTTTTTAAAGGAGCTTTGCACGGCAAGGAGGCATACTAGAGAGACTCGTGTGGTAACTATGAGCGAGACGGTGTCGGCCGTTATTCAAAGGAAGTTGCCACCAAAGATGAAGGATCCGGGAAGCTTCAATGTGCCTTGTGTTATAGGCAATACACGATTTGAGGATGTTATGTTGGATTTGGGAGCATCGATCAATGTCATGCCACTCAATGTATATCAAACGTTGAGTATAGGGCCTCTTAAGAAGGATAATGTCATCATTCAACTTGCGGATCGCTCAAGTAAATATCCGGAAGGTTATGTAGAGGATGTGTTGGTGCAAGTCAACCAATTGATATTCCCCGCCGATTTTTATGTGGTTGAGATGGAGGATTCGCCGGTCAACAAAACTCAATTGCTTTTAGGGCGACCATTCATGAGGACCGCGCGCACAAAGATAGATGTGGCCGAGGGCAACCTAACTATGGAATTTGATGGTGAGGTGATAAAGTTCAATGTGTTTGATGCCATGAAGTTCCCTAATGTTGATTTCAAGGAGGGTTGTGCCATTGATGTTTTGGAGGAGGTCGAGCAAGTTATGTCGACCTCGCTCGACGCATAGCAATTAGCGATTGAGCAAGGGGTCGGATTTGACAAGAGGGGAGAACGAATCGTGCATAAGGATGAGAAAGAAGTGCCGGCCAAGCCAAGAAGTGCCGAGCAAGGCATCATTGCCGAGCCATTCATGATAGAGCCGAGTATGAGGAAAGTTGCTGCCGAGCTAGAGGCTCGACCCTATGCCCCACCCTATAATTCGTTCTTGTCAATTCCAAGTGCCACAACAAAATTTCGACCAAGTGTGGAAGAGGCCCCAAAGTTAGAACTAAAAGAACTCCCAAGTCACTTGAAGTATGTTTATCTTGGAGAAGAAGATACACTACCGGTTATTGTGTCTTCAATGCTTAGTGAGAAGCAAGAGGAGGATTTGATATGTGTGCTTAAGAAGTACAAGACCGCCATAGGTTGGACCTTAGCGGATATCAAGGGAATAAGCCCTACTACTTGTGTTCATCGTATTTTGTTGGAAGAAGGAGCTAAGCCGACAAAGGAAGCTCAACGTCGACTTCACCCTCCAATGATGAAGGTTGTGAAAGAAGAAATTATCAAGTTGCTCGATTGTGGGGTGATCTACCCAATTTCGGATAGTAAGTGGATATCTCCTGTGCAAGTAGTGCCGAAGAAGAGTGGTGTAACGGTTGTCAAGAATGAGAAGAATGAGCTTGTGCCACAAAGACTTGTAACCGGTCATCGTATGTGCATCGATTATAGGAAGCTCAACGCTACAACGAGGAAGGATCACATGCCTTTGCCGTTTATGGATCAAATGCTAGAGAGGTTAGCCGGTCATTCTTACTATTGCTTTCTTGATGGATATAGTGGCTACAATCAAATCATGATACACCCGGACGATCAAGAGAAGACCACTTTTACTTGTCCATTTGGTACGTTTGCTTATCGGCGGATGCCATTCGGACTATGTAACGCACCCGGCACTTTTCAAAGATGTATGTATGCTATCTTCTCGGATTTTATTGAAGACATTATCGAAGTATTCATGGATGATTTTAGTGTGTATGGAGGCACCTTCGATGCATGTTTGGGGAATTTGGAGAAGATACTTAAGAGGTGTGTAGAGACAAATCTTGTGCTTAATTGGGAGAAGTGTCACTTCATGGTCACGCAAGGCATTGTTCTAGGGCACATAATTTCGGCAAGAGGCTTAGAGGTTGATAAAGCCAAGGTGAAGCTAATTCAAGCATTGCCGAGCCCTAGGTGTGTGAAAGATGTAAGAAGTTTTCTTGGCCATGCGGGGTTCTATCGTCGATTTATCAAGGACTTCTCTTCAATTGCCAAGCCTTTAAGCAACTTGTTACAAAAGGAGGTGACATTTGAGTAGTCAAAGGCATGTGAGGAGGCATTTTGCCGATTGAAGAGGTTACTATGCACGGCACCTATACTAGTTTCCCCTAATTGGGATGAGCCGTTTGAGTTGATGTGTGATGCTAGTGATTATGCACTTGGAGCGGTACTTGGACAACGAATTAAGAAGAAGCCATGCGCCATTTACTATGCTTCAAGGACTCTCAACGATGCACAACTCAACTACACAACAACGGAGAAGGAGCTCTTAGCGGTAATCTTTGCTTTGGAAAAATTTCGATCATATCTTTTGAATTCCAAAGTTATTGTTTATAGTGATCATGCCGCTTTGAGATATCTTATGACAAAGAAGGATGCTAAGCCAAGGCTTATTCGATGGATTCTTTTGCTTCAAGAGTTCGACATTGAGATTAAAGATAAGAAAGGAGTAGAGAATGTTGTAGCCGATCATTTGAGTAGACTTGTTCATGAGGAGGATCGGCTGCCCCTATTAGAGTCCTTTCCGGATGAGCAACTTTTTCGACTTGAAGTACTTGAGCCTTGGTATGCCGACATTGCCAATTTTCTTGCCACAAACCGATTTCCCAAAGAGATGCCGAGCCACCAACAAAAGAGAATAAGGAAGCAAGATCGACACTTCTTGTGGGATGATCCGTACTTATGGAGGCAATGTGGTGATCAAGTTATCAGAAGATGTGTGTCGGAGAGTGAGCATCGATCCATCCTTGCCTTTTGTCATAGCGAAGCTTGTGGTGGGCATTTTGGACCAAAGAAGACGGCTTTGAAGGTACTAAATTGTGGTTTCTTTTGGCCGACGATTTTCAAAGATGCATTCATGTTTTGCAAAGCTTGTGATAGATGCCAAAGAATGGGGAACATTGGAAGTAGAGACCAAATGCCGCTCACGCCTATCATTGAGGTAGAAATTTTTGATTTATGGGGCATTGATTTCATGGGACCGTTTCCTTCAAGTAAGGGCTTTCTCTACATATTGCTTGCGGTGGATTATGTGTCAAAGTGGATCGAAGCAAGGGCTACACGCACCAATGATGCCAAGGTGGTAGCCGAGTTTCTCAAGACCAACATCTTCTCACGTTTTGGAGTTCCAAGGGTCTTGATTAGCGATGGAGGATCCCATTTTTGTAACCGCACTATTGAAGCCTTGTTGAAGAAGTATGGAGTCACACATAAGGTTTCTACACCTTATCACCCCCAAACAAGTGGTATGGCCGAGGTGAGTAATCGAGAGATCAAGCAAATTTTGGAGAAATCGGTTGGACCTTCAAGGAAGGATTGGAGTGATCGTCTCGATGATGCTTTGTGGGCTTATAGGACCGCATACAAGACACCGATTGGTATGTCCCCTTTTCGGTTAGTTTATGGCAAAGCATGTCACTTACCGGTTGAGCTAGAGCACAAAGCATGGTGGGCAATAAAGGCCTTCAACATGAACATTGATGATGCCGGTCTTCATAGAAAGCTTCAACTCAACGAACTCGAAGAAATCCGTAATGAAGCCTATGATGCCGCATGGATTTACAAGGAGAAGATTCGAGCCTACCATGATAAGATGATTCGAGCGAAAAAGTTCGAAGTTGGGCAACAAGTTCTTTTATTCAACTCTAGACTTCGACTTTTTCCGGGTAAGCTTCGCTCTAGATGGGTAGGCCCTTTCATTGTTACCAAAGTTTTTCCCCATGGAGCTATCGAAATTCAAAGTCCAATCACAAGCAAGGCTTTCAAGGTCAATGGACATCGCCTAAAGCCTTATTACTCATCCTTTCAAGAGCACACGGTAAAAGAAACCGCCGTTTACCCCGCACCACCATCATCACCACAAGCCGAGTTGCCTTCACCATCCCGTGACACAGCCATGCCATCACCAAGTCAAGACGCTGCCGGACCTGCCATTGCCGGCAGCATCACCAAGAGGACTGACACGGACACGGATGCAACAAAGCACACCTTGCCGGACACACACCAACCTGCCAAGCTGCTGCCGCTGTTTTCACCATCACCACCACCTCCTGCCGGACCTGCCATTGCCGGCAGGGTTGACACAAGGCCGCAAGAGGCCGGACACAAGCTGGATACGCCGGATACGCCGGCAGAAGAGCCCGATACGCCACCTAAACCGGATACGCAGAATGCAGCCGGATCGGATACAAAGTGCAACGATCTTCTTATCGAACTTCTTCTTGCCGATTTGGAATGCTTTGGAGCACGATGAACACATGAAACACGGTGAAAAGTCTAAGCTATGGACTATAAACACAAAGCGCTACTTGGGAGGCAACCCATGTCGATCAAAGAAAAGTGAAGGAGCCATCACCGAGAGTTTGAATTTTCTTAACCCTTCTCTTTTTCTTTGATTTGTGATGATATGTTGGAATGTGTTAGACTATTGCATGCTTAGGAAATTCATTGATATTGTTTTGTGCTTACATTGAGGACAATGTAATTTTCTAAGTGTGGGGTGGGATAACATGTTCCGTTTTTGTTTTTACATGTTTCGTTTTTGTTTTATGTTTTTGTGTGCTTAGTTTAGAAAAGAAAAAATTCAGAAAATTGTTCCACAAAAAATAGAGTGTTTTAATTTGTTTGTTTCGAGTCTTAGGATGCCCCTAATATGTCAATGATGTTTTTCTCCTCTTTGCATACATAGATGATAGTTGTGCATACTTTTAAAATTGTAAGTTTCATGGATTATGTGCATTGGTAGGAGCATGTAGGACTTGTTGATTATTAAGCATGCATGTTCTAGTTAGTTTATTTCGAAAATAACCCATGTGAGCTTTTGAGCCAATTTGCTTTCTTCTTGAGCGATAAAAGATAAAATTCGATAGATTCGTAGGAAGCATGAAATCTCATAATTCTTTGCATATTCGATGACTATGTGCCATAGCTTTTTAATGAACTCTAGTATGCTAGAACTTACTCTTGTTGATTTTCGAAACGTTTATATCATAAAATACTTTGATTTTGAATGTGATTGAATAAAGATCATTTAGGTTTACCACCAAAGCCAAATAAAGCATGAGCCCTATTGGAGCCCGTCGTGGGACACCTTAGTAAACCCCTTTGAGCCTATGTTGAGCCTTTTCTTTCATCACCCTTAAACACTTTCCATGAGCTTAGTATAATGATGCCTCTACCTTGTGTGTCGGCAAAGCTTGATTTTTGAAAGCATTTTCGCGTGTGTGATGAAGAAGAACAAGTGTGGGGTAGACTTAGCCATGAATTTATATGAAAAATGTATGCCGTGTCTTAGGAAAAGAAAAGAGAAAAAGTGTGCTCGGAATCAAAAAGAAAAATAAAAGAAAACCGAGAGCAAGGAAAGAAATAGAGTAAGGCACGGCATAGAAAAGAAAAATTTTGTGCATGGCTATTGTCTAGATTATTGTTGTAATGTTGTATGGGAAGAAAAGAATGAAGTATGGGTCCAACAAGATAAAATTTGACCCTTTTGGCGTGAAGACATAAGGAGATTCGAGCTTTGCTACGGCCGTGGTGACGTTTTGAGCCTCCTTATCCAAATATCGAATACCTCTTAGCCTAGCCCCATTACAACCTTATTATTGATCTTTTTCATGATTCTTAAGATGGTTAAAATTGATTGTGGAGATTATCTCAAGAGTAAGCATATGGTTTTGGTTCATTGGTGCATATAGTTATCATATGAGGTTTTTCCATCAAAATTCACAAAGTGCTTTTGTTTCGTTGATATATGCAAGTCACTCTTCGTAGTTCATTATCTTTCGCTTGCATATACTATTGAGTGAATAACCATGCTTCGAGAGAAAAGAAGAGAGTATGCCTAGTGAGGTGATTTGAATTAGCTTTTAACATGTTTACATGCTTACTTTTGCTCGTATATGCTCATATTGATGTCACATGTTTATGAAACTTGGAATTTTCGTGCTAAGCATTCTCATGCATTTAACTTGAAAGCTATGTGTACATACGAGCCTGAGACAAATTGTTAGGGGCAATAGTTTGTTTAGAGTCTAGTTTAGTTTAGTTTGCTAAGGGACTAGCAAAGGATAAGTGTGGGGTAGTTGATAGGAGCACAATGTGCGACGATATTATATGTGTATGCCCTCGTTTATGCTTTGTTTAAACCTTTATTTGTTTAAGATAGAGTCATAATGTAGTTAGTGTCGTTTTGGTAGAGTTTTGATGAAATTTGGTTAAGAATCCGAAAAATGATTAAGTTTGAGAAATCTGGAAAATATTGCAAAATATGTCTTTTTCGTGATTTTGAGATGAGCAAATTTCTGATCTATCCTTGTCCGAATTCTATGAAATTTTATGTGCTTAATATTCATATGTTGAGGAATGCTGTGTTAAAATTTCAGATCAATCGGAGTTCGGGAAGTCACCCAAAAGTTGGCTGCAAAACGGCAGTCCGAGCATTTCAATCCAGGGGCTTACAGGATTTTCCTGGGACTGTGTCCCAACTTCGAAAAATCGTTCCCGTCGATTCACAAGGAGTTTGATCAAACTGTTTTATGGGGAGATGGCCATATGTGTCTAATTTACGTGAGACTTGGAATCGCATCAATCGGAGCTCCACGGAGGGAGATATGCCGGATTTACTGCAACAAGGTCAAATCTGCCGATTCCAGGAACCTACTGCCCCCTTTTTGTGTTTTCTGTTTTTGATGGACCAAATGGTGTACAAATGCATATGTGAAGATGGTCCAAGCTTTATGAAGGGAAGAGGAAGACACTAGGCCATGGCATTGAAGAAAAACATGAAGAAATCAAGTCTCCTAGTCACACTAGGAGAAGCTGCCGATTTGAGGCAGATCGGGCGCAACTTCATGCTGCCGGCAATTGGGGTATTTTTCGATGGACCAAGACATGTCAAAAGAAGTCCAAGACCACATAAGAAGTCCATGAAGATGTGAAGCCCAAGCCTTGAAGAAATATTCAGAATAGAAAACCTAATTGGACTAAGAAAGGAAGGTTGCAAAACCTTAATGTACTAGGTTTTCTGAACTCCTTTTGTAATAGGGCAGCCGGCACCCCCTCTCCTCTATTTATACCCCCCCCACTTTTCATTCTGAAAAGCATCTCATCTCAAGCTAAACACAAGGCCGAAACTCTACCAAAATTCACCCAAGATCCTAGACAAAAACCCTAAACCGAAAACCACCACCACCACCATCCAAGTTTCTGCCGAAACTTGGAAAACTACCCTGCCGAGCCACCCTAGACCCGTGCAGCCTCATTCCATCTTCCATACATCGCCGGATCCACACCAAGTGAAGCTCTCAAGGTGTCTCAAAGTGTGATCCACTCCCTATTTCGGTTTAGTATTTTTGTCTAGTTATGTTTAAGTTTTGTCTATGAAACACTCATGAATTTTTGGTGATGATTTGTATGTCTATGTATGAATCAATTTTGGTTTTGTAAATTGTATGCTTCACATGTTAATTTATGATATGTGACTTGTAGACTTTTATGTTTGATAACTAGGACAATAGGTATGCGATGTTGTTTGAGAACTTAATTCGATTAGTAATCTAAGGAGTATGCCTTATAAACCGAAACATTAGTTGTGCTTAAGCATTTGTTGTTTGCATGTAAATCTAGGTGTTAGGTTTCATCAAACTTGAAAGCATGAATAATTCATACTCGTAGTTGTCTTGGTTTGTGTTTTCGCAAAGAGTTTAAAACCCTTAGAACTTGCATGTTAAATAAGATGATTGACAACCTTGCTTGTTTGCATGTCTTCGATTTGTGATTCATGTGCTTAATTGTTGGCCCAGTAAAATCGGTTAACACATACCTTAGGATTATACTCGTAGTTAATCTTAAGACTCTAGTAATCAACGATTAGATGACCTCGTAGGCTCTAATTGGGATCGAAATTGGTTAGGTCGAAACAACATTCATATTTGTTCCTTATCTTCTTGCATATTAATCTACATGTTAAAGAGTCCTTTGTGCTAAATGTTTTGTGAGAGATGATGATCACTTGTAAATATTAGTCTTAGTTTTTTTTAATTTTCTGTTTTTGTTTCTCTTATTGTCGTACCTAGTCTTAGGGCAGCATTGCTGCCGAACTCTTATACCCCCCATATTTGTGACGCTTTTGTATATTTGTGAATATGTTTGTATCTAACAATTTCATATCTCAGGTACCCTTAATCCCCGGCCTAGAACGATCCCTACTTGCTTATACTACTAACGATCTTTTGTAGGGTTTATTATTGCATGCGAGCATAGGCTCACGTCAGGAGCCTCACTCATGCCTATATAAAGAGGCACAATTCTCTTTGTGGGTTGGTTGTTAAAAATGTAGTATTACATTTTCTTTGGTTGGGGTTTATTCCCTATTTGTCCAATTGCTCTAAGTCTTCCATGGTTGATTGTAAATCTTAGAGCTGGACACAAAACCTTTTTGGAACAACCCATATCATTTAGTTCTCTTCTATTGAGATCTTGTTTATATATCTTGTGTCTTTTGTTGTCATAGTGTTTATGAGTATATAATCTATTTGTTGAGATCTTTGTTTATATGTCTGTGTTTGTTTATGAGCATATAATCTCTTTGTTGAGATCTTTGCATTTGTGTCTTTCATTGTTCTAATAAGCTCAAAGTTATACATGTGTTATAATCTTTTGAGCTTGAACAAAACCCCTCTTTTGCAAAAACCCATATCATTTGCATTTACATACCATGAGATGTGTTGGTGATGCAAGCAACCCTAGAAGTGTTCATAACTGAATTAGCTGAGAAGTAGCTGGATTCAAGGTTGAAGCTTCTGATATTTGTATATGTAAACACTTAGAGACATGAGAAGTAGAACATGTCGTAGACTAGATATAGTCTAGGCAGGATAGTACCGCGGTCACCTATCCAGGTTGCTACAATCTTGTAAGAAGTGTTCAATTACATATTGGAAAGGTTTGTCCCTCACTGTAAGGGGCACGCAGTTTTTCTCCCTGTTGCAGGGTTTCTGCGAGTAAAAAACATCTTGGTGTTGTTTATTTATTATTGCACATTTATAGTTTTTAGTCATCGTCTTTCTGCTATACAGGATAGCACCAACTACTGCTATCCCTGAGAGCGAAATTGAACGAAAAAGTTTTCAGGGCCTATTCACCCCCCTCTAGGACCTTCAAGTGGTATCAGAGCAGCCACTAGCTTTGCTGGTGAGATCCTCTGTGAGCCGAGAATGATTTGGGGTAAAGGCCTAACTTCCATTAACGTCCACTTTACATTGGGACGGATTTACAATGGAAAGTTATGATGATTGTTTTCCTCTTTTCCTAAGATAGTGGGAAATAGTGGATTATGGTTGATGATGGAGGTGATGCTCCTAGGGTACTCATAGTTGAAGGTTCTGAGATTTTTATCCAGAAACCTAAAGCTTGACTGAGTGATATTGGTTGGTTGAACAGTTAAGCTTTAAACAGCTTGGTCTCTGCTCTTTTTGACAAAGTGCGTCGAAGAATCATTCATTGCCGATTGCAAAGCATGCTCAGGATATCCTAGCCACTACGTGCAAAGGTAATTTTAAGGTAAAGGCTCAACACCTTCAAAGTTTGTTTCTTGAATTCTGATGTTTGCCTATTTGACAAAACATTTAGAAAAATATATTAGGAAGCAAAACTCTTTTACTTCTGGTCGTTTTTTTTGGGTTCGACCTCTAGGTATCCTAGAATTTGTGATCCCTCAAATGGTAGGAATCCCATGTCAAAATCTTTTTCAAAAGAATGACAAAGTGCTTTGGGTGTGGTGGTATAGAACACATAGTTGTTGACTGTGCTAAACAGAAATAATTCACGCTAAAATGAGTTCATGCAATCTGGAGTAATTGTGAGCTCGAACCATCTTCATGCCATATTGAGAAAATTGTGGTTTTTGTAGGTTTGGGCATTTAAGATGAGTTCTTCAAGAACAATGATTTTATTGAGTGTATACTTGACTAGTATATTGAGTTGTTTTCTGCTTCATATCTTTGCTCACTAAGATTGGTATTCTCTCGACAAATTAACAAAAAGTGAGGAGACAAATTTAGGGATTCAAGGAGTTGCAATCCCTTAAAAGCATATTAGACATGTCTTGAGAATAAGGTCAAGTCTTGATATTGTAGATCACTTATTCAGACCAAGTTTGTGTTTTCCTGACATCTTAGAATTCTACTCTTTAGAAATCCATGACGGTTTTTCAATACATTTTGAGATGTTCCTTTTTGGGTAAATATTTGATCATAATGTCTTGGGTTGGGTAAATCTGATAAGAACAAATGTGTCTTAAGATTTGACACAAGTGACTACTTGAGAAAGCAGTAAAGTAATTGTTTTTGTTAAAAGTTATCCAAACCATTTGTTCCCACTTGTCACCTTTGAGGTGTTGCTAGTCACATGTGAACCGGTTGTCAAAAGTTGACAAGATGTTATTATAGATCCAGAAAAGCCTAAGTGAGTGAGTTACTTCACTCATTTCAGACTTCCTTAGAGAAATCTCTAACGGAACCTTCCAGGATAGCAATGAGTCTATCTATCCCAAAGTCCAGATCCTAATGAGGTTGTGTATGTGTGTTTCTTCACTAGAGTTAGGTTCCAACCTAAATTTAAGGATAGGATGGTTTCTTTATTCTATATTGACCTTACCGCTTTCATTGCAAGACGGTCTGGTTTTTGGTATGTGTGGTATGGTTGTTGCATGTACATGACTTGTGATCCAAAATGATTCACATCCATGTGAACATATTGTGTTTGGTGATGGTGTCAAAGCTAAAATTATAGGTCATAGGATAGTTAACACTCCTGGTATCCCAGTCTGGATTTTATGAGTAAAATTGTTGATGAACATGTCTTTGTCATTTTTGATGGTAAGGTTAAAGTTTTGTGAGAGGTGAGAGAATCAAAGTCAAATGTAATTGCGTTCCTTCTCATGTGATTTGCATGCCTCAACTGTGCTTTCGATCAATGGTATGTGAGTACACTCTTGATCCTTAGCACAAGCGCAGGTGCAACCTAAGCCCTCTAGTTTGTATGATGTTATCCACCGAAGAAGGTGTCAGACGGATACCTATACTCACTGGTATCCCACAGGTATGGTTGAGGATTGCAAAACTGGAACAAGACCTAGATGCACCCGCTATTGAGCGAACTCACATGTCTAATGAGAAATTCATTAAGACTGAATCTATTCTCCCAGATTCTGGGATAGATTGGATTCGAGCCATCCACACTCCTTTTGAGCCGAGACTATTAACAATGTTTGTCATATTGTGAATCGTGTATTTTTCTAGAGTTTTCCTTATTGGTTATACTTTGACAATTGAGTATTTCTTGGTTATGATTTGAGAAATTGAGCATATTAGTCTATAATGATATTTCTTTTAAATCTGGCCATCAATGATGGTCTTTGTGTGTTCTCATAAATCTGGTGGTATGTATGAACAGAATCAACTCCAAGTGCTTCCACAGAATGGACAACAGTTGTTGTTGTCATCTCAAATGAGAAATCTTCATATGAGGATAAAGACCATCCAGACATCCTTCAGATCTAGGCAGAAGGATGATATGCCATCCTTAGATAGAACCAAGTGTCACGGTATGGTATCTGCAGTTTCTGCTAAGGCAGCATCTATCATGACCAAGGTCAAGGACCATGGTTTAGTGAAGAAGTCATTTTCTTTCAAGAAAGCTGCTCCTTCTTTTGTTCAAGCCCAAAGTTCCTTCAGGAACGGATACAATGGCCCTGTTGTGTCCCATATAGAGTATGGCTGAGGTATCATCTATCCATTCAATGGTTTATCTAGTGAGTTCATGAAGGAATTGTAGAAGACCATGAGGTTTCTAATCTCATCGCTCAGACCAGCAACATCCCTTGCTGCAAGCTGCTCTCATTGATTGCTTCTGCACCCAAGACTTTCATATATTGCCAGTCAGGTTTCACATGATTTGAATATCAGAAGGTCTGTTATCCCTCAGCGTATGTCCAAGGGCTGCTCCTTGGTCTTTTTGTTCTGAGTATTCAGTTGTACCTTAAGTTTGGAATCCAAGCTTGGAGTGGAGATATTTCAGCTCCAGTGATTCCCGTTGTCGATGGTATCACCATTGCCAAGTCATTTACTCAAATGCAATGGTTATCGGGATTCTCTTTTAGCAGACTTTTCCCAAGTTTGAGGATAAGTGCTTCATGGGCAAGGCCATCACTGCTGATGTGTGTAAGTTCGAGGAACTCATTACTGCCCAAAACTGAGGATTTGAAGATTGTCTTGGAAGGGATATGTGAGACTCATGCTATCCCAGTTACATGTTGCTGATAGTCAGGATGGCAACATGGACATCACTGCTGACTCCAGTTCATCATTTGTCATTATTCATGAACTATGTGCAGATGAGCCTGAGGGGGAGACTTATGATGTGATCATACTTGTCGCTCTTTCGAGTGCACAAGTCGAAGACATTGTTTCAACAAGTTTGTGCGCACAACTATCATGGATCAAGCACATGTTGGCTAAACTGATGAACGAGTGCCAATAGCACGCGTTAATTTAAAACCCTACAAAAAACGTTAGTAGCATTGGTAAATAGGGATCGTTCTTTCCGGGGATTAAGGGTACCTTCAATAAAAGAATGTTAGACAAATATTCACACATATATACAAACAATGTCACAAGCATATATACATAAATGCTTCATGTCACAAATATATACATATATACATATATACACGTTTAGGGGGGGTTTGAAAATCAATTATATTTCCTACGAAAATAAAGACAAAACAAGAAAATAAATCCTAATCTAATATTTACAAGTGATCAACATCATCTTTCACACAACACATAGCACAAAAACACACAAGAACACACAAGAATATCATGCAAGACTTGGTAGCAACTTGTTTCAAGTTTCCTAGACTCTATTCAATTCCGATTTCAATTAGGGCCTCAACGGTTATCTAATCGTTACTAGACTTCACAAGTATTTAGAAAACACGCAACGTCGAATCCTAAAATTATACTAATCATATTTGAAAACAAGCAACGTCGAAATCAAACATGAAAAGTAATTGTGCACGAAAGTCTTAAATCGGAAACATGCTTTTAAGTATGGCGTCAACATCTTATTAACATGCAAGTTTCTATGAATTATGTTAACCACTGACTAAGCATCCTACAATCAAGTTTACTCAACGCCTAACTTGATCCTAGATTTGCTTATGGTGAATGAAATCACAACCTACACAAAAACCATGGTTGTGGCTTCATGTAAACATTGATTTTTATGCACGAATTCATGAAACTAATCGAATAACAACCTAAAAATACATGAACATGCTACTACCCTATGTCTAACACACGAATTAAAACATGTTACAAGTTGCAAAATTGTTTCATAAAAACCAAAATAGAATTTGGAAATCCAATACAAAGTTACAAAACCAAGAATCAAAGTTTCTAGCTACATATAACATAGACATTATACATAAGAAAATACAAGCCATGAGATGGTAGAATCACACTTTAAGGACACCTTGAAGAATGAAGCTCGGATGATGTGGCGAAGTGAACGGTTGAAGGTAGGATCAGATACGATTTGTGGTGGTGGAATGGATGGTGTTTTGGCTATGTAAATTTCTATACTAGAACTTGAGAGAATTTTTGGCTAGAGTTTTGACTAATGAAAGTGAGAGAGATGATATGATCTATTCTGAATTTGTGCCAAGCTATATATAGAGGAAGCAAATGTGAGAGTTTGGCAATATAGGTGGAGATTTATGGTGGAAGTTTGTTGGTGGTGGTTTATTGGTGGAGGAAACATGTGTTTATTTTCAGCAGCTTTGACCTTTGTGTCTTGATTTGGACATAACTCTCTCTAGAAAATAGATATTGAGGTGATTCCGATGGCATTGGAAACTAGACATCCATATCTTTCTATCCATATATGGCTCGAATTCTGGTTCAATTTGAACTATCCGGGGGAGTCCGTGGAAGTTGGATGATGTGCCCAGGAAATGACTGAAATTTATTGCAAGCTTCCCTTAGTCCACAATTGCAGCTCCAAGCTTTCCTTAGTCCACAATTGCAACTGCATGCTTCCCTTAGTCCATAATTGCAGCTCCAAGCTTCACTTAATGCATTTGGATGACTTTTTTGTGCAGAAAGATAGAAAATCATAAAAAGGGGGCAGTAGCTTTGTCTTTCGGCAGGGTAGGAACCTTACTGTCTTGAAACTGGCATAACTCTCTCCTTAAAACAGCTTTTGATGAAATTTCAAATTCTTTAGAAAATAGACTCATAGGGCTTTCTTTGTATGAAAGGGTTTCCTCAAATTCATTGTGAAACGTCCGGAATAAATTCTGGAAGTTGAGTAATGTGCACAGGAAATTCTGGAACTTTGCTGGATTGCATCCGATTTTGCTTTGTAATATTCTTGGCAACTTATTTTGCTCCAATTTCTCTACTCCTTTCATTGCTCAATCATTGACATGTATACTGCATATGGGAGAAGAAAAATTCATCAAATATAAAGTCGAGGCTTTACATATCCAACGAAACATCTCTAAATATCTTTAAATCGGCTATTGACATTTTTTATACATTTTTATCTATACTTAGCGCGATTTCAATGTAACTCTACCAAAGACTCATGACTCGATTATATGACTCGGTTCTACAAAACTAAGGATTAAAGCAAAGTATAAATGAGGGTAAAACATATTAAGAATGTCGCATTTTATGCTTCTATCAACTACCCCACACTTATCTTTTGCTAGTCCCTTAGCAAACTAAATAAAACTAAGACTCTAAACATACTATTGCCCCTAAAACTTTGTCTCAGGTTCTTTTAAACGCATAGCTGTCAAGTTGATGCATGAGAATGCTAAGCACGAAAATTCCAAGTTTCATAAACATGTAATATCGATATAAGCATGAAAACATGTATGGCTAGTTAGATCCTCCTCACTAGGAATACTCTCTTCTTTTCACTCGAGACATGGTATTCACACTTAAGTATATGCAAGGGAAAGATAAGACAGGAAAACAACTTGCATATGTCAAAGAAATCGAAAGCTCTTTGTGAAATGTTTATAGAAAAACCTCATGTAACGACTATGTGCACCAATGAACCAAAACTATATGCTTACTCTTGAGAAGGAGTCCACAAATCAATTTTAACCTATCTTAAGAATCATGAAAAGATCTTTAAAAGGGTTGTAATGGGGCTAGGCTAAAAGGTATTCGAAATTTGGATAATGAGGTATCAAATCATCACCGTGGCCTTTAGCAAAACTCGATTCTCCTTATGTCTTCTCGCCAAGGGTCGGATATCGTCTTGTTGGACTCATTTTTCATTCTTTTCTCCCCAAAAACATTGTGAAAACGAACAAAGGTCAAAGTTTAAACAATACCAGACCTTCACATGTATACATACTCCAAATTCACAACACTTTTCTAGACTTAAACCATTCTTTTCTTTTCAAAACCGTGCCCTTGTTTTTCTTTTCATACTCTCGGATTCTTTCTTTTCTTTTTCTTTTGATCCAAAATTCTCTTTTGTTTTGTAAGGCACACGGTTGCATATATGTTTTCATGGCAAAGTCCTACCCCCTACTTGTTCTTCTTCATCACTTCACGCGAAAACTCCTTCAAAAATCAAGCTTTGCCGTATCTATGAGACAAGGTAAAGGTATGACTATACTAAACTCAAGGAAAGTGTTTAAGGGTGATGAAAGAAAAGGCTAGACATCGGCTCAAAGGGTTTAACTAAGGTGTCCCACGACGGGCTCAAATAGGGCACATGCTTATTTGACTATGGTGGTAAACCTAGAAGATCTTTTCAATCCTTTTCAAAATCAAGGTTTTATTTATGATAAAAAAACGCTTGAAAATCAACAAGAGTAAGTTCTAGCATTCTAGAGTTCATTTAAAAAGCTATGGCACATAATCGTTGAATATGCAAGGAATAATGAGGTTTATATACTAACATGCTCGAAATTTTCAGGAATTTAACACTCATGAAGAAAGCAATTTGGCTCTAAAGCTCCCAAGGTTATTATGGAAACAAACTAGCTAAAACATGCATGCTTTATTAATCAACAAGTCTTACATGCTCCTACCAATGCACATTATTCATGAAACTCACAAGTTTTAAAACATGCACAACTATCATCTATGTGTTCAAAGAGGAGAAAAACATCATTGACAATTTAGGGGCATCCTAAGACTCGAAACAACAATTTAAACACTCTATTTTTGTGGAACAATTTTCTGAATTTTCTGTTTTTGTATTTCCTTTTTCAATATATGACTCAAAGCAAATAAAACTACGCTAAATCGTGGGTTGCACGTTTATCTATCTAGAAAACATAAACGAAACATGTAATCCCACCCCACACTTTAGAAAATGACATTGTCCTCAATGTAAGCATAGAAATAAAGCAAGTAACTTCCTAAGCATGCAATAGTCTAACACATTTCAACATAGCATCACAACCTAAGTAAAAAGAGAAGGGCTAGAAATTTCAAACTCTCGTCGATGGCTCCTTCGTTTTTCTTAGGTGAATTGGGTTGCCTCCCAAGTAGCGCTTAAGTGTTTATAGTCCTTTAGCTTAGACTCTTCTACATGTGTTGATCATTTTCCAAAATAGCTTAGTTCGGCAGCTAGGACGTCAAAGAGGTGTTGCCGGCAGTATGCGCTCTTGGAGTCTCATCGAGGAATGTTCCTTCTTCCATTGCTTGGAAAGGTGTGTAGTAAGGCTTGAGTCGATATCCATTGACTTTGAAGGTCTTGCGAGTAATTAAATCTTGAATTGCCACGGCTCCATGAAGAAATACTTGCGTAACAATGAAGGGTCCGACCCAACGAGAGCGTAACTTACCGGGAAAAAGTTTAAGTCGAGAATGAAATAAGAGAACATGTTGTCCAACTTCAAACTTTTTCCCTCGAATCATCTTGTCATGGTAGGCTCGCATCTTTTCCTTGTATATCCATGCGGCATCATAAGCTTCATTACGTATTTCTTCAAGTTCGTTGAGTTGAAGCTTCCTATGAAGGCCGGCCGAATCTATCTCCATATTGAATGCTTTCACGGCCCACCATGCTTTGTGCTCGAGCTCCACGGGTAAGTGACATGCTTTTCCATAAGTTAACCGAAAAGGAGACATACCTATTGGCGTCTTATACGTGGTTCGATAGGCCCACAAAGCATCTTCAAGTCGATCACTCCAATCCTTTCTTGTTGGCCCAACGGTTTTCTCAAGAATTTGCTTGATCTCTCGATTGCTCACTTCGGCCATGCCACTTGTTTGGGGATGATAAGGTGTAGATACCTTGTGTGTGACCCCATACTTTTTCAATAGAGTTTCAATGGTGCGGTTGCAAAAGTGGGAACCTCCATCACTTATCAAGACTCTTGGAACTCCGAAACGTGAGAAGATGTTGGTCTTGAGGAATTCGGCAACCATCTTTGAATCATTGGTGCGTGTAGCCCTTGCTTCTATCCATTTGGACACATAATCAACCGCTAGCAAGATGTAGAGGAAGCTTTTGCTTGATGGAAACGGTCCCATGAAGTCAATTCCCCAAAGATCGAAGATTTCGACCTCAATAATTGGCGTGAGTGGCATTTGATCTCTTGGCCCTATGTTGCCGGTCCTTTGGCACCGATCACATGTCATGCATGTTGTGTGTGCATCCTTGAAGAGTGTTGGCCAATAGAATCCACAATTTAGAACTTTCAATGCGGTCTTCTTTGGTCCAAAGTGTCCTCCACAAGCTTCGTTATGACAAAAAGCAAGAATGGACCGATGCTCTTCTTCCGGAACACACCTTCTTATTACTTGATCGCTACATTGCTTCCACAAGTATGGCTCATCCCATAGATAGTGCCGAGCTTGCTTCTTGATCCTATTCTTGTGGTGGCTCGGCATGTCCCTTGGAAATTGCCGAGCTGCTAAGTAATTGGCAATGTCGGCATACCAAGGCTCGTTTGTTGCATTGATCCGAAAGAGTTGCTCATCTGGGAAATTCTCAAGTAGGGGCAGCCGATCCTCATCTTTCACAATACGGCTCAAGTGATCGGCTACAACATTCTCACTTCCTTTCTTGTCTTTGATCTCTATGTCGAATTCTTGAAGCAAGAGAATCCATCGAATGAGTCTCGGCTTAGCATCCTTCTTTGTCATAAGATATCTCAAAGCGGCATGATCACTATACACCACTACTTTGGAATTCAAAAGATATGATCGAAACTTTTCCAAAGCAAAAATTACCGCCAAGAGTTCTTTCTCGGTTGTGGTGTAGTTGAGTTGAGCATCGTTGAGAGTTCTCGAAGCATAGTAGATTGCACATGGCTTCTTCTCCTTCCTTTGGCCGAGCACAGCCCCTAATGCATAGTCACTTGCGTCACACATAAGCTCGAAAGGCAGTTCCCAATTCGGTGATGCGAGGATTGGTGCCATGCATAGCTTTTTCTTGAGCTGAGCAAAGGCCTGCTCGCACGCCTTTGTCCACACAAACGGCATATCTTTTTGTAGTAGCTCACACATCGCCTTTGCATCTTTGGAGAAGTCCTTGATAAATCTTCGATAAAATCCGGCATGTCCAAGGAATGATCGTACCTCTCTCACGGTTTTAGGCGAAGGCAAGTGTTGAATGAGCTCCACTTTGGCTTTGTCGACTTCCATGCCTTTTGCCGAAATAATATGTCCAAGAACAATGCCTTGCGTCACCATGAAGTGACACTTCTCCCAATTGAGCACAAGGTTAGTTTCTACACAACGCTCCAATATCTTCTCTAAGTTTTTCAAACAAGTGTCGAAGTTGCTTCCATAAACACTAAAGTCGTCCATGAAGACCTCGATTATATCTTCAATAAAATCCGAGAAGATGGCATACATACATCGCTGAAACGTGCCGGGTGCATTGCATAAGCCGAATGGCATCCTCCTATAGGCAAAGGTGCCGAATGGACATGTGAAAGTAGTCTTCTCTTGATCGTTCGGGTGTATCATGATTTGGTTATAGCCGCTATATCCATCAAGAAAGCAATAAAACTCATGACCGGCTAACCTTTCGAGCATTTGATCCATAAACGGCAAAGGCATGTGATCCTTCCTCGTTGTTGCATTGAGCTTCCTATAGTCGATGCACATGCGATGGTCGGTTACAAGTCTTTGTGGCACAAGCTCATTCTTCTCATTCTTAACCACCGTCACACCACTTTTCTTGGGAACTACTTGCACGGGAGATATCCACTTACTATCCGAAATGGGGTAGATTACGCCACAATCAAGCAACTTGATGATTTCTTCTTTTACAACTTTCATCATTGGCGGGTGGAGTCTCCTTTGTCCTTCTCTTGTTGGTTTTGCACCTTCTTCAAGTAAGATCCGATGAACACATGTTGTAGGGCTTATTCCCTTGATGTCCGCCAAGGTCCAACCTATGGAGGTCTTGTGCTTCTTAAGTACACGAACCAATTCCTCTTCTTGCTTCTCATTAAGCGATGAAGACACAATAACCGGTAAAGTGTCTTCTTCTCCAAGATACACATACTTCAAATGGCTAGGGAGCTCTTTTAATTCTAACTTTGGGGCCTCTTCCACACTTGGACGAATTTTGTTTGTGGCATTTGGAATTGACAAGAACGGACTATGCTTCTCAAACCGTGGGGCAGCCTCTAACTCGGCAACCACTTCCCTTAGGCTCGGCTCAAGCTTCTCTCTTTCTTCTTCACTAATTCGTGCTCCCTCCTTGTCAAATCCGACCCCGAGCTCTATGGCTCGTTGCTATGCATCAAGAGAGGTCAACATAGCTTGCTCGACCTCTTCCATAACTTCTATAGCTTGACACTCCTTCAAATCGGCCATGGGATACTTCATGGCATCAAAAATGTTGAACTTGATCATATCACCATCAAATTCCATTGTCAAATTGCCCTCGGCCACATTGATCTTGGTGCGTGCCGTCCTCATGAATGGCCGGCCAAGCAATAGTTGTGTGCTATTGACCAGCGAATCCTCCATCTCTACAACATAGAAGTCGGCCGGAAAGATTAAGTGATTGACTTGCACAAGCACGTCTTCAACATAGCCCTCCAGATACTTTCTTGATCGATCCGCGAGTTGTATGATGACATTGTCCTTCTTGAGAGGCCCTATGCTCAATGTTTGATACACATTGAGAGGCATGACATTGATTGATGCTCCCAAGTCTAGCATGACGTCCTCAAACCGAGTATTGCCAATCACACATGGCACGTTGAAGCTTCCCGGATCTTTCATCTTTGGTGGCAACTTCCTTTGAATAACAGCTGATACCGTTTCACTCATAGTCACCACACGAGTCTCCCTTGTGTGCCTTCTTGCCGTGCAAAGCTCTTTGAGGAATTTAGTATACCTCGGCACTTGCTTTATACACTCCAACAAAGGAATATTGACTTGCACTTTTCGGAATATCTCCAACACCTCCTCGTCGGACTTATCCTTCTTCGAAGTTGCAAACCTTGAAGGGAACGGCACATTTAGTGCTTGGTTCGGCTTCACTATTGTCTCCTTCTTCGAAGTGGCCGGATCCTTCTCCATGTCGTTCTTCCTTGCTTGCTCGGCAGCCCTCTTCTTTCTCTCCTCCTCGGTCTCACTGCTGCCGTCAATGGCAGGTCCGGCAGTAGGCTGCTTGGCAATAGGCTGCTCGGCAGCTTCTTCTTCTTCAATGATGGTTCCGAGAGAGTTACCTCCCTTCTTCTTTGGACTTTTTGGTGGCAACAACTCCCTACCACATCGAGTTTTGATAACCTTAGCTTACTCATTTCTCGGATTGGGAATAGTATTGCTTGGCAACTTCCCTTGTTCGGTAAATTTCCCCATGAAGTCCACGATTTGCCCCATTTGTGTCTTCAACTCGGCAATGTCTTTCGTGTGATTTTGTTGCCCCGCAAGCAACGCTTGAGTAGCACTTGAAAGAGAAGTGATCAAGGCATCGTAGTTTGGATTACTCGGCATAGGTTGGGCTTGGCTCGGCTGCCCTCCTTGGTTCGGCACAAATGGTGCCCTCGGCACATACCCTCCTTGTGCCCTTGCTTGGTAATTCGGCTGCATAGGTGCCCTAAGCACGTTCTCATTGTTTGACCACCTAAAGTTCGGATGATCGTTGAACCTCAGATTGAAGTTGCCGAACCTTTGTCCTTGAAAACCGATGGCATTGCATTCCTCTTGCCCCTCATTCGATCCAACTTGAGGGCATTGATCGGTCTCATGATTGTCGGCACAAACTCCACATAGCATTGCACGTTTCCCCTTGACAAGGCCGGCCACAATGTCAGCAAGCTTGTCCACTTTGTCCTCCAACTTCGAGCTTGAAGTCGTTTCATGCACCCTCTCACTCTTCACGACATTGTCTCGCGACATGCCGAATTGTTGATTGTTCAAGGCTCGAAGTTCTAGCAAATTGCGTGCCGGTACCGGATCTAATTCCAAGAAGCTCCCATTGGCCGCCGAATCCAAGAACTCTCTCTCCATGACACGCAACCCTTCATAGAAATATTGCAATAAGAGTCCCTCGCTAATGCCATGCGAAGGACACAAACCGATAAGGGATTTGAACCTCTTATAGTAGTTGAAGAAATTCTCATCTCCGGCTTGCCTTACGCTAGTAATTTGCTTCCTTAGGTCGGTGATACGAGAAGCGGGAAAGTACTTGAGCAAAAATTCGTCTACCATTGTGTTCCATGAAGTGATTCGGCCATTAGGTATCTCGAACAACCACTCCTTGGCTTGATCTTCTAATGAAAACGGAAACGCCTTCATCTTGAAGTGTTGCATATCGGTCCCTCGTGGACACATTGACTCGGTGGTGAAGTTAAACCATTGCAAGTGTTTATTTGGATCTTCACTTGGCATGCCATAAAATGACTTGAGCTTGTGGAGAAATCTGCTTTTCAACTCGATTTCCCCGGTCTTGTCAGTCTCCAAAGGTGGATAAGTTATATTGGACGGTGCAGCCCTCCTCCTCCAGCCACATGACCGTTTCGTGCTCGGATAGAAGTCATTTTCGGTTGCGGATCGGCTAGATGAAAATCAAAGAACTCTTGAGGAAATGGCTCGGTAAGTAACTCAAATTCCGATTCCTCGAAGATAAGCTCACACGAAGACTCTCGAAAGCTTGGTGAAGTAACGAGTGATGGAGAGCTAGGTGATGATGGTGTTGATGATGCCGAACTGCTTGTTTCGGATGGTGGTAGCGGTGTGTTGCTTGCAATGTTGAGATCCTCGTTGATTCGTTGAAGACGTCCGCGGTTATCTCTTGTCCAAAGATTAGCGGACATACATATTCTGAGGATTCAACACGAAGCAAGTTAGCTCCTTCATAACAAAATAAAAAGCAAGAATATTAATACATGGCCGGCAATACTACAAGAGTGATATACAAAGGTTCAAGCTATACACAAGCAATATACAATCGGTAAGAAGAAGAAAATGCATGGCACAAAATAGAGAAAATTACGGCAATTTAAAGGTGATCATGTAATGGCTAAGTCTAATTGCTTTTAAATTTGTTCAAACTCTCAAAGTACGTGGAGCAGAGGAGATAACGGTGCAATGGACTGATACAGCCCCCGGTAGTATCATGCTTTATCCGATATACCTCGAGAGTTCGAAACCACGTAACGTTTTACTTTTGAAGCCTTCAAGACTTACTCATGTCAAACCTATTTCAAGTTTCGAAGCTCGGTGGACGTGCGGCCTATGTGCAATCGTCTAGACACATTGTTCCGTGGTTTCAGAAGGCTAGCGTGTATCATCCGAAAATAGCTCAAGGCAAGACTCATTTGTTGGACACCATGGAGGACAAGTCCCCTATCGCCCCCTTCACCGAGAAGAGATAGCAGTCAATGGGCCTCTGAGATCTAGTTCGACAAACCTTGAGACTAAGTCGGGACAACACACACTAATAGGCGAGCCTTTATGCCCCTTACTCTGTTGAGAACAACATGTTGACAGTACCATAAGTGTCGCTAAAAGCCGCCCTCAACCTCATGAGACCTCGAGAAGTAACATGAAGGGTTAAGGCTAATCTTGACACGAATGACCTTACCTATTCCTCTTCCCCTCGAAACTCAAAACAAATCAAACACAAATAAACCTCTAACCTTCCTAGCAATTTTAACTAAGTTATTACAATCATATATGGAACGAAAATTGCATGAAAATAAACTCTACATGCCGAAGCATATTTCTACTTTACAAATCCCAAATAATCCGAAAATTAAAAGAAAAATTACAACCCAACAAAAATTTACAGCAATATATATAATCAACATTCATATAAAACAAGGTTTTATAATCCCCGGCAACGGCGCCAAAAATTGAACGAGTGCCAATAGCACGCGTTAATTTAAAACCCTACAAAAGACGTTAGTAGCATTGGTAAATAGGGATCGTTCTTTCCGGGGATTAAGGGTACCTTCAATAAAAGAATGTTAGACAAATATTCACACATATATACAAACAATGTCACAAGCATATATACATAAATGCTTCATGTCACAAATATATACATATATACATATATACACGTTTAGGGGGGGTTTGAAAATCAATTATATTTCCTACGAAAATAAAGACAAAACAAGAAAATAAATCCTAATCTAATATTTACAAGTGATCATCATCATCTTTCACACAACACATAGCACAAAAACACAAGAGAACACACAAGAATATCATGCAAGACTTGGTAGCAACTTGTTTCAAGTTTCCTAGACTCTATTCAATTCTGATTTCAATTAGGGCCTCAACGGTTATCTAATCGTTACTAGACTTCACAAGTATTTAGAAAACACGCAACGTCGAATCCTAAAATTATACTAATCATATTTGAAAACAAGCAACGTCGAAATCAAACATGAAAAGTAATTGTGCACGAAAGTCTTAAATCGGAAACATGCTTTTAAGTATGGCGTCAACATCTTATTAACATGCAAGTTTCTATGAATTATGTTAACCACTGACTAAGCATCCTACAATCAAGTTTACTCAACGCCTACTTGATCCTAGATTTGCTTATGGTGAATGAAATCACAACCTACACAAAAACCATGGCCGTGGCTTCATGTAAACATTGATTTTTATGCACGAATTCATGAAACTAATCGAATAACAACCTAAAAATACATGAACATGCTACTACCCTATGTCTAACACAAGAATTAAAACATGTTACAAGTTGCAAAATTGTTTCATAAAAACCAAAATAGAATTCGGAAATCCAATACAAAGTTACAAAACCAAGAATCAAAGTTTCTAGCTACATATAACATAGACATTATACATAAGAAAATACAAGCCATGAGATGGTAGAATCACACTTTAAGGACACCTTGAAGAATGAAGCTCGGATGATGTGGCGAAGTGAACGGTTGAAGGTAGGATCGGATACGATTTGTGGTGGTGGAATGGATGGTGTTTTGGCTATGTAAATTTCTATACTAGAACTTGAGAGAATTTTTGGCTAGAGTTTTGACTAATGAAAGTGAGATAGATGAGATGATCTATTCTGAATTTGTGCCAAGCTATATATAGAGGAAGCAAATGTGAGAGTTTGGCAATATAGGTGGAGATTTATGGTGGAAGTTTGTTGGTGGTGGTTTATTGGTGGAGGAAACATGTGTTTATTTTCAGCAGCTTTGACCTTTGTGTTTTGATTTGGACATAACTCTCTCTAGAAAATAGATATTGAGGTGATTTCGGTGGCATTGGAAACTAGACATCCATATCTTTCTATCCATATATGGCTCGAATTCTGGTTCAATTTGAACTATCCGGGGGAGTCCGTGGAAGTTGGATGATGTGCCCAGGAAATGACTGAAATTTATTGCAAGCTTCCCTTAGTCCACAATTGCAACTGCATGCTTCCCTTAGTCCATAATTGCAGCTCCAAGCTTCACTTAATGCATTTGGATGACTTTTTTGTGCAGAAAGATAGAAAATCATAAAAAGGGGGCAGTAGCTTTGTCTTTCGGCAGGGTAGGAACCTTACTGTCTTGAAACTGGCATAACTCTCTCCTTAAAACAGCTTTTGATGAAATTTCAAATTCTTTAGAAAATAGACTCATAGGGCTTTCTCTGTATGAAAGGGTTTCCTCAAATTCATTGTGAAACGTCCGGAATAAATTCTGGAAGTTGAGTAATGTGCACAGGAAATTCTGGAACTTTGCTGGATTGCATCCGATTTTGCTTTGTAATTCTTGGCAACTTATTTTGCTCCAATTTCTCTAATCCTTTCATTGCTCAATCATTGACATGTATACTGCATATGGGAGAAGAAAAATTCATCAAATATAAAGTCGAGGCTTTACATATCCAACGAAACATCTCTAAATATCTTTAAATCGACTATTGACATTTTTTATACATTTTTATCTATACTTAGCGCGATTTCAATGTAACTCTACCAAAGACTCATGACTCGATTATATGACTCGGTTCTACAAAACTAAGGATTAAAGCAAAGTATAAATGAGGGTAAAACATATTAAGAATGTCGCATTTTATGCTCCTATCAACTGAGGATTCATACAAGGTACTCTATCCTTTTCTGTGATAATACATTTGCCATACATATCTCTGGAATCTTATGTTGCATTCTAGAACTATGCATATTGATGTTAGGTATTATTCCACTAGAAATTTGGTTGATGAGAACTTGCTTGGTATGTGCTTTATATCTCTTGAGAAATAATGTGCAATTTTGGTATCAAAACTTCTTGACAACCTTTCTTTTTCCTACAATCATTTAAAGGTCATTGGTGTGTGTGATATGGAATAGACGCTCCCCAGAAGTATGTGTTTGTATATATTTCTGAGCATGATTAAAATTCCATTGAAAATATATATAATTTTTTTTGTTTGTGTTCTCGAGGGGTTCTATGTTACACTCAGGATACAAGGATAAGTTAATATCCCTGCGGAGTTTCTGAACTTAACCTAAGTAAGTATCCATACATCTTTTGTTATGTACACTCTTGAGTTTACATGTTTGTGTGCATCTGTATGCTGAATGTTCATTTATTGTGGTCTATCTTCATCTCCCTACAAGTCATAAGTAACCTTATATGCTTCCCTTGAGGATTTTTTGTGGGTTGCTTAGAGCATTGCGATTAAATTGAGATGAGCTTTAGGGATTGATATTGGCCAGACTATTCTCAAAGTATACATTCCTTGGTCGTAACAACGATATAAGGGTGGGAAGAAACAAGAATGGTTTGGTCACCCCGGTGGATGATAAATTTTGTATAATATTGACCATACTATTCTGAGTACACATGCCTTGGTCGCTACTACGATACAAGGGTGGGCAGAAATGTGAATAGTTTGGTCACCCCGGTGGTTGGTTATTTTGAATTCAAGATTAATCTGAAATATTGTTGTTTCTATCACTTGATCTGAACTGTTAACCCTTAGGAGCATCCTTGTTATGCTTAATGCCCTAAAGTCAACTGACTTGGGAGCCATTGGTGAACGTTTCGCTATATAGATCAGTGAGGATTCCTGGAATACATTTTATCCTTCGATGGGGTCGAGGTGTTTGTCAATGTTGACCCTTTTATAATATGACCCTATGAGGACGATTTTCCAGAATGACTTAGACTAAAGATAAAGTATTGAATAGGCAAATTTGCCTCTGAACTGAATTGGTATATCTTTGGTGTTATAGGGTTGAAAATGGCTTTGGTGACATAAGGATGGGAATGTCTTGTACTATTATGGAATTCATGATATCCCAGATTTCATCTTAGTTAGTCACATGCTAAAACCCCATATTTGAATCATTTCACATACTCACATTTAATGGCTTTGTAGTTTGAAATTGGACCATACTGATCCATCTCAGTCACACCTACATGTTTATCTTAAAAGAGTGTTCTGAACAATTAAGTGTAGGTGTCTTGCTTTGTGAGTCTATGCTTTGACTACCTGTAAAATTACGGGATCTGAAAAGGTGTTTGTATCCCAGATTGGGTGACTAGTCAATTTGCTCCTTATTTGTCTTTTTGTGTTGTTGTTGTTGTACAAAAAGCATTGTGTTTCCTAGGCATGTTCTTAGGGGGAGAAATTGAAATTCTATGTTGCACACATTCATCATTTTTCCTTAAAATTAAGGTTGTTGAAAAGTTTTGAAAAGACACTTGTTGGTGTGTGTGAGTACTGTTAATACTCTTGTTTCTGTGATATGAGATGATCCTATGAAGGATAAATTTGGGTCTATGCGATACATGGGTTAACAAGTATCCCACTTAATATGAGAGTTGAAATTAAGATAGTTGATTTTAGGTGTGAGTAGGTTTGCAGTTCTCAAGGCTCTCATCGATGATATATCATGTTGTCTCATATGCTTATGCATGTTGTTGTAACTGCACCACTCTCTCAATCTATGAGATATCTATATTTTCTCCTCTTCTCATTGAAACGAGTGGCAGTCCATTCAAACCCCTCTGGTATCACAGATTTTTGTATCCTGAGAAAGGATAGGAGGGATCTTTCCCATCCTCAGATGAGGTTTTCTCAGAATCTGAGTAGAAAAAATTGAAACTTGTGTCAAGGAACCTATCTCTGTAGTCATCTTGTGTGACTGGTTCCTTTAGCTCTGATTTGGAATACCAGGAAGAACCCAAATGTTTTTCTTAAGCTTCCGCTTCCAATGTCTAGGTTTCCTTGCTTCTCTCGAAGTCTTTTGAATCAAAAGTTTCAGCTACTCATGATACAAAGTTGTCTTTGTGTCCTTGGAAAGAAATCCTTGAGGTTGGTATCTTCTTCAAGTTTTGAGCAATTCTTTCTATATGGAGGTAAGTCATATTAGCTCTGATACTGAGGATAAGGATGAAAAAGCTGGTGGTGATGAGGTTGATGCTTCTTTGTCATTACATTTCTTGTAATTGTGATGCTTTTGATATGTTTTATATCACCTTATCATTCTCGGCTACTGTTTCATTGTTTGAACATATGGATTTAATGTTCTCCCTTTGACATTCCTTGCCAAAAAGGAGGAGAAGTAGTTATTGACTATGTGAGGTATCATAAACTTTATGTGCTGTGATATCTATCATAGCTGCTATCATTGAGTTTAGTTTATATCATATCTGCTATCATTGAGTTTAGTTTATGATGTTGAGATATATGATGCCTATGCCATCCTGCTGATTAACTTATCATATATCTTCATGTGACGTGAGCCTAAGCTCGCATGCAATAATAACCCTACAATCGTTAGTAGTATAGAATAAGTAGGGATCGTTCTAGCCGGGGATTAAGGGTACCTGAAACATGAGAATGTTAACACAAATATTCACAAACATATATGCACACAATTGTCACACTTATATACATATATACGAATTTATCATGGGGGATGAAGATGAGGTTCGGCAGCAAGGGCTGCCCTTTAACACTAGACACGAAATAACTTGCTGAAAATAAATCCTAAGTCTAATATTTACAAGTTTGGTCGACATTCTTCCACAAAGCACCAACACAAAAGCAATCAAAACACATAGCAAATTAATAAGACAAGACACACGGCAAGAGCACACAATATCCTAGATCCGACTTAGTTCTAACCTAATTAGCTCCTTATCGGTTTACTAATCGATTAAGACTCTCAAGTACTTCAAGATTAACTTATCGTCCAACCCTAAAGTTATACTAAACACATTTGAGAACACTTATCGTCGAAATCAAATATGCAGAGTAATTAGGCACAAGGTCTTTTTAGTCGAAAACATATCAATCAAGCAAGGCGTCACCACTTCTTGTTAACATGCATAGTCATTTAAACCACTCTAGTCCTATTTTATATTGACAGATACAAGACCAATACTCAAAACACATCGCGAATATGCTAAGTACCAATCTTTGCGGCACACGGATTTAAAGACTAAACCAAGAACGAACTACTAGAATCAGAGTGAACATGCTTGCCTATCTAATCCTATCTCTTTACTTCATATTTTCCTTACTTTTTAACATGCAATCCGTATTCTTACATCCAAAACCCATTTAAAGACAAAGAAAACGAATTGAACATACAAATTATAAAACCAAATTTCACTCCAAACAATACATAGACATAGAGTTTGAAACCAAGAATTCATGCTAACTTCATAGACAAAGTTTAACATAACTACATAAAAATTACAAAACCGAGAGTAGGGAGTGGATCACACTTTTGTAGACACCTTGAATGACTTCGACTCGTGTGGATCCGATGGTTGGTGGAGAAGATGGCTGCTCGGCAATGGGTGTGTCGGCAGGATTTTTGGGTGAGATGGTGGTGGTTTCGGCTAAGGTTTGTATGTAGGACTCTTGGGAAATTTAGGTAGAGCTTTGGCTAGATTTTTACTTTGGAATGTGACAAGTTTTTCTGTAGGAAAACATGGCTTTATATAGAGGCAAATTCGGCAGAAAACCTAGTCCGAATCGGCAAAGGCAATCCTTGTGCAACAAGGTTTTGGTTCCTTCCTTTCTTGGTTCTTCTAGGAAACTTCTTTTTCTGATTTTTTTCTTCAATGCCTTGGCTTGGTGTCATCCTCTAACCTTCCTTAAGCTTGGACCATCATCACATATGCATTTGTACACCATTTGGTCCATTAAAAACAGAAAACACAAAAAGGGGGCAGTAGGTTCCTGGAATCGGCAGATTTGATGTTTCTGTAGTAACTCCGGCATATCTCCATCCTCGGAGCTCCGATTGATGCGATTCTAAGTCTCAGATAAACTAGACACATATGGCCATCTGCCCATAAAATATCTCAATCAAATTCCTTGTGAATCGTCGGGAATGATTTTTCGAAGTTGGATCAAAGTCCCAGGAAAATCCTGGAAGCCCCTGGATTGGAATGCTCGGACTGCCGTTTTGCAGCCAACTTTTGGGTGGCTTCCCGAACTCCGATTCATCTGAAATTTTAACACAACATTCCTCAGCATATGAATATTAATCACACCAAATTTCATAGAATTCGGACAAGGATAGATCATATTTGTACTCGTCACAAAATCGCCAAAAAGACATATTTTGCACTATTTTACAGATTTCTCATACTTAGTCATTTTTCGGACAATTAAGCATATTTCACCAAAACTCTACCAAAATTGACACTAACTATATTATGACTCTATCTTAGACAAATAAGGGTTAAACAAAGCATAAACGAGGGCATAAGCATGTAATATCGTCGCACATTGTGCTCCTATCATCATGCTACTTCACTTGCTCTTGTGAGACTGGTTGTGCAGGTTGGGTGTTGTGATTACTCTGGTTGTTTTCTAGTTGATAGGACTAGTTTATGATAGTCAATGTGTGTTTTGTTGAGGAATGCCAAAGGGGGAGATTGTTGGTATAACATATGTTGACAATCCTTGTATTTAACAAAACACAACTAGCTTAGTATATTAAGCCCAATCAAGTGAGGTTTGAAGTCGAAGATCAAGTTAAAGAACCGTTGTGATCTCTCTGCACTCAGGTATAAATCATGCATAGTCATATCATGAGTTTTTCACTGAGGATGGGAAGTTATCTTGCCATCCTGTATGTTCTGAGTTTTAGTGTTTATCACCCAATCACTTGTACTGTTAAGATCATTCATTGATAATGTTTTGGATTCTCTGTTGTAATTCAAAAGATCTTCTTAACAGTACGTTTGGTAGGATAGGACTTTTGTCTGCCATCCTAAGTCTTCTATACTGTTTGATATACTCATTGATCAGAAGATCTTTCCTTGGTTATTCAGTGAGAGTTTCCATTTAAGATAAGACTTTTGTGTGCCATCCTAAATCTTCTGTACTGGTTATTATACTCATTAATCAGAAGATATTTACTTGGTTATCCATTGGGTAAAGATCTTTTGCTTTTGAAGTTGGAAGATTTTCTGGAACTCTCTCTCTTGGTAGGAAGATATTTTCTTTAACCCACTTGCTTCTTACATATCTTTTTGATGATGGCCTAGTCAAGTGGATTGTACTAGGTTTATCATAAACACTTTGCTAAGATGATTATGTCCCCTCTCCCATTAATATCTTTCTACCATTAGAAGATATTTTTCTTGGCTAAATAGTGTCTAATCTGATATTTTGCTCTTGGTTATTATTGGCTATTTGGTGTGCTCCCATGGAGCCTCACTCATGCCTATATAAAGAGGCACAATTCTCTTTGTGGGTTGGTTGTTAAAAATGTAGTATTACATTTTCTTTGGTTGGGGTTTATTCCCTATTTGTCCAATTGCTCTAAGTCTTCCATGGTTGATTGTAAATCTTAGAGCTGGACACAAAACCTTTTTGGAACAACCCATATCATTTAGTTCTCTTCTATTGAGATTTTGTTTATATATCTTGTGTCTTTTGTTGTCATAGTGTTTATGAGTATATAATCTATTTGTTGAGATCTTTGTTTATATGTCTGTGTTTGTTTATGAGCATATAATCTCTTTGTTGAGATCTTTGCATTTGTGTCTTTCATTGTTCTAATAAGCTCAAAGTTATACATGTGTTATAATCTTTTGAGCTTGAACAAAACCCCTCTTTTGCAAAAACCCATATCATTTGCATTTGCATACCATGAGATGTGTTGGTGATGCAAGCAACCCTAGAAGTGTTCATAACTGAATTAGCTAAGAAGTAGCTGGATTCAAGGTTGAAGCTTCTGATATTTGTATATGTAAACACTTAGAGACATGAGAAGTAGAACATGTCGTAGACTAGATATAGTCTAGGCAGGATAGTACCGCGGTCACCTATCCAGGTTGCTACAATCTTGTAAGAAGTGTTCAATTACATATTGGAAAGGTTTGTCCCTCACTGTAAGGGGCACGCAGTTTTTCTCCCTGTTGCAGGGTTTCTGCGAGTAAAAAACATCTTGGTGTTGTTTATTTATTATTGCACATTTATAGTTTTTAGTCATCGTCTTTCTGCTATACAGGATAGCACCAACTACTGCTATCCCTGAGAGCGAAATTGAACGAAAAAGTTTTCAGGGCCTATTCACCCCCCCTCTAGGACCTTCAGTGACTTGAAATTATCATGTTGTTTTGATCACTGCAGTATATGTATACGAGAGAGAGAGAGAGAGAGAGAGAGAGAGAGAGAGAGAGAGAGAGAGAGAGAGAGAGAGAGAGAGAGAGAGAGAGAGAGAGAGAGAGAGAGAGAGAGAGAGAGTAGACTAACTGCTTAATTAAAACAAAGTCATATGAACTATTTAAGTTGCCTCCGACCACGAACACATAAGAATTCGAAACTATATTAATTGGTGATATGATCTAGGGCCGGAGATCTTTTGTATTTAGTTCGAGGGTTGAATCTCATCATTCTTTTCTCTCGGCGTATCTATGCACGTATGGATTCTGTTAATTAGGGTACGTCAAATGAGAGTATGTCATTCTCTTGCATAAACAGATCGAAAGTATAAGTGTAAATCCTATGGAAGACTACATATATATATGAGAATTCGAGTACTGGTCTTGCCTACGTATTCTCATCGCTTCGTAGTGTAGACAATACAACCTACAATAATTAGAAAGCTCTCTCTGTCTCTCTCTGTGGAATATTACGTTGAAAACTATTCAGGTAAAAACAAAGCTCTGAAGTCTGATGCAGGCATTATCCATATCTGTGGCTCCTCAATGGCTCCTGAGATCCATGTACAGTATAGGGCATAGACAAAGGCATGTGGGGTTTGCCTCAAGTTGAAGAGCCCCAGTTCCACAAACACACCATGGCCAAAAATGCAGACTAGTCTTTGTCGATATTATCGAACCAGTCGAACTAGCTACTACTTGTCTGGTAGATGTCCGGCAATTCTAGTGGCCACAGACGACGACATGGAAATGGCCCCAAACCTTTATTTGTAGTAACAGTGTTGCCTTTCGTGCTTGAATAGAAACGGTGTAAACCAAACTCATCGATTGACTTCATTCATTCATGGTTTCAGGTTTCCAGGGCATGGTGGACCTTAGGTTATATGTAATTAACCAAAGCAGACATGACTCCGAGTTAGGTATATGTCTTAAACGAATAACTATAATGATAAATGCTCATGCAATTGTTGAAGAAACAAAGTTATGCTATTTCATGGTGCATTATGCATCGTGTCTTTCTCACGGGCTTGTGTCTGCTACACATCATACGTAAACAGAATATCTTAGGGCTATTCCAACAATTATTCTCTATGTCGAGTTAGTAATCTTATATCTGGACTCGAACTCGATTTATCAGCGCTGATTGAAGTTAAATCTTAATCGACTCTTAGTGATCAGGGGAGGAAACAATCTGATATGATCCCTAACATGAGTTAGTTTTGGCCGTAGAAAACTTTTGAGAAACCCGGTGTGATCTCCATAAAAAGAAAAAAGAAATTTGTCATACCAAACTAAAATAAAAGGCAGTAAATTAGTTGAAGTGATACTTTTGGTATTTGGCATGGCTTGTTGACTAAGATAGATTTGGCTTAGTTAGCAATCATTTATGTTGTTAAGGCATAAAATGTCTATTGTTTGTGTTGGGATCTAGATATTTTATAGTTGAGGCATAATTCTAATAATCAGAGTATAAAACTAACAAATCCTTTGTGCATAATCACTTCCTGCTTTGGGGTTTAATGCCATATACATTGTTTTTAGGTCAATGATTAATCACATGGGATTCTTGTTTCAGTTGTTTGCTTCTCATTATCATATCAAGTATGTTCAAGTATTTGATGTGGAAGGTGGAGGAGTTCATTCAAAATTGATTTCCTTCACATGGGCATTCACATGCACTCTAGTTCTCTCTATGCTCAATTGCCTCTTTTCCAAGCATTCCTCTCTCCCACTCATCCAATTTAATTCAGTACTTATCAAAACAATCATTTTGCACTTGCAACTATCAACTATGCATACATATATATTGTAGCCACAAGAGTCAGAAGCCTCATTGTTTCTTTATCTGTTGTGATTTAAATAAGAACCCTAGCAGAATTATCCAATGAAGGCATGTATGGCCTTACCCTTTTCATAAACAGAACACAACCTTTAGGTTTCACAAGGATCATTGATCAAAGGAATATGATTATCAAAGCTAATTAGCATTTTGTTTCTCACTAGGCATAATTGTGGGTTGGACATTATTGGTTGTGCCCCTGTGCAGCTCTTAGCTTTTTGCTGGGCATCTTGTTAGATTATTGAAGTTTTGACCTTTCTCTTACCATTGAATCATCCTCAATCATTGGAAACTTGTACTGTTCCCAACCTTCCCGTCCATTTCATAAAGCTTTTGGTTTTGGAATATAGCCCATGCTCTCTGATCAAATGCGTGAAGAATCTTAGCACCTGTGATGCCTAACATGTTTAAAGAAAGGCAAGGAATAAAACTGCAGGTTGGTCATGCATTGCCCAATGAAACACCATGGATTAGAGTTCAGATGAAGAACTCGGATATTCATTACATGATAGATCTCTCATCTCTCTCATCTTTTTTATATGATAGCTGATACATGCCGGTGCTCGCAGATTAGTTAGAGCCGAAATCATTATCAGTGTTAAGACGAATCCTACGGTCCTACCTACTTGTAGCCACTTCCGGTTCTGGAAATTATTTATAATCGTATATGCTTTAAGCTTTACGCATTAAGCATCTCTATCAAGGATAAAACGCTGCAATTATTGAATACATCGCGAGATTATATAAGAATTACCATCCCAAGTCATTAACATTCAACCGCTGGAATCAGTGCAGACCACATTATTGAAGAAGATAAAAATGAGCACTTTGAACAAATTCAGCAACAGGATGAATAGTCGAGGGAAAATGCACATTGCCGAAACTATATCACTGATTAGATCGTGTCAAACAATGAGGATACAGCATGGACCATCTATAGCTATACTATGCCTGACATGTGATATTTACAAAACTCTCTTCTATCTCTTGTTTATGTGTAAGCTCCATAGAGGATGAAAAAGCTAAGAAGTTAGCTTAGGGTTCAAAAGAGATCATCAAACGGTGATGCAAGCAACCTTTGATGAAGTAGGATCAACGGCCAAAGCTCAATTCGACTTCATCTCAATATCTTCACTCTGCTCTGGCTTGGCATCATGGCGATCCTGCGAAAGCAGGCCAAGGAGTGGTAAAGGTAACAATGAGCTGAGGTTGCACAGGATGATCAAAAAGGCCAAGTTATCAAAACTGTCTTTGGTTACACCAAGAAGCTGTGTCAGACCAGCACCCATCAGCCCCCCAAGAACACTGCCCGCATTTGATATGGACATGAGGGTTGCAAATAGTGTAGCTTCCACTCCCTCTGGGCATAATCTAGCAGCTAGCACAAGAACGGGCATGAAAGAAGCCTGCAACAAAAACCGAATTACTTTTAAACCAGAACTTGCAGTATTGTTTATCCCCATAACCAGCAATAAAACTTGGTTTCTAACACGCACGCGGTTGCAATTAGAAATATATCGGTTTGTACTTAGGTCACTGCACAATAAGAGCTTTCACCCGAATGATCAAATTAAATATTCATTTACTCGTGTATAAATAACTTCCATCTTCTACTAAGCCACAACATAGTACAGAAAGAGCAGAAACTGTATTAAATGTGTACCTGACCAAGAACTGTTATAATCAAAGAATCCCCAATTGCAAACCACTCATCACTTATACCGAATTTCTGATTTAATCCAGTAACAAGGATAACCTGAGAAATAAGATCAATAAAAGTTACACAATACGCAGTCAATTCAGACAAAAAAAATTCACATCTTCAAGCAAGTAACTCATATTACAAACCTGAGTCATCCCAATGGCTGAACCAAAAACAGTTGTTACAAAAAAAATCTTCCGCAGTGGAACATTTTTCAAAAATCCATTATATAGTCCAACACCAAGCAGTGATGCTACTGAGGTAACAAGCTTGACACGTCCTAGAAATTCCGGGGTAAAATGAAGTTTATTTGTGCTGAAAAACAAAGAATCTTGTTATACATTTGAAGCACGTGCTGAACCACATTGAAAGCGTGCATGACACCCGTGTAGATTGCCTATGGAAAGTAAAGGATAAGGATCACATTGATGAAATGGAGAGTGGGCATACGTGAAGTAAAACATGGCCGACTCCGAATGGGGGGTTGCCTGCCACAAGAAAATAAATAACGTGGGAAAGAACACATTGGGATGCTTCACGGCACTCCATAACTGAATTGCACTCTGTTTCCAGCTTTCGATAATGTTATGATCTGCTAAAGGAAATTTTGACCCTTTTGCCCCACCAACTATAGGCTGCTCATTTACAAGAAGAGCCACTGCAGATGTCATAAGTGGTAGCAAAGCCGTGACACCAAAAACAAACCTGCGACATCACCAAAATTTAAAAGACAAGAAAGGACAAAAAACAAAAGACTACTTCAGATTTTTATCACTTTATAGAATAAGAATTCCAAAGAGCACGTTGTGTACCTCACTCCATAAGCATCCACCAAAGAGCCACTAAAGTATGAGCTCACTATTCCACCAAATGCTGAAGATCCCCAACACAAAGATTGAAGAGAACCTGACATGCTTTGTGACTCACCACGAGCCCTTTCCACAACCATAGAATCCACAACCTACATCATACTTCAGTTGTTGGAAAGCCAAGGAAGTAAGAGTAATGAACAAACTGGAGTACTTCCATACAAGAGGTTCTACTTCCTAAAACTTTTACCAGTGACCAGTTCATCCATCAAAATTAAACCAAAACCCTTGAATTCTTGACTCCTCTGGAATTGTTTAGAGCTTTATTGCCCCAATTTTTTAACTATAATTTATTTAGAATATCAAGAAAAAAGAAGTAGCAATCATAAACTCTGTCTCCAATAAGAATCTAAACTAGTTAATGGCAACTTAGACCTTAGATCAGACCAACATGGTTGCTAACACATCTTACACTATGTGATCAACTACTCAGCCCCCCATACTCAATCTCAGTTGGATCTAAGAGCTGAGGTGCTAATACTTTAAAGCATGAGATTGACATTGTATGTTTCATTTTTTTTTTCAATCTTAGCTTAATATTTATCTATTCTTAAAGTGAATCATATTTACAATAATAAGCTACGATTCTCTTCCATGCTGTATTCTTCTTGGCGACACATATATATATAGAGGGCCATTCCACTAAGAGATCCCTCATTTTGTTCATTTTAAGAGATCAATTATTAGGCCAACTTTTTGAATAAATTTTTACATCTCCACTGTTCAATTACTAGGTTTATATGTGTTGATCATTCATGTAAATTTTTAGCCCAAATAATGATCATTAAAGCATCTAACTAGATAAAATCAATGGACCTATGAAATCTGTTAAACCTGAACCGTTCATGTTTTTATTTGTAAATTACAATTTTGAATGCTCTAACGATTATCAAATGGGATGAAAATTTCCAAATATGATCTACTCATATAAACATGAAAGTTGAACAGTGGAAATGTTAATATGTGATACAAAAGTAGGTTAAATGATCGATCCCTCATTAAAAAGGGGTTGTGTATATATATATATATATATATATATATATATATATATAGGCCTTCTTGGCTAAGGACCTCCGCACCAATCCTTATGGTGCGGATTTTATATTTTAACTAACTTTTCGATTGAAATTTTACATCTCCACCGTCTAGTCTTTAGGTACTCATGTATAGAACATCTCTGCAAATTTTCATCCAATTTAATAACCATTAGCATATCAAACTAGATTAAAACAAATGGACAGACTGCATTTTGTTAAAACTGAATCGTTCATGTTTATGATAGGAAACCGCACTTTTTAATGCCTTAGCGATTATCAAATTGGCTGAAATTTTGCATACATGATCTATATATGAGTACCTAAAGACTAGACAGTGGAGATGTAAAAGTTCAATCGAAAAGTTAGTCAAAATATAAAATCCGCACCATAAGGATTGGTGCGGAGGTCCTTAGCCAAGAAAGCCTATATATACATATATATATATATATATATATATATATATAGTGCTTCTTACAAATCTTTCAGACCAAGCATTGATCTACAACATACAGTGAGATAAAATATTCTTTAATTAGTTATGATGAATAAGTGCGCCATATTAAATCTAACTCAATATTGTACATGGCATCTCCTAACCAGTTAGTTGATTTCTATGTAGCTAGCCAAATAAAATCTAAAAATTAAAAAACATTATCCTGTGACAACTTGTAAAGCATCAATTAACCAATTGCAATTCCCATCTTCATTGAAAGAAAAAGTGTCCCCTGAAGTTGAAAGTAATTATTTTTTCGCTGGTCTGAACGGCAAACATTGTAAAAGACCGGAATTCTGAAAAGTGAATCCATAGCATAATCTGATTTGTTTAGTTCTACATTGTAGCCCCGAGTTCAACCTAGAAATTTAAAGAATTACCCAACTGATAGTTCTGGCTGAAATCCAAGCTAGGTACATAGTACGATAAAAAGAAACTCAAGCTTTTAAAACAACAAAACATTAGAACGATATAACTAGCAGAAACTTACAACATCTGAGAAGGCAACAGAAAGAGATCCGAGAAGTATGCAAAAAGCAACGCTGTACTTGTCATCAACAACAGTGGCCATCAAACTCCATGACAGCGCACCAAGTAGCCCAGATAAAATCAAGTACGACCTTCTTCGGTATCCAAACAGTGGGACAGAATCACTGCAAGGACCAAACAATTGTTCAAAACAAGAAAATTGATATATTGTAACTGATGGATAATGATAGCAACAGATTCACACCTGATAAATCCATATACAGGTTTAATGAGCCATGGTAATGCAGAAAAGCCGGATATTACAGCTGTCTAGTCAAAGAGTATAAATTTGTCCGTTATCAAGCATATAAAAGTCAAGAGATAACTCAAAGAAATAGAAAATGTATCATCACATTAGTGATTAAAAGCCAGGATACAATTACTGGTAACAAATTTTCAAAACCAATCAAGAATCTGAAAGTAAACTTTGATCACTGTGGAAATGTGCTTGTGCGGTACAAATATAGATTTGGTAAACAGTTTAATGAGCATTCCATTGACAAAAATATTATAAGCTGCAAAATGCTTTGAAAACTCGTACCACAAATCATAAACACAGACACAGACATGTGCATAGCGCATACCTCAGCAGGGTCCAAATGCAAATCGTCCTTCATATAAAAACTAACTGCGAGCCTTGCGAGGCCTAAAACGCCTTGAACAAAATACACCATGGCAACAGCCACATTATCGGGCGACAAATCGACCCCGAAGAATTTAGCATAGCTCACTCCATGCTTGTTCTTGTGAGGAACTGTTTTTCTTGGAGATGACATGTATGGTTCTCCCTCCTTATCACTTATCATCACATCTCTTTCTCCAACCCCTGCTTCCACCACACATATAAGCAAAGCAAAGATTGTATCTTTATCACATATTCCTAAACCCATTTGAGCCACTAATCCTCTCCATCAAATACTAAACACACTTGTATAGTCATAATTACACTTCAGAACCCAATCAAAGCTTCCATCTTTAACACATTTCGCTAAACCCAATTCAACCAAATTGATCAAGTTCACTTAAACACACTCAGATTCTCAATTAGAACTCCAAGAATGAAACTTAAGAGAAAGAAGAAGCGTACTGATCCTGGACTCGAGAAACGGCTCGTCGTCCAAGGGAATGGCGACCGACATGTCGTCCGGGAGGAGTCTCCGACGGGCTCTGCGGCGGTGGCGAGTTCGTCTGTGGGCTCCGAAGACCAGGATGGTCGGGTTGCGGCGGATCCGAGACACGAGGAGTGGCGGAGCGGAGGACAGAAATGGGTTTCTGGCGGAGGGTAAGATTGAGATTGATGAAAAGGTCGGGGACTCCATTTTAAGAGCTATGCTCTTTTTTGCGGGTAGGAATTTAAATTTTAATATTGCAAGATTTATAAAAGGACGGAAAGGGATACGTTCGGCGAAGAAGTGAACACGTATACGGGTAGCTATGCTCAGTGTGCGAAGAAGTGGATCAGTATGCTTCTAGCCCAAAACAAATTTACTATGCCAACTTCGTGGTGTAAATTCTAGAAATCTAGAAAATATCTTGTTTGGAAAATGTATTAATAATAAATGACCAATTAGTGAAAAATCACGTTTTTTTGCCCAGTCCAATGATAATAGCCCATTCCAATGAATCTTTTGTAAATGACTGAACTACTAAATAGTCAACTCGGGTAGATCAGTCCAATTCAAACACAAACTGCTCCGTTACCGGAACTGTTATTTCCCCCTAAGCAGCTCTCTCTCTCTCTCTCTCTCTCTCTCTCTCTCTCTCTCTCTCTCTCTCTCTCTCTCTCTCGTTCATCGACCCGAGGATAGATATGGCGCCAACCAAAAGGTCAGTAATTCCGATTAGATTGGGTTTCGAGTTGATTGATGATTCTAGGGTTTACTAGAAGTCAGTAATTTACTTACTGGGAGTCAGTAACTTGCTTACTGGAATCTGTATGTTGCTTATTGGGGGGTCAGTAATCTGGTTACTAAGAGTCAGTAACTTGATTTATGAAATCTGTAAGTTGCTTACTGGGGGTCAGTAACTTGATTACTTAGAGTCTGTAACTTAATTAGAATTCTCTGATCCTCTGATTTGAATCTAAGAATCTCAGCGATTTGACTCACTTAAATTCTTTGTGAAACTCGATCCCTCTATCTCTCTCCTTTTCTGCGAAGATTGGTCTCTCTCTCTCTCTCTCCCCTTCTCTACGAAGCTCGCTCTCTCTCGCCTTCTCTACGCAGCTCGCTCTCTCTCTCTCTCTCTCTCCCCTTCTCTGCGTAACTCGGTCTCTCTCTCTCTCTCTCTCTCTCTCTCTCTCTCTCCTTGTCTACGTAGCTCGCTCTCTCTCTCCTTGTCTACGTAGCTCGCTCTCTCTCTCCTTGTCTACGCAGCTTGCTCTCTCTCTCCTTGTCTGCGCATCTCGCTCTCTCGCTCTTTCTCTGCGTAGCTCTCTCTCTCTCTCTCTCTCTCTCTCTCTCTCTCTCTCTCTCTCTCTCTCTCTCTCTCTCCTTATCTACAATGACGGTTATCAACCTCTCTCCTTATCTACAACGGCGGTTATCAGATTGTTAAAATTCAAAATTCTGTTATAAACGAGTGAAGGGCAAAAACGGAAGAAAAAAATTAAAACTGATCTCGGGTTGATAAGATTGGTTGAATTTGGCAATAAGAGCGGTTACCTTATGTTCAGTAAGGTAAGATACTAGGGTGGTCATTGGAATGGGTAATGAGGAGGTCAAATTAGTACTAAATGGACATTTTCTACAATAATTAACAATGCAAATAGGAACATAAACATGATCCAACCCTCGGAAGAACAATAGCACCAGAACCAGAGTAACCATGACAGTGTAAGAGTGATAAGTGATATCATCAAAGTTTGCTTTAGCTTATTTGAAATCACCTAAAACCACCTACACAGAGAGGGCACCCCTAGAGTCCAAAACTAACTAAAAAATTGACAACCCTAGCCGCCAAGCAGCTAAGCGAACACATCTCTCTTTCGTCCCCAGACCGCTGCCATCCAACGACCATAGCCACAGGTTCAGCACCAGCCTTGAGTCCCAGTCAAAAATAACAAGGTATAATATTAATTTCTGATACATTCAGTTTCTCCCAGAATGGGGTATATATACAAGACAAATCTTAACATACTATGAAACTAATTATAACTAAATATTATATAATAATCATAATTCCTAATACAACACGGCATGACTCACGTCAACACTCCCCCTCAAATTGGTGCATACAAATTACCAATGACCAACTTGCCAAGTGAGTCATGAAAAGCTTTACTCGAAAGAGTCTTCGTAAGAATATCAGCCAACTGCTCTTCTATAGGGACAAACGTGAAATAAATGATGTTTCTGTCTAAATTCGTAGACTCACAGAGACCAGTGGATCTTGGTGTGATTCCTTCCTGCAAATCCTGCTAACCAAGAGAATACCGGGCGGGCCGGTCTATTCTGCTCTGATGCTTAAGTCAGTATAGATGGGATAAATTGATAACTTAAGCGAGAATGAGTAGTTGAAGTATTGATTACCTATTAATGAGGGTAGTTGAGACTCATATATAGGCTGTCGGGTATGAGGACTGGCATCACCCTTTGATGTGGGACTGACCCCCTTCTAGACATATTGCTGGACTGTTCCGGTCCCTGCTTGGGGAGCTGCCATCCCCGGTTCCCGGGACCTCGATCACAAGTAAGATATGCCCGGGCGCGGGGCGAGGTGTCCATGCTTTGTTCCTGGGCCCTGGGCCCTGGGCCGGGTCCAGGAGTGCTGGCTGCGGGTCTGGGGACCTGGGTAGCCTCTTTATGGGCACTGTCAACAAGTCCCCCAAGTTCTCGGTCAAGTGTCATCTTGAATGAGGACTTAAATATGTCTTGCTTTACAGGCTCGTAGACCCGCTGAGATACGAAACCAACGGTGCCCTAGCCCCCCAAGTTCGCGTTTAAGATTGGGCTTGGCCGGGCATTCAGATAAACATGTTATGATGATGCATAATGTGATGAGTGCATGGTTATGATGTTCATGGTGACAGTTGCATACGGGTACAAGATGTAGTGCATGAGATGATGATAATGTGGCATTGAAATCCGCAGTGCCATGCTATGTCCCGGGAAAACCGGGTGAATATAGCGCACGGGTGGAACAAGTCCCCCAAGTGAGAAAGGTTGCCGCAAAGGTCAACGGTTAGTGGGTGCCTTAAATGGAGTTGTCTTGATGAGGTAACATGGGGCCAGCGGGAAACGTGCCCTGTGTTAGAGGAGTTCCCGGTGGTGTATTGTAGGACTGCCTTTGTTCCTGCAGGCGTGAACTCTGTGCAGAGTTGTTAGCCTGGGGGAAGAGTTGTCCTGTATGAGAGGAGCAAGTCTCCCGGTGGGGTGAAGCGGCCATGTGTTCGTATTGGCCGGCATCCCCGATCGCTTCTCAGCCCGTGTGTTAAAGGCATGAGGTATGTGCAGGGTTTTTAGCCTGCGGGAAGAGTTGTCCTGTATGAGAGGATCAAGTCTCCCGGTAGGGTGAAGCGGCCCTGTGTTCGTATTGGCCGGTATCCCCGATCACTTCTCAGCCCGTGTGTTACAGGCATGAGGTATGTGCAGGGTTTTTAGCCTGCGGGAATAGTTGTACTGTATGAGAGGATCAAGTCTCCCGGGTTTATCAAGTCTGGTGGTACCTAGAGCCCGTAGGTCGTACAAGGTTATCCGTAGGAATGTCTCGGTTCGTACAACCGGTTATTCCGTAGGAGTGAGCGTTAAGAAAGTGTGGACCTGGCCGGTGGAATTTTGCAGCTAATGGTTCAAGCTGGGTGTACCGGCGAATAGGATAGCGTTTAGTTGGAGCAGGTACTACAGTTGTAATAACATAGCTTGTACATAATATTCCTGCAGGGTTTTTACCCTGCGGGAAGAAGTCTCATGTGTTAGAGGAAGAGTTCTCCCGGTGGGATACCTAGCCATTTGTTTCTTGGCTGTAGTCAACCGCCCGGCGGTGAGATAAAACATGCGCAGGGTTTTTAGTCTGCTAGAAGAATCGTCATGTACGAGAGGATCAAATCTCCCGGTTTTAGCCGTTGCTACTGGCCGTAAGGGTGGAATAAGTTCAACAGGTGGAATACCTCGTACCGGTGGAATAAATGTTAGAATGCCCCGTACTGTTGGAATATTGCAGCCTTAGGTTGGAATAGGCTCCGGGCGGGACAGTTTGATTTTATCCCTTGCTCTTTCAACTAGGCTAGTAGCCGTCGGCCTCTGCATGTAGGACAAGTAGCTGCTGTAGCATTGTGTTGTATTAAATGCCGAAGTCCCTCAGTCTTGTCATCTGACGGTCTGCGAGGTTGTCGAGTTATCCATGGTGGATTACGTGGATTGGCTTGTTTGGTGGAGATCTGCGGCTGGGATTGCTTTGCCCTTTGGAATACCCCAATTTCTTTTTGGGGGGATTCAAGGGTTGGTTTGGCCGCCTATAAGATACCTCGATCCTCCTTCCGCTCTGCCCATTGTGTTCATGCGAAGAGGATCTGCCTAGAGAATAAAGAGTATCTCAACCCTTATAGCAAAATTTTGTGCCTGGGCCAGACGGTATCCGCGCGTCTGTAAGACTGATAGAATCTAGGGAGTCAAGTAACCCAGTAAATCCCGCCGGTGGGGATTCAGCCGGGGGCGACAGTTTGAGGCCAAGGAATGAGGCTGGGCGCACGGCCGCGGTGGGTGACGCTGGGATGACAGTTTATTGCGATGAGCCTGGCCGTAGCATGACCCCTAGGGAGATAGAGGACTTCAAGGCGAGGTGGGGTATGGACCGGTCGATAAAGCTCCGGGCGCTCAACCCTGGGGAATTGGCTTGCAACCCAGAGGAAGGTTGGGTTGCTGTGTACGAAGACCAGTTGCGTCACGGCTTATCTCTGCCCTTGCCTGAATTCTTCAAGTACTTGCTGAGCATGATAAACCTTTCTCCCGCCCAGCTTCCTCGCAATCAATGGAGGCAACTGCTTAACCTTGGGTTCTTGTACAGCATTTGCAATATGGGGTGGCCCACGGTCGACGAACTCAGAGCGCTGTACAAGGTTTATTACTACAAAAAGGCTCAAGCCAGCGGTTGCGTGACCTTTGCTGGGCAGGATTTTAGCCCGACCATCACTCACCTGTCATCCTGGACCGCACACGGGTGGAGGAACCAGGTGGTGATGTTGGGGGGAGGTGGTAGCGTAACTCAAGGTTTTACCGCGTGCCGGGGGCTTACCAAGCTATTGGAGATCAGTCGTACAGACTGACCGATGTGGAGAGGCGGCGGATAGCCCGTATTTTTGGCTAAGAATGCTAAGCATGAAAATTTCAAGTTTCATGAACATGCCACATCAATATGAATACGCAAGAACAACATATACGCATGTATATATGTATAGCTAATCTGATCCTCCTCATTAGGCATACTCTCTTCTTTTCACTTGAAACATGGTTATTTACACAAAAGTATATACGAGAGGAAGATATATAGCACAAAATTAACTTGCATATTTCTTGAAACGAAAGCACTTTGTGAATAATGTTTTATGGAAAAACCTCATGTAACAAGTATGTGCACCAATGAACCAAAACTATATGCTTACTCTTGAGATAAACTCCACAAATCAAATTTAACCATCTTAAGAATCATGAAAAGATCAAGGAAAAGGAATGTAATGGGGCTTGGCTAAGGGGGATACAAAATTTATGGGATAAGTGGTGCTAAAGACGTCTCTTTAACATAGCAAAGCTCGACTCTCCTTATATCTCCTCGCCAAGGGCCGAATTTCATGTTGTTGGACCCTTCCTTCATTCTTAACTTCCCATAGACATTGTGAAAACGAACAAAGGTCAAAATTTAACAATGCTAGACTTTCACATACATACAAACTTCAAATTCACAACAATTTTTCAAGACTATCCATACAAATTTTCTTTCTTTTTCAAGATGTGCCCTTCTTCATTGGTTCGGATTTCTTTTGATTTTTCTTTCGATTCCGAAAATTTTTCTTTTTCTTTTCTCTAAGGCACGGCACAAACATTCTTTTCTTCATTATGGATAAGTCTCTACCCCACACTTATTTTCCTACATCACTCCACAATAAAAAAGCCATCAAAATCAAGTTTTGCCAAGTCCATGAAACAAGGGAAAAGATATACTATTCTAAGCTCAAGGAATTTTATGAGGGTGATGAAAGAAAAGGCTAAACGCAGGCTCAAGGGGTTTAACTAAGGTGTCCCACGACGGGCACAAATAGGGCACATGTTTTATTTGGCTATGGTGGTAAACCTAGAAGATCTTTTCAATCAAGGTATTTTATGATAAAAAAAGTTCTGAAAATCACAAGAGTAAGTTCTAGCATTCTAGAGTTCATTAAAAAGATGTGGCACATAATTGTTGAATATGCAAAGAATAATGAGGTTCTTAACAGTAAGCATACTCAAAATTTTCATAAATTTACACTCATGAAAAAAGCAATTTGGCTCTAAAACTCACAAGGTTGTTATGGAAACAAACTAGCTAAAACATGCATGTTTTATTAATCATCAAGCTCTACATGCTCCTACCAATGCACATTATCCATGAAACTCATAATTTTAAAGTATGCACAACTATCATCTATGTATTCAAAGAGGAGAAATAACATCATTGACTAATTAGGGGCATCCTAAGACTCAAAAAAAAAAATTTAAACACTCTATTTTTGTGGAACAATTTTCTGGAAATTTTCTTTTCTAACTAGGCACACAAAACATAAAAGAAACATGTAAACCTACCCCACACTTAGAAAATTACATTGTCCTCAATGTAAGCATAGAAATATAGAATGAATTTCCTAAGCATGTAATAAGCTAACATGCTTCAAATATATCATCACAAACTAATGAAAAAGTGAAGGGTTTAGAAATTGCAAACTCTCGGTGATGGCTCCTTCGTTTTTTATGGTTGAATTGAGTTGCTGATTGAGAGGAGCACAATGTGCGACGATATTAATGTGTTATTATCCCTTATTTGTGCTTTGTTAGTCTATTTAGAGTAAGATAGAGTCATAATATAGTTTACTGTCATTTTGGAAGAGTTTTGGAAAAATGTGCTTTGTCAGAAAAATGACTAAGTATAGAAATCTGAGGAAATAATGCAAAATATGTCTTTTTCGTGATTTTGAGACTTGTGTTAAAATGACTTATCCTTTTCCAAATTTGATGAAATTTGGTATGCATATGTTTGGCAAGCTAAACTGTATTGGGTCAAATATTCAGATCAATCGGAGTTCGGGACGTCACCCAAAAGATGGCTGCAACTTGGCAGTTTGAACAAAAATCACCAGGGACTACCAGGATTTTCCTGGAACTGTATCCTGACTTCCAGAATTTTTGTACGACGCATCGTTTGGAACCAGTGGATGTACCTTATATGGATGGAAAGCCCTATGAGTCTAATTTATCCAGGATTTGGAATGGCATCAATCGGAGAATTGAGGAGGGAGTTATACCGGATTTACTGGAGTAAGGTCAATTCTGCCGAGAAAACTTAATTTTCCCGGTTGCAACAGGAAATCTCTCCTTTGGATTTTTGGAAGCATGGATCGGCTATAATGGACCTAAAGACTTGTTGGACATGTTCATGCCAACCTAATGCAGCTGATTGAAGTCCAAGATCAGAAGAAGAAGTCCAAGAAAGCAATACTTTTCCCACAAGGAAACCTAAAACCAACTTGGACAAGGAATTATCATTCCTTGGAGCTGCCGGCAAACCCTAGGCTGTTCCATATATATAGCCAACGAATTCTTCATAAAAAGAATCTCATCTCAAGCACAAGTACTAGCCAAAAACTCTACCAAGTCTCACAAGCACCAAACACCCAAATACTTAGCCAAAACCATCACCACCACCAGCCAAATCCCGTCCATCGTTTTAGCTTCTGCTGAGCAACATCTCACCACTCCACCACGTCTTGAAGAGCTTCTCAAGGTTCTAAAAGTGTGATCCACTCCCCTTATGGCTTATGTATTTATTCATGTTTGTGTGATTTGTAAGAACTTGTTTCAATTCTTGGTTTTTGTTAAAGTCTTGTATGAACCGATTTTGTTGAAGTTTATGTAAAGTAGTTTTGCAGTTTTAATTTATGGATTTCGTGTGTATGGATAATTAAGGCAGTGGTATCTTGTATGTTTTAGGTTTCAAATTGGTTTGAAATCTAAGGATTGGGACTTAAAAACCGAAACATTAGTATTGGCTTGAAGCATGTAAATCTAGATGTTAGGTTTCATTAAACCGGAGTAATAACAAATATGGCTAAATACTCAAAAGGTTGCTTTGATTCGTTTTGCTCACCTAGGGTATAATACTTTAGATAACTTGCATGTTAAAATAAGATGATTGACAACCTTGTTTGTTTTGCATGTCTCTGATTTAGACTATTGTGATTAATTGTTATGTCTCAAAAGGATCAACATATATTCTAGGGTCCATACTCAAAAGGTCGATCTAAGAACTTGAGAAGTCTTACAACTAAGTTGTAGTCAGAACTAAAATTGAACCTAAACATGTTGATACTTGTTCCTTACTTTCTTGCATGCGAGTCTGTATGTTAAAGAGTCTTTTTGTGTGAATGGCTTGGTGTGAAAGATGATGATCACTTGTACATATTAGAATTAGGATTTTGATTTTCGTACCTAGCTTAGGGCAGCCCTATGCCTGCCGATCCCTATTTCTTCCCCAATGTGATGTTTTTATGTATATATGTATATATTTTTGTCTAATATTCTCATATTTCAGATACCCTTAATCCCCGGCTTAGAACGATCCCTACTTGCTTATACTACTAACGATCTTTTGTAGGGTTATTATTTGTGTGAGCCTCGCGGTTCTCATCAATTTTTGACGCCGTTGCCGGGGATTATAAAAGCTTGAATTGTGTGAATGTGTTGTAAAATAAAACATTTAAACTAGTCGATAGCTTGGGTCGAAGCATCACCTCACTTTAGACGCTAGAAGATAACTTGACATATGTGATATATTTTTCTTCAAAATAAAACAATTTGTGTGCTTCAAACTCTTGAGGTATATCGGATAAAGCATGATACTATCGGGGGCTATATCAGTCCATTGCACCGTTACCTCCTCTCCTCCACGTACCTTGAGAGTTAAAACAAATCTTAAAAGGAATTAGACTTAGAGATTACATGAACACAAAAACGTTTCGAAATTCTTTCACTTTGTTGCCGATGCTTTCTTCTTCCTTGCCGATCCATGTATATGTGTTACATTGATTGAAAGTTGTTTTGTAATTGCCAATGCCGTGGCTTGTAATGATGTATATTCTTGCTTTTTATTTCTTTACGAAGTTCTAACTTGTTTAAATGTTGCAAATTTCAGAAAAGTGCATGTTCGAATATAACATTTGGACACAAGATCATAGAGGCCGATTGCAACGTTTGAACCAAGAGCTCGCCATCGCCTTATACGTTCCGCTGCCTCCATCCGAGCCATCAAGTTCGAGCACACCACCAACGTCACTAATCAGCTCAGTACCTTCTTTGTCGAGCTCTCCATCCGTCATTTCATCGTCAATTGATCTCCAAGGTCTCGAGTTTGAAACTTTTGTTGAGCCAATTGTTGAGAAAGTAAGAATGCCTTCGATTAGAGCTCAAAATGGTCATGTCACCGGAGGAGGAGGAGCTGCACCTTCCAACATTACTTACCCTCCTTTGGAAACCGACAAGACCGAAGAGATTGAATTGAGGAGTGGATTCCTCCACAAATTGAAGTCTTTTTATGGAATGCCAAGTGAGGACCCCAACAAGCACTTGCAATGGTTTAACTTTACCACTGAATCTATGTGTCCAAGAGGGACGGACTTGCAACACTTCAAGATGAAGGCTTTTCCGTTCTCATTAGAAGATCAAGCAAAGGAGTGGTTGTTTGATGTACCTAGTGGTCGCATCGTTTCATGGAATTCTATGATAGATGAGTTCTTGTTTAAGTACTTTCCCGCTTCACGTATCACAGACTTGAGGAAGAAAATTACAAGCGTGAAGCAAGTCGGAGATGAGACTTTCTTCGACTACTATAAGAGGTTCAAGTCCCTTGTCTCTTTGTGTCTGTCGCATGGCATTAGCGATGGACTCTTGTTCAATATTTCTATGAGGGATTGCGCGTAATGGAGAGGGAGTTTCTCGACTCGGCCGCCGGAGGTAGTTTCTTGGAGTTAGATTCCGATCCGGCAAAGAATTTGTTGGAAGTTCGAGCTTTGAACAACCAACAATTTGGCATGGCACGAAACAATGTCACACGGAATGAGAAAGTGCATGAGACGTCCTCAAGCTCAAAGTTGGAGGAAAAAGTTGATAAGCTTGCCGACTTGGTGAGTAGCATGATGAAGGGGAGATGTGCCATTATGTGTGGTGTATGCACCGAGAACCATGAAACTGACCAATGCCCTCAATTTGGATCGAATGAGGGAATAGAAGAGTGCAATACCATTGGTTTTCAAGGAGGGCAAATGTATGGGAACTTCAATCCGAGGTTCAATGATCATCCAAACTTTCGATGGGCAAACAATGACAACGTTTTTAGAGCACCAATGCAGTAGAGCCAAGGGGGTGCTGCTCCTTATCAGCCGAGAGCCCCATATGTGCCGAGACCACCAATTCAGTCGAACCAAGCTCCCTACCAAGCCATGCAGCCGAGCCAATCCGTGCCAAACCAAGTGCAAGGTGGATCGAGCAATCCGAATTACGATGCTTTGATTCAATCTCTTTCGAGTGTTATTCATGCGTTGCTTGCGGGGCAATAAAATCACTCGAAGGGCATAGGTGAGCTTAAGACTCAAATGGGGCAAGTTGTAGACTTCATAGGAAGATTTACCGAGCAAGAGAAGTTGCCTAGCAATACAATTCCTAATCCGAGGAACGAGCATGCCAAAATGATTAAAACTCGAAGCGGAAGGGAGTTGTTGCCTCCAAAGCACCCCAAAAAGAAAGAAGCGTCTCTCGGCATGAATGAGGAATAGGAAGAGGCTGCCGGACCTGTCATTGCCGGCAGCAATGAAACTGCCGAGAGAGGAGCAGCCGACGCCATCAAGCATGCTGCTGAGGGCAGCCTTGCCGAGGAAGAGAGAAGCCGAGAGGAGGGTTGCTGCCGATGCAAGGAAGAATGAGTTTGAGCGTGATCCCGTGAAATCTAAGAGAGAGCTGCTGCCGAGCCAAGTGACTAAGGATGGGGTGCCGAACTCATGCATACCCTTTCCATCTCGTTTTGCAAAGTCTAAGAAGGACAAGTCCGATGAGGAAGTGTTGGAGATTTTCCGGAAAGTGGGAGTCAACATTCCTTTGTTGGAATGCATTAAGCAAGTGCTTAAGTTTGCTAAGTTTCTAAAGGAGTTATACACGGCAAGAAGGCATATGAGGGAGACTCGTGTGGTGACAATGAGCAAAACGGTGTCGGCCGTTATTCAAAGTAAGCTACCACCAAAGATGAAAGATCCGGGGAGTTTCAATGTGCCTTGTGTGATAGGCAATACTCGTTTCGAAGATGTGATGTTAGACTTGGGAGCTTCAATTAATGTCATGCCACTGAATGTGTACCAAACATTGAGTATAGGGCCTCTCAAGAAGGACAATGTCATTATTCAACTTGCGGATCGCTCAAGCAAGTATCCGGAGGACTATGTTGAAGATGTTCTCGTGCAAGTAAACCAACTCATCTTTCCCGCCGACTTCTATGTTATGGAGATGGAGGACACGCCGGTTAATAGCACGCAATTGCTACTTGGCCGGCCATTCATGAGGACAGCACGCACGAAGATTGACGTTGCCAAGGGCAACTTGACAATGGAATTTGATTGTGAGGTGATCAAGTTCAATGTTTTTGATGCCATGAAATACCCCATTGCCGATTTGAAGGAGTGTGGAGTTAATGATGTTTTGGAGGAGGTCGAGCAAGTTTTGTCGACCTCGCTCGACTCATAGCAACTAGCGATCGAGCAAGGGGACGGATTTGACAAAGAGGGAGAGCGAGTGACGGTAGAGGAGAAGGAAGCAATGGAGCCGTGCCTCCAAGAAGTGTGTGCCGAGCTAGAGGCTCGGCCCTATGCCAAGATTTTCGACTCGTTTTTGTCAATTCCTAGTACCACAACCAAATTTCAACCAAGTGTGGAAGATGCCCCAAAGTTAGAACTAAAAGAGCTCCCAAGTCACTTGAAGTATGTGTATCTTGGAGACGAGGACACTTTACCGGTTATTGTGTCTTCATCGCTTAATGAGAAGCAAGAAGAAAAATTGATTTGTATGCTAAAGAAGTACAAGACCGCTATAGGTTGGACCTTGGCGGATATCAAGGGAATAAGCCCTACAATGTGTGTTCATCGTATCTTGCTAGAAAAAGGTGCAAAGCCAACACGTGAGTGGCAAAGACGTCTCCACCCACCAATGATGAAAGACGTCAAAGACGAAATTATCAAGTTACTTGATTGTGGTGTCATTTATCCCATTTTAGATAGCAAGTGGATCTCACCCGTGCAAGTAATTCCCAAGAAGAGTGGTGTAACGGTTGTGAAGAATGAAAAGAATGAACTTGTACCACAAAAGCTAGTGACCGGCCACAAGATGTGTATCGACTATAGGAAGTTTAATGCAACGAGGAAGGATCACATGCCTTTGCCATTCATGGATTAAATGCTGGAGAGGCTAGCCGGCCACAAGTATTATTGTTTTCTTGATGGCTATAGTGGATACAACCAAATCGCCATACACCCGGATGATCAAGAGAAGACTACTTTCACATGTCCTTTTGGCACTTTTGCTTATAGAAGGATGCCATTCAGCCTATGTAATGCACCCGGTACATTTCAACGTTGTATGTACAACATCTTCTCTGACTTTCTTGAAAGTAAGATCGAGGTTTTCATGGATGATTTTAGCGTATATGGACGCAACTTCGACTCATGTTTGGAAAATTTGGAGGAGATACTTGAGAGGTGTGTAGAGACTAACCTTGTACTTAATTGGGAGAAGTGTCACTTCATAGTAAATCAAGGTATAGTTCTTGGCCATATGATATCCGAGAAGGGCATTGAAGTTGACAAAGCAAAGGTGGAATTAATTCAAAGCTTGTCGAGCCCTAAATGTGTTAAAGATGTGCGAAGCTTCCTTGGACATGCCAGTTTCTATCGACGATTTATCAAAGATTTTTCCAAGGATGCCAAGCCAATGAGTGAGCTACTACAAAAAGATGTGTCATTCGTGTGGAGTGAAGCATGTGAGCAAGCCTTCATTCGGCTAAAGGAGAAGTTGTGTACGGCGCCTATTCTTACTTCACCAAATTGGGAGTTGCCATTTGAGTTGATGTGTGATGTAAGTGACTATGCTATGGATGCCGTGCTTGGCCAACGAGTGGACAAGAAGCCACACGCCATTTACTATGCCACAAGGACTCTCAATGATGCTCAACTCAACTACACTACAGCGGAGAAAGAACTCTTGGCGGTAATTTTTGCTTTGGAAAAGTTTCGATCATACCTTTTGAATTCCAAAGTCATTGTTTATAGTGATCATGCAGCCTTGAGATATCTTATGACAAAGAAGGATGTCAAGCCAAGACTTATTCGTTAGATCCTTCTACTTCAAGAGTTTGACATCGAGATCAAAGACAAGAAGGGGGTAGAGAATGTGGTGGCCGACCATTTGAGTAGAATTATTAAGGAAGAGGATCAGCTCCCCCTATTGGAGAGTTTTCCGGATGAGCAACTATTTCGAATCAATGCAACAAGTGAACCTTGGTTTGCCAACATTGCAAACTATCTTGCAACTTGCCACTTTCTTCAAGACTTGCCGAGCCACCTAAAGTAGAGAATCAAAAAGCAAGCTCGACACTTCTTATGGGATGATCCATACCTATGGCGATAATGTGGGGACCAAGTTATTCGATGATGTGTTCCGGAAGATGAGCATCAATCCATCCTCACTTTTTGTCATAGTGAAGCTTGTGGTGGACACTTTGGTCCAAGGAAGACGCCATGGTGGGCCGTCAAGGCTTTCAACATGGACATCGATGAGGCCGGCCTTCATAGGAAACTTCAACTCACTGAACTCGAAGAAATACGCAATGAAGCCTATGATGCCGCTTGGATTTATAAGGAAAAGACTCGAGCTTACCATGATAAGATGATTCGAGGGAAGAAGTTTCAAGTTGGACAAAAAGTTCTCTTATTCAATGCACGAGTTAAACTTTTTCCGGGTAAGTTACGATCTCGTTGGTTTGGACCATTTATTGTTAAAAGAATTTTCCATCATGGTGCCATTGAGATCCAAAGTGAAGTGTCGGGAAATGCATTTAAAGTCAATGGGCACCGCTTAAAACCATACTATGAGCCCTTCATCAACCCCACAATTGAAGAGCAACTTGTGCGAGACACGCAGCCTGCAGCCTGCAGCCCAGCAACCTGCCTCAGCCCCACTGCCGCTTCATGCCGAGCCACAACAAATTGCCGAGACGGTTGCTGCAGCTACTGCCGATACGAGCGAAGGTCCTACTGCCGATACGGATACGCAGGAGCACCCGGACAGAAGCACCAATGTCGAGCGACAACCTAGTTCTCCTACTGCCGATACAGATGATTGGTGCAACGATCAACTGTTTGAGCTCCTCTTTGCCGAATTGAGCTACCTTGAAAGACGATGAACACATGCAATATCTAATGGTGAAAAGTCTAAGCAACGGATTATAAAAACAAAGTGCTACTTGGGAGGCAACCCAATTTGATCAAAGACAAGCAAATGAGCCATCACCGAGAGTTTGAAATTTCTAACCCTTCTCTTTTTCTTTGGTTTGTGATGATATGTTGGAATATGTTAGCCAATTGCATGCTGAGGAAATTCGTTGATATAGTTTTGTGCTTACATTGAGGGCAATGTAATTTTCTAAGTGTGGGGTGGGATAACGTATTCCGTTTATGTTTTCGTGTGTTTAGTTTAGAAAAGAAAATTCAGAAAATCGTAATACAAAAAAATAGAGTGTTTAAATTGTTGTTTTAGGATGCCCCTAAATTGTCAATAATGTTATTTCTCCTCTTTGCATACAGAGATGATGGTTGTGCATACTTTTAAAATTGTGAGTTTCATGAATTATGTGCATTAGTAGGAGCATATAGGACTTGTTGATTAATAAAGCATGCATGTTTTAGCTAGTTTGTTTCCATAATAACCTATGTGAGGTTTAGCGCCAATTGCTTTGTTCTTGAGTGCTTAAAAGATAAAAATTCGATAGACACATAGGAAGTATGAAACCTCATAATTCTTTGACTATTCGATGACTATATGCAATAGCTTTCTATGGACACTAGAATTGCTAGAACTTGTTCTTGTGATTATTGAAACTTGATAGTCATTAAAATTGCCTTGATTTTGAAAAGGATTGAAAACGTTATATTAGGAGCACCACCATTGCCAAATAAAGCATGTGCCCTATTTGTGCCCGTCGTGGGACTCCTTAGAAAACCCCTTTGAGCTTACATTGAGCCTTTTCTTTCATCACCCTCCTAAAAATTCTATGCTTAGAATAGTTATATCTTAACCCTTGTCCTCGCGAGACTTGGCAAAAGTTTGAAATCGATTTGGAGGTTTGATGTAGAGTGATGTCATGAAACAAGTGTGGGGTGGACTTAGCTAGAAATTGTGTGACAAATGTATATGCCGTGCCTCGCAAAAGTGAAAAATATGTAAACGGACAGAAAAGAAAAGAAAAGAAAAGAAAAGAAAAACATGAAGTCCGAAAGAAAAAGAAAAGAAGCTAGGGCACGGTTTTGATTGAAAAATTTGCTAAGTCGAAAAATGTTGTGAGCTTGGAGTTTAGTTTGTATTTGAAGGTCTAGCATTGTTAAATTTTGACTTTTGTCCATGATTATGATGTTTCGGGAAGTAAAGAATGAAGGAAGGGTCCAACAAGATAATATTCGACCCTTGGACTAGTGAAGCCATAAGGAGGAACAAGAATTGCCAAGTCTTGGTGACGTATCTAAGCACCACTTATCCTACAATTCCTACCTTATATAGCGAAGCCCCATATTTTTCCCCTATAACGTTTTCATGATTCTTGAGATGGCATACTTTGATTTGTGGAGATTTTCTCAAGAGTTGAGCATATGGTTTTGGTCCAATCGTGCATATAGTTGTCATATGAGGTTTTTCTTTTAAATTATATTCACTAAGTGCTTTCGTTTCTTTGACATATGCAAGTTACTCTTCGAAAGTCATTATCTTTCACTTGCATATACTCATGTGTGAATAGCCATGTTTCGAGTGAAAAGAAGAGAGTATGCCTAGTGAGGAGGATCGAATTAGCTTTACATGTTTACATGCTTATATATTGTTCTTATATGTTCATATTGATGTTACATGTTCATGAAACTTGGAATTTTCTTGCTTAGCATTCTCATGTATCAACTGGAAAGTTATGTGTACATACGAGCCTAAGACAAATCATTAGGGCAATAGTTTGTTTAGAGTCTTAGTTTTATTTAATTTTGCTAAGGGACTAGAAAATGATAAGTGTGGGGTAGTTGATAGGAGCACAATGTGCAACGATATTAATGTGTTATTATCCCTTATTTGTGCTTTGTTAGTCTATTTAGAGTAAGATAGAGTCATAATATAGTTTAGTATCATTTTGGAAAAGTTTTGGAAAAATGTGTTTAATTGTCAGAAAAATGACTAAGTATAGAAATCTGAGGAAATAATGCAAAATATGTCTTTTTCGTGATTTTGAGACTTGTGTTAAAATGACATAACCTTTTCCAAATTTTATGAAATTTGGTATGCATATATTTGGCAAACTAAAGTATATTGTGTCAAAATTTCAGATCAATTGGAGTTCCGGAAGTCACCCAAAAAATGGCTGCAACTTGGCAGTTTGAACAAAAATCAACAGGGACTACCAGGATTTTCCTGAGACTGTGTCCAGAATTTCGGAATTTCTGTACGACGAATCAGTTGGAACTAGTGGACGTGCCTTATATGGATGGAAAACCCTACGAGTCTAATTTATCTAGGATTTAGAATCGCATCAATCAGAACACTGAGGAGGGAGTTATGCCGGATTTACTGGAGCAAGGTCAATTCTGCCGAGAAAACTTAATTTTCCCGGTTGCAACAGTAAAACTCTCCTTTGGATTTTTGGAAGCATGGATCGGCTATAATGGACCTAAAGACTTGTTGGACATGTCCATGCCAACCTAATGCAGCTGATTGAAGTCCAAGATCAGAAGAAGAAGTCCAAGAAAGCAATACTTTTCCCACAAGGAAACCTAAAACCAACTTGGACAAGGAATTATCATTCCTTGGAGCTGCCGGCAAACCCTAGGCTGTTCCATATATATAGCCAATAAATTCTTCATAAAATGCATTTCATCTCAAGTACAAGTACTAGCCAAAAACTCTATCAAGTCTCACAAGCACCAAACACCAAATACTTAGCCAAAACCATCACCACCACCTGCCAAATCCCGTCCATCGTTTTAGCTTCTGCTGAGCAGCATCTCACCACTCCACCACGTCTTAAAGAGCTTCTCAAGGTTCTAAAAGTGTGATCCACTCCCCCTATGGCTTATGTATTTACTCTTGTTTGTGTGATTTATAAGAACTTGTTTCAATTCTTGGTTTTTGTTAAACTTTTGTATGAACCGATTTTGTTGAAGTTTATGTAAAGTAGTTTTGCAGTTTTAATTTATGGATTTCGTGTGTATGGATAATTAGGGCAATGGTATCTTGCATGTTTTAGGTTTGAAATTGGTTTGAAATCTAAGGTTTGGGACTTAAAAACCGAAACATTAGTATTGATCCAGTAAGTTCCAGGAATTTCCTAGGCACATCACTCGACTTCCAGAATTTCCCCAGAATAGCTCACTTGGAACTAGATGGCGTGAGTATGATGTGATAACCTGCTTTGCTTATTGGTGTTGGTAAGCAGTTTTTGAGTATAAGATAAGTCTTCTTTTGCTTTCATGTTTTGCTTATTGATGATTTATTTCTTTTGGTTTCCTGTTTGGCTTATTTTGGGTTTTGTTGCTGCAGGTGCTTAATTCGGTATTTGAGGGGAATGTCTGTAGATATGGTTTTGATCTTTCTCTCCTCTATATATAGCCATCTTTTACACAGAAAAATGGGTCACATTCCAAAGCAAAAATCTAGCCAAAGCTTTACCAAAAGTCTCCAAGAATCCTATAAAGAAACTACAAGCCGAAATCCCTACCTCCACCACCACAAAAGCCAGCCGAACCACCACCATCTCACCTTAAAATCCTGCCGACAGACCTACTGCCGAGCAGCCCCATCTCATCCACTATCCATTGGATCCACACGAGTCGAAGTCATCCAAGGTGTCTACAAAAGTGTGATCTACTCCCCACTTTCGGTTTTGTAATTCTTTCTTTGTAGTTATGTTAAACTTTGTCTATGAAGTTAGCATGTATTCTTGGTTTCAAACTTTATGTCTATGTATTGTTTGGATTGAAGTTTGGTTTTATAATTTACATGATCAATTCGTTTTCTTTATCTTTATTTGGCTTTTGGATGTAAGAATATGGATTGCATGCATGTTAAAGAGTAAGGTAAATATGTAATGAATTAGTAAGTAGGATTTTTGGCAAAACATGTGCTAATTTGATTTTAGGGTTTTCTTGACTTATTCTTTAAATTCATGTGCTTAAAGATTGGTGATCTATGTAATTGCAATACGTGGATTATTGATCTCATCAGCCGAAAATAATATAGATTAAGTAACTAACGAGTTATTTTGTTTGTGTTGTTTTCACAAGGGTTAGAGTGATTTAAAGAACATGCTTGTTTAATAAGAAGAGTGACGCCTTACTATATTAACTTGTTTCCAACTAAAAGACATTGTGCCTAATTGCTTTGCATATTTTATTTCAACGATAAGTGTTCTCAAATATGTTTAGTATAACTTTAGAGTTAGACGATAAGTTAATCTTGAAGTACTAGAGAGTCTTAATTAGTAAACCGATAAGGAGCTAATTGGGTTGGAGTTAAGTTGAGTCTAGAACGCTTTAGTACTTTGCCGTGAGTCCTATTTGCTTGTTTGTTATGTGTTTTGATTGTTTTTGTGTTAGTGCTTTGTGGAAGAATGTTGACCAAACTTGTAAATAGTAACTTAGGATTTAATTTTCAGCTTTTATTCCATGTAGTATTTTAGGGGCAGCCTATTGCTGCCGACCCTGGTCTTGTTTTAATTCTTTGTTTTTATTATGATTTTCGTGTAGCATATTTAGGGCTGCTTCAGGGCAGCCGACGCCTATACTCTCCCAAGTTATGATGATTCTTGATGTTTATATGTATATTTTATCTAACAATTTCATGTTTCAAGTACCCTTAATCCCTGGTTTAGAACGATCCCTACTTATGTCTATACTACTAACGATTGTAGGGTTATTATTGCTTGATGCTCGCTTAGGCGAGACTCTATCCAATTTTTGGCTAATCAATTAAGACTTCACAAGTACTTTAAGATTATCCTATAGATTAATCATAGAGCTATACTAGCCATATTTGAGAACTACTATAGATGAAAACAAACATAACAAGTAATTAAGCTCAAAGTCTTTTTAGTTGGAAACAAGTTAACATGCAAGGCGTCACTCTTCATATTAGATAAGTAAATTCTTTAAACTACTCTAGTCCTAGAGAAATAACACAAATCAAACCAACGACTCGTATAAAATTTGACTTATGTTAATTTCGGCCAAGTGAGATCAATGCCCCACACATTGCAATTGCATAGAACACCAACCTTTAAGGCACATGAATCTAAAGAATGAACCAAGAACGAATTTAAAACCAAATTAACATGCTTGCCGAAACCTAGACCTACAAATTTTACATATTTTACCATAGTTAGGTTGCCCTCGGCCACATCTATCTTTGTCCGTGCCGTTCTCATAAATGGTCGACCAAGTAGCAATTGCGTGCTATTGACCGGCGAATCCTCCATCTCAACCATATAAAAATCGGCGGGAAATATCAATTGGTTGACTTGCACAAGCACATCCTCCACATAACCCTCCGGATACTTACTTGAGCGATCCGCAAGTTGAATGATGCCATTGTCCTTCTTGAGGGGCCCTATACTCAACGTTTGGTACACATTGAGTGGCATGACATTGATCAACGCTCCCAAGTCTAACATCACATCCTCGAAACGAGTGTTTCCTATCACACAAGACACATTGAAGCTTCCCGGATCCTTCATCTTTGGTGGCAACTTCCTTTGAATAACGGCCAATACCGTCTCGCTCATAGTCACCACACGAGTCTCCCTCGTATGCCTTCTAGCCGTGCATAGCTCCTTAAGAAACTTGACATACTTTGATACTTGCTTAATGCACTCCAACAAAGGGATGTTGACTTGCACTTTCCGAAAGATCTCCAACACCTCCTCATCGGTTTTGTCCTTCTTCGACTTAGCAAAGCGAAAAGGGAATGGAATGCTTGAGGTCGACACCCCTCCCTTGCTTGCTTGGCTCGGCACTAACTCACTCTTTGATGTTGCGGGATCACGCTCAAGCTCGTTGCGCAGCCCATCTTTCTTCATCTCATTTCTGCCGGTTGCACTCTTTCTCTTGGCAGCATGCCTCTCGGCAGCTTGCTCACTCTCGGCAGCTTCCTTGCCGGCTGCAGCATGGCTGCTTCACTTGCTCTCATGGCTGCCGACAATTTCAGGTCCGGCAGCCCTTTCTTCATCTTCTGTGACATCAAAAGTTACTCGCTTCTTCTTTGGACTTGTTGGAGGTAACAACTCTCTTCCACTTCGAGTTTGAATCACCTTAGCATGCTCGTTCCTTGGATTGGGAATCGTATTGCTTGGCAACTTCCCTTACTCATTAAATCTTCCCATAAAGTCTACAACTTGGCCCATTTGAGTCTTGAGCTCACCAATGTCCTTTTGTTGGTTTTGTTGCCCCGCGAGCAACGCTTGAGTCGCACTAGACAAAGATTGAATCAAAGCTTCGTAATTGGGATTGCTCGGTGCGGTTTGGCCTTGGCTCGGCCCTCCTTGGTTGTGGCTCGGCATGGCTGCATAGTTTCCTTGGTTCGGCTGAAATGGTTGCCGAGGCACAAAGGGTGCCCTCGGCGCATATGGCGCTCCTCCTTCTCTCGGTTGCATAGGTGCCCTAAGCACGTTGTCATTGTTCGCCCATCGAAAGTTAGGGTGATCATTGAACCTCGGATTGAAGTTCCCAAACTGTTGGCCTCCTTGAAAGCCAATAGCATTGCACTCCTCTACTCCCTCATTCGATCCAAATTGAGGGTATTGTTCGGTCTCATGGCCCTCGGTGCATATTCCACATACCATGGCACGCTTCTTCATCAAATTACTCACCAAGTCGGTAAGCTTATCAACTTTCTCCTCTAACTTTGAGCTCAAAGACGTCTCATGTACTTTCTCATTCCTTTGCACATTGCTACGTGCCATGCCAAATTGTTGGTTGTTTAAGGCACGAACTTCCAACAAGCTTCTTGCCGCTCCGGCATTCAACTCCAAAAAGCTTCCTCCCGCGTCCGAGTCAAGAAACTCTCTCTCCATAACACGCAATCCCTCATAGAAATATTGCAACAAGAGCCCATCGCTAATGCCATGCGATGGACACAAAGATACTAGGGACTTGAACCTCTTATAGTAGTCGAAGAAAGTCTCATCTCCGGCTTGCTTCACGCTTGTAATTTGCTTCCTCAGATCAATGATGCGTGAAGCGGGAAAGTACTTGAGCAAAAACTCATCCATCATAGAGTTCCACGAAATGATGCGACCATTAGGCACCTCAAACAACCACTCCTTCGCTTGATCTTCCAATGAGAACGGAAAAGCCTTCATCTTGAAGTGTTGCAAATCGGTCCCTCGCGGACACATAGACTCCGTGGTGAAGTTAAACCACTGTAGATGCTTGTTAGGATCCTCACTTGGCATCCTATAAAATGATTTCAGCTTATAGAGGAATCCACTCCTCAATTCAATCTCTCCCGTCTTGTCAGCTTCCAAGGGAGGACAAGTGATATTAGAGGGAGCAACCCCAGCTCCAGCAACATGACCATTCTGTGATCGGATTGAAGTCATTCTCTCTTCTTCTTCAACTAACTAGGCAAAAGCTTCAAATTCTGGACTCTCGAGATCACACGATGACGAAACAATGGATGGAGAACTCGACAAAGTTGTTGCAGAACTAGGTAACGTTGGCAATGATGGTTCGGATGATGATGGAGACGACGGACTGTTTGGTACGGCCGGTGGCAACGGCACAAACAATGCAATTGCGAGCTCTTGGTTCAAACGTTGCAATCGGCCTTGATGATCTCGTGTCCAAGTATTAGATTCGGACATGCACTTTTCTGAAATTTGCAACGTTTAAAGTTAGAACATCGTAAAGAAATAGAAATACAAGAATATACATCATTACAAGCCACGGCATTGGCAATTACACAACATCTTTCAAACAATGGCAAACGATATATACAATCGGCAAAGTATCAATATATTCGGCAATAAAGAGCAAAAATCGAAACGTCCATGATCATGTAATCGCTAAGTCAAATTTCTTTTAAAAATTTATTCTAACTCTCGAAGTACGTGGAGCAGAGGAGATAACGGTGCAATGGACTGATACAGCCCCCGGTAGTATCATGCTTTACCCGATATACCTCAAGAGTTCGAACCACAAAAATATGTTTTTATTTTGAAGAAAATAGATCATATATGTCAAGTTATGTTCTAGCGTCTAAAGTGAGGTGATGCTTCGGCACAAGCTGTTCACTAGGTCGTGCGGATTTTACATTTCAAAGGTCATTAAGATCACGGAGGGCGAACCCGCTACAAGAACCAGGCAGGACTCGTTGTTGGTCACCACGGGGAGCGAACTCCCTATCGACTCACTCACCGAGAATGAACATCAGTCTGTGGGCCTTGAGATCCAGTTAAACAAACCTGAGAACCATATCAATGAAACTAACTTCCCCATACTTTGTAAAACAAACAACGGATCCCTAGCGGTCTACAAGTGTTGATCAAAACCGCCCTCAACCTCATAAAAATGGGTCTGCCAAGTTATCGCTCGTATGCGTGGGGGGGACGTATCCCACGTTTCCCAGTCTACATAAAAGACGGATCTAACATGGCATCATTCGTATGAAGGGTTTAGGTTAAGATCAACAAAAGAGGCTTCACCTACATGTTACACTTTAGAAACTACAATAAACTCAAACATACACAAAACTACTAACTTCCTAGAAATTTAACTAAGTAGTTACAAACATACATCAATATACATCATGCAACTTCCAAAATTTAAACTCTACATGCCGAAGCATATTTCTACTTTACAAAATCCCAAAATAAAACTAAAAATTAGAACTTTACAACTTTACAACAAAAATTTCCAGCAACATTATATACACAACAATAACATAAATCAAGCTTTTATAATCCCCGGCAACGGCGCCAAAAATTGATGAGCCGCCGAAGCGAACATCAAGCAATAATAACCCTACAATCGTTAGTAGTATAGAATAAGTAGGGATCGTTCTAGCCAGGGATTAAGGGTACCTGAAATATGAGATTGTTAGATAAAAACACATGTACAAATATACAAAATCACACATCAAAACGTCATAATGGGGGGTAATATAGGCGTCGGCAGTAAGGCTGCCTTTAAACACTAGACACAAAATAAATTTCTGAAAATAAATCCTAAGTCTAATATTTACAAGTGATCATCATCTCTCACAAAACATTTAGCACCAAAGACTCTTTAACATATAAACTCGCATGCAAGAAAGTAAGGAACAAGTATCAACATGTTTAGATTCGATTTTAGTTCCGACTACAACTTAGTTGTAAGACTTCTCAAGTTCTTAAGATCGACCTTTTGAGTATGGACCCTAGAATATATGTTAATCCTTTTGAGACTTAACAATTAATCGCAATAGTCTAAATCGGAGACATGCAAAACAAATAAGGATGTCAATCATCTTATTTTAAACATGCAAGTATCTAAAGTATTAAACCCTAAGTGAGCAACACAAATCAGAGCGACCTTTTGAGTATGGCAACGTTCGTAATTACTCTAGCTGATTAAACCTAGCACCTAGATCAATGTTCAAGACAACACTAAGTACCGATTTTCATGCCCAATCCTTAGATACTAACCAATTTCCAATCTAAAACATGCATCTATACCACTGCCCTAATTATCTAACACATGAATTTACAAGTTACATATTACAAATTAGCATGCAAAAATTCATTGTTCTTGTCGAAACCTAAACATAAATCTAAGCATCGATTCAAACAAGTCTCTAACATACAATTTATAAAACCAAAATCGATTCATACATAGACATATAAACCAACACCAAACATACACGAGAGTTTCATAGACAAAACTAAACATAACTAAACAAAAATTACAAAACCGAAGAAGGGAGTGGATCACACTTTGAGACACCTTGAGAGCTTCACGTCGTGTGGATCCGGCGAAATATGGAGACTGGGGTGAGGCTGCACGGCAGTGAGTTACGTCGGCAGTAGGTTATGGAGGCAGAAAGTCCAAGGTTTCAGCAAGGCAGAAACTTGGTTGAGGTGAGGTGGAGGTGGTTTTCGGTTTAGGTTTTTGTCTAGGATCTTTGGGGAATTTTGGTAGAGTTTAGGCCTTGTGTTTAAGCTTGAGATGAGATGATTTTCAGAATGATAAAGTGAGGCTATATATAGAGGAGAGGGGTGCCGGCTGCCCTAGTGCACAGGGAAATCAGAAAACCAAGTTGGTTAAGGATTTGAAACCTTCCTCTCATTGTCTAATTAGGTTTCTTTTTTCTGAATTTTTCTTCAAGGCTTGGGCTTCACAACTTCATGGACTTCTTGAATAACATTTGGACTTCATTAGGTAGGTTTTGATCCACCAAAAGTTGCCCCAAACCCGCCGGCATGCATTGCCGGCAGCCTTGCAGTCCGATCGGCACCATCTCCTGGCTTGACTAGGAGATGCACTTTTCTTCATCTTTTTTTCCTCCATTGCTTTAGCTTGGTGTCTTCCTCTTTCATTTCTTAATCTTGGACCATCTTCACATATGCATTTGTACACCATATGATCCATCGAAAACAGAAATTGCGAAAAGGAGGCAGTAGCATCCTGGAATCGGCAGAAACGACCTTGTTGTAGTAACTCTGGCATATCTCCCTCCTCGGAGCTCCGATTGATGCGATTCCAAGTCTCAGATAAACTAGACACACATAGCTACCTCCATATAAAACAGTTCGATCAAATTCCTTGTGAGTCGTCGGGAATGATTTTTCGAAGTTGGGACACAGTCCCAGGAAAATCCTGGAAGTCCTTGGATTGGTTTGCTCAAACTGCTGTTTTGCAGCCATCTTTTGGACGAATTCCCGAACTCCGATTGATCTGAAATTTTAACACAAGATTCCTCAGTATATGAGTAATATGCACACCAAATTTCATTAAATTCGGACAAGGATAGATCACTTTTTTACTCATCTCAGAATCACGAAAAGGACAACTTGCATTATTTTCCAGATTTCTCAAACTTAGTCATTTTTCGGATTCTAAAGCACATTTGATAAAAACTCTACCAAATTAACACTAACCTATATTATGACTCAATCTTAGATAAATAAGGGTTAAACAAAGCATAAACGAGGGCAAATACATATAATAACGTCGCACATTGTGCTCCTATCACCACACTTCATGGACTTCTCTTATGGATCAGCAACTCTTCTTGATGGATAATGGTCCATGGACACGCAGCAGCTAGGCTTCCTCATACAACCGGCAATACTTCTCCTAGGACCGGCAGGATTTCCTAAACGAACTAGGAGATTTCTTTCTTCCATATTTTTCACTTCTCTTTTGCTTGACTGAGTCCTCTAATCATTATTTAGCTTGAAAACTCCCATTTGATGCATTCGGATGCCACTTTGCTGCATGAACACAGAAAAGTGCAAAATTGGGCAATAAGTTGTTCTTCTCGGCAGGGCAGCAACCTTACTGTCTTGTGATGGGAATAACTCTCTCCTCAAGAAAGCTTTTGGTGCGATTCTAACTTTTATAGAAACTAGACTCATAGAGCTTTCCGTGCATATATGGAACGCCTTCTAGTTCCTCGTGATCCGTCCTGGAGAAATTCTAGAAGTTGAGTGATGTGCCCAAGAAAATACTGGAACTTCCTGGATCCGATTTTTCTTAACAATTATTGATAGCTTCTTTTGCTCTAATTTCTATAACTCCTTCCATTGCTTAATCATCAATATGTCTCCTGCATATAAGAGAAGAAAAATCTATCAAAATTATAGTCGAAGCTTTACAGATCCAATGAAACATCTCTAAGACTTCATAAATCGGCTTTTAACATTTTTCCACTTTTTTATCTATACTTAGCACGATTTTGATGTAACTCTACCAAAGATTCATGACTCTACTATATGACTCGATTCTACAACAATAAGGGTTAAACAAAGTATAAATGAAGGGTAAAACATATTAAGAACGTCGCATTTTATGCTCCTATCATCTTAGCGGCTTGGCCGCTCCCGTTTCCGAAAGCATACACCTTGTTTCCCCTGATCGACCTTAGACACCTTTTCTTTGAATTCCCGGTGAGTCGGTCAATGTGGACCCTACCGTGGATTACATTTATACTCCCGTGCACCTCAATCCGCCTAGGGATTCGAGTTTGTATAGTCCCCACACTCCGGGTTTCCTATTTATTCTACCGTAATTTTCCAGCCCGGACTTGCCCGTCCACCGCCGCCCTTAGGGCATGGCAGTCGTTAGTCTTGTGGGATGCCTCGTCATGGTAGGAGCAATATTTGCCAGACTGCTCCTGGGTAAGATATCCCTTCGGGTGCCTCCTCACCTCCGGCGGGGCGATGGCTTCCCTATTTTCATTGAGAATGCTTTCGTAGGAGGAAGTCAGCGCGGTCGACTTTTCATGCCGCTCCCCCGGCATAATAGCCAGGGGTCGCTCGCGCCGCTCTGCTGGCATAATAGCCAGCGGTCGTTCCGTGAGGTAAGGCGCAGGCCTATCTCCTTCCGATGGGCTCCCGACGTAGTCCCTCGTTGTCTGCCTGCATGCAGTTAAAGAGGACAGTCGACGTTTGGGCCCCTTTGGCCCTAAGGATAAACCGGCTAACAAACTTATATGTCAGTCGTTCGAACGATTCTATTGAGTTCGCAGGCAACTCGTAGAACCACCCCAACGCCTCCCCTGAGAGCGTTTCTTAGAATATGTTGCAGCAGGTGGCATCACAGTAACCTTTAGCGCCTGTCTGCGATCTTAAGCTGTCCAGGTGCTGGAACGGGCACCCTGTCCCGGTGTACAATAGCTTCAGCGACTTTCGCATGTTGGCTCTCCCAGACTCCAATACCTGGTGGGAGAATGGTCTGGCCCGCTCGCTAAAGCGCGCATTCACGGGCGGTCTTGCTGCCTTCCTCTCGTTGGCCTTTATACGTGCCTTCATGTCTGCCACCGAGGTGGACAGCATTTGGAGTGTCGGGATGGTTGAACCGGCCTCCTCGTCCGATGATACACTTGCTTGATGTGGGGGCGGGGGGTTCCGGAGTTCCTCATGGTCTCCGGGAAGAGCACTATCGGTATGTGCACGATCTTTCTCCTCCCTGTCGGTTGTCCCACCTCCAGGTGCGGGAATTCAACGCCTTCCCTTGGTACTTCCAGTGCTTTCGCTAGCGCGACGTTCTGCTGCTGCCCTTTCTCCAAGGCCGCCAACAGCGTGGCGTTTACTGCTTCCATTTTCTGGTACCGGGCTTCCGCCCTCATACGGTCCTGATTTCCCCCTTCTCGCAACCGCGCGACTTCCGCGACAGATGGCTTTATTCACAACGGGGGCCCGCCGAGTCCAGCGTACTTCTTCCGGTCTCCCCTCACCGGTTTCTAGCCCCGACCTTCCGACCATACTTATTCGAACGTGACTTTTATGCGAACTCTTCCCACAGACTGCACAAATTATTTATGTCAGAAGCCGTAGAATCACAGAGATCAGTGGATCTTGATGTGATTCCTTCCTGTAAATCCTGCTAACTAAGGGAATATCGGGCGGGCCGGTCTATTCCGCTCCGATGCTTAAGTCAGTATAGATGGGATAAACTAATAACTTAAGCGGGAATGAGTAGTTGAAGTATTGATTACTTATTAATGAGGGTAGTTGGGACTCATATATAGGCTGCCGGGTATGGGGGACTAGCCTCACCCTTCGATGTGTGACTGGCCCCCTTCTGCACATATTGCTGAACTGTTCCGGCCCCTGCTTGGGGAGCTGCCATCCCCTGTTCTCGGGCCCCGATCACAAGTAAGATGTGCCCGGACACGGGACCAGGTGTCGATGCTTTGTACCCAGGCCCTGGGCCGGGTCCAGGAGTGCTGGCTGTGGGTCTGGGGGCCTGGGTAGCCTCTCTATGGCTACTGTCACGGGGTCAGGGACCTGGACAAGGGAATTGCAGAATCGGCTTTCAAGTAGGGTCTCCGGCCCGGGAAGTTTTCGTATGCTGTGCGGGTGGAGCTCCCGCATGGTTACGATGAACTAATGGCGATTGCTATCAAGCACGCCCAGGCGGACCACGAAACTTATGGGAGTCGCCAGCACAAGAGAAGGCAGGAGCAGCCGGTGCCTGCCCGGCAGGAAGTCAGACACTGGAAGCAGGGCCACGACAGAGGAGCTTCGTTCGACAGAAAGCCTAGGAGTTGGGGGAACCAGCAGCACCGGCGGGACAATTTTGACACCCCCCAACGAGTTGGAAAGCCCTCGTCCTACCAGAAAACTCGCCCCCTAGCAATCATGCCAGCAGGACGACAAGAGTTATTCTCCACCTTAACCTCTTCTTACGAGGATATCCTGTATGAGAACGGGAACAACATCCCTCCGCCGCCGAAGAGAAAGCACCCAGAAGGGAACTTGAGCAGGGCGCAGACCGGTAAATACTGCACCACCCACGATGAAGCCACACACGACACAAATGGCTGCCTTGCCTTGAAAACAACAATAGAGGGACTAGTCCGAAACGACAACTTGCAATGGTATCAAAGAGAACCCGGCATGTAGGCACTGCGCGGGACCGTGACTTCTATCCCGAGACGCCAAGGCTCGTATGACCGGTCGAAATCTTAAACCACCCACTCAAACCCGGCGCCTCCCCCAGTTCAAACCCGTAAAGAAGCTCAGCGGTCCAACAACTTATCAGCCCGAGAATAAAATGCTAATTTTTCCAACACAATTAGCTAGGCATTACAACCGGTTCGACCGGTGTAATTTCAAGAGTCGTCTATTCCAACTTTGTTTCCAAGTAAATGCAAAGGGCAAATCATTGGTAAACATGCATACCACAGGCTCAGGCAAAATGTCCCTTCATTAAAACTCAAGGCAATGTTTACAGGGGACTATGACACCGGCAAGCAACCCGGTGGGAGAGAAAAAAAAAACAACAAAAAAAAGTATGGAGTATGGAGTCTGCTAAGGCACTTCCCCCTGCTCCCCCCTCTTCAGCAGCCGCTCCTTCAGCAGCCATTCCACCCGCTGCGTCGTCCACGGCAGGATCGGTTTCTCCCTCCGAGTACTCTTCCGCATTAGCCTGCGACAGCGGTATTTTTGAGGAATCGAGATAGCCCTTAGCCTTCCAGTCATCAAAGGCGTCAGCTATCCCAGCCTCCAGGGCCCGTTCCAGCAGACCAAGAAGCTCATCACTTTGCTAATACTTCTTAACAGCCCGCTAGTACAGCTCTGGGTCATTCTCATCGATCGCCTCGCCGACAGAAGCGGAGGCCGTCGCCACCTGCCGCTAGAGCTCCTCGACCTTGGCCTCCAGCTTGTCCCGCTCGTCCTTCAGGCCCTTCTTCTCCTCTTCAAAAACCTCGACTTGGGCCTCCAGCTTGGCCACCTGCTTCCTGGCCCTCTCCTCCAACCGGGCCTTCTCCCGTTGGAGCTTGGATTTCTCCACCTCCAAGAGGTCCCCGGGCGCTTGTCAACGCCGCCACCTGCTTCTTCAGCTCCGGCAACTCTTCACTTGCATCTAACTGATACAAGTTGTACAACAACTACAGTTCGACAGGCACCGGTTAGCAAGCTAAGAAGAACAAAATAATGATTGGACGAATACCAGTGGCAGACTATCCTTACCTGGATGGCCATCTCCTTGTTTTTCCGCCGGTGCTCCTCCGGCCGGCCTTCCAGAGCCCCAGTCTTATCCAGCTCCATGCCCCTCATATCCAAAAGCATGCTCCGGACGAACGGCTCGTCAGGAAAGCCGTCCTTCGGTCCCAGCTCCGAAGCAGGAGTCTTCTCCACCATTGACGCACCTGTACCCGGAGCGGAAGAGCTCGAGGTCACGGGAACCTTGCCCTGGGTGGTAGTGGTGCCACCACTCGTCAGCTTTAGCAGCTTGGCCAAGCTCTCACCAACTGACCGGCCGACAAAGGTAATAAGCGCGGAGGCCGGTAGCTCCCGAACCCCCTCCTATTTTCACCCAGATCAACCTGCAAGGAAGAAGATCGGGCGGCAGACAAAGGGGGCTTGGTTACAATAGGCACCGGTCCGAGTCGCCGGGGGATCTTTGCAGCACCACCCGGGGGCTTGGACAGCCCACCAGGAGTCTTCCCCAATCCAGACGCCACCATGCGTCCCGCAGCAGGAGTCTTTACGCATTTTAAGGCGTAATTCTTGTCCGCAACATCCATGGCCACGGGTTCCTCTTGTATGGTTAACTCGCTGGTTTCCCGGTTAACCGTGGCCCACGCTGCAGCGTCTCCTTTCTACTGTAGTTTGGAGACAAGATCCTGATTGTCCACGGACAGCGTCTCGTGGGGTTCAATGGCCGTCTGGGAAGATACACCTACAGAACACCAACCAAAGTGGTTAGACAAAGTACCAACTTACTCAACGGGAACATGCACAATCAATCTACATCCCACCACCCACCGGGATTCCCCCCCCCCAGGCAACACAGTTCCAACACCTCTCACCGGATGAAGTTCTAAGAACTCCGCTCCAGGTCGAACCAGCACCCAAATACCCGGGCGATTCTATCCCTCTCCAGGTCAGACAGCTCGTACGACTAATCGCCGATCGGTTGATAGGCCCCGGGAACGCGGTAATTCCTACTCCTCTTCTGCCAATTCCCACCCCCCCCAGCCATCACCACCTTCTTCCTCCAATTATTGTTGAGAAAAGAGGGCAGGCGGGTTATCACCGGCTTATAGTCCCTGGCGGAAAAACTCACACACCTCTTGGCTTTACTCTTCTTCGAGTACATCAGCCTGTACAGGGTCCAGAACTCGTGCACTGTTGGGAAGCTCATATCACACAGCCAATAGAGACAGCCTAGACTCAGTAGTTGCCTCCACTGGTTCCCAGGGAGCTGCGCCGGTGATATCTGAATGGCACTTAGCACGTACTGCACAAAGTTTGGCAGCGGGAGAGAGAACCCATGCCGGAACTGGTCCTCATGAATAGCAACCCAGCCTTCCTCTGGGTTGCAGGCCGACTCCCCGGCATACAGAGGCCGGAGATCTACCTCTCCGGAAATACTCCACCTTACCCGAAAAGCGGCAATCTCCCCAGGACTTAAAGAGCGCTCAGGCTCATCACAGACTATGGTCCTATTCTCGTCCAGAAGTGTGTAGCGCGTCCCGCCTGCGGGGTGGATAGTGCCCAAGGACACTCCAAAGAGAGCATCCTCCTGTCCTAGAGACCCAGACGATGACGCCTCGCCAGTCGAACGGGCGACAGCATCTGGCCCCGGGGACGAGGAGGCAAGCCAGTCCTCCATCCTCTCTTGGTCGTCCGTCAACGGTCGCCTGGCGGCCAGTGCGGAGGTTTCACTGGAGCTCCTAGAATCCATGTAACCTAGGGGAAAGAAAAAAAAATTATTACCCTATGGCCGGTCAGCAGTACAACCTAAACAATGGCCACGGGGCAGCACGAAGCATGTAATGCCTCAGCGCAGCCCCACAGCGACCACTGAGCTTATTATCCGAAAACTGCCAGATTTCGCTGAGATTCGGTACCAGCGGAGTCCCATCCAACGGGCAAACCAAGATACAACCAGGTGCCAATCGGATCAACCCATAGACAAGACAAAAAGAAGTTTCAGAATCTCAAGGGCAGAATTCATCGATTGATATACACGATGATGGAAACTCAACAGCTGGAAAACACTGCGCAATTGTGTTGAGCACGCTAAACAGGAGAACAGTTCTCAGCCAAAAGTAAAATGCACGAAGCGGCAGGGGTTTATATACAGGTCCAGCATCCTGAGTGCCCCTTGAATTTCCCCCTAAACTACTCAGTAGGGCAAGTAAAACACCCGCGAATCCGGGCCATCCATCCCTGACCGTCCCCTAGCGGCACGTGTTCCAGTATTGGTAACTTCTCAGGCCATCACAACTGATGGGACTGATGGAATACCCCCTTCAATGCATGTCAGACACTTGCCTCGCATGCAAAGGGTAGTTGAAATAGCAGCGGACAAAATCGAACCATCCCGCCCGAAGCCTATTCCAACTTAAGGCTGAAATATTCCAACAGTACGGGACATTCTAACATTTATTCCATCAGTACGAGGCATTCTACCTATTGAACTTATTCCACCTTTACAGCCAGCGGCAACGGCAACGGCTAAAATCGGGAGATTTGATCCTCTCGTACAGGACGATTCTTCCAGCAGGCTAAAAACCCTGCACTTGTTTTATCTCGCTGCTGGGCGGTTGACTGCAGCCAAGAAACAACGGCTAGGTATCCCACCGGGAGAACTCTTCCTCTAACACAGGAGACTTCTTCCCGTAGGCTAAAAACCCTGCAGGAATATTATGTACAGCCTACGCTATTCCAACTGTAGTACCTGCTCCAACTAAACTCTATCCTATTCGCATATACATCTAGCTTGAACCATTGGCTGCGGAATTCCACCGGCCAGGTCCATACTTGCTTAACGCTCACTCCTACGGAATAACCGGTTGTACGAACCGAGACATTCCTACGGACAGGCTTTACGACTTACGGGCTCCAAGTACCACCGGGCTTTTGCTCCTCTTATACAGGACAACTCTTCTCGCAGGCTAAAAACTTTGCACATACCTCATGCCTGTAACACACAGGCTGAGAAGCGATCGGGGATGCTGGCCAATATGAACACAGGGCCGCTTCATCCCACCGGGAGACTTGCTCCTCTAATACAGGACAACTCTTCCCGTATCACTACCAGATCTGAGGGAATAGCCGACGAAATTTTTTTCGTCGGCTATACCTTCTACCGACGAAATTTTCGTCGGCTATAAGTCGTCGGAAAAACCCCGTCGGTAATACAATGGCCGACAAAAAAAACCAATTCGTCGGCTATAGTAGAGTATGGCCGACGAATTTACCGACGAAAATATTTTTTGTCGGCCAAACCTGGGAGAAATTGCCGACAATTTTTGTCGGGTATTTTCGAGTATGGCCGACGAAATTCATTAAGTATAGCCGACGAATTCATAAATTTTCGTCGGCTATTTCTTCGAAATATATTACTATTTTAATAGGTATTAATTAGTTATAGCCGACGAAATTTGTAAAATTCGTCGGCTATAGAGATTATAGCCGACGAAATAATGCCAAAATCGTCGGCTATAACTGCATTTTGGGCAAAAAAAAAATACCGGATCGGAGGAGGAGAAGGAGGAGGAGGAGGAGGAGGAGGGAAAGGAGGAGGCCGGAGGAGGAAGAGGGGAAGGAGGAGGAGGAGGAGAAGGAGGAGGCCAGAGGAGGGGAAGGAGGAGGAGGGGAAGGAGGAGGAGGAGGAGGCCGGAGGAGAGAAAAAAGGCGGGAGGAATCGATTTAAAAGATTTAGAAGGAGAATAGCCGACGATTTAAAAGATTTCGTCGGCTATACTTAGAGAATAGCCGACGATTTAATATATTTCGTCGGCTATACTTTGGAAAATCAACAGCCGTCGGATCTGAGCCATCCAACGGCGGACAATAAAAAGGCGCGGATCAAGAGTTTAGCCGACGAAATACAATGTTTCGTCGGCTATTCTATGAAAAAATACTAAACTGCCGTTTTGAGGTCCTAAACGAACTCGAAAGCCCGAAAAAGCCCAGACATCGTGGCCAAGCCACGAGTTTGATTCCTGGCGTCGTTCCCTTTCCGGAATGGTATCACAATCATCATTCGGACGCCAAATCTACAGTAAACCGGGTTTTGACTTATTTCATTATTTCAGCACACGGATTTTATCGGAATCTTGTCATTTTTCAACCGTAGACGTATTACATTATTTCGGTCATATCTTATTTGACGACATATTTGCATTTGAAGAGTGTACGTATAGTAACTATTTGAAACTATACATTCACTTAAACACTTAGTAAACAAGTTAAGGAACATTAGTGCATATGTTCCGATTTTGAATCTAAAAGTTTGGAAAATCTATTCCAACCGTCAGATATCACCGTTTAGATTAAATACATGTATGAAAAAAAATCCAACTACATCTGACAACGTTAAAGGCTCGATCGGGACGGTCAACCAGGTGAGTCAACCCTTTAAACGCTTAGAAATGGTAATTGGCCTGTCTAAATGACGTTTTTTTGCCTGACCTTCAACAGATAATAGTTTCAAATCGATGAGACGCAACTAATAGTATAAAAATTTTCGTCAAAATATTTACCGATCGTCAGGCTACCCATAGGAAAACGGAAGTAAAAAACAGTTAACCGCAACATTCGGCACACAGATTTTGTCGGAATCTTGTCATTTTTCAACCGTAGACGTATTTCATTATTTCGGTCATATCTTATTTCACGACACATTTGCATTTGAAGGACGAAGCAATGGTTTGTCGATAGTGATAGAAAATGGAAGTTGTTCTTTTTTTTTTTTTTAATCATAGCCGACGAAATCAAACCTAGTACTCGTCGGCCATACTTCCAAAAATTTTCGTCGGCTAAAGTTTCAGAGAAAGGCCGACGAAAATTCAAATCGTCGCCCAAAATATGGATATAGCCGACGATTTTTTTTTTTACCAACGAAAAAAAAAATCGTCGGCCATTCTAGGGGAATAGCCGACGATTTTTTTTTTTAGCGACGAAAATTTTATTTCGTCGGCCTTTTTTTTTATTTCGTCGGGAAAAGCCTTTTTTCTGGTAGTGTATGCTAAAAACCTTGCAGATACCTCATGCCTGTAAGTACATAGGCTGAGAAGCGATCGGGGATGTCGGCCAATACGAACACAGGGTCGCTCAACCCCACCAGGAGATTTGATCCTCTCATACAGGACAAATCTTCCCGCAGGCTAACAACCCTACACAGAGTCCACGCCTGCAGGAACAAAGGCAGTCATACAACACCCCACCGGGAACTCCTCTTTCCCGCTGGTACAAAGTTACCTCATCAAGACAACTCCATTTAAGGCACCCACTAACCTTTGTGGCTACCTTTCTCACTTGGGGGACTCGTTCCACCCATGCGCTATATTCACCCGGTTTTCCCAGGACATAGCATGACACGGCGGATTTCAACGCCACATTATCATCATCTCATGAACTACATCTTGTACCCGTATGCAACTATCACCATGAACATCATAACCATGCACTCATCACATTATGCATCATCTTAACAGGTTTATCTGAACGTCCGGCCAAGCCCAATCTTAAACGCGGACTTGGGGGGCTAGGGCACCGTTGGGTTATTATCCCATCGGGTCTACGGGCCTGTAAAGCAAGACAGATTTTAGTCCCCATTTAAGATGGCACTTGACCGGGAACTTTGGGGACTTGTTGACAGTAGCCATAGAGAGGCTACCCAGGCCCCCAAACCCGCAGCCAGCAAAGCATGGACACCTGATCCCGCGCACAGGCATGTCTTACTTGTGATCAGGGCCCGGGAACAGAGGATGGTAGCTCCCCAAGCGGGGGCCGAAACAATCTAGCAATATGTGCAGAAGGGGGCCAGTCCCACATCGAAGGGTGAGGCCAGTCCTCATACCCGGCAGCCTATATATGAGTCTCAACTACCCTCATTAACAGGTAATCAATACTTCAACTACTCATTCCCGCTTAAGTTATCAGTTTATCCCCTCTATACTGACTTAAGAATCGGAGCGGAATAGACCGGCCCGCCCGGTATTCCCTTAGTTAGCAGGATTTGCAGGAAGGAATCACACCAAGATCCACCGGTCTCTGTGAGTCTACGGATTCAGACAGAAACAAACAGTATTATGAGTAATCTTAATAGCAGCTTTATTATCACAATAGAGCGGCATAGCCTTTTTCTACTTGAACCCCAAGTCTTTTAGTTTGTTTCTCAACCACAACATCTCACACAAACCTCGAGCCATTCCTCTATACTCTGCTTATGCACTAGAACGAGCCACGACCTTCTGTTTCTTGTTCTTCCAAGTAACCAAATTACCACCAACAAATGTAAAGTAGCCCGAAGTAGACCTGGGATCTGTGATATTACTTGCCCAGTCTGTATCTGTATAACCAAAGACATCCAAATGACCATTTTGAGAAAATACCAATCCCTTTCCAGGAGTGGACTTCAAATACTGTAAGATACGAAACACATCATCCATATGAGTCTCACTGGGATTGTGCATAAACTGGCTCATCACACTAACTGCATAGGCCAAATCAGGTCTAGTGTGAGATAAATAAACCAACCGACCAACTAACTATTGATACCTTGCTTTATTTGTGGGAACCTGATCCAAATACTCTGTTAATAGATGATTCTGCTCGGTAGGAGTATCAGCAGGCTTACTATCAAGCATATATGTTTCTGCCAATAAATTCAGAACATATTTTCTCTAACTCAACACAATACAATCCTTCCCACGAGCAACTTCAATTCCCAGGAAATACTTTAAACTCTCTTAATCTTTCATCTCAAACTCAGATGACAACTGACTTTGTAACTTCTGAATCTCCTCAAAGTCATCACCAATCACAACCATATCATCAACATAAATAATTAAAGCAGTAAATTTACCACCTCGATGTTTAAGAAACAATCTGTGATCCGAATTGCTCTGTCGATACCTAATTTGTCTCATGAACTTGGTGAATCTCCCAAACCAAGCTCGAGGAGACTGTTTTAAACCGTGGAGTGACTTCTTCAATTTACACACCACTCTTTCTCCACTAGAGACACTATATCTAGGAGGTAAATCCATATAAACCTCCTCATACAAGTCACCATGCAGGAATGCTTTCTTAACTCAAATTGTTTCAAAAGCCAATCAAGATTAGCAGCTAACGAAAGAAGTACTCGAATTGTGTTAATTTCTGCCACCGCCGCAAAAGTCTTATCGTAATCCACCCCATACTTCTGAGTGTAGCCCTTAGCCACTAATCTCGCCTTGTACCTGTCTACTGATCTATTTGAATTTTGCTTCACAGTATACACCCACCGACAACCAATTGTTTTCTTTCCTGGTGGTAATGACACTAACTCTCATGTATAATTTTTCTCAATAGCATTCATTTCAACTGTCATCGCCTGCATCCACTTCTCATCCTTCATCGCATCATATACTTTACTAGGTACAGATAAAGAAGATAATTGATTCACAAAGGCAACGTATGGCTGGTTTAGACAATCTATGGGTCGACACATAATTAGCAACAAGATATTTGACTTTTGTATTTAGAGTAGGTTCATAATGGATAAGAGAACTCGGCGACCACAAGAGCTTCTAAAGACCAAAAGATTCTTGACGAGAAAAGAACTCTTACTAACCAAAAAAAATAAAAAATGAATTCGCAGCGGAAAGGAACCAAGTCTCAATGGATCTCGGCTCTGATACCAAGTCAAAAATAAATAATATGAATTTCGGATACATTCATCTTCTTCCAGAATGGGGAATATATATATAAGACAAATCTTAACCTACTAGGAAACTAATTATAACTAAATATTATACAATAATCATAATTCCTAATACAACACGGCATGACTCACGCCAACAGTCCCCACCACCATCGACTCCCTGAGGCTATCAGACCACCGACCAGTGGTCAAATATTCCTCGTTTGTGTCGCTGAAATAAGCCTTAGGAAAAAAAAAAGTTGTTCGATCTTTTCCTGCATTTGGGAATATACTTGAAAATGAAAAACTTTCTTGATGGAAGGGAAACTAAGGAGGAAAGTGTTTCCTTCCAAAATCAAATGGAACTAGTTTCTCTCATTATTTGATTACATTTATTACTCACACTACCAGAAAAGGGGTTATAGCCGACGATATGGGAAAAAACGGCCGACGAAATAGTACCTCGTCGGCTATAACCCCTTATAGCCGACGAATTACTATTTCGTCGGCCACATCGTCGGCTATAATATTATAGCCGACGACGGCCAACAACTCGTCGGCTATAGTTATAGCCGACGAAACGTTTTTGGTTATAGCCGACGAGAATGGTATTCGTCGGCTATAAGAGTTATAGCCGACGAAAAGTTTTTTGTTATAGCCGACGAGGAGGGTATTCGTCGGCTATAACTCTTATATCAGATCGACCTTCTGCAGCAGGGAGCTAATTCGTCGATGAAATCGTCCAAAACGCTCTGAAATCGTCCAAAACCTCGGCCATAAGCTTGAAAGGTACGTATATTGCTGTGTGTGTTGATTTACTTGGTTATATGCAGAGGTGTGTTAATTTAGAGTTTAATTAGAATAAATGTGTGATTAATTTGATATATATATATATATATGTGTTGAGATGAGATTATTAATGGGTTGATATATATGTTGTATTGGTTAGATAGAATTGAAGTTTTGTTGAAGATTAGTGATTGATTGTTGATTTATAGGTGATTTTAGATGAATTTGATGAAAAAATGTATATATATATTAATTAATTTAATTGTAATTAAAAATATATTGTTGGTATATATAAAAAATACATTGTGTTTAATTAATTAGGGAGATTGACGATGTTTTAATTAATTTAGGGATGCATGTGTGTATATATATATATGTGTGTGTGTAATGATGAATTTTTTAATTAATTAGTACGTGCGTACGTACGTAGTACGTGCGTACGTACGTAGTACGTGCATATATACATATCTATATATAGCTATATTTATTTCTTGAATTTACAGGATGGACAAGAGTTGGATTACCCTTGGAAGATAGGATCAGGCGTATCATGATGGAGTTAGGAGTTTCCTGGATTTTGTGATGGCTAACTGTGGAGACACTACACTTCATTATTGTCCGTGTAAAAAGTGCAAGTGTGCCACCCCACGACACCGGTTTTCCATAGAGACAGTGGAGCAACACCTGGCTAGATATGGATTTTGGGTCCTATACACTAATTGGATTTATCACGGTGAACCAGAGTTTGCGGGTCGTCATGATCATGGACAATTTGCCGAGAGAGGGAGTTCCTCCAATGATCCAACAACGAACTGGATCAACGATATGTTTCCTCGTGAGAGCGGTGTCTTTGAGGAAGCACCAGATGTGCAACTCCCACCTCCGGAGATGGAGTGTTTCCCTGATATTGAGCCACTCGAGCCATTACCCCGATCTCCGGTCAACACAAGTGGTATGGAAAAGTACAACAACCTGATCGCATTGCAACAGACTCCGTTGTACCCCGGATGCAGTAAGACTGTCCTTGAATCTGTCATGGGAGTGATGAAGATCAAAACGGAGAACAAAGGCACTGTCAAATCGGTTGATGATTGGCTTCGGCTATGGGGTGGGGCGATGCCCCCCGGACATCGGCTTCCTACCAGTCATCATAAGGTGCGACATATCCTTAAAGATCTCGGCCTTTCCTACATCAAGATTCATGCATGCAGATACGATTGCGTTCTGTTTTACGGGGAAGGACTTGCAGATCTTGAATACTGCCCATTATGCAATACAGAGCGGTATAAGTTCACTCCTAAAGGGAACAAGAAAGCTGTGAAGATACTTCGGTACTTCCCGCTGATTGATAGGCTTGAGCGGTTGTTCATGTGTGCTTTCACGGCCGAAGCTATGAGATGGTGGGCTGAGAGGAATGTGCCTGACGATGACACCCTTAGACATCCCGCCGATGGAGAGGCTTGGAAGAAGAACGTGTTGGAGTTTCCTGAATTTGCATCAGAGGTTCGAAATGTTTGGCTAGGGCTATCATCCGACGGTTTCAACCCTTTTGGCAAGAAAGAGCTTCAGTACAGTGTGTGGCCAGTTATTTTGATTCCGTACAACTTTCCACCGTGGATGTGCATGAAGAAGGAATATAACATGCTCACATTGTTGATTCCAGGCCCAGGTTATCCGGGAAAGTGTCTCGATGTGTATTTGAGACCCGTAATTGAGGAGCTTCGGTACTTGAGTCTGAACGGCCACCTGGTCTACGACCGGTTCAAAAATGAGATGTTCCGGATGCATGCCATGCTTGTTGGCACGATCAGTGACTTTCCTGGGAGGGGTATGTTGTCGGGCAGCGTCACCAGGGGTTACAGGGCTTGTTCAGAGTGCATGACTGTTGATTGCTCCAGTCCTCATTGCAGCAAGATTGTGCATATGCGTCACCGTCGTTGGCTTCCGCATGACCATCCATTTAGGGACGATGCACAGGCTTTTGATGGGACTGAAGAAAGGGGCTGGGCACCGGAGCAATGGACAGGGGAGGAAATATTGGCAGTGTGGAATGAGTATGACTTTGGTCCGCTTAGCAATCATCCCGATGTGTTGCGCACGATTCCAGAGAGGCCGGATCGGTATAGGTTCTGGTCACACAAGAGCATCTTATGGGAACTTCCTTATTGGGCCAGGTTGGCTACCAGATACTACCTGGATGTCATGCATATAGAGAAGAACGTGGGTGAAGCCGTGGTTGGCACAGTTTTGAATTGGGAGAAGAAAACAAAAGACACCCCCAAGGCACGCGTTGATCTGAGAAATATGGGACTGCGGGACCATTTGTGGTTGAGAGAGGGCAGGAGCAAAATGCCCCAAGCTCCTTACACCGTCACCAGGGACCAGAAACATGAAATCTTTGGATGGCTGAGTAATGTCAGGTAACTTTTTATTAGGCATGTATTCCCTAAAGAATCTATCTGTTGTTGGACGACTATATATGCATGAAATCTAATTGTTGTTAATGGCTATGCAGGTATCCTTATGGCTATGCGGGTAACATAAGCAAGTGTGTTAACTACCGAGACAACAAGATGTACGGATTGAAGAGTCACGACTGCCATGTACTGCTTCAACGCCTCTTCCCTATTTTCATTCGAGCGTACTTGGAGGATGAAGTGGTTGAGCCGTTGGTGGCGTTGTCAAGATTCTTCCAGAAGTTATGCGCTAGAGAAGTTAGAAAATCAGACCTCATGAGAATGCATGAGGAAATCGTTTTTATCTTGTGCAAGTTCGAGAGGATATTTCCCCCAAACTTCTTTGACATCATGCCTCACCTGATGATCCATCTTCCCCAACAATTGTTGCTTACCGGTCCCGTACACTACACTTGGATGTATCCCATCGAAAGGTACATGTTATTCATAAATTTGATTTATACATGTTTTTAAATAAAAGTTGCATGCTCTTAACATGCACTTGTTAACCTTGCAGACAACTTGGAGACTACAAGAAATATGTGAACAATAAATCTGCGCCTGAGGGGTGTATTGCTGAAGCTTACATTGCGCATGAGTGTGTAACGTACGCCAAGTTGTACTTGGGAGCGATGGAGGACCCCCCACAACATCCAAGTCGAGATGACCCCGAGTTCAACCTATCTATCGTCGCCAACTCTGTTGTACCATACGGAAGCTTCAAGAAAAAGGGTGTGGACAAGTTGCCTGACCATGAGGTAGGGATTGCCCACTGGTGGGTTCTAATAAACTGTCCGGAGGTACAATATTGGAAACGTCACCATCTTCACTGCAAGGAAGTTCGCGGTGATGTCGAGTATCACAACACGACGTTTGCAGACTATTTTCCACAATGGGTAAGTGTATAAATATATATATTAGATGGCTTTCTTTTACAGTTCCCTATTCTTTAATCATAAACACACCGAGTGATTTGAGTTATATTTTTCAGCTGATGCAAGTGGCTGCGAGGGGTGGTCATACAAATTACTCAGAGGAATTGAGGCTGTTGTCGATGAAGCCGATATCTTCCACAGTCCGCCCAATGTGTGATGTCAACGGCGTTAAGTATATATGTGAAGCTAGAGACGGGGAACGCAAAACACAGAATTGTGGGGTGATGGTGGATGGTGCAGAGGGGGGCGTGGATTTTTACGGTGTCCTACAGTCAGTTGTTGAACTCATTTATGGGAACCGCATGAAAGTCCACTTGTTCAAGTGTCGATGGTTTGATACTAGGCCGCACCGCATACGGATCGATCAGTAAGGCATACTTTCGGTGAATACCGCCACTAGTGTGTATGAAGACGACCCCTTTGTTTTCGCCACAGCGGCCAAAAAGGTCTTTTATCTTGACGATCCTTTGAACAAAGGCACGTGGAAGGTAGTTAACCATGTGTCTCAGCGAGACATATACAGTGCTACCACACTTGGTGTGAGCACAGAGTGTCACGAAGCGACCGCATACCAAGAGCCGGACGCCGGCGACATTCCGGAATCCTCCACCATCCGCGATAATAATGTGACGCCGGGCAGAGTGGTTCGACTTCCTAGGGGTCAGGTGCCCATGTATGATGTTAATCCGAATCGTCTATATCAGGCAGACAATGACTCAGACGGCGAGTACGAGCACCGGTTGCCAGATATTAACTACTATACTACGTCTGACTCAAGTGATGAGGATGATTCTGATTATCATCCTTAGTATACTATTTATGTATGTATTTGTGTACGATGGTGCATGCATGTATGAAAACATTTTTTGTCCTTAATTACCGTTTTCCGAATTTATGGGAAATTGTATTCAATTGTTTGTGCGATATTCAGGAATTTATCAGGTGAAATAGGCAATTTTCAGGCCCTAAATGGCAAATTTTCAGAAAGATCAGCGTTATAGCCGACGAAATGGACCATAATTCGTCGGCTATAATGCCCATACTGTAGCCGACGACTTGCAATTCGTCGGCTATACTGTAGCCGACGACTTGCAAGTCGTCGGCTAAAGTATATTGACCGAAACCATACGTAGACCGTTCAAATGCAAAAGTGTCGTGAAATAAGATACGACCGAAATATTGAAATACGACTACGGTTGAAAAATGGGAAGATTCCGACAAAATCTGTGTGCCGAATGTTGCGGTTATGTGTTTTTTACTTCCGTTTTCCTATGGGTAGCCTGACGGTCGCTAAATATTTGGAGGAAAATTTTTATACGGTTAGTTGCGTCGCATCGATTTGAAACTATTCTCTGTTGAAGGTCAGGCCAAAAAACGTCATTTAGACGGGCCAATTGCCGTTTTAAAGCGTTTAGAGGTTTGACTTTGCAGTTTGACCGTCCCGATCGAGCCTTTAACGTTGTCAGATGTAGTTGGATTTTTTTTCATACATGTATTTAATCTTAACGGTGATATCTGACGGTTGGAATAGATTTTCCAAACTTTTAGATTCGAAATCGGAACATATGCACTAATGTTCCTTAACTTATTTACTAAGTGTTTAAGTGAATGTATAGTTTCAAATAGTTACCATACGTAGACCGTTCAAATGCAAAAGTGTCGTGAAATAAGATACGACCGAAATATTGAAATACGACTACGGTTGAAAAATGGGAAGATTCCGACAAAATCTGTGTGCCGAATGTTGCGGTTAGGTGTTTTTTACTTCCGTTTTCCTATGGGTAGCCTGACGATCGCTAAATATTTGGAGGAAAATTTTTATACGGTTAGTTGCGTCGCATCGATTTGAAACTATTCTCTGTTGAAGGTCAGGCCAAAAAACGTCATTTAGACGGGCCAATTGCCGTTTTAAAGCGTTTAGAGGTTTGACCAAAAGTTGACCAGGGAATAGCCGACGAAATCATTAACTTCGTCGGCTAAACTCTTGCGATCCGCGCCGTTTCATTGTCCGCCGTTGGATGGGCGAGATCTGACGGCTGCTGAGAGCGTAAATTATAGCCGACGAGATTTATATTATAGCCGACGACATGCATATTATAGCCGACGATAAACTTAACTTCGTCGGCTATAACCGGCCCGCAAAGCCCAACTTCGGCCCGGCCCGGATTTCAGCCCGGCCCGTCAGAGTATAGCCGACGAATTTCGTCGGCTATGACTATAGCCGACGAATTAATATTAGATCGTCGGCTATAGTCCTTCGATTTAAACCGAAACAGACGCGCCTCTCCCTCATTCTGCTCCTTCCCTAAAACCGGATTTCGCCGCCCACCGAAACAGAGACGCCGACCGACCGCCGATCTGCTATCCCCGGCCCCACCCGACCCCTCCCCGCCCCGGCCCCCTCCTTCCCGAGCCCTCCCCGACCCGAAAACAGTCCCCGAACGGCAACGCCACAGCCGCCCCTAGCCGCCGTCGCCGTCGCCGCCGCACGTCACCACCTCCCCTAGCCGCACCACCATGTCAGGTAGTCCCCCTCTCCCTCATTTAGGGTTTTTGTTAATTTTGTGGAATTTTGTGATTTTGTGGAATTTAGGTATTTTTGTGAAATTTTATGGTTTTTGTGAAATTATGTGGAATTTAGGGTTGTTGTGCAATTTATGGAATGTTGTGGAATTGTTGTTAATTTTTTAGAATTATGTGGAATTTTGTGAAGGATATATATATATATATATATATATATATATATATATATAATTAGGTATATGGAAGTTTGTGGAAATTTTTTTAATGTTGTGGAATTTTTGTTAATTTTGTGGAATTTTGTGGAATTTTGTGGAATTTTTAGGAGGATATATATATATATATATATATATATATATATATATATTTCGGAATATATATATAATTAGGTATAAATATATTTAGGTATATATATAATTAGGTATATATACATTTAATGAAGTTTTTTATTTTTGTGTGAAATTTATGGAATTGTGTGGAATTTTGTTTAATTTTGAGGAATTAACAAGAATTTTTAGGTATATATATATATACCTTTAGGTATAAATATAGTTATGTATATATATAATTAGGTATATATATATTTAAAAAAGTTTTTTATTTTTTTGTGAAATTTAAGGAATTTTGTGTTATATTTCGGAATATATATATATATAATTAGGTATAAATATATTTAGGTACATATAAATATATTTAGGTATATATACATTGAATGAAGTTTTTAATTTTTTTGTGGAATTTTTGTGCAATTTATGGAATTTATATACTAATTGTGCAGGAAACCGTCGCTTTGTAGACCGATGGCTTGGCAGACGGACCGAGAGCGACCCCGAAGCTCAGGCAGGAGCCAGCCGTGGGGGGAGCGGATCCAGCGGTCGTTGGGGCCTAGGCCGGCCTATGAGTCGACGAGAGGAGACGTTGATGGGATTGACCCCGAGCGATCCACGTGGGGGCTCCTCGTATGAGTCGACGGGAGCGGGCCCTGACTCGAGTGTCGGAGGAGGACGTAGAGCCACCAGGCCCCAGTGCACTTCAGCACTGTTCCAGGATCGGCAGCCGACCCCACCGCGCGCCGATCTGGACCCTCCAGAGATGCTCCCTGTCCCCCCACAGCGACAGCATCCACAGCTACGGGGCCCACCGTCAGGGGGAGCAGGCCCCTCAGGGTCCACGCCCCGTATGTCTCCGCCATCGGGGATGTACATGGTCCAGTTCCTCCCTGCCATCCCTGAGTACGACGCCAGGGGGAGGCAGATTTGGAGGCACGACCGGCCCCACGAGATTCCCTGGGAGGAGGCCTACTTCTACAGTCCTTTCGACTCAGAGGACTGCCGCGGCCTGTGGGCCGTTCGTGAGAAGGACAAGCAGTACAACGACGCAGGTAATTGGTTAGTTTAATTAATTATTTAGATTGTTTAATTAATTATTTAATTAGTTAGTTTAAATAATTATTTAACTATGTATTCATTTTAATTATGAAACAGGCGTCCTCGTCAATAAACCCGCGGGGACGAGACGGACCAGAGGGCCAGCGAACATGTCGACCCTGGAGAGGGAGCTGGCCGGTGGGATCAGAGAGATCCTGCCCGGTCCCGGTGAGGATGGACGCCCGATTGAGCGGAGAGACACCACCACCAAGTACATCAACGCGACGGGCATGCTCGTGCGGGACAGGGTCCCACTGTTGTGGCCCGACTGGGGCTCTGTGCCCGATGAGATCAAGGGGCGAGTGTACAATGCACTGTCGGTGAGTTAAATATGATTTTTATTATAGAAAATAAACATTTATGAATTCAGTCCTTATAACTATATAAAAATATTTTCTAATTAATTTATAATATTGCAGCAATGGTTTAGAGTCCATCCTACCTTGGACTGGTGGAGAGACGAGCAGCTGAAGAACAGGTTATGTGTTTTGCTTTTTTTTGTATAAATATATTTATTGGCAGTGTACGAATATATCTAACAGTTGTGTTCTGTTAATATAGGTACTCCGAGTGGAAGAACGAGCTGTCCACGCACTACAGGACGTACCATGTGGAGCAGCGCTTGGGGCGAGCTGCAACCCCCCACGAGTTCCGGTACAGGGAGTACGAGTGGCTATGGCTGGTAGCCTACTTCGGGAGCGACAGGGTCTCGGTAAGAAAATTTAGTCTGCTAGTATATAACTTTTTAATGTTATTTAATAATTAAATTATGTAGTTACTTAATTAAATTAATTAGTTAGTTAGTTAGTTATTAGTTATTAAATTAAGTTAGTTGGTTAGTTACGTAGTTAGTTAGTTCGTTACTAAATTAAATTAAATTAGGTAGTTAGTAAGTTAGTTAGTTACTAAATTAAATTAGTTAGTTAAGTAGTTACTAATTAAATTAAATTAGTTAGTAACTAAATTAGTTAATAATTTTATTTTGGTTAGTTCCTAATATTTTAATTTAGTTACTAATTTATATTTGCGTTTATATGTTCGTTCTTATAATACAGAAAATCTCGCGGACGAACAGCGACAACCGCAGGAGGAACGAGCACCCCCACCACGGCGGCGCCCGCTCCTGGAGGCAGTGGGCAGAGATGGCGAGGAGGGACCGACCGCTGAGGCCGTTGTCGTGGATTCATGCGCAGATGTATCCGGGGCGTCCCGACCAAGTGGTAAGTATTCGCCCATCTTCAATAAAACTGTTTCATTAAATTAATTTATATATATATATATTTTTTAATTCGTTTATTATATTTTCTTGTCAATTAGGCGGAAATAGATGCGGAGACCGACGCGATCACCTTCGGGATCGCGCGAGACACCCTGGGAGACGGGGCGTCCGACGAGGCGATCGCGGAGTTTGCCTCCACGATCGACACCCTTGAGCCGCGCTTGGCCTCTCAGATCATGCACGCGGCGGTAGGGACGGGGAACAACTACTTCTACCAGAGAGGCCTAGGCGCGGCGGGAGATGGGGTTCTCAAGTACACGCCGGCCAATCCCAGCACGCAGCGTGCGGCTTCGACGAGAGGAGACTTGCAGACGCAGCTGCAGAGGACTCAGGCGGAGTTGGCGAGGGCGGTGGAGGCGCTCCAGCAGGCGGAGTTGGCGAGGGCCGCGGAGGCTTCGGCGCAGCAGGCCAGAGACGCATCTGTGGCGGAGATGTACCGATGGATGCAGCAGTCTTGGGAGGCCCAGCAGGCTGGACTCCAGCCCCCGCCTCAGCCACAGATGCCCCAGTTCGTCGTCCCCACTCCCCCCGCATCGGAGTACGCCAGCCGATCAGGACAGCCATAGCCACCGGAACTCGAACGATCCGGTCGACGACGCTACGCGTTTAGGGGGTGATGATGATGAGTAGATAGTGGGTTAATTTGTACAGTATGTAGGATATTAGGGATGGATTGATGTGGATATTTGTTGGATATTTGGATGTTTGTTTGTGCATTTTCTGCAGCCAAACCGAAGACGAAGTGAAATTGGGCCCGAGTTAAATTTTTAAATTTTTTTAAATATTTAGGGGTTATAGCCGACGATATTGGCATTATTTCGTCGGCTATAAGTGCTATAGCCGACGATTTTTACCAAATTTCGTCGGCTATAACGGTTATAGCCGACGAAAATGACATATGTCGTCGGCTATACCCTCCCGGCTTCAGGCAAAAAAAAGCCGTTCCTGATACCGGCGATTGTTATGGCCGACGATAGTGTCGTCGGCTATAACGGACGTATAGCCGACGATAGTGTCGTCGGCTATACTTCGGGTTAGGGGCAATTACGTAATTGTTGAAGCCGACGATCTTGTCGTCGGCAATGTTCGAAGTATAGCCGACGACGCTTTTTTCGTCGGCTATACCTGGTGTTTCATAAGCCGACGACTTACCCCGGGTGTCGTCGGCTATACTATAGCCGACGGAGCATTCCCGACGAGAGAATAGCCGACGATACTTCGTCGGCTATGACTATAGCCGACGAATTAATGGAAACGGCCGACGAGATGGCGTCGTCGGCTATGACGCCTATTCTGGTAGTGTCACAACACATTATTTTATTACATTAATTAACAACTTTTCGGATAATTTTTCGGGTTCGAGTCACGACAGAGGACAAGTGTGAAACCTTTAGATCCTCTTTTGAAAAAAAAAAAATTTGGATAATTTTTCATATGTTACCAAACATCAGAATGAAAAGGTTTCGAGAATTTCCATTTCCCTTATCTTTCCCTTTGGAAGGGAAAGACAAACAAATCACTTTTCTTTCCGTGAACCAAACCAGACATAATAAAGTATCATTGTCATCCCTTTCAATGAATAAATGATCAATTGACACTAACATTTGTTGTTGACTTGTTTATAGTTCTTTATAAAATTTCCTAACAACAATGATTTAAGAGAAACCCAGTACCAATTGATCCAACGATATACCAGTACCAATTGGTCCAACGATATAGTCTTCTCTTTGTAAGTGGAAAATTGTGAGTTGTACTCACGTTAAACTAGTTTTAGCAATTGAGTACCAGTCAAGAATGTACATAAAACTGATTACTTTAGTGAAAGTCTTCCTAATTTGACATGTAGCCCTCATTAGCTATTTCAATTTTAAATACAGTGTGTGTGTATCACCATTTTTACTACTGGAGTGAATTTATGATCCACCTACTAGTAACTACCTCCACATCCTTTAAATATATTTACCTCATTGTCAACATATGTCAATTTACTTTGGTTTTCTCTGGAAATGTCACTCTCATTTTCCAACTTATATTCAAGTATTGGCCATATTTGAGTTGAAGATATAATGACAGATTATGCAAGCAAAATTGGCTCTTACTCTCGTTTTCAATTCACAACTGTTTATGCTTCTAAAATTCGAAGCAGAAGAAACTTATACTTTTAACAAATTTTGATTTATTAGACATTTTATAACACTCGTTTGTATTGGATTGACTTGCGAATTTTTACAAAAATAGTTGCATATAATTTCGCACCGCGTCTTACATTCTAGTTGGGCTTTGCAAGCAAACATGAATTTCTACTAGGTAATTAATTTCAAATCAACAAAGACTGTTATATTATTATTACACATTAACCAAAGAATATGTTGAAGAGGAGAGATACCACATTGGAAAAGTGACAAATAAAATACAACTTATAAGTGAATGGATGATATCCAATTGTACCGAGACCTTTTGTGATTAAAACCCAACACCTTAAGGTGATCCACGGGCCACGCTTATTGCTGTTTAACATGGTATTAAAGTGGGTCCCTCTCCAATTGCTTTCTCAGCATATGGAGTTTTTCCAAGCATAATGGGCCGAAAATTTGGGTTCATCAAACATACCAAGTATCTGCAGTGGGCGTTGGACTGCATATACCAATTTCCAATGTGGAAATTGGACCGAATGAATTACACGTGCAGCCCTAAAAAAAATTAGGTTGCACGTGAGGGAGAGTGTTGAAGAACAGAGATCCCACATTGGAAAAGTGACAAATGAAATACAATTTATAAGTGGATGGATAATATCCAATTGTATCGAGAACTTTTGTGATTAAAACCCAACATCTTAAAGGTGGTTAAGTTTGGACAATATTGGTACAATGGTGATCCACGGGCCACGCTTGTCGCTGTTTAACAAAATATGTATTTTTAACTTACAAATAATCCAGCATACAATTAATTAGAAAACCATCAGTAGAAAGAGCCTAAATGCCTAATGCAAGATATGTTTTTGTCACAAGGTGGTTAATGAACTTTTACATGTGTAAGAAGTTCTTGAACCATCTAACTCCTATATCGTATGATGGTCACACAATTATTCTTCTGAACTATAGGTGAGATACAAGTCTCGTACTCCAGTTTGGCAAGATACAAGTCTCACTCTGATTTGGTTAGTTTGTTGAATTAGTCAATTATAATTGGAAATTTCTGGTCATTCACATTGAATTATTAGGCCAGCGTCTCCCTCACTCTATAAGAGCTTTTCATCCCCCATCGATTTTTTCTTATATAAAAAAAAAAAACATTTCCAATTTCAACGGTTTATAATTAAACAATTGGGAGAGTGAGTTGAACATAGTGTAGAACTCTTTAGCATCAAGATATCGGTGTATTTTTTTTCATCTTATTTGTTAACCGATCAATATAGGGACCGTTTAATACTCTACACCATGATTCCCGCTCGCCTATAGAGTGGGGTTGACAGCAAAATGCTTCTGCCAACACCGGTGTTATAGACCGGCGGAGCACCGCAGAGCACTTCAGCACTATAGACCATCCTAGCTGGTATGTCAAGTTAACGGTTATGAAGTGTATATTTTTAAAACCGTAGCTAGCTTCCTTTATGCAGAATTATTCCCTTGAAATCAGCCCTAGAAACTTTACACTAAAGTATTCTCTCTTCCATAGCGTCCTATTCAAACTCCCCGGAATAAAAACTCAGAAAAAGAATAGGGCATTTTCATCATGAGTGCCAATAAGTGTAGAAACAGACACCGTTTTGTAAAAGGAAAAGAGCATCTTACCTCTAGCTAGGCATTGGCACACACTGGTCCAAACATAATGTAAGCTTTTGTCACACATCATCATCACAATCACCACCAAAACCAAAGCTGGGAAAATAATCCAAAAGACTATCAGACACATGCCACAGATGTGAGATCCAACACCAATTTGATTATTCAAGTCATAACAATTCCAACTCTACATGCATCTCAGCCCTTCATTCCCTCTACCTCTCTCTCTACAAGGAGGGGAGCCCAGAAAAACAGACTAAAACAAAACCAAAGAAAAAAGGGATGCCTTTTTCCAGAAAAAACTTCAACAACCATCTTTGTCTTTCATGAGGGACTTATCTGTTTGATGTGGCAGACTATTCCTTCCCTATTATTTAGCATCAAAGAAGAAATTAACAGAAGCCTATGGTGAAGGACTTATTGAGCTCTTCTTTTTTTTTCTTTTCTTTCAGTGAAGTGTTTCTGTTGGGAACCATTCCCATAAACCATCGTCAGCTTCCTTCTTCTTCTTCCAACATCATCTCCTGATAACGGCAGTCACTGCTGCAGAATGCCTTCTCACCTCTGCAGCAACCAACAAGAAAGTCAACCAAAAATGACCGAGAAATATAAAAATGGACAAGTTAACCTGCATAATAAGGAAAGCTTTGGAAATTCAGATATGCTCTGTCATCAGTGTCATGATATCCAAAAGATGGAAATGTAGATCTGTAATACTATAATAAGGCCAATCAATTACCAATTGCAATATACTATGAATTCAGGATCCTAGTATAATATACACCAATCATATACTAGAGTATCATACATGAAGATCCTAATCCAAAATTGAGTAGTCTCAACCTTGACATTATTGACAGTATAAAAAACCACCAACCTTTTTTTTTCGATTAAAAAAAACCACCAACCATTCGACCACAATAAGGAAAAAAAAAACTGAAAACAAGTCAAGCAAAATAAAACTAAAGATCAAACTGACAAACCCACAAAAATAAACCAAATTTGATTCAGGCTTTCAGTTTTAATAAAATAGAAGAACAAGGCCAACCTGTACATGTAAATATCTTTGCCCTGACCAATATTCTTCTTGCAATGGTAGCAGAAGCTGAGGAAACTCTCAGACGGGTAACTTGACGCGGTTTCCTTCCGGGTTGGGGAAAGTTCAGGAACACCATCACAGCTCTCCACAACACAGTTGTAAAAGATATGAGTAGTTCTTGGATTTGGCCCATGAGAGATCACACAAGTATAGTCCTCGGAAAGCTCCATTTCACTAACAGAGAGACACCCTTTGAAAACCTGAGGCGAAACCGGGGTCTCATTGCCGGAACTGACAGTCCCAAATGGGGATTTCTTAGCCGGAGACTGAGATAGGCCGGAAGAGAATGGACCCAAATGAGAATTAGTCCTTTCGATTCCGAAAGCGGCTTCGAGTTTTGGTGATTCAGAAGAGGGAAGAACAGAGGATGGCAGAGGAGAAGGGATTTGAATCTTGAGCTGTGAACCGAAAATAACCATTCGGGTTTGGGGCTTTGATGGTTTTGGATCAGAGCCATCATCGTCAATAAGAGCATCAACAATGGCAAGGCCAATGCCTTTGGAGTCCAATTTGTCCCAGTGGGGCTTGGTTTCGGGTTCTGTGGCTTTGGGTGTGTTTGATTCCGACCAGAATGGGTTTCTTAGACCAAAAAACGGCTTGGTTTCCAGAATGGAAGTTGGGCTCATAACAGCTTCAGTTTCAGAGATTGGTTTGGATGTTAAGCTAGTGAACAATCTTGGAGTGGAGAAGAAAGATGAAGTGGGTCTAGGAGAAGGCAGAGAGCTATTGTCCGCCATTACAGAGCTTCCAAGACTAAACAAACCTTCTGCAAAATCAAGAACAGAAACTACAAATCCACCAAAAAATGGAGAACCTTAGAACTCACAGAGAAACAAGGACTTTCAAGACAATAATCGTCACTGAACTAAAGTAGAGTTAAAGAGCCCATCTTGAAAGAAAAAAAAAAAATCCCAGAAACCAGAAATTGCAGAAAAGATTCCATGGAAACTATTCTCTGTGCTACAACTCTGTGACCTTCATTTTCTTTTCTTTTCTTTTTTTCGAAAGGACTGACAGAGAAACCCAGTAGAGGAAAGTATCAAAAATAGAAAGAGCTGAGCTCACACAGTTCTTCCGCGACTTTCTCGCTCTTCTTTCTTTCTTTCTCTAAAGCTCTCAATCAAGCAGAGAGAAAGAATCCGAAAGCTGCTGAAAGGAGAGGCCCAAGAGTCGTGATCGAAGGACGAGACGTGCATGCATTATCAGACATCTGAACAAAGAAAGTTTGTATTTTTGTTCCTTCTTTTGTTTGGGCAGTCGGCTTTAAATTTTCCTCTCCACCTTTCTCAGCTTTTGGATTTTACCCTCCACGATTAACTCAGCTAAATTGGTTTTGTGTATCAGAGAAGAGATAATGATGCTTCAGGGTTTGGGAGCAAACAAACAATACGAGTCACGATGGTAAACCAGGATTAGGGAGTAGAACACGAGAGAGGAATAAATCCCAGAATGGAAACAAGAGTAGCGGTGGTGATGATCATGAACCATGATCATCGTTATGTGTGTGGGGAGTGGGGGTTATATATCTTTTTACTGTGCTTTTTTTGCCCACTAAAAATCAGTTTCCCATCATCACTCCCTGGAAAATCGACATGCAGTTGCAGACAGGACCAGAGGGAAAGTGTGTGAGAAGATAGAGATGAAGTGAGCTCGAGGGTTTTAGGGGTTGGTGGGTGATTATATAGAGGGTGTGCATGAGAATCAGTGGGTTTGATTAACCACCCGCACTATATAGGTTAGCACTTGGCACACTATCAGAAAAAAAAATTTTATCGACGAAATTAAAAAAATACGGCCGACGAATTAAAATTTTCGTCGGTAATTCCAACGAATAGCCGACGATTTTATTTTTTGTCGGTGGAAAAAAAAAATCGTCAGCCATAGTTTAACCATAGCAGACGATACTGTTTTTTCGTTGGTATAAACAAAAAACGTAGGCTATATTCATATTTCAGTCGACGATTTGGATTTTCGTCGGCCTCTCTCTGAAACATTTTCGTCGGATTTTCGTTGGCCTGCGCAGGAGTTTTTGTTTATTTTGGTGACTCTTGACAACAAAATTTACTATTTGATCACATAGTACACCTTGCAGGATTGTTCCATTGAGGGTAAATGGGAGTAAACTTCAATACAATTTTTAGTAGTTGTCAATCTCAGTATTAATACCCAAAAATTAGGTCTCAAGAGTAAAGTCAAATTACAAAAATCCCCAAAAAATTTAAATCTTTTTAATGAGAACAACATTCACACTCTAAGATGAGTTTTTACGTACATGTATTTTTATTTTTATTTTAATCAGTTGTCAAGAATTTATTAGGAAAAGATAAAATTTAAACGCTACAATATTCCGCTGTGACCACAGCACCAAGAAAAGAAGGCATAGAGAAATAAAATTCATCTCTGTTTAAAGAACATGCATAAGCTGCCAGATAATGTATCGTCTTGTTGCCTTGACGTCGAATATGGGAAATCATCTAGGTACCTTGATATTGAATCTGTACTTTCAGATCATCATATATCATACCCAATATCGAGGTATTAGAAGTCGTCATCTCCAGTTGACGTTTCACTTCTGAGGCATCCGTCTCCAATATAGTTGGAGCAAAACTTTGGTTTACTGCAAAATCCACTGCCTTGCAACAAGCCATTAATTCAGCATGCTCTGCTGAGATCAAACTCGTGGCCGGTCCAGCGCCTCCAGCCAGCATGCATCCCAAATGATCTCGATTAATAAAACCCCAACCCCCAGTTCGGCTGAGAGGATCATAGACACCATCAACATTAATCTTACATAGTCCCAGAGATGTAGCTTTCCATTTCACAGAGCCGCTCCCCAATACCTGCTTAGGTGCTACCAAGTTGTGAGCTCAGTAGTGTTTGAGAGGAGCAGCAAGTTATGAGCATACATCCACCGCTCCCGTTGATTTATTATTCCATACTCTCTCATTTCTCTCCTTCCACACTGAGCAAAGGATAAAAAGAAGTTCCCCAAAATGTGTCATACTGAGTTCCCCAGCACAATAAATCAGCCAGTCAACTGTAGTCTCTTGCAGATTGCTCCAACGATAACAAACAATTCTGAGATCAGGGTGAGACAGAATAATTTCCTTAATAAAAACACAATCTCGACTCAAATGTAGAGTCGATTCCCCAGCTAAACCACAGAGCACACAGTGAGTACCTTCCACCACCACTCTTTTAGCTAACAAACTTCCCAGAGATGGAAGAATATTTAGACAGACTCTCCAACCATGCACCTTTCCCTTATTTGGAATATTAGATTTCCACAATTTTTTCTAAAAAGTATGTCGAATAGTGTGAAGGATAGGGTGATAACTGGAGGATTTAACGAACACATACCTATATGCTGACTTTACTGAGAACTTGCCATCCTGAGATAATTTCCAACATAGTCGATCCTGGCTAGGTCTTGTGCTAAGAGGAATATTCAGGACCATGGCTGCATCAGACTCTGAAAAACATTGTCTTACTTTTGCAACATCCCAAATGCCATGCTCGCATAAAAAATCGCTGACTCTGGACACTGACTCAGTAGTAGGAATCACCATCTCTGGACGACCCAAAACTAAACCAGGAATCCAATTATCCACAAAGGTTTGAATTTGCTTACCATCTCCAACCTGCCAATAAATATTTCTCTGAGAACCTCCCTGGCACCAAAGATACTTCTCCAAGAGTAAGAAGGAGAATTGGAAATCTGAGCTTCCCAGAAAGAACAATCTGAAAAATATTTAGCCTTATAAATAGAAGCAATCAATGAAGATGGATCAGAGATAACTCGCCACGTTTGTTTCGAGAGCATTGCCAGATTAAAGTTTGATAGGCTGCGAAAACTCAAACCACCAGACTCTTTTTGATTACATAGGACATTCCATCTCTTTCAATGTATTTTCTTCTTATCCAATGTATTACCCCACCAGAATCTTGCACATAGCTGCTCCAAATCATCACAAAAATTCTTGGTAAGTCGGAACACCCCCATAGCATAACTTGGGAGAGCCTGAGCCACCACACTAATTAGAATGTTCTTCTCAGCACCACTGAGTAGCTTGCTTTGCCATGCTTCAAGTTTAGATCTAATATTTCCTTAATATATTGAAACACCGCTGATTTTTTCCTGCTTACATAAGTTGGTAATCCCAGGTATTTCTCATGCACCTCCACCACTGGAACCTTTAACAAGTTTGAAAGTGCCCCTTGCATCTCTTCAGATACACTATCACCAAAGACCACATAACTCTTATCAAAATTCACTCTCTGACCCGATGCTCTACTATAAATGTCAAGAACCTCATGTATCACACTTCCAGACAAAGATGAGGCCTCCGCATAAAGCATACTATCATTTGCAAATAATAAATGGTTTATTGGAGGAGCTCCATCACAAACGGTGATACCAAGTAACTCACCTTTCTACATACGTTGTCTCAGAAGGGCTGAGAAACCTTCTACACCAAGTAAAAATACATAGGGAGACAATGGGTCACCTTGTCTCAGACCTCTGGTTGGAGTCAAGTAACCTCGGGCTTTTCCACAAATTAAGAAAGAATAACGAACCGTGGTAACACACTGCATAACAAGCTGAATCCACTGAGCACTGAACCCAAAATGACACATCACACGTTCCAGAAAAGACCATTCCGTGCGATCGTATGCCTTACTGAGATCAAGTTTCAGTGCCATAAACCCCTACCCGTCCTCTTATTGTGCGCAAAATGTGCAATTTCATTCGCCACGAGAATATTATCTGTTATCAATCTGCCTAAAACAAAAGCGCTCTGGAAAGGAGAAATAATAGTAGGGAGGACAACCTTTAAACGATATGCCAAAGCTTTCGAGCAAATCTTATATATCACATTACACAATGCAATAGGACGAAGATCCGCCATATTCTCCGGTTGTGCAACTTTGGGAATTAAACAGATATGAGTATAATTAATCTGTTTAAGAATCTGACTAGACTGAAAGAAATCTTGAACTGCACTCACTACCTCAGGTCCAATGACCTCCCAATAATGCTGGAAAAATAAAGGAGGCATACCATCAGGGCCCGAAGCTTTAGTCAGATACATCTAAAACACCGCCTGTTTAATTTCCTCACTCGTATATGCACTACACAGCTGCTAATTCATCTCTTCTGACACAGAAGGAGTTATAGCCTCCAATGTTTGATTCAGAGCCACCGTAACCACAACTGTAGCTTCAAACATATTATCAAAGTAATCTGTAACAACCTTCTCCATATCCTGACCAAATGGGTTAGCTCAAGTGGTAAAAGAGCCTCATTACCTAGGAAGTAAGCTATTAGGTTCTGGGTTCGAGTCACGACAGGGAGTAGGTGTGATACCCTTAGATCCTCTTTTTAAAAAAAGAAAAAAACCTTCTCCATACCCTAAACATCCTCATGCCAAACACCATTAGTATCGAACAAACCTTTTAACGTGTTTCTCCGTTTCGTGACCTTAGCTTGTTGGTGAAAGTAACTGGTATTACGATCACCTTCCTTCAGCCAACGAACTTTTGAACGCTGCTTCCAAAAAATTTCCTCCTGATGTAATAAATTCTGGAGATTACCAAGCAGTTCCAACTTCTCTAACTGCCCATCAGAAGTGATCGAGCAGTTCATGAGCTCTTCCAGACGTGTACGAATCGCCATCATCTTCACCTGACGTCCTCTGAACACCTCCCGCTGCCATTTATCCAGGCGAATTCGGACTTTCTTCATTTTAGAAACAACTCGAAACATAGACACACCTTCCACCTCTTCGTGCCATGATTCATTCACAATCTTATCACACTCATCATGCTGCAGCTAGAAAGCTTCAAAGTGGAAACGGTGGACTTTAGTACGGGCAGCAAGAGGTGTCGTGCTGGCCTTGAGGAGCAGGGAACGTGATCGCTGTCTGACGGCGGGAGGTGGAACAGCTTGGCATAAAAAAAATAAATCAAACCAAGACATGGTGCAGACAGCTCTGTCTAGGCGCAATAGAGTTTAAGAATTCCTCCAAGTCGCCATCACACCCTGATAGCCAAGATCAATCAAATCACCATATCCTAGCGCGTCCCGAAATCCACGCATTTGCCTCTCTGGTCTTACTGCACCATCGATCTTCTCACTGCCAGTGACAATTTCATTGAAATCTCCAATAAAAAGCCAAGGCATGGAGCTCGCGTCGGCTAGGTCATGAAGCAGCTGCCACGATTTTTCTCGTTCACCCGTCGCTGCATAACCATAGAACCCTTTTAATCGCCATGACTCCAGTCCCGGCGCGTTCACGATGTCTACATTGAATTGATCTGGAGATTCACGTCATCGGACCAGAGCAAGCCAACCCCTCCCGATCGCCCTTCACTGAGAACCATGGCTGCCTTGGTGAAACCTAGCTCTCGCTTCAATCGCAAGAAATTGTTCTCAGTACTGATTTTCGTTTCACAAAGAAATACAATTTGAGGCTGGTTTTGTGCAAGAAGATCCTTCAATGCTCTCGTCGTATCATCTCCACAAATCCCCCTGCAGTTCCAACTCAATAGATCAAGATTCATAGTTGCTGTTTTGAAGATTTGGTCGCACTCTCCGATTCGGCAGAAGGGTTTCGGTGAAACCCTAGCAGAGCAGGCGATATTTTTATTTCCTTAACCAGTGTTGCTAAAAGTAGAAAATAAACGAAAATATTTATTCAAAAGAAAAAAAAGAACAAGAATACAACCACGAGGGGGGACATGAACTTTACCCCAAAGAGAACATGAAACATGAAACAGGAGAGAAGAACTTCATCCTTACATGATCGACAAACAAACAAATCAAGTCTTGTATATATGTAAAAAGTACGGTGAGACACATGATTTAATCATTCAATTTAATATTTTAACGAAAATTTCATATTATAAATAAGGTTTGTCGAACAGGCTCAGTACGTATCTAATACAATTTTAGGAAAATGCTTCAATTACACTTTTTCAAAATAGTACTTATCATTCTCAATAATGTGGCTCATCAATTTTTTTTTTTTAATCGAAAGTCCAACACTTTTATTCAGTAGGCAGTGTAAAGATAACACACCATGAGGGCCGACCAATAAGATCTATCCCTTATGACACACCAACCTAAGAACTAGGCTAATATAATCACGAATACACCCACTTTTTCATCAGGGCACTGAAACACAAAATTCAATGCTCAGGATATTTAGAAGTAGAAATAAAGTGAACCAACCAAATATCCAAAAACATTGTGACCAGATTCAAAAATCTAAATCTTGTTCTGGGCCAGAAAGACCCAATCCAACCAACACCATACCAGAGTTAAGGCTCAAATTAAGCCATGCCCAATTCCGGCATTAAACCCTAGCCCAAAAACTTTTTGTAACAGCTCCGCCGTCAGCACCTCGCCTACCATCGACGTCAAGACAATCACCGCCGACTGCTCCCAAAACTCCACAGACTCCAAAAGAAAACCGACGTCGTCGGCCTCCCTCTCCAATAGCCGCCACTGCAGAGTCGCCGTCATCTTTAGACTGTCATCGCCAACGCCGTTATCCGGCCATCCCCACACTACCATCGGCACAGAACTAAACATGAAAACTCTGTCATTGAAAGCGACGTTAGTCCTCCACTCTGTCACCTCTATTGCTGCAGATATGCCGTTCAACACCAAAACACCACCCCCACCGCCATCCGAAGCCGCACCCATAGAGACAAACACCACAGCGCAGCCACTGGGACGCCAAGAGCACAACATCCTTTCAAATCTTGCAAACTCTTCGCCGCCACCAGATACCCAGCCACTAGAGCAGCGATCACCCCAGCGACTAGGATCTCCAACTCCAACAGTCACCCTTCAGTCGGTCTCCACCGAAGGACAACGATCCAAATGACCACCACCCAAAATCCACAGACCCAGGAACCAGAAGACAAAACAAAATGACCAAATCTGGCACCATCGCACATGATCCACGCAGACCACCACCGCCGTAGGGCTGCTGTTCGGAATCGAACACCACTCCTCAAATGAAGAAAGATGAAATTTGGAATATAATTTGGGAGTTTTGGGAGGATTTTGTTCAACTCCTCCCTCACCCTTCCCGATAACGGAAGAGAAAAGAACAGAGCAAATAGAGAGAGAGATTTGGTCGACGAGATCCGACCTCAATCCACTGTAGTGGCGGAAAGAGGAGCGGCTGCGCACGATAGGGTTTCTCATTTTCAATGTCTCTATTTGTTATTGTGGCTCATCAATATTAGTTCCTTTCATTTTTCACGAGCATGGTATTTTTGTCTACCTAATGTCCCTAGAACCCAACTCTGCATTGCAATATTGCTGAACTTATAGGTAGAGAAAAAAGATAATTAACGTGATTAGTGTAACTTCAAGTGGGCAAACTATGCAGCAACAAGAGCACACTTGGAGTTTCTAGCAAAAGAAAAATCTTGTGAAAGATTCTCAACTGTCCTGAATTCCAAATCGAACATATTATTCCAATGGAAAAAGATTATATCATGATGAAGATTCATGATGGATAATAGTTAACCTCAAGGTAAAAATTATTATTCATCCCAAATTCTGATGCAGCTTAACTGAGTCGGCTAGCCAACACAGACTGCATGATAGGAGCACAATGTGCGACGATATTAATATGTTTATGCCTTGTTTATGCTTTGTTTAACCCTTATTTATCTAAGATAGAGTCATAATATAGTTTAGTGTTGTTTTGATAGAGTTTTGGAAATATATGCTTTAGAATCCGAAAAATGACTAAGTTTAAGAATTCTGGAAAATAGTGCAAAATGTGTCTTTTTCGTGATTCTGAGATGAATAGAATTGTGCCATATCCTTTCCCAAATTTGTTGAAATTTGGTATGTATGTTATTGGCTTGCTAAAGGGTTTTGTGTCAAAAATACAGATCAATCGGAGTTCGGAAAGTCACCCAAAAGATGGCTGCAACTCAGCAGTTCGAGCAAAACAATCCAGGGACTTCCAGGATTTTTCCTGGGACTGTGTCCCAACTTCACAAATTCACTCCGGACGTTTCACAAGGAATTTGATCAAGCCCTTTTATATGGAGGAAGCTCTACGTGTCTAGTTTCTCTGATTCTGCCGACACACCCTTTTTCCGAGCAGCCACCCCTCCATCCTCCACCGGAGCCACACGAGTCGAAGTCATCAAGGTGTCTACAAAAGTGTGATCCACTCCCCTCTTTCGGTTTAGTAAATTTTATGTAGTTATGCTTAGTTTTGTCTATGAAACTTGCATGTATTTTTGGTTTTGGATTATATGTCTATGTATGAACCGAATTGGAGCTTGGTTTTATAATTTGTATGTTAAAGATTTGTTTGAATCGATGCTTAGATTTAGGTTTAAGTTTCGGCAACAATGAATTTTCATGCTAACTTGTAAGATTTGTACACTTAGATAATTAGGACAGTGGTATTGATGCATGTTGAGGATTTAAATTGGTTAGTAATCTAAGAGCGTGACTTAAAAACTGACACATTAGTTTTGTTTGACAAACAAGTAAATCTAGATGTGAGGTTTCATCTAACCCGAGTAGAATGAATAAAGATGAAACGTATGTTGCTTTGATTCGATTGTGCTCACTTAGGGTATAACCTTAGCTAAAACTTGCATGTTAACTGAGATAATTGACAACCTTGCTTGTTTACATGTCTTCGATTATAAACTTTTGTGCGTCAATGTTACGAGTTGTATAACAGTAGCATAACTTTTAGGGTCACTTTGCGAATAGCTTGATCTTAAAACATTAGAAAGTCTCTCAACTAGGTAAAATCGGAAACGTTCTAGTTGTAGGTCGAAACTTCTTTAAGTCTAATGCATGCTAAATACTTGTTCCTTACTTTCTTTTGTGTAAGTCTTATGTGTTAAAGAGTTAAATGCGGAGTGCTTTGTGTGAAAGATGTCAACCAAACTTATACATAATAGTTTAGAGTTTAATTTTCATGCTTTTATTTCGTGTCCAGTTGAAAACAAAGTATTTTTATAACAATAATTGTGACTAAACCAAGAATAAAAATACAAGTCATAGGGATGGATCACACTTTAGAAACCTTGGAGAGCTTTATCTTGGTGTGGTGAATGAGGCTTGGCAGTGGCTGAGATAGGGTGTGGAATCGGTGGTGAATGGTGGTGGAATCAGTGGACTTGTGTTTTAGGGTTTCGGTTTAGAACTTTGGTAAAGAGTTTGGCAAAGTGTTGGCTAGTGTTTTGCAAGAGAAGAGATGATTTTTCAGAATGAGAAGATGAGGTTATATATAGAGGAGAGTCTGCCGGCAACCCTAGTGTAAGAGGAGTTTCAGAAAACCTAATTGGTTAAGGATTTGAAACCTTCCTTTTCAAAGTCTAATTAGGTTTTCTTTTTCTGATTTTTCTTCAAGGCTTGGGCTTCACATCTTCATGGACTTCTTGTATAGGCTTTGGACTCCATTTGAAAGGTCTTGATCCATCGAAAATGCCCCAAACCGGCAGTTCTTCATTTTGGCACAAATCTGCCTATTCCGGCAGCTTCTTGACGGGAGCCGAAGCTCGCATGCAATAATAAACCCTACAAAATATCGTTAGTAGTATGAGCAAGTAGGGATCGTTCTAGGCCGGGGATTAAGGGTACCTGAGATATGAAATTGTTAGACAAACATATATACATATATACAAAATCGTCACACACATATGGGGGTATAAGATGGTTCGGCAGCCCTATGGCTGCCCTCTAATACTAGACACAAAAAATAAAAACAGAAAAATAAACCTAAGCTATTATATACAAGTGATCATCATCTCTCACACAAAACAGTTCACACAAAAGACTCTTTAACATATAGATTTGCATGCAAGAAGGTAAGGATCAAATATTTAGCATGTTCAAGACCTAAATTAGTTTCGACACAACTAGAGCCTCCAGCAGTTTTCCAATTGTTAGACTTCTTAAATTCTTAGAAACTACTCCAGCGTATGACTTCTAAGGTGATGCTAATCCGGTTTTACGCGTTTTAACATTTAAGCATGTGAGTCTAAATCGAAGACATGTAAACAAGCAAGGTTGTCAATCATCTTATTTAACATGCAAGTAATCTAAGGTTTTTACCCTAGGTGAGCAACACAAAACAAACTACTCCAGCGTATGACTTATTCGTATTACTCGGTTAAATGAAACCTAACATCTAGATTTACATGCTTCCAGCCAATACTAATGCTTCGGTTTATAAGGCACACTCTTAGATTACTAACCAAAATAAATCCTAAACATGCTTCTAATACCACTGCCCTAATTATCCAACATACAAAATCCATAAGTTAAATTTCAGAAAAACCATGCATAACATACAATATTCGGTTCATACAAAGTTTCAAGAAAAACCAAGAATCGAAACAAATTCGTACAAAACAACCAAACATAAATAAATACAAAAGCCATAGGGGAATGGATCACACTTTAAAAACCTTGAAGATTCCTCAAAGGTGACAAGGTGGCTCGGCTGCTGCTCCTTGGTGTTCGGCAAGAACAGAAATCGGCAGAAACAAAGGGGGAAGGGATTCGGCTATATGGTGGTGGTGGTGATGGTTCGGCTAGGTATTTATGTGTTGGTGTTTGAAAGGATTTGGTAGAGCTTTAGGCTAGTGTATTATGCTTGAGATGAGATGATTTTCAGAATGAAAAATTGAGGATATATATAGAGGATAGGGAGAGAGGCTGCCGGCAGTTTTCTTAAGCCAAAAGGGATTCAGAAAACCTAGTTCATTAAGGTTTTGCAACCTTCCTTTCTTAGTCCAATTAGGTTTTCTTTTCTGAATTTCTTCAAGGCTTGGGCTTCACATCTTCATGGACTTCTTATGTGGTCTTGGACTTCATTTGACATGTCTTGGTCCATCGAAAAATACCCTAATTGCCGGCAGCATGAAGTTGCATCCGATCTGCCTCAAATCGGCAGCTTCTCCTAGTGTGACTAGGAGACTTGATTTCTTCATGTTTTTCTTCAATGCCATGGCCTAGTGTCTTCCTCTTCCCTTCATAAAGCTTGAACCATCTTCAAAAATGCATTTGTGCACCATTTGGTCCATCAAAAACAGAAAACACGAAAAGGGGGCAGTAGGTTCCTGGAATCGGCAGCTTTGACCTAGTCGCAGTAATTCCGGCATATCTCCCTCCGTGGAGCTCCGATTGATGCGATTCCAAGTCTCAGATAAACTAGACACATATGGCCATCTCCCCATAAAACAGTTCGAGAAAAATCCTTGTGAGTCGACGGGAATGATTTTTCGAAGTTGGGAAACAGTCCCAGGAAAATCCTGGAAGTCCCTGGATTGGAATGTTCGGACTGCCGTTTTGCAGCCAACTTTTGGGTGACTTCCCGAACTCCGATTGATCTGAAATTTTAATACAACATTCCTCAGCATATGAATATTAAGCATGCCAAATTTCATAGAATTTGGACAAGGATAGATCATAGTTTCATTTATCTCAAAATCACGAAAAAGACATATTTTGCATTATTTTCCAGATTTCTCAAACTTAGTCATTTTTCGGATTCTTAACTATTTTTCACCAAAACTCTACCAAATGGACACTAACTACATTACTACTCAATCTTGGACAAATAAGGGTTAAACAAAGCATAAACGAGGGTATAAACATGTAATATCGTCGCACATTGTGCTCCTATCAACTACCCCACACTTATCCTTTGCTAGTCCCTTAGCAAACTAAATAAAACTAAGACTCTAAAAAAAACTAGTGCCCCTAACAATTTGTCTCAGGCTCGTATGTACACATAGCTTTCAAGTTCATGCATGAGAATGCTAAGCACGAAAATTCCAAGCTTCATGAACATGCGACATCAATATGAACATATAGGAGCAAAAGTAAGCATGTAGACATGTTAAAGCTAATTCAAATCACCTCACAAGGCATACTCTCTTCTTTTCTCTCGAAGCATGGTTATTCACACATAAGTATATGCAAGCGAAAGATCATGAATTACAAAGAGTGACTTGCATATATCAAAGAAACGAAAGCACTTTGTGAAAATTTTATGGAAAAACCTCATATGATAACTATATGCACCAATGAACCAAAACCATAAGCTTACTCTTGAGATAATCTCCACAAATCAAGTTTAACCATCTTAAGAATCATGAAAAAGATCAATAAAAGGGTTGTAATGGGGCTAGGCTAAGAGGTATTCGATATTTGGATAAGGAGGCTCAAAACGTCACCATGCGCTTTAGCAAAGCTCGAATTTCCTTATGTCTTCTTGCCAAAAGGGTCAAATTTCATCTTGTTGGACCCATACTTCATTCTTTTCCTCCCATAACATTACAACAATAATCTAGACAATAGCCATGCACAAAATTTTTCTTCTCTATGCCTATGCCGTACCCCTCTTTTCTTCTTTTGCTCTCGGTTTTCTTTCTTTTTATTTTGTTCGAGCATTTTTTTCTTTTTCTAGGTACGGCATGCATACATTTTTCATATAATTTTATGGCTAAGTCTACCCCACACTTGTTCTTCTTCATCACACACGCGAAAACGCTTTCAAAAATCAAGCTTTGCCGGAACACACAGTAAAGGCATCACTATACTAAGTTCATGGAAAGTGTTTAAGGGTGATGAAAGAAAAGGCTCAACATAGGCTCAAAGGGGGTTTACTAAGGTGTCCCACGACGGGCACAAATAGGCACATGCTTTATTTGGCAATGGTGGAAAACCTAAATGATCTTTATTCAATCATATTCAAAATCAACGTATTTTATGATATAAACGTTTCGAAAATCAACAAGAGTAAGTTCTAGCATACTAGAGTTCATTAAAAAAGCTATGGCACATAGTCATCGAATAATCAAAGAATTATGAGGTTTCATGCTTCCTACGAATCTATCGAATTTTATCTTTTTATCGCTCAAGAAGAAAGCAAATTGGCTCAACAGCTCACATAGGTTATAATCGAAATAAACTAGCTAGAACATGCATGCTTCGTAATCAACAAGTCCTACATGCTCCTACCAATGCACATAATCCATGAAAATTACAATTTTATAAGTATGCACAACCATCATCTATGTATGCAAAGAGGAGAAAAACATCATTGACATATTAGGGGCATCCTAAGACTCAAAACAAACAATTTAAACACTCTATTTTTGTGGAACAATTTTCTGAATTTTTCTTTTCTAAACTAAGCACACAAAAATTCAAAAACGAAAACGGAATACGTTATCCCACCCCACACTTAGAAAATTACATTGCCCTCAATGTAAGCACAAAACAATATCAACGAATTTCCTAAGCATGCAATCGACTAACATATTCCAACATATCATCACAAATCAAAGATAATGAGAAGGGTTAAGAAATTGCAAACTCTCGGTGATGGCTCTTTCACTTTTCTTTGATCGACATGGGTTGCCTCCCAAGTAGCGCTTTGTGTTTATAGTCCATAGCCTAGACTTTTCACCGTGGTTGCATGTGTTCATCGTGCTCCAAAGCATTCCAAATCGGCAAGAAGAAGTTCAAGAAGAAGTGTATTGCACTGTGTATCCGATCCGGTGCTGTTTGGCGTATCCTGTTGGTGCGGCGTATCGGGCTCGTCTGCCAGCGTATCCGGCGTATCCAACTGGTGTCCGGCCTCTTGTGGCCTTGTGTCAACCCTGCCGGCAATGGCAGGTCCGGCAGGAGGTGGTGGTGCGACTGAAAACAGCGGCAGCAGCTCGGCATGTTGGTGCGTGTCCGGTAGGAGGTGGGTTGGTGCGTCCGTGTCCGTGTCCGTGTCTGTCCGCATGGTGATGCTGCCGGCAATGGCAGGTCCGGCAGCCACTTGGTGTGGTGGTGGCATGGCTGTGTCATGCGAATGTGAAGGCAACTCGGCTTGTGGTGATGATGGTGGGGCGGGGTAGACGGCGGCTTCATCCACCGTGTGTTCTTGAAAGGAAGAATAGTAAGGCTTGAGGCGATGGCCATTTACCTTGAATGTGTTTCCCGTAACTTCATTCCGAATCTCTATGGCTCCATGAGGAAACACTTGAAGAACAATGAATGGCCCAAGCCAACGAGAGCGCAACTTTCCCGGAAAGAGTTGAAGCCGTGTATTAAACAAGAGAACTTTTTGCCCAACTTCAAACTTCTTCCCCCGAATTATCTTGTCATGGTACGCTCTTGTCTTTTCCTTATAGATCCAAGCGGCATCATAAGCTTCATTGCGAATTTCTTCAAGTTCATTGAGTTGAAGCTTTCTATGAAGACCGGCATCATCGATGCTCATGTTGAACTTTTTAACGGCCCACCATGCTTTGTGTTCTAACTCCACCGGTAAGTGACATGCTTTGCCATAAATCAACCGAAAAGGAGACATACCTATCGGTGTCTTGTACGCAGTCCTATAAGCCCACAAAGCATCATCGAGACGATCACTCCAATCCTTCCTTGAAGGTCCAACCGATTTCTCCAAAATATTCTTGATCTCTCGATTACTCACCTCGGCCATTCCACTTGTTTGGGGGTGATATGGTGTAGAAACTTTATGCGTGACTCCATACCTCCTCAATAAGGCTTCAATAGTGCGGTTACAAAAATGGGATCCTCCATCGCTAATCAAGACCCTTGGAACTCCAAAACGTGAAAAGATGTTGGTCTTGAGAAACTTGGCTACCACCTTGGCATCGTTGGTGCGTGTAGCCTTTGCTTCGATCCACTTTGACACATAATCAACCGCAAGCAATATGTAGAGAAAGCCCTTACTTGAAGGAAACGGTCCCATGAAGTCAATCCCCCAAACATCAAAAATTTCCACCACTAGGATAGGTGCGAGCGGCATTTGATCACGCCCACTAATCTTCCCCACACGTTGGCACCGATCACAAGCCTTACAAAACATAAATGCATCTTTGAAAATCGTAGGCCAAAAGAAACCACAAGTGAGTACCTTCAAAGCCGTCTTCTTAGGTCCAAAATGCCCACCACAAGCTTCACTATGACAAAAAGCAAGGATGGAGCGATGCTCATTCTCCGGCACACATCTTCTAATAACTTGATCACCACATTGCTTCCATAAGTATGGATCATCCCACAAGAAGTGTCGAGCTTGCTTCCTTATTCTTCTTTGATGGTGGCTCGGCAATTCTCTAGGAAATCGGTTTGTGGCAAGAAAATTTGCAATGTCGGCATACCAAGGCTCATGTACTTCAAGTCGAAAAAGTTGCTCATCCGGAAAGGTTTCTAAAAGGGGCAGCCGATCCTCTTCATGAACAAGGCGACTCAAATGATCGGCCACAACATTCTCTACTCCTTTCTTGTCTTTAATCTCAATGTCGAACTCTTGAAGCAAAAGAATCCATCGAATAAGCCTCGGCTTAGCATCCTTCTTTGTCATAAGATATCTCAAAGCGGCATGATCACTATAAACAATAACTTTGGAATTCAAAAGATATGATCGGAACTTTTCCAAAGCAAAAATTACCGCTAAGAGTTCCTTCTCCGTTGTTGTGTAGTTGAGTTGTGCATCGTTGAGAGTCCTTGAAGCATAGTAAATGGCGCATGGCTTCTTCTCAATTCGTTGTCCAAGTACCGCTCCAAGTGCATAATCACTAGCATCACACATCAACTCAAACGGCTCATCCCAATTAGGGGACACAAGTATAGGTGCCGTACACAAGCAAGCTTTCAATCGGCAAAAAGCTTCCTCACACGCCTTTGTCCACTCAAACGTCACCTCCTTTTGTAACAAGTTGCTTAATGGCTTGGCAATTGAAGAGAAGTCTTTAATAAATCGACGATAGAAACCCGCATGGCCAAGAAAACTTCTCACATCCTTCACACATCTAGGGCTCGGCAATGCTTGAATTAGCTCCACTTTGGCTTTGTCAACCTCTAAGCCTCTTGCCGAAATTATATGCCCTAGAACAATGCCTTGCGTGACCATGAAGTGACACTTCTCCCAATTGAGCACAAGATTTGTCTCTACACACCTCTTAAGTATCTTCTCCAAGTTCCCCAAACATGCATCGAAGGTGCCTCCATACACACTAAAATCATCCATAAATACTTCGATAATGTCTTCAATAAAATCCGAGAAGATAGCATACATACATCTTTGAAAAGTGCCGGGTGCATTGCAAAGTCCGAATGGCATCCGCCGATAAGCAAACGTGCCAAATGGACAAGTAAAAGTGGTCTTCTCTTGATCGTCCGGGTGTATCATGATTTGATTGTAGCCACTATATCCATCAAGAAAGCAATAGTAAGAATGACCGGCCAACCTTTCTAGCATTTGATCCATAAACGGCAAAGGCATGTGATCCTTCCTCGTTGTAGCGTTGAGCTTCCTATAGTCGATGCACATCCGATGACCGGTTACAAGTCTTTGTGGCACAAGCTCGTTCTTCTCATTCTTGACAACCGTTACACCACTCTTCTTTGGCACTACTTGCACGGGAGATATCCACTTACTATCCGAAATTGGGTAGATCACCCCACAATCAAGCAACTTGATGATTTCTTCTTTCACAACTTTCATCATAGGAGGATGAAGTCGACGTTGAGCTTCCTTTGTCGGCTTTGCTCCTTCTTCTAACAAAATACGATGAACACAAGTAGTAGGGCTTATTCCCTTGATGTCCGCTAAGGTCCAACCTATGGCGGTCTTGTACTTCTTAAGCACACAAATCAAATCCTCCTCTTGCTTCTTACTAAGCATTGAAGACACAATAACCGGTAGTGTGTCTCCGTCTCCAAGATAAACATACTTCAAGTGACTAGGGAGTTCTTTTAGTTCTAACTTTGGGGCCTCTTCCACACTTGGTCGAAATTTTGTTGTGGCGCTTGGAATTGACAAGAACGAATTATAGGGTGGGGCATAGGGTCGAGCCTCTAGCTCGGCAGCCACTTTCCTCATACTCGGCTCTATCATAAATGGCTCCTTCTTGAAAGGCTCGGCCTTGGCTTGCTCGGCATTGCTGCTATCCTCCGTGACTCGTTCTCCCTTCTTGTCAAATCCGACCCCTTGCTCAATCGCTAATTGCTATGCGTCGAGCGAGGTCGACATAACTTGCTCGACCTCCTCCAAAACATCAATGGCACAACCCTCCTTGAAATCAACATTAGGGAATCTCATGGCATCAAAAACATTGAACTTTATCACTTCACCATCAAATTCCATAGTTAGGTTGCCCTCGGCCACATCTATCTTTGTGCGCGCGGTCCTCATGAATGGTCGCCCTAAAAGCAATTGAGTGTTGTTGACCGGCGAATCCTCCATCTCAACCACATAAAAATCGGCGGGAAATATCAATTGGTTGACTTGCACCAACACATCCTCTACATAGCCCTCCGGATATTTGCTTGAGCGATCCGCAAGTTGAATGATGACATTATCCTTCTTGAGAGGCCCTATACTCAACGTTTGATACACGTTGAGTGGCATGACATTGATCGATGCTCCCAAATCCAACATAACATCATCGAAACGTGTATTCCCTATGACACAAGGCACATTGAAGCTCCCCGGATCCTTCATCTTTGGTGGCAACTTCCTTTGAATAACGGCCGACACCGTCTCGCTCATAGTTACCACACGAGTCTCTCTAGTATGCCTTCTAGCCGTGCAAAGTTCCTTCAAAAATTTAGCATACTTCGGCACTTGCTTAATGCATTCCAACAAAGGGATGTTGACTTGCACTTTCCGGAAAATCTCCAATACCTCTTCATCGGATTTGTCCTTCTTTGTTCTAGCAAAACGTGAAGGGAATGGGGCACTAGATGATGACACCCCTCCCTTGCTTGCTTGGTTCGGCAATACCTCATTCTTTGATGTGGCGGGATCATACTCAAGCTCGTTACGCAGCCCCTTGTCTCTCTTATTGTGGTCGGCATCATTACCTTGCTCGGCATTCAAGCTCTTCTCGGCAACATGAGTGCTGCCGGCAGTATCTTGGCTGGTTGCTTCATGCTCGGCTGCATGGCTCTCCTCGGCATCTCCATCATGGCTGCCGGCAGCCATCTCATCCTCATTTATTCCCTTGAAAGTCACTCGCTTCTTCTTTGGACTTGTTGGAGGAAACAACTCTCTTCCGCTACGAGTTTGAATCACTTTGGCTTGCTCGTTCCTCGGATTTGGAATAGTATTGCTCGGCAACTTCTCTTGCTCATTGAATCTTCCCATAAAATCCACAACTTGCCCTTTTGAGCTCACCAATGTCCTTTTGATGATTTTGTTGCCCCGCGAGTAATGCTTGAGTAGCACTTGACAAAGATTGAATCAAAGCATCGTAGTTAGGGTTGCTTGGCGAAGCTTGGCCTTGGCCTTGGCTCGGCCCTCCTTGTGGCTGGTTCGGCAATGCATTAAAGTGACCTTGGTTCGGCATGTATGGCTGCCGAGGCACAAATGGTGGCCTCGGTGCAAATGGCGCTCCTCCCTCTCTCGGTTGCATAGGTGCTCTAAGCACGTTGTCATTATTTGCCCATCGAAAGTTCGGATGATCATTGATCCTTGGATTGAAATTGCCAAAACGTTGGCCTCCTTGAAAACCAATTGCATTGCACTCCTCAACTCCCTCATTAACTCCAAATTGAGGGCATTGTTCGGTCTCATGGCCCTCGGTGCAAATTCCACAAACACTAGCACGCTTCTTCATCAAATTACTCACCAAGTCGGTGAGCTTGTCCACTTTATCTTCTAACTTTGAGCTCGAAAACGTCTCATGCACTTTCTCATTCCTTTGCACATTGCCTCGCGCCATGCCAAATTGTTGGTTGTTCAAGGCACGAACTTCCAACAAACTTCTTGCCGCTCCGGCATTCAACTCCAAAAAGCTACCTCCCGCGGCCGAGTCAAGAAACTCTCTCTCCATGACGCGCAATCCCTCATAGAAATATTGTAGCAAGAGCCCATCGCTAATGCCATGCGATGGACACAAAGAAACTAGGGACTTGAACCTCTTGTAGTAGTCGAAGAAAGTCTCATCTCCGGCTTGCTTCACACTTGTAATTTGCTTCCTCAGATCAGTGATACGTGAAGCAGGAAAGTACTTGAGCAAAAACTCATCCATCATAGTACTCCACGAAACAATGCGACCACTAGGCACCTCAAACAACCACTCCTTTGCTTGATCTTCTAAAGAGAACGGAAATGCCTTCATTTTGAAGTGTTGCAAATCGGTCCCTCTTGGACACATAGACTCCGTGGTGAAGTTAAACCACTGTAGATGCTTGTTAGGGTCCTCACTTGGCATCCCATAAAATGACTTCAGCTTATGGAGGAATCCACTCCTCAATTCAATCTCTCCAGTCTTGTCAGTTTCCAAAGGAGGATAAGTAATATTAGAAGGAGCAACTCCAGCTCCAGCAACATGACCATTCTGTGATCTGATTGATGCCATGATCTCTTCTTCTTCTTCTAATTCGGCAAAGGCCTCAAATTCTGGGTTCTGAAGATCACACGATGATGACACTACTGATGGGGAGCTCGGCACTGATGATGATATTGACGGCACAGATGGTGAACTTGGCAAGGATGATGATACTGATGAACTGGTTGGTGACGATGGCGGTAATGGCACAAAACGAGCAATAGCGAGTTCTTGGTCTAAACGTTGCAAACGGCCTTGAAGATCTCTTGTCCAAATACTAGATTCGGACAAGCATTATTTCTGAAATTTGCAACATTTAAACAAGTTAGAACCTCGTAAAGAAATAGAAGACAAGAATATACATCATTACAAGCCACGGCATTGGCGATTACACAACAAATTTCAACAATAATACACATATGCACATTCGGCAACACATATAGTACACGGCATAGCAACAACCATTTCGGCAAAGCATACATACAATCGGCACAAGAGAAGAAAATTTTGACAAGTTCATGAGCATGTAATCGCTAAGTCTAATTTCTTTTAAATTTGTTCTAACTCTCGAAGTACGTGGAGCAGAGGAGATAACGGTGCAATGGACTGATACAGCCCCCGGTAGTATCATGCTTAACCCGATATACCTTAAGAGTTTGAACCACACAACATGTTTTATCTTCGAAGAAAATAGGTCACATATGTCAAGTTATGTTCTAGCGTCTAAATTGAGGTGATGCTTCGGCACAAGCTGTCGACTAGGTCGTGCGGATTTTACGTTTCAAAGGTTATTAAAATCACGGAGGGCGAACCCCCTACAGGAACCAGGCAGGACTCGTTGTTGGACACCACGGAGGGCGAACCCCTTATCGACTCACTCACCGAGAATGAACATCAGTCTATGGGCCTTGAGATCCAGTTAAACAAACCTGAGAACCATATCTATGATAATAACTTCCCCATACTTTGTAAAACAAACACGGATCCCTAGCGGTCTCAAGTGTTGATTAAAACCGCCCTCAACCTCATAGAAGTAATACTATTACCGAAGAAACGCTTATATGCGTGGGGGGGACGTATCCCGCGTTTCCCAATCTACATAGAAACGCCCTCCGACAAAGCACCATTCACATGAAGGGTTTTGGTTATGATCAACAAAAGAGGCTTCACCTACATGTTACACTTTAGAAACTACAATAAACTCAAACATACACAACACTATCAACTTCCTAGAAATTAAACTAAGTGACTACCAACATACATCATTATACATCATGCAACTTTCGAAATTTTAACTCTACATGCCGAAGCATATTTCTACTTTACAAAATCCCAAAATAAACTTAAAATTTACAACTTTACAACTTCACAACAAAAATTTCCAGCAACATTATATACACAACAAATTCATAAAACAAGCTTTTATAATCCCCGGCAACGGCGCCAAAAATTGACGGGAGCCGAAGCTCGCATGCAATAATAAACCCTACAAAATATCGTTAGTAGTATGAGCAAGTAGGGATCGTTCTAGGCCGGGGATTAAGGGTACCTGAGATATGAAATTGTTAGACAAACATATATACATATATACAAAATCGTCACACACATATGGGGGTATAAGATGGTTCGGCAGCCCTATGGCTGCCCTCTAATACTAGACACAAAAAATAAAAACAGAAAAATAAACCTAAGCTATTATATATAAGTGATCATCATCTCTCACACAAAACAGTTCACACAAAAGACTCTTTAACATATAGATTTGCATGCAAGAAGGTAAGGATCAAATATTTAGCATGTTCAAGACCTAAATTAGTTTCGACACAACTAGAGCCTCCAGCAGTTTTCCAATTGTTAGACTTCTTAAATTCTTAGAAACTACTCCAGCGTATGACTTCTAAGGTGATGCTAATCCGGTTTTACGCGTTTTAACATTTAAGCATGTGAGTCTAAATCGAAGACATGTAAACAAGCAAGGTTGTCAATCATCTTATTTAACATGCAAGTAATCTAAGGTTTTTACCCTAGGTGAGCAACACAAAACAAACTACTCCAGCGTATGACTTATTCGTATTACTCGGTTAAATGAAACCTAACATCTAGATTTACATGCTTCCAGCCAATACTAATGCTTCGGTTTATAAGGCACACTCTTAGATTACTAACCAAAATAAATCCTAAACATGCTTCTAATACCACTGCCCTAATTATCCAACATACAAAATCCATAAGTTAAATTTCAGAAAAACCATGCATAACATACAATATTCGGTTCATACAAAGTTTCAAGAAAAACCAAGAATCGAAACAAATTCGTACAAAACAACCAAACATAAATAAATACAAAAGCCATAGGGGAATGGATCACACTTTAAAAACCTTGAAGATTCCTCAAAGGTGACAAGGTGGCTCGGCTGCTGCTCCTTGGTGTTCGGCAAGAACAGAAATCGGCAGAAACAAAGGGGGAAGGGATTCGGCTATATGGTGGTGGTGGTGATGGTTCGGCTAGGTATTTATGTGTTGGTGTTTGAAAGGATTTGGTAGAGCTTTAGGCTAGTGTATTATGCTTGAGATGAGATGATTTTCAGAATGAAAAATTGAGGATATATATAGAGGATAGGGAGAGAGGCTGCCGGCAGTTTTCTTAAGCCAAAAGGGATTCAGAAAACCTAGTTCATTAAGGTTTTGCAACCTTCCTTTCTTAGTCCAATTAGGTTTTCTTTTCTGAATTTCTTCAAGGCTTGGGCTTCACATCTTCATGGACTTCTTATGTGGTCTTGGACTTCATTTGACATGTCTTGGTCCATCGAAAAATACCCTAATTGCCGGCAGCATGAAGTTGCATCCGATCTGCCTCAAATCGGCAGCTTCTCCTAGTGTGACTAGGAGACTTGATTTCTTCATGTTTTTCTTCAATGCCATGGCCTAGTGTCTTCCTCTTCCCTTCATAAAGCTTGAACCATCTTCAAAAATGCATTTGTGCACCATTTGGTCCATCAAAAACAGAAAACACGAAAAGGGGGCAGTAGGTTCCTGGAATCGGCAGCTTTGACCTAGTCGCAGTAATTCCGGCATATCTCCCTCCGTGGAGCTCCGATTGATGCGATTCCAAGTCTCAGATAAACTAGACACATATGGCCATCTCCCCATAAAACAGTTCGAGAAAAATCCTTGTGAGTCGACGGGAATGATTTTTCGAAGTTGGGACACAGTCCCAGGAAAATCCTGGAAGTCCCTGGATTGGAATGTTCGGACTGCCGTTTTGCAGCCAACTTTTGGGTGACTTCCCAACTCCGATTGATCTGAAATTTTAATACAACATTCCTCAGCATATGAATATTAAGCACGCCAAATTTCATAGAATTTGGACAAGGATAGATCACAGTTTCATTTATCTCAAAATCACGAAAAAGACATATTTTGCATTATTTTCCAGATTTCTCAAACTTAGTCATTTTTCGGATTCTTAACTATTTTTCACCAAAACTCTACCAAATGGACACTAACTACATTACGACTCAATCTTGGACAAATAAGGGTTAAACAAAGCATAAACGAGGGTATAAACATGTAATATCGTCGCACATTGTGCTCCTATCACTTCTCCTAGTTTGACTAGGAGAACTTCTTTCTTCGTATTTTTCTTTAATGCTTTAGCTTGGTGTCATCCTCCTTCAATCCTTAAGCTTGGACCATCTTCACATATGCATTTGTACACCATATGGTCCATTGAAAACAGTAATTGTGAAAAGGAGGCAGTAGCATCCTGGAATCGGCAGAAAAGACCTTCCTGTAGTAACTCCGGCATATCTCCCTCCTCGGAGCTCCGATTGATGCGATTCCAAGTCTCAGATAAACTAGACACACAAAGCAACCTCCATTTAAACAGTTTGATCAAATTCCATGTGAAACGTCGGAAATGAATTTTTGAAGTTGGGACACAGTCCTAGGAAAATCCTGGAAGTCCCTGGATTGGTTTGCTCGAACTGCTGTTTTGCAGCCATCTTTTGGGCAACTTTCCAAACTCCGATTGATCTGATATTTTAACACAACATTCCTCAGTATATGAATATTAAGCATACCAAATTTCAACAAATTCGGACAAGGATAGGTCACATTTTTACTCATCTCAGAATCACAAAAAAGACAACTTGCATTATTTTTCCAGATTTCTTAAACTTAGTCATTTTTCGGATTCTTAACCAACTTTTCACCAAACTCTACCAAATTAACACTAAACTATATTATGACTCTATCTTAGACAAATAAGGGTTAAACAAAGCATAAATGAGGGCATAAGCATATAATATCGTCGCACATTGTGCTCCTATCAATCGGCCATCTGGAGCTTGAGACATTAATACATTAATTAATATTAAATTATATTACATTAAATAACAAATTCTAATTAATATAATAACCAATAATACTAACATATTTTAAAACATACTAACAAATTAATATTTAAATTTTAACTAATTTTAAATAATACTAACCATTAACCTAAATATAACCATTTATATACAAATATAACTATATTTCATTATTAACATATATATACATACAAATAACCATTTATATATTAACAAAAATATAACCATTTATATAATTAGGCTACCAATTTATATATATAATTAATTTAACAATTTAGATATAACAATTAAAATATACATTAACATATAACCAATATTAACAAATATATAACAATTTATATAATTAATCTACAAATTTATATATATAATTAATCTACAAAATTATATATATAATTAATCTAACAATTTATACATATAACCAATATATATAACAATTAAAATATACATTAACATATAACCAATATTAACAAATATATAACAATTTATATAATTAATCTACAAATTTATATATATATAATTAATCTAACAATTTATACATATAACCAATATATATAACAATTTAACACACACTTAAATATCTAAATTATATACCTAAATTATAAAATTAAAATAAATTGAAAAAAAAAAACCAAAAAACCTTCGGATATGTTTTGGCGGAAGAGGAGGAGGGGAAGGAGGAGGAGGCCGGATTTCGGCGTGTCTAGGAGGAGGAGGACGACGATGTTATCAGAATGGAGGAGACGCACGGCCGATTTGAGGAGCGGAGGAGGAGTTTTTACGGATTTAGGGTTGAAAAAGTCGGGCTGCTGCGGCTTTCTGTTTTTATAACAGAGAGAATAGCCGACGAATTAAAAGATTTCGTCGGCTATTCTTTGAATGTGGTCGGCTATTCTATGAACATCGTCGGCTATACTTTGGAAGATCAGCAGCCGTCTGATCTGAGCCATCCAACGGCGGACAATAAAAAGGCGCGGATCGCAAGAGTTTAGCCGACAAAAATTATATTTCGTCGGCTAAACTGAGAGAATAGTCGACGATTTAAAAGATTTCATCGGCTATACTTTGAAAAATCAATAGCCGTTGGATCTGAGCCATCCAACGGAGGACAATGAAAAGGCGCTGATCGCAAGAGTTTAGCCGACGAAATATAATTTTCGTCGGCTAAACTATTGGTCAAAGCACTAAGTCAAACCTCTAAACGCTTAAAAACGGAAATTAGTCTAGTTAAACGACGGTTTCTGGCCTCACCTTCAACAGATGATAGTTTCAAATCAATGAGATGCAACTAATCGTATAAAAATTTTACAAAATTGATTTAACAAACGTCAGGCTACCCATAGGAAAACGAAAGTAAAAAACAGTTAACCGCAACATTCGGCACACAGAGTTTATCGGAATCTTGTCATTTTTCAACCGTAGACATATTTCATTATTTCGGTCATATCTTATTTCACAACATTTTTGCATTTGAAGAGTCTACGTATAGTAACTATTTGAAACTATACATTCACTTAAACACTTAGTAAACAAGTTAAGGAACATTAGTGCATATGTTCTGATTTTGAATCTAAAGTTTTCAAAATCTATTCCAACCGTCAGATATCACCGTTAAGATTAAATACATGTATGAAAAGGAATGCAACTACATCTGACAACGTTAAAGGCTCGATCGGGACGGTCAACCGGGTGAGTCAAACCTCTAAACGCTTAGAAATGGTAATTGGCCTGTCTAAATGACGCTTTTTGGCCTGACCTTCAACAGATAATAGTTTCAAATTGATGAGACGCAACTAATCGTATAAAAATTTTCCAAAATTGATTTAACGAACGTCAGGCTACCCATAGGAAAACGAAAGTAAAAAACAGTTAACTGCAACATTCGGCACACAGAGTTTATCGGAATCTTGTCATTTTTCAACCATACACGTATTTCGTTATTTCGGTCATATCTTATTTCACAATATTTTTGCATTTGAAGAGTCTACATATAGTAACTATTTGAAACTATACATTCACTTAAACACTTAGTAAACAAGTTAAGGAACATTAGTGCATATGTTCTGATTTTGAATCTAAAAGTTTATAAAATCTATTCCAATCGTCAGATATCACCGTTAAGATTAAATACATGTATGGAAAAAAATCCAACTTCAGCTGACAACGTTAAAGGCTCGATCGGAACGGTCAACCGGGTGAGTCAAACCTCTAAACGCTTAGAAATGGTAACTGGCCTGTCTAAATGACGTTTTTTGGCCTGACCTTTAACAGATAATAGTTTCAAATCGATGAGATGCAACTAATCGTATAAAAATTTTCCTCAAAATATTTACCGAAGGTAACGCTACCATTAGAGAACCGAAGGAATAAAACATTTGACTGCATCTTTCGCCACACAGATTTTATCAGAATCTTGTCATTTTTCAAACGTAGGCGTATTTCATTATTTCAGGCATATCTTATTTCACAACATTTTTGCATTTGAAGGATGCAGCAATGGTTTATCGTTAGTAATAGAAAATAGAATATGGTCATTTTTTTTTTAAATCATAGCCGACGAGAGACCCGTACTCGTAGGCTATTCTTTTGTCGTTTTAGGTCTAAAATAAAATATATATTTTTTAATATTTATGGCCGACGAAATAATGAATTTTCGTCGGCTATACATCTGAAAAAAAAAAACAGTTGGCAAGGAAGTTGAAGCAAAGTTCAGTTGGCAGTGCTGTTTATCTGCACCGAAAACTGTACTCTGTCTCGAAGGACTGGAAACCCTCTGACTCAAATGGCAAAAGTTAAATGTTGCATTCGGCACACATATTTTATCAGAATCTTGTAAATTTTCAACCCTTTAATGTATTTCATTATTTCAGTCATATCTTATTTCACAACATTTTTGCATTTGAAGGATGAAGCAATGGTTTATCGTTAGTGATAGAAAATGGAATATGGTCATTTTTTGTTTTTTTTTTTAAATCATAGCCGACTAGAGACCCGTACTCATCGGCTATTCTTTTGTCTTTTTCTGTCTAAAATAAAATATGTATTTTCCAATATAGTTATAGCCGACGAAATAATGAAGTTTTTCGTCGGCTATTATATGAAAAAGGTAAAAAGAATCAGTAGGTTTACACCTCTCGTATTCCTATTTCCTGTTCATATATAACCAAAATTGAACATCAAGAAAACAGAAACCCAGCAGTCAACATATTTTAATTTTTTTTTAAGGGGTTTGGAACCCAGCCTAGCTGGGAGGCTCATCCCCACGCCCGTTCATTAGAAATTAGTGGATTACAAATGAAAGGATTACATCATCTAAAATACTTAATCCGGCGGATTGTAATCGGAATCATCGGATGAGTCTTCTTCGGTTTCTGAATTGCTAAATAGGGGTAATCTATGTCTTTCCTCACCACTAGAGTCCTCGTTAGTTTCTTCATTTGGATCAACATCAACAAGCAGTGGCTCTTCACGTCGAATTCGCACCGGCGTGTCTAGGCGAATAAAAGAGGAGTCAGGAATACCGTTTGAGTTGGGCTCTTGATACGCGGTGCCACCTTCCTCGTTCTCTTCAGCCACTCTAAGTGTAGACGCCCGGTAAATGTTGCGATGGTGGATAGTGTTGACTACTTTCCACGGGTCACGCTTGGCGAGATCATCAAGATAAAACACTTGTTTCACCCATGTGGCTAAAACGAACGGGTCATCCTCATACCATGATGTACTAGTGTTCACAGAAGTTATGCCGTATTGATCGGTTTTCATGCTCTGCGGCCGTGTGTCAAACCATCTACACTTGAAAAGGTGCACTTTCATGCCTTCCCCATAATGCAGTTCCACAACTGAATGGAGAACACCGTAATAGTCAACTCCATCATCCCCACCATGTGCCATAACCCCTAAATTTTGTGTTTTCAGTCTGACGTCTCTCTCTTCACATCGAAATAACACACCATTCACCTTGCACGTCGTATAAACTTTTGAATAGACCGGCCTCATCGCTAGAAGTCTGAGTTCGTGCGACCAATTTGGGTGATTATCATTTTTAATAAGGTCCATCTGCAACCATCAGAATCAACTATAAATATGAATAATTATACACAATAATATATAAATACGTATAGAATAATGTTAAAGTTACGTACCCGGGCCGAAGAAGAGGTGTTCCAGCAAGTAGTTCGGGAGACACAACCGAACATTTCAGAGGCAGATCTGGAAGAAGCCATGCGCCATGTCGACCGGTCCAGTGTCCAAACGGCAGCGAGGATGTTCGACGCAGCCTTCCCAAACCGGTCAAACAACTACTACTGCCGGGGTTTGGGAAGTTCTGGACTAGGGCTTCTGAAGACCACTAAGGGAGGTTAAAAGAAGGGAGGCGGGGAGAGCCAACATATGAGGGGGGAAGTGCAGCGATTGGCCGCAGAATTGGCGACCTCGTCCCAGACAGTACAGGAGCTGCGCCGCAGCACACAGGAGTATCATTTGGAGCTGCGCCGCAGAACACAGCAGTATCATTTGGATATGGCCGGTTGACATGCCGAATGCGACAGAATTCGGCAACACAACTACGACGGCCAACAAACCTGGTGGTATGAGATGTTCGCGGCACAACAACAAGGCCTTCCACCCCCGCCCCCGTTTCAGCGGTTAGCGGAACCTCCAATGCCTCAACCTCCCGAGTTCGGTCAGCAGGATGACGAGCCTGATGGAGAGCAGGATGCTGGGGATGACCTGGTGGATTTTAGTAGTTTAGGTGATGATTAGGGTTTAGGGTTTATGTATATTAGAACGAATTTAATAAAAAGGGTATTTAGACGTGTTTCTTGTTGGTGCAAATGTATGGACTGTTTTTGTGATTTGCAGGTTGCTTGGAATGGTAATTTAGAAAATAATTTAATTTTTTTCTTTCCCAAATGTAAGAAAAGCCGACGATTTTGGCATTATTTCGTCGGCTATAATAACTATAGCCGACGAATTTTACCAATTTTCGTCGGCTATAAGTTATATAGCCGACGAAAATTACATTATTTCGTCGGCTATAACTAATTAATGCCTATTAAATATTAATATATTTCGAGGTAATAGCCGACGAAAATTTATAAAATCGTCGGCTATTGTTAACACACAATAGCCGACGAATTTCGTCGGCTATAATTAATGAATTTCGTCGGCCATACTCGAAAATATCCGACGAAATTCGTCGGCAATTTCTCCCAGGTTTGGCCGACAAAAAATATTTTCGTCGGTAAGTTCGTCGGCCATACTCTACTATAGCCGACGGGGTTGTTCCGACGAAGTATAGCCGACGAAAATTTCGTCGGCAGATGGTATAGCCGACGAAAAATAGGCATAGATAGCCGACGAAATTTTTTTCGTCGGCTATTCGCTCGGATCTGGTAGTGAGAAGAAATCCGACCCTTGGCGAGAAGACATAAGGAGATTCGAGCTTTGCTAAAGGCCTTAGTGACGTTTTTGAGCCTCCTTATCTAAATTTCAAATACCTCTTAGCCATGCCCCATTGTATCCCTTTATTGATCTTTTCATGATTCTTAAGATTGGTTAAATTTGATTTGTGGAGATTATCTCAAGAGTAAGCATATGGTTTTGGTTCATTGGTGCACATAGTTGTTAAATGAGGTTCTTCTTGAAAATTCACAAAGAGCTTTCGTTTCATGATATATGCAAGTTACTCATTGTAATTCAATATCTTTACATGTTTACATGCTTATGTGTTGCTCTTACATGTTCATATTGATGTTGGATGTTCATGAGACTCAGAATTTTTGTGCTTAGCATTCTCATGTATTAACTTGAAAGCTATGTGTACATACGATCCTGAGACAAATTTTTAGAGGCAATACTTTGTTTAGACTCGTAGTTTAATTTAGTTTGCTAGGGACTAGCAAAGAATAAGTATGGGGTAGTTGATAGGAGCACAATGTGCGACGATATTAATATGTTTATGCCCTCGTTTATGCTTTGTTTAACCCTTATTTATCTAAGATAGAGTCATAATATAGTTTAGTGTTGTTTTGATAGAGTTTTGGAAATATATGCTTTAGAATCCGAAAAATGACTAAGTTTAAGAATTCTGGAAAATAGTGCAAAATGTGTCTTTTTCGTGATTCTGAGATGAATAGAATTGTCAACTATCCTTTTCCAAATTTGCTGAAATTTGGTATGTATGTTATTGGCTTGCTAAAGGGTTTTATGTAAAAAATACAAATCAATCCGAGTTCTGAAAGTCACCCAAAAGATGGCTGCAAGTCAGCAGTTCGAGCAAAACAATCCAAGGACTTCCAGGATTTTTCCTGGGACTGTGTCCCAACTTCACAAATTCACTCCGGATGTTTCACAAGTAATTTGATCAAGCCCTTTTCTGCGGAGGAATCTCTATGTATCTAGTTTCTCTGAGACTTAGAATCGTATCAATCGGAGCTCCGAGGAGGAAGTTATGCCAGAAGTACCGGAGCAAGGTCATTCCCGCCTTTGTTTCTGTTTTCAATGGACATTTTAGCATTCAATTGCATACTTGAAGATTGTCCAATATTATTGAAGGATAGAGGAAGACATTGAGCCAAGGCAATGGAGGAAAACACGAAGAAAAGATGCTTTCCTAGTCGAGCTAGGAATGGTTGTCGATCGGCAAGCAAAGCTGCCGATCTGTGTTCTTAGCGGGTTTGTGCATTTTTCCATGGATCAAGTTCAACAAATGGAGTTGTCAAGCCCACATATGAAGTCCATGAAGATGTGAAGCCCATGCTATGAGGAAAATTCAGAAAAAGAAGTCTAAGAATGCAATAATTATCCAACAAGGAAACATAAGCCAACTAGGAAAAGGAAAACCTCTTTCCTTGTTGTGGCCGGCAACCCTAGCCTTGTTCCTCTATATAAAGCCATCTTTTCCACAGAAAAACGGGTCACATCTCAAGCCAAAGCTCTACCAAATCCTCTCTAAAGATCTTACATAAACCCTAGCCGAAAACCACCCTCACCTTCGCCCAAGTTTCTGCCGAAACTTGGATTATTCTGCCGACACACCCTTTTGCCGAGCAGCCACCCCTCCATCCTCCGCCGGATCCGCACGAGTCGAAGTCATCAAGGTGTCTACAAAAGTGTGATCCACTCCCCTCTTTCGGTTTAGTAAATTTTATGTAGTTATGCTTAGTTTTGTTTATGAAACTTGCATGTATTTTTGGTTTTGGATTATATGTCTATGTATGAACCAAATTGGAGCTTGGTTTTATAATTTGTATGTTAAATATTTATTTGAATCGATGCTTAGATTTAGGTTTAAGTTTCGGCAACAATGAATTTTCATGCTAATTTGTAATATAAAACTTGTAAGATTTGTACACTTAGATAATTAGGACAGTGGTATTGATGCATGTTGAGGATTTAAATTGGTTAGTAATCTAAGAGCGTGACTTAAAAACCGACACATTAGTTTTGTTTGACAAACAAGTAAATCTAGATGTGAGGTTTCATCTAACCCGAGTAGAATGAATAAAGATGAAACGTATGTTGCTTTGATTCGATTGTGCTCACTTAGGGTATAACCTTAGCTAAAACTTGCATGTTAAATGAGATGATTGACAACCTTGCTTGTTTACATGTCTTCGATTATAGACTTTCGTGCTTCAATGTTATGAGTTGTATAACAGTAGCATAACTTTTAGGGTCACTTTGCGAATAGCTTGATCTTAAAACATTAGAAAATCTCTCAACTAGGTAAAATCGGAAACGTTCTAGTTGTAGGTTGAAACTTGTTTAAGTCCAATGCATGCTAAATACTTGTTCCTTACTTTCTTTTGTGTAAGTCTTATGTGTTAAAGAGTTAAATGCGGAGTGCTTTGTGTGAAAGATGTCGACCAAACTTGTACATAGTAGTTTAGAGTTTAATTTTCATGCTTTTATTTCGTGTCCAGTTGTTAGGGACAGCCTTGCTGCTAACGCCATCTCTTCCCCATATGTGATGATTTCATGTATATATTTATGAATATTTGTGTTAACAATCTCATGTTTCAGGTACCCTTAATCCCCGGCTTAGAACGATCCCTACTTATGTCTATACTACTAACGATTGTAGGGTTATTATTGCTTGATGCTCGCTTAGGCGACTCATCACTGCATGAGGCCGCCAGCCCACTCAATCGGAGTGCGAAGTTCACAGACTGGTGATGTGTGACTTTTTGTGCAAATCAGTAACTGTGATGTAGAAATTTTTGTCATAATCAAACCCAGAGGAAAATTGATATGTAAAAGCCTAACGTCCTGGGATTGCGTAGTTCTCAATTACTTCTTATGAAAATGATGTACATGTTAAAACTATCATGATAAATATGTTTAATATTCAATATTGAATAGAAAAGCGGCGAGTTTTTCTTACAAGTGGATTCCATGCGCAAACGTGCACTTGCACTAATAGTGTGCAAGTCACGTCGTATGCTGTTAGTTTTTCAACTTTGTCAGTATTTCTTGACATATCAGTGTTTGAGTTTCGTGGACGCGGCTTTTTTTGGCTTTATTCTTTCAATTTCTATTGTTGTTAAGATTGTGGTTCTCTAGATCTGCCATTTTTTTCTTTAATAATAATATTTTACAACTTCAACTTCACCCACCCCTCAAATATTAGTGTTATGTGAATAGTTGGTGTATAAACGTGTTGACAATAGCCATAAGAGATGCTACCCAGGCCCCCAGACCCGCAGCAAGGGCTCCTGGACCTGGCCCAAGGCCCGGAAGTTCAGCATCAGCACCTGGTCCGGCACCCGGGCGGACCTTACTAGTGAGCGGGACCCGGGGACAGGGGACAGCAGCTCCCCAAGTAAGGGCCGAAACAGTCTAGTAGTATATGCAGAAGGGGGCCAATCCCACGTCGAAGGGTGAGACCAGCCCTCACGCCCGACAGCCTATATACTAGTCCCAACTAGCCTCATTAATAGGTAATCGATACTTCAACTACTCATTCCCGCTTAAGTTATCAGATTATTCCAACTTTACTGACTTAAGCATCGGAGCGGAATAGACCGGCCAGCCCGGTATTCCCTTAGTTAGCAGGATTAACAGGAATTAATCACACCAAAGTCCACCGGTCTCCGTGAGTCTACGGATTTTGACAGAAACATTTGGCGCCGTCTGTGGGAAGAGTTCAAAAAGTTTGTGTTGTCCTACTAGCAGGAAGGGTATATGTCAGCCCGGAAAAAAAAACCCCCCTAAAGGGTTACGAAGTAACTGTGTCCAGAAGTACAGGAGACAGGAGGGGAATAAATCCAGAGGACCAGTGGGTTCTGGAGCCGGTGCTAGTCCAAATCTCGGGGGCGAGGCAGGAGTAGCCCGTTGGGGCTGGCAGTCAGAACGCTGTTACCAACCGTGATCCGGGCGGTACGTCCGGTGAACGCGACGGAGATCTACTCGGGAAGGGCCCGGCAGACGATCGCCAAGTCTTGGGCCTGGAACCCGCATCGATGTCCCTCGCGGCCTCAAACAGAGGGGAAGATCGGCTGCCCAGGAGCGACAGCCCAGACGATGTCTCCAGTCCCGGCCAGTACGATATGGCGGGAGAGATAGAAGAGATGCGAGCGGAAGTAAACCGCTTGCAGGAAGAGATCGACCGGGACTGGGCAGAAGCCACCACCAGGTATCAAGACATGAAAGAGGTTAATGCCGCACTGGTGGCTGCCTTGGAAAGAGGCCAACAGCGCAATGCCGCTCTGGTAAAATTATTCGCTCCACACACAAAAGAGCCTCTCCACCAGGAAGTGGGCCAGTCATCGGGAGAGGAGAGGGACACCGGCGTGGCTGGAGACTTGTTCGCGGCGGACACGGTGCCACCAAAGACCGTCCCAGCCCCTCGGAGGAACAGCGGCTCGTTCGAGGAAGATACCATCAGCTCTACCGCACGGGCACTGCAGATACTATCTGACTCGGTTTCAGATATGAAGGCTCAGATGGAGGCCAACGAGAGAAAGGTTGCACGATTCAACGAGCGGGCCGGACCCTTCTCACTCCGAGTTCTTGAATCCAGAAGATCCGGCACCCAAAAGTTGTTAAAGCTGACATACTCTGGAGTCGGCTGCCCATACCAGTACCTGGACAGCTTCCGGTCCCAAACGTGTGTTAAGGGCTACTCCGACGCCGTTTGCTGCAACATATTCCAGGAGACCCTATCCGGAGAGGCGCTGAGCTGGTTTTACGAACTACCGACGAACTCTGTAGAAGCATTCGAGCAACTGGCCGATAGATTCGTGGGCCGATTCATATTAAGGGTCGAAGGGGCCCGGACCTCGACGGTCCTCTTTAACTGCAGACAGGCAGACGGCGAAGAGCTGAGAGCTTTTGTTAACCGATGGCAAACAGGCACCGCCGGGGTCAGAGACCTGGACAAAGGGATTGCCGAATCAGCTTTCAAGAAAGTCTCCGGCTCGGAAAGTTCTCGTACGTTGTGTGAGTGGAGATCCCGCAGGGTTATGACGAACTGATGGCGATGTCTATCAGGCACGCCCAAGCAGACCACGAAACTTACGGGAGTCGTCAACATAACAGAAGGTAGAAAGAGCCCGAATCCGCCCGACAAGAAGCCAGAAACTGGCAGCAGGGCCAACACAGAGGAGCCTCGACCACCAAAAGAGCACGAGGTTGGGGGAACCAGCAGCGCCGGAGGGACTATGTCGACATTTCCCAACGAGTAGGGAACCTCCCATCCTACCAGCAGTAAACCCGCCCCCTAGCGGTCATGCCAGCAGGACGACAAGAGGTATTCTCTACTTTGACCTCTTCCTACAAGGATATCTGATAGGAGCACAATGTGCGACGATATTATATGTGTATGCCCTCGTTTATGCTTTGTTTAAACCTTTATTTGTTTAAGATAGAGTCATAATGTAGTTAGTGTCGTTTTGATAGAGTTTTGATGAAATTTGGTTAAGAATCCGAAAAATGATTAAGTTTGAGAAATCTGGAAAATATTGCAAAATATGTCTTTTTCGTGATTTTGAGATGAGCAAATTTCTGATCTATCCTTGTCCGAATTCTATGAAATTTTATGTGCTTAATATTCATATGTTGAGGAATGCTGTGTTAAAATTTCAGATCAATCGGAGTTCGGGAAGTCACCCAAAAGTTGGCTGCAAAACGGCAGTCCGAGCATTTCAATCCAGGGGCTTACAGGATTTTCCTGGGACTGTGTCCCAACTTCGAAAAATCATTCCCGTCGATTCACAAGGAGTTTGATCAAACTGTTTTATGAGGAGATGGCCATATGTGTCTAGTTTACGTGAGACTTGGAATCGCATCAATCGGAGCTCCACGGAGGGAGATATGCCGGATTTACTGCAACAAGGTCAAATCTGCCGATTCCAGGAACCTACTGCCCCCTTTTTGTGTTTTCTGTTTTTGATGGACCAAATGGTGTACAAATGCATATGTGAAGATGGTCCAAGCTTTATGAAGGGAAGAGGAAGACACTAGGCCATGGCATTGAAGAAAAACATGAAGAAATCAAGTCTCCTAGTCACACTAGGAGAAGCTGCCGATTTGAGGCAGATCGGGCGCAACTTCATGCTGCCGGCAATTGGGGTATTTTTCGATGGACCAAGACATGTCAAAGGAAGTCCAAGACCACATAAGAAGTCCATGAAGATGTGAAGCCCAAGCCTTGAAGAAATATTCAGAATAGAAAACCTAATTGGACTAAGAAAGGAAGGTTGCAAAACCTTAATGTACTAGGTTTTCTGAACTCCTTTTGTAATAGGGCAGCCGGCACCCCCTCTCCTCTATTTATACCCCCCCACTTTTCATTCTGAAAAGCATCTCATCTCAAGCTTAAACACAAGGCCTAAACTCTACCAAATTGTCCCCAAGAATCCTACTTAAACCCTAAGCCAAAAACCACCACCACCTCACCCAAGTTTCTGCCGAAACTTGGTATACTTCCTGCCGACACAGCCCTTTGCCGAGCAGCCTCATCTCTTCCATCTTCCACCGGATCCACACGAGTCGAAGTCATCCAAGGTGTCTACAAAAGTGTGATCCACTCCTTTCTCTTGGTTCAGTAAAGTTTATGTAGCTATGAATAGTTTTGTCTATGAAACTCTTTTGTATTTTTGGTTTCAAATTGTATGTCTATGTATGATTTGGATTGGATTTTGGTTTCATAAATTGCATGTTGAAGATTTCTTTGATTCGTTGCTTAGGGCTAGGCCACGCTTTCTTTGAGTTTTTACATGCTAATTTGTAATATGTGACTTGTAGATTTTTTTTATGTTTGATAACTAGGACAATAGGTATGCGATGTTGTTTGAGAACTTAATTCGATTAGTAATCTAAGGAGTATGCCTTATAAACCGAAACATTAGTTGTGCTTAAGCATTTGTTGTTTGCATGTAAATCTAGGTGTTAGGTTTCATCAAACTTGAAAGCATGAATAATTCATACTCGTAGTTGTCTCGGTTTGTGTTTTCGCAAAGAGTTTAAAACCCTTAGAACTTGCATGTTAAATAAGATGATTGACAACCTTGCTTGTTTGCATGTCTTCGATTTGTGATTCATGTGTTTAATTGTTGGCCCAGTAAAATCGGTTAACATATACCTTAGGATTATACTCGTAGTTAATCTTAAGACTCTAGTAATCAACGATTAGATGACCTCGTAGGCTCTAATTGGGATCGAAATTGGTTAGGTCGAAACAACATTCATATTTATTCCTTACCTTCTTGCATATTAGTCTACACGTTAAAGAGTCTTTTGTGCTAAATGTTTTGTGAGAGATGATGATCACTTGTATATAGTAGCTTAGGATTTATTTTCTGTTTTTAATTCCAAGCCTAGTGTAGGGGCAGCATTGCTGCCGAACTTTTATACCCCCATATTTGTGACGTTTTTGTATATTTGTGAATATGTTTGTGTCTGACAATTTCATATCTCAGGTACCCTTAATCCCCGGCCTAGAACGATCCCTACTTATGTCTATACTACTAATGAATGCAGGGTTTATTATTGCATGCGAGCTTCGGCTCACGTTCAATATCCTGTACGAGAACGGGAACGACATCCCTCCGCCGCAAAAGAGAAAGCACCGGAAGGGGAACCGGACCAGGGCCCAGACCGGTAAGTACTACTCCTACCACAATGAAGCCACGCCCCGGACAAATGATTGTCTCGCCCTAAGAACGACGATAGAGGGATTGCTCCACCGCGGAAAACTGCAGCAGTACCAAGGATAACCCGGCACCAAAAGACTGCGCAAAACCGCGCCTTCTACTCCGGGAAAACTCTTCCCGTGTAATCGGGCGTAATCTTAAACGTTTGTAATTTCACAAGTCTACTCCAACTTTGTTTCAACTAAGTACAAAGGTAAATTTTTGACAACTAGGTCAAAAGAGCAAATTGAAATAGGCGTAACACAGGCTCAGGCAAAATCTCCATTCATTAAAATTCATATTAACGTCTACAATGTACTATGCCTCCGGAAGCAAACCCGGTGGCTAAAAAAAATATATATATATGTATGCTAGGGGACTTCCGCCTGCTCCTCTTCTTCAGCAGGAGCTCCTTCAACGGCGGTATCACCCGTGGCAGGTTCACTGAGCAGCACGACATCTGCTTCCTGCGCCTCTTCTTCATCCGCCTATGAAAGCGATAGTTTTGAAATATCAAGATAGCCCTTGGACTTCCAGTCGTCAAAAGCGTCGGCTATCCCCGGGTCCCGGGCTCGTTCCAGCAAGTCAAGAAGCTCATCACTTTCTTGATACTTCTTAACTACTTGCTGATAAACTCCGGGTCATTCTCATCGACCGGCCCGCCGGCAGAAGCAGAGCCCATTGCCACCTGCCGCTGTAGTTCCTCGACCTTGGTCTCCAAATCGGCCCTCTCCTCCTCCAGGCCCCTCTTCTCCTCTTCAAGAGCCTCGACTTGGGCCTCCAGCTTGCCCATTCGCATCCTGGCCCTCTCCTCCAACCGGGCTTTCTCCCGTTGGAGCTTGGACTTCTCTGCCTCCAAGAGTTCCCGAGCGCTAGTCAACTCCGCCACCTGCTTCTTCAGCTCAGGCAACTCCTCACTTACATCTAACCGATACAAGTGGTACAGTAGCTGCAGTTTAACAGGCACCGATTAGAAAGTAACCAAGCACCAACTAATGCTAACGGATACCAGTGGCAAATTATTATTACCTGGAGGGCCATCTCCCGGCTCTTTAACCAGTGATCCTCCAAACACCCCTCCGGAGCCCCAGTCTTGTCCAGCTCCATACCCTTCATATCCATGAGCAGGCTACGAACGAAAGGCTAGTCCGGAGAGCCGTGCTCCGGTCCCAACTCTATAGCCGGAGACTTCTCCACACTCGATGCTCCTGTGCCGGCAGCGGAAGAGCTACCGACCGCAGGAACCCTGCCTCGGGTGGAAGTGGTCCCACCACTCGTCAGCTTTAGGCGCTTGGCCAAACTCTCGCCAGCCGACCGGCCGGTAAAAGTAATTAACGCGGAGGCCAGCAGCTCCCGAGACCTCTTCCTCCTCTCACCCAAATCAACCTGTAAAGAAGAAGATTGGGCGACAGACAGTGGGGACCTGGTGACAGTTGGCACCGGCCCCAACTGGTGTGGAATCCTTGCAGCACCACCTGGGGGCTTGGACGGCCCACCAACAGTCTTCCCCTATCCAGACGCCGCCTGGGGTCCCGTAGCGTGAGTCTTTATGCGCTTTAAGACGCAGTCCTCGTCCGCAACATCCAGCGAAACGGGTTTATCATGTACGGTCAACTCCCCGGTTCCCCGGTCAATCGTGGACTGCGCGGAGGCATCTCCCTTCTCCTTCAGCTTCGAGACAAGCTCCTGATTGTCCATCGACAATGTTTCATGGGCGTTAATGGCTGTCCGGGAAGATACACCTGCAGAACACAAGGCAAAGAGGTTAGACAACATCAATTCACTCAACGGAGTCAGAGACAGTCAACCTACATTCTACCACCCACCGGGATTCTCCACCCCCCCCCCCAGGTTACACAGTTCTACCACCTCCCGCCGAATGAAATTGTAGGAACTCCGCTATTGGTCCGACCAGCACCGAAATACCCGGGTAATCCTATCCCTCTCCAGGTCAGACAACTGATACGATTGATCGCCGATCGGCTTAAAGGCCCCGGGAACCCTGTAAGTCCTACTACTCTTCTGCCAGCTCCCCCCCCTCCGCCATCACTACCTTCTTCCTCCAATTATTGTTGAGCCAGGAGGGCAAGCGGGTTATCACCGGCTTAAAGTGCCGAGCGGAAAAGCTGACACACCCCCGGGCCCTCCTCTTCTTCGAATACGTCAACCGGTACAAGGCCCGAAACTCGTTTACCGTTGGGCAACTCATATCACTCAACCAATAGAGACAGCCTAGGCTCAGTAGCTGCCTCCACTGGTTCTCGGGAAGCTGTGCTGGTGATATCCTGACGGCACTAAGCAAGTATTGCACAAAGTCGGGCAGCGGGAGCGATAACCCATGCCGGAATTGGTCCTCGTGCACAGTAACCCAACCCTCCTTCGGATTGCAGGCCGACTCTCTGGCATGCAGAGGCCGCAGATCTACCTCTCCGGGAATATTCCACCTCGCCCGAAAAGAAGCAATCTCCCCGGAAGATAAGAGCCCTCCGTCTCATCACAGCTTATGGTTCTATCCCCGTCAACAAGCATATAGCACGTGGCGCCTGCTGGCTGAGCAGGGTCCAAGGACACTCCATAGGGAGCATCCTCCTGTCCTAGAGACCCGGACGTCGACACATCACCGGTCGAACGAGCGATGGCGTCTGGCCCTGAGGATGAGGAGGCAAGCCAGTCCTCCATCCTCTCTTGGTTGGCTGTCACCGGTCGCTTGACCGGTCAGCAATACAACCTAAACAACGACTGCGGCGCAGTGCGAAGCATGTGACGCCTCGGCACAGCCCCGCAGCAACCACTGGGCTTGTCAGCCGAAAAATCTCAGGTCTTGTAGAGATTCGGTCCCAGCGGGGTCCCATCCAAAGGGCAAACAATAATACAACTAGGTGCCAATCCGATCGACCCACGGACAAGACAATAGGAATTTTCAAAAAAAATATACAAAGGCAGAACTCACCGTTTAGTATACACGACGACGGAAACTCAAGAGGAAAACACCGAGCAATTGTGTTCAGTAGACTAAACAGGGGTACACTTCTTAAACCAAAGGCAAAATGCACGAAGTAGCATGGGCTTATATACAGGTCCAGTATCCTGAGTGCCCCTCGAGTTCCCCCCAAGCTACCCATTAGGGCAAGTAAAACGCCCACGGATCCGGGCCATCCATCCCTCACCGTCTCCTGGAGATACATGTCCCAATATTGGAAACTGCCCAGGCCATAATAACTTACGCGACTGATGGAAAACCCCCATTCAATGGGAGAACTCTTCCTTAACACAGGAAAATTCTTCCCGCAGGCTAAAAACCCTGCAACAATATTATGTACAGGCTACGATATTCCAACCGTAGTGTCTGCTCCAGTTCAAGGTTATCCTAGCCGTCGGTCCGTCCAACTTCAACTATTGGATGCAGTTTCACACACTACCAGATCCGAGGGAATAGCTGACGAAAAAAATTTCGTCGACTATGCCGAATTTTCGTCTGCTATTCCTTCTGCCGACGAAATTTTCGTCGGCTATACGTCGTCGGAAAAACGGCGTCGGTAATACCAATGGCCGACGAAAATAACGAAATCGTCGTCTATTCTCGGGTATGGCCGACGACAGTGCCGACGAAAATTAATTTTGTCGACCAAACCTGGGCAAAATATCCGACGAAATTCGTCGGCTATGCTCAAGCATGGCCGACGATATCGTAAACTATAGCCGACGAATTTGTTCTGAAATATAGCCGACGATTTCATCTATTTCGTCGGTTATTTCGTCGGAATATATTAATATTTTAATAGGTATTTATTAGTTATAGCCGACGAAATAATGTAATTTTCGTCGGCTATAACAGTTATAGCCGACGAAAATTGGTAAAAATCGTCGGCTATAGTGCTTATAGCCGACGAAATAATGCCAATATCGTCGGCTATTCTTACATTTGGGGAAAAAAAATAAAATTAATTTCTAAATTACCATTCCAAGCAACCTGCAAATCACAAAGACAATCCATGCATTTGCACCAACAAGAAACACGTCTAAATGATTTATTATTTAATTTGTTCTAATATACATAAAATATAACCCTAATCATCACCTAAAGCACTAAAGTCCACCACGTCATCCCCAGCATCCTGCTCTCCATCATGCTCGTCATCATCGGGAGGTTGAGGCATTGGAGGTTCAACTAACGGCTGAAACGGGGGCGGGGGTTCAAGGGCTTGTTGTTGTGCCGCGAACATATCACACCACCAGTTTTGTTAGGCGGCGTAGTTGTGTTGCCAAACTCTGTCGCATTCAGCATGCCGGCCAGATCCAAATGATACTGCTGTGTTATGCGGCGTAGCTCCTGTGATCTCTGGGACTCGGCCGCCAATCTTGCGGCCAATCTCTACACTTCCCCCCTCATCTGTTGGCTCTCCCCGCCTCCCTTCTTTTAACCTCCCTTAGTGGTCTTCAGGAGCCCTATTCCAGAACTTCCCAAACCCCGGCAGTAGTATTGGTTTGACCGGTGTGGGAAGGCTGCATTGAACATCCTTGCTGCCGTTTGGACATTCGATCGGTCGACCTGACACAGGGCTTCTTCTAGATCTGCCTCTGAGATGTTCGGTTGTGTCTCCCGAACTACTTGCTGGAACACCTCTTCTTCGGCCCGGTTCACCCTCTCCTAATTGAACGGGAAAAAAGAAATTAATATTCTAACAAATATATAATTAAGTAAAATTAATAATTAAAATTTTAAAATCGTAATCAACGACTTACGAGCTGTTCTGTCGCTTGTGGATAAGCGATCTTGAACGTCTCCACGTACGGGTTGCTATCAGGATGATCTCTAAGCGCCTCCTTCTGATATTGTGCAAACGGCCTAGAACCTCCATGATGGGGGGTTGTGTTACGGCGGCGGTTCGCAGAGTTTTCCCGAGACCGTTCCTTCAAACAAATAATAAAATATTAGAAAAATGCATAAAAAAATATTAGTGTAATAATTGTAAAATAATTAAACTAATAATTAAAATTTTAACAAAATAAACATTTATAGTTAAGTGTAGTATTTACCTGCATAAGTGGGTTGTTGAAGTCTACTGTCTTCAACCAACGCCACTCGTACTCCCTGAACATGAACTCTCTGGGAGTACTCATACGACCACGGTTGTCATATTGGTTAAAGTGGGAACGGAGCTCGTTCTTCCACTCTTTGAACCTACGGAAAAAACAAAAGTGCATTAGAAATATTATTAATATCATAAAATATTTCGAATTATAAGATAAGGAATTCTCAACCACTACCAGAAAAGGGGTCATAGCCGACGACGCCATCTCGTCGGCCGTTTCCATTAAATCGTCGGCTATAGTCATAGCCGACGAAGTATCGTCGGCTATTCCGTCGTCGGGAATGCCCCGTCAGCTATAGTATAGCCGACGACACTGAGGGTAAGTCGTTGACTTATAAACCACGAAGTATAGCCGACGAACAAAGCGTCGTCGGCTATTATGAGAACATTGCCGACGATAGAGTCGTCGGCTATAACTCTCCCCTAACCCCTAAACCCCGAAGTATAGCCGACGAATTAATTCGTCGGCTATGCCTCGACTTATAGCCGACGAATTAATTCGTCGGCTATAACCTTCGCCGGCACCGGAAACGGCTTATTTTTGCCGGAAGCCGGCTATGGTCCATTTCGTCGGCTATAACCTCTAAATATTTAAAAAAAAATTATAAATTTTGTTCGGGCCCAATTCCACTTCGTCTTCGGTTTGCCTGCAGAAAATCCACAAATGTACATCCAAATAGCCAACAAATATCCACATCAATCCATCCGTAATATCCTACTGTACAAACCCCCTAACTAGCCATTTACGTACACTAACTACTCATCACCCCCTAAATGGATGGCGTCGTCGACGGGATCGTTCGAGTTCCGGTGGCTATGGCTACCCTGATCGCCTGGCAGACTCCGATGCGGGGGAGGAGTGCGGACGACGAAATCAGGCATCTGTGGCGGAGGCGGGGGCTCCTCTCCAGCTCGCTGGGCCTCCCAAGATTGCCGCATCCATCGGTACATCTCCGCCGCGGCCGCGTTGCTGGCCAGCTGCACCGAAGCCTGCTGTTGGAGCGCCTCCACCGCCCTCGCCAAATCCGCCTGCGTCCTCTGCAGCTCTGTCTGCAAGTCTCTCATCGTCGAAGCCGCACGCTGCGTGCTGGGCTTGGCCGGCGTGTACTTCAGAACCCCATCTCCCGCCGCGCCTAGGCCTCTCTGGTAGAAGTAGTTGTTGCCAGTCCCTACCGCCGCGTGCATGATCTGAGAGGCCAAGCGCGGCTCAAGGGTGTCGATCGTGGAGGCAAACTGCACGATCGCCTCGTCGGACGCCCCTTCCCCCAGCGTCTCTCGCGCGATTCTCAAGGTGATCGCGTCGGTCTCCGCATCTATTCTCGCCTAATTGACAAGAAAATATAATAAACGAATTAATAAAAAAATATATATAAATTAATTTAATGAAACACTTTTATTGCAGATGGGCGAATACTTACCACTTGGTCGGGACGGTCCGGATACATCTGCGCATGAATCCACGACAACGGGCTCGGCGGTCGGTCCCTCCTTGCAATCTCTGCCCACTGCCTCCAGGAGCGGGCGCCGCCGTGGTGGGGGTGCTCGTTCCTCTTGCGGTTGTCGCTGTTCGTCTTCGAAATTTTCTTTATTATAAGAACGAACATATAAACGCAAATATAAATTAGTAAGTAACTTAAAATATTAGGAACTAACCAAAAAAATTTATTAACTAATTTAGTTTAATTAGTAACTAATTAACTAACTAATTTAATTTAGTAACTAACTAACTTACTAACTACCTAATTTAATTAAATTTAATTTAATTTAGTAACGAACTAACTAACTAACTAACTTAATTTAATAACTAACTAACTAACTAATTAATTTAATTTAGTAACTACATAATTTAATTACTAAATAACATTAAAAAGTTATAGACTAGGCTAAATTTTCTTACCGAGACCCTGTCGCTCCCGAAGTAGGCTACCAGCCATAGTCACTCATACTCCCTGTACCGGAACTCGTGGGGGGTTGCACCTCGCCCTAAGCCCTTCTCCACATGGTACGTCCTGTGGTGCGTCGACAGCTCGTTCTTCCACTCGGAGTACCTATATTAACATAACACAACTGTTAGATATATTCGTACATCTTTAATCGTCTTCAATCTAACTCGAATGATAGTAAAATAACGCGAAACACATAACCTGTTCTTCAGCTGCTCGTCTCTCCACCAGTCCAAGGTAGGATGGACTCTAAACCATTGCTGCAATATTATAAATTAATTAGAAAATATTTTTATATAGTTATAAGGACTCAATTCATAAATGTTTATTTTCTATAATAAAAATACGATTTAACTCACCGACAGTGCATTATACACTCGCGCCTTGATGTCATCGTGCACAGAGCCCCAGTCGGGCCACAACATTGGGACCCTGTCCCGCACGATCATGCCCGTCGCGTTGATATACTTGGTCGTGGTTTCTCTCCTCTCGATCGGGCGTCCATCCTCACCGGGACCGGGCAGGATCTCCCTGATCCCACCGGCGAGTTCCCTCTCCAGGGTCGACATGTTCGCTGGCCCTCTGGTCCTTCTCGTCCCCGCGGGTTTATTTACGAGGACGCCTGTTTCATAATTAAAATGAATACATGCCTAATAAAAATTTCGTACTAACTAACTAATTGACTAACCAACTACGTACATAATTTACTAACTAACTAATTTAATTTAGTAATTAACTAACTAAATAATTTGCTAAATAATTTAATTTAATAACTAACTAGCTAAATTAAATTAATTTACTAAATAATTTAATTTAGTAACTAGATTAACTAGCTAAATTCTTTAACTTACTAACTAATTTAAATTACTAACTAATTAACACATTTAATTTACTAACTAACTAACTAATTTAATTTAATAACTAACTAACGACCTAACTAATTTAATTTACTAACTAATTATGAACTAAGCTTCGACGTAGTTAAATAATTAATTAAAAAATTTAAATAATTAATTAAACTAACTAATTACCTGCGTCGTTGTACTGTTTGTCCTTCTCACGAACACACCACAGGCCGCGGCAGTCCTCTGAGTCGAAATTCCTGTGGACGTAGGCCTCCTCCCAGGGAATCTTGTGCGGCTGGTCGTGCCTCCAAATCTGCCTCCCCCTAGCGTCGTACTCGGGGATGGCAGGGAGGAATTGGACCATGTACATCCCCGATGGCGGAGACATACGGGGCGTGGACCCTGAGGGGCCTGATCCCCCTGTCGGTGGGCCCTGTCGCTGTGGGGGGACAGGGAGCATCTCTAGAGGGTCCTGATCGTCACGCGGTGGGGTCGGCTGCCGATCCTGGAACAGTGCTGAAGTGCAGTGGGGTCTGGAGGGTGCGGCTGTGCGTCCTCCTCTGACGCTCGAGATTGGGCCCGCTCCCGTCGACTCATACGATGAGCCCCCACGTGTATCGCTCGGGGTAAATCCCATCAACGTCTCCTCGCGCCTGTTCATTGGCCGGCGTAGGCCCCGACGACCGCTGGGTCCGCCCCCCCACGACTGTGTCTTACCTGAGCTTCGGGGTCGCTCTCGCTCGGTCTGGCAATCCAGCGGTCTACAGCGCGGCGGTTTTCTGCACAATTAGTATATAAAATCCATAAATTTCACAACAATTCCACAAAAAAATAAAAAACTTCATTAAATATATATATACCTAATTATATATATACCTAAATATATTTATACCTAATTATATATATATATTCTGAAATATATATATATATATATATATATATATCCTCCTAAAAATTCAGTATATATAACACAAAAAAATAAAAAACTGCATTAAATATATATATACCTAATTATATATATATATATTCTGAAATATATATATATATATATATATAGATATATATATATCCTCCTAAAAATTCAGTATAATTCCACAAAAAAATAAAAAAATTCATTAAATTTATATATACCTAATTATATATATACCTAAATATATTTATACCTAATTATATATATATATATATATATTCCGAAATATATATATATATATAGATATATATATATATATCCTCCTAAAAATTCAGTATAATTCCACAAAAAAATAAAAAACTTCATTAAATAAATATATACCTAATTATATATATACCTAATTATATATATACCTAAATATATTTATACCTAATTATATATATATATATATATATATAAATATATATATATCCTCCTAAAAATTCTTGTTAATTCCACAAAATTAAAAAAAATTCCACAAAATTCACAATTAGCCCTAAAACACTTATACTTAAATCATTTAACCCTAAAAAATAATTAACCCTAATTCAATCAAAAAAATTCTAATTCAAAACCCTAAATAATTCAATAAATCACAATGAGGGAGAGCCGGGACTACCTGACATGGTGGTGCGACGGGGACGAGGTCCGGTGGTGGTGCGGTGCGGCGGCGACGGCGGCTAGGGGCGGCGGCTGCGTTCGTACCTTTTCTGGAATGGGTGAAGGTCGGGAAGGACGGGGAGGGGTCGGGGAGGGGTCGGTGGTGGTCGGGGAGGGTCGGGAGGGCTCGGGGAGGGTCGGTGGTGGTCGGTCGGCGTCGGGGAGGGTCGGGCGGCGATTAGGGTTTTGAGGGGAGCCGGTAGAAAATGAGGGAAAACGGTCTGCTTCGCTTTAAATCAAAGGACTATAGCCGACGATGTCCATTTTAATTCGTCGGCTATACTATAGCCGACGAATTTCGTCGGCTATACTCTGACCCTAAATCCGGGCCGGGCCGGGCCGAAGTTGGGCTTTGCGAGCCGAGGTACGGGCCAGGCCTTGGGTTGTGCGGGGGGCGGGCCGGTTATAGCCGACGAATTTAGCCATTTCGTCGCCTATAGTATGAATGTCGTCGGCTATACCTTTAACATCGTCGGCTATACTTCACGCGCTCAGCAGCCGTCCGATCTCCCCCATCCAACGGCGAATAATGAAACGGCGCGGATCGCAAGAGTTTAGCCGACGAAGTTAAATATTTCGTCGGCTATTCCTTGGTCAAACTGCAAATTCAAACTTCTAAACGCTTTAAAACGGCAATTGGCCCGTCTTAATGACGTTTTTTTGCCTGACCTTCAACAGAGAATAGTTTCAAATCTATGCGACGCAACTAATCGTATAAAAATTTTCCTCAAAATATTTACCGACCGTCAGGCTACCCATAGGAAAACGGAAGTAAAAAACAGCTAACCGCAACATTCGGTACACAGATTTTGTCGGAATCTTCTCATTTTTCAACCGTAGACGTATTTCAATATTTCGGTCATATCTTATTTCACGACACATTTGCATTTGAAGGGTCTACGCATAGTAACTATTTGTAACTATACATTCACTTAAACACTTAGTAAACAAGTTACGGAACATTAGTGCATATGTTACGATTTTGAATCTAAAAGTTTGGAAAATCTATTCCAACCATCAAATATCACCGTTAAGATTAAATACATGTATGAAAAAAAATCCAACTACATCTGACAACGTTAAAGGCTCGATCGGGACGGTCAAACTGCAAAGTCAAACCTCTAAACGCTTTAAAACGGCAATTGGTCCGTCTAAATGACGTTTTTTGGCCTGACCTTCAACAGAGAATAGTTTCAAATCGATGCGGCGCAACTAATCGTATAAACATTTTCCTCAAAATATTTACCGACCGTCAGGCTACCCATAAGAAAACGAAAGTAAAAAATAGCTAACCGCAACATTCGGCACACAGATTTTGTCGGAATCTTCTCATTTTTCAACCGTAGACGTATTTCATTATTTCGGTCATATCTTATCTCACGACACATTTGCATTTGAAGGATGAAGCAATGGTTTCGGTCAATATACTTTAGCCGACGAAATGCAAGTCGTCGGCTATACTTTAGCCGACGAATTGCAAGTTGTCGGCTATACTTTAGCCGACGACCTTCAACGTTTTGTCGTTAGCCGACGACTTGCATATTAAATTACCCAGAATGGGCATTATAGCCGACGAAGTATGGTCCATTTCGTCGGCTATAATGCTTATCTTTCTGAAAATTTGCCATTTAGGGCCTGAAAATTGCCTATTTCACCTGATAAATTCCTGAACATCACACAAACAATTCAATACAATTTCCCATAAACTCTGAAAACGGTAATTAAGGACAAAAATGTATTCATACATGCATGCACCATCGTACACAAATACATACATAAATAGTATACTAAGGATGATAATCAGAATCATCCTCATCACTTGAGTCAGACGTAGTATAGTAGTTAATATCTGGCAACCGGTGCTCGTACTCGTCGTCTGAGTCATCGTCTGCCTGAGATAGACGATTCGGATTAACATCTGATAGGAGCACAATGTGCGACGATATTATATGTTTACGCCCTCATTTATGCTTTGTTTAACCCTTATTTGTCTAAGATAGAGTCATAATATAGTTTAGTGTCATTTTGGTAGAGTTTGGTGAAAAATTGGTTAAGAATCCGAAAAATGACTAAGTTTGAGAAATCTGGAAAATAGTGCAAAATATGTCTTTTTCGTGATTTTGAGATGAGTAAAACTATGATCTATCCTTGTCCGAATTCAATGATATTTGGTGTGCTTAATATTCATATACTGAGGAATATTGTGTTCAAATTTCAGATCAATCGGAGTTCGGGAAGTCACTCAAAAGATGGCTGCAAAACGGCAGTCCGAGCAAACCAATCCAGGGGCTTCCAGGATTTTCCTGGGACTTTGATCCAACTTCGAAAAATCATTCCCGACGATTCACAAGGAATTTGATCGAGATATTCTATGGGGAGATGGCTATATGTGTCTAGTTTATCTGAGACTTGGAATCACATCAATTGGATCTCCGAGAAGGGAGATATGTCAGATTTACTGGAGCAAGGTCATTCCAGCCGAGTTGCTGCCGGTCTTGTGTTCTTGCGGGTTTGGGGCATTTTTCCATGGACCAAGCTCACCAAATGGAGTTGTCAAGCCTACACAAGAAGTTCATGAAGATATGCAGCCCAATCCAAGGAAGAAAATCAGAAAAAGAAGTTTCCTAGAAGAACCAAGAAAGGAAGGAACCAAAACCTTGTTGCACAAGGATTGCCTTTGCCGATTTGGACTAGGTTTTCTACCTAGGGTTTCTGCCGAATTTGCCTCTATATATAGCCATATTTTCCTACAGAAAAATCATCTCATCTCAAGCTTAAACACAAGGCCTAAACTCTACCAAAATTCACCAAAGATCCTAGACAAAAACCTAAACCGAAAACCACCTTCACCTCACCTCAACCAAGTTTCTGCTCTTGCCGAATCTTGGAACTTTTCTTCCATAATCTACTGCCGACATACCCTACTGCCGAGCAGCCTCACCCCATCATCCATACTCCACCGGATCCACACCAAGTGAAGCTCTCAAGGTGTCTCAAAGTGTGATCCACTCCCTTCTTTCGGTTTAGTACTTTTTGTTTAGTTATGTTTAAGTTTTGTCTATGAAACACTCATGTATGTTTGGTGTTGATTTGTATGTCTATGTATGAATCGATTTTGGTTTTATAAATTGTATGTTTCGCATGTTAATTTGTAATATGTGACTTGTAGATTTTTATGTTTGATAACTAGGACAATAGGTATGCGATGTTGTTTGAGAACTTAATTTGATTAGTAATTTAAGGAGTATGCCTTATAAACCGAAACATTAGTTGTGCTTAAGCATTTGTTGTTTGCATGTAAATCTAGGTGTTAGGTTTCATCAAACTTGAAAACATGAATAATTCATACTCGTAGTTGTCTTGGTTTGTATTTTCGCAAAGAGTATAAAACCCTTAGAACTTGCATGTTAAACAAGAGGATTGACGACCCTACTTGTTCGCTTGTCTTCGATTTTTGATTCATGTGTTTAATTGTTAATCCAGTAAAATCGGTTAACATATACCTTAGGATTATACTCGTAGTTAATCTTAAGACCTTAGCAATCAACGATTAGATGACCTCGTAGGCTCTAATTGGGATCGAAATTGGTTAAGTCGAAACAACATTAATACTTGTTCCTTACCTTCTTGTTTATTAATCTACATGTTAAAGAATCTTTTGTGCTAAATGTTTTGTGAAAGATGATGATCACTTGTAAATATTAGACTTAGGATTTATTTTCTATTTTGTTGCCGTGTGTAGTCTAGGGCAGCCTTGCTGCCGATCCATTTCATTCCCCCCAAAATTGTGACGTCTTGTATATATGTGCATATGTGTTTGTCTAACAATTTCATATTTCAGGTACCCTTAATCCCCGGCTTAGAACGATCCCTACTTATGTCTATACTACTAATGATTATAGGGTTTATTATTGTATGCGAGCTTAGGCTCAAGTCAATTTTTGGCGCCGTTGCCGGGGATTATAAAAACTTGTTATATTTGAATGTTATTTGTTTTGTAAATTTGTCGTGTGTTAATAGCTTGAAATTGTTTGAAAATTGTTTGTATTTGCTAATGCCATGGCTTGTATAGCTTTGTATATTCTTGCATTTATCTTTGTGTTTTGTTTGCTTTGATGTGTCTTGTGTGTGTGCAGATCGAATAGGGAAGAAACAGTGCAGGAAATACCAACTTCTGCCCAAAACAGAATTCGGGCAGTGCGGTCTGTAAACTTTGGAAGGGTGCCGTCTGCAGCTTAAAAACCTGGGATGCTGAGCCATTCACCGTTGGAAAGGTCTCTGAGTCTACTTTCTGTAGGATTTTACAGAAGTGGATTTGGAGCTACGAACCGTTCCCAGTTTCAATTTGAGTACAGCAAGGTCAATCTGGCACTGGGCAGATCAGTAGGTCCGATTAAAGGCCAAACAAAGCATACTTTCACTGGTCCGATTGAGGTGAATTTTATACCGATGGAAAGCTCTGTGTGTCTACTACAACATTTATTCAGAACACTTTTGCATTAAGATAGTGGAACACACCCAAAATCAGGCCTCAAGAGAACCAGACACGTCTGCCGAGAGAAGCTTGCCTGCCAAGAAAATCCTACTGCCGAGAGGGGCTGCTGCCCCAACTGCGGAGCTGCACATGGCACGATGAATACACAAAGCACGCGGTGAAAAGTCTAAGCAATGGACTATAAACACAAAGCGCTACTTGGGAGGCAACCCAAGTCGATCAAAGAAAAATGAAAGAGCCATCACCGAGAGTTTGAAATTTCTTAACCCTTCTCTTTTTCTTTGATTTGTGATGATATGTTGGTATATGTTAGACTATTGCATGCTTAGGAAATTCGTTGATATAGATTTGTGCTTACATTGAGGACAATGTAATTTTCTAAGTGTGGGGTGGGATAACATATTCCGTTTATGTTTTCGTGTGCTTAGTTTAGAAAAGAAAATTCAGAAAATTGTAATACAAAAAGAGAGTGTTTAATTTGTTTCGAGTCTTAAGATGCCCCTAATATGTCAATGATGTTTTTCTCCTCTTTGCATACATAGATGATAGTTGTGCATACAATTAAAATTGTGAGTTTCATGAATTATGTGCATTGGTAGGAGCATGTAGGACTTGTTGATTAACGAAGCATGCATGTTTTAGCTAGTTTGTTTCCATAATAACCTATGTGAGCTTTAGAGCCAACTTGCTTTCTTCATGAGTGCTAAAATTCTGAAAATTTTGAGCATGATATTATATGAACCTCATTATTCTTTGATTATTCAATGATTATGTGCCGTAGCTTTTTAATGAACTCTAGAATGCTAGAACTTACTCTTGTTGATTTTCAAAACGTTTTTAATCATAAAATACCTTGATTTTGAATATGATTGAATAAAGATCATTTAGGTTTACCACCATTGCCAAATAAAGCATGAGCCCGTCGTGGGACACCTTAGTAAACCCCCTTTTAGCCTACGATTAGCCTTTTCTTTCATCACCCTTAAACACTTTCCATGAACTTAGTATAGTGATGTCTTGACCATTGTGTGTCGGCAAAGCTTGATTTTTGAAGGAGTTTTCGCGTGAAGTGATGAAGAAGAACAAGTGTGGGGTAGACTTAGCTAGAAAATTGTATGAAAATTGTAATTGTGCCGTGCCTAGTAAAAAGAAAACAAAAAATATGTGATTCGGACAGAAAAAGAAAAGAAAAGAAAAGGGAAAAATCAAGTCCGAAAGAAAAGAAAAGAAATAGGCACGGTTTCAAAGTGTAAATTGCTAAGTCTAGTCTTGAAAAGTGTTGTGAATTTGGAGTTTTGTTTGCATGTGAAGGTCTAGCATTGTTATATTTTGACGTTTGTTCATATTCACTATGTTGTGGGGAAGTCAATAATGAAGGAAGTGTCCAACAAAGATGAAATTCGGCCCTTGATGAGAAGACATAAGGAGATTCGAGCTTTGCTAAAGCGCACGGTGACGTTTTGAGCCTCCTTATTCAAATATCGAATACCTCTTAGCCTAGCCCCATTACAACCCCTTTTATTGATCTTTTTCATGATTCTTAAGATGGTTAAATTTGATTTGTGGAGATTATCTCAAGAGTAAGCATATGGTTTTGGTTCATTGGTGCACATAGTTGTTAATTGAGGTTCTTCTTGGAAATTCACAAAGTGCTTTCGATTTTCACGACATATGCAAGTTACTCTTCGTAATTCATTATCTTTCACTTGCATATACTTATGTGTGAATAACCATGTTTCGAGTGAAAAGAAGAGAGTATGCCTAGTGAGGAGGATTGAATTAGCTTAACATGTCTACATGCTTACTTTTGTTCTTATATGTTCTTATTGATGTTACATGTTCATGAAGCTTGGAATTTTCGTGCTTAGCATTCTCATGCATTAACTTGAAAGTTATGTGTACATACGAGCCTGAGACAAATTGTTATGGGCAATAGTTTGTTTTGAGTCTTAGTTTAATTTAGTTTGCTAAGGGACTAGCAAAGGATAAGTGTGGGGTAGTTGATAGGAGCACAATGTGCGACGATATTATATGTTTACGCCCTCATTTATGCTTTGTTTAACCCTTATTTGTCTAAGATAGAGTCATAATATAGTTTAGTGTCATTTTGGTAGAGTTTGGTGAAAAATTGGTTAAGAATCCGAAAAATGACTAAGTTTGAGAAATCTGGAAAATAGTGCAAAATATGTCTTTTTCGTGATTTTGAGATGAGTAAAAATATGATCTATCCTTGTCCGAATTCAATGAAATTTGGTGTACTTAGTATTCATATACTGAGGAATGTTGTGTTAAAATTTCAGATCAATCGGAGTTCGGGAAGTCACTCAAAAGATGGCTGCAAAACGGCAGTCCGAGCAAACCAATCCAGGGGCTTCCAGGATTTTCCTGGGACTTTGATCCACATTCGAAAAATCATTCCCGACGATTCACAAGGAATTTGATCGAGATATTCTATGGGGAGATGGCTATATGTGTCTAGTTTATCTGAGACTTGGAATCACATCAATTGGATCTCCGAGAAGGGAGATATGTCGGATTTATTGGAGCAAGGTCATTCCAGCCGAGTTGCTGCCGGTCTTGTGTTCTTGCGGGTTTGGGGCATTTTTCCATGGACCAAGCTCACCAAATGGAGTTGTCAAGCCTACACAAGAAGTTCATGAAGATATGCAGCCCAATCCAAGGAAGAAAATCAGAAAAAGAAGTTTCCTAGAAGAACCAAGAAAGGAAGGAACCAAAACCTTGTTGCACAAGGATTGCCTTTGCCGATTTGGACTAGGTTTTCTACCTAGGGTTTCTGCCGAATTTGCCTCTATATATAGCCATGTTTTCCTACAGAAAAATCATCTCATCTCAAGCTTAAACACAAGGCCTAAACTCTACCAAAATTCACCAAAGATCCTAGACAAAAACCTAAACCGAAAACCACCTTCACCTCACCTCAACCAAGTTTCTGCTCTTGCCGAATCTTGGAACTTTTCTTCCATAATCTACTGCCGACATACCCTACTGCCGAGCAGCCTCACCCCATCATCCATACTCCACCGGATCCACACCAAGTGAAGCTCTCAAGGTGTCTCAAAGTGTGATCCACTCCCTTCTTTCGGTTTAGTACTTTTTGTTTAGTTATGTTTAAGTTTTGTCTATGAAACACTCATGTATGTTTGGTGTTGATTTGTATGTCTATGTATGAATCGATTTTGGTTTTATAAATTGTATGTTTCGCATGTTAATTTGTAATATGTGACTTGTAGATTTTTATGTTTGATAACTAGGACAATAGGTATGCGATGTTGTTTGAGAACTTAATTTGATTAGTAATCTAAGGAGTATGCCTTATAAACCGAAACATTAGTTGTGCTTAAGCATTTGTTGTTTGCATGTAAATCTAGGTGTTAGGTTTCATCAAACTTGAAAACATGAATAATTCATACTCGTAGTTGTCTTGGTTTGTGTTTTCGCAAAGAGTATAAAACCCTTAGAACTTGCATGTTAAACAAGAGGATTGACGACCCTACTTGTTCGCTTGTCTTCGATTTGTGATTCATGTGTTTAATTGTTAATCCAGTAAAATCGGTTAACATATACCTTAGGATTATACTCGTAGTTAATCTTAAGACCTTAGCAATCAACGATTAGATGACCTCGTAGGCTCTAATTGGGATCGAAATTGGTTAAGTCGAAACAACATTAATACTTGTTCCTTACCTTCTTGCTTATTAATCTATATGTTAAAGAGTCTTTTGTGCTAAATGTTTTGTGAAAGATGATGATCACTTGTAAATATTAGACTTAGGATTTATTTTCTGTTTTGTTGTCGTGTGTAGTCTAGGGCAGCCTTGCTGCCGATCCATTTCATTCCCCCCAAAATTGTGACGTCTTGTATATATGTGCATATGTGTTTGTCTAACAATTTCATATTTCAGGTACCCTTAATCCCCAGCTTAGAACGATCCCTACTTATGTCTATACTACTAATGATTGCAGGGTTTATTATTGTATGCGAGCTTAGGCTCACGTCAACATCATACATGGGCACCTGAACCCTAGGAAGTCGAACCACTCTGCCCGGCGTCACATTATTATCGCGGATGGTGGAGGATTCCGGAATGTCGACGGCGTCCGGCTCTTGGTATGCAGTCGCTTCTTGACACTCTGTGCTCACACCAAGTGTGGTAGCACTGTATATGTCTCGTTGAGACACATGGTTAACTACCTTCCACGTGCCTTTGTTCAATGGATCATCAAGATAAAAGACCTTTTTGGCCGCTGTGGCGAAAACAAAGGGGTCATCTTCATACACACTAGTGGCAGTATTCACCAAAAGTATGCCGTACTGATCGGTCCTTATGCGGTGCGGCCTAGTATCAAAGCAACGACACTTGAAAAAGTGGACTTTCATGCGGTTCCCATAAATGAGTTCAACAACTGACTGTAGGACACCGTAATAATCCACGCCCCCCTCTGCACTATCGACCATCACCCCACAATTCTGTGTTTTGCGTTCCCCGTTTCTAGCTTCACATATATACTTAACGCCGTTGACATCACACATTGGGCGGACTGTGGAAGATATCGGCTTCATCGACAACATCCTCAATTCCTCTGAGTAATTTCTATGACCACCCTTCGCAGCCACGTGCATCAGCTGAAAAATATAACTCAAATCACTTGGTGTGTTTATGATTAAAGAACAGGGAACTGTAAAAGAAAGCCATCTAATATATATATTTATACACTTACCCATTGTGGAAAATAGTCTGCAAACGTCGTGATGTGGTACTCGAGATCACCGCCAACTTCCTTGCAGTTAAGATGTGTTCGTTTCCAATATTGTACCTCCGGACAGTTTATTAGAACCCACCAGTGGGCAATCCCTACCTCATGGTCAGGCAACTTGTCCACACCCTTCTTGTTAAAGCTTCCGTATGGTACAACATCGTTGGCGACGATAGATAGGTTGAACTCGGGGTCATCTCGACTTGGATGTTGTGGGGGGTCCTCCATCGCTCCCAAGTACAACTTGGCGTACGTTACACACTCATGCGCAATGTAAGCTTCAGCAATACACCCCTCAGGCGCAGATTTATTGTGCACATATTTCTTGTAGTCTCCAAGTTGTCTGCAAGGTTAACAAGTGCATGTTAAGAGCATGCAAATTTTATTTAAAAACATGTATAAATCAAATTTATGAATAACATGTACCTTTCGATGGGATACATCCAAATGTAGTGTACGGGATCGGTAAGCAACAATTGTTGGGAAAGATGGATCATCAGGTGAGGCATGATGTCAAAGAAGTTTGGGGGAAATATCCTCTCGAACTTGCACAAGATAAAAACGATTTCCTCATGCATTCTCATGAGGTCTGATTTTCTAACTTCTCTAGCGCATACCTCTGGAAGAATCTTGACAACGCCACCAACGGCTCAACCACTTCATCCTCCAAGTACGCTCGAATGAAAATAGGGAAGAGGCGTTGAAGCAGTACATGGCAGTCGTGACTCTTCAATCCGTACATCTTGTTGTCTCGGTAGTTAACACACTTGCTTATGTTACTTGCATAGCCATAAGGATACCTGCATAGCCATTAACAACAATTAGATTTCATGCAGTCCCATGCTTCTGGAATACATGCCTAATTAAAAGTTACCTGACATTACTCATCCATCCAAAGATTTCATGTTTCTGGTCCCTGGTGATGGTGTAAGGAGCTTGGGGCATTTTGCTCCTGGCCTCTCTCAACCACAAATGGTCCCACAGTCCCATATTTCTCAGATCAACGTGCCTTGGGGGTGTCTTTTGTTTTCTTCTCCCAATTCAAAACTGTGCCAACCACGGCTGCACACACATTCTTCTCTATATGCATGACATCCAGGTAGTGTCTGATAGCCAACCTGGACCAATAAGGAAGTTCCCAGAAGATGCTCTTGTGTGACCAGAACCTATACCGATCGGGCCTCTCTGGAATCGTGCGCAACACATCGGGATGATTGCTAAGCGGACCAAAGTCATACTCATTCAGCACTGCCAATGTTTCCTCCCCTGTCCATCGCTCCGGTGCCCAGCCCCTTTCTTCAGTCCCATCAAAAGCCTGTGCATCGTCCCTAAATGGATAGTCATGCGGAAGCCAACAACGGTGACGCATCTGGACAATCTTGCTGCAATGAGGACTGGAGCAATCAACAGTCATGCACTCTGAACAAGCCCTGTAACCCCTGGTGACGCTGCCCGACAACATACCCCTCCCAGGAAAGTCACTGATCGTGCCAACAAGCATGGCACGCATCCGGAACATCTCATTTTTGAACCGGTCGTAGACCAGGTGGCCTTTCAGATTCAAGTACCGAAGCTCCTCAATTACGGGTCTCAAATACACATCGAGACACTTTCCCGGATAACCTGGGCCTGGAATCAACAATGTGAGCATGTTATATTCCTTCTTCATGCACATCCACGGTGGAAGGTTGTACGGAATCAAAATAACTGGCCACACACTGTACTGAAGCTCTTTCTTGCCAAAAGGGTTGAAACCATCGGATGATAGCCCTAGCCAAACATTTCAAACCTCTGATGCAAATTCAGGAAACTCCAACACATTCTTCTTCCAAGCCTCTCCGTCGGCGGGATGTCTAAGGGTGTCATCGTCAGGCACATTCCTCTCAGCCCACCATCTCATAGCTTCGGCCGTGAAAGCACACATAAACAACCGCTCAAGCCTATCAATCAGCGGGAAGTACCGAAGTATCTTTACAGCTTTCTTGTTCCCTTTAGGAGTGAACTTATACCGCTCTGTATTGCATACTGGGCAGTATTCAAGATCTGCAAGTCCTTCCCCGTAAAACAGAACGCAATCGTATCTGCATGCATGAATCTTGATATAGGAAAGGCCGAGATCTTTAAGGATATGTCACACCTTATGATGACTGATAGGAAGCCGATGTCCGGGGGGCATCGCCCCACCCCATATCTTCAGCCAATCATCAACTGATTTGACAGTGTCTTTGTTCTCCGTTTTGATCTTCATCACTCCCATGACAGATTCAAGGACAGTCTTACTGCATCCGGGGTACAACGGAGTCTGTTGCAATGCGATCAGGTTGTTGTACTTTTCCATACCACTTGTGTTAACCGGTGATCGGGGTAATGGCTCGAGTGGCTCAATAAACACTCCATCTCCGGAGGAGGGAGTTGCACATCTGGTGCTTCATCAAACACACCGCTCTCACGAGGAAACATATCGTTGATCCAGTTCGTTGTTGGATCATTGGACGAACTCTCTCTCTCGGCAAATTGTCCATGATCATGAGGACCCGCAAACTCTGGTTCACCGTGATAAATCCAATTAGTGTATAGGACCCAAAATCCATATCTAGCCAGGTGTTGCTCCACTTTCTCTATGGAAAAACGTTGTCGTGGGCTGGCACACTTGCAGTTTTTACACGGGCAATAATGAAGTGTAGTGTCTCCACAGTTAGCCATCACAAATTCCAGGAAACTCCTAACTCCATCATGATACGCCTGATCCCATCTTCCAAGGGTAATCCAACTCTTGTCTATCCTGTAAATTCAATAAATAAATATAATTATATATATATATGTATATATGCACGTACTACGTACGTACGTACGTACTAATTAATTAAAAAATTCATCATTACACACACATACACACATATATATATATATATATATACACATCCCTAAATTAATTAAAACATCGTCAAGCTCCCTAATTAATTAAACACAATATATTTTTTATATATACCAACAATATATTTTTAATTACAATTACATTAATTAATATATATATATATACATTTTTTCATCAAATTCATCTAAAATCACCTCTAAATCAACAATCAATCACTAATCTTCAACAAAACTTCAATTCTATCTAACCAACATATCAACCCATTAATAATCTCATCTCAACACATATATATATCAAATTAATCACACATTTATTCTAATTAAACTCTAAATTAACACACCTCTGCATATAACCAACTAAATCAACACACACAGCAATATACGTACCTTTCAAGCTTATGGCCGAAGTTTTGGACGATTTCAGAGCGTTTTCGAAATTTTTCGAAAAAATTTTGACGAAGTGAGCTCGCTGGTGCAGAATAGATCTGATATAAGGGTTATAGCCAACGAAGACCCTCATCGTCGGCTATAACAAAAAAAATTTCGTCGGCTATAGTTATAGCCGACGACGTCAAGGAATAACCGACGAGTCGTCGCCTATAATATTATAGCCGACGATGTGGCCGACGAAAGAGTAATTCGTCGGCTGTAACCCCTTATAGCCGACGAAGTACTCTTTCGTCGGCCGTTTTTTTTCATATCGTCGGCTATGACCCCTTTTCTGGTAGTGAACGTACCTCAACGACTGCATCGTGTCCGCCCAATGCTGCTTATGTTCTGCAATCTCGAAGTATGTCTGAAAGATAATATTTTATTAGTTTTACAATTATAACAATACCGAAAATTATTAAATATTACGTAAAATAATTTAAATTTTTTAAATTACTCACCGACGCAGCGTTGTTCACCTCCCTCTTGATCTCTTCGGGCACATCAGCCCACCGCGTCAACAACATAGGGACTCTGTCCCTAATCAGTTCCCCCACGCAACTCGTGTAGTCGCGGCGTTTTTTCCCCTGAACCTCCTGATTAGGAGGTTCGTTGATCCGGATCCTCCCGCTGCTCTCAACAGTTCTCCTGAGCGTGTCAAAACATATGACACCTCTCGTATTCCTCGTTGAACTGCTAGCGGCTGTCCCTATCACATAAACGACGATTGGTTAATAAAATTTAATATTAGTGCGTTAATTTTAATAAAACATTTAATTAATAAAATCAAATGTTACCTGAACTGGATGACTCGTCTGTCGACTTTCCTTTTCTCCTCGCCGAAATCAGGAGGTCCGGGTTCTCAAATGGCTGCTGCTGGTATGCCTCCGCAGCACTCACGTACTGAGGCATATCAGCCCATATGGGCACACCTCGATAGTCGACCTCGGGTATCGCAGGAATGTTGTACGGGAGGTAGAGCTGATTTGGGAGAGTAGGCCCCTCAGTCGAGTCAGCAGCAGACGTCGTCGGACTCGTCATCGACTCCCGATGAACCTCAGGCATACGGGCCTGAGGAACGTCTGCAGCTATCTCGTCCTGAAATTGCTGCCTACTGAACCTCGGAGCATCTGGCCCGACATGGGGACGTGAACTGCTCGACGGCCGCCCCGCCTGGAGAAGGGTCTGGTGCCGAGAACTCACACTCCTCCGTGGCTGGGATGAATCCACAGGCCTCCGCGGCTGGGATGAATCCACACTCCTCCGCGGCTGGGTAGTGGTCCTCTCAGGCTGGCTAAGGGTCCTGTCGGACTCTGCGGAACCGGCGGAACTTCCAGAACCCCTAGATCTGGAACGACGGCCTCCGAACAACTGTCTGAATGCATCGGCCATCTGCAGCTTGAGGCATTAATACATTAATTAATATTAAATTATATTACATTAAATAACAAATTCTAATTAATATAATAACCAATAATACTAACATATTTCAAAACATACTAACAAATTGATATTTAAATTTGTACTAATTTCAAATAATACTAACCATTAACCTAAATATAACTATTTATATACAAATATAACTATATTTCATTATTAACATATATATAAATACAAATAACCATTTACATATTAACAAAAATATATAACAATTTATATAATTAAAATTAAATATATAACAATTTCTATACCTAAATTATAAGAAATATATAACAATTAAATTTATTAACAAATATATAACAATTTATATAATTAAAATTAAATATATAACAAATATATAACAATTTATTATATAACAATTTATATAATTAAAATAAAATATATAACAAATATATAACAATTTGTTAAAATTAAATTTATTAACAAATATATAACAATTTATAAAATTAAACTAAATTGAAGAAAAAAAAAATTTAACCGGATCGGAGGAGGAGGCCGGAGGAGGAGGGGAAGGAGGTCGGACGAGGAGGGGAAGGCGGAGGGGAAGGAGGAGGAGGAGGAGGAGGCCGGCGCGGCTTGGACGAAGATTTGAGGAAGAGTTTGGATCGGAGGAGGAGGAGGAGCAGCGCGGCGGAAACGAACGGGAGAGCGGCAGATTGGAGCAGCAGCAGCAGGAGGAGGAGGAAGAGAGGAAAAATTCGGCTAGGGTTCGACAGTTTCTGCTTTATACCCGAAAGAATAGCCGACGATTAAAAAAGATTTCGTCGGCTATTCTTAACTATAGCCGACGAAAACTTTAACATCGTCGGCTATACTTTGAATGTCGTCGGCTATTCTTTGAATGTCGTCGGCTATACTTTAGGAGATCAGCAGCCGTCTGATCTGAGTCATCGAACGGCGGACAACGAAAAGGCGCGGATCGCAAGAGTTTAGCCGACGAATTATAATATTTTTTCGGCTATACTTTGGAAAATCAGCAGCCGTTGGATCTGAGCCATCCAACGGCGGACAATAAGCGGATCGCAAGAGTTTAACCGACGACATAGAATTTTCGTCGGCTAAACTTTTGGTCAAACAACGAAGTCAAACCTCTAAACGCTTTAAAACGGAAATTAGTCTAGTTAGACGACGGTTTCTGGCCTGACCTTCAACAGATAATAGTTTCAAATGGATGAGACGCAACTAATCGTTTAAAAATTTTCCTCAAAATATTTACCGAACGTCAGGCTACCCATAGGAAAACGGAAGTAAAAAACAGTTAACCGCAACATTCGGCACACAGATTTTGTCGGAATCTTGTCATTTTTCAACCGTAGACGTATTTCATTATTTCGGTCATAACTTATTTGACGACATATTTGCATTTGAAGAGTGTACGTATAGTAACTATTTGAAACTATACATTCACTTAAACACTTAGTAAACAAGTTAAGCAACATTAGTGCATATGTTCCGATTTTGAATGTAAAAGTTTGGAAAATCTATTCCAACCGTCAGATATCACCGTTAAGATTAAATACATGCACGAAAAAAAATCCAACTACATCTGACAACGTTAAAGGCTCGATCGGGACGGTCAACCGGGTGAGTCAACCCTTTAAACGCTTAGAAATGGTAATTGGCCTGTCTAAATGACGTTTTTTTGCCTGACCTTCAACAGATAATAGTTTCAAATGGATGAGACGCAACTAATCGTATAAAAATTTTCCTCAAAATATTTACCGAACGTCAGGCTACCCATAGGAAAACGGAAGTAAAAAACAGTTAACCGCAACATTCGGCACACAGATTTTGTCAAAATCTTGTCATTTTTCAACCGTAGACGTATTTCATTATTTCGATCATATCTTATTTGACGACATATTTGCATTTGAAGGATGAAGCAATGGTTTGTCGATAGTGATAGAAAATGGAAGGTGGTCTTTTTTTGTTTTTTTTTTTTTTATCATAGCCGACGAAATCAAATATAGTACTCGTCGGCTATATAGACTTATAGCCGACGAAAATGTCAACTTCGTCGGCCATACTTCTAAAAATTTTCGTCGGCTAATGTTTCGGAGAAAGGTTGACGAAAATACAAATCGTCGGCTGAAATATGAATATAGCCGACGATTTTTTGAAAATACTAACGAAAAAAGGTTTCGTCGACTATGGTTAAACTATGGCCGACGATTTTTTTTTTTTACCGACGAAAAATAAAATCGTCGGCTATTCCTTAGAATTACCGACGAAAATTTTAATTAGTCGGCCGTTTTTTTTTTTCGTCGGGAAAACCCTTTTTTGTGGTAGTGACACCGGCAATAATTGCACTTGCTTATCGCTATCCAATGGAATAACCGGTTGTCCGAACCGAGAAATTCCTACGGACAGCCTTGTACGACCTAAGGGATCCATGTACCACCGGACTTTATAAACCCGGGAGACTTGATCCTCTCATACAGGACAACTCCTCCCGCAGGCTAAAAACCCTGCATATCCTATATGCCTGCAGGAACAAAGGAAGCAGGACACGTGGGGACGGCGGCCGAGGCTCTCTTGGCCACGCCACCCCACTAGGAACTCCTCTAACACAAGGCACGTTTCCCGCTGATACCGTGTCACCTCGTCAACCACTGTTTAAATCAACTGTTGCCCTCTACGGCTACGGTTCTAAAACATGGGGGACTCATTCATCTCGTGCATAATATCCACCAGGCTTTCCCTGAACATAGCACGGCACGGCGGATTTCAACGCCACATTATCATAACCATGCAATAATTCTCATGCTCGTATGCATCTGTCAGCATGAACATCATAACCATGTACACATCACATTACGCATCATCATAACAGGTTCATTCGAACCCCCGGCCAAGCCCAATCTTAAACGCGGACTTGGGGGGCTAGAGCACAGTAGGATAAGCATCCATGCGGGTCTGCAAGCCTGTAAACCAAGACAGATTTAAGTCCCCACTCAAGATAGCACTTGACCGGGAAATTGGAGGACTTGTTGACAGTAGCCATAAGGCAGGCTACCCCGGCCAAGCCCAGTCTTAAACGCAGACTTTGGGAGCTAGGGCACAGTAGGGTAAGCATCCCTGCGGGTCTGCAGGCCTGTAAAACAAGACAGTTTTAAGTCCTCATTCAAGATAGCACTTGACCGGGAACTTGGGGGACTTGTTGACAGTAGTCATAAGAAAGGCTACCCAGGCCCCCAGACCCGCAGCAAGGGCTCTTGGACCCGGCTCAAGGACCGGAAGTTCAGCATCAGCACCTGGTCCGGCACCCGGGCGGACCTTACTGGTGAGCGGGACCTGGGGACAGGGGACAGCAGCTCCCCAAGTAAGAGCCGAAACAGTCCAGTAGTATATGTAGAAGGGGGTCAGTCCCACATCGAAGGGTGAGGCCAGCCTTCACGCCTGGCAGCCTATCTATAAGTCCTAACTACCCTCATTAATAGGTAATCGATACTTCAACTACTCATTCCCGCTGAAGTTATCAGATTATTCCAACTTTACTGACTTAAGTATCGGAGCGGAATAGACCGGCCCGCCCGGTATTCCCTTAGTTAGCAGGATTAGCAGGAAGAAATCACACTAAAATACACCGGTCTCTGTGAGTATACGGATTCTGACAGAAACAAATCGCATGACAAATTGTATATCGAGTGTCGGTTCACTTGCACCTCAGTGCGTTTGAGTAATTTTCCATCTTTCCTTCATGTTATTGTTTGTTGTGAATCCATAGTTGTTGAATTTACTACTATATAGAGTTGACGAATTTACTACTATATAGAGATGACGGAGAATTAACATCTATTATAAGAAAGATTTTAATTTCTTATTATACAAGTGCAAAGTGCAAACATGCTCTGTTGTTCCTTCCCTCGTCGAACGATCAAAGCCTTAGTTAAGCAAACTTCTTCCATCTATATATGCAATTGCATTGCAGCAGCAGATTAGGTTCTTAACTTGATGTTCAGTATACTAATACATCAATAAGTCTACAAATGGAATAATACATAGGTAAACCACTCCTTCAATTCCAATACAGTTATACAGTGCTGGATATCAATCTTTCCGGGTCTACGTCGTCCCACACCTCCAAGGGAACTGATCTATCGCCTGATTGATTAGTTTACCAATAATCTAGTAAATGAGAGATGCCTAACTTGAAATCAGGGTAACATGTTTTGACAAATACTTTGCTTTAATAAGATGACAAAATTAGAAATTGAGTAAGCAAGCAACTTGGTGAGAGTGGGAGATTGTTCATTAACTCCCTATAATCACAACTCCTAATCATATAGAGTTACAAGGACATGAGGTTACCTTACTATAAATACACAGCAACTAGCTACTTCAAACTTTATGTAATTAGCACGCAAAGCAACCTCATTTAAGCCCTAAATTAGGGTAAAGTCTGATTGGACCCATGAAAATTAAGTGCCATTATGATTTTGACAGTGTCACAGAACGTACCGAACAAATTAGTACAATCAGAAAAGAATCTCCATCCCTGCATGTTAAATTATGATGCTGCTGTGTCTGCATATATGGGTCCGTGAGAAGGGAAGTAGGGTCGATCACCTTAACTGTTAAGGGTTCCTTTCCTAAACAGTAAAGAGAGCAAAGCCTAATGGAATCTGAGTAAACTGTCAAAGTACACCTGGATCATAAACACATACTGTAGATGTCACTGATTTGTGAGGTCTGAGATGCATGCTGTATACGTCGACTCTTGAATTTTCGATCAAGGCTTAGCTTAGCACCTGAGTACGTTAGCTCCATCGGAGCGAATCGAATCGAATCGAATCCATCCTACAAGTTTTTCTTTCAGACTGGAGAGGCATCATCATAATCATCACCATCTTCATCACCGATCATATTGTATAATTATTCAGACTGAAAAAGAGGAGCTAGTCCACATTGATTTGGTCCCTCTAGTTGTTTGCATGCACGTCAGCATTGATGTGAGCTCGATTGATTGATTACGATGGAAATGATGGTGCATGGGGCACAGAAGGGGCCATCGGATGAGACACCACCACCCGAGAAAACTGAAACCTGGTTTGTTTCACGGAACGGAAAGGAATGAAAATTAAAAGAAACGAATTCTTGACTATCTTTTTTTTTAAATAGTATAATATTCAAACCGAATTTTATTAAAAATAAAAAAAAAGTTTAAACAGTACAATATTCAGCTATAATCACAGCTTCAAGAAAAGGAAGTGCAGCAAAATAAAATTCATCCCTAACCAAAGCTCTGGCATGTGCCGCCAAAATATGTGCTGCCTTATTTCCCCCACGACGAGTATAAACCACTACCCAAGAAATATGTTCTTGCAGCTGGACTTTCACATCCACATAAATCAGACCCAAACGTGAAGTGTTAGGAACATCTGAGATCTCCAACTGTCGCTTCACCTCAGACGCATCCGTTTCCAGTAACGCAGGACCAAATCCCTGATTCGAAGCAAACAATATTGCCTTACTACAGGCCAAAATCTCAACATGTTCTGCTGACACCAAACTCTGTAAGGCCCCCCCCCCCCCCCCCCCTCCCCCTGCAAGCATCCTCCCAGAATGATCCCGAATGATAAAACCCCAACCTCCCTGTCGAGTAGACTGACTATATACTCCATCCACATTGATTTTACAGAAACCAAAAGGAGGAGCCTTCCATTTAGCTGAAGGAAGTCTTGGCACCCGTACAATAGTAGATAAGTTATGAAACCTGAATTCATTAAGACGGGCAGCGAGTTGGATACTCACATCCTGAGCCGTCACCTCTTTCTGGTTCCATACTCTCTCATTCCTTTCCTTCCAAACAGACCACAAACTAAACACCAAATCCCCAAAAAGTGACAGGTTCAAATCATTAGCACAGGAAACAAGCAAATCCAGAACTGTTGTATGTATGCTATTCCACCTATATCAAACTTCACCAAGAACATGATTAAAAGAAATCACATCTTTCGTAAATCCGCAATCCCGGCTCAAATGCAATGTAGATTCACCCAAAACACCACATAAGGCACAATTGATTCCCTGAACTTCCACCCTTTTCGAAGTCAGACTATCTAAAGAAAGTAAAATATCCAGGCAAATCCTCCAACCATGAACTTTAGCCTTATTTGGTATTTTAGCTTTCCACAATTTTTTTTTTCCAAAAAGCACTACCAGGTATCTGGCCTATGGGGGAATGACTAGAAAAGTGTACAAAAGCATACCTGTACGCAGTCTTCACCGAAAATCTCCCATCCTTTTCCAGTTTCCAGCATAGATGATCATTCACAATACGTCTACTCAGAAGGATATTTAGAATAACTGCCACCTATTCTGCTCGAAAGCATCTCTGCACCTTGGACACATTCCAAGTACCATCTCCAACCAAAAAATCACTAACTCTCCCAACAGGTTCAGTAACAGGTATAGAGAAACTAGGTTTACCAACAGCTGATCCAGGTAGCCAATTGTCCACAAAGGTTTGTATCTGCCTACCATCCCCTACCTGCCAATAAATATTATCCTGAAGCAAAACACTTGCTCCATAAATACTACGCCAGGAAAAAGAAGGAGAATTACATTCCGGCGCTTCTCAAAAAGAACAATGTGGAAAATACCTTGCCTTGTAAATAGAAGCAATCAACGAAGAAGGATAAGCCATAATGCGCCAAGTTTGTTTCGACAGCAAAGCCAGATTGAAGTTCGACAAACTACGAAAACTCAAACCCCCTTCCTCCTTCGGGTTGCATAAAATATTCCATCGCTTCCAATGAATCTTCTTTTTATCTAGTGTACTCCCCCAACAGAATCTCACACACAACTGTTCCAGGTCATCACAGAAATTCTTTGACAACTTAAAAACACTCATAGCATAACTCGGAAGAGCTTGAGCGACCACACTTATCAGGATATCTTTTCCAGCTCCACTAAGCATACGACCCTGCCAAGCCGACATCCTGGTTTCCAGCCTTTCCTTAATATACTGAAAGCTAGCCAATCTCTATCTACCTACATAAGTAGGCAAACTCAAATATTTCTCATGAGAATCAACAACCGGCACCCCTAACCTGGAAGAAAGATTAGACTGAACCTCTTCAGCCACACTCTCACTAAAAACCATGGAGCTTTTGTCAAAATTTACCCTCTGACCAGACGCCCTACTGAACACATCAATAACTTCCTAGATAGCAATACATGTAGATAAAGAGGCCTCAGCATACAACATACTATCATCCGCGAATAAAAGATGGTTTACCGGTGGTGCACCCTCACAAACAGCAATACCTGGTAACTCACCATTTTGCATTTTCCTCCGAAGAAGGGTGGAAAAACTCTCTATTCCCAGTAAAAACAAAGATGGAGAAAGAGGATCCCCTTGCCGCAAACCTCTCCCTGGTGTCAAATAACCACGTGGTCGACCCCTAATCAGAAAGGCATACCGAACTGTAGAGACACATTGCATGATAATATGTATCCACCGTTGATTGAAACCAAAACGAGTCAACATACGCTCTAGGAAAGACCATTCCAACCTGTCATAGGCCTTGCTGAGGTCCAATTTCAGTGCCATATAGCCTCTACCCGAACGTTTATTATGAACAAAGTGAGCCATCTCATTTGCTACCAGAATATTGTCCGTAAACAAACGACCTGGAATAAAAGCACTCTGAAAAGGAGAGATAATATCTAGAAGCAGGACCTTCAACCGATTTGCTAAGGCCTTTAAACAAATCTTATAAAAGACATTACATAGAGCAATAGGCCTCAAGTCTGACATATTTTCCGGTTGATCCACTTTTGGAATTAAACAGATGTGAGTAAAGTTTACCTCCTTCAGAAGTTGGCCTGTATGAAGGAAACACTAGGCTGCTGTCACCACCTCAGGGTGATGGGAACTTAAGCTCACACACAATAATAACCCTACAAAATATCGTTAGTAGTATAAGCAAGTAGGGATCGTTCTAGCCGGGGATTAAGGGTACCTGAAATATGAGATTGTTAGTCAAAAATACTCACAAATTCACATTGGAAAACGCCATATGGGGGAGGTATAAGCATCGGCAGCAAGCCTAAGACTAAGAATACGAAAATAAGGCTGAAAATAAATTCTAGACTACTATTTACAAGTTTGATCATCATCTCTCACAAAACATTTAACACCAAAGACTCTTTAACATGTAGACTAATATGCAAGAAGGTAAGGAACAAGTATTGATGCTATTTCGACTTAACCAATTTCGATCCCAATTACAGCCTACGAGGTCATCTAATCGTTTGATTACTAGAGTTCTTAAGATTAACCACGGGTATAATCCTAAGGTTATGCTAATCGATTTTACATAATTAACAATTAAGCACATGAATCACAAATCGAAGACAAGCGAACAAGTAGGGTAGTCAATCCTCTTATTATCTTGCAAGTTCTAAGGTTATTACTCTAGGTGAGCAAGTGATTAAGAAAACTAAGAGTATGACTCAACCAATTACTCTAGCTCATGAAACCTAGCACTTAGAATTACATGCTTTAAACAACAAATGCTTTAAACAAAACTAGTGTGTCGATTTAATGCCCTAACCTTAGATTACTAATCGAATTAAATTCTCAAACAAACATCGCATACCTATTGTCCTAATTATCAAACATAAAAATCCACAAGTTACATATTACAAATTAGCATGCAAAATCATTGTTCTTGTCGAAACCTAAACTTAAATCTAAGCATCGGTTCAAACAAATCTTTAACATACAATTTATAAAACCAAAATCGATTCATACATATACATATAAACCAACACCAAACATACATGAGTGTTTCATAGACAAAACTAAACATAACTAAACAAAAATTACAAAACCGAAGAAGGGAGTGGATCACACTTTGAGACACCTTGAGAGCTTCACGTCGTGTGGATCCGGCGAAGTATGGAGGCTGGGGTGAGGCTGCACGGCAGTGAGTCACGTCGGCAGTAGGTTATGGAGGCAGAAAATCCAAGGTTTCAGCAAGAGCAGAAACTTGGTTGAAGTGAGGTGGAGATGGTTTTCGGTTTAGGTTTTTGTCTAGGATCTTTGGGGAATTTTGGTAGAGTTTAGGCCTTGTGTTTATGCTTGAGATGAGATGATTTTTCAGAATGAAAAGTGAGGCTTTATATAAGGGAGAGGCTGCCGGCAACCCTAGTGTAAGAGGAATTCAGAAAACCAAGTTGGTTAAGGATTTGAAACCTTCCTTTTCAAAGTCTAATTAGGTTTTCTTTTTCTGAAAATTCATCAAGGCATGGGCTTCACAACTTCGTGGACTTCTTGCATAACATTTGGACTTCATTGGATTACATTTGATCCACCAAAAATTGTCCAAAACTTGCCGGCACACATTGCTGGCAGCACAGCAGCCGATCGGCAAGCAATCCTAGCTCGACTAGGATTGCTACTTTTCTTCAATTTTCCTTTCAATGCTCGGCATGGTGTCATCCTCTTTCCTTTCTTAAGCTTGGAACATCTTCACATATGCATTTGTACACCATTTGGTCCATTGAAAACAGAATTTGCACAAAGGAGGTAGTAGCACCCTAGAATCGGCAGACTTGATGTTGTTGCAGTAACTCCGGCATATCTCCCTCCTCGGAGCTTCGATTGATGCGATTCCAAGTCTCAGATAAACTAGACACACATGGCTACCTCCATATAAAATAGTTCAATCAAATTTCTTGTGAGTCGTCGGGAATGAGTTTTTCGAAATTGGGACATAGTCCCAGGAGAATCCTGGAAGTCCCTGGATTAGTTTGCTCGAACTGCTGTTTTGCAACCATCTTTTGGGCGACTTCCCGAACTCCGATTAATCTGAAATTTTAACACAACATTCCTCAGTATATGAATAATACGCACACCAAATTTCATTAAATTCGGACAAGGATAGATCGCATGTTTACTCATCTCAAAATCACGAAAAAGACATATTTTGCACTATTCTCCAGATTTCTCAAACTTGGTCATTTTTCGGATTCTAAAGCACATTTGATAAAAACTCTACCAAATCAACACTAAACTATATTATGACTCAATCTTAGATAAATAAGGGTTAAACAAAGCATAAATGAGGGTATAAGCATATAATATCGTCGCACATTGTGCTCCTATCAACTACCCCACACTTATCTTTTGCTAGTCCCTTAGCAAACTAAACTAAACTAGACTCTAAACAAACTATTGCCCCTAACAATTTGTCTCAGGCTCATATGTACACATAGCTTTCAAGTTAATGCATGAGAATGCTAAGCACGAAAATTCCAAGCTTCATGAACAAGTGGCATCAATATGAACATATAAGAGCAAAAGGTAAGCATGTAAACATGTTAAAGCTAATCCAATCCTCCTCACTAGGCATACTCTCTTCTTTTCTCTCGAAGCATGGTTATTCACTCAATAGTATATGCAAGAGAAAGATAATGAATTACAAAGAGTGACTTGCATATGACAAAGAAACGAAAGCACTTTGTGAAATTTTATGGAAAAACCTCATATGATAACTATATGCACCAATGAACCAACGCCATATGCTTACTCTTGAGATAATCTCCACAATCAAATTTAACCATCTTAAGAATCATGAAAAGATCAATAAAAGGGCTGTAATGGGGCTAGGTTAAGAGGTATTCGATATTTGGATAAAGAGGCTCAAAAACGTCACCGTGTACTTTAGCAAAGCTCAAATCTCCTTATGTCTTCTCACCAAGGGTCGAATTTCTTCTTGTTGGACTCATACTTCATTCTTTACTTCCCCAAAACATAGTGAATATGAACAAAGGTCAAAATATAACAATAGTAGACCTTCACATATAAACAAAACTCCAAATTCACAACACTTTTCAAGACTAGACTTAGCAATTTTCTTTTGAAACCGTGCCTACACTTTTTCTTTTATTTCGGACTTGAGTTTTCTTTTTCTTCTTTTCTGTCCGAATCACATATTTTCTGTTTTCTTTTTACTAGGCACGGCACAATTACAATTTTCTAGCTAAGTCTACCCCGCACTTGTTCTTCTTCATCACTTCACGCGAAAACTCCTTCAAAAATCAAGCTTTGCCAACACATAAGGTAAAGGCATCACTATACTAAGCTCATGGAAAGTGTTTAAAGGTGATGAAAGAAAAGGCTAAACATAGGCTCAAAGGGGTTTACTAAGGTGTCCCACGACGGGCTCAAATAGGCACATACTTTATTTGGCAATGGTGGTAAACCTAAAAGATCTTTTCAATCACTTTCAAAATCAAGGTATTTTATGACTAAAAACGTTTCGAAAATCAACAAGAGTAAGTTCTAGCATACTAGAGTTCATTAAAAGTTATGGCACATAGTCATCGAATAATCAAAGAATTATGAGGTTCACATATTAGCATGCTCGAAATTTTCAATTTATCACTCATGAAGAAAGCAAGTTGGCTCTAAAGCTCACATAGGTTATTATAGAAACAAACTAGCTAAAACATGCATGCTTCGTTAATCAACAAGTCGTACATGCTCCTACCAATGCACAAAATCCATGAAACTCACAATTTTAATTGTATACATAACCATCATCTATGTATGCAAAGAGGAGAAAAAACATCATTGACATATTAGGGGCATCCTAAGACTCGAAACAAACAAATTAAACACTCTATTTTTGTGGAACAATTTTCTGAATTTTTCTTTTCTAAACTAAGCACACGAAAACATAAACGGAATATGTTACCCCACCCCACACTTTAGAAAATTACATTGCCCTCAATGTAAGCACAAAACAATATCAAAGAATTTCCTAAACATGCAATAGACCAACATATTCCAACATATCATCACAAATCAAAGAAAAAAGAGAAGGGTTAAGAAATTTCAAACTCTTGGTGATGGCTCCTTCACTTTTCTTTGATTGACTTGGGTTGCCTTCCAAGTAGCGCTTTGTTGTTATAGTCCATAGCCTAGACTTTTCACCGTTGTTGATTGCATGTGTTCATCTCGTTCCAAAATAGTTCAAATCGGCAAGGAGTAGCTTGACGAGAAGATCATGACACGTTGTATCCGAGTCGGTGTCAAGCTGCGTATCCGGCGATGTTTCCGACGTGTCCGGCAGTTCTTCCATCATGACCAGCGTATCCGGTGGCAGTGCTGCATTGCTCTCGGCTTCTAGTATCATCTTGTCAATCCTACCGGCGATGGCAGGTCCGGCAGGAGATGTAGTTGCAGCTGGAGTGAAGGGCTGCCTTTCGGCAGTGGTGTTCTTGTTCGGATATGTCTTGGCCAAGCTGCCGGCAATTGCAGGTCCGGCAGCTAGGTAAGGTGGCGGTACTTGGGGGGCAGTGTGTAAGCAAGCGTCCTCCACCGTGTGCTCTTGAAAGGAAGAGTAGTAAGGCTTGAGACGATGTCCATTTACTTTGAAAGCTTTGCTTGTGATTGAACTTTGAATTTCGATGGCACCATGGGGAAAAACTTGAGTGACAATGAAGGGGCCAACCCATCTAGAGCGAAGCTTACCCGGAAAGAGTCGAAGTCTTGAATTGAATAAAAGAACTTGTTGCCCAACTTCAAACTTTTTCCCTCGAATCATCTTATCATGATACGCTCGTGTCTTCTCCTTGTAGATCCATGCGGAATCATAGGCTTCATTACGGATTTCTTCAAGTTCGTTGAGTTGAAGCTTCCTATGAAGACCGGGATCATCAATGTTCATGTTGAAGACCTTGATTGCCCACCATGCTTTGTGCTCTAGCTCAACCGGTAAGTGACATGCTTTGCCATAAACTAACCGAAAAGGAGACATACCTATCGGTGTCTTGTATGCAGTCCTATATGCCCACAAAGCATCATCGAGACGATCACTCCAATCCTTCCTTGAAGGTCGAACCGATTTCTCTAGAATTTGCTTGATCTCTCGATTACTTACCTCGGCCATACAACTTGTTTGGGGGTGATAAGGTGTAGATACCTTATGAGTGACTCCATACTTCTTCAATAAGGCTTCAATGGTGCGGTTACAAAAATGGGATCCTCCATCGCTAATCAAGACTCTTGGAACTCCAAAACGTGAAAAGATGTTAGTCTTGAGAAACTCGGCTACCACCTTGGCATCGTTGGTGCGTGTAGCCTTGGCTTCAATCCACTTTGACACATAATCAACCGCAAGCAAGATGTAGAGAAAACCCTTACTCGAAGGAAACGGTCCCATGAAGTCAATTCCCCAAAGATCAAAAATTTCTACCTCAATGATAGGCGTGAGCGGCATTTGGTCTCTAGCTACAATGTTCCCCATTCTTTGGCATCTATCACACGCTTTGCAAAACATGAATGCATCTTTGAAAATCGTAGGCCAAAAGAAACCACAAGTAAGAACCTTCAATGCCGTTTTCTTTGGTCCAAAGTGCCCACCACAAGCTTCACTATGACAAAAAGCAAGGATGGAACGATGCTCATTCTCCGGAACACATCTTCGAATAACTTGATCACCACATTGCCTCCATAAGTACGGATCATCCCACAAGAAGTGTTGAGCTTGCTTTCTTATCCTCTTCTGTAGGTGGCTCGGCATCTCAAGGGGAAATCGGCTTGTAGCAAGAAAATTCGCAATGTCGGCATACCAAGGCTCATGCACTTCAAGTCGAAAAAGTTGCTCATCCGGAAAGGTCTCACATAAGGGCAGCCGATCCACACCATTGACAAGTCTACTCAAATGATCGGCTACAACGTTCTCTACTCCTTTCTTGTCCTTGATCTCAATATCAAACTCTTGAAGCAAAAGAATCCATCGAATGAGCCTCGGCTTAGCATCCTTCTTCGTCATAAGATATCTCAAAGCGGCATGATCACTATACACAATGACTTTGGAATTCAAAAGATATGATCGAAATTTCTCCAAAGTAAAAATTACCGCCAAGAGTTCTTTCTCCGTTGTTGTGTAGTTGAGTTGAGCGTCATTAAGAGTCCTTGAAACATAGTAAATGGCGCATGGCTTCTTCTCAATTCGTTGTCCAAGTACCGCTCCAAGTGCATAATCACTAGCATCACACATCAACTCAAATGGCTCGTCCCAATTAGGGGAGACCAACACCGACGCCGTACACAACATCTTCTTCAATCGGCAAAATCTTGCCTCACACGCATCCGTCCACTCAAACGTTACCTCCTTTTGTAACAAGTTACTCAATGGCTTTGCAATTGAAGAGAAGTCTTTGATAAATCTTCGATAAAACCCCGCATGGCCAAGAAAACTTATCACATCTCTAACACATCTTGGGCTCGACAATGCTTGAATGAGCTCCACTTTGGCTTTGTCAACCTCTAAGCCTCTTGCCGAAATAATGTGCCCAAGAACAATGCCTTGCGTGACCATGAAGTGACACTTCTCCCAATTGAGCACAAGATTGGTCTCTACACACCTCTCAAGTATCTTCTCCAAATTTCCCAAACATGCATCGAAGGTGCCTCCATACACACTAAAGTCACCCATAAACACTTCGATAATGTCTTCAATAAAATCCGAGAAGATAGCATACATACATCTTTGAAACGTGCCGGGTGCGTTGCATAGACCAAATGACATTCGTCGATAAGCAAACGTGCCGAATGGACAAGTAAAAGTGGTCTTCTCTTGATCGTCCGGGTGTATCATGATTTGATTGTAGCCACTATAACCATCAAGAAAGCAATAGAAAGAATGGCCGGCTAACCTCTCTAGCATTTGATCCATAAACGGCAAAGGCATGTGATCCTTCCTCGTTGTAGCGTTGAGCTTTCTATAGTCAATGCACATCCGATGACCGGTTACAAGTCTTTGTGGTACAAGCTCATTCTTCTCATTCTTGACAACCATTACACCACTCTTCTTTGGTACTATTTGCACGGGAGATATCCACTTACTATCCGAAATTGGGTAAATCACCCCACAATCAAGCAACTTGGTAATCTCTTCTTTCACAACTGATAGGAGCACAATGTGCGACGATATTACATGTTTATGCCCTCGTTTATGCTTTGTTTAACCCTTATTTGTCTAAGATAGAGTCGTAATGTAGTTAGTGTCAATTTGGTAGAGTTTTGGTGAAAAATGGTTAAGAATCCGAAAAATGACTAAGTTTGAGAAATCTGGAAAATATTGCAAAATATGTCTTTTTCGTGATTTTGAGATGAATGAAACTGTGATCTATCCTTGTCCAAATTCTATGAAATTTTGCGTGCTTAATATTCATATGCTGAGGAATGTTGTGTTAAAATTTCAGATCAATCGGAGTTCGGGAAGTCACCCAAAAGTTGGCTGCAAAACGGCAGTCCGATCATTTCAATCCAGGGACTTCCAAGATTTTCCTGGGACTTTGATCCAACTTCGAATAATCATTCCCACCGACTCACAAGGAATTTGATCGAACTGTTTTATGGGGAGATGGCCATATGTGTCTAGTTTATCTGAGACTTGGAATCGCATCAATCGGAGCTCCACGGATGGAGATATGCCGGAATTACTGCAACAAGGTCAAATCTGCCGATTCCAGGAACCTACTGCCCCCTTTTTGTGTTTTCTGTTTTTGATGGACCAAATGGTGTACAAATGTATATGTGAAGATGGTCCAAGCTTTATGAAGGGAAGAGGAAGACACTAGGCCATGGCATCGAAGAAAAACATGAAGAAATCAAGTCTCCTAGTCAAACTAGGAGAAGCTGCCGATTTGAGGCAGATCGGATGCAACTTCAAGCTGCCGGCATTGTGGGGCATTTTCGATGGATCAAGACTTATCAATTGAAGTCCAAGACCATATAAGAAGTCCATGAAGATGTGAAGCCCAAGCCTTGAAGAAAAATTCAGAAAAAGAAAACCTAATTGGACTAAGAAAGGAAGGTTGCAAAACCTTATTGCACTAGGTTTTCTGAACTCCTCTTTGCTTAAGGGACTGCCGGCAGCCTCTCTCCCTATCCTCTATATATACCCTCACTTTTTCATTCTGAAAAGCATCTCATCTCAAGCATAATACACTAGCCTAAAGCTCTACCAAGTTCTTTCAAACACCAACACATAAATACCTAGCCGAACCATCACCACCACCACCATATAGCCGAAACCTTCCACCTTTGTTTCTGCCGATTTCTGTTCTTGCCGAACACCAAGGAGCAGCAGCCGAGCCACCTTGTCACCTTTGAGGAATCTTCAAGGTTTTTAAAGTGTGATCCATTCCCCTATGGCTTTTGTATTTATTTATGTTTGGTTGTTTTGTACGAATTTGTTTCGATTCTTGGTTTTTCTTGAAATTTTGTATGAACCGAATATTGTATGTTATGCATGGTTTTTCTGAAATTTAACTTATGGATTTTGTATGTTGGATAATTAGGGCAGTGGTATTAGAAGCATGTTTAGGATTTAATTTGGTTAGTAATCTAAGAGTGTGCCTTATAAACCGAAACATTAGTTGTGCTTAAGCATTTGTTGTTTGCATGTGAATCTAGGTGTTAGGTTTCATTTAACCGAGTAATACGAATAAGTCATACGTTGGAGTAGTTTGTTTTGTGTTGCTCACCTAGGGTAAAAACCTTAGATTACTTGCATGTTAAATAAGATGATTGACAACCTTGCTTGTTTACATGTCTTCGATTTAGACTCACATGCTTAAATGTTAAAACGCGTAAAACCGGATTAGCATCACCTTAGAAGTCATACGTTGGAGTAGTTTCTAAGAAATTAAGAAGTCTAACAATTGGAAAACCGTTGGAGGCTCTAGTTGTGTCGAAACTAATTTAGGTCTTGAACATGCTAAATACTTGATCCTTACCTTCTTGCATGCAAATCTATATGTTAAAGAATCTTTTGTGTGAACTGTTTTGTGTGAGAGATGATGATCACTTGTATATAATAGCTTAGGTTTATTTTTCTGTTTTTATTTTCGTGTCTAGTATTAGAGGGCAGCCCTAGGGCTGCTGAACCATTTTTACCCCAATATGTGACGTTTTTGTATAGATGTAAATATGTTCTGTGTCTAACAATTTCATATCTCAGGTACCCTTAATCCCCGGCCTAGAACGATCCCTACTTGCTTATACTACTAACGATCTTTTGTAGGGTTTATTATTGCGTGCGAGCTTCGGTTCCCGTCAATTTTTGGCGCCGTTGCCGGGGATTATAAAAGCTTGTTTTATGAATTTGTTGTGTATATAATGTTGCTGGAAATTTTTGTTGTGAAGTTGTAAAGTTGTAAATTTTAAGTTTATTTTGGGATTTTGTAAAGTAGAAATATGCTTTGGCATGTAGAGTTTAAATTTCGAAAGTTGCATGATGTATAATGATGTATGTTGGTAATCACTTAGTTTAATTTCTAGGAAGTTGATAGTGTTGTGTATGTTTGAGTTTATTGTAGTTTCTAAAGTGTAACATGTAGGTGAAGCCTCTTTTGTTGATCATAACCAAAACCCTTCATGTGAATGGTGCTATGTCGGAGGCCGTTTCTATGTAGATTGGGAAACGCGGGATACTTCCCCCCCACGCATATAAGCGTTTCTTCGGTAATAGTATTACTTCTATGAGGTTGAGGGCGGTTTTAATCAACACTTGAGACCGCTAGGGATCCGTGTTTGTTTTACAAAGTATGGGGAAGTTATTATCATAGATATGGTTCTCAGGTTTGTTTAACTGGATCTCAAGGCCCATAGACTGATGTTCATTCTCGGTGAGTGAGTCGATAGGGGGTTCGCCCTCCGTGGTGTCCAACAACGAGTCCTGCCTGGTTCCTGTAGGGGGTTCGCCCTCCGTGATTTTAATGACCTTTGAAACGTAAAATCCGCACGACCTAGTCAACAGCTTGTGCCGAAGCATCACCTCACTTTAGACGCTAGAACATAACTTGACATATGTGGCCTATTTTCTTCAAAGATAAAACATGTTGTGTGGTTCAAACTCTTGAGGTATTTCGGATTAAGCATGATACTACCGGGGGCTGTATCAGTCCATTGCACCGTTATCTCCTCTGCTCCACGTACTTCGAGAGTTAGAACAAATTTAAAAGAAATTAGGCTTAGCGATTACATGCTCATGAACTTTTCAATTTTTGATCCCTTATTGCCGAATTATATTGATGCTTTGCCGAAATTTGCTTGTGTTGCCGATTGTTTGTGTGATTTTGCCGTGTGTACTTATGGCTTGCCGATTGTGATTTTGTGTATCATTGTTTGAAATTTGTTGTATCGCCAATGCCGTGGCTTATAATGATGTATATTCTTGCTTTCTATTTCTTTACGATGTTCTAACTTGTTTAAATGTTGCAAATTTCAGTAATAGTGCATGTCCGAATCTAGTATTTGGACAAGAGATCTTCAAGGCCGCTTGCAACGTTTAGACCAAGAACTCGCTATTGCTCGTTTTGTGCCATTACCACCATCATCACCAACCAGTTCATCAGTGTCATCATCCTTGCCGAGTTCACCTATTGTGCCGTCAGTTTCATCATCATCAGGGCCGAGCTCACCTTCAGTAGTGTCATCGTCTTGTGATCTTCAGAATCCTGAATTTGAAGCCTTTGCCGAATTAGAAGAAGAAGAAGAGATCATGGCATCAATCAGATCACAGAATGGTCATGTTGCTGGAGCTGGAGTTGCTCCTTCTAATATTACTTATCCTCCTTTGGAAACTGACAAGACTGGAGAGATTGAATTGAGGAGTGGATTCCTCCATAAGCTGAAGTCGTTTTATGGGATGCCGAGTGAGGACCCTAACAAACATCTACAGTGGTTTAACTTCACCACGGAGTCTATGTGTCCAAGAGGGACCGATTTGCAACACTTCAAAATGAAGGCATTTCCGTTCTCATTAGAAGACCAAGCAAAGGAGTGGTTGTTTGAGGTGCCTAGTGGTCGCATTGTTTCGTGGAGTACTATGATGGATGAGTTTTTGCTCAAGTACTTTCCTGCTTCACGTATCACTGATCTGAGGAAGCAAATTACAAGTGTGAAGCAAGCCGGAGATGAGACTTTCTTCGACTACTACAAGAGGTTCAAGTCCCTAGTTTCTTTGTGTCCATCACATGGCATTAGCGATGGGCTCTTGCTACAATATTTCTATGAGGGATTGCGTGTCATGGAGAGAGAGTTTCTTGACTCAGCCGCGGGAGGTAGCTTTTTGGAGTTAAATGCCGGAGCGGCAAGAAGTTTGTTGGAAGTTCGTGCATTGAACAACCAACAATTTGGCATGGCACGAGGCAATGTGCAAAGGAATGAAAAAGTGCATGAGACGTCTTCGAGCTCAAAGTTAGAAGATAAAGTGGACAAGCTCACCGACTTGGTGAGTAATTTGATGAAGAAGCGTGCTAGTGTTTGTGGAATTTGCACCGAGGGCCATGAGACCGAACAATGCCCTCAATTCGGAGTTAATGAGGGAGTTGAGGAGTGCAATGCAATTGGTTTTCAAGGAGGCCAACGATTTGGCAATTTCAATCCAAGGTTCAATGATCATCCGAACTTTCGATGGGCGAACAATGATAACGTGCTTAGGGCACCTATGCAACCAAGAGAGGGAGGAGCGCCATTTGTACCGAGGCCACCATTTGTGCCTCGGCAGCCACACATGCCGAACCAAGGACACTTTGTTGCATTGCCGAACTAGCCACAAGGAGGGCCGAGCCAAGTCCAAGGCCAAGCTTCGCCAAGCAACCCTAATTACGATGCTTTGATTCAATCTTTGTCAAGTGCTACTCAAGCATTACTCGCGGGACAACAAAATCATCAAAAGGACATTGGTGAGCTCAAGACTCAAATGGGGCAAGTTGTGGATTTTATGGGAAGATTTAATGAGCAAGGGAAGTTGCCGAGCAATACTATTCCAAATCTGAGGAACGAGCAAGCCAAAGTGATTCAAACTCGAAGCGGAAGAGAGTTGGTTCCTCCAACAAGTCCAAAGAAGAAGCGAGTGACTTTCAAAGGTATTAATGAGGATGAGAGGGCTGCCGGACCTGTCATTGCCGGCAGCCATTTGCATGAGGCCGAGAGGAATGATGCCGGCCATGAGGCTGCCGCCCATGATGATGCCGAGAGAGATAGGGCAGCCGGAAGGGATAATGCAACCGAGAGAAAATCTGCCGAGCATGATGTGGCCGGCAATAATGTTAAGGGAGGAGTGCTATCATCTAGTGCCCCATTCCCTTCACGTTATGCTAGAACAAAAAAGGACAAGTCCGATGAAGAGGTGTTGGAGATTTTCCGGAAAGTGCAAGTCAACATCCCTTTGTTGGAATGCATTAAGCAAGTGCCAAAGTATGCTAAGTTTTTGAAGGAGCTTTGTACGGCAAGAAGGCATACTAGAGAGACTCGTGTGGTAACTATGAGCGAGACGGTGTCGGCCGTTATTCAAAGGAAGTTGCCACCAAAGATGAAGGATCCAGGGAGCTTCAATGTGCCTTGTGTTATAGGCAATACACGGTTTGATGATGTTATGTTGGATTTGGGAGCATCGATCAATGTCATGCCACTCAATGTGTATCAAACGTTGAGTATAGGGCCTCTCAAGAAGGATAATGTCATCATTCAACTTGCGGATCGCTCAAGCAAATATCTGGAAGGCTATGTAGAGGATGTGTTGGTGCAAGTCAACCAATTGATATTCCCCGCCGATTTTTATGTGGTTGAGATGGAGGATTCGCCGGTCAACAACACTCAATTGCTTCTAGGGCGACCATTCATGAGGACCGCGCGCACAAAGATAGATGTGGCCGAGGGCAACCTAACTATGGAATTTGATGGTGAAGTGATAAAGTTCAATGTTTTTGATGCCATGAGATTCCCTAATGTTGATTTCAAGGAGGGTTGTGCCATTGATGTTTTGGAGGAGGTCGAGCAAGTTATGTCGACCTCGCTCGACGCATAGCAATTAGCGATTGAGCAAGGGGTCGGATTTGACAAGAAGGGAGAACGAGTCACGGAGGATAGCCGCAATGCCGAGCAAGCCAAGGCCGAGCCTTTCAAGAAGGAGCCGTACATGGTATTGCCGAGTGTAGAAGAGGTTGTTGCCGAGCTAGAGGCTCGGCCTTATTCAAAGTATGATTCGTTCTTGTCAATTCCAAGTGCCACAACAAAATTTCGACCAAGTGTGGAAGAGGCCCCAAAGTTAGAACTTAAAGAACTCCCTAGTCACTTAAAGTATATTTATCTTGGAGAAGAAGATACACTACCGGTTATTGTGTCTTCAATGCTTGGTGAGAAGCAAGAAGTGGATTTGATACGTGTGCTTAAAAAGTACAAGACCGCCATAGGTTGGACCTTAGCGAATATCAAGGGAATAAGCCCTACTACTTGTGTTCATCGTATCTTGTTAGAAGAAGGAGCTAAGCCGACAAAGGAAGCTCAACGTCGACTTCACCCTCCAATGATGAAGGTTGTAAAGGAAGAAATTATCAAGTTGCTCGATTGTGGGGTGATCTACCCAATCTCGGATAGTAAGTGGATATCTCCCGTGCAAGTAGTGCCGAAGAAGAGTGGTGTAACGGTTGTCAAGAATGAGAAGAATGAACTTGTGCCACAAAGACTTGTAACCGGTCATCGTATGTGCATCGATTATAGGAAGCTCAACGCTAGAACGAGGAAGGATCACATGCCTTTGCCGTTTATGGATCAAATGCTAGAGAGGTTGGCCGGTCATTCTTACTATTGCTTTCTTGATGGATATAGTGGCTACAATCAAATCATGATACACCCGGACGATCAAGAGAAGACCACTTTTACTTGTCCATTTGGCACGTTTGCTTATCGGCGGATGCCATTCGGACTTTGCAACGCACCCGGCACTTTTCAAAGATGTATGTATGCTATCTTCTCGGATTTTATTGAAGACATTATCGAAGTATTTATGGATGATTTTAGTGTGTATGGAGGCACCTTCGATGCATGTTTGGGGAACTTGGAGAAGATACTTAAGAGGTGTGTAGAGACAAATCTTGTGCTCAATTGGGAGAAGTGTCACTTCATGGTCACGGAAGGCATTGTTCTAGGGCACATAATTTCGGCAAGAGGCTTAGAGGTTGACAAAGCCAAGGTGGAGCTAATTCAAGCATTGTCGAGCCCTAGGTGTGTGAAAGATGTGAGAAGTTTTCTTGGCCATGCGGGGTTTTATCGTCGATTTATCAAAGACTTCTCTTCAATTGCCAAGCCATTGAGCAACTTGTTACAAAAGGAGGTGACGTTTGAGTGGACAAAGGCATGTGAGGAGGCATTTTGCCGTTTGAAGATGCTACTATGCACGGCACCTATACTAGTTTCCCCTAATTGGGACGAGCCGTTTGAGTTGATGTGTGATGCTAGTGACTATGCACTTGGAGCGGTACTTGGACAACGAATTGATAAGAAGCCATGCGCCATTTACTATGCTTCAAGGACTCTCAACGATGCACAACTCAACTACACAACAACGGAGAAGGAACTCTTAGCGGTAATCTTTGCTTTGGAAAAATTTCGATCATATCTTTTGAATTCCAAGGTTATTGTTTATAGTGATCATGCCGCTTTAAGATATCTTATGATGAAGAAGGATGCTAAGCCGAGGCTTATTCGATGGATTCTTTTGCTTCAAGAGTTCGACATTGAGATAAAAGACAAGAAAGGAGTAGAGAATGTTGTGGCCGATCATTTGAGTCGCCTTGTTCATGAAGAGGATCGGCTGCCCCTTTTAGAAACCTTTCCGGATGAGCAACTTTTTCGACTTGAAGTACATGAGCCTTGGTATGCCGACATTGCCAATTTTCTAGCCACAAACCGATTTCCTAAAGAATTGCCGAGCCACCATCAAAGAAGAATAAGGAAGCAAGCTCGACACTTCTTGTGGGATGATCCGTACTTATGGAAGCAATGTGGTGATCAAGTTATTCGAAGATGTGTGCCGGAGAATGAGCATCGCTCCATCCTTGCTTTTTGTCATAGTGAAGCTTGTGGTGGGCATTTTGGACCTAAGAAGACGGCATTGAAGGTACTCACTTGTGGTTTCTTTTGGCCTACAATTTTCAAAGATGCATTTATGTTTTGTAAGGCTTGTGATCGGTGCCAACGTGTGGGGAAGATTAGTGGGCGTGATCAAATGCCGCTCACGCCTATCCTAGTGGTGGAAATTTTTGATGTTTGGGGGATTGATTTCATGGGACCGTTTTCTTCAAGTAAGGGTTTTCTCTACATATTGCTTGCGGTTGATTATGTGTCAAAGTGGATCGAAGCCAAGGCTACACGCACCAACGATGCCAAGGTAGTAGCCAAGTTTCTCAAGACCAACATCTTCTCACGATTTGGAGTTCCAAGGGTCTTGATTAGTGATGGAGGATCCCATTTTTGTAACCGCACCATTGAAGCCTTATTGAAGAAGTATGGAGTCACACATAAGGTTTCTACACCTTATCATCCCCAAACAAGTGGAATGGCCGAGGTGAGTAATCGAGAGATCAAGAATATTTTGGAGAAATCGGTTGGACCTTCAAGGAAGGATTGGAGTGATCGTCTCGATGATGCTTTATGGGCTTATAGGACTGCGTACAAGACACCGATAGGTATGTCTCCTTTTCGGTTGATTTATGGCAAAGCATGTCACTTACCGGTGGAATTAGAACACAAAGCATGGTGGGCCGTTACAAAGTTCAACATGGACATCAATGAGGCCGGCATTCATAGGAAGCTTCAACTCAATGAACTTGAAGAAATTCGCAATGAAGCTTATGATGCCGCTTGGATCTATAAGGAAAAGACAAGAGCGTACCATGACAAGATAATTCGGGGGAAGAAGTTTGAAGTTGGGCAAAAAGTTCTCTTGTTTAATACACGGCTTCAACTCTTTCCGGGAAAGTTGCGCTCTCGTTGGATTGGCCCCTTTGTCATCACTCGTGTGTTCCCTCATGGAGCCATAGAAATTCGAGATTTGCAAACCCACAAGACTTTCAAGGTTAACGGCCATCGCCTCAAGCATTATCATGCACCTTTTGATGCATTGGAGGACACAATCATTCTTGGAGACGCACCACAAGCCGAGTTGCCTTCACAATCCCATGATGCAGCCATGTCACCACCACACCAAGTGGCTGCCGGACCTGCAATTGCCGGCAGCATCACCATGAGGACAGACACGGACACACAAGACGCACCAACGCACCTCCTGCCGGACACGCACCAACCTGCCGCGCTGCTGCCGCTGTTTTCAGTCGCACCACCACCTCCTGCCGGACCTGCCATTGCCGGCAGGGTTAACACAAGGTCACAAGAGGCCGGACACAAGCTGGATACGCCGGTTACGCCGGCAGAAGAGCCTGATACGCCGCACCAACAGGATACGCCAAACAGCACCGATGCGGATACGGAATGCAATACACTTCTTCTTGAACTTCTTCTTGCCGATTTGGAATGCTTTGGAGCACGATGAACACATGCAAAACACGGTGAAAAGTCTAGGCTATGGACTATAAACACAAAGCGCTACTTGGGAGGCAACCCATGTCGATCAAAGAAAAGTGAAGGAGCAATCACCGAGAGTTTGAAATTTCTTAACCCTTCTCTCTTTCTTTGATTTGTGACGATATGTTGGAATATGTTAGTCGATTGCATGCTTAGGAAATTCATTGATATTGTTTTGTGCTTATATTGAGGGCAATGTAATTTTCTAAGTGTGGGGTGGGATAACGTATTCCGTTTTCGTTTTTGAATTTTTGTGTGCTTAGTTTAGAAAAGAAAATTCAGAAAATTGTTCCACAAAAATAGAGTGTTTAAATTTGTTTGTTTCGAGTCTTAGGATGCCCCTAATATGTCAATGATGTTTTTCTCCTCTTTGCATACATAGATGATGGTTGTGCATACAATTAAAATTGTGAGTTTCATGGATTATGTGCATTGGTAGGAGCATGTAGGACTTGTTAATTACGAGGCATGCATGTTTTAGCTAATTTATTTCGATTATAACCTATGTGAGCTTTTGAGCCAATTTGCTTTCTTCTTGAGCGGTAAAAAGATAAAATTCGATAGATTTGTAGGAAGCATGAAACCTCATAATTCTTTGATTATTCGATGACTATGTGCCATAGCTTTTAATGAACTCTAGTATGCTAGAACTTACTCTTGTTGATTTTCGAAACGTTTATATCATAAGATACCTTGATTTTGAATGTGATTGAATAAAGATCATTTAGGTTTACCACCATTGCCAAATAAAGCATGAGCCCTATTGGAGCCCGTCGTGGGACACCTTAGTAAACCCCATTTGAGCCTACGTTGAGCCTTTTCTTTCATCACCCTTAAACACTTTCCATGAACTTAGTATAGTGATGCCTTTACTGTGTGTTCCGGCAAAGCTTGAATTTTTGAAGGCGTTTTCGCGTGTGTGATGAAGAAGAATAAGTGTGGGGTAGACTTAGCCATGAATTTGTATGTAAAATGTATGCATGCCGTACCTAGAAAAAGAAAAAAAAAAATTGGCTCGGATTAAAAAGAAAATAAAAGAAGCCGAGAGAAAAAGAAGAAAAAGAAGGGTACGGCATAGGCATGAAAAGAAAAATTTTGTGTATGGCTATTGTCTAGATTTTTGTTGTAATGTTTTATGGAAAGAAAAGAATGAAGTATGGGTCCAACAAGATGAGATTTGACCCTTTCGGCGAGAAGACATAAGGAGATTCGAGCTTTGCTAAAGCGCATGGTGACGTTTTGAGCCTCCTTATCCAAATATCGAATACCTCTTAGCCTAGCCCCATTACAACCCTTTTATTGATCTTTTTCATGATTCTTAAGATGGTTAAATTTGATTGTGGAGATTATCTCAAGAGTAAGCATATGGTTTTGGTTCATTGGTGCATATAGTTATCATATGAGGTTTTTCCATCAAAATTCACAAAGTGCTTTCGTTTCTTTGATGTATGCAAGTCACTCTTTGTAATTCATTATCTTTCGCTTGCATATACTTGTGAGTGAATTACCATGCTTCGAGAGAGAAGAAGAGAGTATGCCTAGTGAGGAGGATTGGATTAGCTTTGACATGTTTACATGCTTACCTTTTGCTCTTATATGTTCATATTGATGTCGCATGTTCATGAAACTTGGAATTTTCGTGCTTAGCATTCTCATGCATTAACTTGAAAGCTATGTGTACATACGAGCCTGAGACAAATTGTTAGGGGCACTAGTTTGTTTAGAGTCTTAGTTTTATTTAGTTTACTAAGGGACTAGCAAAGGTTACGTGTGGAGTAGTTGATAGGAGCACAATGTGCGACGATATTACATGTTTATGCCCTCGTTTATGCTTTGTTTAACCCTTATTTGTCTAAGATAGAGTCGTAATGTAGTTAGTGTCAATTTGGTAGAGTTTTGGTGAAAAATGGTTAAGAATCCGAAAAATGACTAAGTTTGAGAAATCTGGAAAATATTGCAAAATATGTCTTTTTCGTGATTTCGAGATGAATGAAACTGTGATCTATCCTTGTCCAAATTCTATGAAATTTTTCGTGCTTAATATTCATATGCTGAGGAATGTTGTGTTAAAATTTCAGATCAATCGGAGTTCGGGAAGTCACCCAAAAGTTGGCTGCAAAACGGCAGTCCGAGCATTTCAATCCAGGGACTTCCAGGATTTTCCTGGGACTTTGATCCGACTTCGAATAATCATTCCCACCGACTCACAAGGAATTTGATCGAACTGTTTTATGGGGAGATGGCCATATGTGTCTAGTTTATCTGAGACTTGGAATCGCATCAATCGGAGCTTCACGGATGGAGATATGCCGGAATTACTGCAACAAGGTCAAATCTGCCGATTCCAGGAACCTACTGCCCCCTTTTTGTGTTTTCTGTTTTTGATGGACCAAATGGTGTACAAATGTATATGTGAAGATGGTCCAAGCTTTATGAAGGGAAGAGGAAGACACTAGGCCATGGCATCGAAGAAAAACATGAAGAAATCAAGTCTCCTAGTCAAACTAGGAGAAGCTGCCGATTTGAGGCAGATCGGATGCAACTTCAAGCTGCCGGCATTGTGGGGCATTTTCGATGGACCAAGACTTATCAATTGAAGTCCAAGACCATATAAGAAGTCCATGAAGATGTGAAGCCCAAGCCTTGAAGAAAAATTCAGAAAAAGAAAACCTAATTGGACTAAGAAAGGAAGGTTGCAAAACCTTATTGCACTAGGTTTTCTGAACTCCTCTTTGCTTAAGGGACTGCCGGCAGCCTCTCTCCCTATCCTCTATATATACCCTCACTTTTTCATTCTGAAAAGCATCTCATCTCAAGCATAATACACTAGCCTAAAGCTCTACCAAGTTCTTTCAAACACCAACACATAAATACCTAGCCGAACCATCACCACCACCACCATATAGCCGAACCCTTCCACCTTTGTTTCTGTCGATTTCTGTTCTTGCCGAACACCAAGGAGCAGCAGCCGAGCCACCTTGTCACCTTTGAGGAATCTTCAAGGTTTTTAAAGTGTGATCCATTCCCCTATGGCTTTTGTATTTATTTATGTTTGGTTGTTTTGTACGAATTTGTTTCGATTCTTGGTTTTTCTTGAAATTTTGTATGAACCGAATATTGTATGTTATGCATGGTTTTTCTGAAATTTAACTTATGGATTTTGTATGTTGGATAATTAGGGCAGTGGTATTAGAAGCATGTTTAGGATTTAATTTGGTTAGTAATCTAAGAGTGTGCCTTATAAACCGAAACATTAGTTGTGCTTAAGCATTTGTTGTTTGCATGTGAATCTAGGTGTTAGGTTTCATTTAACCGAGTAATACGAATAAGTCATACGTTGGAGTAGTTTGTTTTGTGTTGCTCACCTAGGGTAAAAACCTTAGATTACTTGCATGTTAAATAAGATGATTGACAACCTTGCTTGTTTACATGTCTTCGATTTAGACTCACATGCTTAAATGTTAAAACGCGTAAAACCGGATTAGCATCACCTTAGAAGTCATACGTTGGAGTAGTTTCTAAGAAATTAAGAAGTCTAACAATTGGAAAACCGTTGGAGGCTCTAGTTGTGTCGAAACTAATTTAGGTCTTGAACATGCTAAATACTTGATCCTTACCTTCTTGCATGCAAATCTATATGTTAAAGAGTCTTTTATGTGAACTGTTTTGTGTGAGAGATGATGATCACTTGTATATAATAGCTTAGGTTTATTTTTCTGTTTTTATTTTCGTGTCTAGTATTAGAGGGCAGCCCTAGGGCTGCCGAACCATTTTTACCCCAATATGTGACGTTTTTGTATAGATGTAAATATGTTCTGTGTCTAACAATTTCATATCTCAGGTACCCTTAATCCCCGGCCTAGAACGATCCCTACTTGCTTATACTACTAACGATCTTTTGTAGGGTTTATTATTGCGTGCGAGCTTCGGTTCCCGTCAACAACTTTCATCATGGGAGGGTGAAGTCGACGTTGAGCTTCCTTAGTCGGCTTAGCTCCTTCTTCTAACAAGATGTGGTGAACACATGTAGTAGGGCTTATTCCCTTGATGTCTGCTAAGGTCCAACCTATAGTGGTCTTGTACTTCTTAAGCACACTTATCAAATCAACTTCTTGCTTCTCACTAAGCACTGAAGACACAATAACCGGTAGTGTATCTTCTTCTCCGAGGTAAACATACTTCAAGTGACTAGGGAGCTCTTTAAGTTCTAACTTTGGGGCCTCTTCCACACTTGGTCGAAATTTTGTTGTGGCACTTGGAATTGACAAGAACGAGTTCGATGTATACCTTGGTGTTGCATTGAGTTCGGCAACAACTTCACCAATGCATGGCTCGGCAATGCTCCACCAAAGTGGTTCGGTAATGCCAAAATCTTCCTCAACCCGTGCTCCCTTCATGTCAACTCCAACCCCATGCTCGATCACTAATTGCTATGCGTCGAGCGAGGTCGACATAACTTGCTCGACCTTCTCCAAAACATCAATGGCGCAACCATCCTTCAAATTAACATTGGGAAATTTCATGGCATCAAACACATTGAACTTGATCATCTCACCATCAAAATCCATAGTTAGGTTGCCCTCGGCCACATCTATCTTTGTGCGTGCCGTTCTCATAAATGGTCGACCAAGTAGCAATTGCGTGCTATTGACCGGCGAATCCTCCATCTCAACCACACAAAAATCGGCGGGAAATATCAATTGATTGACTTGCACAAGCACATCCTCCACATAACCCTCCGGATACTTACTTGAGCGTTCCGCAAGTTGAATGATGACATTGTCCTTCTTGAGGGGCCCTATACTCAACGTTTGGTACACATTGAGCGGCATAACATTGATCGATGCTCCCAAGTCTAACATCACATCCTCGAAACGAGTATTGCCTATCACACAAGGCACATTGAAGCTTCCCGGATCTTTCATCTTTGGTGGCAACTTCCTTTGAATAACGGCCGACACCGTCTCGCTCATAGTCACCACACGATTCTCCCTCGTATGCCTTCTAGCCGTGCAAAGCTCCTTAAGAAACTTAGCATACTTCGGTACTTGCTTAATGCACTCCAACAAAGGGATGTTGACTTGCACTTTCCGGAAAATCTCCAACACCTCCTCATCGGATTTATCCTTCTTCGACTTAGCAAAGCAAGAAGGGAATGGAATGCTTGAGTTTGGCACCCCTCCCTTGCTTACTTGGCTCGGCACTAACTCACTTTTCGAAGTAGCAGGATCATGCTCAAGATCATAATGCAGCCCCTTGGTCTTTTTCTCATTGCCGGCTGCATTCTCTCTCTTCTCAGTGGCAGCATGCCCTTTTCCGGCGTCATCCTTGCTCTCGGCAGCCTTGCTGCCGGCAGCTTCCTCTCTCTTGGCAGCACTGCCTGTTGCCCCATAGTCATGCATCCCATGGCTGCCGGCAATTGCAGGTCCGGCAGCCATATCTTCATTGCCAACGAGCTTGAATGTTACTCGCTTCTTCTTCGGAATTGATGGAGGCAACAACTCTCTTCCACTTCGAGTTTGAATTACCTTGGCTTGCTCGTTCATCGGATTGGGAATTGTATTGCTTGGCAACTTTCCTTGCTCATTAAATCTACCCATAAAATCTACAACTTGGCCCATTTGAGTCTTCAGCTCACCAATGTCTTTTTGTTGGTTTTGTTGCCCCGCGAGCAACGCATGAGTCGCACTTGACAAAGACGGGATCAAAGCATCATAATTCGGATTGCTCGGTGTGGCATGGCCTTGGCTCGGCCCTCCTTGGTGTGGCACGGCTTCATGGTTGCTCGGAATGGCATTAAAGTTGCCATGGTTCGGCTGAAAAGATTGCCGAGGAACAAAGGGTGCCCTCGGCGCAAATGACGCTCCTCCTTCTCTCGGTTGCATAGGTGCTCTAAGCACGTTGTCATTGTTTGCCCATCGAAAGTTAGGGTGATCATTGAACCTCGGATTGAAGTTCCTAAACCGTTGACCTCCTTGAAAGCCAATAGCATTGCACTCCTCTACTCCCTCATTTGATCCAAATTGAGGGCATTGTTCGGTTTCATGCTCCTTGGTGCATATTCCACAAACCATGGCACGCTTCTTCATCAAATTACTCACCAAGTCGGTAAGCTTATCAACTTTCTCCTCTAACTTTGAGCTCGAAGACGTCTCATGCACTTTCTCATTCCTTTGCACATTGCCTCGTGCCATGCCAAATTGTTGGTTGTTCAAGGCACGAACTTCCAACAATCTTCTTGCCGCTCCGGCATTCAACTCCAAAAAGCTACCTCCCGCGGCCGAGTCAAGAAACTCTCTCTCCATGACACGCAATCCCTCATAGAAATATTGTAGCAAGAGCCCATCGCTAATGCCATGCGATGGACACAAAGAAACTAGGGACTTGAACCTCTTGTAGTAGTCAAAGAAAGTCTCATCTCCGGCTTGCTTCACACTAGTAATTTGCTTCCTCAGATCAGTGATATGTGAAGCGGGAAAGTACTTGAGCAAGAACTCATCCATCATAGAATTCCACGAAATGATGCGACCATTAGGCACCTCAAACAACCGCTCCTTCGCTTGATCTTCCAATGAGAACGGAAAATCCTTCATCTTGAAGTGTTGCAAATCGGTCCCTCGCGGACACATAGACTCCGTGGTGAAGTTAAACCACTGTAGATGCTTGTTAGGGTCCTCACTTGGCATCCCATAGAACGATTTCAACTTATGGAGGAATCCACTCGTCAATTCAATCTCTCCCGTCTTATAAGTTCCAAGGGAGGATAAGTGATATTCGACGGAGTAACACCAGCTCCAGCAACATGACCATTCTGTGATCGGATTGAAGTCATTCTCTCTTCTTCTTCTTGCTCGGCAAAAGCTTCAAACTCTGGACTCTCGAGATCACACGTTGATGAACTAATGGGAGGTGAGTTCGGCAAGGATGCTACCGAACCAGGTGGAGGTGAGGGCTCGGATGGACTGGTTGGGGAAGATGGTGGTAACGGCACAAACAATTCAATTGTGAGCTCTTGGTTCAACCGTTGCAATCGGCCTTGATGATCTCGTGTCCAAATATTAGATTCGGACATGCACTTTTCTGAAATTTGCAACGTTTAAACAAGTTAGAACCTTCGTAAAGAAATAGAAAGCAAGGATATACATCATTACAAGCCACGACATTGGCAAATACAAATCATCTTTCAAACAATGGCACACCACGCATATACACAAGTATTAGCAATAAAGGAAAATTTCGGCAATAAAGATTAAAAGTTGGAACATTCAAAATCATGTAATCGCTAAGTCTAATTTCTTTTAAAAATTTGTTCTAACTCTCGAAGTACGTGGAGCAGAGGAGATAATGGACTGATACAGCCCCCGGTAGTATCATGCTTTACCCGATATACCTCAAGAGTTCGAACCACACAGTTATGTTTTATCTTTTGAAGAAAATAGATCACATATGTCAAGTTATGTTCTAGCGTCTAAAGTGAGGTGATGCTTCGGCACAAGCTGTCGACTAGGTCGTGCGGATTTTACGTTTCAAAGGTCATTAAAATCACGGAGGGCGAACCCCCTAGAGAAACCAGGCAGGACTCGTTGTTGGACACCACGGAGGGCGAACCCCCTATCGACTCACTCACCGAGAATGAACATCAGTCTGTGGGCCTTGAGATCCAGTTAGACAAACCTGAGAACCATATCTATGATAATAATTTCCCCATACTTTGTAAAACAAACACGGAACCCTAGCGGTCTACAAGTGTTGATCAAAACCGCCCTCAACCTCATAAAAATGGGTCTGCCAAGTTATCGCTCGTATGCGTGGGGGGGACGTATCCCACGTTTCCCAGTCTACATAAAAGACGGATCTAACATGGCATCATTCGTATGAAGGGTTTAGGTTAAGATCAACAAAAAAGGCTTCACCTACATGTTACACTTTAGAAACTACAATAAACTCAAACATACACAAAACTACTAACTTCCTAGAAATTAAACTAAGTAATTACAAACATACATCAATATACATCATGCAACTTCCAAAATTTAAACTCTACATGCCGAAGCATATTTCTACTTTACAAAATCCCAAAATAAAACTAAAGATTACAACTTTACAACTTTACAACAAAAATTTCCAGCAACATATATACACAACAATAACACAAATCAAGCTTTTATAATCCCCGGCAACGGCGCCAAAAATTGATGGGAACCTAAGCTCACACACAATAATAACCCTACAAAATATCGTTAGTAGTATAAGCAAGTAGGGATCGTTCTAGCCGGGGATTAAGGGTACCTGAAATATGAGATTGTTAGTCAAAAATACTCACAAATTCACATTGGAAAACGCCATATGGGGGAGGTATAAGCATCGGCAGCAAGGTTGCCCCTAAGACTAAGAATACGAAAATAAGGCTGAAAATAAATTCTAGACTACTATTTACAAGTTTGATCATCATCTCTCACAAAACATTTAGCACCAAAGACTCTTTCACATGTAGACTAATATGCAAGAAGGTAAGGAACAAGTATTGATGTTATTTCGACTTAACCAATTTTGATCCCAATTAGAGCCTACGAGGTCATCTAATCGTTTGATTACTAGAGTTCTTAAGATTAACCACGGGTATAATCCTAAGGTTATGCTAACTGATTTTACATGATTAACACTTAAGCACATGAATCACAAATCGAAGACAAGCGAACAAGTAGGGTTGTCAATCCTCTTATTATCTTGCAAGTTCTAAGGTTATTACTCTAGGTGAGCAAGTGATTAACACTACCGGAAAAGGGGTTATAGCCGACGATATGGGAAAACACGGCCGACGAAACAGTACTTCGTCGGCTATAAGTGGTTATAGCCGACGAATTACTCTTTCGTCGGCCACATCGTCGGCTATAATATTATAGCCGACGACTGCCGACAACTCGTCTGCTATAACTATAGCCGACGAAACGTTTTTGGTTATAGCCGACGAGGATGGTATTCGTCGGCTATAATAGTTATAGCCGACGAAAAGTTTTTGGTTATAGCCGACGAGGAGGGTATTCGTCGGCTATAACTCTTATATCAGATCCATTCTGCAGCAGCGAGCTCATTCGTCGAAAACATTTCGAAAACGCTCTGAAATCGTCCAAAACCTCGGCCATAAGCTTGAAAGGTACGTATATTGCTGTGTGTGTTGATTTAGTTGGTTATATGCAGAGGTGTGTTAATTTAGAGTTTAATTAGAATAAATGTGTGATTAATTTGATATATATATATATATATATATATATATATATGTGTGTTGAGATGAGATTATTAATGGGTAATTGATATATATGTTGGTTAGATAGAATTGAAGTTTTGTTGAAGATTAGTGATTGATTGTTGATTTATAGGTGATTTTAGATGAATTTGATGAAAAAATGTATATATATATTAATTAATTTAATTAATATTAAAAATATATTGTTGGTATACATAAAAAATACATTGTGTTTAATTAATTAGGGAGATTGACGATGTTTTAATTAATTTAGGGATGCATGTGTATATATATATATATATATATATATATATATATATATGTGTGTGTGTGTGTAATTAATGATGAATTTTTTAATTAATTAGTACGTACGTACGTACGTAGTACGTGCATATATACATATCTATATATAGCTATATTTATTTCTTGAATTTACAGGATGGACAAGAGTTGGATTACCCTTGGAAGATGGGATCAGGCGTATCATGATGGAGTTAGGAGTTTCCTGGATTTTGTGATGGCTAACTGTGGAGACACTACACTTCATTATTGTCCGTGTAAAAAGTGCAAGTGTGCCACCTCACGACACCGGTTTTCCATAGAGACAGTGGAGCAACACCTGGCTAGATATGGATTTTGGGTCTTATACACTAATTAGATTTATCACGGTGAACCAGAGTTTGCCGGTCGTCATGATCATGGACAATTTGCCGAGAGAGGGAGTTCCTCCAATGATCCAACAACGAACTGGATCAACGATATGTTTCCTCGTGAGAGCGGTGTCTTTGAGGAAGCACCAGATGTGCAACTCCCTTCTCCGGAGATGGAGTGTTTCCCTGATATTGAGCCACTCGAGCCATTACCCCGATCTCCGGTCAACACAAGTGGTATGGAAAAGTACAACAACCTGATCGCATTGCAACAGACTCCGTTGTACCCCGGATGCAGTAAGACTGTCCTTGAATCTGTCATGGGAGTGATGAAGATCAAAACGGAGAACAAAGGCACTGTCAAATCGGTTGATGATTGGCTTCGGCTATGGGGTGGGGTGATGCCCCCCGGACATCGGCTTCCTACCAGTCATCATAAGGTGCGACATATCCTTAAAGATCTCGGTCTTTCCTACATCAAGATTCATGCATGCAGATACGATTGCGTTCTGTTTTACGGGGAAGGACTTGCAGATCTTGAATACTGCCCAGTATGCAATACAGAGCGGTATAAGTTCACTCCTAAAGGGAACAAGAAAGCTGTGAAGATACTTCGGTACTTCCCGCTGATTGATAGGCTTGAGCGGTTGTTCATGTGTGCTTTCACGGCCAAAGCTATGAGATGGTGGGCTGAGAGGAATGTGCCTGACGATGACACCCTTAGACATCTCGCCGACGGAGAGGCTTGGAAGAAGAATGTGTTGGAGTTTCCTGAATTTGCATCAGAGGTTCGAAATGTTTGGCTAGGGCTATCATCCGACGGTTTCAACCCTTTTGGCAAGAAAGAGCTTCAGTACAGTGTGTGGCCAGTTATTTTGATTCCGTACAACTTTCCACCGTGGATGTGCATGAAGAAGGAATATAACATGCTCACATTGTTGATTCCAGGCCCAGGTTATCCGGGAAAGTGTCTCGATGTGTATTTGAGACCCGTAATTGAGGAGCTTCGGTACTTGAGTCTGAACGGCCACCTGGTCTACGACCGGTTCAAAAATGAGATGTTCCCGATGCATGCCATGCTTGTTGGCACGATCAGTGACTTTCCTGGGAGGGGTATGTTGTCGGGCAGCGTCACCAGGGGTTACAGGGCTTGTTCAGAGTGCATGACTGTTGATTGCTCCAGTCCTCATTGCAGCAAGATTGTCCAGATGCGTCACCGTCGTTGGCTTCCGCATGACCATCCATTTAGGGACGATGCACAGGCTTTTGATGGGACTGAGAAAGGGGCTGGGCACCCGAGCAATGGACAGGGGAGGAAATATTGGCAGTGTTGAATGAGTATGACTTTGGTCCGCTTAGCAATCATCCCGATGTGTTGCGCACGATTCCAGAGAGGCCGGATCGGTATAGGTTCTGGTCACACAAGAGCATCTTATGGGAACTTCCTTATTGGGCCAGGTTGGCTACCAGATACTACCTGGATGTCATGCATATAGAGAAGAACGTGGGTGAAGCCGTGGTTGGCACAGTTTTGAATTGGGAGAAGAAAACAAAAGACACCCCCAAGGCACGCGTTGATCTGAGAAATATGGGACTGCGGGACCATTTGTGGTTGAGAGAGGGCAGGAGCAAAATGCCCCAAGCTCCTTACACCGTCACCAGGGACCAGAAACATGAAATCTTTGGATGGCTGAGTAATGTCAGGTAACTTTTTATTAATTAGGCATGTATTCCCTAAAAAATCCATCTGTTGTTGGACGACTATATATGCATGAAATCTAATTGTTGTTAATGGCTATGCAGGTATCCTTATGGCTATGCGGGTAACATAAGCAAGTGTGTTAACTACCGAGACAACAAGATGTACGGATTGAAGAGTCACGACTGCCATGTACTGCTTCAACGCCTCTTCCCTATTTTCATTCGAGCGTACTTGGACGATGAAGTGGTTGAGCCGTTGGTGGCGTTGTCAAGATTCTTCCAGAAGTTATGCGCTAGAGAAGTTAGAAAATCAGACCTCATGAGAATGCATGAGGAAATCGTTTTTATTTTGTGCAAGTTCGAGAGGATATTTCCCCCAAACTTCTTTGACATCATGCCTCACCTGATGATCCATCTTCCCCAACAATTGTTGCTTACCGGTCCCGTACACTACACTTGGATGTATCCCATCGAAAGGTACATGTTATTCATAAATTTGATTTATACATGTTTTTAAATAAAAGTTGCATGCTCTTAACATGCACTTGTTAACCTTGCAGACAACTTGGAGACTACAAGAAATATGTGCACAATAAATCTGCGCCTGAGGGGTGTATTGCTGAAGCTTACATTGCGCATGAGTGTGTAACGTACGCCAAGTTGTACTTGGGAGCGATGGAGGACCCCCCACAACATCCAAGTCGTGATGACCCCGAGTTCAACCTATCTATCGTCGCCAACTCTGTTGTACCATACGGAAGCTTCAAGAAGAAGGGGGTGGACAAGTTGCCTGACCATGAGGTAGGGATTGCCCACTGGTGGGTTCTAATAAACTATCTGGAGGTACAATATTGGAAACGAACCCATCTTCACTGCAAGGAAGTTCGCGGTGATGTCGAGTACCACAACACGACGTTTGCAGACTATTTTCCACAATGGGTAAGTGTATAAATATATATATATTAGATGGCTTTCTTTTACAGTTCCCTATTCTTTAATCATAAACACACCAACTGATTTGAGTTATATTTTTCAGCTGATGCAAGTGGCTGAGAGGGGTGGTCATACAAATTACTCAGAGGAATTGAGGCTGTTGTCGATGAAGCCGATATCTTCCACAGTCCACCCAATGTGTGATGTCAACGGCGTTAAGTATATATGTGAAGCTAGAGACGGGGAACGCAAAACACAGAATTGTGGGGTGATGGTCGATGGTGCAGAGGGGGGCGTGGATTTTTACGGTGTCCTACAGTCAGTTGTTGAACTCATTTATGGGAACCGCATGAAAGTCCACTTGTTCAAGTGTCGATGGTTTGATACTAGGCCGCACCGCATACGGATCGATCAGTACGGCATACTTTCGGTGAATACCGCCACTAGTGTGTATGAAGACGACCCCTTTGTTTTCGCCACAGCGGCCAAAAAGGTCTTTTATCTGGACGATCCATTGAACAAAGGCACGTGGAAGGTAGTTAACCATGTGTCTCAGCGAGACATATACAGTGCTACCACACTTGGTGTGAGCACAGAGTGTCAAGAAGCGACCGCATACCAAGAGCCGGACGCCGGCGACATTCCGGAATCCTCCACCATCCGCGATAATAATGTGACGCCGGGCAGAGTGGTTCGACTTCCTAGGGGTCAGGTGCCCATGTATGATGTTAATCCGAATCGTCTATATCAGGCAGACGATGACTCAGACGACGAGTACGAGCACCGGTTGCCAGATATGAACTACTATACTACGTCTGACTCAAGTGATGAGGATGATTCTGATTACCATCCTTAGTATACTCTTTATGTGGAATTTGTGTACGATGGTGCATGCATGTATGAATACTTTTTTCGTCCTTAATTACCGTTTTCCGAGTTTATGGGAAATTGTATTGAATTGTTTGTGCGATGTTCAGGAATTTATTTCAGGCCCTAAATGGCAAATTTTCGGAAAGATAAGCATTATAGCCGACGAAATGGACCATACTTCGTTTGACCGTACGGATCGAGCCTTTAACGTTGTCAGATGTAGTTGGAATTTTTTTCATACATGTATTTAATCTTAACGGTGATATCTGACGGTTGGAATAGATTTTCCAAACTTTTAGATTCGAAATCGGAACATATGCACTAATGTTCCTTAACTTGTTTACTAAGTGTTTAAGTGAATGTATAGTTTCAAATAGTTGCTATACGTAGACCCTTCAAATGCAAAAGTGTCGTGAAATAAGATACGACCGAAATATTGAAATACGTCTACGGTTGAAAAATGGGAAGATTCCGACAAAATCTGTGTGCCGAATGTTGCGGTTAGCTGTTTTTTACTCCCGTTTTCCTATGGGTAGCCTGACGGTCGGTAAATATTTTGAGGAAAATATTTATACGATTAGTTGCGTCTCAGCGATCTGAAACTATTCTCTGTTGAAGGTCAGGCCAAAAAAACGTCATCTAGACGGGCCAATTTCCGTTTGAAAGCGTTTAGAGGTGTGACTTTGTAGTTTGACCAAAGAATAGCCGACGACATACTTAACTTCGTCGGCTAAACTCTTGCGATCCGCGCCGTTTCATTGTCCGCCGTTGGATGGGCGAGATCTGACGGCTGCTGAGAGCGTGAAGTATAGCTGACGAGATTCATAATATAGCCGACGAGATTCATATTATAGGCGACGACATAACTATTTCGTCGGCTACAACCGGCCCGCAAAGCCCAACTTCGGCCCGGCCCGGACGAGTATAGCCGACGAAATTCGTCGGCTATAGTATAGCCGACGAAATTCGTCGGCTATAGTATAGCCGACGAATTAAAATCAAATCGTCGGCTATAGTCCAACTATAGGCGACGAAATCCATACTTCGTCGGCTATAACCGGCCCGCAAAGCCCAACTTCGGCCCGGCCCGGATGTCGGGTCAGAGTATAGCCGACGAATGTCGTCGGCTATGACTATAGCCGACGAATTAAAATTAAATCGTCGGCTATAGTCCTTCGATTTAAACCGCAACAGAGGCGCCTCTCCCTCATTTTCTGGATTTTTGCCGAAATCCCTAATCGCCACCACGCCTCCCCGACGCCGACCGACCACCACCACGCCTCCCGACGCCGACCGACCACCACCACGCCTCCCGACGCCGACCGACCCTCCCCTGCCCTACCCGACCCCTCCCCGACCCGTGCCCGAGCTTCCCGACGCCTCCCCGACCCGAACCAGACGAGCCGATCGATCCGCCGCCCCTAGCCGCCGTCGCCGCCGCACCCACCAAGCTCCTCGTCCAGATTGCACCACCATGTCAGGTAGTCCCGATCGATTGCTCATTTAGGGTTTTTATTTATTTTGTGGAATTTTGTTTTTTTTTTTAATTTAGGGTTTTTGTGAATTTTTTGTGGAATTTAGGGTTTTTGTGAAATTTATGGAATTGTGTGGATTTTTTGTTAATTTTGTGGAATTTTGTGGAATTTATATACTAATTTTGTGGATTTTTTGTTAAATTTAGGGTTTTTATATATATACTAATTGTGGAATTTTGTGGAATTTATATACTAGTATACTAATTTATATATAATTAGGTATAAATATATTTAGGTATATATATAATTAGGTATATATATATTTAATGACGTATTTTATTTTTGTGTGAAATTTATGGAATTTTGTGGAATTTTGTTTAATTTTGTGGAATTAACAAAAAAATTTAAGAGGATATATATATCTATATATATATATATTTCGGAATATATATATATATAATTATATATATATATAATTAGGTATAAATATATTTAGGTATATATATAATTAGGTATATATATATTTAATGAAGTTTTTTATTTTTTTTTGTGAAATTTAAGGAATTTTGTGGAATTTTTTTTTATTTTGTGGAATTAACAAGATTTTTTAGAAGGATATACATATATATATATATATATATCTATATATATATATATTTCGGAATATATATATATAATTAGGTATAAATATATTTAGGTATATATACATTGAATGTTTTTTTTAATTTTTTTGTGGAATTTTTGTGCAATTTATGGAATTTATATACTAATTGTGCAGGAAACCGCCGCTTTGTAGACCGATGGCTTGGCAGACGGACCGAGAGCGACCCCGACGCTCAGGCAGGAGCCAGCCGTGGGGGGAGCGGATCCAGCGGTCGTCGGGGCCTAGGCCGGCCTATGAGTCGACGAGAGGAGACGTTGATGTGATTGACCCCGAGCGATCCACGTGGGGGCTCCTCGTATGAGTCGACGGGAGCGGGCCCTGACTCGAGTGTCGGAGGAGGACGCAGAGCCACCAGACCCCAGTGCACTTCAGCACTGTTCCAGGATCGGCAGCCGACCCCACCGCGCGCCGATCTGGACCCTCCAGAGATGCTCCCTGTCCCCCCACAGCGACAGCGTCCACAGCTACGGGGCCCACCGTCAGGGGGATCAGGCCCCTCAGGGTCCACGCCCCGTATGTCTCCGCCATCGGGGATGTACATGGTCCAGTTCCTCCCTGCCATCCCTGAGTACGACGCCAGGGGGAGGCAGATTTGGAGGCACGACCGGCCCCACGAGATTCCCTGGGAGGAGGCCTACGTCTACAGTCCTTTCGACTCAGAGGACTGCCGCGGCCTGTGGGCCGTTCGTGAGAAGGACAAGCAGTACAACGACGCAGGTAATTGGTTAGTTTAATTAATTATTTAGATTGTTTAATTAATTATTTAATTAGTTAGTTTAAATAATTATTTAACTATATCTTCATTTTAATTATGAAACAGGCGTCCTCGTCAATAAACCCGCGGGGACGAGACGGACCAGAGGGCCAGCGAACATGTCGACCCTGGAGAGGGAGCTCGCCGGTGGGATCAGAGAGATCCTGCCCGGTCCCGGTGAGGATGGACGCCCGATTGAGAGGAGAGACACCACCACCAAGTATATCAACGCGACGGGCATGCTCGTGCGGGACAGGATCCCACTGTTGTGGCCCGACTGGGGCTCTGTGCCCGATGACATCAAGGCGCGAGTGTACAATGCACTGTCGGTGAGTTAAATCGTATTTTTATTATAGAAAATAAACATTTATGAATTCAGTCCTTATAACTATATAAAAATATTTTCTAATTAATTTATAATATTGCAGCAATAGTTTAGAGTCCATCCTACCTTGGACTGGTGGAGAGACGAGCAGCTGAAGAACAGGTTATGTGTTTCACTTTTTTTTGTATAAATATATTTATTGACAGTGTACGAATATATCTAACAGTTGTGTTTTGTTAATATAGGTACTCCGAGTGGAAGAACGAGCTGGCGACGCACTACAGGACGTACCATGTGGAGCAGCGCTTGGGGCGAGGTGCAACCCCCCACGAGTTCCGGTACAGGGAGTATGAGTGGCTATGGCTGGTAGCCTACTTCGGGAGCGACAGGGTCTCGGTAAGAAAATTTAGCCTCCTAGTATATAACTTTTTAATGTTATTTAATAATTAAATTATGTAGTTACTTAATTAAATTAATTAGTTAGTTAGTTATTAGTTATTAAATTAAGTTAGTTAGTTAGTTACATAGTTAGTTAGTTCGTTACTAAATTAAATTAAATTAAATTAAATTAGGTAGTTAGTAAGTTAGTTAGTTACTAAATTAAATTAGTTAGTTAAGTAGTTACTAATTAAATTAAATTAGTTAGTAACTAAATTAGTTAATAATTTTATTTTGGTTAGTTCCTAATATTTTAATTTAGTTACTAATTTATATTTGCGTTTATATGTTTGTTGTTATAATACAGAAAATATCGAAGACGAACAGCGACAACCGCAAGAGGAACGAGCACCCCCACCACGGCGGCGCCCGCTCCTGGAGGCAGTGGGCAAAGATGGCGAGGAGGGACCGACCGCTGAGGCCGTTGTCGTGGATTCATGCGCAGATGTATCCGGGGCGTCCCGACCAAGTGATAAGTATTCGCCCATATTCAATAAAAGTGTTTCATTAAATTAATTTATATATATTTTTTATTAATTCGTTTATTATATTTTCTTGTCAATTAGGCGGAAATAGATGCGGAGACCGACGCGATCACCTTCGGGATCGCGCGAGACACCCTGGGGGAAGGGGCGTCCGACGAGGCGATCGTGGAGTTTGCCTCCACGATCGACACCTTTGAGCCGCGCTTGGCCTCTTAGATCATGCACGCGGCGGTGGGGACGGGCAACAACTACTTCTACCAGAGAGGCCTAGGCGCGGCGGGAGATGGGGTTCTCAAGTACACTCCGGCGAATCCCAGCACGCAGCGTGCGGCTTCGACGAGAGGAGATTTGCAGACGCAGCTGCAGAGGACTCAGGCGGAGTTGGCGAGGGCGGTGGAGGCGCTCGAGCAGGCGGAGTTGGCGAGGGCCGCGGAGGCTTCGACGCAGCAGGCCAGAGACGCATCTGTGGCGGAGATGTACTGATGGATGCAGCTATCTTGGGAGGCCCAGCAGGCTGGACTCCAGCCCCCGCCTCCGCCACAGATGCCCCAGTTCGTCGTCCCCACTCCCCACCCGCATCGGAGTACGCCAGGCGATCAGGATAGCCATAGCCACCGGAACTCGAACGATCCGGTCGACGACGCTACGCGTTTAGGGGGTGATGATGAGTAGATGACTAGTTAGCTAGGGGGTTAATTTGTACAGTAGGTAGGATATTAGGGATTGATTGATGTGGATATTTGTTGGATATTTGGATGTTTGTTTGTGGATTTTCTGCAGCCAAACCGAAGACGAAGTGAAATTTGGCCCGAGTTAAATTTTTAAATTTTTTTAAATATTTAGGGGTTATAGCCGACGAAATGGGCCATATTTCGTCGGCTATACCCTCCTGGCTTCCGGCAAAAAAAAGCCGTTCCTGGTACCGGCGATTGTTATGGCCGACGATTAATTCGTCGGCCATGCCGGAAGTATAGCCGACGATAGTGTCGTCGGCTATACCGGATGTATAGCCGACGATAGTGTCGTCGGCTATGCGGAAGTATAGCCGACGACACTATCGTCGGCTATACTTCCGGGTTAGGGGCAATTACGTAATTGTTGAAGCCGACGATCCTGTCGTCGGCAATGTTCGAAGTATAGCCGACGATGCTTTATTCGTCGGCTATACCTCGTGTTTTATAAGCCGACGACTTACCCTCAGTGTCGTCGGCTATACTATAGCCGACGGCGCATTCCCGACGAGAGAATAGCCGACGATTTAATGAAAACAGCCGACGAGATGGCGTCGTCGGCTATAACCCCTTTTCTGGTAGTGTAAGAAAACTACGAGTATGACTCAACCAATTACTCTAGCTCATAAAACCTAGCACTTAGAATTACATGTTTTAAACAACAAATGCTTTAAACAAAACTAGTGTGTCGATTTAATGCCCTAACCTTAGATTACTAATCGAATTAAATTCTCAAACAAGCATCGCATACCTATTGTCCTAATTATCAAACATAAAAATCCACAAGTTACATATTACAAATTAGCATGCAAAATCATTGTTCTTGTCGAAACCTAAACTTAAATCTAAGCATCGGTTCAAACAAATCTTTAACATACAATTTATAAAACCAAAATCGATTTATACATAGACATATAAACCAACACCAAACATACATGAGTGTTTCATAGACAAAACTAAACATAACTAAACAAAAATTACAAAACCGAAGAAGGGAGTGGATCACACTTTGAGACACCTTGAGAGCTTCACGTCATGTGGATCCGGCGAAGTATGGAGGCTGGGGTGAGGCTGCACGGCAGTGAGTCACGTCGGCAGTAGGTTATGGAGACAGAAAATCCAAGGTTTCAGCAAGAGCAGAAACTTGGTTGAAGTGAGGTGGAGATGGTTTTCGGTTTAGGTTTTTGTCTAGGATCTTTGGGGAATTTTGGTAGAGTTTAGGCCTTGTGTTTATGCTTGAGATGAGATGATTTTTCAGAATGAAAAGTGAGGCTTTATATAAGGGAGAGGCTGCCGGCAACCCTAGTGCAAGAGGAATTCAGAAAACCAAGTTGGTTAAGGATTTGAAACCTTCCTTTTCAAAGTCTAATTAGGTTTTCTTTTTCTGAAAATTCATCAAGGCATGGGCTTCACAACTTCATGGACTTCTTGCATAGCATTTGGACTTCATTGGATTACATTTGATCCACCAAAAATTGTCCAAAACTTGCCGGCACACATTGCTTGCAACACAGCAGCCGATCGGCAAGCAATCCTAGCTCGACTAGGATTGCTACTTTTCTTCAATTTTTCCTTCAATGCTCGGCATGGTGTCATTCTCTTTCCTTTCTTAAGCTTGGAACATCTTCACATATGTATTTGTACACCATTTGGTCCATTGAAAACAGAATTTGCACAAAGGAGGCAGTAGCATCCTAGAATCGGCAGACTTGATGTTGTTGCAGTAACTCCGGCATATCTCCCTCCTCGGAGCTTCGATTGATGCGATTCCAAGTCTCAGATAAACTAGACACACATGGCTACCTCCATATAAAATAGTTCGATCAAATTCCTTGTGAGTCGTCGGGAATGATTTTTTCGAAATTGGGACACAGTCCCAGGAGAATCCTGGAAGTCCCTGGATTGGTTTGCTCGAACTGCTGTTTTGCAGCCATCTTTTGGGCGACTTCCCTAACTCCGATTAATCTAACATTTTAATACAACATTCCTCATTATATGAATAATACGCACACTAAATTTCATTAAATTCGGACAAGGATAGATCGCATTTTTACTCATCTCAAAATCACGAAAAAGACATATTTTGCACTATTCTCCAGATTTCTCAAACTTGGTCATTTTTCGGATTCTAAAGCACATTTGATAAAAACTCTACCAAATCAACACTAAACTATATTATGACTCAATCTTAGATAAATAAGGGTTAAACAAAGCATAAACGAGGGCATAAGCATATAATATCGTCGCACATTGTGCTCCTATCACAGGGCCAACCAACTCCTAGTAATGCTGAAAACATAATCTCCAGAACCATTCAATCATTGAAGCGCCTTCGTAGGATACAGCTGAAATAAGGCCATTTTAATTTCCTCTCCAAAGAACTCCTTATTCAGCTGTGCATTCATATCCTCAGTAACACACGGAGTAATAGTCTCCAAAACCAAGTTGACAACATCCATATCTAGAACAGAGGCTTTGAACATTTTAACAAAATAATCTGAAACCACCGACTCCAAACCCGCATCATCCTCATGCCACACCCCATCTGCATCAAACAATCCCTTCAATGTATTTCTCCGTTTGGTAACAGTAGCTTGGTTATGGAAATAGTTCGTGTTTCTATCCCCTTCCTTAAACCACATCACTTTCGACCTCTGTGTCCAGCAAAACTCCTCCTGGTGTAACATGTTTTGTAAAGAAGCAAAAATAGTCTTCTTTTAAGTTTGTATGGCTTCTGTAATAGAGCATCCCATCAACTCCTCCAACCTAGTCTGAACCCCCATCATTTGAAGTTGCTTGCCTTTGAACACAGACCGCTGCCATTTATCTAGGTGAATACGGGTTTTCTTTATTTTTTGTGCTACGATATACATGGGATAGCCTGTAACATCCTCACCCCATGCATTCGAAACCACCTTGTCACATTCTGCATGTTGAAGCCAAAACAACTCAAAATGAAAGCGACGAACCTTCGGTCGGATGTAACCGGGGCTATGCTTGCACTCAACAGAATAGGTACATGATCTGAATCTGATGGCGGGAGATGAAAGAGCTTGGCATGAAAAAAAATATCATACCACGCCGGCGTACACACCGCGCTATCCAGCCTAAGCAGAGTCTCTGAGTTGCCCCAGGTGGTGTGAACTGTGAGGCTCACACAAATAATAACCCTACAAAATATCGTTAGTAGTATGAGAAAATAGGGATCGTTCTAAGCCGGGGATTAAGGGTACCTGAAACATGAGAATGTTAGACCAAAAATATATACATATATACAAGAAAACGTCACATTGATGGGGAAAGATTGGTTCGGCAGCCATGGGGCTGCCTCTAATGTCCTAGGCACGAAATAAAAGCATGAAAATAAATCTTAAGACTACTATGTACAAGTTGATCATCATTTTTTACGCAACACATAGCACAAAAACATACAAGAAATCATGCAAGAATCAGCAGCTTTACTCAAGTTGCTTAGACTCTATTCAATTCCAATTTTTAATTAGGGCCTCAACGTATTTAGGAAACACGCAACGTCGAATCCTAAAATTATACTAATCATGTTTGAAAACACTCAACGTGGAAGACAAACACAAAGAGTAATTGAGCACGAAATCTTTTAAATTGGAAACATATCTTTAGGCATGGCGTTACTCATCCTATTAACATGCAAGTTTCTATGAATTATGGTAACCCTTTTTAAACAACCTAGAATTAAGTTAGCACAATGATAGGAGCACAATGTGCGACGATTTTATATGCTTATGCCCTCGTTTATGCTTTGTTTAACCTTTATTTGTTTAAGATAGAGTCGTAATATAATTAGTGTCATTTTGGTAGAGTTTTGGTGAAAAATGGTTAAAGAATCCGAAAAATGACTAAGTTTGAGAAATCTGGAAAATAGCGCAAAATATGTCTTTTTCGTGATTTTGAGATGAATGAAACTGTGATCTATCCTTGTCCGAATTCTATAAAATTTGGTGTGCTTAATATTCATATGTTGAGAAATGTTGTGTTAAAATTTCAGATCCATCGGAGTTCGGGAAGTCACCCAAAAGTTGGCTGCAAAACGGCAGTCCGAGCATTCCAATCCAGGGACTTCCAGGATTTTCCTGGGACTGTGTCCCAACTTCGAAAAATCATTCCCGACGACTCACAAGGAATTTGATCGAACTGTTTTATGGGGAGATGGCCATATGTGTCTAGTTTACGTGAGACTTGGAATCGCATCAATCGGAGCTCCACGGATGGAGATATGCCGGAATTGCTGCAACAAGGTCAAATCTGCCGATTCCAGGAACCTACTGCCCCCTTTTTGTGTTTTCTGTTTTTGATGGACCAAATGGTGTACAAATGCATATGTGAAGATGGTCCAAGCTTTATGAAGGGAAGAGGAAGACACTAGGCCATGGCATTGAAGAAAAACATGAAGAAATCAAGTCTCCTAGTCACACTAGGAGAAGCTGCCAAATAGAGGCAGATTGTATGTCTTTGTGTGCTGCCGGCAATTGGGGTATTTTTCGATGGACCAAGACATGTCAAATGAAGTCCAAGACCATACAAGAAGTCCATGAAGATGTGAAGCCCATGCCTTGAAGAAAAATTCAGAAAAAGAAAACCTAATTGGACTAAGAAAGGAAGGTTGCAAAACCTTATTGCACTAGGTTTTCTGAATCCCTTTTGGCTTTAGGGACTGCCGGCAGCCTCTCTCCCTATCCTCTATATATATACCCACTTTTCATTCTGAAAAGTTGTCACATTCTAAAGCAAAAAACCCTAGCCAAAGCTCTACCAATTTTCAGCCAAAGATCCTACATAAAAACACAAACCAAAAGCCACCACCACCACCATACAATCCTGCCGATTATCTTCACCTTTCATCCAGCCACCACCGAGCCATATTCCATTGGATTCACACGACTTGAAGCCCTCAAAGGTGTCTGCAAATGTGTGATCTACTCCCTACTCTTGGTTTGTAATAGTTTTTATGTAGTTATGTGTAGTTTTGTCTATGAAACTCATATGTATGTTTGGTTATTGTGTTTTCATGTCTATGTGAAAAACAATTGTGAATTTGGTTTTATGATGATGCATGTTAATTTAATTCTTATGATATTAATAAGGAATTTCAAAGATAAGTTTCGAATTGCATGCTAACTTGTAATGAAAATATGAAGTAAAGAGATAGGATTAGATAGGCAAGCATGTTCACTCTGATTCTAGTAGTTCGTTCTTGGTTTAATCTTTAAATCCGTGTGCCGCAAAGATTGGTACTTAGCATATTCGCGATGTGTTTTGAGTATTGGTCTTGTATCCGTCAATAATAGGACTAGAGTGGTTTAAACGATTATGCATGTTAACAAGAAGTGGTGACGCCTTGCTTGATTGATATGTTTCCGACTAAAAAGACCTTGTGCCTAATTACTTTGCATGTTTGATTTCGACGATAAGTGTTCTCAAATGTGTTTAGTATAACTTTAGGGTTAGACGATAAGTTAATCTTGAAGTACTTGAGAGTCTTAATCGATTAGTAAACCGATAAGGAGCTAATTAGGTTGGAACTAAATCGGATCTAGGATATTGTGTGCTCTTGCCGTGTCTTATCTTATAACTTTGCTATGTGTTTTAAGTGCTTTTGTGTTAGTAATTTGTGGAAGAATGTCGACCAAACTTGTAAATATTAGACTTAGGATTTATTTTCAGCAAGTTATTTCGTGTCTAGTGATTTAGAGGCAGCCCTTTTGCTGCCGAGCCTAGGATTTTCATGTCTCGAATTTCTTTTCTTTCAATGTTTGTGCCGTGTGTAGTTTAGGGCAGCTTGCTGCCGTACCCTATTCCCCCATATGTGTGATGATTTTGTATATATGTGAATATGTTTGAGACTAACAATTTCATATCTCAGGTACCCTTAATCCCCGGCTAGAACGATCCCTACTTATTCTATACTACTAACGATTGTAGGGTTATTATTGCATGTGAGCTTCGGCTCCCATCACACAACGCCTAACTCGATCCTAAGTTATTATGGTGAATGAAATTGCAACCTACATAAGTGTCATGGCCATGGCATCATGTAAACATTGATTTTTTGGCACGAATTCATGAAACTAATCGAATAAAACCTAAAAACACAAGAATAAGCTATTGCCCTAATCTAATGCACGAATTCAAGCATGTAATTGTTTGTAAAATTCATCACATAAATTTCAATAAAAATCGCAACTCATGTTCATCATACAATACCAAACGAAAACAAAGTATTTTTATAACAATTATTGTGACTAAACCAAAAATAAAGATACAAGTCATAGGGATGGATCACACTTTAGAAACCTTAGAGAGCTTCGTCTTGGTGTGGTGAATGAGGTACGGCAGAAGGTAGAGGTGAGGTTTGGATCGAAAATTTGAGGGAAGGTGGTGGTAGCGGGTAGGCTTATGTGTTTACTTTTGGCTTAGAACTTTAGAGAACCTTTGGTAGAGTTTAGGGCTAGTGCTTTGCAAAAGATGAGATGATTTATTCTGAAAAATTCGTTGGCTATATATAGAGAAGAGACTAGGGTTTGCCGGCCACACAAGAAAAGGGAATTCCTTGTCCTAGTTGGTTTAAGTTTCCTTGTGGGAAAAACATTGCATTTTTGGACTTCTTTTTCTGAATTTTCTTCATGGCATGGGCTGAATATCTTCATGGACTTCATATGTGGACTTGACAACTCCATTTGGTGAACTTTGATCCATGAAAAATGCACAAATCACCAAGAACACAAAACCGGCAGCAACTCGGCTGGAATGATCTTGCTCCAGTAATTCGGGCATAACTTTCTCCTCAGAGATCTGATTGGTGCGATTCTAAATCTCAGAGAAACTAGACTCGTAGAGCTTTCCAACGGCGTATAGCACGTCCTCTGGTTCCAAGCGCTGCGTCCCACAGAAATTCCGGAAGTCAGGACACAGTCCCAGAAAAATCCTGGTAGTCCCTGGTGATCTTTGCTCAAACTGCCAAGTTGCAGCCATCGTTTGGGTGACTTCCCGAACTCCGATTGATCTGAAATTTCGACACAATACACTTTACTTGCCAAATATATGCATACCAAATTTCATCAAATTTGGAAAAGGATAGCTCAGTTTAGCACAAACCTAAAAATCACGAAAAAGACATATTTTACTTTATTTCCAGATTTCTATACTTAGTCATTTTTCTGATTATTAAGCACATTTTTCCAAAAATCTTCCGAAATGACACTAAAATAAATTATGACTCTATCTTAGATAAATAAGGGTTAAACGTAGCATAAATGAGGGTATAAGCATAATAATATCGTCGCACATTGTGCTCCTATCACCAGGTCGGCATACTTCTATGGAAACCGAGGTCCAGCAGCTCGCCATACCCCAATGCATCCCGAAAACCCTGCACCCATCCACCTTCTCACTGCTATTTAGGATTTCATTGAAATCCCCTATCACCACCCATGGAAGTGAATCTGCATCCGCCAATTCACACAGGAGTTGCCAGGAGTTGCCAGGACTTGTCACGATCTCCTATTGCCGCAAAGCCATAGAAGCCCGTCAGCCTCCAAGACGCCATGCCCGGCGCATTCAGAATCACCACGTCTACATGGTGGGCCGACGACGAAAACACCTGAACTCGGACTTCATCCATCCAGAAGAGACCAAGGCCGCCTGAACGTCCGTCGCTCAACACCATCGTCGACTGAGGGAAACCTAGGGCTCGCTTCAGACGCAAGAAACCCACCTCCCTGCTCACCTTCGTCTCGCACAAGAACACGATTTGAGGTCAATTTTGGGCGACCAAATCCTTCAGCGCTCGAGTACATTCATCACTACACATTCCCCTACAGTTCCAACTTAGGATATCAAGATCCATATGGCCTATTTTGAAGTTTTGCCGCAAACCCTAGCAAGCAGAGGCGTTAGGATTTTTCCCGAGAGGAAAAAAGTAGGTATAACTTTTAATATAATACTGATATCATAACCCAAATCCGGTGTTTCTTGACTATTTTTATTGGCATAGGAGATTACAATTCTGATCGATTTTCATTTTATCTGTTTGGAAAAGTCATTGAATGCAAAAAAGAAATCATACTGATTTTTTTATAATATCATCGTATTTGTGCTAAAATTAATAATTACAAGATTAGTTTGGTCTAGAGTTGTACTAATAATTGTAGGAATTTGAAAGAAAAAGTGATTCTATCGGGTATGTTTCTGCACAAACCCGTAGGCCTGGTGGAAACTGATAAATCTAGATGTGATCTCCTCCTGCGAATCTGCTAACTAAGGGGAATACCGGGCGGGCCGGTCTTCTCCTCTCCGATGCCTAAGTTAGTATCGTTGGACTGAATAGATAACTTAAGCAAGAATGATAAGCAGTTGGAGAGAGCAGTTACCTATTAAAGAGGGTAGTTGAGGCCCTTATATAGGTGGTCGAGCGTGAGGTATGGTCTTACTCTTCGATGTGGGACTGGCTTCCTTCTGTTCGTACATAAAAGGGCAGCTCTGGTGGTCTGTTCGGCAGGTTGGCGTCCCCGGTTCCCGGGCCCCTGGTCACAAGGTAGACTGCTGGGCCTCGGGTCCGGGTGCTGGTGATCCTGCTCCGGGCCTCAGTCCGGCCCCGGGCATGTTGGCTGCGGGTCTGTGGGCCTGTGTAGCCCCTCTGTGGCTACTGTCAACAAGTCCCCCAAGTTCCCGGTCAAGTGCAATCTTGAATGGGGACTTAATATGTCTCGCTCCTATCCCGCAGACCCGCAGGGTTACCGACCCAACGGTGCCCAGTCCCCCAAGTCCGCATTGCAAATTGGACGTGACCGGGCTTTCGGGCAGAGAAGGCGTGGTGATGTGAGTACCTATTAATGATGACGTGTGACAGTTATGAGTATGTTTGCAATACTAATGGTATTGTGCTCAAGTGTTGTCGTGCCATGAGTATGGAACGGGGTGAAACCCGGACGAGTGCATGGGATGATGATGTGCCGTTGAAGTCCACCATGCAATGAATATGGTGCGGGTTGAAACCCGAACGAGTGCATGGGATGATGATGTGGCGTTGAAATCCGCCATGCGATGAATATGGTGCGGGTTGAAATCCGGACAAGTGCATGGGATGATGATGTGAGGACTCGACCGGTGGACTGCCATGTCGAAACGAGTCCCCCAAGTTCCCCAGGTAAAATTACTGCCAACGGTGGGGCAGGCCGGGGAGTAGCCCGGTGGTTCGGCCCAGCTTGTGTTGGAATAAGCGTGACGTAATGTGCAGGGTTTCTAGCCTGCGGGGAGACTTGTTCGGTGTTAGAGAAACAATCTGCCCGGTGGGGCCGGGTGGCGTGGAGATAACAAGTCTCGCCATGGATCCCCATATTTATCACAGTTCAGTGTGATGTAGGTTTTTTAGCCTGCTGGAAGAGTTTGCATGTGTTAGATGTAAACTCTCCCGGGTTTATAAAGCCCATGTGTTTGAAGCCTTGAGTTGTTGCTGGCTTGTCCTTGCCCGCAAGGGCGAAGGAGAGTGACTAAACCGGTGGAATGCCATGGAGCCGGTTGAATGGTACCTAACCGGTGGGATGCCATGGAGCCGGTTGAATGTTATCTAACCGGTGGGATGCTATGGAGTCGGTTGAATGCTACCTAACCGGTGGGATGCCATGGAGTCGGTTGAATGCTACCTAACCGGTGGGATGCCTGGCTCTTGGGGAAGTGGGGGGGGGGGGGGGGGGGGGGGGGGGGGCTTGACGCCTCGGTTCCCGCCCCTGTCTCCTTTAACTGTCGCTTGTAGGCGGGACAAGTGGCTGACATGCATTTAAGGAGGAAGCCCATCGGTCTAATCAGTTATGATGGCGTGGGAAGGTTATCGATACTGGGACACGTGTCAGTAGGGAGCGATCTAAGATTGAGGGCCTGGATTCGCAGGCGTTTGACTTGCCCCGATTGAGTATTTTGGGGGGATTACAGGGGTGCCTAGGGCATCGGACCCGTCTATAAAAAGGCCTCATTTGTCTTCATTATTTCTGTTTTTGCTCTTGGCTCAGAGAGAAGAAGAGAAGGTTGGAGAGGAATCCGGCGAAAGTTCTGTGGAGGTACCTCGCGCTATCCGTGCTTCAAGTGTTCTGGTTCTTGCCTACCATTGCTCGGTGTTTTCGTAGGACTGACTTTCCTCGGTTGTGCATAGTAATCGGTAAGTCTCGCCTTCTTTGCTTCGTGTTTTTTCTTTTTGGTTGGTGTTTTGCGGCGGGGGCGCTCTGCCGCCGACTGTGAGTTGTTTTGAGCGGGCCGTCTGCGGCAAACTTGGGGAGCAGCCGCAGAGGGCGCTATTCTAGCTTGTTGCTGACCAGCGGTGAGGTTTTGTTTTCCTCCCCCTAGGTTAAATGGCTTCTGCGAGCTGTGATGGGGCTTCCGAACCGGCCGACAGGCGTCCTGCGGTGGACGATGAGGAGAGGTTGGAGGATTGGCTTGGTTCGGATTCCCAGGAGTGTGAAGCCGCTGCCCGCTCCCGGGGCGGGGTCTCGTCTTCCGGGTCTCTGGGGTATGAGGGTATCCCGCACGGGGTACGCTTTCCTGGTACTCCGCCCGTGAGTTACACTATCGGGAGTGGGAAAAAGGCTGTTGCGTGCGATGAACCGGAGGGTACTAAGAGCCCTGCAGAGATTGCCGCCTTCCGGGAGATGTGGAAGATCCCTGATGAGGTGAAGTTACGGCCGCTGAATCCCGGAGAATCGGCTTGTAACCCGGAAGCGGGTTTGATTGCTGTTCACGGAGACCAATTTCGTCACGGGTTCTCCCTCCCGCTGCCAGACTTCGTGCAGTACATACTTAGCGCTCTGCATATGTCTCCCGCGCAGCTTCCCGGGAACCAGTGGAGGCACCTGTTGAGCCTTGGTTGTCTGTACGAGCTGTCCGGGATGAGCATGCCAACGGTGAACGAGTTTCGGGCATTGTACAGACTGTCATTCTCGAAGAAGAAAGGGTGTCGGGGTTGTCTGACTTTTAGCGCCCGACACTTTCAGCCTATCATCACCCACCTGCCTTCCTGGGTGGACAATAGGGGTGGACACGTGGACCCGAAAACCGAAAAAAACCGAGCCGGAAACCGAACCGTAACCGAAAAAACCGAAAACCGAAAAAAACCGAACCGAACCGAACCGAAGTAGTTCGGGTTGGGTTTCGGTTTCAGTCTGGCTCAACCCGAACCAAACCGAACTGACCCAAATTGACCCGAATTCAAAACGACGTCGTTTTAATTAAAAAAAAAAAGGAATGGGGTATAAAAGGAAAGTTTTCCTTTTCAGAAACCCTAAAAAAAAATTTTCAGAACAGGAAGTTGAAGTGTTGAACAGCCGCCCGAGCTACTGTTCATCTTCCCTCTCTCTCTCTCGACGTCGGCCTTCCTCTCCTCCGTTCGCAGTCTTCCGACCACCTCAGGTTGCGTGCCACCCATCAATCTCTTCGTCTCTCTCCCCTCTTCCGTTTGGGTCGAAGCTTGGGTCGAGCCAGCCTCCGCACGCAACGCTGCGACTCCTGCAAGCCGCTGCCATCATCGACGTCGCAGCAGCAGCCTTCCCAGGCGAAGCCGGAGCTTGGGGCCTCCTCTGTCCGGTCGTCTGCGCCTCTCTGTGCTCACCCTGACGGCCTCGGAGTTGGTTTTGCACTGGGTGGCTGGGCGTGGCGTGCAGCAGCTTTTCCGGTCACCCTTCGACCGATCAAGCTTCGTTGCAGGTACCTCCTCACCTTTCTATCTCCGGTATGCTTGTAGTTGTGGTGGTGGTGGTGAGACTTTGTAGTTCTTGGTGGTGGTGTGAAGATGTGGTTGTTGGTGAGGGTGGGGTCCCTATGCCGCCGCTTAGGGCGGCGTGTGGCGGCTCGCCGGACTGTTTTGGGTGCTCTCATGCGCCCTGGAGCCATAAGCTCGTAATTACGAGTACGTGGATGCTTAATTTGCATGATTTAGTTACCGAATGATGATATTATGCAATTATTAGTCCATCGTTAGACGGTTTTTAATTTACGAGAATGGGGATTTAGAATTTGGTGCTTTGTGTCCGATCTTTAGATTGGATAGGCTTTCTAGAAGCCTTGAAAGGCTCGAATGAGGTTTGTTTCGTGATGACAAATCCCCAGGTTAAGGGTCATTGGATCGATGCGAGTTGAGATATATTTTCTTGATTTGGCTGCTAAGTTTCGATATTGATACTTAGGTGCTTAATCTTCAACAGCTGTAATTACATATGAAAAGTATCAAGATTGCCTACCAAGATTAAAGATGAAGAGGACAAGAGGCGGGAAGATAGTGACGCCGAAGCAGGGTTCATTATCAGTATCTGTTGGTGGTGTTGCTACGAACGACCACTCATCCTCATTTACTAAGGTAATTAAACTTTAAACAATTGAGTGATATCTATCATTTTAACCTTATTCCCTTTACCCTTATTAGTAATGAATAATTAATGATGTTTGCAATTTGTTTATGCAGATGCATGGAGATAGTGTTAGTGTTGGTGTTGGTGAATCGGTAACACCAACATCTCTTCCGAGTGTTGGTGGATCACAAGCAAGTTCAGTCCCAATACTAGAAGGAGATTCGATTGAGCATACACAACAACAAATTGAAGAAGAATATCTGCAGAAGTTAAAGCAAAAAGAAAGGTCAGATATTTGGGGTCATTATGCTAGAAAAATAGTGGATAATAGAGTTAAGGGTGTATGTATTTACTCTGGGAAAGAGTACTTTACTGATCCTAGTTGTGGTACAAGTAACCTTATTAGTCATATTGATAAGTGCAAAAAGTATCCTCCCAACATTGAGATAATGAAAGCTAGAGGCCAAAAGATTTTGAGTTTTAAAAAAGAAACTAAAGAGAAGTTATGTGTGGAAGATCTTGAGTGTACAGGTGAAGAGTTAGATTTGCTTTGTACGGAGATGATTATTTTAGATGAGCTACCCTTTAATCATGTTGACGGATTAGGTTTTCAACGTCTTATGAAGAGAGCATGTCCTTTTTGGAAAATCCCTTCTAGGAAGAAAGTAGCAAGGGATGTGCTTAAGGTGTATGTGAGTGAAAAGGAGAAGTTGATGAATCAATTGAGGGGGAAAAGGGTGTGTCTTACAACAGATACATGGACCTCCATTCAAAACATTAATTACATGGTTGTGACCACACATTTCATTGATGATGATTGGGTATTGCATAAGAGGGTGCTTAATTTTTGTGTTATTGATGACCATAGGGGTGAAACCATTGCTAAGCTTTTAGAAGATTGTTTGCTAGAGTGGGGTATAGAGAAGATTTTAACCATCACCGTTGATAATGCAACATCAAATGATGTTGCATTGAGGGAGTTAATTAAGAGTTTAGGTGATTAGGAAAACCTTTTTACGATTTTGCATGGGGGGAAAAATGTGCATCAACGGTGTGTAGCTCATGTTGTTAACTTGATTGTGGGTGATGGGTTGCGTATGATGAATTTTTCTATTGATGCAATCCGCAATGCGGTGAGATATGTGAGATCTTCTCCTCAAAGACTTGAGTGCTTCAAAAGTTGTGTTGAGAGAGTTAAGGGTGTGTGCAAGGGGCTTGTGATTTTAGATGTCCCTACTAGGTGGAATTCAACATTCTTGATGTTGGAAGCGGCTTTGAAATTTCAAAAAGCCTTTGATAGATTGGGTCAAATTGATACACAAAACTATATTGGCTATTTCCGCTTGGGTGAAAAAAATGAAAGAGAAGGGCCTCCTGCATCAAATGATTGGAGAAATGCGGAAGTGTTTAAAGAATTTCTAGAACCTTTTTATGATGTCACTTTAAGGGTATGTTGTTCTAACTCTCCTACTATTCATCAAACTTTCGGTGATTTGCTTCATCTTTATGGTCTCTTGCAAGAAGAAAAAAAGAACCCTAGTGTTAATATTATGGGAGATGTTGTGCCTCCAATGGAGGAAAAATTTAATAAATATTGGGGGGATTTTGGGAAGATGAATCCATATGTGTTTCTTGCCTATTGTTCTTGATCCACGGCAAAAATTTGAGAGACTTGTGGATTACTTTGAAATTGTGTTTGGAGATATGAATGAGACCCCTATCGAGGATGAGAGGATGGAAAAGCTCACACATGATGTGAAAGATTTATTGTATGATCTCTTTAAGGTGTATGTGGAAGAGGCAAATTTGGGGCAAAGTGTTAGTGTTTCTCAAGATTCTAATCAAACTATTGAAGTGGTCCCTTTGGAAAAAGGCCTTACCGAGTTTCAAAGGAAGTTGAAGGAGAAGGAGTTGAAGAGAAAGGCAAAGAAGACCGAGGTGATTTATAATGATGTGGATAGATATATTAGTGATCCCGTTGAAAGAGATGATGGAACTCATGGAAGGTTTGAATTGTTGACTTGGTGGAGAGTGTTTGGGATGTCTAAATACCCTACATTGGCCCGCATTGCAAGAGACATTCTAGCTATTCCGGTTTCAACTATATCTTCCGAGTCTTGTTTTAGCACTAGTGGGAGAGTAATTAATCCACATCGTAGCTCTCTAAGTCCTAAAATGGTGGAAGCATTGATATGTACTCAAAGTTGGCTTAGGGGTGAACATATTGCTTTGCACCATGTGCCTACTGTTGAGGAGATGGAGATTTGTGAAGATGCGGAAATAGGTAATAGTTTTGTTTTTTTCTTATTGAATATTTGAATTGCTTAATGTGATTTGGTTTTGTGTTATGCATGATTATATTTTATTTCTATTTTTCTAATTGTATGCAACTATGCATGTAGATGAATTGGTGAAGAGCTTGCAGCATAGCATTAGAGACAATCGTGCCGAGAGTGGATCAAGTGGTATGCTACCTCCAAGATCAAACTCATTTATGCGAGCTTGAGGGAGAGTTGAGAATTGTGATGATGCCAAATTGCCAATCATGTCATGGACTCTCATATTGTTCTATTTTTCTCTTTCTTATTTAGTTATGTTTAAATATTAAACTTTGGACTTTGACTTTATTTTGATGGACTTGAAATTGTTGAATTATGGAGTATGGACTCAAGCTGAACTTTGTACTTTGAAATTTTTGACTTATAAACTATGAAATTTATATTTTTTATTCGAACTTCAAAAATGGGTAAAACCGAAAAAAAAACCGAACCGAACCGAACCGTACGGGTTGGGTCGGATTATGGGTCACTGACTCAAAAATAAAAAAACCGAACCGAACCGAACCGAATTTTTAATTTGGGTTGGGTCATGGGTTTTGTCCAAACCCGAACCGAAGTGACCCGTGTCCACCCCTAGTGGACAATAACTGGAGGAAGAAAGTGGTGATGGCAGGTGGGAAGTGGCAAAAAAGGAGGAGGATGTACCGGGTTCCTGGTGCCTTCTAGCCCCTTGGTGACCAATCGTTCGTACTGTCCAAGTTGGAGCGGGATAGGATTATGACGATACTTGGGTGCTGGGACGATCTTGAGCGAAGCTCCTACAACTTCATACGACGGGAGGTGTTGGAGTAGTGCTGTCTTGGGCGGGATCCTAGTGCGTAGCAGGGTTTTAGTAGTGACGTTCCTGCTGACCGAGTTGATACTAACCCTTTGTTTGTTCTGCAGCTGCATCTTCCCGGATGGTCGTCAAGCCCGGTAACACACTATCCATGGACGGTGAAGACCTTGTCTCGAGGTTGAAGGAGAAAGGGGAGGCCGTTTCACGGACCTCGGTGGATGAGGAGTCTGGCCGGCTTACCGTTCATGCCGAACCGATGGCCTTGGATGTTGCGGACGACGCCTATACCCTAAGGCGTGTGAAGACTCACCCCGCTGCGTCCAAGGAGGGACCCGGAAAGGGCAAGACCACCGGGGGGCCACCAAAGGTTCTTGGTGGGACAAATAGGATTCCGTACCGACCGGGATCGGTCCCGCTTGTCACCAGGGTCTTTCAGACAGGCGCACAATCTTCTTCACCGGTCGACATGGGTGAGAAGAGGCGGAGGATCATGGGCGTCCCTCCCTCCACTCTGGTGACGCTGACTGGCCGGTCGTCTGGTGAGAACTTGGCCAAACGGCTCAAGTTGGCCAGCGGTGCGACGAGTTCCGCTGGGGACAAGGCCGCTGCTGCCTCTAATTCTGCCGGTCAGCAGAGTAACCCCGCTCCTGCGGAGGAACAGAGGGGAGGTCCGGAGAGTCCCTTCGTCCGGAATCTAGCGGCAGATGTGACTGGCCTTGGTCTGGATAGGCCTGGGGCCGTTGGAGCCTTGTCGGGGGAGAACCGCCAGAAGAGCAAGGAGTCGGTCCTCCGGGTAAGAATTGCTTGGTGCCACGGCACCGCTCATAACTTCTGCCGGGTTTCGTTATTTTGCTGCTTGTTTAATCGGCTCCCTGTTGTTCTGTAGCTATTGTACAATCTGTACCAGCCGGACCCGAGTGAGGAGCTGTCGGTGTTGAAGAGGCAGGTGGCCGCTCTGACAGGAGCCCGTGAGCGCCTGGAAGCTGAGAAGTCCAGGCTTGAATGGGAGAAGGTCAGGCTGGAGGAGAGGTCCAAGAAACAGGTGGCCAAGCTAGAAGGCCAGGTCCGGAGCCTCGAAGAGGAGAAGGAGCGGGCTGAGGAGGAGAGGTCCGAGCTGGAGGCCAGAGTGGATGAGCTCCAGGTGGGAGCTGTCGCTGTGCGTGCCGCCACTGCCGCTGCGGCTGGAGAAGAGGACCCAGAGCTTTTCCAGCGGGTTATCCAGAAATATCACGATAGTGATCAGTTTCTTGAACTCCTGGAAAAGGCTAGGGAGTCGGGTATCGCCGATGCCTACGTGGAGTGGGAAGAGAAGGGGTACCTGGATACCTCGTGAATGCCGAAGGCAGGGGCCGATGACGATGATGATGGGCAGCTGGCAGAAGAGGAGCAGCCGGAAGGGGAAGGCGGGCTTCGACCATCTGAACCCGTTAGAGAGGATGCGGTGGCTCCATCTGAGGAAGCTGGTGGACAGGTTGGGCCCGCTGAGGAGGGAGACGCGGCTCCTTAAGATTTTTGTTTGCTCTCTCTTTTTTGTAAATCTGCTGGAGCGGTTTTTTTTGTATTATACCCTTTGGATATACATTTTTGCACCGGTGGAATTCCTTGGATTTCTCTCAAAATAGTTGGCATACATATCTTATAATGTTACGTTGGTTGAACCGTTGATATGCCAAACTAACTGCTTGAAATTTCTAGCACCTAACCCTTCACTGGGTCCGGGCGTGCTTACCAGACCTGGCTCTGCTCCCGGTCGGGATCTGCTCTCATTTCCCCTATATACCGCTGAAGCTGACCACTGTTAACCAAACCCTCCACCGCTGTCTTGAGGGCGAATCAATTGTTCGTCCAATGGGTAGCTTCATCGTGGTAAGAGCAGTACTTGCCTGTTCGCGCCTGGGTGAGTTTCCCTTTTGGGTACTTGCTCCTCGGCGGTGGGGGAATGATGTTCCCGTTCTCGTGCAAGATGTCCTTGTATGAAGAGGTTAGAGTGGTGAAGCCTCTTGACGTTCTGCTGGCATGATCGCCAGGGGGCGTTCTTCCCGGTACTGCGCCGGCTTGTGCTCGCCCTGGGGTTTGTCATGATAGGGCTTCTGCTGCTGTTGGTTCCCCCAATTTCTGCCGGGCTGCTTGGTTGGGCGCATCGGTTCTCGCTCCGCTGGCTGGCCTTGTTTTCTCGGCCGGCTGGGGGGTGCTCCTCCCGCTTTCTCTTCAACAGGTGATGCCCATACGTTTCATGATCTGCCTGAGCATGCCTGATGGCCATCGCCATTAGCTCGTCATACCCCTGCGGGAGTTCCACCCGTACGGCGTAGGAAAATTTTCCTGGCCGAAGCCCCTGTTTGAACGTCATCTCGGCGATGCCCGTTGTCGAGGTTCCGAAACCCGGCCGTCGCCGTTTGCCAGCGGTTGACAAACTTCCTTAGCTCCTCGCCATGTGCCTGTCTGCAGTTGAAGATGATGGTCGATGTCCGGGCTCCTTCGACCCGGAGGATGAAGCGGCCTATGAACCGGTCGGCCAGTTGCTCAAACGCCTCGATGGAGTTTGCCGGGAGCTCATAGAACCAGCTGAGCGCCTCTCCAGACAAGGTTTCCTGGAATATGTTGCAGCACACTGCATCGGAATAGCCCTTGGCGCACGTTTGGGACCGGAAACTATCCAAATGTTGGTATGGGCAGCCGGATCCTGAGTACGTGAGCTTTAGGGATTTCTGGTTACCAGACCTCCCTGATGAACCCGGTGCGAAAAGGGGCCCATGCGTTCGTTGAATCGCGCGCCTTCCATCGGCCGCGCCGCCCTTCTCTTGTTGGCCTCCATTTGGGCCTTTAGATCCGACATAGAGTCGGTGAGTACCTGTAATGCCCGTGCGGTCGGGGTCACGACTTCATCCTCGAATGAAGCGTGCGACTGCGGGGGTGCCGGCGTGCTCATTGGCAAGACCGCGCCTCCCGAGGACTCCGCCCTCCTGGGGTCGCTAGACCTTCCTCCCGATGACTGTCCCGCCCCAAGACGCTGAGGTTGGCCTGGCGCGGGTGTACGTGCCCTTGCCATGGCGGCGTTGCGCTGCTGTCCTCTTTCCAGGGCAGCGTTTACCGTCTCCATTTCCTCATACCGAACATTGGATTTTGCTCTATCCCGGTCGCTCTCGGCGCGCAGGCGATCGACTTCTGCCCTCATCGCCCGTATCTCCCCCGCCATATCGTGCCGGTCGGAGCTGCACGTGGTGTCTCGGTCGCTGTCACCGAGCAGACTCTGCTCTTTGTCGCTCGGATCGTCCGAGAATGTCAGCGAAAAGCCCCGGTGCGTTGGTTGGTCGCCTACCACCGGGCCTTTCCCGCGCGCGCTATCGTTGCATTCCCCCGGCGTGCTGCTTGGCCCCCCATAGCTGCCGTCGTCCTGGTTGCCCTGGTTGCTGCACTGCTCTCGTACAACGACCGGGGTGGAGATGAGCACTTGCTCTGGTGCGACCCGCTGATCCTCCGTTGTATTTCTTTCCTGCCCCGCTTCTGAGCTTTCTGCCATTTGGTGATGCCCACGTGACTTTTATACAGCTTCCCACAGACGGCGCCAATTGTTTCTGCACAAACCCGTAGGCCTGGTGGAAACTGATGAATGTAGATGTGATCTCTGATGCCTAAGTTAGTACCGTTGGACTGAATAGATAACTTAAGCAAGAATAATAAGCAGTTGGAGAGATCAGTTACCTATTAAAGAAGGTAGTTGAGGCCCTTATATAGGTGGTCGAGCGTGAGGTATGGTCTTACTCTTCAATGTGGGACTGGCTTCCTTCTGTTCGTACATAAAAGGGCAGCTCTGGTGGTCTGTTCGGCAGGCTGGCGTCCCTGGTTCCCGGGCCCCTGGTCACAAGGTAGACTGCTGGGCCTCGGGTCTGGGTGCTGGTGATCCTGCTCCGGGCCTCAGTCCGACCCCGGGCATGCTGGCTGCAGGTCTGTGGGCCTGTGTAGCCCCTTTGTGGCTACTGTCAACAGGGTGTATAGAGAGAACCACTTTCCCACAAATTTTTCAATGTTTTTAGAACCATTGTCATTTCCATCTTTTTTATTTTGGCTCCCAAACCATAGAAATAATCACTTTTATTTCTCAAGACAATAATTCCATGAAACAAACAGGGTTTTAGTGAAAGAAATAGCAGGGGATGTGAGATCTAAGTTATTATGCCACAGTTGAATGTACTGCTGCTGCGCGTAGCTCTTCTTCATGTTTCTGATTTCATGTGTTCGAGCTGAACTATGCAATATCTTGTGGTCAATGAGTTAGGTTAAAACTTGTGTACATGGTAATTATTGCAACCAAACAATGGCCAAACAAGGCTCAAACGCTAGCTAGTGAACGATATTTATACCAATAATTGTAAACAAGTAGCGATTTTTGTTCCTGCTCTAATTTTAGATTTTACTTAAATATCTAATTCAAAAGTGAAGGCAAATATACAAATGTTATGAACTTATGATGCACTACAAACTCTCCATATTATATTGTGTTGCAAACTTAAGCTTTCACCAATAGTTCTAGAATACACCGGCGCTAAGTAGCGCCCTTACACGGTGTTATAACAGAAGGGCAACGATGTAACTTCCTTAGACTTAAGGGCAAGAATGTAACTCCCTAAGGGAGTGGTGGCTGCATCGCTTCCGGCACTGATGCGCCTGTCTTTTGGTCTAGACTGGCAGTGATGGGCTGACAGCTGTTAGTTCAGAGAGCTTCTCCGTCTCCGGAGGCTCTGCAGGTTCTGGTTTTTCCCTACAGAGCAAGATGAGGTTAAAGCAGCGGCGTGGTTGTGGTGATTTGACAGGTGGTGACGGACGCGGTGGAATTCAACTGTTAACGAAATTAAGGTTAGAGATTGTTTGAACCTGCAAAACCCACATCTGCGACAAATTCAAGTTATAAATAAAAAATTAAAACAATACAAAACTACTCTGCTGCGTGGATCGAACCTGCAAAACCCACATCTACATCTACAGTTCTACGTGGCTTGACTACCAGGCTTTGGCCACCATTTGTCTTATGTTTCCCTAGCTAGCCTCATTAATCAAAAAACTGGTATGGAGATCAAGACGTGATCACTCATCAACCCCTACAGAGGCTAGGTCATATATAATACTTGGTCAAACTTTTTTCATTACACTTTCATGAATTCAAACACTACCACCACTCATAAGCTTCACAAGCGATAAGTTCACCATTTGTCTTATGAACTCAATCCCCTCAATCGATTAGTGATTAATCCCAAAAAGTCTACCAAATTACTTGTTGGTCTCGCCGCTCTCTACTTACTTCCGATAAGCGGGAGAGCAAAGGAACCCACACAATAACATCACCCCTCAAAGGTTCAAAACCAACACTGCATAGGCGATTCCTTTAGCCATCTATTGCAAAGTAGATTTTGCATTCGAACAATGCATGAGCTCATAGCCGGACCGTCTCGATTGGAATCGACATCGACCGAGTTCCTCCGCCGGGTGTCGACCCGATCATCGTCATCTTCGACATCGACGTCGACTCCACCAGTGCCGTCATGGTGGGCAAGAACAGCCTGCCTTGACGTGCTGAGGGAGAGAATTTGGTTGGGTTTGTGAGATTTGACATAAAGGCCCTCACAATTTAACTACAACAAGTGATTTTTACTATAAACAGAGGTTAAGTAGGCAATTTACAATTGTGACCTTCAAATTGGAAATGTGTGGTATATATGATGCCACATGTCTGACCCCACTACTGGTGTACCGGTACGCCGACGGATTCCAGCCCCTTCCAGCTTTCACTTAATTTTCTAATTTGCAACAACTTTCTCGAATTTTAGTCACTATCTTTTAAACTGTATTCTAATAGTCCTCATAATTTAAAATTGTCAAAAAAAATTATGTATTACAAAACTTTGTCGATAAAAAACTCGTTTAAATATTTATTTATATAATCAATTTTTGTATGATTTTATTTTTAAGACCAACTATTTATGTATTTGACATATCTAGTTGAATTACTAAACACAAGATCTTCATATGCAACTACTTTGCCAACATTTTTTATTAAAACATAGTTGAACTTGAATGAATCAAGTTTCTAACCATAATACAAAATTGCAAAATGAGGGAAATATCTAACAGAAATAAGTATCAAAGTGAATATGGGAGAGAAAAATCACTATCGTTCTTTCTTGTGATCGACTCCAACAAGTTGCAACAACTCTTGATTGCACAAACGCTCAAGTGTAACACATAAATTATTAGAAAGAAATCATATCTAATTAAGTTAAACTAGAGCTTGAAGGCTATTGCATCTTTTTGGTAGAAATGCTCGGGGTCGGGCTCGAATATGTGAACATATTCTCATGTAGTGCAAGCAGTACTTGCAGTGGGCAACATAAACTCCATGCCCTTATACTTTTGGTCAAATTGAATGATACAATCATGGATCCGAGTTGGTTCCTGCATTAGGGTTTAAGTATGTCTAACCCTAGAGTCTAATAGAAAAAGACAGAAACCTTTCAGTCTTTCACCTAAAAACCCAGAAATCAATACAGTAAAAGTAGTAGGTGGACACGACTTGAATGCCACATGGAAATGGAAAACGATATAGAGGACCAAATTGGAGGGGCCTTCTCCGATCGGGATGTCCCTTCTCATTTCATGGAGGATTAATATGCGGTGGAGGTCCCGACTATTCTCCACTAACCACAGTGTATACTATATGTATATGTCCTTTCTGATTGTCCCACTTCGAAGGTTTTGATGGGTTATTTTGAGCAATAATTGTCCACGGATGATTAGAGATTGAACAAGTATAATAATGTATACATGTACAAGTAGTCAAGATGTGTAATATAAAGGAAAACTGTAGATAAAAAGAAAGCCGAATGGGGATGGGGAAGATTCCCATATGAAATCGAGAACTAGCAAAAGATTAAAAGAAAATCGTATAAAAAAAAATTTATAAAGTAGCTACGACATATTAGAAAGCCTAACTTATTCATAATATTTGAAACCACTCTGCGTGGAGGGGTCTCTGAGGAGATGAATCCTGGAGAAGCCGCCTCCTGACATAGCACCACCAGAAGAAGACTCACCTGCAAGAAAAGGGCGCTTCACCCCAAAGCGGGAGGGCTATTCTCAAGAGATTGTCAAGTGAGAGTAAATTTACTCGAGGAAGGATCTCATTGAGGAGGGATCTATTTGAGAATAATCGATTTTTACAAGTGATCGAGGACTAATCTCCTCAAATGAGACTTGATCAAGTGATAAAAAAGTTCTCCTCGAAGAAGAATCCTAGTGATTGAGAAGGTATGTCCTCAAGGGTAATACATTTGAGAAGGAACATTTTCGCTCTATTTGAGATGATCCAAGTGGGGAGAAATTTCCACAATGGTGAGCATAGTTCAAAAGGTTGACAACATATTTTCATCCTCAATATTCACTACGCCATAAATGTAATGAAGCTACAGACTTGAACAGTCGCTTAAGAGGCCAACTCAGTCGCATAAGTTTTAAGCGACTAACAATATGTCACATAACTTAAGCATCGTTGCTGTAGAAGTGAAAAGATGGAAATTTCAAATACAGCCGCTTTAAAGGGAGCTTAAGCGACGAACGTTACCCTCTGTCACTTAAAGTCATTATACTAAAGCGATGGACTTTAACTTCCAAAGCGACAGAGTTTATATTTCTCAGTTGCTTAAATGTACATCTAAAGTGACAGAATTTAGTTTTTTCAGTCGCTTACGTGATAATTATACATTTTCATACAAAACCTCATTCTTTACCATTCCCTTTCAGCATACACAAAATTTCATGCATTAGGAAACCCAAAACATACACAAAACTCATTCCATACACATTCTTAATCAAAAGCATACACAACTGTCCAATATTCATACATAAAACAGTGTTATAAGTAATGAAAGCTAGCTAAATTGCTCTCTAGGCTATTCATTCCATTGTCTTGTGCAATATTCATACATAAAACAGTGTTATAAGTTATGAAAGCTAGCTAAATTGCTCTCTAGACTGCGTGTTCCTCTTCGTACAATGCTGTGTGATTACCAAAAATCACAACGCTGTGCACTTGTGGAACATCTGCACACAGAAGATGTGATGTGATGAAAATTAGCACCAAGTCTTTAGTGATATAAGAAGAATGGTCAGCAAGGAACCTAGAAAACTCACTTTGTGCCAAGGGTGAGCCTTGATTTGTGGACATTTGAATTCTGTATTATGTGGTTTCATGCATTTGATTTTCTCACGAGTTGGGGTGTCAAGTACCTACATACAAAGAGAAAAATGTAAACTCGATCAGTTTATATGGCATAAGCTGAGTAATCAAATTTGAGTTGATAAACAGACAAATACAAGGCCAAAGAAACTTTACCTTAATAATCTCAACAAGCTGATCAACTCCACTCTCACCAGAGAAGAGAGACTACAAAGGCCAAAACAGAGGGTGAAGATAAGGAACAACATATTGGAAACACATCGGAAAAAAACCTATGAAAACTAAGTGAATATCTTATACTTGCATAGAGAACCTGTCTAAGAAGCAGCACACAACCCACACACCAGATGTCCATGGCAGTAGTGTATTCAGTTTTCCCGAATATTAGTTCAGGTGCTCGATAATAACATGAACAAATATATGAAATATTTGGTTCGCCTTTCACCTGTCATTAATGATCAAAGAAGTTCAGAGAAAAACAAGTAACCAGACATATCTCTATGTTTTCCATACATACAACATAAAATGTATTGGAGAGTCTGTATGTTAATAAAATGTAAAGACTCAAGACTATTAGTTTCATCAGCATGAGCATGAAGACTTGAACAGGAACACAAGTACAAGTGTATTGGAGAGTCTGTATGTTAATTGAATTATCCGTGTTTTATATTCTATTCTATCACCAACAAAATGTTTCACTCTAAGATATGAAACACTGGGAGAAGAGAATACCAGGACTTTTGCATTCCAAAATCTCACAGCTTGACTTGATGAGTGTGGGTATTAACCTGAAACAACGGATTGCAGGTAATAGGAGTCAACAATATCACAACTCTTTCCCAGTATTCAACAATATCATCGCATTATAAACAATCAATTTGCACCTATCTGATTCTAATCATCTAACATGCTTCAATTCTAATTCAAGATATCTATTCCAAGAGACGAAAATGGATTGAATAAAAGAGGAATTGAATTGAACTGAAACGGAACCGACCCGAGAGATCGAGGGGATCAATGCACTCCATGCCACGAGGGAAGGACTGCAGTGTGTTTAACCCCTTCCTTGCCAAAGCTGCATTAGAAGACACCGGCGCTGCTCTCGTCTTTCGCATTCCACGAATCCTGAGAGCAAGCTAAACACAAACACACACAGAGACGCAGTTCGAATCGGAATGAGAAATTAAGCATTGAATGAATGATTGTTTAAGAAATTAGGTACCTCGCCCTTGTCGACATGCTTCCAGCAACCGGGCTCGTCGCCGTCCCAGGCAGCAGCATCGTAATCTTTAGGTCTAGAAGCAGCAGCAGAAGAGCCGCGGAAGCGCACGCGCTGCTGATTGCCACGCGCCGCTGGAGATGCTGAGCACGTCGTCGTCGTCGTCAACCACGCGCCACTTCTGCTGCTATTGTTGGTGTGGTGGCGGAGGCTTCTTGCCGGCTGTTGCAGGTGGAGGGGCTTGGACGTAATTGACATCTCTCTGAGATTGTTCCTTGAGAGCCATCTGGAGGAGCTCATCCTCTTCCTCACTGCCGATCGACATTCGAATGCTCAATAGCTAAAGAGATGGCGATATCATCTCTGCTCTCTCTCAAAAGCTAAGCCTCCATCGAATAAAGACGGTAGAAATGAAAATCAAATGAAGAATAGATTTGGGGATTTTTGGTCGACCATAAGCGACGGACAAAGAACCTTCGTCGCTTAAGATGGTTTCAAATTTTAACTAATTTTTAACTAATTTTAACTAATTTTTTTTTTTTTTTTATTCAAAAATTTTTTCACTAAATTTTAGCGCATGGACGGGTGCCCTTTTCTTAACCACAAAATCTACTGTTTTTAAGAAACTCTTCCATTAAAAAAAAAAAAAACCTTTTCCTTTTTTTTTTTTTTTCATATTTCGCAATAAACTCTTTTCCGTCGGCGAAACTGACCATTGGATGTGACGTGTACGTAGAATAAGGGGGGATGGTTAAAATTTGGGCCGGAACAAGCGTCTTTTGGCCATCCGATCGTTGGAAAAACCGAAAACACCATTGATATATCATATGGGTGGACCCCAACCCGGGGGCCTTTCAGGGAGCGGGGTTGCCATATTTCTGACCTCGTGGTCATGCCCTTCTACCGTCCCGGCCCGTCGCGGAAAAAAGTTTTAGGAGGGCGGCGGTCAAAGGGTATTTGTGTGGTCAAAGTACCTTTTTTTTTTTTTTTTTCTCGACGATCGGACGGCCCAACGACGCCCGTTTAGTCCCTAATTTTAACCGCTTGCCATAATATACGTACATTTGACATCAAACAGTCAGTTAGTCCAAATGAATTATTTTACTAATTAAAAACTCAAGTCTCTCGTTTAAATATAGTATGTCGCTTAAGTAGGTTTATGTAACTAACTTCCATGGTCGCATAAGTCTAGTCGTTTAAGAGCGTTTAAAGCGACTACACCAGACAATTGCATAATTGTCGTTGCATTAGAGGTTCTTATGCCACGAAGGTTATTCGACGCTTAAGGTCCGTCGCATTAGAGTCTTTCAAGCGACTACACTCGTCAGTCGCGTAAGTGTAGTTGCTTAAGAGCTTCTTATGCGACTGAGCTCCGTTTTTATGCGACTACCTATTTGCCAGTCGCTTAAGAAGTGCTTAAGCAACTAATTGTTGCAGCCATTTGCAAAGTTTGTCGCTTAAAATGGTTTATGGCGTAGTGGTTGCCATTATTCTATTTCAAAGTTCCAATTGTCTGCCCTCATCTCATTACCTTTATGGCTTATTAGTGTATTACATTGCTGAGTTACGATACATATTACATTGGGGGGTGCTATTTGCACCTCTAAGATTGCTTTATACACCTCCACCAATTTTCTATTTTTGTTTGACCTTATTATTTCTTATGAAATGACAGATAAGGACAAATAAATAACAATAGAGAATAATTTATTTTCTTTTTCTCTGGTTTTCTTATCTTCTTTTCACTTTTAAATATGTGTTCTTCCTTCAACCTTTTCAATATATGCCAGGGCTTCTTCTGCAGAAGTTATGGTCTTCCATCTCAGATAGTGGGTTACTCTGTCATCACTTGCCCATTTCAAGAAGTCGTCAGCATCGGAAAGTTTGAAAGGACGAAGTGAAATTCTGGATGGATCCATGGATGGAGGAAATTTGAGATGGTTCCGGGCTCAATAGTGGTATATGTAGCAGCTCATTTTGTATTGTAGTGAATTGTATCAGTTAAGTATCCCAAAACTTATTCCCTGCTTGACTCAAGCACATCAATAATAAGTGACGTGGCTGTTGAAATGGGAAGATTGAAACCACTCGTTGTTAGTGTGCGAGTCTGCTATCGCTTCGTCTCTTATGCTCTCATATCCCTCTATGCTCTCTCTGCTCCCATCTCCTCTCTCATCTTCCATTCTCCTATTTTCATGCTTATATCTCCCTCTAATCGTTCTGTAATGGCCAACCGAGCTCCGTTGTCTCGATTGGCAGCATGCTAACTTGAAATCCTCTAATTTCTTGCAAAACGGCCTCGGGATCAAGTGATATGTGCCATTACCCATTTCATCCTTCTACCATCGGCGAGTGAGAAATTGAGATGGACCGATTTGTGGAAGGAACTAAAATCGAAGAGAAGAGGTGAAGCTTACCATATGAAGGTCTAGAAGCCATGGGTGATTGAGAATTGGCAGCGAAGAGAACAAGGCAAAAAAACCAAAAAAAGAAAAGGTTTCAATTCGGGTTCAAAACTAAAAATCAAGAACTCTAGCATGAATAATTTCATGGTGAGGGTAGGGCTGGACTGGCCGGAATTGTCGAATTTGGACGGGAAGCTTCTATCATTCATCTCATCGATTCTTCCTCTCTGGTGCATGCATGTGTGATCGAAGAAATCAGTCCATAGCCGTTAAGGTATCCAGAAGCGGAGCTGAAGCTTTTGGGGGCGGTGGGGTTGGTGGGAGAGCTCTGCTCTCGGCTTTGTCGAAGAAGATAATGTTGACCCTTTGACTTGATTTGGGCTATTGAGCTATTTATACCACAAGGCTAACGACCCAAATTAAAATGACATAAATCTGACAGCTAGGTTTAATTTAATGGTTAGGAATACAATTTCCTAACTAGAAAACTTTGATAAATCTTTGGTTTTTTAGCGCCGGTTCAATGGAACGTAATAGATTTTTTCCCTATAGTTGTTATTGAATGATATAAGTAATTAACAAAATAAACACGTAAATTAAATGGGCATATGTACATAATTTATCTTATTACAAGTTTTTATGTGATGGTTTATTTCTACCCTCACCTCCACACGACACACATTCTCTGTTTGTATGTCTCATTTCATTATACATTTGTAAATAATAATTTTAAAACAAACAAACAAAAATACTTTTAATTGAAAAACTTTAAATAAATTATAGTAGTGTAGTTAACTTTTTGCAATTATATGGAGAAAACGTCTCGGAAATAATCGTCACCGGCCGATGTGATCGGTACCTATATTTAGAGATCCTGTAAAATTTTGGTCCACTTCAGGCCTCGTCTGACAGTCAGAATCTCCGGTATACCAAAAACACCACTAATATGTCCTAAGGGAGGACCATGACCGGGATGCAAAAGGCAAAAATCGTTTACGTTTCCCAAACCATGTACTTTTCTTCACTGAGCGTGTGCAGTCGAAACGCAAAAACTCATTTAGCAAGGCTCCGGTCAATGAGATCTTGTTTTTTAAAAATGCCTCTTTTTGGGTTGACCGGAAGTTCGGAAGGTCAAACGAAGTCGTAATTGGATGAGAATTTGACGAGGTCCCTAAATATATATATATATATATATATCATCGTATGATGTCGATTGACCATACTCAAAACTGGGGTTGTCGATCACCAAAGTATCTACTAATCTATTATAACCTTTATAATATGTTTGAAAGCAAATTGTGGCATGATGAAGTGATCATATGGAGGAAACGTCTCGTAAATAATCGGCACCGGCCGATGTGATTGATACCTATATTTAGGGACCTTGTAAAAATTTTGTTCACTTCCAACCTCGCATGACCGTCATAATCTCCAATAAACCAAAAAATCACTAATATGTCCTAAGGGAGGACCTATGACCGGGATGCGAACGGCAAAAGCCGTTTACGTTTCTCAAACCATGTAATTTTCGTCACTGTGCGTGTGCGGTCGAATCGCAAAAACTCATTCAGCAAGGCTCCGATCAATGAGATCTTGTTATTTAAAAATGCCTCTTTTTGGGTTGACTGAAAGTTCAGAAGGTCAAACGAGGTCGTAAATGGATGAGAATTTGACGAGGTCCCTAAATATATATATATGGATCACATCGTATGATGTCGATTGACCATACTCAAAACTGGGGTTGTCGATCACCAAAGTGTCTACTAATGTACCATAACCTTTATAATAGGTTTAAAAGCAAATTGTGGCATTATGAAGTGACCATATGGAGGAAACGTCTTGTAAATAATCGACACTGACCGATGTGATTGATACCTATATTTAGGGACCTTGTAAAAAATTTGTTCACTTCGGACCTCACATGACCGTCAGAATATCCGATAAACCAAAAACATTACTAATATGTCCTAAGGGAGGACCCATGACCGGGATGCGAACGGCAAAAGCCGTTTACATTTCTCAAACAATGTAATTTTCATCACTGAGCGTATGCGGTCGAATCGCAAAAACTCATTCAGCAAGGCTCCGGTCAATAGGGATCTTGTTATTTAAAAATGCCTCTTTTTGGGTTGACCGGAAGTTCGGAAGGTCAAACGAGGTCGTAATTGGATGAAAATTTGACGAGGTCTCTAAATATATATATAGATCACATCACATGGTGTCGATTGACCATACTCGAAACTTGGGTTGTCGATCACCAAAGTGTCTACTAATGTATCATAACCTTTATAATAGGTTTGAAAGCAAGTTGTTACATTATGAAGCGACTATATGGAGGAAACGTCTCGTAAATAATCGGCACCAACCGATGTGATTGGTACCTTTATTTAGAGACCTTGTATAGATTTCGTGCACTTCGTCTAACCGTGAGAATTTTCAATAAACCAAAAACGCCACTAATATGTCCTAAGAGAAGACCCATGACCGGGATGCGAACAGTGAAAGCCGTTTACATCTCCCAAACCACGTAATTTTCGTCACTGAGCGTGTGCGGTCGAATTGCAGAAACCCATTTAGCAAAACCCCGGTCAATGGGGTTTTGTTATGTAAAAATGTCTCTTTTTGGGTTGACATAAGGTTTAGAAGGTCAAACGAGGTCGCAATTGGATGAAAATTTGATGAGATCCCTAAATGTATATGTAGATCACATCAGGTGGTGTCGATTCTCCATACTTGGAACTTATGTTGTTTTAACACCGGTCAAACTAGTCATACTTATATTTCTACCCTTCTAAGGGTAACCCTGTCACGCGGTGATGTAAATCTCAAATTTTTTTATATTAATGGATAAAGCGCATTGTTGTGAGCGTGCAGTAATTTTGGGGAATTTTTTGGAGAGCCGCGTTAACAGCGCGTTTTTCCTGTTTCCCAAAATTTATATATATATTTTTTTTTTACTCAAGTAGGTGCGTGACTCACGCACTGAATAAGCTCACTCATATCATAACAGCTGCTTTTAGAAGAAGCAAAGCATATATTCCAAAAAGAGAAACGAAGCAGAAACACCAGACAACTAAGCATTTTTTATTTTATTGAGTACTAATCGGTTGAAGATTAAGGAGCACTCGTAACTATGATTTAGCTAAGTTTTCCATCCAACAAGACCAAGGCAACTCCAAACCTTAAACCGTGAACTGACCTTATTATTGTTAGCATAACCCTTTGGATCATTATACTGTCATGAGTAAATTTCAATTAATTTGAGTTTGATGGAAAGGTAGACAAGTTCTAGGCTATGATAGCCATAGGAAAAGAATGTGGTGATGATCATCTGGTTGCTTTTGCCCTCTATGTACTCCAGATAATAACATCAAAACACGTCATGCTATGTTTTCATGCCCAATTACATGAAAATGAGTACCACTTTTATGGAATAGAGAAAATACAAGTCACACAACTTGGACTTCATACAGATATTAAAAGAAATTGACAAACTAATCTATTTACACTTTAATATTGCACAATTGCAGCTTACTGTGTAAACTCTTTCACAAGCTGCTTGAATATAATATACAGTAGACAAAACATCTCTGGTGTTCTCTGTTAGTAGTGAATGGGACCTCACTGATGCAATCTCAATCTAGTCGAGATGTTACGCACAGGAAGTGCATCCGCCTCAGTTATGTAATGTTTGGGAAGGAGAAAAGGCAGAGACTGAAAGTCTTAGAATCTACCTTATGATCTAACTTTGGCAAGTCTGGCTCGAGTTTGAATTATGATCTAACTTTGGCAAGTCTGGCTCGTATTTCTTCAAACTCTTCCTCATCATCAGCACCCTTAGCTATTGCTTCTTCCTGCAGAAGTAAGATGGCATTTAATGTTCTCCTGCCTAATTCAAAGCCATGAAGTTATGATTGAAATTGGAGTTTATCATATGATAGACAAGTCACACATACCTCATAAGCAGCTTGCGCCCTAGCAGGTTGCTTTAACTTCTCCTTCTTGACTGCTTCTGGAAGTTGTGCAGCAGTCTCCCCCGCTATAGCAGTCAAAACCTTATCAACTTCCTCCTCTATCTCGTCTTCAATATCTTCTGAGTCAAGTGCTGTGTCAAGACTATCATTCACCATCTCTTCAATTACCTCTGCCTACACGTCACATACAATATATGATTACTTATTCATTAGACAAGGCAACAAGCATAATAGATAATAACATCTAATGTCAGTGCACCAAAAAGGTTTCCTATGATGAGGTTTGTCTTCCCAAATGGCCAAATCAGAAAGTGGCATTTAGTTTAAAAACACTCCATTAGAGTTCTGCTTTCATAATTCAACATTTGTTGAATGTTTCAGGAAGTGAAGCATTTAGGCTGGTCAGATTAATGCCTACCACTTCGATGATGATAGTAGTTCCGAAATCAGACCTCCCAAAAGTGTTTTCTTGGAAATGGACAGAATTTCTTTAAAAATGATTATTGTAACATTATGAATACTGCATTATATTGGTAATTGAGCCTTTACATCCCTTTACTATTACAATTGTCATCCTTTTAAGCATGTATCTTCTCTTGCTTGTTGCTCAAATACTTCAGAGCCCTCTATTTTTAATAGAAATGGTAAGGCCAATTCTAATTAGATGATTATAGATGATCAACCCCTCATCCTCTTCTAACTTACTATTTGAAAATTCATGTATCCATAGCTAATATGAAGTCTAGTCCTTATAAGGGTGATGAATTCTGGTATTTTTCTAGGTTGAATGGAATCGGGTGCGGGTATGTGGAAGCGAAGCGTTTGGAAACGCGGAAGCGTTTTTTTAGAAAAATATTTAGAAGCGGGTACGTTTCGGAAGCGCTGAATGAAATAATATATATATATATATATATATATATATATATTAAATAAATAAATATATATTAAATGAAAGCCCAAGCCCAAACCCAAACCCCTCCAACACATGAAGTAGAATCGACCCGGAGAGAGTGGGCAAGCTACCTCTGCCATCTGACCACCCTACTCTCCGGGGATGAGAGGCTTAGGGCCGTTCCCTAAAGAATGTCTTGCCAGAGGGGCTTGTCTAAGATCTCCAGATCTCCTCCTCCTCCTCGTCCTCCTCAACCACAATGAACCCACCACCGCCTCATTTCCTCCAACACCAACCCCAAACCAGATCTCCCCAGATCTCCTCCTACTTCTCCTCCGTCTCAACCACAATGAACCCACCACCGCCTGTTCATGGCTTTCTCATTTTCAGATCAAAATGTGTTACCAGATTCTTAGTCTTCTCTGTTACAATATTCTCATCTTTCATCTTCCTCACTTTTTTCACCACTTGGCTTATCCAAGCCACCCTTGCAGTTCCCTCAACAAGCCCATCTCCAGATCAACAAGTCCTCCTTTGTTTTGGGTTTCACTGGAATGAGGAGTAGATATGGTCTCAAAGACTCAATGTTGAAGACCACCCATTTGAGCCAACCTGTAAATGCTTCTGGGTCTGATGGGTTTTCACTTCTAAATCCAAAGTGGCACCGCATGAAGAAGAGAAAGTCGGTGGTGGATTGGATGGTAATTTTACAACATTGGCTCCTGTAGAAGGCCCCGCCCCGCCCCTCTCAAACTCAGCAAAGACTCCATCAAAATCAAGAAGCCACCTCCCCACCCCCACTCCCACCTCCTCCGTCACAACCACTTCCATCCGCCGGTGGTCATCTACAATTAGGTTGTCAAATTTGCCCACGTTTCCTACGCGCTTCCACATTTAGGAATCGCGCTCCCTAAAGCTTCTTTTCCTGGAATCGCGTTTTTGAGCAATTCTGTGCGCTTCCAGCACGCTAGCGGAAGCGCGAAACGCGACCTTCCTGGCGCTTCCGTGCTACCTAGGTATTTTCCCTCTTCAGTGGTACTTTTTCTTCTGTTTCTGCCTGGGGGAAGTTCAGAAACTTGGAACCTACAGTTTGTTGTTGAAGCTGGTTCAGATTGGTCAACTGATTCCTAGGATGCTTTGGCTATAGAGTACTCTATTTCCTACGAAAGATAAGGTGAGTACTAACTAGATAGTCCAACTCCTCATCATCTTCTACCTTACTCGATTCATCCCAGCCGCGGAGGAGTGTGAGCAACCGGCACCAGACCCTTTTATCGGCGGGGCGGCCATCGAGCAGTTCATGTCCCCCTCTCCGGCCAGATCCTCCGAGATGTAGTACGCAGCTATTTGAGGAGGACATAGCTCCAGACGTTCATCAGGTCCGTATGCCTGAGGTTCATCGGGAGCTGATGACGAGTCCTGCGCCGTCTGCTGCTGACTCTACTGAGGGGCCTACTCTCCCTAATCAGCTATACCTGCCATACAACATTCCTGCCATACCCGAGGTCGACGAGCGTGGTGTGCCCATATGGCCTGATAGGCCTCAGTACGTGAGTGTTGCGGAGGCATACCACTATGAGCCATTTGAGAAACCTGAGCTCCTGATTTCGGTGAGATTAAAAGGAAAGTCGACAGAAGGGTTATCGAGTTCAGGTAACATTTGATTTTATTAATTAAATGTTTTATTAAAATTTACGCACTAATATTTAATTTTATTAACCAATCGTCGTTTATGTGATAGGGACCGCCGCTAACAGTTCAAGCAGGAATACGAGAGGTGTCATATGTTTTGATACGCTCAGGAAAAGTGTTGAGACCAACGGGAGGATCCAGATCAACGAACCCCCTAATCAGGATGTTAAGGGGAAAAAACGACGTGATTACGCGGGTTGCGTGGGAGCACTAATTAGGGATAGAGTCCCTATGTTATGGACACGGTGGGCTGATGTGCCAGAAGAGATCAAGATGAAGGTCAACAACGCGACGTCAGTGAGTAATTTAAAAAACTTAATTTCTTTATCGTAATATTTAATAATTTTTAGTATTGTTATAATTTTAAAACTAATAAAATATTATCTTTCAGGCATACTTCGAGATTGCCGAACACAAGCAGACTTGGGCATACATGATGCAGAACTCGAGGTACGTTGGGAATTCCTCATCTTATAATTTGAAATATTTTATGATATTAATAATATTTCTAATGCACTTTTATTTTTTCCGTAGGTTCAAAGAGTGGAAGAACGAGCTCCGTACCCACTTTACCGAATACGACAAATATGGTCGTATGGGTACTCCAAGAGAGTTCATGTTCAGGGAGTACGAGTGGCGTTGGTTGAAGACAGTAGACTTCAACAACCCAGTTATGCAGGTAAATACAAAACTTAACTATAAATGTTTATTTTGTTAATATTTTAATTATTAGTTTAATTATTTTATAATTATTACACTAATATTTTTTGATGCATTTTTCTAATATTTTATTATTTGTTTGAAGGAATGGTCTCGGATAAACTCTGCGAACCGCTGCCGTAACACAACCCCCCATCATGGTGGTTCTAGGCCATTTTCACAATATCAGGAGGAGGCGCTTAGAGATCATCCTGATAGCAACCCGTACGTAGAGACGTTCAAGAAAGCTTATCCACAAGCGACAGAAGAGCTTGTAAGTCGTTGATTACGATTTTAAAACTTTAATTATTAATTTTACTTAATTATATATTTGTTAGAATATTAATTTTTTTTTTCCCGTTCAATTAGGAGAGGGTGAACCGGGCCGAAGAAGAAGTGTTGCAGGAAGTAGTTCGGGAGACACAACCGAACATTTCAGAGGAAGATCTGCAAGAAGCCCTGAGCCAGGTCGACCGAACCAATGTATAAACGGCGGCGAGGATGTTCGACGCAGCCTTCCCACACCGGTCCAACGAATACTACTGCCGGGGTTTGGGAAGTTCTGGAATAGGGGTCCTGAAGACCACTAAGGGAGCTCAAAAGAGGCGAGGCGGGGACACCCAACAGATGAAGGGGGAAATGCAGAGAATGGCAGAAGAAAATGCAAGATTGGCGGCCCAGTTCCAGATAACACAGCAGTATCATATGGAAATGGAGCGTTGGCATGCTGAATGCGAGAGAATTCGGCGACAGAACTACGCCGGCCAACAAAACTGGTGGTATGCTATGTTCGCGGCACAGCAACAAGGCCTTGAACCCCCGCTCCCGTTTGAGCCGTTAGATGAACCTCGAATGCCGAGAGCTCCCGAGTTCATTCAGCAGGATGACGAGCATGATGGACAGCTGGATGGTGGCCAGGATTAGAGTTTAGGGTTTAGGGATGAAACAAATTAAATAATTAATGAAAAACGTGTTTCTTGTTAGATTGTCATTGTGAATTGCAGGTTGTTTGGAATGGTAATTTAGAAATTAATTTAATTTTTTTCCCCAATATGTAAGAACAGCCGATGATATTGACATTATTTCGTCGGCTATAACTGCTATAGCCGACGATTTTTCCCAAATTTCGTCGGCTATAACTGTTATAGCCGATGAAAATGCCATTATTTCGTCGGTGGTATATGTTAAATAGTGACGGTTTCATCGGCTATAACTAATTAATGCCTCTTAAAATATTAATATATTCTGACGAAATCTGCATGCCGTCGGCTATATTTCAGAACAAATAACCGACGAAACAGAAGAGATCGTCGGCTATATTTTACGATATCGTCGGCCATATGTGAAAATATCCGACGAATTTCGTCGGGCATTATGCCAAGGTTTGGTCGACGAAATGTATTTTCGTCGGTGATAATGGCCGACGATTTCGTTATTTCGTCGGGCATATGTGAAAATGGCCGACGATTTCGTTATTGTCGTCGGGTTTCGTTATTACTGACGACGTTTTATCGACGAATAATAACCGACGAAAGTTTCGTCGGTAGAAGGAATACCCGACGAAAATTTTGAATAGTAGACGAAATTGTTTTCGTCGGCTATTCTGTCCGATCTGGTAGTGACAGTGAATTTCTTTAATAGAATTAAGGGATGGACGGCAGTCATCTCCTATATATGTTAGTATTCGCGAGGTAAAAAATGATTTTTTTTGAACACCCGTGGAGGTAAGAGCTAATTGATATCGATGAATTGGAGAACTAGGAGAAGAAGAAAGGGAAGCACTGGAACAGGACAAAGATGGCAGATAAAAAAACTCTGGGGTTTCTCTTCAATTCCACGGGTTCAAGGTAGCCTTGATGTAATTCTATGAGTTTATTGGGTTTGGCTGTTTCAAAGCTCTAGCGGTTATCAGAGTAAAAGATTAAAGAGAGAGATGAAGAAGAGCTGAAGGGTTTGAGGAAGCCAACAAGTTTGGGGTTTGTGAAATCACTCACTCAATCATTCAATTGAGGGAAGCTGTGGTGTTTGAGGTATAATTGGGATTGAAGAGGTGCTTTACGAGACTTTCGGTGGTTGATGTGCAGCAGCGAGGGTGAGGGAGGAACTGAGGAGGAGATCGGTGGCGGGGAAGTTAGATTGGGGCTTCACTTGTTGATCAGTTGCGGCGGCAGCGGTGATGTTGGTCGATGACTATGTTGCATGAACACGGACACGGACACGGCGACTCGACACAGCGTGACACGGCGACACGGCAAATCCCAAAAATCGATCATTCAACACTGCTTGGACACGGCAAATAAATAATAATTTATATATTTTTAATACATAAAATAAATTGATAATATTACTATAAGTTGTAAATTCAATCCATAATTTATAAGAAATAACATCAAAGAGTCAAATGCAAGTGAGAAAAGTGCATAGTTAACAACTTAACATCATATAAAGTTCTCAAAATCTAGTAGAATTAAACTTCTCATAATAAGTCACCAAAAGCTTAGTTAATCTAGCTTTTAAATGGCTTCCACCGCACAACTTCGAGAAAATTTCATGATCTCCAACACCTATACATATAAATAACCACAATTATAAAGCTAGCCAATTATCAAACATAACAAAAAGTACAAATAAAGCTACCTAAACAAGTAAACATTCTAATATAAAAACATGCAACTTACCTTCACATAGCTAGGCCTCAAGACTCAATTGCATCATCAAAAATCCCCTCATCCTATTCAACAATCAAATTTTATTCATTAATCATTAATCATCCTATTCAACAATCCTATTGAACTCATTACTATTCGTTATTCAACAATCAAATACTCACAATAAGACATTAGTCTTTAAAGTTTAAAGTTTAAACTCATAGTAACTCTGAGGAGGAGGGCCGAGCAGCGGATCGGAGCAGGAGGAGGAGGAGAAGGAGGAGGGCCGAGCAGCGGAGCAAGAGGAGGATGAGGAGGGCAGGGCTTGGGTCTAGGGAGGGAGAAGAAGAAGAAGAAGTATCTGCAAATTGTGTAAGAAGAAGAAGAAGAAGAAGAAGCGGCTGAGGAGGAGAAAAGAGGTGAGTTAGGGTTTTTTTTTCCCTGACGTGGCGTGTCTGAAAATGAAGTGGCGTATCGGTCAAAGTGTCTAAAAAGTCAATATTGGCCGATATGCCAGATGACGTATCCGACACTGTATTTTCCCGTGTCGTGTCGTGTCGCCGAGTCCGGCCATGTCAGACACTCCGATTCGGCAGGTTTTACCGTGTCCATGCAACATAGGTCGATGATAAGTTGAAAGAGGGGTTGGGTGCATAACGAAGAAAAAATTTTGGTGCAGAGAGTAGAAAAGAGAGGATAGATGTTGGCTTTGGTTTTGGATGTGGGTTTGGGTAGTGGGTTTGCTTTTGGATTTAGGTTTGGGTTTGGATTTTAGTTTAGTTTTTTTTTTTTTAAGGGTTTAGGGTTTAGGGTTTTAGAGTTGCTAATTGTTGTATGTATATATCCAATTAATATTTTTATTTTTTATTTTAATACAATTTTGGAATAAAGTGCTGGAAGTTTTGATTATTTGACATTATATTATATTATATTATATTATATTAAAGCAGTAATAATTAAAATAGAATAACTATAGAAAGTCGTTATTAATTTTGATAAGTTATCATTATAAGGCCAGAAACGTGCCACGTCACTTAATTTTGATTTTATATTAATTTTTAAAATTATGAAATCTTCAGAAAATCATAATAAAGACGGGTATTCAAAAAATTCACCAAAAATTACTACGTTCTCATAGTAGCGTGCTATATTCACCCATGTAAAAATATTAAACATTATATCATCGCATGACAAGGCTACTTTTAAAGAAATAGAAAGATACGTACGGGAGACCAGTTTGACCGAAGTCAAAACGAGGGCGGACTGTGCCCATTTTTTTATGAAGTACCTACTGTTACTTTCTTATAACATTACTAACAAAAAATTTATCGTTTTCTTAATTTTGTACTTTTTTATCCAATAAAATGATTATATGCATACTAGTGTTCTCGACTATTGTTCATTAGTTATGTTGATAACTAGAGTTTCTAAAACAAATGTCTGGTGAAAATATGATTTGACTAATCACACCGATGGATGCTCTCTACACAATACGAAGCGGCTATGGTACGAAATTCATCTATTTTCATCGGCGTTTGACCATCGGTCAACTCAGTCAACCAAATGTACCTTAAACACCCATCAAGAGGATCCATATAACAAACAATATAAATTTTCAAAAAATCGACATTATAACAAAGCATGCAACATGGTGAGTGTGTGAGAATTTTCGGTACATTTTTCGGACAGCCGGACTCATTAAAGTTTTTTGTTGTTGATAAATCTATAATTTATCTACTTGGTAGTAAAGTATGCTTCGCGAGTAGTCCGTGAAAATTTTTGGACATTTTTTCCGGCACCGGAGCTATTTATTAAGGAATATTAAAGTTTTCAAAATATAGTAAATCATTTAAAAAGTAAATATTTTATGACGTGGAAAAATTAGCGGCCAGAAACGTGCCACATCCCCATTTTGGACTTTATATTAATTTTCAAAATTTTAAAATTTCTTAAAATCATAGTAAATAGTTTGGGTGCTCAAAAAATTCCCCGAAAATTACCACTTTCTCACAGCGCTCTATGCACCCATTTAAAATATTGAACATTTTATCACCACATGATACGACTACCTTTAAGGAGGTAAAAGAATATGTACGGTTGACCGGGGTGGAAACAAAGGGAAACCGTGTCAATTTTTTTACGTACTACCTAATACTACGTCGTTATTAAATTAGTAACAACAAATTTATTGTTTTCTTAATTTTATACTTTTATTCAATAAAATGTTTGTATGCATACTAGTGGTGTTGAAATTTGTTCATTAGTTATGCTTACAATTAGACATTTTAAAACATATGCGCGGCGAATATATGATTCGGTTAATCACATCGATAGATGTCCTCTTCATGACATAAAACAGCCATGGTATGAATTTACCTATTTTCATAAACATTCGACCATCGGTCAACTCAGTCAATCCGATGTATCTTAAACACGCATAAAAAGAAGGGCTTTTGATAAAAAAGGGCATTTGAATGCTTAAAATTAGAAAAAAAGGCCTGAATTTTAAGCTGATCATAAAAAAGGACACTATTAAACCTCTGCCATCAAAATATCATTAAATTATAAATGTGCCACTGATTCTCTACTTTAATACATTTTAATGAAAAGAAGAAAAAAAAACTTATTCGTCTCTCTCTCCACCCCAGCAATTTGACACCACCTCTCTCTCTCTATATATAATCAAAACCCTAATCGACACCACCTACGACCCCGGCGAGGTCGTACTCGTCGTAGAGAGACAAGATCTCACAATGCAGCTGAGCAGCCTTTGCGAGATCGAGCTTCTCCGGCTCGGCGGTGAGGTCGCGGATCTTCTTGGAGAGGCGGAGGGCGCGGAGATTGTGGTGGAGGAGCTCGGAGGTGGAGTGGAGGTTGGAGAGCTGGAGAGTGAGGGAGGTGATGGATCGGAGTGGGTCGGAGAGCCGCGTATTTAGTATTTACCCCTCTCTCTCTTAATCCACGTCTTCTTCTTCCCTCTCCACCTTCCTCCTCCGATTCAAATCACTCTCTCACTCTCTCTCTCCTACTCTTTCTCTCTCTAGATCTTACTCTCACTCTCCAAGTCGTCATGGCTGATCCTCGATCTCTGCTCCTCCTCCTCCTACTCCTCACTGCCCTCCTCCTCCACAATGCGGCGGCGACTACTCTCTCCTCGTGCCTCGTCCACCGCTTCTGCGAACGAGGCCAAGGCTCTCATGGGCTCTCGGATCTCCGGCGACGCCAGGTGGTGGCCGCAGTGGAACTCCATGGAGTACTACTACCTCCTCATCAACTCCGACTGCCAGCGCCATAAGATGAAGCTCGGTGCCGGCGGCGGTCACCGTTCTCAGCTCCTCTTCCCCTCCGAAGGCAGCAGCACAGCGTCGTTTGGTAATGATTTCGGCTGGTGCGTGCGTCACTCTTGTCACCTCATTTTTCGCTTCTTCGAAATTAGTTTTGTGTGATGATGAAATGAAATTTGTGTGATCATTTTTTTTTCAGGTTGTAGTACACGTGGATCGATATAGGCACGCCGAAGGCTTCGTTTCTGGTGGCGTTGGATACCGGGAGTGATCTGCTTTGGATCCCTTGTGATTGTTTACAATGCGCTCGGATGGTGAAGAGGGCGGAGGGACTGGACAGAGGATCGGATGGTGAAGAGGGCGTGATCGGCGTGCTGGAGGGAGGAGAGCTGAGAGAGGTGGTCGGAGTGGCGGGAGAGGACCTCGGAGCTGAGCTGTGACTCGAGGAGGCGGATAGCGTGCTGAAGCTTCTCGGCGGAACCGTCGACGATACCAAGACGGTGAAGGACTTGGTTTTCGATAAGAAGACGAGCCATTTGTATTGCTGCCGGCAGGGTTCACCTTTGGAACAACAGCCTACATGTGCTTCATGTTTGTAGTCACGACGCCAATGGGGATTGTGTTGGGGATGATTGAGCTCTTGTGAAAACCAACTTTGCCTTTACAAGGTCTGGATGATATCTTTTGTTCCTATATAGGTAAATCCAGGCAGAAGTTTGAGATGATGTGGTATCATGAGAAGGTTGTGCATGATTTGAGGCAAATGAGCGAGGACAATCAACAGCTTATCTGGTTATAGTTTAGGGTTGTTAAAGAACAGAGGCATGCAAAAGCTCTTGAAGAGTCTCTTGGTATTGTTAGTGAGAAGCTCCGCAAAACAACTAAGGATAATCGTATTTTGATAGAGAGGACTCAAACCCAACAAGAAGAAACTCAGGAAGAGGTAATACTCTCTATGGTGACATTTTTTTTTTTGGTGACATTTGATTACACCCTAAGAATATGATTTAATTTCTGACTTGGTTCAAGTAACAGTTTTTTTTTGGCTTAAGACAGTTGACAAAAGACTATTTAGGTGGTTTATGACTTGTGATGGTGTGGTGGGGCTTTGAAATTGTTTTAACCATTCTTCTGTATTGTTTGAAATGGTTTTGTTTGCTAGAAATAGGCATACAAATTTGTACTGTGCTTTGACAAAAGACTGTAAGTGTGATTTCCAAATCTTTTGTTGTAGAAGTTGCCCTAGTTGTTTTCTACATTCTTTTTTCTTTTACTTTATGTATTTAATTTTGCGAGCAGATGCATGCGCAAGAAGAGTTTTTCAAAGAGCAAATCAAAATCATTCATGAATCAAGGGATGCTAAGGAAGAAGGTTTTGAGAGGCTGCAGCAGGAGCAGCGTGAGAAGGTGAAGAAGTCGGATGGCTAGCCCGATGCAAGGCGTTGGGGGTGTTGCTTGATAGGTTTGGGGAGATGGAGTATGGGGACTGTGTTAAGGCGTTTGATGTTTATGTAAATGCGACCAAGATGATTGATGCATTGTAGTTGTTTTATGGTTGGTGTAAGGATTTGTGGTTTAATTGAGAACGATTTGTACTCATACACATATCTTTCTTTTATCCTGAGCTTCGATCTATCAAATAGTTACTTGTTAGTTACCAAATAATTACATGATAGTTACTTTACATAACAAGTTAACATAATAATTACTTGAGTAGTTACATGGTCAAAATTGATAGTTACTAAGATAGTTACTGTTGACAGTAGCGACAAATGGGCTACCTAGGCCCACAGACCCGCAGCCGCTACACCCGGGCCCGGTCCACGGCTAGGAGCAAGATCGGTAGCACCCGAACCCGAGGCCCAGCAGCCTACCTTATGGCCAGGGGCCCGGGAGCCGGGGGCGCCAGCCTGCCGAACAGACCATCAAAGCTGCCCTTATGTGTGAACAGAAGGGGATCAGTCCCACATCGAAGAGTAAGACCAGACCTCACGCTCGACAACCTATATAAAGGCCTCAACTACCCTCATTAATAGGTAACCAACTCTCCAACTACTTATTATTCCCGCTTAAGTTATCCATTTATCCCAACGGTACTGACTTAGGCATCGGAGAGGAGAAGACTGGCCCGCCCGGTATTCCCCTCAGTTAGCAAGGCTTGCAGGAAGGAATCACACCAAGATCCACCAGTCTCTGTCAGGCCTATGGGTTGTAACAGAAACAATTGGCGCCATCTGTGGGAAGATTTTAAAAAAGTTACGTCGCATTACCAGCGGGTAGAAGAGAGGGTTAAAAAAAAAAAACATGGTAGAAAGTTCAGAAGCGGGGCGGGAAAGAAATGTAGAAGAGGATCAGCAGATCCTACCAGAGCAAGTTCTCATCGCTACCCCGGTCGCGATACGGGAGCAGCCCCCCGGCCTATATGGCCAGACCGACGGCAGCTATCAGGGACCGAGCGGCACACCAAGGGCATGCAAAAGTAGCACGAGCGGGAAAGGCCCGGCGGAAGGCAACCAACTAACTCCCCGGGGCCTTTCGCTGACATTCTCGGACGACCCGAGCGACGAGGAAGATAGTCTAGCCCCGACCGGCACGATATGGCGGGGGAGGTAGAGGTGATGAGAGCAAAAGTCGATCGCCTGCGTGCGGAGAGCGACCGAGATAGAGCAGAGTCAAATGCCTGGTATCAGGAAATGGAGACGGCGAATGCCGCCTTGGTGGCTGCCCTGCAAAGACGACAGCAGCGCAACGCTGCTTTGGCAAGGGCACATGTATCCACACCGAGGCGGCCCTTGTGCCCCAAAGCGGAACAATCATCGCGGGGAAGGTCCACCGACCCCAAGGAGGTGGAGTCCCCGGGCGACGTAGGGCTACTAAAGAGCACGCCGGCCCCCCGGCAACTACACGCTTCATTCGAGGATGAAGCCATGACCCCGACCGCACGGGCACTACTAGTACTGTCCGACTCCGTGTCAGATCTGAAGGCCCAAATGGAGGCCAACGAGAGAAGGGAAGCGCGACTGCTGGAAGGTGCGCGATTCAACGAACGTACTAGACCCTTTTCGCACCAGGTTTTGGAATCCGGGAGATCTGGTAACGAAAAGTCCCTGAAACTGACGTACTTAGGAGCCGGCTGTCCATACCAATACTTGGATAGCTTCCGGTCCCAAACATGCGCCAATGGCTACTCCGACGCTGTGTGCTGCAACATCTTCCAGGAAACCTTGTCCGGAGAGGCACTCAGCTGGTTCTACGAGATGCCGACAAACTCCATTGAGGCATTTGAGCAGCTGGCCGATCGATTTGTCGGCTGCTTCATCCTACGAGTCGAAGGAGCCCAGACATCGACGGTTCTTTTCAATTGCAGGCAGACAGATGGCGAGGAGCTAAGAACTTTCGTTAACCGCTGGCAAACGGCGACTGCCGGGGTTAGGAACCTAGACAAGGGGATCGCCGAGATGGCGTTCAAGTAGGGTCTCCGGCCAGGGAAATGTTCTTAAGCCGTGCAGGTAGAGCTCCCGCAGGGGTATGATGAGCTGATGGCGATGGCCATCAGGCACGCTCAGGCGGACCATGAAACATATGGGCATCACCTGCACAAGAGGAAGTGGGAGGAGTCCCTTCCAGTCCGCCAAGAACAGCGGGGCCAGGACCGAGGTGCCCAACCCAACAAACTGGCTAGAAATTGGGGGAACCAACCGCAGCAGAAAGCCTTCCCTGACAAGCCCTAGGGCGGGCACAGGCCGCGCATTACCGACAAGAACGCCCCTGGCGATCATGCCAGCGGAACGTCAAGAAGTCTTCACCACTCTAACCTCTTCGTACGAGGACATCCTGTACGAGAACGGGAACATCATTCCCCCACCGCTAAAGAGGAAGCACCCAAAGGGGAACCTCACCCCGGCGCGAACAGGCAAATACTGCTCCTACCATGATGAAGCTACCCATAGGACAAACAATTGCATCGCCCTCAAAACAGCGGTGGAATGATTAGTTAGCAGCGGTCAGCTGCAGCGGTACCTAGGAGAAAGGCGGGAAGATACCGCCCGGGACCGGGACCAGGGCTGGTAAGCACACCCGGACCTGGCGATAGGTCAAGCGGCACAAGAAATTTTGAGCCCGAGGCTAAGTGCTAATTTTTCAAACACAATTAGTTTGACATACCAACAGTTCAGCCGATGTAACATTACAAGATATATATTCCAACTGTTTTGAACGAAATCTAAGGCAAACCACTGGTACTATTAAAAATCCAAAGGCAGGCAACACAAAAAATCCATTCTAGCAATTTACCAGGCCAGTATAAAAAAATAAAAAATCTGCCTAAGCAGCCGTGGCCTCCTCCCCAGTGGGCCCAGCCTGTCCCTCGGTTTCCTTAGGTAGAACCGCCGCATCCTCCCCAACGGGCTCAAATTGCTGAGGTCCGCCTTCCTCTTCCGGCTGCTCCTCCTCCCGCGGCTGCCCATCAATATCATCATCGGCCTGCGCCTGCGGCATTTGCGAGGTATTCAGGTACCCCTACTTTTCCCACTCCAGGTAGGCATTGGCGATACCCGCCTCCCTAACTTTCTCCAGAAGGGCAAGAAACTGATCACTATCGTGATATTTCTTGATAACATGCTGGAAAAGCTCCGGGTCCTCTTCCCCAGCCGCGGCCACGGTGGCGGCACTAGCAACGACAACTTTCAATTGGAGCTCATCCACCTTGGCCTCCAGCTCGGCCCTCTCCTCCTCAGCCCACTCCTTCTCCTCCTCGAGGCTCCGGACCTGGCCCTCTAGCTTGGCCACCTGCCTCCTAGCCCTCTCCTCCAGTCTGGCCTTCTCCCGCTCAAGCCTGGACTTCTCAGCCTCCAAGAGCTCCCGGGCGCCAGCTTGAACGGCCACCTGCTTCTTCAGCTACGACAGCTCCTCACTCGGGTCCGGCTGGTATAGATTGTACAACAGTTGCAGAATGACAAGCCATCGATTAGAAAAAAAAAATAAAAAATTATAATTGTTCCACCGCTGCCTTTGCACCAAACTATTCTTACCCGGAGGACCATCTCCTTGCTCTTCCGACGATTCTCCCCCGACAGGGCTCCAGCGGCCCCAAGCCGATCCAGACCCAGGCCGGTCACGTCCTCCAGCAGGTTCCGGACGAACGGGCTTTCCGGACCTCCCCTCCTCGGTTCTTCCACAGGAGTGGGACTACTCTACGGGGCGGCAGAACTTGAAGCTGCAGCGGCTCTATCCCTAGCTGGGCTCATCCCACCACTGGTCAACTTAAACCGTTTCACCAAGTTCTCACCAGACGATCGACCAGTCAGCGTCACCAGCGCGGAAGGCGGGACGTCCATGATCCTCCTCCTTTTCTCACCCAGGTCGACCGGTGAAGAAGATTGTGCGCTAGGCAAGGAGACCCTGGTGACAAGTGGGACCGATCCCACTCGATGTGGAATCCTATCCGTTCCACCGGGAACCTTTGGTGCCCCGCCAGCGGTTTTCCTATTCTCGGGCCCCGTTGAGGATCCCGCGGCATGAGTCTTCACACGCCTTAAAACGTAGTCCTCATCCGTAACATCCACGGCCACCGGCTCAGCGTGGATGGTAAGCCGGCCAGTCTCCCGATCCACCGTGGTCCGCGAAACGACCTCCCCCTTCTCCTTCAGCCTCAAGACAAGATCCTCACCGTCCATGGATAATGTGTTAATGAGTTTGACGACCGTCCGCGAAGGTGCACCTACAGAACACCAAACAAAAGAGTTAGTATAAACTCGGTCAGTGAGAACTTCACTACTAAAATCCCCACTACGCACTGGGACCCCGCCCCAGGCCGCAGTACTCCAACACTTCCCGCCTTATGAAGTTGTAGGAGCTTCGCTCAAGCTCGAACCAGCACCCGAACATCGTGGTAATCCTATCCCGCTCCAACTCAGACAGTATGTATGATTGGTCGCCAAGGGGCTGGAAAGCACCAGGAACCCGATACGTCCTCCTCCTCTTCTGCCACCTCCCCCCTGCCATCACCACCTTCTTCCTCCAGCTCTTGTCCAACCAGGAAGGCAGGTGGGTGATAATAGGCTTAAAGGTGATGCAACCCCGACATCTTTTCTTTTTCGAGAATGACAGTCTGTATAATGCCCGAAACTCGTTCACCGTTGGCATGCTCATCCCGGACAGCTCGTACAGACAACCAAGGCTCAGCAGCTGCCTCCACTGGTTCCCGGGAAGTTGCGCGGGAGACACATGCAGAGCGCTGAGCATATACTGCACGAAGTCTGGCAGCGGGAGGGAGAACCCGTGACGGAACTGGTCTCCATGAACAGCAACCCAACCCTTCTCCGGGTTACAAGCTGATTCTCTAGAATTCAGCGGCCGTAATTTCACCTCATCCGGGATACTCCACGTTTCCCGGAAGGAGGCAACCTCTGCGGGACTCATAGTACCCTCCGGTTCATCACACACCACAGCCCATTCCCCATCCCCAATCGTGTAAACTGCGGGCGAGGTACCAGGAAAGGGTACCCCATGGGGGATGTCCTCGTGCCCCAGAGACCCGGACGGCGATGCCTCGCCCCGGGAGTGGGCGACAACTTCTAACTCCGGGGAAACCGAAGCAAGCCAATCCTCCAGCCTTTCCACATCTTCCGGCACAGGTCGTCTGGTGGCCGATTCAGAAGTTCCATCAGAGCTCCCAGAATCCATGTAACCTAGGGGGAGGAAAACAAAACCCCACCGCCGGTCAGCGACAACCTAAAACAGCGCCCTCTGTGGCTGCTCCTCAAATCTGCCACAGATTCCCTGCTCCAAACAACTCATCCGTTGCTACAGGGATCCCCCAACAAAAGAAAACCCCCGCAAAACAAGAACCAACAAAGAAAAAACGGAAACAAAGGAGGCGGAACTTACCGATTACTATGTACAACCGAGGAAAGTCAGTCCTGGGAAAACACCGAGCAATCGTATGAAAGAGCAACCACGCCTGAAGCACGGATAGCGCAAGAATACCTTCACAAAATTTCTCCGGATTCCTCTCTAGCGTTTTCTTATTCTCTCTCAAACAAGAGCAAAAAGAGTAAACAATGAAGACAAAGAAGGCCTTTATATAAACAGGTCCGGTACCCTAGGCACCCCTGTAATCCCCCCAAAATACTCAATCGGAGCAAGTCGAACGCCTGCGAATCCAAACCTTCCATCTCAGACCGCTCCCTACTGACACGTGTCCCAGTATCGGTAAAATCCCCACGCCATCATAACTAATGGGACTGATGGACTTTCTCCTTCCATGCATGTCAGCCACTTGCCTCGCCTACAAACGGCAGTTGAAGGAGATAGGGGTGAGAACCGAGGCGTCCAGTCCCCCACCACTTCCCCAAGCGCCAACCTCTATCCAAGGAAAGCCATCCCAACGGGTTCACAGGCATTCCATCGGTTATGTGGCATTCCACCAGATCACAGGCATTCCATCGGTTATGTGGCATTCCACCGGATCACAGGCATTCCATCGGTTATGTGGCATTCTACCGGTTCACAAGCATTCCAACAGGTAATATACATTCCACCGGTTTCACTTGGCATCACATCGGTTCCGTGGCATTCCATCGGTTTAGTCACTTTCGTTCGCGCCTACGGGCACAGACAAGCCAGCAACAACTCAAGGCTTCAAAACATCGGGCTTTATAAACCCGGGAGAATTGTTTCTCTAACACAAGACACAAGATAGAAACCCTGCACATACATCATGCCTGTACGAACAAGGGCTGTGACACGATCAGTGGTACACCCAACAACAACCGGGTCACTGACCGAGAGAATTGTTCCTCTAGCACAGGCCAAATCTCCCCGCAGGCTAGAAACCCTGCATCACACAAAGCTGTGAAAAACATGGGGGACAAATGGCCGGGCCACCCCACTGGGAGAATTGTTTCTCTAACACAGAACAAATCTCCCCGCAAGCTAGAAACCCTGCACATAACCTCACGCCTATAACGTTCCGGCTGAGAAGAACTAGCGGATGTTGACCGGTGCTTTAACAAGACCGCAACATCCCACCGGTAGATCTATTGGCTCGCACCCAACAAGTCTCCCCGCAGGCTCGCAACCCTGCACACTACCCCACGCTTATTCCAGCACAAGCTGAGACGAATCAGCGGGTGCTTACCGGTGCTATAACATGGCCGCAACCCCCCACCAGGAATTAACCTCTAACACAGGACATATTCTACCGTTTCTACCACCGTGGGTAGCGATTTTCACTGGGGGACTCGTTCCGACATCGCAGTTCACCGGCTGGGTCCTCCCGGAGCATTTCATACCTCACTCGTTCCGACATGACAGTTCACCGGTCGAGTCCTTGCGGAGCATGGCATGGCGGATTTCAACGCCACATTATCAGCCCATGCACTCATCCGGGTTCACCCCGCCCCATACGCATGGCATGGTGGATTTCAACGCCACATTATCATTCCATGCACCCATCTAGGTTCACCCCGCCCCAAACGCATGGCATGGCGGATTTCAAGGCCACATTATCATTCCATGCACTCATCCGGGTTCACCCCGTTCCATATGCACTACCAGAAAAAAGGGTTTTCCCGACGAAAAAAAAAAAGGCCGACGATTAAAAATTTTTGTCGGTAATTCTATAGAATGGCCGACGATTTTATTTTTCGTCGGTAGAAAAATAAAATCGTCGGCCATAGTTTAACCATAGCCGACGATACTGTTTTTTTGTTGGTATAAACAAAAATCGTCGGCTATATTCATATTTCAGTCGACGATTTGGATTTTCGTCAGCCTTTCTCTGAAACATTAGCCGACGAAAACTTTTGAAATTTTGGCCGATGAAATTGACATTTTCGTCGGCTATAAGTCTATATATTTTCAGATCTAGACAGCAGCTGCTCATTTAAAAAAAACGAAAAAAAAACGGGATAAAGAGTGCAAAATCTGTGGGTATTGTTGAAATCTGTCCTCTCTTACATTGTGGAGCTATATATAGGTACGTATATGTGTATATATGTTGATTTTGAGTTTTAGTTGAGTTGATTTTGAGTTTTAGTGATTTTGAGTTAGTAAGTGATTTTTTATTTTGTTGTTGTTTTAGTGTTAGAATGTATGTATATGTGTTGATTTTGAGTTGTAGTTGAGTTGATTTTAAGTTAGAGTTTAATTATGTGTTTTAATTTGATGTTATTTTAATTAGTGTTAATATATATATATATATATATATATATGTGTGTGTGTGTGTGTGTGTGTGTGCATGTGTGTGTGGAGTTTAATTATATATATATATATATATATATATATATGTTAATTAATGGTTGTTGATAGTGTAATTAACTTAAATAATGGTTGATATATAGTGTAACTTAAATAATGGTTGTTAATGGTATATATATATATGAGTTGATGTTGATAATAATATATATTGTAATGTAATTAATTATTAAGATTTATATATATATGTATGTGTTTATTAATTTCTTATTAATTAAAGTTATATATATATATATATATATATATATTATTTTCAGGCTATATATATATGGATCCGGATAAGAGTTGGATTTCGCTTCCAAGGCATGACCGACGATACACTACAGGAGTTGTGACTTTTTTGCAGTTCGTCGAGGAAAATGCAAACGAGAATGAATACCATTATTGTCCGTGCAATAAATGTAGGTGTCGCAGTGATATGTGTCGATTTCCGATTAGGAAAGTATGGGAGCACCTAAAGAGTAAAGGGTTTTGGCCGAAGTACACGCGTTGGATATATCACGGTGAGCCATCATTAAATGGATCGCATGATCATGGGCAGTTTTTTGAGGGGGGCAGTAGTAGTACATCCAACGATCCAACAATGACATTCGTCAACGACGTGTTTCCTTTTAAAAACGGTGTACGTGGGGAACAATATATGCATGACCCGGTGCAGCCCTTCCCACAAGTTGTCAACACTGCTGCCTTTGACAAGTACAACAAACTGATTGCATTGCAACAGACCCCTATGTCTTCAAGTTCTGAGAAGACAGTTCTTGAAAGTGTGATGGAGGTAATGAGGATTAAAGTCGAGACAAAATCGACTATCAGGCAAGTGGATGAATATCTACAGTACACTTCTTCGTTATTGGAGGAGAGTCATCGTAATCCTACCAATCACCGTAAGCTCCGAAGTATCCTCAAAGATCTAGGGCTTTCCTACATTAAGATCCATGCATGCGCATTTGACTGCGTTCTCTTCTGGGGTAAAGATGCAGAAGGGAATGACCTTGTTAGCCTTGACGCATGTCCGATATGTCATTCTGACCGATATAAGTTGACGGGAGCAGGCAATAGGAAACCTGTGAAAGTGCTTCGGTATTTTCCGTTGAGAGATAAGCTTGAGCGGTTGTACATGTCAGAAACCACCGCAAAAGCTATGAGATGGCACGGTGAGCGGGACGCGGGAGACGCAGATATCATGACACACATCTCTGACGGAGCGGCTTGGAAGCATATAAACAATGAGTTTCCTCATTTTGAGTCAGATGTCAGAAACGTCAGGCTCGGGCTCTCAACCGACGGGTTCAACCCTTTCGGCACCATGAGTCTTTCATACAGTATATGGCCGGTGGTTTTGGTACCTTACAACCTTCCTCCGTGGATGTGTATGAAGAAGGAATATAATATGTTGACGTTGTTGATTCCGGGGCCTGGTTACCCAGGGAAATGTCTCGATGTGTATATGAGACCATTGATTGAAGAGCTTAAGGTATTGTGGGACGTTGGTCATCCCACTTTTGACAAGTACAAGGATGAGACGTTCCAGATGCATGCCATGGTTATTGGTACCATCAGTGATTTTCCTGCCTATGGGATGTTGTCGGGCAGCGTTGTTAGGGGATACAAGGCTTGTCCAGAGTGCCTCAGCGATTATGGGAGCACCCCTCATTGCAACATGATATGCAGAATGGGTCATCTTGTGTTCCTTCCGGTGGATCACCACTGGCGTTACGAGTCCGCCGCATTTGATGGAACCGAAGAACACGGTGGTCCTCCCAGAAGATGGACGGGAAGAGAAATTTTAGCAGTGCTTAATGAGTACGATTTTGGGCCCCTCAGCAATCATCCCGATATTGTAGCGGAAATACCTGAAAGACCTGAGGAGTACAAATTCTGGACACATAAGAGCATATTGTGGGAACTCCCGTACTGGTGTGAGTTGCTGATCCGTCACTTCCTAGACGTTATGCACATAGAAAAAAATGTTTCTGAAAGTGTGGTGGGCACAACGCTGAACTTAGAGGGGAAGACGAAAGACGGCTCTAAGGCTCGCACTGATCTGCAAAACATGAATATCAGAAAATGACTATGGTTGAAACAAGGGAAGAGAAAAATGCCTCAAGCTCCTTACACCGTCAAGCCTGAGCATAAATCAAAAATTTTCCATTGGATAAGTCGGGCAAGGTATCCTTCAGGCTTTGCTGGAAATATAGCCAAGTGTGTGAACAGACAATTCAACAATCTTTACGGGTTGAAAAGTCATGACAATCATATCCTGCTACAACGTCTCTTCCCTGTTTTCATTCGACCGTTCCTTCCCCGTCACGTTGTGGAGCCGTTAGTAGCGTTGGCAAGATTTTTCTAGAAGGTATGCACACGGGAAGTGAGAAAATCTGACGTCTGGGAAATGCAACAAGACATCGTTCATATCATGTGTAAATTTGAGATGATATTTCCTCCAAATTTTTTCGACATCATGCCTCACCTCATGATCCATCTTCCTCGGCAGTTGTTGCTTACCGGTCCTGTGCACTTCATTTGGATGTATCTGATGGAAAGGTACATATTTTACACCTTATGCTAATTTAGTATTAATGTATTATCATAACACTTTAAAAACTTGATTTATAGGCAACTTGGGCAATACGGTGATTTTGTCCAAAACAGATCTGCACCTGAAGGATGTATAGCTGAGGCATATATTTCGCACGAGTGCGTCACCTGCATGAAGCTGTATTTAGGAGCGTTACAGGAAAGCATACCGGAAGATGTACCTTCACAGTTCAATCTTTCCATACTCTCCGACGATGTTGTACTCGGTGGAAACATGCCAGTTTCCTACAAGTTGAAAGATTATGAGGTAGCCATTGCACATTGGTGGGTACTAATCAAATGTCCAGAAGTTCAGTTTTGGAAGAACATGCATCTAAACTGTGAACAAGTAGGAGGTGATCTCGATTACCACAACCGGACATTCGCAGAGTATTTCGGCCGCTGGGTACGTAACTTTAACATTATTTTATACTTATTTATATATTATTGTGTATAATTATTCATATTTATAGTTGATTCTGATGGTTGCAGATGGACCTTATTAAAAATGATAATCACCCAAATTGGTCGCACGAACTCAGACTTCTAGCGATGAAGCCGGTCTATTCAAAAGTTTATGCGACGTGCAAGGTGAATGGTGTGTTATTTCGATGTGAAGAGAGAGACATCAGACTGAAAACACAAAATTCAGGGGTTATGGCACATGGTGGGGATGATGGAGTTGACTATTACGGTGTTCTCCATTCAGTTGTGGAACTGCATTATGGTGAAGGCATGAAACTGCACCTTTTCAAGTGTAGATGGTTTGACACACGGCCGTAGAGCATGAAAACCGATCAATACGACATAACTTCTGTAAACACTAGTACATCATGGTATGAGGATGACCCGTTCGTTTTAGCCACATGGGTGAAACAAGTATTTTATCTTGATGATCTCGCCAAGAGTGACTCGTGGAAAGTAGTCAACACTATCCACCATCGCAACATTTACCGGGCGTCTACACTTGGAGTGGCTGAAGAGAACGAGGAAGGGGGCACCGCGTATCAAGAGCCCAACTCAAACGGTATTCCTGACTCCTCTTTTATTCGCCTAGACACGCCGGTGCGAATACGACGTGAAGAGCCACTGCTTGTTGATGTTGATCCAAATGAAGAAACTAACGAGGACTCTAGTGGTGAGGAAAGACATAGATTACCCCTATCGAGCAATTCAGAAACCGAAGAAGACTCATCCGATGATTCCGATTACAATCCGACGGATTAAGTAATTTAAATGATGTAATCCTTTCATTTGTAATCCACTCATTTCTAATGAACGGGCGTGGGGATGAGCCTCCCAGCTAGGCTGGGTTCCAAACCCCTTAAAAAAAATTTGAAATATGTTGACTGTTGGGTTTCTGTTTTTTTATGTTCAATTTTGGTTATATATGAACAGGACATAGGCATACGGGAGGTGTAACACCACAGATTTTTTTATTTTTTTCACAGAATAGCCGACGAAAAATGCATTATTTCGTCGGCTATTCACAGAATAGCCGACAAAAAATTCATTATTTCGTCGGCCATTATCACAATAGCCGACGAAAAATTCATTATTTCGTCGGCCATAAATTTATTGAAAAAACATATTTTATTTTTGACAGAAAACGACAAAAGAATAGCCGACGAGTACTAGGTTTGATTTCGTCGGCTATGATTAAAAAAAAAACAAAAAAAGAGCAGCTTCCATTTTCTATCACTATCGACAAACCATTGCTTCATCCTTCAAATGCAAATGTGTGGTGAAATAAGATATGACCGAAATATTGAAATACGTCTACGGTTGAAAAATGAGAAGATTCCGACAAAATCTGTGTGCCGAATGTTGCGGTTAACTGTTTTTTACTTCCGTTTTCCTATGGGTAGCCTGACGGCCGGTAAATATTTTGAGTTCAATTTTTATATGATTAGTTGCGTCTCATCGATTTGAAACTATTCTCTGTTGAGGGCAAAAAACGTCATTTAGACAGGCCAATTTCCGTTTTAAAGCGTTTAGAGGTTTGACTTCGCAGTTTGACCAAAAGTTTAGCCGACGAAACTTCTAATTCGTCGGCTAAACTCTTGCGATCCGCGCCTTTTCATTTTCCGCCGTTGGATGGGGGAGATCCAACGACTGCTGAGCGCCTAAAGTATAGCCGACGACATTCAATGAATAGCCGACGAATTCAAATATTTCGTCGGCTATGTTGAAGAATAGCCGACGAAATCTTTTTAAATCGTCGGCTATTCTCTCGGGTATAAGTCTGAAACTGCCGAACCTTAGCCTCCATTTTCTGCATTTTTCTCCTTTCTCCCCCTCCTTACACCTCCGCAGCGATTCAAGTCGCGTCGCACCGCCGCTCTCCTCCTCCTCCTCCTCCATCCGATCCAGCCACTCTCCTCCTCCTCCATCCGATCCGGCCGGCCACTCTCCTCCTCCTCCTCCTCCATCCGATCCGGTAAGTTTTTTTTTTTTTTTTTTTAAAATTATTTTAATTTAAATATGTTAATTTAGGTTCATTTATTTATGTTAATTTAGATATAATTTATTTAATTATTTATGTAAATTTATATATAATTTATTTATGTATTTATGTTAATTTAGATGTAATTGTTAATTTAGGTATTTATGTTAATTTAGGTATAATTTAGGTATTTATGTTAATTTAGGTATAATTTAGGTATTTATGTTAATTTAGGTAATTTTTAGGTATTTATGTTAATTTAGGTAATTTTTTTAAAATTTTTTTTAATTGTATAATTTAGGTGTAATTGTATAATTTATACGTATAAATTGGTTGTTTAATTATATAAATTGGTAACTTAATTGTATAATTTAGCTTAATTATATATATAGCTTAATTATATTTAATTTTAATTATATAAATTGTTATATATTTGTTATATATTTGTTAATAAATTAATTATATTTGTTATAATTTAGGTATATAAATTGTTATATATTTAATTTTAATTATATAAATTGTTATATATAAATTGTTATATTAAAATATGTTAGTATTATTGGTTATTATATTAATTAGAATTTGTTATTTAATATAATATAATATAATATCAATTAATGTATTAATGCCTCGGGCTTTAGATGGCCGATGCATTAAGAAACCTATTCGGAGGCCGTCGTTCCGGCAGATCTAGAGGTTCTGGAAATTCCACGGGTTCCGCAGACTCCGAGAGGACCGCTAGCCAGCCTGAGAGGACTATCAGCCAGCCGCGGAGGAGTGTAGATTCATCCCAGCCGCGGATGAGTCTGAGTTCTCGGCACCAGACCCTTCTCCAGGCGGGGCGGCCTTCGAGAACTTCACGTCCCCCTGTTGGGGCTGATGCTTCAAGGTTCAGTCGGCAGCTATTTCAGGACGAGATAGCTGCAGACGTTCCTCAGGTCCGTATGCCTGAGGTTCATCGGGAGCCGATGCCGAGTCCGACGACGTCTGCTGCTGACTCGACTGAGGGGCCTACTCTCCCAAATCAGCTCTACCTCCCGTACAACATTCCTGCGATACCCGAGGTCGACTATCGTGGTGTGCCCCAGTGGCCTGATATGCCTCAGTACGTGAGTGCTGCGGAGGCATACCAGCAGCAGCCATGGGAGAACCCTGACCTCCTGATTTCGGCGAGGAGAAAAGGAAAGTCGACAGAGGGGTCATCGAGTTCAGGTAACATTCGATTTTATTAATTAAATATTTTATTAAAATTACAGCACTAATATTTAATTTTATTAACTAATCTTCGTTTATATGATGGGGACAGCCGCTAGCAGTTCAACCCAGAGGAATACGAGAGGTGTCATATGTTTTGACACGCTCAGGAAAACTGTTGATCTGAGGGGGAGGATCCAGATCAACGAACCTCCTAATCAGGAGGTTCAGGGGAAAAAAAAACGCGACTACTCGGGTTGCGTGGGTGCACTTATTAGGGACAGAGTCCCTATAATGTGGACTCGGTGGGCTGATGTGCCCGAAGAAATCAAGAGGGAGTTGAACAACGCCGCGTCGGTGAGTAATTTAAAAAATTTAATTTATTTATCGTAATATTTAATAATTTTCGGTATTGTTATAATTGTAAAACTAATAAAATATTATCTTTCAGACATACTTCGAGGTTGCGGAACACAAGCGGGATTGGGCGGACTCCGTACAGAACTCGAGGTACGTTGGGAATGCATTATCTGATAATTTGAAATATTTTATGATATTAATCTTATTTCTAATGCACTTTTGTTTTTTTCGTAGGTTCAAAGAGTGGAAGAACGAGCTCCGTTCCCACTATAACGAGTACGACAACCGTGGTCGTATGGGTACTCCCAGAGAGTTCATGTTCAGGGAGTACGAGTGGCGTTGGTTGAAGACAGTAGACTTCGACAACCCAGTTATGCAGGTAAATACTAAACTTCACTATAAATGTTTATTTTGTTAAAATTTTAATTATTACTTTAATTATTTTATAATTATTATAGTAATATTTTTTGATGCATTTTTCTAATATTTTATTATTTGTTTGAAGCAACGGTCTCGGATAAACTCGGAGAACCGCTGCCGTAACACAATCCTCCATCATGGTGGTTCTAGGCCGTTTGCACAATATCAGGAGGAGGCGCTGAGAGATCATCCTGATAGCAACCCGTACGTGGAGACGTTCAAGATCGCTTATCCACAAGCGACAGAACATCTCGTAAGTCGTTCATTACGATTTTAAAATTTTAATTATTAATTTTACTTAATTATATATTTGTTAGAATATTAAATTTTTTTTTCCCGTCCAATTAGGAGAGGGTGCAACGGGCCGAAGAAGAGGTGCTCCAGCAAGTAGTTCGGGAGACACAACCGAACATTTCAGAGGCAGATCTGGAAGAAGCCCTGCGCCAGGTCGACCGAACCAATGTATAAACGGCGGCGAGGATGTTCGACGCAGCCTTCCCACACCGGTCCAACGAATACTACTGCCGGGGTTTGGGAAGTTCTGGACTAGGGCTCCTGAAGACCACAAAGGGAGGTCAAAAGAAGGGAGGCGGGGAGAGCCAACAGATGAGGGGGGAAGTGCAGCGATTGGTCGCAGAATTGGCGACCTCGTCCCAGATAGTACAGGAGCTGCGCCGCAGAACACAGCAGTATCATTTGGATATGGCCCGTTGGCATGCTGAATGCGACAGAATTCGGCAACACAACTACGACGGCCAACAAAACTGGTGGTATGAGATGTTCGCGGCACAACAACAAAACCGTGAACCCCCGCCCCCGTTTCAGCGGTTAGTGGAACCTCCAATACCTCAACCTCCCGAGTTCGGTCAGCAGGATGACGAGCCTGATGGAGAGCAGAATGCTGGGGATGACCTGGTGGACTTTAGTTGTTTAAGTGATGATTAGGTTTATATTTTATGTATATTGGAACGAATTTAATAAAAAGGGTATTTAGACGTGTTTCTTGTTGGTGCAAATGCATGGACTGTCTTTGTGATTTGCAGGTTGCTTGGAATGGTAATTTAGAAAATAATTTAATTTTTTTTTTCCCAAATATAAGAATAGCCGACGATTTTGGCATTATTTCGTCGGCTATAATCACTATAGCCGACGAATGTTACCAATTTTCGTCGGCTATACAACTTATAGCCAACGAAAATTACATTATTTCGTCGGCTATAACTAAGTAATGCCTATTAAAATATTAATATATTTCGAGGAAATAGCCGACGAAAATTAATCAAATCGTCGGCTATTGTTAAAACCCAATAGCCGACGAATTTCGTCGGCTATAGTTAATGAATTTCGTCGGCCATACTCGAAAATACCCGACGAAATTCGTCGGCAATTTCTCCCAGGTTTGGCCGACAAAAAATATTTTCGTCGGTAAATTCGTCGGCCATACTCTACTATAGCCGACGAATTGGTTTTTTTCGTCGGCCATTGGTATTACCGACGGGGTTGTTCCGACGACTTATAGCCGACGAAAATTTCGTCGGTAGAAGGTATAGCCGACGAAAAATTGGCATAGCCGACGAAAAAAATTTCGTCGGCTATTCACTCAGATCTGGTAGTGAATATGACATGGTTATCAACTTATGATATAAGAGAAAATTTCACAATGGTCTCGTATGATCAATTGTTTCAATTTCACACTTAACATTACGCAAATCGTCATTTCAAGGCATGGGATCAGTGGATAGAAGACTATATATAAAAAGATCACTAGTTGTACCTTTATGAATGGTATACATCCTCAACAGACCTTCTTTGTGAAACCCAAGTTTTTCCAACACTCGCTGGGAACCCTTGTTCTCTACCAAAACCATAGCTTGAAGTCTAACCAAATCGGTGACTTCTTTGAACACATCAATGATGGCCATCTTCAGAGCTCTGGTTGCTATGCCTTGTCCCCAATACTCAGCAGCTAACGCGTATCCAACCTCTGCTCTGAACCTGTCTTTATCTCCATGTGGCTTGATGAAGAGAAATCCAATCGAGCGATCATTGATGCAGATGGATTTGCAGTAAGAGTGAGGAATGCAGAAGTCCTTGATGTAGGAGAGTGCTTGTTCTTTAGAAGTGAAGGTGTCCCAACGAGTGAATTGTGCCACCCTTTCATCACCAGCATAAGTCAAGAAATCCTCAGCATCTGAGAGTCTGTAAGGACGGAGTGTGATTGCCAATGAATTGGTATCGGTGTTGTCCATTTCCTATGTTATTGGTATGGTTCTGATTGTGAATTGAGGTTTACACATAAGAGATACAAAAAAGAGAAGGCAAAAAAAAAGACAATATAATAATAAATAAAATATCATATATGAGGCATAACTAAATAAATATATATGATTCTATGGCAGCACTAAAATATTTCTCCCATTCTAGATTTGTTTTATCCGTTTTTTGTATCAAAATGATCACAAGTATACACACATGCGCGCACTCAGTGTATAACGTACGTATATTAGAAAAAAGTTTGCTTCTCTGAATCTCTGAATTTTCTAGTAATCTAATTTTTTTTTTGAGGAGATAATCCAAATTGATATTCGTCAAGGCTTTGGTATTAGATGGTGACTGACAAATTATAAAATGTGTAATGATTGTGGTTTGCATCACAAGTTTTATTTTTTTATTTGTAAATGCATGTCTTTCTCATCAGAGAACCAAAGACAACAAGGAATCTGCTTAGTATTGCACGTACTGGTAAAACAAGGCGGCCATATATAATTTTTTCTTGCTCACTACTCCAAGTAATTGACCAAGGCCATGACACCAAGCTGACTGTACTTCATCACTTTCAGACACCATCTTTGTTGAAAAGTTCTTATGCTCTCACACTCTTCTAGCTGCTTACATGAACTCAACTTCTGTTGCAACTGTGTCAAATTGATTCCAGTCAGAAAGGCTTAAAATCCTAACTGATCAACCATTGTGATAAACCAACATGGAGGGAAGCTGTAGCAGTGATGAGTTGTCCAGAATCAGCCTCAGGCCTTTGGATGTTTCGGACATCGATGACTTCATGGTCTGGGCCAGCGATGAGGAAGTTGCTCGCTTCTGCATTTGGGAGGCTTATAACGACAAAGAAATTGGCATTAAGTTCATCAAGGAGCATGTTGTTCCTCACCCTTGGTACAGGGCAATCTGCCTTGATAACAAGCCAATTGGTGCCATTTCGGTATGTACAAGACCAGGGAATGATAGTTGTAGAGGTGAACTCAGCTATGTTCTGGTGTCCAAGTACTGGGGGAAGGGGATTGTAACAAGGGCTGTGAAAATTGTGGCTGATACTATTTTTAAGGAGTGGACATATTTGGAGAGACTAGAAGCTCTTGTTGATGTGGAAAATGTGGGATCCCAGAGGGTTTTGGAGAAGGCCGGTTTCCGGAAGGAAGGTGTTCGAAGAAAGTACAGAGTTTTGAAGGGAAGAACTTGTAATATGGTGATGTATAGTCTTCTTCCTTCAGATGAATGATGTATTTGCAATAAATTTATGTATTCTGAAGACCATGTATGTAACTAGAGTATTACAAATCTACGATATAATAGTGTGGTTGCCATACTCAAATATCAATGGCAAGAATAGTGTTAACCGAATTATATATCCTCATACAGTCAGACTACATCCCATATGCATTCTGCAAACTACAAAATCAGAAAGTCTGAAAATAAAAATTTCTGCAACAAATGATAAAGTTTTAAACACATTTTTCCGGTGATCTTATGATTTTGGTGTAACATGCATGAGCATACTGTGTATGGTTTCTGTTGCAGTCCCTCATTAGTATTATTGCAATTTTAAGAGTCCTGCCTTTGTCATCAAAAGATTTTTGTGGACGTGTGTTAACTGTTGACAGTAGCCACGGAGGGGCTACAACAGGCCCACAGACCCGCAGCCAGTGTACCCGGGGCCGGCCCAGGGCCCGGGACCGGATCACCAGCACCCGGACCCAGGGTCCAGCAGTCTACCTTGCGACCAGGGGCCCGGGACCGGGGGCGCCAGCCTGCCTGAGAGGTCACCAGAGCTGCCCTTTGGTGTGCGAACAGAAGGAAACCAGTCCCACATCGAAGGGTGAGGCCAGACCTCACGCCCGGCCACCTATATAAGGGCCTCAACTACCCTCATTAATAGGTAACTGATCTTTCCTACTGCCTATCATACGTGCTTAAGTTATCTATTCATTCCAACTGTACTAACTTAGGCATCGGAGAGGAGAAGACCGGCCCGCTCGGTATTCCCCTTAGTAAGCAGGTTTACAGGAGATCACGCTTGGATTCATCTGTCTCTACCAGGCCTACGGGTTTGTGCAGAAACAATTGGCGCCGTCTGTGGGAAGCTTGGACAAAAAACCACGTAAGCATTACCAATGGCAGAAAGCTCAGAAGCAGGCCAGGAAAGAAATACCACCGAGGAGCAGCGTGTTGCACCAGTGCAAGCGCTCATCAGGGCAACCAGGAAGACGGGAGCTGTGGGAGGCCGACCGGCACGCCGGGGCCATACCATGATAGCTCGCGAGGGAAAGGCCCAGTGGAGGGCAACAGGCTAGCGCACCGGGGCTTTTCGCTGACGTTCTCGGACGATCTGAGCAACCGGGAGGAGAGCCCGCATGGTAACAGTGACCGGGACAACACGTACAGCCCCGACCGGCACGATATGGCGGGAGAGATATGGGCGATAGCAGCGGAAGTCGGTCGCCTGCGCGAGGAGAGCGACCAGGATAGAGCAAAATCCAATGCCCGGTATGAGGAAATGAAGGCGGTGAACGCTGCCCTGGTAGCCGCCCTGGAGAGAGGACAGCAGCGCAACGACACTATGACCAGGGTACATGCACCCTCGCCAGGCCGATCTCAGCGGTTTGAAGCGGGACAGTCATCGGGCGGAAGGCCCAGTGACCCCGAGCGAACGGAGTCCCCGGCCGGCACGGCCCCACCAAAGAGCACGCCTACGCCTCGGCAACCACACGCTTCATTCGAGGATGAAGTCATGACCCCAACCACACGCTTCATTCGGGTTCTGGAATCAGGGAGGTCTGGTAACCAGAAATCCCTAAAGCTCACGTACTCAGGGTCCGGCTGCCCGTACCAGCATCTGGACAGTTTCCGATCCCAGACGTGCGCCAAGGGCTATTCTGATGCAGTATGCTGCAACATTTTCCAGGAAACCCTGTCTGGAGAGGCGCTCAGCTAGTTCTATGAGCTTCCGGCGAACTCCATCGAGGCGTTCGAGCAACTAGCCGACCGGTTCGTAGGCCGCTTCATCCTCCGGGTTGAGGGAGCCCGGACATCGACCATCCTCTTCAACTGCATGCAGGCACCCGGCGAGGAGCTGAGGACGTTTGTCAACCGCTGGCAGACGGCGACGGCCGGGGTTCGGAACCTCGACAAGGGTATCGCCGAGATGGCGTTCAAACAAGAACTCCCGCAGGGGTATGACGAGCTAATGGCGATGGTCATCAGGCATGCTCAGGCCAACCATGAAACGTACGGGTAGTACCTGCTGAAAAGAAAGCGAGACGAGCAGCAGGAGGAGCACCCCCCTCCCGGCCAAGAAGACAAGGCCAGCCAGCGGAGCAAGAACCGAGGTGTCCGACCGAGCTGACCCAGCAGAAATTGGGGGCAATGGCAGCAGAGGCCCTATCATGACAAACCTCAGGGCGAGCACAAACCGGCGCAGTACCTGCAAGAACGCCCCCTGGCAATCATGCCAACAGATCGTCAAGAGGTCTTCACCACTCTCACCTCTTCATACGAGGACATCTTCCACGAGAACAGGAACATCATTCCCCTACCGTCCAGGAGAAAGTACCCAAAGGGGAAGCTTACCACGGCGCAAACGGGCAAGTACTGCTCCTATCACGATGAAGCTACTCATCGAACGAGCAAGTGCTTCGCTCTCAAGACAGTGGTGGAGGGTTTGATTACCAACGGCCAGCTCCAGTGGTATATAGGGGAAAGGAGAGCAGATCTCGACCGGGAGCAAGGCCAGGGCTGGTAGGCCCGCCCAAACCTCCAAGCGGTTAGTTTGGTATATCATCGGTTCAACCGCTGTAACATCATGAGATAAGTATGCCAACTATTTTGAGAAAAATTCCACTGGTTTCACCAGTCCAAGTGTATTTATATTCAAGGAGTAATACAAACAGAAACCGTTCCAGCGGGTTTACAAAAAAGAGCAAAGCATAAATCTTAAGGAGCCGCCCCCCCCCCCCCCCCTTCAGCGGGCATTCCACCAGCTTCTCCAGATGAAGCCGCCGCACCTTCTCCAGCAGTTTGAGGCCCGCCTTCCCCTTCCGGTCCCCCCTCTGTCGACTGCTCATGGATTTCCGACTGCTCATGGATATCCTCATCAGCTCCGGCCTTCGGCATTCGAGAGGTATCCAGGTACCCCTTCTCTTCCCACTCCATGTAGGCGTCCGCAATGCCCGATTCCCTGGCCTTCTCCAGGAACTTAAGAAACTGATCGCTCTCATGATATTTGAGAACAACCTGCTCGTAAAGCTCCGGGTCCTCTTCTCCAGCCGCAGCGGTAGCGGCGGCGGGCACAGCGGCAGCTCCCACCTGGAGCTCATCCACTTTGGCCTCCAGCTCGGGCCTCTCCTCTTCAGCCAGCTCCTTCTCCTTCTCGAGGCTTCGGACCTGCTCTTCCAGCTTGTCCACCTGCTTCTTGGCCCTCCCCTCCAGTCTGCCCTTCTCCCGCTCCAGCCTAGACTTCTCCACTTCCAGGCGCTCTCGGGCTTCTGTCAGAGCGGCCACCTGCCTCTTCAGCTCCGGCAACTCCTCGCTCGGATTCGGCTGATACAGATTGTACAACAACTACACAACAACAGGGAGCCAGTTAGGCAAGCAGCAAAGGTAACGAGTTACGAGCAGTGCCATGGCACCAAGCAATTCTTACCCGGAGGACCGACTCTTTCCACTTTTGGCGGTTCTCCCCTGCCAAGGCTCCGGTGACCCCAGGTTTGTCTAGACCAAGGCCAGCCACATCCGCCGCCAGCTTCCGGACGAAGGGACTCTCCGGGCTCCCCCTCTGTTCCTCCGTGGGAGCGGGGCTACTCTGCTGACCGGCAGAGTTTGGAGCAGCAGCAGCCTTTTCCCCAGCGGAACTCGGCGGACCGCTAATTACCTTGAGCCGCTTCGCCAAGCTCTCACCTGACGACCGGCCGGTCAGCGTCACCAGCGCGGAGGGAGGAACGTCCATGACCCTCCGCCTCTTCTCACCCTGGCCGTCCGGTGAAGAAGATTGTGCGCCTGACCGGGCGACCCTGATGACGAGCGGGACTGATCTCGGCCGGTACGGGATCCGGCTCACCCCACCAGGAACCTTTGGTGGCCCCCCGGTGGTCTTGCCCTTGCCAGGTCCTGCCTTGGGCGCAGCAGGGTGACTCTTCACACGCCTCAGAATATAGGCATCGTCCTCAACGTCCATGGCCCTCGGTTCGGCATGAACGGTAAGCCGACCGGACTCCTCATCGACCGAGGTCCGCGAAACGGCCTCCCCTTTCTCCTTTAGCCTTGAGAGAAGATCTTCACCGTCCATGGATAAGGTGTTGTCGGCTTTGATGACCGCCCGGGAAGATGCACCTGCAGGACAAGCAAAATGTTAGTGTCTAAAACTCGGTTAGCAGAAGTGCCACCGCTAAAACTTGCTACGCACCGGGATCTCGCCCGAGACAGCAGTACTCCAAGACCTCCCTCCGAATGAAGTTGTAGGAGCTCCATTCAAGATCGTCCCAGCATCCGAGTATAGTCGTGATCCTCTCCCGCTCCAACTCGGATAGTTCGAACGACTGATCGCTAAGGGGCTGGAAGGCACCAGGAACCCGGTACATCTTCTTCCTCTTCTGCCACTTCCCGCCCGCCATCACCACCTTTTTCCTCCAGCTATTATCCACCCAAGAAGGCAGATGGGTGATGATAGGCTGGAAGCACCGGGCGCTAAAGGTCAGACAACCTCGGGACCCTCGCTTCTTCGAGAAGGATATCCTGTACAATGCCCGGAACTCGTTCACCGTTGGCATGCTCATCCCGGACAACTCGTACAGGCAACCGAGGCTCAGCAGCAGCCTCCACTGGTTCCCGGAAAGCTGCGCGGGAGACACTTGCAGAGCACTGAGCGTGTACTGCACGAAATCTAGCAGCGGGAGGGAAAACCCGTGGCAAAATTGGTCCAAGTGCACGGTAACCCAACCCGCCTCCGGGTTACAGGCTGACTCTCCGGGATTCAACGGCCGTAACGCCACCTCATCGGGGATACTCCACGTCTCCCGGAAAGCGGCAATCTCTCTGGGGTTCATACTACCCTTTGGCTCATCGCACACCACGGCCTCTTCCCCAGTCCCGATGGTGTAGCTCACGGGCGGAGTGCCAGAAAAGCGCACCCCGTGCGGGATTTCCTTAGATCCCGAGGACCCGGAAGACGAAGCCTCGCCCCGGGAGCGGTCAGCGGCTTCAGACTCTGCGGTTTCCGAACCAAACCAATCCTCCAGTCTCTCCTCATCATCCACGGTGGGACGCCTGTCGGCCGATTCGGAAGCCCCATCAGAACTTGGAGAAGCCATTTTAATCTAAGGGGAAGAAAACAAAACCCCACCGCTGGTCAGCAACAGGCTAGAACAGCGCCCTCTGCGGCTCCTCCCCAAGTTTGACGCAGACGCCCCGCTTAAAACAACTCAGTCGGCGACAGAGCCCCCCACCCCCCCCCCCCCCCCCCCCCCCCCCGCCGCAAAACGCCAAAAAGAAAAAGAAAAACACCAGACAAATAAAGCAAGACTTACCGATTATTATGCACAACCGTGGAAAGTCCGTCCTACGAAAACACCGAGTAATGGTAGGCGAAGAACAATAACGCTTGAGGCAACGGATGTCGCGGGGCACCTCCAAGAGTTTTCGCCGGATTTCTCTCTAACGTTCTCTTCTTCTCTCTAAGCAAAGAGCAAAACAGAATTTATGAAGGCAGAGGATGCCTTTTTATAGATGGGTCTGATGCCCTAGGCGCTTGTAATCCCCCCAATACGCAATCAGGGCAACTCAAACGCCTGCAAATCCAGACCCTCCATTTCAGATCGCTCCCTACTGGCACGTGTCCCAGCATTGGTAAACTTCCCACGCCATCATAACTGACGGGACTGATGGGCTTCCTCATTAAATGCATGTCAGCCACTTGTCTCGCCTACCAGCGACAGGTAAGGGAGATAGGAGCGAGAACCGAGGCGTCAGGCCCCCCCACTTCCCCAAGAGCCAACACAGCTCACCGGTTATGATCTTTCAACCGGCTCGAAGGCTTCTCACCGGTTATGTAGTATCCAACCGGTTCCATAGCAATTCACCGGTTAGGTATCATTCAACCAACTGCATGGCATCTCCACGGCAGCTCACCGGTTATGATCTTTCAACCGGCTCGAAGGCTTCTCACCGGTTATGTAGTATCCAACCGGTTCCATAGCAGTTCACTGGTTAGGTATCATTCAACCGGCTGCATGACATCTCCACAGCAGCTCACCAGTTATGATCTTTCAACCGGCTCGAAGGCTTCTCACCGGTTATGTAGTATTCAACCGGTTCCATGGCAGTTCACCGGTTAGGTATCATTCAACCGGCTGCATGGCATCTCCACGGCAGCTCACCGGTTATGATCTTTCAACCGGCTCGAAGGCTTCTCACCGGTTATGTAGTATCCAATCGGTTCCATGGCAGTTCACCGGTTAGGTATCATTCAACCGGCTGCATGGCATCTCCACGGCAGCTCACCGGTTATGATCTTTTAACCGGCTCGAAGGCTTCTCACCGGTTATGTAGTATCCAACCGGTTCCATGGCAGTTCACCGGTTAGGTATCATTCAACCGGCTGCATGGCATCTCCACGGCTTCTCACCGGTTATGATCTTTCAACCGGCTCCATGACAGTTCACCGGTTAGGTATCATTCAACCGGCTGCATGGCATCTCACCGGTTAGGTAACATTCAACCGGCTCGAGACCATCTAACCGGTTAGGTATCATTCAACCGGCTCGAGAGCATTCTACCGGTATCATTCAACCGGCTCGAGAGCATTCTACCGGCCGAAGCATATTTCTACTTTACAAAAATCACAACAAAAATTAAAATTTACAACTTTTACAACTTCACAACAAAAATTTCCAGCAATCATATATACACAACAATAACATAAAACAAGCTTTTATAATCCCCGGCAACGGCGCCAAAAATTGATGTGAGCCGCGAGGCTCGCACAAATAATAACCCTACAAAAGATCGTTAGTAGTATAAGCAAGTAGGGATCGTTCTAAGCCGGGGATTAAGGGTACCTGAAACATGAGATTGTTAACAATAACACAAATACATATTCACAAACAAAACGTCACAATGGGGGATGAGCATGGATCGGCAGCAATAGGGCTGCCCTAGACTATGACACTAAAATAAAAGTTGCTGAAAATAAATCCTAAGTCTAATATTTACAAGTTTTGGTCGACATCTTTCACACAAAGCACTCCACACTCAACTCATTTAACACATAAGATTCACACAAAAGAAGGTAAGGAACAAGTATTTAGCATGCATTGGACTTAAACAAGTTTCGACCTACAACTAGAACGTTTCCGACTTTTACCTAGTTGAGAGACTTTTTCTAATGTTTTAAGATCGAGCTATTCGCAAAGTGATCCTAAAAGTTATGCTACCTTATACAAGTCATAGCATTGAAGCACAAAAGTCTATAATCGAAAACATGTAAACAAGCAAGGTTGTCAATCATCTTATTTAACATGCAAGTTTTAGCTAAGGTTATACCCTAGGTGAGCACAATAGAATCAAAGCAACATACGTTTCATCTTTATTCATTCTACTCGGGTTAGATGAAACCTAACATCTAGATTTACTTGTTTGCCAAACAACACTAATGAGTCGGTTTTTAAGTCACGCCCTTAGATTACTAACCGATTTAAATCCTCAACATGCATCAATACCGCTGTCCTAATTATCTAAGTGTATTCATCTTACAAGTTTTATAATACAAATTTAGCATGCAAATTCATTGAGCCGAAATTTAAACCTAAGTCTAAACATCGAATCAAACAATTCATCAACATACAATTCATAAAACCAATCTCCAATTTGAATCATACATAGACATACAATCCAAAACCGAAAATACAAAAGAGTTTCATAGACAAAACAATTCATAACTACATAAACAAAAGCTAAACCGAAAGAGGGGAGTGGATCACACTTTAGAAACCTTGGAGAGCTTCGTCTTGGTGTGGATCCGGCGATGTATGGAGGTGGAATGGAGGCTGCACGGCTGTGGTTGCAGTCGGCAGTAGGTATTTTCCAAGTTCGGCAGAAACTTGGTTGGTGGTGGAGGTGATTTCGGCTAGGGTTTATGTAGGATCTTTGGGGAGAATTTGGTAGAGCTTTGGCTTTGTGTTTTGGCTTGAGATGTGACAAGTTTTTCAGTAGGAAAAGTTGGTATTTATAGGGGATAGGGAGAGAGGCTGGCGGCAGTCCCTTAAGCCAAAAGGGATTCAGAAAACCTAGTTCATTAAGGTTTTGCAACCTTCCTTTCTTAATCCAATTAGGTTTTCTTTTCTGAATATTTTCTTCAAGGCTTGGGCTTCACATCTTCATGGACTTCTTGTATGGTCTTGGACTTCAATTGATAGGCCTTGATCCATCGAAAATGCTCCATATGCCGGCAGCACACATTGACACACAATCTGCCTCTATTCGGCAGCTTCTCCTAGTGTGACTAGGAGAACGTCTTTCTTCAAGTTTTTCTTCAATGCCATGGCCTAGTGTCTTCCTCTTCCCTTAATAAGGCTTGAACCATCTTCACATATGCATTTGTGCACCATTAGGTCCATCAAAAACAGAAAACACGAAAAGGGGGCAGTAGGTTCCTGGAATCGGCAGCTTTGACCTTGTCGCAGTGATTCCGACATATCTCCATCTGTGGAGCTCCGATTGATGCGATTCCAAGTCTCACGTAAACTAGATACATATGGCCATCTCCCCATAAAACAGTTCGACCAAATTCCTTATGAGTCGACGGGAATGATTTTTCGAAGTTGGGACACAGTCCCAGGAAAATCCTGGAAGTCCCTGGATTGGAATGCTCGGACTGCTCTTTTGCAGCCAACTTTTGGGTGACTTCCCGAACTCCGATTGATCTGAAATTTTAACACGACATTCCTCAGTATCTGAATATTAAGTACACCAAATTTCATAGAATTCGGACAAGGATAGATCACAGTTTCATTCATCTCAAAATCACGAAAAAGACATATTTTGCATTATTTTCCAGATTTCTCAAACTTAGTCATTTTTCGGATCATTAAGCTCATATTTCCAAAACTCCACGAAAACAACACTAAACTAAATTACGACTCTATCTTAGATAAATAAGGGTTAAACAAAGTATAAATGAGGGCATAAGCATATAATATCGTCGCACATTGTGCTCCTATCAACTACCCCACACTTATCCTTTGCTAGTCCCTTAGCAAACTAAATTACACTACGACTCTAAACAAACTATTGCCCCTAATAATTTGTCTCAGGCTCGTATGTACACATAGCTTTCAAGTTAATGCCTGAGAATGTTAAGCATGAAAATTCCAAGTTTCATGAACATGTGACATCAATATGAACATATAAGAACAAAAAGTAAACATGTAGACATGTTAAAGCTAATTCAATCCTCCTCACTAGGCATACTCTCTTATTTTCTCTCGAAGCATGGTTATTCACACATAAGTATATGCAAGTGAAAGATAATGAATTACAAAGAGTAACTTGCATATGTCTAAGAAACGAAAGCACTTTGTGAATTTTCATGGAAAAACCTCATATGATAACTATATGCACCAATGAACCACAACCATATGCTTACTCTTGAGATAATCTCCACAATCAAATTAAACCATCTTAAGAATCATGAAAAAGATCAATCAAAAAGGGTTGTAATGGGGCTAGGCTAAGAGGTATTCGATATTTGGATAAGGAGGATCAAAAACGTCACTAAGGCCTTTAGCAAAGCTCAAATCTCCTTATGTCTTCTCGCCGAAAGGGTCAAATTTCATCTTGTTGGACCCATACTTCATTCTTTTCTTCCCATAAACATAGTGAATATGAACAAAGGTCAAAATATAACAATAGTAGACCTTCACATATAAACAAAACTCCAAATTCACAACACTTTTCAAAACTAGACTTAGCAAATTACACTTTGAAACCGTGCCTATTTCTTTTCTTTTCTTTCGGACTTGATTTTTCTCTTTTCTTTTTTTTTCTCTGTCCGATTTCAATTTTTTTTTTCTTTTGTTTTCTCATAGGCACGGCTCACATACAATTTTTCATATACTTTTCTAGCTAAGTCTACCCCACACTTGTTCTTCTTCATCACACACGCGAAAACGCTTTCAAAAATCAAGCTTTGCCGGAACACACAGTAAAGGCATCACTATATTAAGCTTATGGAAAGTGTTTAAGGGTGATGAAAGAAAAGGATCAACATAGGCTCAAAGGGGTTTACTAAGGTGTCCCACGACGGGCTCCAATAGGGCTCATGCTTTATTTGGCTTTGGTGGTAAACCTAAATGATCTTTATTCAATCATATTCAAAATCAAAGTATTTTATGATATAAACGTTTTGAAAATCAACAAGAGTAAGTTCTAGCATACTAGAGTTCATTAAAAAGCTATGGCACATAGTCATCGAATAATCAAAGAATTATGAGGTTTCATGCTTCCTACGAATCTATCGAATTTTATCTTTTATCGCTCAAGAAGAAGGCAAATTGGCTCTAAAGCTCACATAGGTTATTATGGAAACAAACTAGCTAAAACATGCATGCTTCGTTATCAACAAATCCTATATGCTCCTACCAATGCACAAAATCCATGAAACTCACAATTTTAATTGTATGCACAACTATCATCCATGTATACAAAGAGGAGAAAAACATCATTCACATATTAGGGGCATCCTAAGACTCGAAACAAACAATTTAAACACTCTATTTTTGTGGAACATTTTTCTGAATTTTTCTTTTCTAAACTAAGCACACGAAAACATAAACGGAATACGTTATCCCACCCCACACTTAGAAAATTACATTGTCCTCAATGTAAGCACAAATCTATATCAACGAATTTCCTAAGCATGCAATAGTCTAACATATTCCAACATATCATCACAAACCAAAGAAAAAGAGAAGGGTTAAGAAATTTCAAACTCCCGGTGATGGCTCCTTCACTTTTCTTTGATCGAATTGGGTTGCCTCCCAAGTAGCGCTTTGTGTTTATAGTCCATTGCTTAGACTTTTCACCGTGTTGTGTATTCATTGTGCCATGTGCTCGGTTTGTGGTGTGGCAGCCTCCTTTCTCTCGGCAGTGGGCTGCTTGGCAGCAGCGTTAGCATGCAGGGGCAGCAGCAAGATTGGCAGCGTAGGTGGGCTGCGTGGCTGCAGCAGTGTAATGTGCAGGGGCAGCATGCAGCGAAAGGGCAGCAGCATCGCGTTAGGCAGTGTCTTGGCAGGGTCTTCTCGGCAGCAGCAGGGCTGGCTGCAGGGGCAGCAGCATCGGCAGGCTGCACTGCTGCATTGGCAGCTTTGTTGTCATGGCGCGCATGCTGCGCATGTATCTCGCTGCTCTCAGTAGCAGCATTGTTAGCATACAAGGGCAGGGGCAGCAGTGGCGTGCAGGGCAGCAGCAGGTTCCTCCCGGCAGCAGCACAAGTAGGTGCAGTGGCAGGTTCGTCTCGGCAGTTCCACACAGCAGGCTGCCTGTTGGCAGCAGCGTAGGTAGGCTGCTCTAGGCAGACCACCACAGCGGGACCTCGGCAGAACAAGTTGTTCTCGTCAGGGTCGTTCAGCAGGTTTCTCGGCAAGGACGCTCGACAGGTGCTCAGCAGTGCGCAGGGCAGCAGCAGGGTAGGCTGCAGACAGCTTGGCAGCAGCTTTGGCAGATGGTACACTTCCCCTTTAGGCTCAAATTTGGGTGTGTTCCGCTATCCTAATGCAAACGTGTTCTGAATAAATGTTGTAGAGGACACACAGAGCTTTCCACCGGTATAAAATTTGCCTCAATCGGACCAGCAGAAGTACTCTTTGTTTGGTCTTTAATCGGACCTATTGATTTGCCCAGTGTTCTGTTTCGCCAGATTGACCTTGCTGCACTCAAATTGAAACTGGCAACGGCTCGAGACTCCAAATCAACTTCTGTAAAATCCTACAGAAAGTAGACTCAGAGACCTTTCCAACGGTGTATGGCTCACTTTCCCAAGTTTTGTGAGCTGAAAACGGCAGCCATCCAAAGTCGACGGATTGCACTGCCCGATTTCTGCTTTGGGCAGAAGGTGGTATTTCCTGCACTTTTTTTTCTTTTCAATTCAATCTGCACACGCACAAGACACATCAAAACGAACAAAACACAAAGATAAATGCAAGAATATACAAAGCTATACAAGCCATGGCATTAGCAAATACAAACAATTTTCAAACAATGATACACAAAATCACATTCGGCAAAGCATACAACACACACGGCAAAGCACAAGCATGGTTCGGCAATAAGAGAGCAAAATTCAAAACGTCCATGATCATGTAATCGCTAGGTTTAATTTCTTTTAAAATTTGTTCTAACTCTCGAAGTACGTGGAGCAGAGGAGATAACGGTGCAATGGACTGATACAGCCCCCGGTAGTATCATGCTTAACCCGATATACCTCAAAAGTTTGAACCACACAACATGTTTTATCTTCGAAGAAAATAGGCCACATATGTCAAGTTATGTTCTAGCGTCTAAAGTGAGGTGATGCTTCGGCACAAGCTGTCGAATAGGTCGTGCGGATTTTACGTTTCAAAGGTCATTAAAATCACGGAGGGCGAACCCCCTACAGGAACCAGGCAGGACTCGTTGTTGGACACCATGGAGGGAGAACCCCCTATCGACTCACTCACCGAGAATGAACATCAGTCTATGGGCCTTGAGATCCAGTTAAACAAACCTGAGAACCATATCTATGATAATAACTTCCCCATACTTTGTAAAACAAACACGGATCCCTAGCGGTCTCAAGTGTTGATTAAAACCGCCCTCAACCTCATAAAAATGGGTCTGCCAAAGCATCGCTCGTATGAGTTGGGAGGGCACTACCCTGTTTCCCGGTTGTTCATAAAAGCGGATCTGCTAAGGCATCATTCGTATGAAGGGTTTAGGTTATGATCAACAAAAGAGGCTTCACCTACATGTTACACTTTAGAAACTACAATAAACTCAAACATACACAACACTATCAACTTCCTAGAAATTAAACTAAGTGATTACCAACATACATCAATATACATCATGCAACTTCCGAAATTTAAACTCTACATGCCGAAGCATATTTCTACTTTACAAAAATCACAACAAAAATTAAAATTTACAACTTTTACAACTTCACAACAAAAATTTCCAGCAATCATATATACACAACAATAACATAAAACAAGCTTTTATAATCCCCGGCAACGGCGCCAAAAATTGATGTGAGCCGCGAGGCTCGCACAAATAATAACCCTACAAAAGATCGTTAGTAGTATAAGCAAGTAGGGATCGTTCTAAGCCGGGGATTAAGGGTACCTGAAACATGAGATTGTTAACAATAATACAAATACATATTCACAAACAAAACGTCACAATGGGGGATGAGCATGGATCGGCAGCAATAGGGCTGCCCTAGACTATGACACTAAAATAAAAGTTGCTGAAAATAAATCCTAAGTCTAATATTTACAAGTTTTGGTCGACATCTTTCACACAAAGCACTCCACACTCAACTCATTTAACACATAAGATTCACACAAAAGAAGGTAAGGAACAAGTATTTAGCATGCATTGGACTTAAACAAGTTTCGACCTACAACTAGAACGTTTCCGACTTTTACCTAGTTGAGAGACTTTTTCTAATGTTTTAAGATCGAGCTATTCGCAAAGTGATCCTAAAAGTTATGCTACCTTATACAAGTCATAGCATTGAAGCACAAAAGTCTATAATCGAAAACATGTAAACAAGCAAGGTTGTCAATCATCTTATTTAACATGCAAGTTTTAGCTAAGGTTATACCCTAGGTGAGCACAATAGAATCAAAGCAACATACGTTTCATCTTTATTCATTCTACTCGGGTTAGATGAAACCTAACATCTAGATTTACTTGTTTGCCAAACAACACTAATGAGTCGGTTTTTAAGTCACGCCCTTAGATTACTAACCGATTTAAATCCTCAACATGCATCAATACCGCTGTCCTAATTATCTAAGTGTATTCATCTTACAAGTTTTATAATACAAATTTAGCATGCAAATTCATTGAGCCGAAATTTAAACCTAAGTCTAAACATCGAATCAAACAATTCATCAACATACAATTCATAAAACCAATCTCCAATTTGAATCATACATAGACATACAATCCAAAACCGAAAATACAAAAGAGTTTCATAGACAAAACAATTCATAACTACATAAACAAAAGCTAAACCGAAAGAGGGGAGTGGATCACACTTTAGAAACCTTGGAGAGCTTCGTCTTGGTGTGGATCCGGCGATGTATGGAGGTGGAATGGAGGCTGCACGGCTGTGGTTGCAGTCGGCAGTAGGTATTTTCCAAGTTCGGCAGAAACTTGGTTGGTGGTGGAGGTGATTTCGGCTAGGGTTTATGTAGGATCTTTGGGGAGAATTTGGTAGAGCTTTGGCTTTGTGTTTTGGCTTGAGATGTGACAAGTTTTTCAGTAGGAAAAGTTGGTATTTATAGGGGATAGGGAGAGAGGCTGGCGGCAGTCCCTTAAGCCAAAAGGGATTCAGAAAACCTAGTTCATTAAGGTTTTGCAACCTTCCTTTCTTAATCCAATTAGGTTTTCTTTTCTGAATATTTTCTTCAAGGCTTGGGCTTCACATCTTCATGGACTTCTTGTATGGTCTTGGACTTCAATTGATAGGCCTTGATCCATCGAAAATGCTCCATATGCCGGCAGCACACATTGACACACAATCTGCCTCTATTCGGCAGCTTCTCCTAGTGTGACTAGGAGAACGTCTTTCTTCAAGTTTTTCTTCAATGCCATGGCCTAGTGTCTTCCTCTTCCCTTAATAAGGCTTGAACCATCTTCACATATGCATTTGTGCACCATTAGGTCCATCAAAAACAGAAAACACGAAAAGGGGGCAGTAGGTTCCTGGAATCGGCAGCTTTGACCTTGTCGCAGTGATTCCGACATATCTCCATCTGTGGAGCTCCGATTGATGCGATTCCAAGTCTCACGTAAACTAGATACATATGGCCATCTCCCCATAAAACAGTTCGACCAAATTCCTTATGAGTCGACGGGAATGATTTTTCGAAGTTGGGACACAGTCCCAGGAAAATCCTGGAAGTCCCTGGATTGGAATGCTCGGACTGCTCTTTTGCAGCCAACTTTTGGGTGACTTCCCGAACTCCGATTGATCTGAAATTTTAACACGACATTCCTCAGTATCTGAATATTAAGTACACCAAATTTCATAGAATTCGGACAAGGATAGATCACAGTTTCATTCATCTCAAAATCACGAAAAAGACATATTTTGCATTATTTTCCAGATTTCTCAAACTTAGTCATTTTTCGGATCATTAAGCTCATATTTCCAAAACTCCACGAAAACAACACTAAACTAAATTACGACTCTATCTTAGATAAATAAGGGTTAAACAAAGTATAAATGAGGGCATAAGCATATAATATCGTCGCACATTGTGCTCCTATCACAGCTCACCAGTTATGATCTTTCAACCGGCTCGAAGGCTTCTCACCGGTTATGTAGTATCCAACCGGTTCCATGGCAGTTCACCGGTTAGGTATCATTCAACCGGCTGCATGGCATCTCCACGGCAGCTCACCGGTTATGATCTTTCAACCGGCTCGAAGGCTTCTCACCGGTTATGTAGTATCCAATCGGTTCCATGGCAGTTCACCGGTTAGGTATCATTCAACCGGCTGCATGGCATCTCCACGGCAGCTCACCGGTTATGATCTTTTAACCGGCTCGAAGGCTTCTCACCGGTTATGTAGTATCCAACCGGTTCCATGGCAGTTCACCGGTTAGGTATCATTCAACCGGCTGCATGGCATCTCCACGGCTTCTCACCGGTTATGATCTTTCAACCGGCTCCATGACAGTTCACCGGTTAGGTATCATTCAACCGGCTGCATGGCATCTCACCGGTTAGGTAACATTCAACCGGCTCGAGACCATCTAACCGGTTAGGTATCATTCAACCGGCTCGAGAGCATTCTACCGGTTATGAGACATCCAACCGGCTCCATGGCATCTCACCGGTTATGTATCATTCAACCGGTTCCATGGCATGACACCGGTTATGAGAACATTCAACCGGTATGGGCTTTATACACCCGGGTGAGTTTACATCTAACACATGTACTCTTGTCCAGCAGGATAAAAACTCTACATCGCACTGAACTGCGATCAATGTGGGGCTCCACGGCGAGACTTGTCACCTCAACGCCACCCCACCGGGCAGATTGTTTCTCTAACATAGAACAAGTCTCCCCGCAGGCTAACAAACCTGCACATTACCTCAACGCTTATTCCAACACAAGCTGAGAAGAACTAGCAAGTGTTAACCGGTGCTTCAACATGACCGCAACACCGGGGCACCTGTTGGCTTATTCCACGCTCCAACAGGCCTCCCCGCAGGCTAGCAATACGGACTTAGGGGACTCGTTCCGATTTGGCAGAACACCCGGTCGAGATCCCATGCACTCTCCGACTCGTTCCGATATGGCAGAACGCCCGGTCGAGATCCAATGCACAATTTCATCTTGGGACTTGGGGGACTCGTTCCGATTTGGCAGAATGCCCGGTCGAGATCCCATGCACTCTCCGACTCGTTCCGATATGGCAGAACGCCCGGTTGAGATCCAATGCAGAATTTCATCTTGGGACTTGGGGGACTCGTTCCGATTTGGCAGAACGCCCGGTCGAGATCCCATGCACTCTCCGACTCGTTCCAATATGGTAGAATGCCCGGTCGAGATCCCATGCACATATCTATTGCATGACGGATTTCAACGCCCCATTATCATCCCATGCACATATCTATTGTATGGCGGATTTCAACGCCCCATTATCATCCCATGCACATATCTATTGCATGGCAGATTTCAACGCCCCATTATCATCCCATGCACTCTCCGGGTTTCACCCCACTCCATGCTCATGGCACGACAACACTTGAGCACAGTACCACTTGTATTGCAAACATACTCATAACTGTCGCACATCATCATTAACATGTACTCACCACGCCTCCTCTGACCAAACGCCCGGTCACGCCCAATCTTTAATACGGACTTGGGGGACTGGGCACCGTTGGGTTGGTAACCCTGCGGGTCTGCAGGACAAGAGCAAGACAGATTAAGTCCCCATTCAAGATTGCACTTGACCGGGAACTTGGGGGACTTGTTGACAGTAGCCACAGAGGGGCTACAACAGGCCCACAGACCCGCAGCCAGTAATCACCAGCACCAGGACCCGGGGTCCAGCAGTCTACCTTGCGACTAGGGGCCCGGGACCGGGGGTGCCAGCCTGCCAGAGAGGTCACCGGAGCTGCCCTTTGGTGTGCGAACAGAAGGAAACCAGTCCCACATCGAAGGGTGAGGGCAGACCTCACGCCCGGCCACCTATATAAGGGCCTCAACTACCCTCATTAATAGGTAACTGATCTTTCCTACTGTCTATCATACGTGCTTAAGTTATCTAGTCATTCCAACTGTACTAACTTAGGCATCGGAGAGGAGAAGACCGGCTCGCCCGGTATTCCCCTTAGTAAACAGATTTACAGGAGATCACGCTTGGATTCATCTGTCTCTACCAGGCCTACGGGTTTGTGCAGAAACATTAACCTTTCATAAGGACACCTCTAGTGAATGACAAAAAAAATTTTATACTTTGAAACACATTACACGTTTTTCTTTCTTTCCAACTTGAATTCAAAATGGCTGGGAAAATATCCAACTTTCAGTAGTTCTTTATGCAGGGTTGGTTCACCAAATTTAATCCAGAAAAACATAGATATGCTTTCATATCATGAGCTGATGGTGTTGGGAAATAAGTTGTCGCCTCACATTCGTCGTTTAAATTCCAAGAGACCAATAATGATTGAAAAGTCGTCACATCATATAACTATGCGACGACTCTAAAAGTGGTCGCTCAGAAGAGAGCGACGACTTTTGACGCGTCAGCAGAGATATATAGCGACCACTTTAGACGCGTCGCTTGCATTTTGTTGCGATGAATTTTGACTCGTCTCTTCAAAGTCCATACGACGCATTTTGGGTTGTCGCCCCGTACTTGTGGCAACAAAGTTTGGCTCAAAAGTGGTCTCTTTATTTCATTTTGAATAGGCATTGAGCGACGCATTTTAGTGAATCTTCGTCGCCTCACTATAATCTAAACGACGAACAATGATCAATGTTCGTCGCTTCAATATTTGTTACAGAGACAGAATAACAGAATTCTGATACGGTTTCATTCACTTCTAAAACCTGCATTTCATTCAAATCACATATCCAACCTACATTTCATTCAAATCACATATCCAACATAACACAAACACTATAAATACATAATTTCATTCAAAACTATAATGTGTTCTAACAATGATGTACATATGTTCCAAGTACAAACTAATGAAGGCTCCTGTTTCTACACAAACCCGTAGGCCTAGTGGAAACTGATGAATCTAGATGTGATCTCCTCCTGCGAACCTGCTAACTAAGGGGAATACCGGGCGGGCCGGTCTTCTCCTCTCCGATGCCTAAGTTAGTACAGTTGGGATGAATAGATAACTTAAGCAAGAATGATAAGCAGTTGGAGAGATCAGTTACACTACAAGAAAATATGGCTTTGCCGACGAAAAAAAAAAAAACGGCCGACTATTTCCAAGAATGGCCGACGAAAATTTTTGTCGTCGCCAAAAAAAAAATTTCGTCGGCCATTCTCTGACGATTTTTTATTTCGTCGGTAAAAATGAAAAATCGTCGGGTATTCTACAAGAATGGCCGACGAATTTTTCCGTCGTCCCTAAAAAAAATGTTTCGTCGGCTATACTCCTATAATGGCCGACGAATTAAAGTTTTCGTCGGCTATATAAATTTTAGAAGAATGGCCGACGAAGTTGGCAATTTCGTCGGCTATAAGTCTTTATATTTTCAGATCTGGACAGAAGCTGCTCATTTGAAAAAAAAACGGGAGAAAGAGTGAAAAATCTGTGGGTATTGTTGAAATCCGTCCTCTCTTACATTGTGGAGCTATATATAGGTACGTATATGTGTATATATGTTGATTTTGAGTTTTAGTCGAGTTGATTTTGAGTTTTAGTGATTTTGATATAGTAAGTGATTTTTTGTTTTGTTGTTGTTTTAATGTTAGAATGTATGTATATATGTTGATTTTGAGTTGTAGTTGAGTTGATTTTCAGTTAGAGTATAATTATGTGTTTTAATTTAATAATATTATTTTAATTAGTGTTAAAATATATATAAATTAATATATTAATTAATGGTTGTTGATAGTGTAATGAACTTAAATAATGGTTGTTAATTAATGGTATATATATATGAGTTGATGTTGATAATAACATATATTGTAATATATATGTGTTAATTAATTTATTATTAATTAAAGTTATACATATATATTATTATCAGGCTATATATGGATCGAGATAAGAGTTGGATTTCGCTTCCAAGGCATGACCGACGATACACTACAGGAGTTGTGGATTTTATGCAGTTCGTCGAGGAAAATGCAAAGGGGAATTACCATTATTGCCCGTGCAAGAAATGTAAGTGTCGCAGTGATATGTGTCGATTTCCGATTAGGACAGTATGGGAGCACCTAAAGAGTAATGGGTTTTGGCCGAAGTACACACGTTGGATATATCACGGTGAGCCATCATTAGATGGATCGCATGATCATGGGCAGTATTTTGAGGCGGGGAGTAGTAGTACATCCAACGATCCAACAATGGGATTCGTCAACGACGTGTTTCCTTTTGAAAGCGGTGTACGTGGGGAACAATATATGCAGGACCCGGTGCAGCCATTCCCACAAGTTGTCAACACTGCTGCCTTTGACAAGTACAACAAACTGATTGCATTGCAACAGACCCCTGTCTCTTCAAGTTCTGAGAAGACAGTTCTTCAAAGTGTGATGGAGGTAATGAGGATTAAAGTCGAGACAAAAGGGAGCATCAGGCAAGTGGATGAATATCTACAGTACACTTCTTCGTTGTTGGAGGAGGGTCATCGTAATCCTACCAATCACCGTCAGGTCCGAAGTATCCTCAAAGATCTAGGGCTTTCCTACATTAAGATCCATGCATGCGCATTTGACTGCGTTCTCTTCTGGGGTGAAGATGCAGAAGGGAATGACCTTGCTAGCCTTGACGCATGTCCGATATGTCAGTCTGACCGATATAAGTTGACGGGAGCAGGCAATAGGAAACCTGTGAAAGTGCTTCGGTATTTTCCGTTGAGAGATAGGCTTGAGCGGTTGTACATGTCAGAAACCACCGCAAAAGCTATGAGGTGGCACGGTGAGCGGGACGCGGGAGACGCAGATATCATGACACACATCTCTGACGGAGCGGCTTGGAAGCATATAAACAATGAGTTTCCTTATTTTGCGTCAGATGTCAGAAACGTCAGGCTCGGGCTCTCAACCGACGGGATCAACCCTTTCGGCACCATGAGTCTTTCATACAGTATATGGTCGGTGGTTTTGGTACCTTACAACCTTCCTCCGTGGATGTGCATGAAGAAGGAATATAATATGTTGACGTTGTTGATTCCGGGGCCTGGTTACCCAGGAAAATGTCTCGATGTGTATATGAGACCATTGATTGAAGAGCTTAAGGTATTGTGGGACGTTGGTCATCCCACTTTTGACAAGTACAAGCAGGAGACGTTCCAGATGCATGCCATGGTTATTGGTACCATCAGTGATTTTCCTGCTTATGGGATGTTGTCAGGCAGCGTTGTTAGGGGATACAAGGCTTGTCCAGAGTGCCTCAGCGATTATGGGAGCACCCCTCATTGCAACAAGATATGCCGAATGGGTCATCGTGTGTTCCTTCCGGCGGATCACCACTGGCGTTACGAGTCCGCCGCATTTGATGGAACCGAAGAACACGGCCGTGCTCCCAGAAGATGGACAGGAAGAGAAATTTTAGCAAGACTTAATGAGTACGATTTTGGGCCCCTCAGCAATCATTCCGATATTGTAGTGGAAATACCTGAAAGGCCTGAGGAGTACAAATTCTGGACACATAGGAGCATATTGTGGGAACTCCCGTACTGGTGTGAGTTGCTGATCCGTCACTTCCTAGACGTTATGCACATAGAAAAAAATATTTCTGAAAGTGTGGTGGGCACAACGCTGAACTTGGAGGGGAAGACGAAAGACGATCCTAAGGCTCGCACTGATCTGCAAAACATGAATATCAGAAAACCACTATGGTTGAAACAAGGGAAGAGAAAAATGCCTCAAGCTCCTTACACCGTCAAGCCTTAGCATAAATCAGAAATTTTCCATTGGATAAGTCGGGCCAAGTATCCTTCAGGCTTTGCTGGAAATATAGCCAAGTGTGTCAATAGACAATTCAACAATCTGTACGGGTTGAAAAGTCATGACAATCATATCCTGCTACAACGTCTCTTCCCTGTTTTCATTCGACTGTTCCTTCCCCGTCACGTTGTGGAGCCGTTAGTAGCGTTGGCAAGATTTTTCCAGAAGGTATGCACACGGGAAGTGAGAAAATCTGACCTCCGGGAAATGCAACAAGACATCGTTCATATCATGTGTAAATTTGAGATGATATTTCCTCCAAATTTTTTCGACATCATGCCTCACCTCATGATCCATCTTCCTCGGCAGTTGTTGCTTACCGGTCCTGTGCACTTCACTTGGATGTATCCGATGGAAAGGTACGTATTTTACACCTTATGTTAATTTCCTCATCACTATATGTGATATAGTGTTAATGTATTATCATAACACTTTAAAAACTTGATTTATAGGCAACTTGGACAATACGGTGGTTTTGTCCAAAACAGATCCGCACCTGAAGGATGTATAGCTGAAGCATATATTGCGCACGAGTGCGTCACCTACATGAAGCTGTATTTCGGAGCGTTACAGGAAAGCATACAGGAAGATGTACCGTCACAGTTCAATCTTTCCATACTCTCCGACGATGTTGTACTCGGTGGAAACATGCCAGATTCCTACAAGTTGAAAGATTATGAGGTAGCCATTGCACATTGGTGGGTACTAATCAACTGTCCAGAAGTTCAGTTTTGGAAGGACATACATCTACGCTGTGAAGGAGTAGCAGGTGATCGCGATTACCACAACCAGAAATTCGCAGAGTATTTCGGCCGCTGGGTACGTACCTTTAACACTATTCTATACGTGTTCATATATTATTGTGTATATTTATTCATATTTATAGTTGATTCTGATGGTTGCAGATGGACCTTATTGCAAATGATAATCACCCAAATTGGTCGCACGAACTCAGACTTTTAGCGAGGAGGCCGGTCTATTCAAAAGTTTATGCGACGTGCAAGGTGAATGGTGTGTTATTTCGATGTGAAGACAGAGACCTCAGACTGAAAACACAAAATTCAGGGGTTATGGCACATGGTGGGGATGGTGGAGTTGACTATTACGGTGTTCTCCATTCAGTTGTGGAACTGCATTACGGGGAAGGCATGAAAGTGCACCTTTTCAAAGGTAGATGGTTTGACACACGGCCGCAGAGCATGAAAACCGATCAATACGGCGTAAGTTCTGTGAACACTAGTACATCATGGTATGAGGACGACCCGTTCGTTTTAGCCACATGGGTGAAACAAGTGTTTTATCTTGATGATCTCGCCAAGGGTGACCCGTGGAAAGTAGTCAACACTATCCACCATCGCAACATTTACCGGGCGTCTACACTTGGAGTGGTTGAAGAGAACGAGGAAGGGGGCACCGCGTATCAAGAGCCCAACTCAAACGGTATTCCTAACTCCTCTTTTATTCGCCTAGACACGCCGGTGCGAATTCGACGTGAAGAGCCACTGCTTGTTGATGTTGATCCAACTGAAGAAACTAACGAGGACTCTAGTGGTGAGGAAATACATAGATTACCCCTATCGAGCAATTCAGAAACCGAAGAAGACTCATCCGATGATTCCGATTACAATCCGACGGATTAAGTAATTTAAATGATGTAATCCTTTCATTTGCAATCAACTCATTTCTAATGAACGGGCGTGGGGATGAGCCTCCCAGCTAGGCTGGGTTCCAAACCCCTTAAAAAAAAATTTGAAATATGTTGACTGTTGGGTTTCTGTTTTTTTATGTTCAATTTTGGTTATATGTGAACAGGACATCGGAATAGGAGAGGTGTAAAACCACTGATTTTTTTGGTTTTTTTTTTCAGAGAATAGCCGACGAAAAATGCATTATTTCGTCGGCCATTACAATAATGGCCGACGAAAAATTAAATTTCGTCGGCCATAAGTTTTTTAAAAATAATTATTTTACGAACAATGGCCGACGAAAATTAAGTATTTCGTCGGCCATAAGTTTTTTAAAAATAATTATTTTACGAACAATGGCCGACGAAAATTAAGTATTTCGTCGGCCATAAGTTTTTTAAAAATAAATATTTTATTTTTTACCGAAAACGACAAAAGAATAGCCGACGAATACTAGGTTTTATTTCGTCGGCTATGATTAAAAAAAAAAACAAAAAATGAGCAGCTTCCATTTTCTATCACTGTCGACAAACCATTGCTTCATCCTTCAAATGCAAATGTGTCGTGAAATAAGATATGACCGAAATATTGAAATACGTCTACGGTTGAAAAATGAGCAGATTCCGACAAAATCTGTGTGCGGAATGTTGCGGTTAACTGTTTTTTACTTCCGTTTTCCTATGGGTAAACTGACGGTCGGTAAATCTTTTGAGGAAAATTTTTATACGATTAGTTGCGTCTCATCGATCTGAAACTATTCTCTGTTGAAGATCAGGCAAAAAAACGTCATTTAGACGGGCCAATTTCCGTTTTAAAGCGTTTAGAGGTTTGACTCACCCGGTTGACCGTCCCGATCGAGCCTTTAACGTTGTCAGATGTAGTTGGATTTTTTTTTCATACATGTATTTAATCTTAACGGTGATATCTGACGGTTGGAATAGATTTTCCAAACTTTTAGATTCAAAGTCGGAACATATGCACTAATGTTCCTTAACTTGTTTACTAAGTGTTTAAATGAATGTATAGTTTCAAATAGTTACTATACGTAGACTCTTCAAATGCAAATGTGTTGTGAAATAAGATATGACCGAAATATTGAAAAACGTCTACGGTTGAAAAATGAGCAGATTCCGACAAAATCTGTGTGCGGAATGTTGCGGTTAACTGTTTTTTACTCCCGTTTTCCTATGGGTAGCATGACGGTCGGTAAATATTTTGAGGAAAATTTTTATACGATTAGTCGCGTCTCATCGATTTGAAACTATTCTCTATTGAAGATAAGGCAAAAAAACGTCATTTAGACGGCCCAATTTTTGTTTTAATTTATAGGGTTTAGAGGTTTGACCTTGTAGTTTGACCAAACGTTTAGCCGACGAAATCAAATATTTCGTCGGGTAAACTCTTGCCATCCGCTTAGTGTCCGCCGTTGGATGGCTCAGATCGAACGGCTGTGATTTTCCAAAGTATAGCCGACGAAATATTTAATTTCGTCGGCTAAACTCTAGTGATCCGCGCCTTTTCATTGTTCGCCGTTTGATGGGGGAGATCGGACGGTTGCTGAGCGCCTAAACTATGGCCGACGAGTTGATAAATGTCGTCGGCTATACTTAAGTATAGCCGACGAATTAAAGTATTTCGTCGGCTATACTATCGGGTATAAGTTTGTTGCAGCCGAACCCTAGCCTCCATTTGCTGCATTTTTCCAATCTTCCTCTTCGACGTGCAATCCGGCCCTCCTCCCTCTATCTCCTCCACGTCGGCAGCCCCGGCCCGACCTCCTCCCTCTTCCGCCTCCAATCCGGCCGGCAGCCCCGGCACCTCCTCCCTCCTCCTCCATTTTTTTCCGGCCGCCGTCTCCCTCCTCCGTTTCCAGTGCCGACGAAAGGCCTGTCCCTCCTCCTCCCTCCTCCGGCCGGCCTCCTTCTCCTCTGCCCGAATCAAGCAATGTAAGGAATTTTTTTTTTTTTTTTCATTTATGTTAATTAATTGTTAATTTAGTTATAATTGTTAATTTATGTTAATTTATGTATTTATGTTAATTTAGGTATAATTTATGTATTTATGTTAATTTAGGTAAATTTTGGGTATTTATGTTAATTTATGTATAATTTAGGTATTTATGTTAATTTAGGTATAATTTTGGTATTTATGTTAATTTAGGTAAATTTTAGGTATTTATGTTAATTTATTTATAATTTAGGTATTTATGTTAATTTAGGTAAATTTTAGGTATTTATATTAATTTAGGTAAATTTTAGGTATTTATGTTAATTTATGTATAATTTAGGTATTTATGTTAATTTGGGTATAATTTAGGTATTTATGTTAATTTAGGTAAATTTTAGGTATTTATGTTAATTTAGATAAATTTTAGTTATTTATGTTAATTTAGGTAAATTTTAGGTATTTATGTTAATTTAGATAAATTTTAGGTATTTATGTTAATTTAGGTAATTGTTTCCAAATTTATTTTAATTATATAATTTATACGTATAAATTGATTTTTTAATTATATAAATTGATAACTTAATTGTATAATTTAGCTTAATTATATATATAGCTTAATTATATTTAATTAGAATTTGTTATTTAATATAATATAATTTAATATGTTAGTATATAAATTGTTATATTAAAATATGTTAGTATTATTGGTTATGATACTAATTAGAATTTTTTATTTAATATAATATAATTTAATATCAATTAATGTATTAATGCCTCGGGCTTTAGATGGCCGATGCATTAAGAAACCTATTCGGAGGCCGTCGTGGCCGCAGATCTAGAGGTTCTAGAAATTCCGGCGGTTCCGCAGACTCCGAGAGGACCGCTAGCCAGCCTGAGAGGACACTAGCCAGCCGCGGAGGAGTGTAGATTCATCCCAGCCGCAGAGGACTGTGGATGCAGACCAGCCGCGACGGAGTGTGAGTGCTCGGCACCAGACCCTTCTCCAGGCGGGGCGGCCGTCGAGCACTTCACTTCCGCATGCCGGTCCCGCTGTGGCTCCGAGGTTTAGTCGGCAGCTGTTTCACGAGGAGATAGCTGCCGACGTTCCTCAGGTTCGTATGCCTGAGGTTCATCGGGAGCCGATGTAGAGACTCAGTCTGGTGCTGACTCGACTGAGGTTCCTACTCTCCCAAACCAGCTTTTCCTCCCGTACAACATTCCGGCGATACCGGAGGTCGACTATCAGGGTGTGCCCTTATGGCCGGATATGCCTCAGTACATTAGTGCTGCGGAGGTATACCGGCAGCAGCCATTTGAGGACCCTGACCACCTTATTTCGACGAGGAGAAAAGGGAAGTCGACAGACGAGTCATCCACTTCAGGTAACATTTGATTTTATTAATTAAATGTTTTATTAAAATTAACGCACTAATATTTAATTTTATTAACCAATCGTCATTTTTGTGATAGGGACAGCCGCTAGCAGTTCACGGAGGAATACGAGAGGTGTCATCTGTTTTGACACGCTCAGGAAAACTGTTGAGCGCAGCGGCAGGATCTAGATCAACGAACCTCCTAATCAGGAGGTTCAGAGGAAGAAAAAACGCGACTACTCGGGTTGCGTGGGGTCAGTGATTAGGGACAGAGTCCCTATGTTGTGGACCCGGTGGGCTGATGTGCCCCAAGAGATCAAGAGGGAGGTGAACATTGCCGCGGCGGTGAGTAATTTAAAAAATTTAATTTATTTATCGTAATATTTAATAATTTTCGGTATTATTACAATTGTAAAACTAATAAAATATTATTTTTCAGACATTCTTCGAGATTGCCGAACACAGGCGGGATTGGGCGGACAACCAGCAGACCTTGAGGTACGTTTGTTTTTATGATATTATAATTATCTTATAATTATTAATATTTTATGATATTAATAATATTTCTAATGCACTTTTGTTTTTTTCGTAGGTTCAAAGAGTGGAAGAACGAGCTGCGTTCCCACTATAACGAGTACGACCACCTTGGTCGTATGGGCACTCCCAGGGAGTTCGTGTTCCGGGAGTACGAGTGGTGTTGGTTGAAGACAGTAGACTTTAACAACCCAGTTATGCAGGTAAATACTAAACTTCAGTAAAAATGTTTATTTTGTTAATATTTTAATTATTAGTTTAATTATTTTATAATTATTACATTAATATTTTCTGATGCATTTTTCTAATATTTTATTATTTGTTTGAAGGAACGGTCTCGGATAAACTCTGCGAACCGCCGCCGGAACAGAACCCCCCATCATGCTGGTTCACGGCCGTTTGCACAGTATCAGGAGGAGGCGCTCAGAGATCATCCTGATAGCAACCCGTACGTGGAGACGTTCAAGATCGCTTATCCACAAGCGACAGAACAGCTCGTAAGTCGTTCATTACAATTTTAAAATTTTAATTATTAATTTTACTTAATTATATATTTGTTATAATATTAATTTTTTTTTCCCGTCCACTTAGGAGAGGGTCAACCGGGCAGAAGAAGAGGTGCTCCAGCAAGTAGTTCGGGACACACAACCGAACATTTCAGAGGCAGATCTGGAAGAAGCCATGCGCCATGTCGACCGGTCCAGTGTCCAAACAGCAGCGAGGATCTTCGACGCAGCCTTCCCAAACCGGTCAAACAACTACTACTGCCGGGGTTTGGGAAGTGCTGGACTAGGGCTTCTGAAGACCACTAAGGGAGATCAGAAGAAGGGAGGCGGGGAGAGCCAGCATATGAGGGGGGGAAGTGCAGCGATTGGCCGCAGAATTGGCAACCTCGTCTCAGACAGTACAGGAGCTGCGCCGCAGCACACAGTAGTATCAGCAGGAGACGCACCGCAGATCACAGCAGTATCAGTTGGATGTGGCCGGTTGGCACGCCGAATGCGAAAGAATTCGGCAACACAACTACGACGGCCAACAAAACTGGTGCTATGAGCTGTTCGCGGTACAACAACAAGGCCTTCCACCCCCGCCCCCGTTTCAGCGGTCAGCGGAACCTCCAATGCCTCAACCTCCCGTGTTCGGTCAGCAGGATGACGAGCCTGATGGAGAGCAGGATGCTGGGGATGACCTGCTAGACTTTAGTAGTTTAGGTGATGATTATGGTTTAGGGTTTATGTATATTAGAACGAATTTAATAAAAATGGTATTTAGACGTGTTTCTTGTTGGTGCAAACGCATGGAATGTTTTTGTGATTTGCAGGTTGCTTGGAATGGTAATTTAGAAAATAATTTAATTTTTTTTTTCCCAAATGTAAGAAAAGCCGACGATTTTGGCATTATTTCGTCGGCTATAATAACTATAGCCGACGAATTTTACCAATTTTCGTCGGCTATACAACTTATAGCCGACGAAAATTACATTATTTCATCGGCTATAACTAATTAATGCCTATTAAATATTAATATATTTTTGAGGAAATAGCCGACGAAAATTATGTATTTCGTCAGCTATTGTTAACAACATATAGCCGACGAATTAATAAATGTTCGTCGGCTATATGTTGTTAAAAGTAGCCGACGAAATACATAATTTTCGTCGGCTATACTTCATGAATTTCGTCGGCCATACTTGAAAATACCCGACGAAGTTCGTCGGCAATTTGTCCCTGGTTTGGCCGACGAAAAATATTTTCGTCGGTAAAGTCGTCGGCCATACTCTACTATAGCCGACGAATTCTTTTTTTTCGTCGGCCATTAGTATAGCCGACGGGGTTGTTCTGACGACGTATAGCCGACGAAAATTTCGTCGGCAGATGGTATAGCCGACGAAATATAACCATAGCCGACGAAATTTTTTTCGTCGGCTATTCATCCGCATCTGGTAGTGTTACCTATTAAAGAGGGTAGTTGAGGCCCTTATATAGGTGGTCGAGCGTGAGGTCTGGTCTTACTCTTCGATGTGGGACTGATTTCCTTCTGTTCCTACACAAAAGGGCAGCTCTGGTGGCCAGTTCGGCAGGCTGGCAACCCCGGTCCCCGGGCCTCTAGTCACAAAGTAGACTGCTGGACCTCGGGTCCGGGTGCTGGTGATCCTGCTCCGGGCCTCAGTCCGGCCCCGGACGTACTGGCTGCGGGTCTGTGGGCCTATGTAGCCCCTCTGTGGCTACTGTCAACAAGTCCCCCAAGTTCCCGGTCAAGTGCAATCTTGAATGGGGACTTAATATGTCTCACTCCTGTCCCACAGACCCGCAGGATTACCAACCCAACGGTGCCCAGTCCCCCAAGTCCACATTGAAGATTGGGCGTGATCGGGCGTTCGGGCAGAGAAGGCGTAGTGATGTGAGTACTTATTAATGATGACGTGTGACAGTTATGAGTATGTTAGCAATACTAATGGTATTGTGCTCAAGTGTCGTCATGCCATGAGTATGGAATGGGGTGAAACCCGGACGAGTGCATGGAATGATAATGTGGCGTTGAAATCCGCCATGCAATAAATATGGAGCGGGGTGAAACCCGGACGAGTGCATGGGATGATGATGTGGCGTTGAAATCCGCCATGCAATAAATATGGAGCGGGGTGAAACCCGGATGAGTGCATGGGATGATGATGTGAGGACCCGACCAGTGGACTGCCATGTAGGAACGAGTCCCCCAAGTTCCCAAGGTAAAATTGCTGCCAACGGCGAGGCAGGCAGGGGAGTAACCCGGTGGTTCGGCACAGCTTGTGCTAGAATAAGCGTGGGGTAATGTGCAGGGTTTCTAGCCTGCGGGGAGACTTGTTCTGTGTTAGAGAAACAATCTGCCCGGTGGGGTGGCGTGGAGACAACAAGGCTCCCATGGATCCCCATATTTATCACAGTTCAGTGTGATGCAGAGTTTTTAGTCTGCTGGAAGAGTTTGCATGTGTTAGAGGTCAACTCTCCCGGGTTTATAAAGCCCATGTGTTTGAAGCCTTGAGTTGTTGCTGGCTTGTCCTTGCCCGCAGGGGCGAAGGAAAGTGGCAAAACCGTAACCGGTGGAATGCCTTGGAGCTGGTTGAATACTACGTAACCGGTGGGATGCCATGGAGCCGGTTGAATGCTACCTAACCGGTAGGGTGCCATGGATCTTGGGGAAGTGGGGGGGGCTTGACGCCTCGGTTCCCGCCCCTGTCTCCTTTAACTGCCGCTTGTAGGCGGGACAAGTGGCTGACATGCATTTAAGGAGGAAGCCCATCGGTCCAATCAGTTATGATGGCGTGGGAAGGTTATCGATGCTGGGACACGTGTCAGTAGGGAGCGATCTGAGATGGAGGGCCTGATAGGAGCACAATGTGCGACGATATTATATGCTTATGCCCTCATTTATGCTTTGTTTAACCCTTATTTATCTAAGATAGAGTCATAATATAGTTAGTGTCAATTTTGGTAGAGTTTTGGTGAAATGTGCTTAATTGTCCGAAAAATGACTAAGTATGAGAAATCTGGAAAATAGTGCAAAACATGTCTTTTTCGCGATTTTGTGACGAGTACAAATATGATCTATCCTTGTCCGAATTCTATGAAATTTGGTGTACTTAATATTCATATACTGAGGAATGTTGTATTAAAATTTCAGATCAATCGGAGTTCGGGAAGTCACCCAAAAGATGGCTGCAAAACCGCAGTCCGAGCATTTCAATCCAGGGACTTCCAGGATTTTCCTGGGACTGTGTCCCAACTTCGAAAAATCATTCCCGACGATTCACAAGGAGTTTGATCGAGATATTTTATGGGGAGATGGCCATATGTGTCTAGTTTACGTGAGACTTGGAATCGCATCAATCGGAGCTCCACAGATGGAGATATGTCGGAATCACTGCGACAAGGTCAAAGCTGCCGATTCCAGGAACCTACTGCCCCCTTTTTGTGTTTTCTGTTTTTGATGGACCTAATGGTGCACAAATGCATATGTGAAGATGGTTCAAGCTTAATGAAGGTTAGAGGAAGACACCTAGCCATGACATTGAAGAAAAACATGAAGAAACAAGTTCTCCTAGTCAAGCTAGGAGAAGCTGCCGATTCTGGCAGAATGTGTGTCATTGTGAGCTGCCCGCATTTGGGGCAATTTTCTATGGATCAAGGCCTATCAATTGAAGTCCAATGATCATACAAGAAGTCCATGAAGATGTGAAGCCCAAGCCTTGAAGAAAAATTCAGAAGTAGAAAACCTAATTGTACTATGAAAGGAAGGTTGCAAAACCTAATCCCATTAGGTTTTGTGAATCCCTTTTGCATCTAGGGTTGTGGCCGGCAGCCTCTCTTCCTATCCCCTATAAATACCAACTTTTCCTACAGAAAAAGTTGTCACATCTCAAGCCAAAACACAAAGCCAAAGCTCTACCAAATTCTCCCCAAAAATCCTACACAAACCCTAGCCGAAAATCACCACCACCCTCAACCAAGTTTCTGCCGAACTTGGAAAATACCTACTGCCGAGCCACTTTGTTGCCGTGCAGCAGTCCATCCGACCACCATACGCCACCGGATCCACACCAAGACGAAGCTCTCCAAGGTTTCTAAAGTGTGATCTACTCCCCTCTTTTCGGTTTAGCTTTTGTTTATGTAGTTATGAATTGTTTTGTCTATGAAACTCTTTTGTATTTTCGGTTTTGGATTGTATGTCTATGTATGATTCAAATTGGAGATTGGTTTTATGAATTGTATGTTGATGAATTGTTTGATTCGATGTTTAGACTTAGGTTTAAATTTCGGCTTCAATGAATTTGCATGCTAAATTTGTATTATAAAACTTGTAAGATGAATACACTTAGATAATTAGGACAGCGGTATTGATGCATGTTGAGGATTTAAATCGGTTAGTAATCTAAGGGTGTGACTTAAAAACCGACTCATTAGTGTTGTTTGGCAAACAAGTAAATCTAGATGTTAGGTTTCATCTAACCCGAGTAGAATGAATAAAGATGAAACGTATGTTGCTTTGATTCTATTGTGCTCACTTAGGGTATAACCTTAGCTAAAACTTGCATGTTAAATGAGAAGATTGACGACCTTGCTTGTTTACATGTTTTCGATTATAGACTTTTGTGCTTCAATGCTATTACTTGTATAAGGTAGCATAACTTTTAGGATCACCATGCGAATAGCTCGATCTTAAAACATAAGAAAAAGTCTCTCAACTAGGTAAAATCGGAAACGTTCTAGTTGTAGGTCGAAACTTGTTTAAGTCCAATGCATGCTAAATACTTGTTCCTTACCTTCTTTTGTGTGAATCTTATGTGTTAAATGAGTTGAGTGTGGAGTGCTTTGTGTGAAAGATGTCGACCAAAACTTGTAAATATTAGACTTAGAATTTATTTTCAGCAACTTTTATTTTCGTGATACCTAGTTTAGGGCAGCTTGCTGCCGTGCCTATTTCCCCATGTGTGTGACGTTTTGTACATAACTGTGTGAATATTTTGACTAACAATTTCATATCTCAGGTACCCTTAATCCCCGGCTTAGAACGATCCCTACTTATGTCTATACTACTAACGATTGTAGGGTTATTATTGCTTGATGCTCGCTTCGGCGACTCACCAATTTTTGGCGCCGTTGCCGGGGATTATAAAAGCTTGTTTTATGTTATTGTTGTGTATATATGTTTGCTGGAAATTTTTGTGGTATAATTGTAAAGTTTGTAATTTTTATTTTATTTTGGGATTTTGTAAAGTAGAAATATGCTTCGGCATGTAGAGTCTAATTTTGAAAGTTGCATGATATATATTGATGTATGTTGGTAATCACTTAGTTTAATTTCTAGAAAGTTGATAGTGTTGTGTATGTTTGAGTTTATTGTAGTTTCTAAAGTGTAACATGTAGGTGAAGCCTCTTTTGTTGATCATAACCAAAACCCTTCATGTGAATGGTGCTATGTCGGAGGCCGTTTCTATGTAGATTGGGAAACGCGGGATACTTCCCCCCCACGCATATAAGCGTTTCTTCGGTAATAGTATTACTTCTATGAGGTTGAGGGCGGTTTTAATCAACACTTGAGACCGCTAGGGATCCGTGTTTGTTTTACAAAGTATGGGGAAGTTATTATCATAGATATGGTTCTCAGGTTTGTTTAACTGGATCTCAAGGCCCATAGACTGATGTTCATTCTCGGTGAGTGAGTCGATAGGGGGTTCGCCCTCCATGGTGTCCAACAACGAGTCCTGCCTGGTTCCTGTAGGGGGTTCGCCCTCCGTGATTGTAATGACCTTTGAAACGTAAAATCCGCACGACCTAGTCGACAGCTTGTGCCGAAGCATCACCTCACTTTAGACGCTAGAACATAACTTGACATATGTGGCCTATTTTCTTCGAAGATAAAACATGTTGTGTGGTTCAAACTCTTGAGGTATATCGGGTTAAGCATGATACTACCGGGGGCTGTATCAGTCCATTGCACCGTTATCTCCTCTGCTCCACGTACTTCGAGAGTTAGAACAAATTTTAAAAGAAATTAAACCTAGCGATTACATGATCATGGACGTTTTGAATTTTGCTCTCTTATTGCCGAACCATGCTTGTGCTTTGCCGTGTGTGTTGTATGCTTTGCCGAATGTGATTTTGTGTATCATTGTTTGAAAATTGTTTGTATTTGCTAATGCCATGGCTTGTATAGCTTTGTATATTCTTGCATTTATCTTTGTGTTTTGTTCGTTTTGATGTGTCTTGTGCGTGTGCAGATTGAATTGAAAAGAAAAAAAAGTGCAGGAAATACCACCTTCTGCCCAAAACAGAAATCGGGCAGTGCAATCCGTCGACTTTGGATGGCTGCCGTTTTCAGCTCACAAAACTTGGGAAAGTGAGCCATACACCGTTGGAAAGGTCTCTGAGTCTACTTTCTGTAGGATTTTACAGAAGTTGATTTGGAGTCTCGGGCCGTTCCCAGTTTCAATTTGAGTGCAGCAAGGTCAATCTGGCGAAACAGAACACTGGGCAGATCAATAGGTCCGATTAAAGACCAAACAAAGAGTACTTCTGCTGGTCCGATTGAGGCAAATTTTATACCGGTGGAAAGCTCTGTGTGTCCACTACAACATTTATTTACAACACTTTTGCATTAGGATAGTGGAACACACCCAAATTCGAGCCTTAAGAGGAAGCGTTCCATCTGCCAAAGCTTCTGCCGAGCTGCCTGCAGCCTGACGCCTTGCTTGCTGCCGCGCAGCCCTGCCGATATTCCTCCGTGCGCATGCTTGCTCTTTCCCCCAGCAATGCAACCTTGCACCTTGTTGCCAATGCCGCACCAACTTCCTGCCTTGCTGCCGAGAGAAAGATGCCCCTACCGCAGCCTGCCGGTGCTGCTGCCCCTGCAGCCAGCCCTGCTGCCTGCCGATACCACCTGCCGAGAGGCATGACAAGCAGCCAGCCTGCAGCGTGCCAAGAACCAACATGCCGAACAGGAGCATGCAAGCATCCTGCCAAGCAGCACGCAGCCTGCACCGGCCGAGTAGGGCTGCCCCTGCCAGGAAGCTGCCGATACACCAGAAAACTTGCCGAGAAGTATTCCTATGAAATTTCTAGCTTGTCTAGCTGTGTCCTGGGTTTGCAATGAAGCTTCCAAAGTCCAAAAAGGCTGCAGGCATGTAGGGAATCAAAAGAAGAAAACCTAGTCCGAGGAGAGAAAGGAAAACCTAAACCTTTGAAGATTGGGAAAACCTGCCAAGAGGGCAGCCTTTGCCAAAGCTGCAGCCTTATGTCCTGCCCTTCCGAAAGTCACTGCCGAGAAGCAGTTTTCTGCCGAGAGAGTGAGTTGCTGCCCTTCTTTGCCGATAGCAACACTTTTGGCCACAATAAACACGTACAAAACACATGGTGAAAAGTCTAGGCTATGGACTTTAAACACAAAGCGCTACTTGGGAGGCAACCCAAGTCGATCAAAGAAAAATGAAGGAGCCATCACCGAGAGTTTGAAATTTCTTAACCCTTCTCTTTTTCTTTGATTTGTGATGATATGTTGGTATATGTTAGACTATTGCATGCTTAGGAAATTCGTTGATATAGATTTGTGCTTACATTGAGGACAATGTAATTTTCTAAGTGTGGGGTGAGATAACGTATTCCGTTTATGTTTTCGTGTGCTTAATTTAGAAGTAGAAAATCCAGAAAATTATAATGCAAAAATAGAGTGTTTTAATTTGTTTGTTTCGAGTCTTAGGATGCCCCTAATATGTCAATGATGTTTTTCTCCTCTTTGCATACATAGATGATGGTTGTGCATACTATTAAAATTGTGAGTTTCATGGATTATGTGCATTGGTAGGAGCATGTAGGACTTGTTGATTAACGAAGCATGCATGTTTTAGCTAGTCTGTTTCCATAATAACCTATGTGAGCTTTAGAGCCAATTTGCTTTCTTCTTGAGCGATAAAAAGATAAAATTCGATAGATTCGTAGGAAGCATTAAACCTCATAATTCTTTGATTATTCGATGACTATGTGCCATAGCTTTTTAATGAACTCTAGTATGCTAGAACTTACTCTTGTTGATTTTCGAAACGTTTATATCATAAAATACCTTGATTTTGAATGTGATTGAATAAAGATCATTTAGGTTTACCACCAAAGCCAAATAAAGCATGAGCCCTATTGGAGCCCGTCGTGGGACACCTTAGTTAACCCCTTTGAGCCTACGATTAGCCTTTTCTTTCATCACCCTTAAACACTTTCCATGAACTTAGTATAGTGATGTCTTGACCATTGTGTGTCGGCAAAGCTTGATTTTTGAAGGAGTTTTTGCGGGAAGTGATGAAGAAGATCAAGTGTGGGGTAGACTTAGCTAGAAAATTATGTGAAAATTGTAATTGTGCCGTGCCTATGAGAAAAAAAAAGAAGAAAAATTGAAATCGGACAAAAAGAAAAGAAAAGAAAAGAGAAAAAATCAAGTCCGAAAGAAAAGAAAAGAAAGAGGCACGGTTTCAAAAGAAAATTTGGCTAAGTCTAATTGTTGTGAATTTGGAGTTTTTGTTTGCATGTGAAGGTCTACTATTGTTATATTTTGACCTTTGTTCGTATTCACTATGTTGTGGGGAAGTAAAGAATGAAGGAAGGGTCCAACAAGATGAAATTTGACCCTTTCAGCGAGAAGTCATAAGGAGATCGAGCTTTGCTAAAGGCCTTAGTGACGTTTTGAGCCTCCTTATCCAAATAGCGAATACCTCTTAGCCTAGCCCCATTACAACCTTATTATTGATCTTTTTCATGATTCTTAAGATGGTTAAATTTGATTGTGGAGACTATCTCAAGAGTAAGCATATGGTTTTGGTTCATTGGTGCATATAGTTATCATATGAGGGTTTTCCATCAAAATTTCACAAAGTGCTTTCATTTCTTTGATATATGCAAGTCACTCTTTGTAATTCATGATCTTTCGCTTGCATATACTTATGTGTGAATAACCATGCTTCGAGAGAAAAGAAGAGAGTATGCCTATGGTGGGAGCCGAAGCTCGCATACAATAATAACCCTACAAAAATATCGTTAATAGCATGAGTAAGTAGGGATCGTTCTAGGCCGGGGATTAAGGGTACCTGAGATATGAAATTGTTAGACATAAAACATATATACATATACACAAAAACGTCACAATAGGGGGATATGTTTGGATCGGCAGCCATGCTGCCCTAACACTAGACTCGGCAATGATAAAAGAAAAACAGAAAATAAAATCCTAGACTACTATATACAAGTGATCATCATCTCTCACACAAAACAGTTCACATAAAAGACTCTTTAACAAGGCAAATTGCATGCAAGAAAGTAAGAGACAAGTATTTAACATGTTCAAGACCAAAATTAGTTTCGACACAACTAGAGCCTCCAACGGTTTTTCCAATTGTTAGACTTCTTAAATTCTTAGAAACTACTCCAACGTATGACTTCTAAGGTGATGTTAATCCGGTTTTACACGTTTCAACATTTAAGCATATGAGTCTTAATCGAAGACAAGCAAACAAGTAAGGTTGTCATTCTTCTTATTTAACTTGCAAGTTCTAAGGTTTATTAGACCTAGGTGAGCAACACAAAACAAACTACTCCAACGTATGACTTATCCGTGTTACTCTATCACATGAAACCTAGCACTTAGAATTACATGCTAATCATAACTAGTGTGTCGGTTTATTTGCCCTAACCTTAGTTCTAACCAATTTCAAGTTTAAACATGCAAAATACCACTGCCCTAATTATCGATGCATACAAATCACACAAGTTAAAATTCAGAAAAACAATGCATAACATACAATATTCGGTTCATACAAAGTTTCAAGAAAAACCAAGAATCGAAACAAGTTCATACAAAACAACCAAACATAAATAAATACAAAAGCCATAGGGGAATGGATCACACTTTAAAGAACCTTGAAGACTCCTAAATGTGACTAGATGAATCGGCTGCTGCTCCTTAGTGCTTGGCAAGAACAAAATTCGGCAGGAAACCAAGGTGGTGAGGTTCGGCAATATGGTGGTGGTGGTGAATGGTTCGGCTAGGGTATTTAGATGTTGGTGTTTTGGAAGACTTGGTAGAGCTTTTAGGTTAGTGTAATATGCTTGAGATGAGATAGATTTTTTTGTAGAACAAATGGGGGTATTTATAGAGAATAGGTGTTGCTGGCAGCCCTCTTGCAAAGAGGAGTTCAGAAAACCTAGTACAATAAGGTTTTGCAACCTTCCTTTCTTAGTCCAATTAGGTTTTCTATTCTGAATTTTTCTTCAAGGCTTGGGCTTCACATCTTCATGGACTTCTTATATGGTCTTGGACTTCAATTGATAAGTCTTGGTCCATCGAAAAATGCCCCAAATGCCGGCAGCACACAAAGGCACACAATCTGCCAGAATCGGCAGCTTCTCCTAGTGTGACTAGGAGAACTTGTTTCTTCATGATTTTCTTCAATGCCATGGCCTAGTGTCTTCCTCTTCCCTTCATAAAGCTTGGACCATCTTCACATATGCATTTGTACACCATTTGGTCCATCAAAAACAGAAAACACAAAAAGGGGGCAGTAGGTTCCTGGAATCGGCAGCTTTGACCTTGTCGCAGTAATTCCGGCATATCTCCCTCTGTGGAGCTCCGATTGATGCGATTCCAAGTCTCACGTAAACTAGACACATAGGGCCATCTCCCCATAAAATATCTCGGCCAAATTCCATGCAAGTTGTCGGGAATGATTTTTCGAAGTTGGGACACAGTCCCAGGAAAATCCTGGAAGTCCCTGGATTGAAATGCTCGGACTGCGGTTTTGCAGCCATCTTTTGGGTGACTTCCCGAACTCCGATTGATCTGAAATTTTAACACATCATTTCACAACATATGAATATTAAGCACATAAAATTTCATAGAATTTGGAAAAGGATAGATCACAGTTTCATTCATCTCAAAATCACGAAAAAGACATATTTTGCATTATTTTCCAGATTTCTCAAACTTAGTCATTTTTCGGATTCTAAAGCATATTTGATTAAAACTCTACCGAATCAACACTAAACTATATTATGACTCAATATTAGACAAATAAGGGTTAAACGAAGCATAAACGAGGGCATAAGCATATAATATCGTCGCACATTGTGCTCCTATCAACTACCCCACACTTATCCTTTGCTAGTCCCTTAGCAAACTAAATAAAACTAAGACTCTAAACAAACTATTGCCCCTAACAATTTGTCTCAGGCTCGTATGTACACATAGCTTTCAAGTTAAATGCATGAGAATGCTAAGCACGAAAATTCCAAGTTTCATGAACATGTGACATCAATCTGAACATATAAGAGCAAAAGTAAGCATGTAGACATGTTAAGCTAATTCAATCCTCCTCACTAGGCATACTCTCTTCTTTTCTCTCGAAGCATGGTATTCACTCATAAGTATATGCAAGCGAAAGATAATGAATTACAAAGAGTAACTTGCATATGTCAAGAAAAGAAAGCACTTTGTGAATTTTGATGGAAAAACCTCATATGATAACTATGTGCACCAATGAACCAAAACCATATGCTTACTCTTGAGATAATCTCCACAATCAAATTTAACCATCTTAAGAATCATGAAAAAGATCAATAAAAGGGTTGTAATGGGGCTAGGCTAAGAGGTATTCGATATTTGGACAAGGAGGTTCAAAACGTCACCATGCGCATTAGCAAAGCTCGAATCTCCTTATGTCTTCTCGCCGAAAGGGTCAAATTTCATCTTGTTGGACCCATGCTTCAATCTTTTCTTCCCATACGACATTACAACAATAATCTAGACTATAGCCATACACAAAATTTTCCTTTTCCATTGCCTATGCCGTACCCTTTTTCATATTTTTCTTTCTTTTTCTCGGCATTTTTCTCTCTTTTGATCCGAGCACAATTTTTTCTTTTCAATTTTTCTAAGGCACGGCATGCATATATTTTACATACAAATTCATGGCTAAGTCTACCCCACACTTGTTCTTCTTCATCACACACGCAAAAACGCCTTCAAAATTTCAAGCTTTGCCGGAACACACAGTAAAGGCATCACTATACTAAGTTCATGGAAAGTGTTTAAGGGTGATGAAAGAAAAGGCTCAATATCGGCTCAAAGGGGTTTACTAAGGTGTCCCACGACGGGCTCCAATAGGGCACATGCTTTATTTGGCTTTGGTGGTAAACCTAAATGATCTTTATTCAATCACATTCAAAATCAAGGTATTTTATGATTAAAAACGTTTCGAAAATCAACAAGAGTAAGTTCTAGCATACTAGAGTTCATTAAAAAGCTATGGCACATAGTCATCGAATAGTCAAAGAATTACGAGGTTTCATGCTTCTTATGAATCTATCGAATTTTATCTTTTTATAGCTCAAGAAGAAAGCAATTTGGCACTAAAGCTCACATAGGTTATTTAGGACATAAACTAGCTAAAACATGCATGCTTTGTAATCAACAAGTCCTACATGCTCCTACCAATGCACATAATCCATGAAACTCATAATTTTATAAGTATGCACAACCATCATCTATGTATGCAAAGAGGAGAAAAACATCATTGACATATTAGGGGCATCCTAAGACTCGAAACAAACAAATTTAAACACTCTATTTTTGTGGAACAATTTTCTGAAATTTTCTTTTCTAAACTAAGCATACAAAAACAAAAACAAAAACGGAATACGTTATCCCACCCCACACTTAGAAAATTACATTGTCCTCAATGTAAGCACAAAACAATATCAACGAATTTCCTAAGCATGCAATCGACTAACATATTCCAACATATCATCACAAATCAAAGAAAAAGAGAAGGGTTAAGAAATTTCAAACTCTCGGTGATGGCTCCTTCACGTTTCTTTGATCGACATGGGTTGCCTCCCAAGTAGCGCTTTGTGTTTATAGTCCATAGCCTAGACTTTTCACCGTGTATCATGTGTTCATCGTGTTCCAAAACAGCTCAAATCGGCAAGAAGAAGTTCGAGAAGAAGATCGTTGCATGTGGTATCCTGTTCGGTTCTGTTTGCCGTATCCGGCTTGACTGGCGTATCGGGTTCTTCTGCCGGCGTATCTGGCGTGTCCGGCTTGTGTCCGGTCTTGTGTGGCTGTGTGTCACCCCTGCCAGCAATGGCAGGTCCGGCAGGGGGTGGTGGTACGGCAGAAAACAGGGGCAGCAGCCCAACAGAATGATGGGTGTCCGGCAGGGTGGTATCGGACACGTCTTGTGTGTCCGTGTCTGGCCTCATGGTGATGCTGCCGGCAATTGCAGGTCCGGCAGCCACTTGGTGTGGTGGTGGCATGGCTGCATCATGTGATTGTGAAGGCAGCTCGGCTTGTGGTGCGTCACTAAGAATGATCGCGTCCTCCAATGCATCAAAAGGTGCATGATAGTGCTTGAGGCGATGGCCGTTAACCTTGAAAGTTTTGTGGGTTTGCAAATCGCGAATTTCCACGGCTCCATGAGGGAACACACTTGTGATGACAAAGGGACCAATCCAACGAGAGCGCAACTTTCCCGGAAAGAGTTGAAGCCGTGTATTAAACAATAGAACTTTTTGCCCAACTTCAAACTTTTTCCCCCGAATTATCTTGTCATGGTATGCTCTTGTCTTCTCCTTATAGATCCAAGTGGCCTCATATGCTTCATTACGTATTTCTTCAAGTTCATTGAGTTGAAGCTTCCTATGAAGGCCGGCCTCATTGATATCCATGTTGAACTTTTTAATGGCCCACCATGCTTTGTGTTCTAACTCAACCGGTAAGTGACATGCTTTGCCATAAATTAACCGAAAAGGAGACATACCTATCGGTGTCTTGTACGCAGTCCTATAAGCCCACAAAGCATCATCGAGACGATCACTCCAATCCTTCCTTGAAGGTCCAACCGATTTCTCCAATATGTTCTTGATCTCTCGATTACTCACCTCGGCCATTCCACTTGTTTGGGGGTGATATGGTGTAGAAACTTTATGTGTGACTCCATACTTCCTCAATAAGGCTTCAATAGTGCGGTTACAAAAATGGGATCCTCCATCGCTAATCAAAACCCTTGGAACTCCAAAACGTGAAAAGATGTTGGTCTTGAGAAACTTGGCTACCACCTTGGCATCGTTGGTGCGTGTAGCCTTGGCTTCGATCCACTTTGACACATAATCAACCGCAAGCAATATGTAGAGAAAACCCTTACTTGAAGAAAACGGTCCCATGAAGTCAATCCCCCAAACATCAAAAATTTCCACCACAAGGATAGGCGTGAGCGGCATTTGATCACGCCCACTAATCTTCCCCATACGTTGGCATCTATCACAAGCTTTGCAAAACATGAATGCATCCTTAAAAATCGTAGGCCAAAAGAAACCACAAGTGAGTACCTTCAATGCCGTCTTCTTAGGTCCAAAATGCCCACCACAAGCTTCACTATGACAAAAAGCAAGGATGGAACGATGCTCATTCTCCGGCACACATCTTCTAAGCACTTGATCACCACATTGCTTCCATAAGTACGGATCATCCCACAAGAAGTGTCGAGCTTGCTTCCTTATTCTTTGTTGATGGTGGTTCGGCAACTCCTTAGGAAATCGGCGTGTAGCTAGAAAATTTGCAATGTCGGCATACCAAGGCTCATGTACTTCAAGTCGAAAAAGTTGCTCATCCGGAAAGGTATCACATAAGGGCAACCGATCCTTTTCTTGAACAAGCCTACTCAAATGATCGGCCACAACATTTTCTACTCCTTTCTTGTCCTTAATCTCAATATCGAACTCTTGAAGCAAAAGAATCCATCGGATAAGCCTCGGCTTAGCATCCTTCTTCGTCATAAGATATCTCAAAGCGGCATGATCACTATAAACAATAACTTTGGAATTCAAGAGATATGATCGAAATTTTTCCAAAGCAAAGATTACCGCTAAGAGTTCCTTCTCCGTTGTTGTGTAATTGAGTTGTGCATCGTTGAGAGTCCTTGAAGCATAGTAAATGGCGCATGGCTTCTTATCAATTCGTTGTCCAAGTACCGCTCCAAGTGCATAATCACTAGCATCACACATCAACTCAAACGGCTCGTCCCAATTAGGGGAAACAAGAATCGGTGCCGAGCACAACATGGTCTTCAATCGGCAAAAGGCATCCTCACACGCCTTTGTCCACTCAAACGTCACCTCCTTTTGTAACAAGTTGCTCAATGGCTTGGCAATTGAAGAGAAGTCCTTGATGAATCGTCGATAGAACCCCGCATGGCCAAGAAAGCTTCGCACGTCCCTTACATTTCTAGGGCTCGGCAAGTGTTGTATAAGTTCAACCTTTGCTTTGTCAACTTCAAGTCCTCTTGCCGAAATAATATGGCCAAGCACAATGCCTTGCGTGACCATGAAGTGACACTTCTCCCAATTGAGCACAAGATTTGTCTCTACACACCTCTCAAGTATCTTCTCCAAGTTCCCCAAACATGCATCGAAGGTGCCTCCATACACACTAAAATCATCCATGAACACTTCGATAATGTCTTCAATAAAATCCGAGAAGATAGCATACATACATCTTTGAAAAGTGCCGGGTGCGTTGCAAAATCCGAATGGCATCCTCCGATACGCAAATGTGCCAAATGGACAAGTAAAAGTGGTCTTCTCTTGATCGTCCGGGTGTATCATGATTTGATTGTAGCCACTATATCCATCAAGAAAGCAATAGTAAGAATGACCGGCTAACCTCTCTAGCATTTGATCCATAAACGGCAAAGGCATGTGATCCTTCCTCGTTGTAGCATTGAGCTTCCTATAGTCGATGCACATCCGATGACCGGTTACAAGTCTTTGTGGCACAAGCTCATTCTTCTCATTCTTGACAACCGTTACACCACTCTTCTTTGGCACTACTTGCACGGGAGATATCCACTTACTATCCGAAATTGGGTAGATCACCCCACAATCAAGCAACTTGATAATCTCTTCTTTCACAACCTTCATCATGGGAGGGTGAAGTCGACGTTGAGCTTCTTTTGTCGGCTTAGCTCCTTCTTCTAACAAAATACGATGAACACAAGTAGTAGGGCTTATTCCCTTGATATCCGCTAAGGTCCAACCTATGGCGGTCTTGTACTTCTTAAGCACACAAATCAAATCCTCCTCTTGCTTCTTACTAAGCATTGAAGACACAATAACCGGTAGTGTGTCTCCTTCTCCAAGATAAGCATATTTCAAATGACTAGGGAGTTCTTTTAGTTCTAACTTTGGGGCCTCTTCCACACTTGGTCGAAATTTTGTTGTGGCGCTTGGAATTGACAAGAACGAGTTCCTCGGATACAATGTTGTGGCCTCAAGCTCGGCAACCACCTCTCTAAGGCTCGGCAACATAATGAATGACTCGGCATAAAGGGTTGCCGAGTCACTTTCTTGCTCGTCATGATTGCATGGCTCGGCCTCCTCTTGCACGGCATGGCTTGGCTTGGTTCTCTTCATAACTCGTTCTCCCCTCTTGTCAAATCCGACCCCTTGCTCAATCGCTAATTGCTATGCGTCGAGCGAGGTCGACATAACTTGCTCGACCTCCTCCAAAACATCAATGGCACAACCCTCCTTCAAATCAACATTGGGAAATCTCATGGCGTCAAACACATTGAACTTTATCATCTCACCATCAAATTCCATAGTTAGGTTGCCCTCGGCCACGTCAATCTTAGTGCGCGCGGTCCTCATAAATGGTCGCCCTAAAAGCAATTGAGTGTTGTTGACCGGCGAATCCTCCATCTCAACCACATAAAAATCGGCGGGGAATATCAATTGGTTGACTTGCACCAACACATCCTCTACATAACCTTCCGGATATTTGCTTGAGCGATCCGCAAGTTGAATGATGACATTATCCTTCTTGAGAGGCCCTATACTCAACGTTTGATACACATTGAGTGGCATGACATTAATCGATGCTCCCAAATCCAACATTACATCATCAAACCGTGTATTGCCTATGACACAAGGCACATTGAAGCTCCCCGGATCCTTCATCTTTGGTGGCAACTTCCTTTGAATAACGGCCGACACCGTCTCGCTCATTGTTACCACACGAGTCTCTCTAGTATGCCTTCTTGCCGTACAAAGCTCCTTTAAAAACTTAGCATACTTTGGCACTTGCTTGATGCACTCCAACAAAGGGATGTTGACTTGCACTTTCCGGAAAATCTCCAATACCTCCTCATCGGATTTGTCTTTCTTCGTTCTAGCAAAGCGTGAAGGGAATGGGGCACTAGATGATGGGTCCCCTCCTTTGGCATTGTTGCCGGCCACACTATCCTGCTCTTCAGAATGGCCCTTGCCGGTTGCTCGGTTCTCCTTCTCGGCAATGACATTGCCGGTATCATCATGATGCTCGGCATCAAGGTTCTCCTCGGCATCCTCTCTATTATGGCTGCCGGCAATGACAGGTCCGGCAGCCATCTCATCCTCATTAACACCTTTGAAAGTTACTCGCTTCTTCTTTGGACTTGTTGGAGGAACCAACTTCCTTCCGCTTCGAGTTTGAATCACTTTGGCTTGCTCGTTCCTCGGATTTGGAATAGTATTGCTTGGCAACTTCCCTTGCTCATTAAATCTTCCCATAAAATCCACAACTTGCCCCATTTGAGTCTTGAGCTCACCAATGTCCTTTTGATGATTTTGTTGCCCCGCGAGTAATGCTTGAGTAGCACTTGACAAAGATTGAAGCAATGCATCATAATTAGGGTTGCTCGGTGCGGCATGGCCTTGGCCTTGGCTCGGCCCTGTTTGTGGCTGGTTCGGCAGTGCTCCATAGGATCCTTGGTTCGGCATATAAGGTTGCCGAGGCACAAAGGTGGGCCTCGGTGCAAATGGCGCTCCTCCCTCTCTCGGTTGCATAGGTGCCCTAAGCACGTTATCATTATTCGCCCATCGAAAGTTCGGATGATCATTGAACCTTGGATTGAAATTGCCAAATCGTTGGCCTCCTTGAAAACCAATGGCATTGCACTCCTCTACTCCCTCGCTAACTCCAAATTGAGGGCATTGTTCGGTCTCATGGCCCTCGGTGCAAATTCCACATACACTAGCACGCTTCTTCATCAAATTACTCACCAAGTCGGTAAGCTTGTCCACTTTCTCCTCTAGCTTTGAGCTTGAAGACGTCTCCTGCACTTTCTCACTCCTTTGCACATTCCCTCGTGCCATGCCAAATTGTTGGTTGTTCAAGGCACGAACTTCCAACAAACTTCTTGCCGCTCCGGCGTTCAACTCCAAAAAACTACCTCCCGCGGCCGAGTCAAGAAACTCTCTCTCCATGACGCGCAATCCCTCATAAAAATATTGCAACAAGAGCCCATCGCTAATGCCATGCGATGGACACAAAGAAACTAGGGACTTGAACCTCTTGTAGTAGTCGAAGAAAGTCTCATCTCCGGCTTGCTTCACACTTGTAATTTGCTTCCTCAAGTCAGTGATACGTGAAGCAGGAAAGTACTTGAGCAAAAACTCATCCATCATAGTACTCCACGAAACAATGCGACCACTAGGCACCTCAAACAACCACTCCTTTGCTTGATCTTCTAGTGAGAACGGAAATGCCTTCATTTTGAAGTGTTGCAAATCGGTCCCTCTTGGACACATAGACTCCGTGGTGAAGTTAAACCACTGCAGATGCTTGTTAGGGTCCTCACTCGGCATCCCATAAAACGACTTCAGCTTGTGGAGGAATCCACTCCTCAATTCAATCTCTCCAGTCTTGTCAGCTTCCAAGGGAGGATAAGTGATATTAGAAGGAGCAACTCCTGCTCCAGCAACATGACCATTCTGTGACCTGATTGATGCCATGATTTCTTCTTCTTCTTCTAATTCGGCAAAGGCCTCAAATTCTGGATTCTGAAGATCACACGACGACGAAACAAACGATGGTGAGCTCGGCACTGATGATGAAATGGACGGCACACTAGGTGATGATGGCAAGGATGATGACACTGATGAACTGGTTGGTGACGATGGAGGTAATGGCACAAAACGAGCAATAGCGAGTTCTTGGTCTAAACGTTGCAAACGGCCTTGAAGATCTCTTGCCCAAATACTAGATTCGGACATGCATTATTTCTGAAATTTGCAACATTTTAAACAAGTTAGAACCTTATAAAGAAATAGAAAGCAAGAATATACATCATTACAAGCCACGGCATTGGCGATTACACAACATATTTCAAACCATAACACATATATACATTCGGCACAACACAAAGCAGCATTCGGCAAAGCATACATATATTCGGCAACAAGAGGGCAACAATCGGAAAGTTCATGAGCATGTAATCGCTAAGTCTAATTTCTTTTTAAATTTGTTCTAACTCTCGAAGTACGTGGAGCAGAGGAGATAACGGTGCAATGGACTGATACAGCCCCCGGTAGTATCATGCTTAATCCGATATACCTCAAGAGTTTGAACCACACAACATGTTTTATCTTCGAAGAAAATAGGCCACATATGTCAAGTTATGTTCTAGCGTCTAAAGTGAGGTGATGCTTCGGCACAAGCTGTCGACTAGGTCGTGCGGATTTTACGTTTCAAAGGTCATTACAATCACGGAGGGCGAACCCCCTACAGGAACCAGGCAGGACTCGTTGTTGGACACCACGGAGGGCGAACCCCCTATCGACTCACTCACCGAGAATGAACATCAGTCTATGGGCCTTGAGATCCAGTTAAACAAACCTGAGAACCATATCTATGATAATAACTTCCCCATACTTTGTAAAACAAACACGGATCCCTAGCAGTCTCAAGTGTTGATTAAAACCGCCCTCAACCTCATAAAAATAATACCAAGTTAGCGTCGTTATGCGTGGGGGGCCAACGATGGACTAATTCCAACATTGCAGGGCCCGTTTCCCAATCTACACAAAAACATACCTAACATGGCATCACTCGTATGAAGGGTTATGGTTATGATCAACAAAAGAGGCTTCACCTACATGTTACACTTTAGAAACTACAATAAACTCAAACATACACAACACTATCAACTTCCTAGAAATTAAACTAAGTGATTACCAACATACATCAATATACATCATGCAACTTTCAAAATTTAAACTCTACATGCCGAAGCATATTTCTACTTTACATAATCCCAAAATAAACTTAAAATTTACAACTTTACAACTTCACAACAAAAATTTCCAGCAACATTATATACACAACAATAACATAAAACAAGCTTTTATAATCCCCGGCAACGGCGCCAAAAATTGGTGGGAGCCGAAGCTCGCATACAATAATAACCCTACAAAAATATCGTTAATAGCATGAGTAAGTAGGGATCGTTCTAGGCCGGGGATTAAGGGTACCTGAGATATGAAATTGTTAGACATAAAACATATATACATATACACAAAAACGTCACAATAGGGGGATATGTTTGGATCGGCAGCCATGCTGCCCTAACACTAGACTCGGCAATGATAAAAGAAAAACAGAAAATAAAATCCTAGACTACTATATACAAGTGATCATCATCTCTCACACAAAACAGTTCACATAAAAGACTCTTTAACAAGGCAAATTGCATGCAAGAAAGTAAGAGACAAGTATTTAACATGTTCAAGACCAAAATTAGTTTCGACACAACTAGAGCCTCCAACGGTTTTTCCAATTGTTAGACTTCTTAAATTCTTAGAAACTACTCCAACGTATGACTTCTAAGGTGATGTTAATCCGGTTTTACACGTTTCAACATTTAAGCATATGAGTCTTAATCGAAGACAAGCAAACAAGTAAGGTTGTCATTCTTCTTATTTAACTTGCAAGTTCTAAGGTTTATTAGACCTAGGTGAGCAACACAAAACAAACTACTCCAACGTATGACTTATCCGTGTTACTCTATCACATGAAACCTAGCACTTAGAATTACATGCTAATCATAACTAGTGTGTCGGTTTATTTGCCCTAACCTTAGTTCTAACCAATTTCAAGTTTAAACATGCAAAATACCACTGCCCTAATTATCGATGCATACAAATCACACAAGTTAAAATTCAGAAAAACAATGCATAACATACAATATTCGGTTCATACAAAGTTTCAAGAAAAACCAAGAATCGAAACAAGTTCATACAAAACAACCAAACATAAATAAATACAAAAGCCATAGGGGAATGGATCACACTTTAAAGAACCTTGAAGACTCCTAAATGTGACTAGATGAATCGGCTGCTGCTCCTTAGTGCTTGGCAAGAACAAAATTCGGCAGGAAACCAAGGTGGTGAGGTTCGGCAATATGGTGGTGGTGGTGAATGGTTCGGCTAGGGTATTTAGATGTTGGTGTTTTGGAAGACTTGGTAGAGCTTTTAGGTTAGTGTAATATGCTTGAGATGAGATAGATTTTTTTGTAGAACAAATGGGGGTATTTATAGAGAATAGGTGTTGCTGGCAGCCCTCTTGCAAAGAGGAGTTCAGAAAACCTAGTACAATAAGGTTTTGCAACCTTCCTTTCTTAGTCCAATTAGGTTTTCTATTCTGAATTTTTCTTCAAGGCTTGGGCTTCACATCTTCATGGACTTCTTATATGGTCTTGGACTTCAATTGATAAGTCTTGGTCCATCGAAAAATGCCCCAAATGCCGGCAGCACACAAAGGCACACAATCTGCCAGAATCGGCAGCTTCTCCTAGTGTGACTAGGAGAACTTGTTTCTTCATGATTTTCTTCAATGCCATGGCCTAGTGTCTTCCTCTTCCCTTCATAAAGCTTGGACCATCTTCACATATGCATTTGTACACCATTTGGTCCATCAAAAACAGAAAACACAAAAAGGGGGCAGTAGGTTCCTGGAATCGGCAGCTTTGACCTTGTCGCAGTAATTCCGGCATATCTCCCTCTGTGGAGCTCCGATTGATGCGATTCCAAGTCTCACGTAAACTAGACACATAGGGCCATCTCCCCATAAAATATCTCGGCCAAATTCCATGCAAGTTGTCGGGAATGATTTTTCGAAGTTGGGACACAGTCCCAGGAAAATCCTGGAAGTCCCTGGATTGAAATGCTCGGACTGCGGTTTTGCAGCCATCTTTTGGGTGACTTCCCGAACTCCGATTGATCTGAAATTTTAACACATCATTTCACAACATATGAATATTAAGCACATAAAATTTCATAGAATTTGGAAAAGGATAGATCACAGTTTCATTCATCTCAAAATCACGAAAAAGACATATTTTGCATTATTTTCCAGATTTCTCAAACTTAGTCATTTTTCGGATTCTAAAGCATATTTGATTAAAACTCTACCGAATCAACACTAAACTATATTATGACTCAATATTAGACAAATAAGGGTTAAACGAAGCATAAACGAGGGCATAAGCATATAATATCGTCGCACATTGTGCTCCTATCAGCCTAGTGAGGTGATTTGAATTAGCTTAACATGTTTACATGCTCACCTTTTTGCTCTTAGATGTTCATATTGATGTTACATGTTCATGAAGCTTGGAATTTTCGTGCTTCGCATTCTCATGCATTAACTTGAAAGCTATGTGTACATACGAGCCTGAGACAAATTGTTAGGGGCAATAGTTGTTTAGAGTCTAGTTTAATTTAGTTTGCTAAGGGACTAGCAAAGGATAAGTGTGGGGTAGTTGATAGGAGCACAATGTGCGACGATATTATATGCTTATGCCCTCATTTATGCTTTGTTTAACCCTTATTTATCTAAGATAGAGTCATAATATAGTTAGTGTCAATTTTGGTAGAGTTTTGGTGAAATGTGCTTAATTGTCCGAAAAATGACTAAGTATGAGAAATCTGGAAAATAGTGCAAAACATGTCTTTTTCGCGATTTTGTGACGAGTACAAATATGATCTATCCTTGTCCGAATTCTATGAAATTTGGTGTACTTAATATTCATATACTGAGGAATGTTGTATTAAAATTTCAGATCAATCGGAGTTCGGGAAGTCACCCAAAAGATGGCTGCAAAACCGCAGTCCGAGCATTTCAATCCAGGGACTTCCAGGATTTTCCTGGGACTGTGTCCCAACTTCGAAAAATCATTCCCGACGATTCACAAGGAGTTTGATCGAGATATTTTATGGGGAGATGGCCATATGTGTCTAGTTTACGTGAGACTTGGAATCGCATCAATCGGAGCTCCACAGATGGAGATATGTCGGAATCACTGCGACAAGGTCAAAGCTGCCGATTCCAGGAACCTACTGCCCCCTTTTTGTGTTTTCTGTTTTTGATGGACCTAATGGTGCACAAATGCATATGTGAAGATGGTTCAAGCTTAATGAAGGTTAGAGGAAGACACCTAGCCATGACATTGAAGAAAAACATGAAGAAACAAGTTCTCCTAGTCAAGCTAGGAGAAGCTGCCGATTCTGGCAGAATGTGTGTCATTGTGAGCTGCCCGCATTTGGGGCAATTTTCTATGGATCAAGGCCTATCAATTGAAGTCCAATGATCATACAAGAAGTCCATGAAGATGTGAAGCCCAAGCCTTGAAGAAAAATTCAGAAGTAGAAAACCTAATTGTACTATGAAAGGAAGGTTGCAAAACCTAATCCCATTAGGTTTTGTGAATCCCTTTTGCATCTAGGGTTGTGGCCGGCAGCCTCTCTTCCTATCCCCTATAAATACCAACTTTTCCTACAGAAAAAGTTGTCACATCTCAAGCCAAAACACAAAGCCAAAGCTCTACCAAATTCTCCCCAAAAATCCTACACAAACCCTAGCCGAAAATCACCACCACCCTCAACCAAGTTTCTGCCGAACTTGGAAAATACCTACTGCCGAGCCACTTTGTTGCCGTGCAGCAGTCCATCCGACCACCATACGCCACCGGATCCACACCAAGACGAAGCTCTCCAAGGTTTCTAAAGTGTGATCTACTCCCCTCTTTTCGGTTTAGCTTTTGTTTATGTAGTTATGAATTGTTTTGTCTATGAAACTCTTTTGTATTTTCGGTTTTGGATTGTATGTCTATGTATGATTCAAATTGGAGATTGGTTTTATGAATTGTATGTTGATGAATTGTTTGATTCGATGTTTAGACTTAGGTTTAAATTTCGGCTTCAATGAATTTGCATGCTAAATTTGTATTATAAAACTTGTAAGATGAATACACTTAGATAATTAGGACAGCGGTATTGATGCATGTTGAGGATTTAAATCGGTTAGTAATCTAAGGGTGTGACTTAAAAACCGACTCATTAGTGTTGTTTGGCAAACAAGTAAATCTAGATGTTAGGTTTCATCTAACCCGAGTAGAATGAATAAAGATGAAACGTATGTTGCTTTGATTCTATTGTGCTCACTTAGGGTATAACCTTAGCTAAAACTTGCATGTTAAATGAGAAGATTGACGACCTTGCTTGTTTACATGTTTTCGATTATAGACTTTTGTGCTTCAATGCTATTACTTGTATAAGGTAGCATAACTTTTAGGATCACCATGCGAATAGCTCGATCTTAAAACATAAGAAAAAGTCTCTCAACTAGGTAAAATCGGAAACGTTCTAGTTGTAGGTCGAAACTTGTTTAAGTCCAATGCATGCTAAATACTTGTTCCTTACCTTCTTTTGTGTGAATCTTATGTGTTAAATGAGTTGAGTGTGGAGTGCTTTGTGTGAAAGATGTCGACCAAAACTTGTAAATATTAGACTTAGAATTTATTTTCAGCAACTTTTATTTTCGTGATACCTAGTTTAGGGCAGCTTGCTGCCGTGCCTATTTCCCCATGTGTGTGACGTTTTGTACATAACTGTGTGAATATTTTGACTAACAATTTCATATCTCAGGTACCCTTAATCCCCGGCTTAGAACGATCCCTACTTATGTCTATACTACTAACGATTGTAGGGTTATTATTGCTTGATGCTCGCTTCGGCGACTCACCAATTTTTGGCGCCGTTGCCGGGGATTATAAAAGCTTGTTTTATGTTATTGTTGTGTATATATGTTTGCTGGAAATTTTTGTGGTATAATTGTAAAGTTTGTAATTTTTATTTTATTTTGGGATTTTGTAAAGTAGAAATATGCTTCGGCATGTAGAGTCTAATTTTGAAAGTTGCATGATATATATTGATGTATGTTGGTAATCACTTAGTTTAATTTCTAGAAAGTTGATAGTGTTGTGTATGTTTGAGTTTATTGTAGTTTCTAAAGTGTAACATGTAGGTGAAGCCTCTTTTGTTGATCATAACCAAAACCCTTCATGTGAATGGTGCTATGTCGGAGGCCGTTTCTATGTAGATTGGGAAACGCGGGATACTTCCCCCCCACGCATATAAGCGTTTCTTCGGTAATAGTATTACTTCTATGAGGTTGAGGGCGGTTTTAATCAACACTTGAGACCGCTAGGGATCCGTGTTTGTTTTACAAAGTATGGGGAAGTTATTATCATAGATATGGTTCTCAGGTTTGTTTAACTGGATCTCAAGGCCCATAGACTGATGTTCATTCTCGGTGAGTGAGTCGATAGGGGGTTCGCCCTCCATGGTGTCCAACAACGAGTCCTGCCTGGTTCCTGTAGGGGGTTCGCCCTCCGTGATTGTAATGACCTTTGAAACGTAAAATCCGCACGACCTAGTCGACAGCTTGTGCCGAAGCATCACCTCACTTTAGACGCTAGAACATAACTTGACATATGTGGCCTATTTTCTTCGAAGATAAAACATGTTGTGTGGTTCAAACTCTTGAGGTATATCGGGTTAAGCATGATACTACCGGGGGCTGTATCAGTCCATTGCACCGTTATCTCCTCTGCTCCACGTACTTCGAGAGTTAGAACAAATTTTAAAAGAAATTAAACCTAGCGATTACATGATCATGGACGTTTTGAATTTTGCTCTCTTATTGCCGAACCATGCTTGTGCTTTGCCGTGTGTGTTGTATGCTTTGCCGAATGTGATTTTGTGTATCATTGTTTGAAAATTGTTTGTATTTGCTAATGCCATGGCTTGTATAGCTTTGTATATTCTTGCATTTATCTTTGTGTTTTGTTCGTTTTGATGTGTCTTGTGCGTGTGCAGATTGAATTGAAAAGAAAAAAAAGTGCAGGAAATACCACCTTCTGCCCAAAACAGAAATCGGGCAGTGCAATCCGTCGACTTTGGATGGCTGCCGTTTTCAGCTCACAAAACTTGGGAAAGTGAGCCATACACCGTTGGAAAGGTCTCTGAGTCTACTTTCTGTAGGATTTTACAGAAGTTGATTTGGAGTCTCGGGCCGTTCCCAGTTTCAATTTGAGTGCAGCAAGGTCAATCTGGCGAAACAGAACACTGGGCAGATCAATAGGTCCGATTAAAGACCAAACAAAGAGTACTTCTGCTGGTCCGATTGAGGCAAATTTTATACCGGTGGAAAGCTCTGTGTGTCCACTACAACATTTATTTACAACACTTTTGCATTAGGATAGTGGAACACACCCAAATTCGAGCCTTAAGAGGAAGCGTTCCATCTGCCAAAGCTTCTGCCGAGCTGCCTGCAGCCTGACGCCTTGCTTGCTGCCGCGCAGCCCTGCCGATATTCCTCCGTGCGCATGCTTGCTCTTTCCCCCAGCAATGCAACCTTGCACCTTGTTGCCAATGCCGCACCAACTTCCTGCCTTGCTGCCGAGAGAAAGATGCCCCTACCGCAGCCTGCCGGTGCTGCTGCCCCTGCAGCCAGCCCTGCTGCCTGCCGATACCACCTGCCGAGAGGCATGACAAGCAGCCAGCCTGCAGCGTGCCAAGAACCAACATGCCGAACAGGAGCATGCAAGCATCCTGCCAAGCAGCACGCAGCCTGCACCGGCCGAGTAGGGCTGCCCCTGCCAGGAAGCTGCCGATACACCAGAAAACTTGCCGAGAAGTATTCCTATGAAATTTCTAGCTTGTCTAGCTGTGTCCTGGGTTTGCAATGAAGCTTCCAAAGTCCAAAAAGGCTGCAGGCATGTAGGGAATCAAAAGAAGAAAACCTAGTCCGAGGAGAGAAAGGAAAACCTAAACCTTTGAAGATTGGGAAAACCTGCCAAGAGGGCAGCCTTTGCCAAAGCTGCAGCCTTATGTCCTGCCCTTCCGAAAGTCACTGCCGAGAAGCAGTTTTCTGCCGAGAGAGTGAGTTGCTGCCCTTCTTTGCCGATAGCAACACTTTTGGCCACAATAAACACGTACAAAACACATGGTGAAAAGTCTAGGCTATGGACTTTAAACACAAAGCGCTACTTGGGAGGCAACCCAAGTCGATCAAAGAAAAATGAAGGAGCCATCACCGAGAGTTTGAAATTTCTTAACCCTTCTCTTTTTCTTTGATTTGTGATGATATGTTGGTATATGTTAGACTATTGCATGCTTAGGAAATTCGTTGATATAGATTTGTGCTTACATTGAGGACAATGTAATTTTCTAAGTGTGGGGTGAGATAACGTATTCCGTTTATGTTTTCGTGTGCTTAATTTAGAAGTAGAAAATCCAGAAAATTATAATGCAAAAATAGAGTGTTTTAATTTGTTTGTTTCGAGTCTTAGGATGCCCCTAATATGTCAATGATGTTTTTCTCCTCTTTGCATACATAGATGATGGTTGTGCATACTATTAAAATTGTGAGTTTCATGGATTATGTGCATTGGTAGGAGCATGTAGGACTTGTTGATTAACGAAGCATGCATGTTTTAGCTAGTCTGTTTCCATAATAACCTATGTGAGCTTTAGAGCCAATTTGCTTTCTTCTTGAGCGATAAAAAGATAAAATTCGATAGATTCGTAGGAAGCATTAAACCTCATAATTCTTTGATTATTCGATGACTATGTGCCATAGCTTTTTAATGAACTCTAGTATGCTAGAACTTACTCTTGTTGATTTTCGAAACGTTTATATCATAAAATACCTTGATTTTGAATGTGATTGAATAAAGATCATTTAGGTTTACCACCAAAGCCAAATAAAGCATGAGCCCTATTGGAGCCCGTCGTGGGACACCTTAGTTAACCCCTTTGAGCCTACGATTAGCCTTTTCTTTCATCACCCTTAAACACTTTCCATGAACTTAGTATAGTGATGTCTTGACCATTGTGTGTCGGCAAAGCTTGATTTTTGAAGGAGTTTTTGCGGGAAGTGATGAAGAAGATCAAGTGTGGGGTAGACTTAGCTAGAAAATTATGTGAAAATTGTAATTGTGCCGTGCCTATGAGAAAAAAAAAGAAGAAAAATTGAAATCGGACAAAAAGAAAAGAAAAGAAAAGAGAAAAAATCAAGTCCGAAAGAAAAGAAAAGAAAGAGGCACGGTTTCAAAAGAAAATTTGGCTAAGTCTAATTGTTGTGAATTTGGAGTTTTTGTTTGCATGTGAAGGTCTACTATTGTTATATTTTGACCTTTGTTCGTATTCACTATGTTGTGGGGAAGTAAAGAATGAAGGAAGGGTCCAACAAGATGAAATTTGACCCTTTCAGCGAGAAGTCATAAGGAGATCGAGCTTTGCTAAAGGCCTTAGTGACGTTTTGAGCCTCCTTATCCAAATAGCGAATACCTCTTAGCCTAGCCCCATTACAACCTTATTATTGATCTTTTTCATGATTCTTAAGATGGTTAAATTTGATTGTGGAGACTATCTCAAGAGTAAGCATATGGTTTTGGTTCATTGGTGCATATAGTTATCATATGAGGGTTTTCCATCAAAATTTCACAAAGTGCTTTCATTTCTTTGATATATGCAAGTCACTCTTTGTAATTCATGATCTTTCGCTTGCATATACTTATGTGTGAATAACCATGCTTCGAGAGAAAAGAAGAGAGTATGCCTAGTGAGGTGATTTGAATTAGCTTAACATGTTTACATGCTCACCTTTTTGCTCTTAGATGTTCATATTGATGTTACATGTTCATGAAGCTTGGAATTTTCGTGCTTCGCATTCTCATGCATTAACTTGAAAGCTATGTGTACATACGAGCCTGAGACAAATTGTTAGGGGCAATAGTTGTTTAGAGTCTAGTTTAATTTAGTTTGCTAAGGGACTAGCAAAGGATAAGTGTGGGGTAGTTGATAGGAGCACAATGTGCGACGATATTATATGCTTATGCCCTCATTTATGCTTTGTTTAACCCTTATTTATCTAAGATAGAGTCATAATATAGTTAGTGTCAATTTTGGTAGAGTTTTGGTGAAATGTGCTTAATTGTCCGAAAAATGACTAAGTATGAGAAATCTGGAAAATAGTGCAAAACATGTCTTTTTCGCGATTTTGTGACGAGTACAAATATGATCTATCCTTGTCCGAATTCTATGAAATTTGGTGTACTTAATATTCATATACTGAGGAATGTTGTATTAAAATTTCAGATCAATCGGAGTTCGGGAAGTCACCCAAAAGATGGCTGCAAAACCGCAGTCCGAGCATTTCAATCCAGGGACTTCCAGGATTTTCCTGGGACTGTGTCCCAACTTCGAAAAATCATTCCCGACGATTCACAAGGAGTTTGATCGAGATATTTTATGGGGAGATGGCCATATGTGTCTAGTTTACGTGAGACTTGGAATCGCATCAATCGGAGCTCCACAGATGGAGATATGTCGGAATCACTGCGACAAGGTCAAAGCTGCCGATTCCAGGAACCTACTGCCCCCTTTTTGTGTTTTCTGTTTTTGATGGACCTAATGGTGCACAAATGCATATGTGAAGATGGTTCAAGCTTAATGAAGGTTAGAGGAAGACACCTAGCCATGACATTGAAGAAAAACATGAAGAAACAAGTTCTCCTAGTCAAGCTAGGAGAAGCTGCCGATTCTGGCAGAATGTGTGTCATTGTGAGCTGCCCGCATTTGGGGCAATTTTCTATGGATCAAGGCCTATCAATTGAAGTCCAATGATCATACAAGAAGTCCATGAAGATGTGAAGCCCAAGCCTTGAAGAAAAATTCAGAAGTAGAAAACCTAATTGTACTATGAAAGGAAGGTTGCAAAACCTAATCCCATTAGGTTTTGTGAATCCCTTTTGCATCTAGGGTTGTGGCCGGCAGCCTCTCTTCCTATCCCCTATAAATACCAACTTTTCCTACAGAAAAAGTTGTCACATCTCAAGCCAAAACACAAAGCCAAAGCTCTACCAAATTCTCCCCAAAAATCCTACACAAACCCTAGCCGAAAATCACCACCACCCTCAACCAAGTTTCTGCCGAACTTGGAAAATACCTACTGCCGAGCCACTTTGTTGCCGTGCAGCAGTCCATCCGACCACCATACGCCACCGGATCCACACCAAGACGAAGCTCTCCAAGGTTTCTAAAGTGTGATCTACTCCCCTCTTTTCGGTTTAGCTTTTGTTTATGTAGTTATGAATTGTTTTGTCTATGAAACTCTTTTGTATTTTCGGTTTTGGATTGTATGTCTATGTATGATTCAAATTGGAGATTGGTTTTATGAATTGTATGTTGATGAATTGTTTGATTCGATGTTTAGACTTAGGTTTAAATTTCGGCTTCAATGAATTTGCATGCTAAATTTGTATTATAAAACTTGTAAGATGAATACACTTAGATAATTAGGACAGCGGTATTGATGCATGTTGAGGATTTAAATCGGTTAGTAATCTAAGGGTGTGACTTAAAAACCGACTCATTAGTGTTGTTTGGCAAACAAGTAAATCTAGATGTTAGGTTTCATCTAACCCGAGTAGAATGAATAAAGATGAAACGTATGTTGCTTTGATTCTATTGTGCTCACTTAGGGTATAACCTTAGCTAAAACTTGCATGTTAAATGAGAAGATTGACGACCTTGCTTGTTTACATGTTTTCGATTATAGACTTTTGTGCTTCAATGCTATTACTTGTATAAGGTAGCATAACTTTTAGGATCACCATGCGAATAGCTCGATCTTAAAACATAAGAAAAAGTCTCTCAACTAGGTAAAATCGGAAACGTTCTAGTTGTAGGTCGAAACTTGTTTAAGTCCAATGCATGCTAAATACTTGTTCCTTACCTTCTTTTGTGTGAATCTTATGTGTTAAATGAGTTGAGTGTGGAGTGCTTTGTGTGAAAGATGTCGACCAAAACTTGTAAATATTAGACTTAGAATTTATTTTCAGCAACTTTTATTTTCGTGATACCTAGTTTAGGGCAGCTTGCTGCCGTGCCTATTTCCCCATGTGTGTGACGTTTTGTACATAACTGTGTGAATATTTTGACTAACAATTTCATATCTCAGGTACCCTTAATCCCCGGCTTAGAACGATCCCTACTTATGTCTATACTACTAACGATTGTAGGGTTATTATTGCTTGATGCTCGCTTCGGCGACTCACCAATTTTTGGCGCCGTTGCCGGGGATTATAAAAGCTTGTTTTATGTTATTGTTGTGTATATATGTTTGCTGGAAATTTTTGTGGTATAATTGTAAAGTTTGTAATTTTTATTTTATTTTGGGATTTTGTAAAGTAGAAATATGCTTCGGCATGTAGAGTCTAATTTTGAAAGTTGCATGATATATATTGATGTATGTTGGTAATCACTTAGTTTAATTTCTAGAAAGTTGATAGTGTTGTGTATGTTTGAGTTTATTGTAGTTTCTAAAGTGTAACATGTAGGTGAAGCCTCTTTTGTTGATCATAACCAAAACCCTTCATGTGAATGGTGCTATGTCGGAGGCCGTTTCTATGTAGATTGGGAAACGCGGGATACTTCCCCCCCACGCATATAAGCGTTTCTTCGGTAATAGTATTACTTCTATGAGGTTGAGGGCGGTTTTAATCAACACTTGAGACCGCTAGGGATCCGTGTTTGTTTTACAAAGTATGGGGAAGTTATTATCATAGATATGGTTCTCAGGTTTGTTTAACTGGATCTCAAGGCCCATAGACTGATGTTCATTCTCGGTGAGTGAGTCGATAGGGGGTTCGCCCTCCATGGTGTCCAACAACGAGTCCTGCCTGGTTCCTGTAGGGGGTTCGCCCTCCGTGATTGTAATGACCTTTGAAACGTAAAATCCGCACGACCTAGTCGACAGCTTGTGCCGAAGCATCACCTCACTTTAGACGCTAGAACATAACTTGACATATGTGGCCTATTTTCTTCGAAGATAAAACATGTTGTGTGGTTCAAACTCTTGAGGTATATCGGGTTAAGCATGATACTACCGGGGGCTGTATCAGTCCATTGCACCGTTATCTCCTCTGCTCCACGTACTTCGAGAGTTAGAACAAATTTTAAAAGAAATTAAACCTAGCGATTACATGATCATGGACGTTTTGAATTTTGCTCTCTTATTGCCGAACCATGCTTGTGCTTTGCCGTGTGTGTTGTATGCTTTGCCGAATGTGATTTTGTGTATCATTGTTTGAAAATTGTTTGTATTTGCTAATGCCATGGCTTGTATAGCTTTGTATATTCTTGCATTTATCTTTGTGTTTTGTTCGTTTTGATGTGTCTTGTGCGTGTGCAGATTGAATTGAAAAGAAAAAAAAGTGCAGGAAATACCACCTTCTGCCCAAAACAGAAATCGGGCAGTGCAATCCGTCGACTTTGGATGGCTGCCGTTTTCAGCTCACAAAACTTGGGAAAGTGAGCCATACACCGTTGGAAAGGTCTCTGAGTCTACTTTCTGTAGGATTTTACAGAAGTTGATTTGGAGTCTCGGGCCGTTCCCAGTTTCAATTTGAGTGCAGCAAGGTCAATCTGGCGAAACAGAACACTGGGCAGATCAATAGGTCCGATTAAAGACCAAACAAAGAGTACTTCTGCTGGTCCGATTGAGGCAAATTTTATACCGGTGGAAAGCTCTGTGTGTCCACTACAACATTTATTTACAACACTTTTGCATTAGGATAGTGGAACACACCCAAATTCGAGCCTTAAGAGGAAGCGTTCCATCTGCCAAAGCTTCTGCCGAGCTGCCTGCAGCCTGACGCCTTGCTTGCTGCCGCGCAGCCCTGCCGATATTCCTCCGTGCGCATGCTTGCTCTTTCCCCCAGCAATGCAACCTTGCACCTTGTTGCCAATGCCGCACCAACTTCCTGCCTTGCTGCCGAGAGAAAGATGCCCCTACCGCAGCCTGCCGGTGCTGCTGCCCCTGCAGCCAGCCCTGCTGCCTGCCGATACCACCTGCCGAGAGGCATGACAAGCAGCCAGCCTGCAGCGTGCCAAGAACCAACATGCCGAACAGGAGCATGCAAGCATCCTGCCAAGCAGCACGCAGCCTGCACCGGCCGAGTAGGGCTGCCCCTGCCAGGAAGCTGCCGATACACCAGAAAACTTGCCGAGAAGTATTCCTATGAAATTTCTAGCTTGTCTAGCTGTGTCCTGGGTTTGCAATGAAGCTTCCAAAGTCCAAAAAGGCTGCAGGCATGTAGGGAATCAAAAGAAGAAAACCTAGTCCGAGGAGAGAAAGGAAAACCTAAACCTTTGAAGATTGGGAAAACCTGCCAAGAGGGCAGCCTTTGCCAAAGCTGCAGCCTTATGTCCTGCCCTTCCGAAAGTCACTGCCGAGAAGCAGTTTTCTGCCGAGAGAGTGAGTTGCTGCCCTTCTTTGCCGATAGCAACACTTTTGGCCACAATAAACACGTACAAAACACATGGTGAAAAGTCTAGGCTATGGACTTTAAACACAAAGCGCTACTTGGGAGGCAACCCAAGTCGATCAAAGAAAAATGAAGGAGCCATCACCGAGAGTTTGAAATTTCTTAACCCTTCTCTTTTTCTTTGATTTGTGATGATATGTTGGTATATGTTAGACTATTGCATGCTTAGGAAATTCGTTGATATAGATTTGTGCTTACATTGAGGACAATGTAATTTTCTAAGTGTGGGGTGAGATAACGTATTCCGTTTATGTTTTCGTGTGCTTAATTTAGAAGTAGAAAATCCAGAAAATTATAATGCAAAAATAGAGTGTTTTAATTTGTTTGTTTCGAGTCTTAGGATGCCCCTAATATGTCAATGATGTTTTTCTCCTCTTTGCATACATAGATGATGGTTGTGCATACTATTAAAATTGTGAGTTTCATGGATTATGTGCATTGGTAGGAGCATGTAGGACTTGTTGATTAACGAAGCATGCATGTTTTAGCTAGTCTGTTTCCATAATAACCTATGTGAGCTTTAGAGCCAATTTGCTTTCTTCTTGAGCGATAAAAAGATAAAATTCGATAGATTCGTAGGAAGCATTAAACCTCATAATTCTTTGATTATTCGATGACTATGTGCCATAGCTTTTTAATGAACTCTAGTATGCTAGAACTTACTCTTGTTGATTTTCGAAACGTTTATATCATAAAATACCTTGATTTTGAATGTGATTGAATAAAGATCATTTAGGTTTACCACCAAAGCCAAATAAAGCATGAGCCCTATTGGAGCCCGTCGTGGGACACCTTAGTTAACCCCTTTGAGCCTACGATTAGCCTTTTCTTTCATCACCCTTAAACACTTTCCATGAACTTAGTATAGTGATGTCTTGACCATTGTGTGTCGGCAAAGCTTGATTTTTGAAGGAGTTTTTGCGGGAAGTGATGAAGAAGATCAAGTGTGGGGTAGACTTAGCTAGAAAATTATGTGAAAATTGTAATTGTGCCGTGCCTATGAGAAAAAAAAAGAAGAAAAATTGAAATCGGACAAAAAGAAAAGAAAAGAAAAGAGAAAAAATCAAGTCCGAAAGAAAAGAAAAGAAAGAGGCACGGTTTCAAAAGAAAATTTGGCTAAGTCTAATTGTTGTGAATTTGGAGTTTTTGTTTGCATGTGAAGGTCTACTATTGTTATATTTTGACCTTTGTTCGTATTCACTATGTTGTGGGGAAGTAAAGAATGAAGGAAGGGTCCAACAAGATGAAATTTGACCCTTTCAGCGAGAAGTCATAAGGAGATCGAGCTTTGCTAAAGGCCTTAGTGACGTTTTGAGCCTCCTTATCCAAATAGCGAATACCTCTTAGCCTAGCCCCATTACAACCTTATTATTGATCTTTTTCATGATTCTTAAGATGGTTAAATTTGATTGTGGAGACTATCTCAAGAGTAAGCATATGGTTTTGGTTCATTGGTGCATATAGTTATCATATGAGGGTTTTCCATCAAAATTTCACAAAGTGCTTTCATTTCTTTGATATATGCAAGTCACTCTTTGTAATTCATGATCTTTCGCTTGCATATACTTATGTGTGAATAACCATGCTTCGAGAGAAAAGAAGAGAGTATGCCTAGTGAGGTGATTTGAATTAGCTTAACATGTTTACATGCTCACCTTTTTGCTCTTAGATGTTCATATTGATGTTACATGTTCATGAAGCTTGGAATTTTCGTGCTTCGCATTCTCATGCATTAACTTGAAAGCTATGTGTACATACGAGCCTGAGACAAATTGTTAGGGGCAATAGTTGTTTAGAGTCTAGTTTAATTTAGTTTGCTAAGGGACTAGCAAAGGATAAGTGTGGGGTAGTTGATAGGAGCACAATGTGCGACGATATTATATGCTTATGCCCTCATTTATGCTTTGTTTAACCCTTATTTATCTAAGATAGAGTCATAATATAGTTAGTGTCAATTTTGGTAGAGTTTTGGTGAAATGTGCTTAATTGTCCGAAAAATGACTAAGTATGAGAAATCTGGAAAATAGTGCAAAACATGTCTTTTTCGCGATTTTGTGACGAGTACAAATATGATCTATCCTTGTCCGAATTCTATGAAATTTGGTGTACTTAATATTCATATACTGAGGAATGTTGTATTAAAATTTCAGATCAATCGGAGTTCGGGAAGTCACCCAAAAGATGGCTGCAAAACCGCAGTCCGAGCATTTCAATCCAGGGACTTCCAGGATTTTCCTGGGACTGTGTCCCAACTTCGAAAAATCATTCCCGACGATTCACAAGGAGTTTGATCGAGATATTTTATGGGGAGTTGGCCATATGTGTCTAGTTTACGTGAGACTTAGAATCGCATCAATCGGAGCTCCACAGATGGAGATATGTCGGAATCACTGCGACAAGGTCAAAGCTGCCGATTCCAGGAACCTACTGCCCCCTTTTTGTGTTTTCTGTTTTTGATGGACCTAATGGTGCACAAATGCATATGTGAAGATGGTTCAAGCTTAATGAAGGTTAGAGGAAGACACCTAGCCATGACATTGAAGAAAAACATGAAGAAACAAGTTCTCCTAGTCAAGCTAGGAGAAGCTGCCGATTCTGGCAGAATGTGTGTCATTGTGAGCTGCCCGCATTTGGGGCAATTTTCTATGGATCAAGGCCTATCAATTGAAGTCCAATGATCATACAAGAAGTCCATGAAGATGTGAAGCCCAAGCCTTGAAGAAAAATTCAGAAGTAGAAAACCTAATTGTACTATGAAAGGAAGGTTGCAAAACCTAATCCCATTAGGTTTTGTGAATCCCTTTTGCATCTAGGGTTGTGGCCGGCAGCCTCTCTTCCTATCCCCTATAAATACCAACTTTTCCTACAGAAAAAGTTGTCACATCTCAAGCCAAAACACAAAGCCAAAGCTCTACCAAATTCTCCCCAAAAATCCTACACAAACCCTAGCCGAAAATCACCACCACCCTCAACCAAGTTTCTGCCGAACTTGGAAAATACCTACTGCCGAGCCACTTTGTTGCCGTGCAGCAGTCCATCCGACCACCATACGCCACCGGATCCACACCAAGACGAAGCTCTCCAAGGTTTCTAAAGTGTGATCTACTCCCCTCTTTTCGGTTTAGCTTTTGTTTATGTAGTTATGAATTGTTTTGTCTATGAAACTCTTTTGTATTTTCGGTTTTGGATTGTATGTCTATGTATGATTCAAATTGGAGATTGGTTTTATGAATTGTATGTTGATGAATTGTTTGATTCGATGTTTAGACTTAGGTTTAAATTTCGGCTTCAATGAATTTGCATGCTAAATTTGTATTATAAAACTTGTAAGATGAATACACTTAGATAATTAGGACAGCGGTATTGATGCATGTTGAGGATTTAAATCGGTTAGTAATCTAAGGGTGTGACTTAAAAACCGACTCATTAGTGTTGTTTGGCAAACAAGTAAATCTAGATGTTAGGTTTCATCTAACCCGAGTAGAATGAATAAAGATGAAACGTATGTTGCTTTGATTCTATTGTGCTCACTTAGGGTATAACCTTAGCTAAAACTTGCATGTTAAATGAGAAGATTGACGACCTTGCTTGTTTACATGTTTTCGATTATAGACTTTTGTGCTTCAATGCTATTACTTGTATAAGGTAGCATAACTTTTAGGATCACCATGCGAATAGCTCGATCTTAAAACATAAGAAAAAGTCTCTCAACTAGGTAAAATCGGAAACGTTCTAGTTGTAGGTCGAAACTTGTTTAAGTCCAATGCATGCTAAATACTTGTTCCTTACCTTCTTTTGTGTGAATCTTATGTGTTAAATGAGTTGAGTGTGGAGTGCTTTGTGTGAAAGATGTCGACCAAAACTTGTAAATATTAGACTTAGAATTTATTTTCAGCAACTTTTATTTTCGTGATACCTAGTTTAGGGCAGCTTGCTGCCGTGCCTATTTCCCCATGTGTGTGACGTTTTGTACATAACTGTGTGAATATTTTGACTAACAATTTCATATCTCAGGTACCCTTAATCCCCGGCTTAGAACGATCCCTACTTATGTCTATACTACTAACGATTGTAGGGTTATTATTGCTTGATGCTCGCTTCGGCGACTCACCAGGGCCTGGATTCGCAGGCGTTTGACTTGCCCCGATTGAGTATTTTGGGGGGGATTACAGGGGTGCCTAGGGCATCAGACCCGTCTATAAAAATGTCTCCTTTGTCTTCATTTATTTCTGTTTTTGCTCTTGGCCCAGAGAGAAGAAGAGAAGGTTGGAGAGGAATCTGGCGAAAGTTCTGTGGAGGTACCTCGCGCTATCCGTGCTTCAAGCGTTCTGGTTCTTGCCTACCATTGCTCGGTATTTTAGTAGGACCGACTTTCCTCGGTTGTGCATAGTAATCGGTAAGTCTTGCTTTCTTTGATTCGTGTTTTTTTCTTTTTTGGTTGGTGTTTTGTGGCGGGGGGGGGGGGGGGGGGGGGGGGGGGGGAGGGCTCTGTCGCCGACTGTAAGTTGTTTTGAGCGGGGCGTCTGCGGCAAACTTGGGGAGCAGCCGCAGAGGGCGCTGTTCTAGCTTATTGCTGACTAGCGGTGGGGTTTTGTTTTCTTCCCCCTAGGTTAAATGGCTTCTACGAGAACCAGTGGAGGCAGCTGCTGAGCCTTGGTTGTCTGTACGAGCTGTCCGGGATGAGCATGCCAACGGTGAACGAATTCTGGGCATTGTACAGACTGTCCTTCTCGAAGAAGAAAGGGTGTCGGGGTTGTCTGACTTTTAGCGCCTGACACTTTCAGCCTATCATCACCCACCTGCCTTCCTGGGTGGACAATAACTGGAGGAAGAAGGTGGTGATGGCGGGTGGGAAGTGGCAGAAAAGAAGGAGGATGTACCTGGTTCCTGGTGCCTTCCAGCCCCTTGGTGACCAATCGTTCATACTGTCCAAGTTGGAGCGGGATAAGATTATGACGATACTCGGGTGCTGGGATGATCTTGAGCGAAGCTCCTACAACTTTATAGGGCGGGAGGTGTTGGAGTACTGCTGTCTTGGGCGGGATCCCGATGCGTAGCAGGGTTTTAGTAGTGACGTTCCTGCTGACCTAGTTGATATTAACCCTTTGTTTGTTCTGCAGGTGCATCTTCCCGGACGGTCGTCAAACCCGGTAACACACTATTCATGGACGGTGAAGACCTTGTCTCGAAGTTGAAGGAGAAAGGGGAGGTCGTTTCACGGACCTCGGTGGATGAGGAGTTTTGTCGGCTTACCGTGCATGCCGAACCGATGGCCTTGGACGTTGCGGACGACGCCTATACCCTAAGGCGCGTGAAGACTCACCCCGCTGCATCCAAGGCGGGACCCGGAAAGGGCAAGACCACCGGCGGACTACTAATGGTTCCTGGTGGGACGAATAGGATTCCGTACCGACCGGGATCGGTCCCGCTTGTCACCAGGGTTTCTCGGGCAGGCGCACAATCTTCTTTACCGGCCGACCTGGGTGAGAAGAGGTGGAGGATCATGGACATTCCTCCCTCCGCGCTGGTGACGCTGACTGGCCGGTCGTCTAGTGAGAACTTGGCGAAACGGCTCAAGTTGGCCTGCGGTGCAACGAGTTCCGCTGGGGACAAGGCCGCTGCTGCCTCAAATTCTGGCGGTCAACAGAGTAGCCCCGCTTGTGCAGAGGAACAGAGGGGAGATTCGGAGAGTCCCTTCGTCCGGAATCTGGCGGCAGATGTGGCTGGCCTTGGTCTGGATAGGCCTTGGGCCGCTGGAGCCTTGTCGGGGGAGAACCGCCAGAAGAGCAAGGAGTCGGTCCTCCGGGTAAGAATTGCTTGGTGCCACGGCACCGCTCATAACTTCTGCCGGGTTTTGTTATTTTGTTGCTTGTTTAATCGGCTCCCTGTTGTTCTGTAGCTATTGTACAATCTGTACTAGCCGGACCCGAGTGAGGAGCTGTCGGAGTTGAAGAGGCAGGTGACCGCTCTAACAGGAGCCCGTGAGCGCCTGGAAGCTGAGAAGTCCAGGCTTGAGCGGGAGAAGGTCAGGCTGGAGGAGAGGGCCAAGAAACAGGTGGCCAAGCTAGAAGGCCAGGTGCAGACCCTCGAGGAGGAGAAGCAGCGGGCTGAGGAGGAGAGGTCTGAGCTGGAGGCCAGAGTGGATGAGCTCCAGGTGGGAGCTGCCGCTGCCGCTGCCGCTGCCGCTGCGGCTGGAGAAGAGGACCCAGAGCTTTTCCAGCGGGTTATCCAGAAATATCACAATAGTGATCAGTTTCTTGAGCTCCTGGAAAATTCTAGGGAGTCGGGTATCGCCGATGCCTACGTGGAGTGGGAAGAAAAGGGGTACCTGGATACCTCGCGAATGCCGAAGGCGGGGGCCGATGAAGATGATGATGGGCCGCTGGCAGAAGAAGAGCAGGCGGAAGGGGAAAGCGGGCTTCGACCATCCGAACCCGTTAGAGAGGATGTGGTGGCTCCACCTGAGGAAGCTGGAGGCCAGGTTGGGCCTGCTGAGGAGGGAGACGCGGCTTCTTAAGATTTTTGTTTGCTCTTTTTTTTTTTTGTAAATCTGGTGGAACGGTTTTTTTATATTATACCCCTTTGGATATACATTTGTGCACCGGTGGAATTCCTTGGATTTCTCTCAAAATAGTTGGCATACATATCTTAAGATGTTACGTTGGTTGAACCGTTGATACGCCAAACTAACTGCTTGAAATTTCTGGCACCTAACCCTTCACTGGGTCCGGGCGTGCTTACCAGGCCTGGTTCTGCTCCCGGTCGGGATCCGCTCTCCTTTCCCCTATATACCACTGAAGCTGGCCGCTGTTAACCAAACCCTCCACCGCTGTCTTGAGGGCGAAGCAATTGTTCGTCCGGTGGGTAGCTTCATCGTGGTTGGAGCAGTACTTGCCTGTTCGCGCCTGGGTAAGCTTCCCCTTTGGGTACTTGCTCCTCGGCGGTGGGGGAATGATGTTCCCGTTCTCGTGCAAGATGTCCTCGTATGAAGAGGTTAGAGTGGTGAAGACCTCTTGACGTTCTGCTGGCATGATCGCCAGGGGGCGTTCTTGCCGGTACTGCGCCGGCTTGTGCTCGCCCTGGGGTTTGTCATGATAGGGCTTCTGCTGCTGTTGGTTCCCCCAATTTTTGCCGGGTCTGCTTGGTTGGGCGCCTCGGTTCTCGCTCCGCTGGCTGGCCTTGTCTTCTCGGCCGGCCAGGGGGTGCTCCTCCCGCTTTCTCTTCAACAGGTGTTACCCATACGTTTCATGATCCGCCTGAGCATGTCTGATGGCCATCGCCATTTGCTCGTCATACCCCTGCGGGAGTTCCACCCGTACGGCGTAGGAAAATTTTCCTTGCCGAAGCCCCTGTTTGAACGCCATCTCGGCGATGCCCTTGTCGAGGTTCCGAACCCCGGCCGTCGCCGTTTGTCAGCGGTTGACAAACGTCCTTAGCTCCTCGCCAGGTGCCTGTCTACAGTTGAAGAGGATGGTTGATGTCCGGACTCCTTCGACCCGGAGGATGAAGCGGCCTATGAACCGGTCGGCCAGCTGCTCAAACGCCTCGATGGAGTTTGCCGGGAGCTCATAGAACCAGCTGAGCGCCTCTCCAGATAGGGTTTCCTGGAAAATGTTGCAGCACACTGCATCGGAATAGCCCTTGGTGCACGTTTGGGACCGGAAACTATCCAAATGTTGGTATGGGCAGCCGGATCCTAAGTACGTGAGCTTTAGGGATTTCTGGTTACCAGACCACCCTGATTCCAGAACCCAGTGTGAGAAGGGGCCCATGCGTTTGTTGAATCGCGCGCCTTCCATCGGCCGAGCAGCCCTTCTCTCGTTGGCCTCTATTTGGGCGTTTAGATCCGACACAGAGTCGGTAAGTATCTGTAATGCCCGTGCGGTCGGGGTCACGACTTCATCCTCGATTGAAGCGTGCGACTGCGGGGGTGCCGGCGTGCTCATTGGCAAGACCGCGCCGCCCGGGGACTCTGCCCTCCTGGGGTCGCTAGACCTTCCTCCCGATGACTGTCCCGCCTCAAGGTGCTGGCGTTGGCCTGGTGCGGGTGTACGTGCCCTTTCCATAGCGGCGTTGCGCTGCTGCCCTCTTTCCAGGGCAGCCACCAGGGCAGCGTTTACCGTCTCCATTTCCTCATACCGAGCATTGGATTTTGCTCTATCCCGGTAGCTCTCCGCACCTAGGCAACCGACTTCTGCCCTCATCGCCTGTATCTTCCGCGCCATATCGTGTCGGTCGGGGCTGTACGTGGTGTCCCGGTCGCTGTCACCGAGCGGACTCTCCTCTTTGTCGTTCCGATCATCCGAGAATGTCAGCGAAAAGCCCCGGTGCGTTGGTTGGTCGCCTTCCACCGAGCCTTTTCCGTGCGCGCTATCGTTGTACACCCCTGGCGTGCTGCTTGGCCCCCAATAGCTGTCGTCGTCCTGGTTGCCCTGGTCGCTGCGCTGCTCCCACACAGCGACCGGGGTGGGGATGAGCACTTGCTCTGGCGGGACCCGCCGACCCTCCGTTGTATTTCTTTCCTGCCCCGCTTCTGAGTTTTCTGCCATTTGGTGATGCCTACGTGACTTTTATCCTTCTCTTCCCACAGACGACGCCAATTGTTTCTGCACAAACCCGTAAGCCTAGTGGAAACTGATGAATTTAGATGTGATCTCCTCCTGCGAACCTGCTAACTAAGGGGAATACCGGGCGGGCCGGTCTTCTCCTCTCCGATGCCTAAGTTAGTACAGTTGGGATGAATAGATAACTTAAGCAAGAATGATAAGCAGTTGGAGAGATCAGTTACCTATTAAAGAGGGTAGTTGAGGCCCTTATATAGGTGGTCGAGCGTGAGGTCTAGTCTTACTCTTCGATGTGGGACTGATTTCCTTCTGTTCGTACACAAAAGGACAGCTCTGGTGGCCTGTTCGGCAGGCTGGCGTACCCGGCCACCGGGCCCCTGGTCACAAGGTAGACTGCTGGACCTCGGGTCCGAGTGCTGGTGATCCTGCTCCGGGCCTCAGTCCGGCCCCGGACGTACTGGTTGCGGGTCTGTGGGCCTATGTAGCCCCTCTGTGGCTACTGTCAACGGGTCCTAATCTAAGTCTACGTCCATTGCCCCCATACCTTCAGCACATGATGATTTATCGGCAATCGTCGGAGGGTTTGCGACGGCGGCGGGATTGGCATCCGGATTGGTCGACATGCCGATGGCAGCCCCCATCCTTGAAATATGTTGCAACATCTCTTCTTTTTCGATTCTGCTACGTTCTTCGTTGATTCTGGTACGTTCATTGGCGGCTGCTACTTCTGCCCTCAACTTCTCAACCTCCGAATCGTTGTTGGACACGCGTGCACCGCATCTTGGTTTTGCCAGGCGTCTTAATGCACCTCCTAGCCCTGCAAAGATGGTAAAACACAAAAATTTATTCAAATTAAATTCTCTTTCGTATCTAAAATAGAAACTGTTATTTTATGATTTGTACATACCTCGGACTCTCGTCCCTGGCTTCCCACCCAGATACTCGTCCACTACCGCTATCTGTTCTTCGACGGTAGCGGGGCCCGTCACTTGACTGCCGCTTTCCACATCACTGGCTCGGCTAGCACAGAGCTCATCTATCTTCCTCTTGACTACTGCCTGCAAAAAATATTATCCAATAAGTTTGTGCTTGTATAGTTATAAATTGTAAAAAAATAAAATCAGAAGCTAAAAACTAGGAATTCTTGCATCTAACTCGTCAGGAAACTCACCACTTTCTCCTGCGCATTCTGCGATTGCGCATAAACATCGCAGACTATCTGAAGTATAGGCGCCAAACTGCCTTTCGTCTCATTCGCAACTACCCGGTAGCTATAGGGAGTGGTGCCAGAGTGGTGGTTGACTACACCCCTTCTCCTTTGCTTTGTTCCGGTTTGCGGCGTTCCGGGCACACATCCTCTGCAAAAATATGCACGTACTATTAGAATCAAAATCTATTATATGAAATTTAAAAACCTCTAATTACTTTCCATTACCTTATAATCGTCGTCTTCAAAGTGAACTTTGAGGTACTCCCACTGCTCTGGTCGGTGGATGAACTCTGCAGGCGTCGCCTTTGACACTTCGAAGTAGTGGGTGTGGCAGTCGTACTTCCAGTCCTTGTAGATCTTGGCAGCGGTATCGTCGATGTATCTCCACATGCCTATCTCGGTGGGAGGGAGGTCGTAGAATGTCTAGTAAAAAACATTTCAAAGAAATCATTAGAAATAACATATTTCAATATATATGACTGAAAGATAGTTTTTTGAAATTATTATGAAATTGTGTTTTACCTCCATATAAGTGCTCAGTGCATCTCAGTGCTCCTCATCCAGCTCAGCATATGAAGGCGCAAGCATGGGCACTTTGCTCCGGATGGCGCTCCCGATGTCTCGGGACATCAAAGTCCTCCACTTCAAGAGGCTCGAACCCTTGTGCTGTTCCGAGTAGTCAACCTTCAGAGGTTTCCCGCCGTTCAGCGACACCAAATATTGGGTCTTCGTACCAGTTATGATGCCAGGCTTGTCCGAGTTCCGTCCATTCAGCTTCTGACCCGTTGTCATATCAACAAGCTGTGCCATATATATATATAATTTTAATGAAAATGACACTAAATATTATGAATCATAAAAGCCTAATCATGGTTTTACTTAAACTAGTCTCAGACATATATGATGAAACTAACTTCAACTTGCCTACTTGGAAGTTTAATAAGAAAGGGTGTTGAGTATATTTGCTTGAAGCCCTTGAATAATAATAGCATTGCCGTATATATACTAAAGTGGCATCTTTATCTAGATTCTAAAGTCAGAGGAACTCTTTGCCTAAGTAAACCTGCACCAACCTTTCTATAAAAATAAAAATAAAAAAAGACACTGAATGGAAACAAAATATAAAAGACCTGCACCAACCTTTCTGCACTACAACTCAATGGGTAGGACACATAAACCGCACTAGTTCTATACATAAAATATGCTGCAAAATCTAACAAATATGCATTTCTTTTAGTATATTGTGTACGTATACATATATATGCTATGTGTATGTTTTCCCTGGTACAAAATCTAACAGAAGTTGCTGATGCTCGAGAAGGAAAAGAAAAGCAGCATTTTGCCTTGTATGACAACATGCAGATCAAGATCGACAGAGTACTATTATCTATTTCATTCATTGTGCTCAATTCATCAATGACCAATTGTAATGTACAACACTTGATTATAGAAATCCATCAAAAAAATATTTGATTATAGAACTGTTAATTATCTAACCACAAACAACATGCGCAGGTCTCAAATTACAATAATTACAAAAAAAAAAATCCGAAATATATCGAATCACTCACCCGGCTCCTGAGGACCCCTCTTGGTCCTAATGCTGAGGGGAGGAGCATCCTCGCCTACCACACCGGCTGCTCCTCCAGCGGCACCACCACTGCCACCGCTACCGCCATCGCGGCCGCCGCTCCCGAGATCAGGGCCACCTCCAGTAGCCCACACCCCCCGAAGGATCGGTTTCTTCCAGAGACGGGATAGGAACCATCGTCCCCGCCTCTGGCGCTGTCCTCACCGCCGCAGCAGCCATTTGAGCGGCAACTTCCGCCGCCTTCCTCTCTCTTCTCGCCTCCATCTCCTTCTTCCTCTTCTGGGCACTAGAACCGGGTGCCATCCTGGTTTCGAAGGGTTAGGGTTTGGAATTTCGGGTTTGGGGAAAAAATCTCCAAAATTTGCTGAATTTAGGGTTTGGGGGTTTGAGAGAGATTAGGGGTTTTTTGATATGAGAAGGGGTTTGGGTTTCGGGTTGTAAAAGAAGGGTTTTTGGGTTTGAAGAGAAAGAGAAGAAATTGGAGGTTTTGGGTTTAGATGGGAAGAAGACGCAAATGAGGAAGAAGAACCCGATTCTGCAAATTAAAGATTGATCTGAACCGGCGAATTTACGCAAAAGTCGTCGCTTCATATGTTATTAAGTTAGCAACGAACTTAATCCAAATTTGTCGCTTAATATACACTGAAGCGACGACTTTTGCCTCTTCCTAGGTAACCAAGGGGGCTTCAAAACTCGTCGCTTTAATATATATGAAGCGACGAATTTGAAACATACAGGATACCCAAGGAAGGTTAAACTTTGTTGCTTCAATACGTTCAAGCGACGAATATTGACATTATGCGTCGCTTCAATTAAATTTAACATATTAGTTGTTTTAAGAAATATATGTTTTTATTTAATTAGACAGTTGTAAATATTGTTCAAAATTACAACAATAAATATATATCATCATCATCTGCTTACAACATGTACCATATTTAACTAGTAGTCTTCCTCTTCGTCGTCTCCGCCATCATCGTCTTCATCTTCGTCGTCCTCATCGAATTCATCATCTTCATCTTCCTCTTCCTCACCGTTTGATTCTTCATTCTGTTCGTGTACTTCTAATTCAAGTTGGAGATTAGAGACATCAATATGGTAAAATTGTATTGAACCTAGTGTGTCCTCTTGGTAAGGCTCTGTGATTTGATTCCCTGAAGGAGGCCTGTTGTCTTCTGTTGCAAGTACTTCGTCACTGTATACATTTCGATGCGACATTTCATGCACCACCTTCCAAGTACCACCCGCCGCTGGATCGTCCAAGTAGAACACTTGTTTAGTCTTCACAGCAAGACAAAATGGTGAACTCTCATAGTAACTAATGTTAGTATCCACTGATATCAGACCATGATCTACCTTGACGGTGTCAATTTCTTCGTCATCCTGATCGTCAGTGGTGTTGTGCCATATAACTTTGAACAATACGACCGACAAATTGTCTAGATAACATACCTCGACTACATAGTCAAGATGGCAATAGAAGTGTTGAGACAGGTTTCCAAGCTTCGTGCTTAACATCACCCCGCTATTTTGAGTCACGAGCCTTTGATCTCTATCGAATGAGACATACTTGATACCGTTCACGTAGCACGCCTTATAAATTCGAGTGAATTGCAGAGCTCGAGCCAATGACCATATTGCCCTGTTAAAATTAGGGTCCTGAGCATCATATATTCTCTTGGCCTGAAAAATAGATTGTGTTAGTTCTATACTACTCAGTTTTCGTACAAATTTTAAGAACCATATATTCAATTTTCGTACAAATGTTAAGAACCATGGATGGAAACTCCTCCTTCGATGGCGCTGGTCGCAATTGTCACCATATTTCGCCGTGTACAGCTGCAAATGAGCGTCCATGTAATATTGAGCTTCTTCTGTATCCGTCAAAATTTGCCAGTGAGCCTCAGCCGTTTGCTCCTCAATTAACCAGATATTTCCGGTGGTATCCATAATACACGGTTGAACTAACTGAGAAACAGAACTAATATTCCATATTAGGGGATTGGGCTCTTCGTGTTCTTCCAATTGCAGATACGACTTACAGTACGTCACCGACTCCAATGATATGTACCTTTCTGCAATACTCCCCTCCGGGCAACGTGTATTACTCATTGACTGTTTATAGTCACCTAATTGCCTATAAAATGATGAATATGATTACTGCATATATGAGGTCGATACCAATTTAGTTTGGACATTAAGAAACATATTTGATTAGTGCATATACCTTTCCGTCGGATACATCCATGTAAAATGTATTAGGCATGTAAGCATAACTTGTTCGGGAAGGTGAACCATGAGATGAACCATAGAGGTGAAGAAATGTGGAGGAAAAATCAACTCCAAATTTCAGAGAATGATCACAATCTCATCTTTTATCTGTTGGACATCTGTCTTCTTCAACTCCCTAGCACATAATTTTCGAAACCAATTTGACAATCCTATCAATGGCTTCACGACGTTATTCGGCAAAAATCCTCGGATAACCACTGGAAGAAGACGTTGAAGCAGGACATGGCAATCATGCGTCTTCAATCCATAGAACTTTTTCTCGGATAGTTTCACCTTATTTCTCAAACTTCCCGCATAGTCAAGTGGGTACCTAACACCGCGAAACCATTCGAATACTTCTTCAAGACAATCCTCTTCAACTAAAAATGGTGCATGAGGAACCTTTCCCTTCCTCTTTTCAACTTCCGAACACCACTGACTTTTGCGTATTCCCCTCTTCTGCAAAGCTTCGTGAGCCCTTGGACCATCCTTGGTCTTCCCTTCAATTGAAAGAATGGTGGCCAGGATATTGTCACCCACGTTCTTTTCAATGTGCATGACATCTAAACAGTACCTGTGTAACAACGACGACCAATAGGGAAGCATCCAAAATACGCTCTCGTGGGTCTAAAATTGTCTGTTGTGTGCCGAGTAAGGGACACGAAAATAAGGATGCTGGCTAAGAGTGGCGTAGCTATGTGACCTAGTTTCTTCCAAAATTTCATCTCCGTTCTTATGAGCTGGCCTTTTTCCCCACTCTGGCTTCCCGTTAAATGCCAAACTGGATCGCATTGGAGAATTCTCGTCGAGCCATTTCCGATGCCCTTCATAAACAATTCTCCCACAAATATGCTTCACCGTCAGCTCATCTAGACAAATTGGACATGCCTTGTACCCTTTCACCGTTGAGCCCGCAAGCATCCCTAAACCAGGAAAGTCACTTATAGTACACATCACCGCTGCCTTCATTGTGAATACATCATTGTCGACTCTGTCAAAAGTATAGACTTCATTTTCCCATAACTCTATGAGCTCGTCGATCAATAGACGAATGAGTACACTAAGGCACTTTCCTGGAGATTTAGGGCCAGGAATCAACACGGCCAACATATTATATTCCTTCCTCATACACATATTAGGGGGTAGATTATATGACATCACAACCACGGGCCACGTACTATGCTGGGTTGTCATTGTTCCAAATGGACTGAAACCATCAGTTGCCACTCCAAGACGCACATTTCTTCCCTTAATGTCGTCAAAACCTGGAAATGTCCTGTTAAAATGTTGCCATGATTCTCCATCAGATGGGTGCCGGAGGGTACTTTCATCTTGTCGCCTCTCCTTATGCCATCGCATATGCTTGGCTGTATGTGGGGACATAAATAGGCGTTTCAACCTTAGAGTGATAGGGAAATACCATATTATCTTTTTTGAAAGGTCATCCGTATCTGGCTTATATATATCTTTGAGCACCACATATTAGACAAGTCCTACGAGTTTTATTTGCAGCCCCCCTAAATAGGTAACAGTTGAACTCACAAACATGAATTTTTTCATATCCAACGGAAATATCCTTGATGATTTTTTTAATTCTCGAATAACTCACAGGAAAATTATTGACTTAAAAAAAACTTATGCACCCATTTACATAATTTATCAATACTCGTATCCGACCATCCGTTTTCAACTTTAATTTCCATTGCATGTAATGTGACACTTAATACAGTTTCTTCACTCCCTTCATACAATGGGGTTTGAGACTCCTTTAGAAGCCTTTCATACTTAGCATAATCATCATCTACCATGTCATTGAACTGAACTTCAGCATTTTCTTCAACGACATTATGCGGTGCATCTGCATGGTATCTAAGATAGTATGGAAATACATCTTGTATAATCTCCACAGGCGGGATCACTGAAGGACCGGCAACACTGGAAGCCTCGACTCTGCCTTGAAGCCACTGTCTCCGTTAACTGATCATTGCCGGTTGACCAGAAACTTCCCCGTGTAGGTGCCAAACTGTGTAAGTCGGATCCAAACCATGGTGCAAGCTGTGATCACTACCAGAAAAGGCATTATAGCCGACGAAATTGCAAATAACGGCCGACGAACTATTTATTCGTCGGCTATAATGGTTATAGCCGACGATATCGTCGTCGGGTATAGTTTTGCCGACGGCGTATTTCCGACGATGTTATAACCAACGATATGTCGTCGGGTAATGGTTATAGCCGACGAAATCGTCGGCTATAATAATTATAGCCGACGATATCGTCGGCTATAACCATTATAGCCGACGACTTAAATTCGTCGGCTATGATGCCTTTTCTGGTAGTGGATGATAAATCTCTATGAGTTTCATATAATAAGGACCATTTCTACAAACTGCGCACGGACAAGGGAGAAATTCGATTCTAGCAGTGCGAGCGGAAACAAAATTGATGACGTTAACTAAGTCTGTGTTGTAATCAGGGTGTGTAAAGTGAAGATTCATCCAAGATTTGTCGGGGACATCATCCATGTTTCCTGTCATAACATAAACAGACAATATGCATAAGGTTAGCACACAACATTTATGATACAATCAAAACCTGTCTCAACACTTCTTCTCCTTATGCCTCCAGGTTGGGTCCTATCCCTTTCAGGAGAACACGAGTTTGTTAATCCTTTTGCTATTCATGTGGTTTCTACTACAGTTTTGGGAAATTTCGGTAGCATCTCCCTACAGTTCCTCAAGTGCACAAAAATCTAAACAACTTAATTTGCACTCGAGGAACATTGTAGAGAGACACTGTCGAAACTCTATCCCAAAACTGCAACGGAAACCACATGAATAGCAAAAGGACCAACAAACTTGTGTTCGCCTATAGTGTCCAAAAAATGGACAATTCGAGAATCAACAACTCATTTCAATCAACTAGATCAGTTGTTGATTCTCAAACGGGAGTTCAAAGTTGATAAACACCACATATAATACGAAACAATAAATTTACACATGGCACCACACTCCCTCACTAAGTCACTCTCATGTTTCAGAAACCATAACTACCACAATCCACGCACAACACAAACCAATTACATCGTTAACTAATAATTTCAACCTAATCTTCCATAAAATTCACAAAATTTCACTAAATTGCACTATTTCAAGCCATTTTAGTTTCACTCAATTTGGATTTAACTAAATTTCACAATTTCACTAAATTACACAAAAATTCAATGTCACTAAAATTTCACAATTTCACTAAAATTTCACAATTTCACAAACTACCCTAAAAAATCTCAATTTCACCAAAATCAACACCAATTCTATCATATATTCAAACACCTAACCCTAAAAACAACAAAAAAACACATTATAAACCAAATCCAACTCAAGATATATATCAAACACTAAATTCAACAAATCAAACCCAAATATGGTGATTACAATGAAGAGGAGAGATTATACTAACCTACAAAGCAATTGGAAGAGAAGACCCAAGCAATTAGACCCCGAAATTGACGAAATCAGCCGATCTGCCCTTTTTTCGCAGCTCCGGAACAGTTTTTTTCCTCAAACTTCAACTTCTGCAATCTGTTGAAGTCGAGGGCTTTATAACAGATTTTAAAAAATGAAGCGACGACTATTGCTCAAAACTCGTCGCTTCTTTCCATAAGTCAGCGACGAAGATTAACAAAGGTCACTAAATTCGTCGCTTGAACTTTAAGTCAGCGACGAATATTGAAATTTCATCGCCAGAGATTACAAAACTTTGTTCGTAGGCGACAACATTCCTATTTTCGTCGCTTCAATGATTTGTGAGCGACGACTATTGATCAATAGTCGTCGCTCTTGTTTTTTGAAGCGACAAATCCTACCTTGGTCGCTTCGGTGTGTTGAGGCGACAAAGTTAGTGTTTCCCGTTACAATATTCGTCGCTTCAGTGCTTGTTTCGAGTAGTGAAGTACAATACTAGAAAATTGATGGAAATAAGAAATAAATAAGTCAAGAAGACAACAAGATTTAACGAGGTTCAGCCAATAACTTTGCCTATGTCCTCGGAGAGTTTCACCTTCACTATGAGAGAAATAATACAAGTACAAGATTACACCACTGAAGTTTATGCCCAACCCAAGCCCTTGTACCTAAAATAATACCCCTTGTACACACTCTCTCAACCTAGAAGATCACTCCACCCCAAGAGTTATTCACACTCTTGAAATACAACTCACTTTGCTTCTATACACGAAGACACCTAGAGTTGCTCTCTTTCTCCCCTTGCTTATTTCCATACAAGCTTAACCTTTTATAGCATTTGATAGAAGTCTTTAGACTTACTCCATCAATACCCATTCATGAACCAACCTTTTATTTCCCTCCTTAACTCCCTAAGAAGACTAAGGCCCAGTTTGGGATTGTTGTGCTGTGAGCAGAATTGCTTTTAAATTTGAGCAGAATTGCTTTTGATTCTGCTGTGAGTAGAATCAGCTGAGGTGTTTGGTAAACTGTTTTTAAAAGTGCTGTGAGAGAAATAATATGTCCTCGCAGAGTTTCACCTTCACTATGAGAGAAATAATACAAGTACAAGATTACACCACTGAATTTTATGCCCAACCCAAGCCCTTGTACCTAAAATAATACCCCTTGTACACACTCTCTCAACTTAGAAGATCACTCCACCTTAAGAGTTATTCACACTCTTGAAATACAACTCACTTTGCTTCTATACACGAAGACACCTAGAGTTGCTCTCTTTCTCCCCTTGCTTATTTCCATACAAGCTTAACCTTTTATAGCATTTGATAGAAGTCTTTAGACTTACTCCATCAATACCCATTCATGAACCAACATTTTATTTCCCTCCTTAACTCCCTAAGAAGACTAAGGCCCAGTTTGGGATTGCTGTGCTGTGAGCAGAATTGCTTTTGAATTTGTTGTGAGCAGAATTGCTTTTGATTCTGCTGTGAGTAGAATCAGCTGAGGTGTTTGGTAAACTGTTTTTAAAAGTGCTGTGAGAACCAAAAAGCAATTTCGTGTGTTTGGTGAGTTATAAGTAAAAATTGTTTTAGATGGGTATAATGACAAAAATAGGCATTGTTATAAATTGATATTAAAATAAATAATTGTTTCTTTTGTATGTAATTATAAAGTTAATCCACAATATTACATAAGATTTCTTAACACCATAGTAAATGATTGATTATGATTTAATTAGATTAGTATATCACAATCTAAGAAAAAACAAATATTACCATTTGTTACAAATATAACTGATTCCTGTAAAAACATATTTTACCCTGCTTCTCCAAAATCCACTTTTAAGAGAATCAATTCTTCTAAAATCAATTTTATGGGTCGTTACCAAACACTTAAGATTAGACCCAGAATCACTTTTGACCCCAAAAGCAGCTTGGGAAGCAATCCCAAACTGGGCCTAAGAGACATTTCATAAATTTAACCATGTATTTATGTCCAATACATGCACTTAACTATGCATCAATTACCATGCATAAATTGTCACCATAAATGCATAAATGCATAAACTAATAACACCATGCATTCATACCATACAAAGATATCTCCACTAAGTAGGGATCACCAAACCTAACAGATGGCTCATAGCTCATTTGCCAATATCACTAATTTGAAGTCATTGTTGACAGAGAATCAACACTGTAGGAAAGGTATTGTCCACGTTTGTGACTTAATTTATTCTTCATTTAGGTGATGTTTAAGAGGATCATAGAGATGTGCTCATATCCCCATTTCTCTTCATTGGTTTAATTTTGAGAATGTAACTTGGCCGGCTGCCGACGTCCACCATGGCGGCCACAACTACATTTTGGATTCTCCTTTGTTTATTCTCAGTCCTTTCTTGGCCACCACTCTAAAATCATTAACAACACAAAGCAAGTGAGTCCAACTTGACCCTTCACATCGTAGTATAGCCTCCTATAACTTTTCTCTTCATATCTTGGATCGCAAGTATCAATGCACTACATAAAACCCAAAACCTCCTGCAACTTTCTCATCTTTTCCAGCTAGAAACACTTCAGCTCTAAGTAATCGTTCGAGTAGTAATGGTGGGAAAAGCTGGCATATCAAATGGAAGAGAAAGCGGAGATGAAGTCTTTACCATCACCCTGAGGCCGTTGGGTCTTTCTGACATCGATGATTTCATGGTTTGGGGCACAGATGAGAAAGTGGCTCGTTTCAACACTTGGGAGCCTTGTACTAGCAAAGAAGAGGGGCTCCAATACATCAAGGATAAGATCCTCCCACACCCCTGGTTTAGGGCAATTTGTCTTGATGGCAGGCCTGTTGGTGCGATTTTAGTGACCACAAATTCGGGTAATGATAGGTGTAGAGCTGAAATCGGGTATCACTTGGGGTTCAAGTACTGGGGCAAAGGGATTGCTACAAGGGCAGTCAAGATGGTAGTTGGTATTGTTTTCAAGGAGCGGGCAGATTTGGAGAGATTGGAAGCTTATGTTGATGTGGATAATGTAGGATCGATGAGGGTGTTGGAGAAAGCTGGGTTTCAGAGGGAAGGCGTTTTGAGGAAGAACTATATTGTCAAAGGAAAAACTATAGACGAGGCGATTTTTAGTATTCTTTCCACTGAATGTGAAAATTGACTTATATATGTAACTTTTAGTACTCTGTTCTGGTATGCATTAGATCAATGAAGTTGGATTGAACTACTTTTTTTTTTTTCCTTTTTTACGAATAGACTATTACAAGAGAGAATCTCCTCGAGTGCAACCAGCATCTTAGATGAATGTAGTTGGATTGAATTACTGTTTAACTTTGTTCTGATCAAGTCATGATATCACACATATCATTACATTATTAATATGATCATGATATCAAACAAGGTGGCCATATATAATTTTTTCTTGCTCACTACTCCAAGTAGTTGACCAAGACAGTGACAACAAGCTTACTCTACTCCATCACTTTCGTTCACCTTATTTCTTGGAACTTTCATGTGCCCTCCCTCTATTTAGTTGCATATAAAAACACAAATTTGATCCCTCGTAGATTTCTTAAATCGGTTGTTAGTCAGAAAGGCTTAGAATTCTAATCAAGCATTGTGATAATCAAACATGGAGGGAAGTTCTAGCAGTGATGAGCTATCCAAGATCAGCCTTAGGCCCTTGGGTCTTTCAGACATCGAAGACTTCATGGTCTGGGCTACTGATGAAAAAGTGCCTCGCTTCTGCACTTGGGAGCCTTACACTAGCAAAGAAGATGGCATTAAATTCATCAAGGAACAGGTTCTCCCACACCCGTGGTTCAGGGCAATCTGTCTTGACAACAAGCCGATTGGCACCATTTCGGTAGGCTCAAAATCGGAGAATGATCGCTGTAGAGGTGAATTCGGCTATGTTCTGGGGTCTAAGTACTGGGGGAAGGGGATTGCAACAAGGGCTGTGAAAATGGTGGCTGATACTATTTTTAAGGAGTGGACACATTTGGAGAGACTAGAAGCTCTTGTCGATGTGGACAATGTGGGATCCCAGAGGGTTCTGGAGAAGGCCGGGTTCCAGAAGGAAGGTGTTCTCAGAAAGTATATAGTTTTGAAGGGAAGAACATGGGATGTAGTGATGTATAGCTTTCTTCGTTCCGATTCATGTCAAACTTGATGTATTTGCAGTAAAATAATGTAGTTTTATGACGTTTATGAATATACTAAAGTTACAATATAAGAATTTGGCTGCCATACTTGATAATCAATCTGATACACTAGTAGGGAAGAGAAATGAAAATGAAAGGGAAATTAAAACATCGAACTAGATTTGTGTTAACCAAATTATATATATGCTCACACAACATCGCAATCCGCAAACTGCAAAACCAGAGGAAGCTTTCTATTATGTTTTATATCACAAAACATTAAGTTAACAAAATAAAAGAGATCACAAAATCAAACTTATTGCAACAATTGCAAATTGGTTATTACACATTATATTATGGTTTTTCTTATGATTTTGGTGTAACATCCAACTTTGAGGGGGGGTGTATTCAATTAAGATTCTATAGGATTTTTTTTGTATTTTAAAAGTCTATAAGTATTCAATTCAGAATTTTAAAAGTCCTTAAAAATCTATTGGTATTCAATTAGGACTTTAAAATTTCCGTCCAAATCTGGTGGTATTAAAAAGTTAATCGACTTTTAAGGATTCTATTATCTCATTGATTTTGTAGGATTTTTTAGTGCTTGGTATAAATACCAAAACCCTAAAGAAGTCTGACCACTTTAGAAGAGATTTTCACGTATTTTTTTTCTCTAAAGATGAAACGTCAACAACAGGAGAAGATGACTTCACCTTGACGAAGCACTACCTCAATCAACATCTCTCTGTTCTCTGATAACAAAGGTACTTTCTCTTTCTCATTCCGGCTTCCTCTTGTTGTCGTGTACTTTTGGATTTATTGATGAAAAATTGAAATTTGGTGGCACCTTCTGCTTGAAAAAAAATTGATGAAGTTAATCCTATTAACGTCCAACTCCAAAACTGCAATTTTTGGAGTTAATCCTAGAAAAATGAAAAAGACAAACTTGAGTTCGCAAAAACATACAGGCCAATTCCTTCGACTGAATATTCAATACTTTGTTTCATACCTGATCAATATCCAATAGGTTCAAAATCACCAATTAGTTGGTTTAGACGTTAGATTTTTCTATCTATAATCTTGTTTGTCTTATGTTCAGTACCTAATCGCACCCAATTTTATTTTAGGTCTAATTGTAATGATTCTTAACTTTCAGCTATATATATATATATATATATATATATATATATATATATATATATATATATATATATGTACTTATGATCTATGTGGAACAATATATATATATATATATAGCTGGGATTAAGTATATATATATATATATATATATATTTTTTTTTTTTTTACAATTTGATGATTCGTACTAGACTTTTTTAGGATAGTTGGGATATTTGTAATCAAATATAAAAGTATCATGAATATTATATATTCTTACTAATGAAAAAAATTATTGCGTATAAACTAGTCATATTACCATGGGTGATACTCAAGAAGATGTCAAGAAAAAAGGGACTTATTAGCAGTGGACAAAGGAGGAGAGCAATGCATTATTAGAACTCATGGTTGATGGTGCCACTCGGGGTTGGCGTGACAATAGCGGGATCTTTACCAAGCAAACAGTAGAGGAAAAGATACTTCCTGCTCTTAATTCAAAACTTAAGCGTAATAAGACTTACAACAACTACCAAAGCCGATTGAAATGGTTTAAGAAATGTTGGACCTCTTATTCTGCCCTTTTCCGGTACAGCTCTGGTTTTGGGTTTGATTCAAACACAAAGAGGTTCACTGCATCAGATGAAGTATGGGAGGAGTACCTAAAGGTGAGCTATTTAATCTCCGTCATGCATCATTGAGGAATGTGATCGAGAGGATATTTGGCATATTTAAATCGCGGTTCACAATTTTTAAAATCGCATTCCCATTTCAGACACAAGCAGAATTAGTGTTAGCTTGTGCTGGACTACACAACTTTCTTAGGAAAGAATGTCGCTCCGATGAATTTCCAATTGAACCAGAATATGATCAATCTGCACCATATCTTGACATGGAAGATGAAAATCTTGAACTACTTTCTCTAAGCCAACTACGACAAAGAGCGGAAGCTAATGCTTGGAGAACTAGCATTGCTGATGCTATGTGGGCTGGAAGGCCGAGAAATGGTGATGATAAAAATGAAGAGGATAACAATGAAGACCAGGATATGGACGATGAGAATAATGAGGAACACGTGGATGAAGAGAGTCAAGAGGTTTATGATGATTATGAGGTTGAAACGAGAGAGTATGCTGCATTCTAATGTATTTCTTACCTTTGTGTCTTCAATATTTTTAGTTTTTCATTTTTAATGAATTTTTTATATAAGAAAATATGGAGTTGGATAACTATTTTGATGCATATATATGCCATTGTACAAGACTATTTCGTTTCAATCTGTAGACAATTATATTGTTTTGATGGATACATATATTTTCATATTATTTTGATAATTTATAATTATTTATATGTTGCTATTATAACAATTTGTGGACTTTATAAGTCTATTAAAATAGAGATAAATCAATCCAATAGAATCTCTTTAACTCTGTATGGAATTACCAGACTCCATGGATTATTAAAAGTCAGGCATAATCATTTAAAATCTGGATTGAATACACCCCCCTTATAAGAATTTGGCTGCCATACTTGATAATCAATCTGATACACTAGTGAGGAAAAGAAATGAAAATGAAAGGGAAATTAAAACATCGAACTAGATTTGTGTTAACCAAATTATATATATGCTCACACAACATCCCAATCCTTAAACTGCAAAACCAGAGGAAGCTTTCTATTATGTTTTATATCACAAAACATTAAGTTAACAAAATAAAAGAGATCACAAAATCAAACTTATTGCAACAATTGCAAATTGGTTATTACACATTATATTATGGTTTTTCTTATGATTTTGGTGTAACATCCAACTTAATTTGAACTAATGAAAGGCTAGGATTTAGAAAAGGGTTTGTCATCCAAATAAAATTAAGAGGATCACAGATGGTTTAAGATATGCTGATATGCTCATTTGCTTTAAATCTTTGTGAACTGAGAAACAACACTGAAAGGAAGACAATTTTTATTTTTCTTACTTGGTTTTTATTTCAATGGAAAGTGGCCAGCCGCCAAGGTCCACTATGGCGGCCACTAATACATCATTGCATTGGGTTCTCCCTTATTTCTCTTCAGTTCTTTCTTGGTCTCCACTCCTTAGTCTAAATCATAGACAAGATAAAGCAAGTAAACCCAACTTGACCCTTCACATCCTCTTACTCCCCCCTACAACTTTCCTTTATATCTTCCATTGCACTAGTGCTTTACATAAACTCAAAATCTCTTGCACCACTCTAATCCTTTCATGCCAGAAACATTAGTTTGAGCCAATGGAGGGAAATTCTGGCACATCAAATGGAAGAGAAGGCGGTGATGAGGTCCTTAACATCACCCTAAGGCCTTTGGGTCTTTCCGACATTGATGATTTCATGGTTTGGGGAACAGATGAGAAAGTGGCTCGTTTCTGCACTTGGGAGCCATATGCTAGCAAAGAAGAGGGGCTCAACTACATCAAGGGAATGATCCTCCCACACCCCTGGTTTAGAGCAATTTGCCTTGATGGCAGGCCTATTGGTGCCATTCTAGTGACCCCGAAATCGGGTAATGATCGGTGCAGAGCTGAAATTGGCTATGTCTTGGGGTCCAAGTATTGGGGCAAAGGGATTGCTACAAGGGCAGTGAAGATGGTGGTTAATATTATTTTCAAGGAGTGGACACATTTGGAGAGACTAGAAGCTCTTGTTGATGTGGAAAATGTGGGATCCCAGAGGGTTCTGGAGAAGGCCGTGTTCCAGAAGGAAGGTGTTCTCAGAAAGTATATAGTTGTGAAGGGAAGAACTTGTGATATGGTGATGTATAGTATTCTTTCCACTGAATGTGAATGTTGATTTATGTAATTTTTAGTACCCTGTTCTAATATGCATATATTTGTTAATTAGAATTTTAGATAATGAAGTTGGATTGAATTGTTGTTTGGTACTGTAATTGTGATTAGCAATTTAGCATCATATATAAATGCATGTCTTTTTCAACAGAGAACTAAGGAACCTGCATAGATAATTTTTTTTCTTGCTGCCTACTCCAAGTAATTGACCAAGACAACGAATCCAAGCTCACTCAACTCCATGACTTTCATACACATCATTTCTTGGCAATTTTCTTATGCTTGCAGCTTTCTCCAATTGGTTACCTGCAACCGAGAGGCTTAGAATTCTGATAAATCATTGTGACGATCATACATGGAAGGAAGTTGTGGAAGTGATGAGTTGTCCAGAATCAGCCTTAGGCCGCTGGGTCTTTCTGATATTGATGATTTCATGGTTTGGGGAACAGATGAGAAAGTGGCTCGTTTCTTGACTAGGGAGCCTTATTCTAGCAATGAAGAGGGGCTCAACCACATCAAGGAGAAGATCCTCCCACACCCCTTGTTTAGGGCAATTTGTCTTGATGGTAGGCCGGTCGGTGTAATCCTAGTGAACCCGAATTCAGGTAATGATCGGTGTAGAGCTGAAATTGGCTATGCCTTGGGGTCCAAGTTATGGGGCAAAGGGATTGTTATAAGGGCAGTGAAGATGGTGGTTGATACTATTTTCAAGGAGTGGACACATTTGGAGAGACTAGAAGGTCTTGTTGATGTGGACAATGTGGGATCACAGAGGGTTCTGGAGAAGGCTGGTTTTCAAAGGGAGGGTGTTTTGAGGAAACATTATATTGTGAAAGGAAGAACTATAGACGAGGTATTTTATAGTATTCTTTCAACTGAATGTGAAAATTGATTTATGCAACTTTAAGTACTCCGATATGGTATGTATTTAGATGATTGAAGTTGAATTGAGATATTTTCCTAGCATGTCTTGTAAACTACACTGTCATTTTTTTCTTCTGTATATACCTATGTTTCAGAACTCATGTTATCAATTTAATTAATCATAATTCTTCACATTAATATCAAATGGGATTCAGCCCTTGATAATCTAATTATAATCTTTAGCCCTTGTAGATCTAATTATAATCACATCATTAACCACCTAATAATAGTACAAACTGCTGTAACAGAACTGGACAACAATTTGAAAAAGATGAGTAGTTTACATTTGACAAGTGATATCAGAGAGCATAGAAATCTGAACTGGTGACACTGTTTAATTGTCTAACTTAACATGATAAACTTATATTATGGATGAGAAATATCAGAATAAGGTTTATATAACATTTAACATTCGACTGAAAGAAAACTAAAGATCACCATGTCCCTGCTTGTACCTTTCAAGATAAAATGCTTTCCTTCCCTCTGAAACCCAGCCTTCTCCAACACCCTCTGTGATCCCACATTGCCCACATCGACGAGAGCCTCAAGTCTGTCCAAATGTGTCCACTCCTTAAAAATGGTATGAGCCACCATTTTCACAGCCCTAGTTGCAATCCCTTTGCCAAGTTTGCCCTAGTAAGAATAACATTTCAGCGAAAACTTCGTACCTGCATTCTCGATCAATTGCGCCCTCCAAGAAAACAATGTTGTTCGTGTGCATAATCGAACACCGAATGAGACCAGCAACGTGGCAGATCTGTGTCTGCCAATTTTCAATGTAAAGGGTGCAAATGTTAATTATCATTGAACTATCGTTCAAAGTAAAAGTTTGCGGTCGTTTGGGGAAAAATCTCACCTTTCCACCGCATACGAAGATAACGAAGAAAACATCAAACCGGGATTTCTTCGACCTCTCAGTATTCAACTTCCTGTCTAAACCCAATTTGGGTTATGTTAAGCTTAGAAGGACAAATCTTCACCAGTTTCCTATATAATCTTATCACTTGATGATGAGAATAAGGACAAATTTGAAAAGGTTCTGATCGTAATCTTTATCACTTGATGATGAGTTTAACTGATTAAGGCAATCCATCATCATATCCTCTAGAGCTAATCGAAGAGCAGAGTCCGAGGAAGCAATTCAGAAGAAGCTTGTTTAAAACTATCTCTATATATTATCTCTATATATTAAGCCAATTTGGCTTATAGAACTGCCGAACACATTCTTCCTTTTTCTGTCTCTTCCTGTTAATAATCAACTAAAACAGTATTAAATAACAAAAGGATAAAATGGTAACACAAAGAAAAAAGGATAGAGTTCGATGGAATTTCAATTTTCAAACCCAACTGCGCTGTGCATATATCTCTCCAACTTCTTCATCCAAAAACTCCTATCTTCAGTTGAGACTCTAAAGCCTGATAAGATTTAGTCTTAGTTTGTTATTCTGTTAGAATAAAAGTCCTAGTCCTTAGGAACTATTGTTATTTGATTTAGTCAAGTCTATTACCACGTTTCTAGCAACAACGTGGATGAGTAGTTTGTTTTGCTTCAGTCTGTAAAGCTATAAGTAGCTTCTGAATCTCATTCAATAAATGTGGTCATTCCTCCAGTTTGCTGAGTTCTTGCTTTCATAGTCTTGTTCTAGTTCTTAACATTCTGGTATCAGAGCTCCGAAAGGGGCCTGATTGTGAGTGAAATACCACGAGAGAAAAGTGTGTGTTTGAGAGTGTGACTGTGAAGATGGCAGCAGAAACAAGCAATTTCGCTCAACCTTGCATCCCAAAGTTTGACGGGGACTATGACCACTGGAGTATGCTAATGGAGAATCTCCTTAGGTCAAAGGAGTACTGGAGTCTCATTGAGACCGGCTTTATTGAGCTTGCTGCTGGAACTGAGTTTGCTGCTCCACAAAGGAAAGCTCTAGAGGAGCAGAAGTTAAAGGATTTGAAGGTAAAAAATTACCATTTTCAATCAATTGACAAGTCTATTTTGAAGACTATCACCCAGAAGGAGACATCGAAACAGCTGTGGGATTCGATGAGGACAAAGTATCAAGGGAATGCTAGAGTTCAGCGTGCTCAACTTCAAACTCTCCGCAGAGATTTTGAGGTTCTGGAGATGAAGGTTGGAGAGTCGGTCACAGATTACTTTGCAAGGGTGATGATGGTGGCCAATGATATGAGGAACTTTGGAGAAGACATGCCGGATGTAAAGATTGTTGAGAAGATTCTGCGCACCCTTACAGAAAAGTTTAACTACATTGTTTGCTCAATAGAGGAGTCAAAAGACATTGATCGTCTTTCTGTCGACGAACTGCAGAGCTCTTTGCTTGTTCATGAGCAAAACTTCCGCAAAAATGGTGGAGATGAGCAAGCGTTGAAAGTCACCTATGAGGAGAAAGGTGGAATAGGAGGAAGAGGCAGAGGCAGAGGATTTGTTCGAGGAAGAGGACGAGGAAGGGGTCGGCAATCCTATGACAAAGAAGTTGTTGAATGCTACAAATGTCATCAACTTGGACATTATCAATATGAATGTCCAACTAGGGGTCGGCAGGCAAATTATGCAGAGTTAGCAGAACTTGATGAATATGAGGAGATGCTTCTCATGACCTATGTTGAGTCGCATGGAGTTAATCGAGATGATGTGTTGTTCCTCGATTCAGGTTGTAGCAATCACATGTGTGGTGATTCATCTCTATTTTGTGAACTAGACGAGAGTTTAAGACAAACAGTCAGGCTAGGCAACCATACAAGGATGAATGTTGTTGGAAAAGGAAGTGTGAGGTTGTCTTTGGAAGGTGTTAACCATCTTGTAACAGAGGTGTATTATGTTCCAGAGCTGAGGAATCACCTTCTCAGTATTGGTCAGCTGCAAGAAAAGGGACTAGTCATTCTTATCCAGTCAAATCAGTGTCGTATCTACCATCCTTCGAAAGGTTTGATCATTCAAACCAACTTGACAACGAACAGGATGTTTGTTCTTCTGTCCAATACACAGCTAATTAAAAGGGAGTCGAAGGAAGTGTGTCTTCAAGCAGCTACTCAAGACTTAGCTCATCTCTGGCATTGTAGATATGGCCACCTCAGCTACAAAGGTCTTAAGACTCTACATGATAAAGGAATGGTGAGAGGGTTGCCAAGGTTTTCTGAATCCAAGAATGTTTGCACTGATTGTTTGAAGGGGAAGCAACATCGAGATGCCATTCCAAAGAGAAGCACATGGAGAGCATCAGAGAAATTGGAACTTATTCATGCTGATATATGTGGACCAATATCTCCTATATCCAATAGCCACAAGAGGTATCTCATCTGTTTTATCAATGATTTTAGTAGGAAGGCTTGGGTACACTTTCTTGTTCATAAGGCAAATGCATTTGCTTCTTTTAAATTATTTAAAAGTTGTGTGGAAAAGGAGACTGGTTTGCCTATTAAATGTCTAAGAACAGATCGTGGAGGAGAGTTCACATCAAATGAGTTCAACGATTACTGTAAACAGAATGGGATTAAGAGGCAGTTGACCACTGCTTATACACCTCAGCAAAACGGTGTAGCAGAGAGGAAGAACAGGACTGTGATGAATATGGTGAAAAGCTTATTAATCGAGAAAGATGTCCCAAAGACGTTCTGGCCGGAGGTAGTGAGTTGGACATTTTATGTTCTTAACAGATGTCCAACATTGTCAGTAAAAGATATAACACCAGAGGAAGCTTGGAGCGTGTTTTTGGAAGTATAGCACATGCTCATGTGCCTGATGCTCGAAGAAGAAAGCTTGAGAACAAGAGTCGCAGCTGTGTATTATTTGGGGTGAGTGAGGAATCAAAGGGATACAGACTTTATTATCCAGTGGCAAAGAAAATTGTGATTAGCCGAGATGTTGTTTTTGAGGAAGACAAGAAGTGGAGTTGGGATGAGAGCTTTGAAAAGCAGATTAAGAGGGACTTGGAATGGGGAGATGAAAAAGCAAATTAAGCATGTGCCCACACCTCTCTTTCCGGAAGCTCTGAAAAACTCCGGCCCGGTTGAGCCCCCATACCGCACGAGCCTGGCATCGAGCGAGCAGGACAGCTCCACCGCAAGGACGCTCGAGACGCTCTCCGCCTCAGTGTCGGACATGAAGGACCGTCTAGAGGCCAGCGAGAAAAAAGCGGGGCGACCGCGGGACAGTGCACGATTCAACGAACGCACTGGACCTTTTCCACGCCGGATTAGGGAGTCAGGAAGATCTGGTAACCAAAGGCCCCTGAAACTGACGTACTCAGGAACGAGCTGTCCATACCAGCACCTGAACAGCTTTAAGTCACAAACGGGCACAAGGGGCTACTCAGATGCCACGTGCTGCAACATATTCCAAGAGACGCACTCGGGGGAGGCGTTGAGTTGGTTCTACGAGCTGCCAATGAACTCGGTGGAAACTTTCGAACAGCTGGCTGATACGTTTGTCGGCCGGTTCGTCCTTAGGTCCAGGACGGCCCAAACATCAACTATCCTTTTCAATTCCATGCAGACTGACCACGAACCGCTACGCGCTTTCGTTAACCGGTGGCATATCGCCACGGCCGGGGTCAGGAACTTGGATAAAAGGATCGCGGGGATGGCATTCAAGCAGGGGTTAAAACCTGGGGAACTCTCGTACACCTTGCGAGTAAAGGAGCCGCTGGGGTACGACGAGTTGATGGCCGTGGCCGTCAGGCACGCCCAGGCGGAGCACGAGACATATGGGGATAAGATGCCCAAGTGGAGGTCGGATGACCCACTACCACCGTCCCCCCATGAAAGCAAGATTGGGCGACAGGATCGCAACCGTACGCCTACGACTAGCAAGAAAGCCGAAGTAGGGGAAGATTGGCGACCCCGCCGGGGCGGTGACAACAATGCACGGCCAGGTAGAAGACCACCACTTTTGCGACCGACACGACCTGTGGCAGCTGCGCCAGCAGGGCGACCACCACGGGCCCTAGCCATTATGCCAGCAGAAAAATCCGAAGATCCAGCCCTTCTGACTGGCGACCAAAGACCCCAGAGGACGGTTGTGGACAGCCGAGTCCGTCCGGATGACCCGCAAAAGGACCGGCAGGGAGCTCGACAAGTAGGGACCATAAGCACCCGAGCCCCCGGGATCGAGGTGCACGGGAGCATAAACATGATACATAGTGGGGACCATATAGATCGACTCACCCGGAGCTCAAAGAAGCGGTGCTTAAGATCGATCCGGGGAAAGGAGGTATATGCCTTTGGAGGAGGAAGCGTCCAAGCCGCTAAAACCGGATGGAACTCGGTTACGTTCTATGAGGAAGAAGAGCCGGAGGATCTGATCCAACCGCACAACGACCCCTTCCTCATTACGGTCCAAATAGACCACTGGATAACCAGTCGCATGCTGATCGATACCGGAGCTTCTGTCAACGTGATATTCCGAGACGCATACAAAGGGTTGCAGAGAGGAAAGAACAAGTTATCCCAGGATAACGAGCCGCTGATAAGCTTCTCCGGTGAGGTGGTCCAGCCTTTGGGATCGAATTACCTACTGCTAATCTTCGGCGAGGGAGACAGGATGAAGAAGGAGCACCTGGAGTTCATCGTCGTGGACTGCCTGTCATCGTACAATGGCATAATCGGTCGGCCAGGGTTGTGGAAGCTGAAAACATTTATAGCCGGCCATATGCTGATGCTAAAGATGCCTTCACCGGCCGGCGTCATTACCATACGTGGGGACCAGAGGGTCGCTCGCAGGTATTATACGGAGGCCCTGACCCACGGGAGGAAGCGGACCGAGGTCTTCACGGCCACTCAACAAGCGCCGGTGCCGGATCTGAGTATTGACCCCCGTGATGACACCGATTCTAACGACGAGAAGCTAAAACGACCGTCGGCCGTGGAAGAAACCGAAACAGTCTCCATTTCGGAGGACCACCAGGAACGAAAAGTGGTGATAGGAACGAAGCTCGCTCCGTCTGTCAGGCAAGAGCTCATCACCTTCCTCCGAGACAACAGTTCGGTCTTCGCATGGTCCTACGAGGACATGCCTGGCATATCCCCAGAGATAGCCGTCCACAGGCTAAATTCGTTGCCCAACGTTCCCCCAGTGAGGCAAAAAAGGAGGTCTTTCAGCCCGGCGAAGTATGAGGCGATCAGAGAAGAAGTACAGAAGCTGAGAGGCATAGGTTTCATGGTGGCTTATCCCCGGTGGCTTGCTAATGTGGTTATGGTCCCAAAGAAGGGAACCGACCGGTGGCGCATGTGCGTGGATTTCACCAACCTAAATCGGGCGTGCCCAAAAGACAGCTTCCCGCTCCCCCAGATAGATCAGCTTATAGATTTCACGTCCGGCTTTAAGCTACTCAGCTTCATGGATGCCTACGCCGGGTACAATCAGATAAGGATGAACCCGGACGACGAAGAGCACACATCATTCACAACTGACCGAGGTACCTACTGTTATAAGAGGATGCCGTACGGTCTAAAGAACGCCGGGGCCACATACCAGTGGATGGTGAATCGCATGCTGGAGCAAGAGATGGGTAAAACAGTGGAAGTGTACGTAGATGACATGCTGGTCAAGAGCTTGACTGCAGGGGCCCACGTCCGAGACTTGGCGGTAGTCATCGGTAAGATGCTCAAGTTTGGAATGCGCTTGAACCCGAAGAAGTGCATTTTTGGGATTTCAGAGGGCTTGTTCCTAGGCCACATCATCAGCCAGCGAGGGATAGAAGCCAACCCGCTGAAGGTCCAAGCGATCCTAGACATGGAAACACCAGGGGAAAGAAACCAGGTCCAAATGCTGACCGGCCGACTGGCCGCCCTGGCCAGATTCATCTCCCGCCTGACCGATAAGTGCGCCCCATTCTTCAAACTGCTCAAAGCATAACAGTTCAAGAAAATCCACTGGGCGGCGGAGCATGAAGCGGCATTCCAGTCCATCTAGACATATCTGTCTGCAGTGCCTCTCCTATCCAAACCAGTGCCGGGCGAGATGCTATACCTCTTAGCTGCATCAGAAACAGCCGTCTCCGCGGCTCTCGTCAGGAAGGATGGCACGCTCGATCTCCCGGTATATTATGCAGGGAAGGGACTTACCGGAGCCGAAGGCCGGTACCCTGACATTGAGAGACTGGCTCTGGCTCTGATCGTCAGTGCCAGAAAGCTCCGGCACTATTTCCAGGCTCATTCCATCACCCTATATACCAATCACCATTTGCGGCAGATCCTGGAAAAACCGGACACCAGCGGCAGACTCGTACGGTGGGCAGTTGAATTGGGAGAGTTCGACATCACTTACGCCCCGCAAACAGCTGTCAAGGGTCAGGCCGCTGCGGATTTCATATGTGAACTCACCCCAATGGTGGTAGAAGCGCACTCTGGCCGGTCCGAGGGCAGCGAGGCAGTTCACACCGTAAAGATCGAACCAGGCCTCCCCAACGGTTGGAAACTTTATGTGGACGGCTCCGTAACGAGTAAGCGGAGCGGAGATGATGTCATGCTAACCTCGCCCGATGGCCAATCGTACGAGTATGCCCTATGGTTCCTCTTCAACACTTCCAATAACGCCGCTGAGTATGAGGCCCTCATAGCCGGCTTGCAACTAGCCAAGGAGATGGGAATCCCATCCCTGGACATATACAGCGACTCGAGCCTAGTGGTGAACCAGATGAACGGGCTGTTCGAAGCCAAGGAACCCCAGTTAGCCTCCTACCAAGCTTTGGCCAAGGCCCTGATCGAGCCATTCCGGGGCTCCACGATCCAGCATATACCCTGAGAGGCAAATAGGCATGCAGACGCCCTCGCAAGGTTGGCACCCGGAAACTACCCTCCGGAGTACCGAAGAGCTAAAATTGAAACCCTCCAGAAACCGAGCATAAGCAAGACCATCTCCGAGATATTTGCTGTAGAAGAGGCACCACCGAGCTGGATGGATCCGATAGTTCGATACTTGGCTGACAAAACCAGCCCCCAGGATGCAGTGAAGGCTATGAGGCTACACCTCCGGTGCGCCAGGTACAGCCTTCTCAGTGGCAAGTTGTACCGAAGAGGGCACAGCTTCCCCCAGCTAAAGTGTGTGACTAAGGAGGCGGGAGAGGCTATCATGCGAGAAATCCACGAGGGAGTATGCGGTAATCACTCTGACGCCCGGTCCCTGTCTCACAAGTCGCTCCGGGCGGGATATTTTTGGCCAGACATGGCAGCAGCATCAAGAAGAATATCAGGCGGCTGTCACAAGTGCCACATGTACGCCTCTACACCCCATGCCCCGGCAATCGCGTTATCAATTCTGTTAGCGCCATGGCCGTTTGCACAGTGGGGGCTAGACATCATCGGCTCTTTCCCAATAGCTGTGGGACAATACAAATACGCCATTGTAGCCGTGTACTATCAGACTAAGTGGGTCGAGGCGGAACCCCTGGTAAAGATCACCGAGGAGCGGGTAAGAAAATTTCTATGGAAGAACATCTACTGCAGGTTCGGGGTGCCATAGACTATAGTCACGGATAACGGGACACAGTTCAACAATGCTGATCTTATCCAATACACGGCCTCCATGGGGACCCGGATGTTGTTTGCCTCAGTGGCGCACCCGCAGACCAACGGCCAGGTGGAAGCGGTCAACAAGATTATCAAAACTCTCCTCAAGAAGAAGCTGGATGCCAAAAAGGGATGTTGGGCCGAGGAACTCCCTGCGGTTCTATGGGCCATCCGGACGACAGCAGCTGAGGCAACAGGGGAGACCCCGTTCTGCATGGCATTCGGGAGCGAAGCGGTACTCCCTGTAGAGACCAGTATGCCCAGTGGCAGGGTCGAGAATTATGACGCCGAAACAAACGCCGAGGGCATACGGCTCAACCTGGATCTCATAGAGGAGCGGCGCGACCAAGCGCATATGCGAAACCAAACATACAAGCAACGGGTCGCTCGATACTATGACAGAAAGGTCCGGGAAAGGACATTACAAGTGGGGGACTGGGTCATGAAGAAAGTTCAGAAAAAACACCTGGCCTTGGAGCCAACGTGAGAAGGGCCCTACCAGATCACCACAGCCGCAGGTCCGGCAACATTCCACATCATAGACGCCGAGGGCATCTATTCCACCCGCCAATGGAATATCCAGCACCTGCGGTTCTACCCTAAATAAAATCGGTCATAAAGGGACAATAGTGTATTTGGTACAAACGTTGCAAAACACAGTTACTGCATCTAGCATGAACTACAGCGGGTTACAAGGTATATACATCTGCCAGGTATATATGTAAAGCAAAAAACCGCTAGTCAGCGCCATAGGAGCCCCCAACTCCTGACCCGCCAGCCTTGAGAGACCGCTCCTGCTCCAGCTTCTCGGCCAGGGCTACCTCAGCCTCCATCCGCTCAACATCAAGCCACCCTTTCTCCCTCCACTCCAGATAGGCATCATTTATGCCCTTCGCACGGGCGGCCTCCAGCATCTCTTCAAGCTCCACCGACTCCCTGAAGTTGTCGACAGTTTTATCAGCCACTTCAGCAAGCCGAGATTCTACGAGTTTCTCCCCTCCTTGGACGACTGCTGTCATTTGAGTCTGCAGCTCCAAAACCTTTGCCTCCAACTCCACATTCCTCTCTTCCCGAGCGGCTGCCTGCCGATCGGCTTCCTCCCTCTCCTGCGCGAGCTCAGTGGTCAGCCGACCGGTTTCTTCTTTCTCCTGCGCGAGCTCAATTTTCAGCCGACCGGCCTCCTCTCTCTCCTGCGCAAGCTTAGCTTCTGCCAAGGACAGCTGCATAGTAAGCTCCTCCACTTGCTTCTCCAAAACCGCAGCCTCCTCTCTAGGCTCAGCGGCGTAAAGGCTATGAAACAGCTGGCACAGGTACACAAAAGGAACATTAGCTCGTACCACAAAAGGGGAAAGGAAGCGCAGAAAACCTTAATTCTAAAAGCACGCAACCACACTTACCCGAAGACCTAATTCCACTGCCTTCTTCCTGCTTTCGCCCGGTTGCCCAGTTCCGGGGCCCTCCCGATCAAGTCCCAAGGTTTCAATGGTAGATGCCACGAACCTACCAAAACCACCACCACCGGAACTGCGATTGGCTTCCGACCCCCGACTCCTTCGGCCGTCGATCTCCACGACTGGAACTAATGCCGACCCCCCACCAGCTGAGCCTGACGCCCCGGCATCAAACGTCCTTGCCCTCTTCGCCGTGACCGCTTCTGCGGTACCCAGTCATCTCCGCTGCCTCTCTCTCCCGCGAAGCTCGTATCCCCACCGGCCGCGCTAGAGGTGCCGGACCCGGTAGGCCCACCGACCTTACTTCCCGAATGACAAGTGGGGCGTTATCCTCACCGCCCAGTCGCCTACCATAGTGGGAGTCTGGAAACACGAGCGGCACAGGGCGATTATGCACCGTGCTCTCTAGGGTAACCGGATGTACAATGGTTTTTGAGGCCATCTCCCCCATCTCTATCAACCTCTGGGCCACAAGCTCGTCATCCAGCTCGACGGTCTCCTCGCTCCGAACAGCGAGTCGGGAGGCATTAGCTGCAAACCAATAAACCGAACGATCAGAATAAAATGCGACCCCACAAAACAACGGTGCAAGGTACCTTACCAGGTTTTCTCCCCATCTCGCATATCTCCAGCACATTCCACCGGATGAAATTGTAGGAGCTCTGGCCCAGAGTGTCCGAGCAAACAAAAAGCCGGGCTAACCGTTGCCTCTCCAAGTCGACCAACCGGTACGACTGATCCCCGATCGCTTGATAAGACTCGGGCACCTAAAAGCTCCTCAAACTACGCTGCCACCTGCCCCCTGCCAGCATAACCGACCTCCTCCATACATTCGAAACCGACGACGGCAGGTGAGTGATGGCAGGATTGAAGTCCCGCGCAGCAAAATTAACACAACCGCAGGCCTGGGCCTTTTTGCAGTAGAGAATCTTGTACAGTGCCTGGAACTCATTTACAGTGGGCCAGTCCATATTGCTCAGACTGAATAGGCACCCGAGACCAAGCAACTACCTCCACTGGTTGCTAGGAAGCTGGGCTGGGGAAAGATTTATCATGCTCAGCACATACTGGACAAACTTCGGCAGCGGCAGAGATAGTCCGTGCCGAAATTGATCATCAAAAACGGCAACCCAACCCGCCTCCGGGTTGCAGGCCAATTCCCCGGGATGCAGGCCTCGAAGCTTAGCGAAGGAGTCAATGTCCCACTTCGCCCTAAAGTCCCTTATCTCGCTATCAATCATGCTTCTGGTTAGCTCGTCACAGAAAATCACCCTGTCGCCATCCAGTAGCTCATACCTCACGGGCCCTCCCATCAACCCACGGCCGGAATCGACAGGATTCGCTGATCTCCCAGATGCCATAAAGCCTAAATAACGGAATTTAGCTCTGTAGCAAGATAGCAACACACACAGACGGCAGGCAAAGAGCCAGGCTTCAGCAAGGTACGGCAGGAGGAGAGGAGGGGGGCTGATAAATAGGGCAAGCATAAAAGAGAGGCAACCCCAGCCGCAGATCCCCTTCATCTCAGACCGTTCCCTGCCGACACGTGTCCCATCATCGATAAAGCTCCCATGCCATCATAACTGATGGGACTGATGGGCTCTCCCCTTCATTGCATGTCAGCCACCTGCCCCACCTACAAGCGGCAGTTAGGGGAGATAGGAGCGCAGACCGAGGCGTCCACTCCCCTCACTTCCCCAAGAGTCAACCTCGAACCAAGGAGCAGCATCTCACCGGTTATGAAGTATCCAACCGGCTCCGCAGCATCTCACCGGTTATGCAGTATCCAACCGGCTCCATGGCATCTCACTGGTTATGTAGCATCCAACCGGCCAATCCAACTAGTTCCATGGCATTCCACCGGGCATGTGACATTCAACCAGCTCCAAAGCATTCCACCGGTTGTCACTTTCCTACGCCTACGGGCAGGAACGAGCCAGTAACAACTCAAGGCTTCCAAACGCATGGGCTTTATAAACCCGGGCGAGTTTACATCTAACACATGTACTCTTGTCCAGCAGGATAAAAACCCTACATCACACTGAACTGTGATACATTTGGGGATACATGGCGAGACTCGTTATCTCAACGCCACCCCACCGGGCAGATTGTTTCTCTAACACAGAACAAGTCTCCCCACAGGCTAACAAACCTGCACATCACCTCACGCTTATTCCAACACAAGCTGAGAACTAGCAAGTGTTGACCGGTGCTTCAGTATGACCGCAACACCGGGGGCACCTGTTGGCTTATTCCATGCTCCAACAGGCCTTCCCGCAGGCTAGCACTCTCTGACTCGTTCCGATATGGCAGAACGCCCGGTCGAGGTCCCATGCACTCTCCGACTCGTTCCGATATGGCAGAACGCCCGGTCGAGGTCCCATGCACTCTCCGACTCGTTTCGATATGGCAGAATGCCCGGTCACGTCCAATCTTCAATACGGACTTGGGGGACTGGGCACCGGTGGGTTGGTAACCCTGCGGGTCTGCGGGACAGGAGCGAGACATTTCAAGTCCCCATTCAAGATTGCACTTGACCGGGAACTTGGGGGACTTGTTGACAGTAGCCACAGAGGGGCTACAACAGGCCCACAGACCCGCAGCCAGGGCATCCGGGGCCGGCCTAGGGCCCGGGACCAGATCACCAGCACCCGGACCCGAGGTCCAGCAGTCTACCTTGCGACCAGGGGCGCCAACCTGCCAAAGAGGTCACCAGAGCTGCCCTTTGATATGCAAACAGAAGGAAACTAGTCCCACATCGAAGAGTGAGGCCAGACCTCACGCCCGGCCATCTATATAAAGGCCTCAACTACCCTCATTAATAGGTAACTGATCTTTCCTACCGCTTATATACGTGCTTAAGTTATCTATTCATCCCAACTATACTAACTTAGGCATCGGAGATGAGAAGACCGGCCCGCCCGGTATTCCCCTTAGTAAGCAGGTTTGCAGGAGATCACGCTTGGATTCATCTGTCTCTACCAAGCCTAAGGGTTTATGCAGAAACATGTATAAACTCAACAAAGCTCTGTATGGACTAAAACAGGCGCCAAGAGCTTGGTTCAGTCGGATTGAGTCGTACTTCAAGAAAGAAGGGTTCGAGAAAGATGCTAGTGAGCAGATTCTATTTACCAAAGTCAACAAAGAAGGTAAACGTTTGATCATTAACTTGTATGTTGATGATTTAATTTACATTGGAGATGATGAGGTTATGATGTGTGAGTTTAAGAATTCCATGATGAAGGAGTTTGATATGTCAGATTTGGGTAAGATGAGATATTTTCTTGGCATTGAAGTAGTACAGTCAGGTGAAGGGATATTCATAAGTCAAAAGAAATATGTGATGGAAGTGTTAAAGAGGTTTGGGATGGAGCATAGTAATTCTGTCCAGAATCCAATCATTCCAGGGTTCAAAATTTCTGAAGATGAAAATGGAGTAGGAGTGAATAGCTCCCTGGATAAGCAGCTGGTGGGAAGCATGATGTATATAACAGCCACAAGACCTGACATAATGTATCAGGTTAGCTTAATCAGTCGGTACATGTCAAAGCCAACAGAGCTTCATTTTTTGGCAGCCAAGAGAGTTCTCAGATATTTGCAAGGAACCACTGATTTTGGTATATTTTATCAAAAGGGAGGGAATAAGGAGTTGATTGGTTTCACTGATAGTGATTATGCTGGATCTATGGAAGATAGTAAAAGCACGTCTGGGTATGTTTTTATTCTGAGTGGGCCAAAAATTGATGTGAGCCTAAGCTCGCACACAATAATAACCCTACAAAATATCGTTAGTAGTATGAGCAAGTATGGATCGTTCTAGCCGGGGATTAAGGGTACCTGAAATATGAGAATTGTTAGACAAACATATATACATATATACATCACAAACGTCACACATATGGGGGATAATGAATCGGCAGCAATGCTGCCCCTTTATTAGGCACGGTAATAAAAACAGAAAATAAATCCTAGGCTACTATATACAAGTTTGATCATCATCTCTCACGCATCACATAGCACAAAACACAATTTAACACAAAGATTTACATGCAAGAAAGTAAGAGACAAGTACTTGGCATGCTCAAAACTTAACTTAGTTTCAACCTACAACCAGAACGTTTCCGATTTTTACCTAGTTGTGAGACTTTTTCTATTGTTTTAAGATCGAGCTATTCTCATGGTGATCCTAAAGGTTATGCTACCTTATACAAGACATAGCATTGAAGCACAAAAGTCTATAGCCGAAAACACGTAAACAAGTAAGGTCGTCAATCTTCTTATTTAACATGCAAGTCCTAAGGTTAACCACTCTAGGTGAGCACAACAAATCAAAGTGATCATACGTCTACTTAGTTCATTATAACTCAAGCAAATTAAACCTAATACCTAGATCATGTTCAAAGACAACACTAAGTACCGATTATAAGCCCTCACCTTAGGTCTAACCAATTTAAATCCTAAACATGCTTTTAATACCACTGCTCTAATTATCATACATATGAAATCCATGCATTAAAAATTGCAAAAGTCATCACATAAATTCCAAATAAAATCGTAATTCATGTTCATCATACAAAACCAAACGAAACAAAGTATTTTTATAACAACAATATGTGACTAAACCGAAATTAAAAACACAAGTCATAGGGATGGATCACACTTTAGAAACCTTGGAGAGCTTCGTCTTGGTGTGGTGGAAGAGATTCGGCAGCAGCTAGGCTAGGGATCACTACCAGAAAAGGGGTTATAGCCGACGATATGGAAAAAAACGGCCGACGAAATAGTACTTCGTCGGCTATAACCCCTTATAGCCGACGAACTACTATTTCGTCGGCCACATCGTCGGCTATAATATTATAGCCGACGACTGCCGACAACTCGTCGGCTATAACTATAGCCGACGAAACGTTTTTGGTTATAGACGACGAGAATGGTATTCGTCGGCTATAATAGTTATAGCCGACGAAAAGTTTTTGGTTATAGCCGACGAGGAGGGTATTCGTCGGCTATAACTCTTATATCAGATCGACCTTCTGCATCAGGGAGCTCATTCGTCGATGAAATCGTCCAAAACGCTCTGAAATCGTCCAAAACCTCGGCCATAAGCTTGAAAGGTACGTATATTGCTGTGTGTGTTGATTTAGTTGGTTATATGCAGAGGTGTGTTAATTTAGAGTTTAATTAGAATAAATGTGTGATTAATTTGATATATATATATATGTGTTGAGATGAGATTATTAATGGGTTGATATATATGTTGTATTGGTTAGATAGAATTGAAGTTTTGTTGAAGATTAGTGATTGATTGTTGATTTATAGGTGATTTTAGATGAATTTGATGAAAAAATGTATATATATATTAATTAATTTAATTGTAATTAAAAATATATTGTTGGTATATATAAAAAATACATTGTGTTTAATTAATTAGGGAGATTGACGATGTTTTAATTAATTTAGGGATGCATGTGTATATATATATATATATGTGTGTGTGTGTAATGATGAATTTTTTAATTAATTAGTACGTGCGTACGTACGTAGTACGTGCATATATACATATCTATATATAGCTATATTTATTTCTTGAATTTACAGGATGGACAAGAGTTGGATTACCCTTGGAAGATGGGATGAGGCGTATCATGATGGAGTTAGGAGTTTCCTGGATTTTGTGATGGCTAACTGTGGAGACACTACACTTCATTATTGTCCGTGTAAAAAGTGCAAGTGTGCCACCCCACGACACCGGTTTTCCATAGAGACAGTGGAGCAACACCTGGCTAGATATGGATTTTGGGTCCTATACACTAATTGGATTTATCACGGTGAACCAGAGTTTGCGGGTCCTCATGATCATGGACAATTTGCGGAGAGAGGGAGTTCCTCCAATGATCCGACAACGAACTGGATCAACGATATGTTTCCTCGTGAGAGCGGTGTCTTTGAGGAAGCACCAGATGTGCAACTCCCACCTCCGGAGATGGAGTGTTTCCCTGATATTGAGCCACTCGAGCCATTACCCCGATCTCCGGTCAACACAAGTGGTATGGAAAAGTACAACAACCTGATCGCATTGCAACAGACTCCGTTGTACCCCGGATGCAGTAAGACTGTCCTTGAATCTGTCATGGGAGTGATGAAGATCAAAACGGAGAACAAAGGCACTGTCAAATCGGTTGATGATTGGCTTCGGCTATGGGGTGGGGCGATGCCCCCCGGACATCGGCTTCCTACCAGTCATCATAAGGTGCGACATATCCTTAAAGATCTCGGCCTTTCCTACATCAAGATTCATGCATGCAGATACGATTGCGTTCTGTTTTACGGGGAAGGACTTGCAGATCTTGAATACTGCCCATTATGCAATACAGAGCGGTATAAGTTCACTCCTAAAGGGAACAAGAAAGCTGTGAAGATACTTCGGTACTTCCCGCTGATTGATAGGCTTGAGCGGTTGTTCATGTGTGCTTTCACGGCCGAAGCTATGAGATGGTGGGCTGAGAGGAATGTGCCTGACGATGACACCCTTAGACATCCCGCCGACGGAGAGGCTTGGAAGAAGAACGTGCTGGAGTTTCCCGAATTTGCATCAGAGGTTCGAAATGTTTGGCTAGGGCTATCATCCGACGGTTTCAACCCTTTTGGCAAGAAAGAGCTTCAGTACAGTGTGTGGCCAGTTATTTTGATTCCGTACAACTTTCCACCGTGGATGTGCATGAAGAAGGAATATAACATGCTCACATTGTTGATTCCAGGCCCAGGTTATCCGGGAAAGTGTCTCGATGTGTATTTGAGACCCGTAATTGAGGAGCTTCGGTACTTGAGTCTGAACGGCCACCTGGTCTACGACCGGTTCAAAAATGAGATGTTCCGGATGCATGCCATGCTTGTTGGCACGATCAGTGACTTTCCTGGGAGGGGTATGTTGTCGGGCAGCGTCACCAGGGGTTACAGGGCTTGTTCAGAGTGCATGACTGTTGATTGCTCCAATCCTCATTGCAGCAAGATTGTCCAGATGCGTCACCGTCGTTGGCTTCCGCATGACCATCCATTTAGGGACGATGCACAGGCTTTTGATGGGACTGAAGAAAGGGGCTGGGCACCGGAGCAATGGACAGGGGAGGAAATATTGGCAGTGTTGAATGAGTATGACTTTGGTCCGCTTAGCAATCATCCCGATGTGTTGCGCACGATTCCAGAGAGGCCGGATCGGTATAGGTTCTGGTCACACAAGAGCATCTTATGGGAACTTCCTTATTGGGCCAGGTTGGCTACCAGATACTACCTGGATGTCATGCATATAGAGAAGAACGTGGGTGAAGCCGTGGTTGGCACAGTTTTGAATTGGGAGAAGAAAACAAAAGACACCCCCAAGGCACGCGTTGATCTGAGAAATATGGGACTGCGGGACCATTTGTGGTTGAGAGAGGGCAGGAGCAAAATGCCCCAAGCTCCTTACACCGTCACCAGGGACCAGAAACATGAAATCTTTGGATGGCTGAGTAATGTCAGGTAACTTTTTATTAATTAGGCATGTATTCCCTAAAGAATCCATCTGTTGTTGGACGACTATATATGCATGAAATCTAATTGTTGTTAATGGCTATGCAGGTATCCTTATGGCTATGCGGGTAACATAAGCAAGTGTGTTAACTACCGAGACAACAAGATGTACGGATTGAAGAGTCACGACTGCCATGTACTGCTTCAACGCCTCTTCCCTATTTTCATTCGAGCGTACTTGGAGGATGAAGTGGTTGAGCCGTTGGTGGCGTTGTCAAGATTCTTCCAGAAGTTATGCGCTAGAGAAGTTAGAAAATCAGACCTCATGAGAATGCATGAGGAAATCGTTTTTATCTTGTGCAAGTTCGAGAGGATATTTCCCCCAAACTTCTTTGACATCATGCCTCACCTGATGATCCATCTTCCCCAACAATTGTTGTTTACCGGTCCCGTACACTACACTTGGATGTATCCCATCGAAAGGTACATGTTATTCATAAATTTGATTTATACATGTTTTTAAATAAAAGTTGCATGCTCTTAACATGCACTTGTTAACCTTGCAGACAACTTGGAGACTACAAGAAATATGTGCACAATAAATCTGCGCCTGAGGGGTGTATTGCTGAAGCTTACATTGCGCATGAGTGTGTAACGTACGCCAAGTTGTACTTGGGAGCGATGGAGGACCCCCCACAACATCCAAGTCGAGATGACCCCGAGTTCAACCTATCTATCGTCGCCAACTCTGTTGTACCATACGGAAGCTTCAAGAAAAATGGTGTGGACAAGTTGCCTGACCATGAGGTAGGGATTGCCCACTGGTGGGTTCTAATAAACTGTCCGGAGGTACAATATTGGAAACGTCACCATCTTCACAGCAAGGAAGTTCGCGGTGATGTCGAGTACCACAACACGACGTTTGCAGACTATTTTCCACAATGGGTAAGTGTATAAATATATATATTAGATGGCTTTCTTTTACAGTTCCCTATTCTTTAATCATAAACACACCGAGTGATTTGAGTTATATTTTTCAGCTGATGCAAGTGGCTGCGAGGGGTGGTCTTACAAATTACTCAGAGGAATTGAGGCTGTTGTCGATGAAGCCGATATCTTCCACAGTCCGCCCAATGTGTGATGTCAACGGCGTTAAGTATATATGTGAAGCTAGAGACGGGGAACGCAAAACACAGAATTGTGGGGTGATGGTCGATGGTGCAGAGGGGGGCGTGGATTTTTACGGTGTCCTACAGTCAGTTGTTGAACTCATTTATGGGAACCGCATGAAAGTCCACTTGTTCAAGTGTCGATGGTTTGATACTAGGCCGCACCGCTTACGGATCGATCAGTACGGCATACTTTCGGTGAATACCGCCACTAGTGTGTATGAAGACGACCCCTTTGTTTTCGCCACAGCGGCCAAAAAGGTCTTTTATCTTGACGATCCTTTGAACAAAGGCACGTGGAAGGTAGTTAACCATGTGTCTCAGCGAGACATATACAGTGCTACCACACTTGGTGTGAGCACAGAGTGTGAAGAAGCGACCGCATACCAAGAGCCGGACGCCGGCGACATTCCGGAATCCTCCACCATCCGCGATAATAATGTGACGCCGGGCAGAGTGGTTCGACTTCCTAGGGGTCAGGTGCCCATGTATGATGTTAATCCGAATCGTCTATATCAGGCAGACGATGACTCAGACGACGAGTACGAGCACCGGTTGCCAGATATTAACTACTATACTACGTCTGACTCAAGTGATGAGGATGATTCTGATTATCATCCTTAGTATACTATTTATGTATGTATTTGTGTACGATGGTGCATGCATGAATACATTTTTGTCCTTAATTACCGTTTTCCGAGTTTATGGGAAATTGTATTGAATTGTTTGTGTTATGTTTAGGAATTTATCAGGTGAAATAGGCAGTTTTCAGGCCCTAAATGGCAAATTTTCAGAAAGATCAGAATTATAGCCGACGAAATGCAATTCGTCGGCTATAATGCCCATACTTTAGCCGACGACTTGCAATTCGTCGGCTATAATGCCCATACTGTAGCCGACGACTTGCAAGTCGTCGGCTAAAGTATATTGACCGAAACCATACGTAGACCGTTCAAATGCAAAAGTGTCGTGAAATAAGATACGACCAAAATATTGAAATACGACTACGGTTGAAAAATGGGAAGATTCCGACAAAATCTGTGTGCCGAATGTTGCGATTAGGTGTTTTTTACTTCCGTTTTCCTATGGGTAGCCTGACGGTCGGTAAATTTTTGGAGGAAAATTTTTATACGGTTAGTTGCGTCGCATCGATTTGAAACTATTCTCTGTTGAAGGTCAGGCCAAAAAACGTCATTTAGACGGGCCAATTGCCGTTTTAAAGCGTTTCGAGATTTGACCATGCAGTTTGACCGTCCCGATCGAGCCTTTAACGTTGTCAGATGTAGTTGGTTTTTTTTTCCTACATGTATTTAATCTTAACGGTGATATCTGACGGTTGGAATAGATTTTCCAAACTTTTAGATTCGAAATCGGAACATATGCACTAATATTCCTTAACTTATTTACTAAGTGTTTAAGTGAATGTATAGTTTCAAATAGTTGCTATACGTAGACCGTTCAAATGCAAAAGTGTCGTGAAATAAGATACGACCGAAATATTGAAATACGACTACGGTTGAATAATGGGAAGATTCCGACAAAATCTGTGTGCCGAATGTTGCGATTAGGTGTTTTTTACTTCCGTTTTCCTATGGGTAGCCTGACGGTCGGTAAATTTTTGGAGGAAAATTTTTATACGGTTAGTTGCGTCGCATCGATTTGAAACTATTCTCTGTTGAAGGTCAGGCCAAAAAACGTCATTTAGACGGGCCAATTTCCGTTTTAAAGCGTTAAGAGGTTTGACCAAAAGTTGACCAGGGAATAGCCGACGAACTACTTAACTTCGTCGGCTAAACTCTTGCGATCCGCGCCGTTTCATTGTCCGCCGTTGGATGGGCGAGATCTGACGGCTGGTGAGAGCTTATAGTATAGCCGACGAGATTCATATTATAGCCGACGAGATTCATCGTATAGCCGACGACATTCATATTATAGCCGACGAGACACGTAACTTCGTCGGCTATAATCGGCCCGCAAAGCCCAACTCCGGCCCGGCCCGGATTTTGGCCCGGCCCGTAAGAGTATAGCCGACGAATTTCGTCGGCTATGACTATAGCCGACGAATTAAAAGTAAATCGTCGGCTATAATCCGTCGATTTAAACCGAGCCCTAGGCGCCTCTCCCTCATTTTCTGCTTAGAACCAAAATTGCCCAATCGTTCCCCACCCCTCCCCGACGCCGACCGACCACGACGGAGCCTCCCCGACGCCGATCGACCCTCCCCGGCCCCACCCGATTCCTCCCCGCCCCGGCCCCCTCCTTCCCGAGCCCTCCCCGACCCGAAAGCCCCTGCCGGAGCCGCCCGAGCCGCCGTAGCCGCCCTGCCGCAGCCGCCCCTGCCCGTCCCTGCCGCCCCTGCTGCAGCCGCCCGTAGCCGCAGCTGCCCCTGCCACAGCCGCCCCTGCCGCCGTCGCCGCCGTCGCCGTCGCCGCCGCACCGCACCACCGGTCCTCGTCCAGACTGCACCACCATGTCAGGTAGTCCCGATCGAGCCTCATTTAGGGTTTTTATTAATTTTGTCGAATTTTGTGAATTTTAGGGTTTTTGTGAATTTTTTGTGGAATTTAGGGTTTTTGTGAAATTTATGGAATTGTGTGGATTTTTTGTTAAATTTGTTAATTTTGTGGAATTTATATACTAATTTTGTGGATTTTTTGTTAAATTTACGGTTTTTATATACTAATTGTGGAATTTTGTTGAATTTATATACTAGTATACTAATTTATATACTAATTTATATATAATTAGGTATAAATATTTTTTTTCATTTTTATGACGATATATATATATATATTTTTCGGAATATATATATATATATATAATTAGGTATAAATATAGTTATGTATATATATAATTAGGTGTATATATATTTAAAAAAGTTTTTTATTTTTTTGTGAAATTTAAGGAATTTTGTGTTATAGTTCGGAACATATATATATAATTAGGTATAAATATATTTAGGTACGTATATATATAATTAGGTACATATACATTGAATGATGTTTTTAATTTTGTTTTGTGGAATTTTTGTGCAATTTATGGAATTTATATACTAATTGTGCAGGAAACCGGCGCTTTGTAGACCGATGGCTTGGCAGACGAACCGAGAGCGACCCCGACGCTCAGGCAGGATCCAGCCGTGGGGGGAGCGGATCCAGCGGTCGTCGGGGCCTAGGCCGGCCTTTGAGTCGACGAGAGGAGACGTTGATGGGATTGACCCCGAGCGATCCACGTGGGGGCTCCTCGTATGAGTCGACGGGAGCGGGCCCTGACTCGAGTGTCGGAGGAGGACGCAGAGCCACCAGACCCCAGTGCACTTCAGCACAGTTCCAGGATCGGCAGCCGACCCCACCGCGCGCCGATCTGGACCCTCCAGAGATGCTCCCTGTCCCCCCACAGCGACAGCGTCCACAGCTACGGGGCCCACCGTCAGGGGGAGCAGGCCCCTCAGGGTCCACGCCCCGTATGTTTCCGCCATCGGGGATGTACATGGTCCAGTTCCTCCCTGCCATCCCTGACTACGACGCTAGGGGGAGGCAGATTTGGAGGCACGACCGGCCCCACGAGATTCCCTGGGAGGAGGCCTACTTCTACAGTCCTTTCGACTCAGAGGACTGCCGCGGCCTGTGGGCTGTTCGTGAGAAGGACAAGCAGTACAACGACGCAGGTAATTGGTTAGTTTAATTAATTATTTAGATTGTTTAATTAATTATTTAATTAGTTAGTTTAAATAATTATTTAACTATGTGTTCATTTTAACAGGCGTCCTCGTCAATAAACCCGCGGGGACGAGACGGACCAGAGGGCCAGCGAACATGTCGACCCTGGAGAGGGAGCTGGCCGGTGGGATCAGAGAGATCCTGCCCGGTCCCGGTGAGGATGGACGCCCGATTGAGCGGAGAGACACCACCACCAAGTACATCAACGCGACGGGCATGCTTGTGCGGGACAGGGTCCCACTGTTGTGGCCCGACTGGGGCTCTGTGCCCGATGAGATCAAGGCGCGAGTGTACAATGCACTGTCGGTGAGTTAAATATGATTTTTATTATAGAAAATAAACAATTATGAATTCAGTCCTTATAACTATTTAAAAATATTTTCTAATTAATTTATAATGTTGCAGCAATGGTTTAGAGTCCATCCTACCTTGGACTGGTGGAGAGACGAGCAGCTGAAGAACAGGTTATGTGTTTTGCTTTTTTTTGTATAAATATATTTATTGGCAGTGTACGAATATATCTAACAGTTGTGTTCTGTTAATATAGGTACTCCGAGTGGAAGAACGAGCTGTCCACGCACTACAGGACGTACCATGTGGAGCAGCGCTTGGGGCGAGCTGCAACCCCCCACGAGTTCCGGTACAGGGAGTATGAGTGGCTATGGCTGGTAGCCTACTTCGGGAGCGACAGGGTCTCGGTAAGAAAATTTAGCCTGGTAGTATATAACTTTTTAATGTTATTTAATAATTAAATTATGTAGTTACTTAATTCAATTAATTAGTTAGTTAGTTAGTTATTAGTTATTAAATTAAGTCAGTTGGTTAGTTACATAGTTAGTTAGTTCGTTACTAAATTAAATTAAATTAAATTAAATAAAATTAGGTAGTTAGTAAGTTAGTTAGTTACTAAATTAAATTAGTTAGTTAAGTAGTTACTAATTAAATTAAATTAGTTAGTAACTAAATTAGTTATTAATTTTATTTTGGTTAGTTCCTAATATTTTAATTTAGTTACTAATTTATATTTGCGTTTATATGTTTGTTGTTATAATACAGAAAATCTCGCGGACGAACAGCGACAACCGCAGGAGGAACGAGCACCCCCACCACGGCGGCGCCCGCTCCTGGAGGCAGTGGGCAGAGATGGCGAGGAGGGACCGACCGCTGAGGCCGTTGTCGTGGATTCATGCGCAGATGTATCCGGGGCGTCCCGACCAAGTGGTAAGTATTCGTCCATCTTCAATAAAAGTGTTTCATGAAATTAATTTATATATATATTTTTTAATTCGTTTATTATATTTTCTTGTCAATTAGGCGGAAATAGATGCGGAGACCGACGCGATCACCTTCGGGATCGCGCGAGACACTCTGGGAGACGGGGCGTCCGACGAGGCGATCGCGGAGTTTGCCTCCACGATCGACACCCTTGAGCCGCGCTTGGCCTCTCAGATCATGCACGCGGCGGTAGGGACGGGGAACAACTACTTCTACCAGAGAGGCCTAGGCGCGGCGGGAGATGGGGTTCTCAAGTTCACGCCGGCCAATCCCAGCACGCAGCGTGCGGCTTCGACGAGAGGAGACTTGCAGACGCAGCTGCAGAGGACTCAGGCGGAGTTGGCGAGGGCGGTGGAGGCGCTCCAACAGGCGGAGTTGGCGAGGGCCGCGGAGGCTTCGGCGCAGCAGGCCAGAGACGCATCTGTGGCGGAGATGTACCGATGGATGCAGCAGTCTTGGGAGGCCCAGCAGGCTGGACTCCAGCCCCCGCCTCCGCCACAGATGCCCCAGTTCGTCGTCCCCACTCCCCCCCCGCATCGGAGTACGCCAGCCGATCAGGACAGCCATAGCCACCGGAACTCGAACGATCCGGTCGACGACGCTACGCGTTTAGGGGGTGATGATGAGTAGATATAGTGGGTTAATTTGTACAGTATGTAGGATATTAGGGATGGATTGATGTGGATATTTGTTGGATATTTGGATGTTTGTTTGTGCATTTTCTGCAGCCCCCGAAGACGAAGAGAAATTGGGCCCGAGTTAAATTTTTTAATTTTTTTAAATATTTAGGGGTTATAGCCGACGATATTGGCATTATTTCGTCGGCTATAAGTGCTATAGCCGACGATTTTTACCAAATTTCGTCGGCTATAACCGTTATAGCCGACGAACATGACATATGTCGTCGGCTATACCCTCCCGGCTTCCGGCAAAAAAAGCCGTTCCTGGTACCGGCGATTGGTATGGCCGACGATAGTGTCGTCGGCTATAACGGACGGATAGCCGACGACAGTGTCGTCGGCTATACTTTGGGTTAGGGGCAATTACGTAATTGTTGAAGCCGACGATCTTGTCGTCGGCAATGTTCGAAGTATAGCCGACGAGTCTTTTGTCGTCGGCTATACCTAGTGTTTTATAAGCCGACGACTTACCCCGTATGTCGTCGGCTATACTATAGCCGACGGAGCAATCCCGACGAGATAATAGCCGACGATACTTCGTCGGCTATGACTATAGCCGACGAATTAATGGAAACGGCCGACGAGATGGCGTCGTCGGCTATGACGCCTTTTCTGGTAGTGGATTGGGATCGGTGGTGATTGGTGGTGGTGAATCGGTGACTTGGTATTTTTAGGGTTTCGGGTTAGAACTTTGGTAGGAAAATTTGGTAGAGTTTTGGCTAGTGCTTTGCAAGAGATGAGATGATTTTTATGTAGGAAAAGTGGGGGTATTTATAGAGAATAATGGGAGTATTTGCCGGCAGCCCTTAAGCAAAGAGGAGTTCAGAAAACCTAGTGCAATAAGGTTTTGCAACCTTCCTTTCTTAGTCCAATTAGGTTTTCTTTTCTGAATTTTTCTTCAAGGCTTGGGCTTCACATCTTCATGGACTTCTTATATGGTCTTGGACTTCAATTGATAAGCTTTGATCCACCAAAAATGCCCCACAATGCCGGCAGCTTGATGTTGCATCCGATCTGCCCCAAATCGGCAGCTTCTCCTAGTTTGACTAGGAGACTTTATTTCTTCATGTTTTTCTTCAATGCCATGGCCAAGTGTCATTCTCCTTCCTTCCATACGCTTGAGATATCTTCACAAATGCTCTTGTACATCATATGGTCCATCGAAATGAAGCACTTGTGAAAAGGAAGCAATCAGTCCCTGGAATCGGCAGCTTTGACCTTGTCGCAGTAATTCCCGCATATCTCCACCTTCAGAGCTCCAATTGATGCGATTCCAAGTCTCACGTAAACTAGACACATATGGCCATCTCCCCGTAAAATATCTCGGCCAAATTCCATGTAAGTCGTCGGGAATGAATTTTCGAAGTTGGGACAAAGTCCCAGGAAAATCCTGTAGCCCCTGGATTGGAATGTCCGGACTGCCCTTTTGCAGCCAAGTTTTGGGTGACTTCCCGAACTCCGATTGATCTGAAATTTTAACACAGTATTCTTCAACATATGAATATTAAGCACATAAAATTTCATAGAATTCGGACAAGGATAGATTATACTTTTGCTCATCTCAAAATCGCGAAAAAGACACATTTTTCACTATTTTCCAGATTTCTCATACTTAGTCATTTTTCGGATTCTTAACCATTTTTCGCCAAACTCTACCAAATTAACACTAAACTATATTATGACTCAATCTTAGACAAATAAGGGTTAAACAAAGCATAAACGAGGGCATAAGCATATAATATCGTAGCACATTATGCTCCTATCAGCAGCAGTGGCTTGGTCTTCTCAAAAGCAGCCGATAGTGACACTAAGCACAACTGAAGCTGAGTTTGTTGCTGCTGCAGCATGTGCTTGTCAGGTGGAGTGGATGAAAAGGGTGTTAAAGAAGCTTGGTTATGATGGCAGTGAGAGTCCTGTCATTTTCTGCGACAATAGCTCAACAATCAAGTTGTCAAAGAACCCTGTAATGCATGGTAGAAGCAAGCACATTAAAGCGCGTTACCATTTCTTGCGTGATCTGGTAAATGAAGGAGCTTTGCAGCTCAGTTTTTGTGGAACTAAGCAGCAAGTAGCAGATATACTTACAAAACCACTCAAGCTGGAGTTATTTCAGGAGCTCAGAAAGAAGTTGGGAGTCTGTGATGTGCCCAAGATAAACTAGCTGCTTAGGCAGTCTAGTTTAGGGGAGGGAATGATAAGATTTAGTCTTAGTTTGTTATTCTGTTAGAATAAAAGTCCTAGTCCTTAGGAACTATTGTTATTTGATTTAGTCAAGTCTATTACCACGTTTCTAGCAACAACGTGGATGAGTAGTTTGTTTTGCTTCAGTCTGTAAAGCTATAAGTAGCTTCTGAATCTCATTCAATAAATGTGGTCATTCCTCCAGTTTGCTGAGTTCTTGCTTTCATAGTCTTGTTCTAGTTCTTAACAAAGCCAAATCAACCTCCTCTTTAGTTGAGAGACTAATTAAGCCTCCGGCATTCTGACTGCTTCGAAATTCGTCGTCTGCTTATGTGTATTGTGTTAAATTTGATTAAAACTGGGTGATTTGTGTTAACGATCTTGAATTTTCTAGGATGTAAATTCAATGTACACATCTTTTAAAGTTTTAATGATGCTGAGTTAAAAATCTCTATGATTATGAGCAGAAGTTAGAAAATTCAAGCCAAGGAAGAAAGTACTTGCTGCAATCAAAATCGGAGGTATTTTCTCCAAACTTGTATCACTTAAATAATTGCATTAGCATCAAAGTTCCAATTCCCATGAGATGGGGACAGCGGAAAAGTTTGGCGGAGAGGTGGATGATAGATCACCGGGCTTGAACGACGTTTCTCTCTTAGAGCAAATGCACCCGTTGGGGAACGACAATTGCTTATTCGCCAATTGAACTGCCCCTGCTAATTTACTATTCATCTAAAATTGGCAATTGCCTTCCTTTTGTCAATGCACCCATTGAAGGCAATTAGACTGCTAATTCACTATTTTATATTTCAATTTAAATAATATACTAATTAAAAATGTTAAACTTATAAGTGTTTTAATTAAAAATCAAGTTAGTCTTAATATATTAATTATATATTTAATTGATAATCAAATATTTTTTTTAGAAAATCAAAAAATTATCTACAAGTAGATATTCGTCCAATATATATTTGACACGTGTTAAATTTAAATACGGGTTTATTTTTATGTGGATAAATATTATTATCTTTTGAAGATATATATCAGATTTCTATAGATTTTCGTAGATATTCGTCCAATAAATATTTGACACGTGTTGTTATCCAAAATATTTTATCACCAAAATTGTTCATAAATAAATTTCAGACTTCAATCTCTACTCACCAATTCTCTCTCATTCTATACCTTCATCTCTCTCCAAATCTCATCACTCATCTCATTTCTGCTCTCTTCAATGGAAGAATTTAATAGGTGGTTGCTAGATCAGGAGCGTGAGAATACCAAAGAGCTCGAGCGGATTCAAGCAACAAACGCTCAAGCGGTTGCTATGGTGGCACAATATCAACAATCGGTGACACCAAGAGGGCGTGGTTCACGACCTGGCCGTGCTCCAAATCTAGAGAGATATAGAGAAGCTCGAGGACATTTTCTCCTGCAAGATTACTTTGTTGAACAGCCGGTTTATGAAGAAGCAAGTTTTCGAAGGCGGTACCGAATGCAAAAACATGTCTTCCAAAAAATAATGGAGGATCTTTGCAACTACGATAGTTTTTGAAGGCAAAAAGCAGATGCCACTGGAAAAATGGGATTGCTTCCTGAACAAAAGATGATATGTGTCTTACGAATGCTCGCGTACGGTTTAGCTGCTGATCAATGTGATGAAATCACTCGGATGGGAGCTTCTACCGCACTGAAATGTCTGAAAAAATTTTGCAGACAGATCGAGATTCTCTATGGTAAGTGGTTTCTTCGTCCTCCCAATTCTGATGATATATATAGCCGTAGGATTTTAATCTAATGGCTACAATTAAGTAGCCATTGAAAACAATCCGTTGAGTAGCTTTCAGAAAATAGCCGTTTGCTTTTAAAATGTGTGGGCCCCAGTCAAATCAGTCGGATAAAACATTGGGCAAAAATTGCCCACCCAACTGCCTAAGCAATTTCCTATGTGGTAGGTCCCACTAATTGCCTTACTAATTTCCAACCGGTGTATTGATTTTTTGGTTGAATTAATGAGCCCCACATCAATTGGTCACCCAATTAACTCACGGGTGCATTTGCCCTTAGCAGAAAGTTCATCTATTTTGACCAAGATCCTCTTTATTTTATTTTATTTTTTTTAATTTGAAAATTCATGCATCTATCCTAGATTAAATCACTTTATGCGTTGACTGTTTTATCTCCATCCCAATTGAGCATTCTATTTCATTACTCCACCTACGACCACCTATCTCACTCGATCCGATCCGACCCGATTCATTTCATTCAGCCACAATTGAGTCACTGTCATCTCTCACTTCACAAATTGTTAGTATATATCTGTATATGTTGGCATTCCCTAAATCACCGGGCTATATTAGTTGATCGATTTTATGTCCCTTTGGGATTGTAGCTACGAATGTCTTGACAATTCCATCATCTGTGAAATTACCTCACTTTATTAGTAATAAGTGTATTAAGCAATATATATATAAACTTAACATGACAAACTCTAAAGTACTCCAGCATTACTATTAACTTTGTGGAAGATAAAATCATTCGGTAAGTGATTCTGATGTACCCCATATTCTATGATTATGAGCAGAAGTTAGGAAATTCAAGCCAAGGAGGAAAGTAATTGCTGCAATCAAAATCGGAGGTATTTTCTCCAAACTTGCATCACTTACATAATTGCATTAGGATCAAATGGTGAATATGTTTTCACTTTTTTTTTTTTTTGAATCAGCTGACAAGAATTTATTGAAAATAGAGTTACAAAGATACGATGCAAATATGCATCAATGGAAGAACACAGACCAAAAGGTAAAATAAGAAAAGTACATTTGAAATCTTGAGAAATTGAAATATTGCAGTCACCGTTACGTCGAGACACCGATGCCGGTCCGGGTATACACTACTGACTGCATACGTATAGTGAAATGATGAGTAGTCGGTGGTATGACTACTCATCCGAATCGTACGTACAAACTGCCAAGAGACAATCATACATACGATTGAGGGTAATCTTGCACCTAAAGGATCGAAGCCGACCAAGGGCGGATCCAGACATGGCCATAATGGCATGCCATCCTTAACGAACATGTACCATAATTGTGGGTCCGTCAACCAATATACCAACCAACATGGTGGCCAATACCACCTACATTGGTTCAAGATCCAGCACACATTATGGGATTGGTCCCAGGTCCAAGGTAGTCCACCCGGGTCCCAAACCTAAACCCGACTCCATATCCGGAGCCAGATCTGACCCGGAATCCAAAATGGACTCCACCTTCGATCTGCTTCTGAGCTGAAGTTCCGCCACCATTTTCCAGATGGCGGCAGCAAGACGATGTCCCCATCGGTTGAAAAGGATCCCCACCTTTTAGAAACACGAACGTCATAACCACCTGGGTACCGGATCCAAAACCCTAACCCACCCGGGTCCCATACCCAGACCCGGCTCCAAGCCCGAATCCAGGTCCAACCCAGGCCAGATGTCTAAGCCATCGGATTGGTGCCGTCACAAACACCTCCTGCCGACGTAGGAATCATCCTCATCGTCGCTAATGTCTCGTGCCGATGTAGGAATTGACAACCGAGTTCTATCGAATCCGCACCCTTGAGACGACCTCGCTGCGGCCTCGCCAGATTTATCCTCGTTGTCGTCGTCTGCCATAGGGAGCAAAACCTGATTCCAAAGCCACCATAATCATCTCTGTCAACTCCCAGGATCCGAGGAGGAAAGGTTGCAGTAGGATGAGCCCACAGTTTGGTTCTAGATCCAACCCAGGTAAGGATGGCTGGACCAGTGACACCAAAGCTCACGCGAGACGAATCCATGCGATTCGACAGGAATTCCCAATCTCATAAAGCTAGAACGAGATCCAGCCATTCTGATGGGTAAAGAATAGAAAACTATTTGGGAATTTGGGAGGGTTTGTTCGACGCTAGCCGAACTCAACCGTAGCGGCAGAAAAGAGGAACGGCTGCTGCGCGATAGTTTTTTTTTTTTTTTTTTTTTCTTTCTGAATATGTTTTCACTTACTCAATGGAGTACATGTCATGACTTATTTTCATGATCAACCTTTCACTTACTTTTGATTTTTAGCATCTTTTATGTATATGAGCTTCTGTTTAGTATTACATTTTCCACCCTATTAATTATAATGAAATAGTTTGGGCAATTTGTTCTACCATGTATTTGTTTAATTCTAATTTTAGAATTTACAGATAAGGCTCTGTCAAAATAAGGGAAGCACTAAGGAGAGAAAAAATGAGTTCTTCAGAACATGACGCATATTTGGCACGATGTCTAGCAATAGTTCAAGGCAAACGACAGATAGTGGAAAATGAGCCAACTAATATGACTGAACAAAATCCAGGTATTAATTTTTTTCCATACTTTCTTTTATTATATTGAAATATTTTAATGAAATGCAACAATACAATTCGTATATTAACCGTTTTCCACCGATATAAATTTCCTAGCTAGAGTATAATTACCAAATTATGTCATAATAACTAGCAAAAAATACCAATTGTAATTAATTGTGTCAAAAATAGGATATGACAATGAAGGCACAAGCTCAAGAATTTCATCAAATTCCGACAACCAAGAGCAAGACAATTCCCGATTTCGATTGGCTCACATAAGACAAATACCCCGTTCCACTGGATCACGTGCAAACAATGGAGTAGTCGGGGATTCTGCTCGCTATGGTCAGCTAAATGTGAATAAATAAATAATTTAAAACAATATTGATCCCTATGTTTAGAGTTATCTACTGATACCTACAATAAATTTATTTGTTTGATAAGAGTAACTGCCAATCAAGTCTTAAGTTCAAGAATTTCATCAAATTCCAACAGCCAAGAACATGCACATTCACAAGTTCGATTAACTCACATAAGACAACTATCCCGTTCAAATGGGCCATGTGCAAATGATGAAAATGTTCAGAATGCTGCTCGCTCTGGTGAGCATATTTTATTGAACTCATTGGTCGTTGAATCGTGTGTCTATATTTATATAAACAGCTTTCAATAAAACTAAATACTTTCACTGATATCCAGAGTTACCTAATGCTACCTTGAATAATCATGAAGAACATAGTGACAATGTGGTCATGTATAATGATGGCCGAGTTACCAACTACATTCAAGCCGTGATTACTGGTGAAGAACAAGATAATGTCAATGCGCGTGCTAGAGCGCAAAACAACATTCACCATGTACCGCGAATGAGACCGGAGCGCATTAGACATAATTCAGCTAGAGATTTCCATGAACAAATGGGTGCCCAAGATTGTCAATTTTACCATCATCGTTTATAGGAAGCCCACGTGACATGTGCCAACGATATCAAGATGCCATGGCCTTGGTTCGTGATATATATGGGAGGCCGGATCTTTTTATTACCATGACATGTAACCCCAATTGGGAAGAAGTTAAAAGTCAACTACTTCCAGGACAAGAACCATAAGATCGTCCTGATTTAGTCACTAGGGTATTTCACGCAAAATTAGAGCAATTCAAAGAAGACATAATAAAAAAGGGGGTGCTTGGAAAAGTAGTCGCACATGCTTTCGTTATTGAATTTCAAAAACGAGGTTTACCATATATATGTTCACATGTTGGTTATGTTAGAAGAAAATGACAAGCTTAACAACCCCGATGAATATGACTGCATTGTAAGAGCATAAATACCAGATTGCAATGAGGAGCCTCGACTTTATGATGCAGTTTGTACACATATGATCCATGGTCCATGTGGAGCTCTCGATCCAAGACAATCATGTATGAAAAATGGGACTTGCAATAAAGGATACCCAAAACTGTTTGCGAATTTTACAATGCAAGGGGACGACACGTATCCTGTGTATCAGAGACGAACAAGTCTTTCACCGATATCTTTGCGTAGAGGAGGAAATATTAAAGTGGATAAGAGTTGGGTGGTTCCCTACAACTCATGGTTGCTATTGCGGTATAATTGTCACATCAATGTTGAAATATGTGGGAGCATAAAGAGTGTCAAATACTTATATAAATACATTTACAAAGGTCCTGACAAAGTGTCATTTCAGCTGCAATCGAACCCAGAGTTTGATGAAATCAGCCAATTTGTTGATGCAAGGTGGGTATGTGCACCAGAAGCTTTATGAAAAATATTCAAAGTTTCATTGAACAAAGTATATCCAACAGTTGAGCGATTTCAAATACATCTTCCCAACATGCAACAAGTAACATTCAATGTTGAAAGACCTATACAGGATATTCTGGCTTATGAGCGCCCACAAATGTCAATGCTTACTGAGTTTTTCACTTTAAATAGTGATGATGAGAATGCAAGGGTATATTTGTATTGAGAAATTCCTGAACATTACAGGTGGGATAGTGATAATAAAGAATGGGTTGCAAGAATAAGAAATTGGAAGGTTATTGGGAGAATATACAGCGTCTCACCCTCTGAAGGTGAGGCATTTTTTCTGCGTTTTCTTTTGAATCATGTAAGAGGTTCTCAATCATTTGTTGAATTGCTTACTGTTAATGGAGTTCCACAACTAACATTCAAGTAAGCGGCAGAGAACCGAGGTTTGCTTGAAAATGACAACAGTATTCGAATATGTTTGATGGAGGCCTCCGCAATACGTATGCCATCAGCTTTGAGGAGATTATTCATTACAATATTACTGTACAATGTGCCAACCGGTGCTCGAACATTATGGGATGAATTTTTTCCTTTTATGGTGGAAGATTACCCTTTATCTGGTGATATTGCGAGTCGAAACAGGCTCTTGCATGATTTAAACGGAATACTTCAACAATTTAACAAGAGCATTAGAGATTTTGACCTCCTTGAGATGACAAGTGAGCTAGAAAATGGTTTACAAATGCCGAGATCTATTGAGTATTAACTTTCAGTTATTGTCCCTCAAGAAGATGTTGATGCAATTGACCACCTTAACAATGACCAAATGACTGCATTCAACACCATAGTGGCTGCAATCGAGGGAAGAGAAAATGCATTATTTTTTTGTCGATGGTCTAGGAGGAACTGGAAAGACGTATTTATATCGTGCGTTGCTAGCAAAATTAAGAAGCATGAATCATATAGTTTTAGCAACTGCATAATCTGGAATAGCAGCAAATATACTGCCCGGAGGGAGGACAACTCACTCTAGATTGAAGATTCCACTCAATATAGATGCATCATCCATGTCTTTCATAAGTAAACAATCTGATCTAGCACAATTGATACAAGCTTCCGCTGCAATTATCTGGGATGAGGTGCCTATGACAAATCGAGATATCTTTGAAGCAGTTGATCAAACTTTTCAGGACGTAATGAATATCAAACTTCCGTTTGGTGGAAAAATAATGATATTTGGGGGAGATTTTCATCAAGTCCTTCCTGTTATTCTTAAATGAACGAAGTCTCAACTAATTGAAGCCTCCATTATAAAATCATCATTTTGGAGACAAACAAAGATATTGAGGCTGAAACAGAATATGAGATCTATAAATGACCATCAATTTGCAGAATTTCTATTATGTGTTGGCAATGGGAGTGAACAGGTCATCAATGACGAAATGATAAGACTACTAGAAAACATGGTAGTTCCCTGGCGAAGTGAAGAGTCTATCAATCAACTTATTAATAAAATTTTTCCGAATCTGCATAAACATGTAAACGATGCAAAATACATGGTGGACAGGGCATTGGTTACTCTTTTAAATGATGATGTAGATATGTTGAATGAAAAGATGATCAGTATCACTACCAGAAAAGGGGTTATAGCCGACGACGCCATCTCGTCGGCCGTGTTCATTAAATCGTCGGCTATACTCATAGCCGACGAAATATCGTCGGCTATTCTCTCTTCGGGAATGCTCCGTCGGCTATAGTATAGCCGACGACACTGAGGGTAAGTCGTCGGCTTATAAAACACGCGGTATAGCCGACGAATATAGCGTCGTCGGCTATACTTCGAACATTGCCGACGACAGGATCGTCGGCTTCAACAATTACGTAATTGCCCCTAACCCGGAAGTATAGCCGACGACACTATCGTCGGCTATACGTCCGGCATAGCCGACGAATTAATCGTCGGCCATAACATCGCCGGTACGAGGAACGGCTTTTTTTTGCCGGAAGCCGGGAGGTTATAGCCGACGAAATATGGCCCATTTCGTCGGCTATAACCCCTAAATATTTTTAAAAAATTAAAAATTTAACTCGGGCCCAATTTCACTTCGTCTTCGGTTTGGCTGCAGAAAATCCACAAACAAACATCCAAATATCCAACAAATATCCACATCAATCCATCCCTAATATCTTACCTACTGTACAAATTAACCCCCTAGCTAACTAGTCATCTACTCATCATCACCCCCTAAACGCGTAGCGTCGTCGACCGGATCGTTCGAGTTCCGGTGGCTATGGCTATCCTGATCGCCTGGCGTACTCCGATGCGGGTGGGGAGTGGGGACGACGAACTGGGGCATCTGTGGCGGAGGCGGGGGCTGGAGTCCAGCCTGCTGGGTCTCCCAAGATAGCTGCATCCATCGGTACATCTCCGCCACAGATGCGTCTCTGGCCTGCTGCGCCGAAGCCTCCGCGGCCCTCGCCAACTCCGCCTGCTCGAGCGCCTCCACCGCCCTCGCCAACTCCGCCTGAGTCCTCTGCAGCTGCGTCTGCAAATCTCCTCTCGTCGAAGCCGCACGCTGCGTGCTGGGATTGGCCGACGTGTACTTGAGAACCCCATCTCCCGCCGCGCCTAGGCCTCTCTGGTAAAAGTAGTTGTTGCCCGTCCCCACCGCCGCGTGCATGATCTGAGAGGCCAAGCGCGGCTCAAGGGTGTCGATCATGGAGGCAAACTCCGCGATCGCCTCGTCGGACGCCCCTTCCCCCATGGTGTCTCACGCGATCCCGAAGGTGATCACGTCGGTCTCCGCATCTATTTCCGCCTAATTGACAAGAAAATATAATAAACGAATTAATAAAAAATATATATAAATTAATTTAATGAAACACTTTTATTGAATATGGGCGAATACTTACCACTTGGTCGGGACGCCCCGGATACATCTGCGCATGAATCCGCGACAACGGCCTCAGCGGTCGGTCCCTCCTCGCCATCTCTGCCCACTGCCTCCAGGAGCGGGCGCCGCCGTGGTGGGGGTGCTCGTTCCTCTTGCGGTTGTCGCTGTTCGTCTTCGAGATTTTCTGTATTATAAGAACGAACATATAAACGCAAATATAAATTAGTAACTAAATTAAAATATTAGGAACTAACCAAAATAAAATTATTAACTAATTTAGTTACTAACTAATTTAATTTAATTAGTAACTACTTAACTAACTAATTTAATTTAGTAACTAACTAACTTACTAACTACCTAATTTAATTTAATTTAATTTAGTAACGAACTAACTAACTATGTAACTAACTAACTAACTTAATTTAATAACTAATAACTAACTAACTAATTAATTTAATTAAGTAACTACATAATTTAATTATTAAATAACATTAAAAAGTTATATACTAGGAGGCTAAATTTTCTTACCGAGACCCTGTCGCTCCCGAAGTAGGCTACCAGCCATAGCCACTCATACTCCCTGTACCGGAACTCGTGGGGGGTTGCACCTCGCCCCAAGCGCTGCTCCACATGGTACGTCTTGTAGTGCGTCGCCAGCTCGTTCTTCCACTCGAAGTACCTATATTAACAAAACACAACCGTTAGATATATTCGTACACTGCCAGTAAATATATTTATACAAAAAAATGCGAAACACATAACCTGTTCTTCAGCTGCTCGTCTCTCCACCAGTCCAAGGTAGGATGGACTCTAAACCATTGCTGCAATATTATAAATTAATTAGAAAATATTTTTATATAGTTATAAGGACTGAATTCATAAATGTTTATTTTCTATAATAAAAATACGATTTAACTCACCGACAGTGCATTGTACACTCGCGCCTTGATGTCATCGGGCACAGAGCCCCAGTCGGGCGACAACAGTGGGACCCTGTCCCGCACGAGCATGCCCGTCGCGTTGATATACTTGGTGGTGGTGTCTCTCCTCTCAATCGGGCGTCCATCCTCACCGGGACCGGGCAGGATCTCTCTGATCCCACCGGCGAGCTCCCTCTCCAGGGTCGACATGTTCGCTGGCCCTCTGGTCCGTCTCGTCCCCGCGGGTTTATTGACGAGGACGCCTGTTTCATAATTAAAATGAATACATAGTTAAATAATTATTTAAACTAACTAATTAAATAATTAATTAAACAATCTAAATAATTAATTAAACTAACCAATTACCTGCGTCGTTGTACTGCTTGTCCTTCTCACAAACACACCACAGGCCGCGGCAGTCCTCTGAGTCGAAAGGCGCGTAGACATAGGCCTCCTCCCAGGGAATCTCGTGGGGCTGGTCGTGCCTCCAAATCTGCCTCCTCCTGGCGTCGTACTCAGGGATGGCAGGGAGGAACTGGACCATGTACATCCCCGATGGCGGAGACATACGGGGCGTGGACCCTGAGGGGCCTGCTCCCCCTGACGGTGGGCCCCGTAGCTGTGGACGCTGTCGCTGTGGGGGGACAGGGAGCATCTCTGGAGGGTCCAGATCGGCGCGCGGTGGGGTCGGCTGCCGATCTTGGAACAGTGCTGAAGTGCACTGGGGTCTGGTGGCTCTGCGTCCTCCTCCGACACTCGAGTCAGGGCCCGCTCCCGTCGACTCATACGAGGAGCCCCCACGTGGATCGCTCGGGGTCAATCCCATCAACGTCTCCTCTCGTCGACTCATAGGCCGGCCTAGGCCCCGACGACCGCTGGATCCGCTCCCCCCACGGCTGGCTCCTGCCTGAGCGTCGGGGTCGCTCTCGGTCCGTCTGCCAAGCCATTGGTCTACAACGCGGCGGTTTCCTGCACAATTAGTATATAAATTCCATAAATTGCACAAAAATTCTACAAAAAAATTAAAAATTTCATTCAATGTACGTATATATACCTAATTATATATATACCTAAATATATTTATACCTAATTATATATATATATTCTGAAATATATATATATAGATATATACATATATATGTATATCCTCCTAAAAAATCTTGTTAATTCCACAAAATTAAAAAAATTTCCACAAAATTCCTTAAATTTCACAAAAAAATAAAAAACTTCATTAAATATATATATATATACCTAATTATATATATACCTAAATATATTTATACCTAATTTTATATATATATTCCGAAATATATATATATATATATATATATATATATCCTCCTAAAAATTACACAAAATTAACAAAAATTCCACAACATTAAAAAAATTTCCACAAAATTCCATAAATTTCACAACAAAATAAAAAACTTCATTAAATATATATATATACCTAATTATATATATACATAAATATATTTATACCTAATTATATATATATATATATATATTCTGAAATATATATATATATCCTCCTAAAAATTCCACAAAATTCCACAAAATCAACAAAAATTCCACAACATTCCATAAATTGCACAACAACCCTAAATTCCACATAATTTCACAAAAACCATAAAATTTCACAAAATCCCTAAATTCCACAAAACCACAAAATTCCACAAAATTTACAAAAACCCTAAATGAGGGAGAGAGGGACTACCTGACATGGTGGTGCGGCTAGGGGAGGTGGTGACGTGCGGCGGCGACGGCGGCTAGGGGCGGCTGTGGCGTTGCCGTTCGGGGACTGTTTTCGGGTCGGGGAGGGCTCGGGAAGGAGGGGGCCGGGGCGGGGAGGGGTCGGGTGGGGCCGGGATAGCAGATTGGCGTCGGTACGGTCTAGATCGGCGGTCGGTCGGCGTCTCTATTTCGGTGGGCGGCGAAATCCGGTTTTAGGGCTTATGCAGAATGAGGGAGAGGCGCCTCTGTTTCGGTTTAAATCGAAGGACTATAGCCGACGATTTAATTTTAATTCGTCGGCTATAGTCATAGCCGACGAAATTCGTCGGCTATACTCTGACCCGACATCCGGGCCGGGCCGAAGTTGGGCTTTGCGGGCCGGTTATAGCCGACGAAGTATGGATTTCGTCGCCTATAGTGTGGACTATAGCCGACGATTTAATTTTATTTCGTCGGCTATAGTATAGCCGACGAAATGCGTCGGCTATACTCTGACCCGAAATCCGGGCCGGGCCGAAGTTGGGCTTTGCGGGCCGGTTATAGCCGACGAAGTAGTTATGTCGTCGCCTATAACATGAATCTCGTCGGCTATAATATGAATCTCGTCGGCTATACTTCACGCTCTCAGCAGCCGTCAGATCTCGCCCATCCAACGGCGGACAATGAAACGGCGCGGATCGCAAGAGTTTAGCCGACGAAGTTAAGTATGTCGTCGGCTATTCTTTGGTCAAACTACAAAGTCAAACCTCTAAACGCTTTAAAACGGAAATTGGCCCGTCTAGATGACGTTTTTTGGCCTGACCTTCAACAGAGAATAGTTTCAGATCGATGAAACGCAACCAATCGTATAAAAATTTTCCTCAAAATATTTACCGAACGTCAGGCTACCCATAGGAAAACGGAAGTAAAAAACAGCTAACCGCAACATTCGGCACACAGATTTTGTCGGAATCTTCCCATTTTTCAACCGTAGACGTATTTCAATATTTCGGTCGTATCTTATTTCACGACACTTTTGCATTTGAAGGGTCTACGTATAGCAACTATTTGAAACTATACATTCACTTAAACACTTAGTAAACAAGTTAAGGAACATTAGTGCATATGTTCCGATTTCGAATCTAAAAGTTTGGAAAATCTATTCCAACCGTCAGATATCACCGTTAAGATTAAATACATGTATGAAAAAAATTCCAACTACATCTGACAACGTTAAATGCTCGATCGGTACGGTCAAACTGCAAAGTCAAACCTCTAAACGCTTTAAAACGGAAATTGGCCCGTCTAGATGACGTTTTTTGGCCTGACCTTCAACAGAGAATAGTTTCAGATCGATGAGACGCAACCAATCGTATAAAAATTTTCCTCAAAATATTTACCGAACGTCATGCTGCCCATAGGAAAACGGAAGTAAAAAACAGCTAACCGCAACATTCGGCACACAGATTTTGTCGGAATCTTCCCATTTTTCAACCGTAGACGTATTTCAATATTTCGGTCGTATCTTATTTCACGACACTTTTGCATTTGAAGGGTCTACGTAATGGTTTCGGTCAACATCCGGGCCGACGACCTTGAACATCGCGCAAACAATTCAATACAATTTCCCATAAACTCGGAAAACGGTAATTAAGGACGAAAAATGTATTCATACATGCATGCACCATCGTACACAAATACATACATAAACAGTATACTAAGGATGATAATCAGAATCATCCTCATCACTTGAGTCAGACGTAGTATAGTAGTTAATATCTGGCAACCGGTGCTCGTACTCGTCGTCTGAGTCATCGTCTGCCTGATATAGACGATTCGGATTAACATCATACATGGGCACCTGACCCCTAGGAAGTCGAACCACTCTGCCCGGCGTCACATTATTATCGCGGATGGTGGAGGACTCCGGAATGTCGCCGGCGTCCGGCTCTTGGTATGCGGTCGCTTCTTGACACTCTGTGCTCACACCAAGTGTGGTAGCACTGTATATGTCTCGCTGAGACACATGGTTAACTACCTTCCACGTGTCTTTGTTCAATGGATCGTCAAGATAAAAGACCTTTTTGGCCGCTGTGGCGAAAACAAAGGGGTCGTCTTCATACACACTAGTGGCGGTATTCACCGAAAGTATGCCGTACTGATCGATCCGTATGCGGTGCGGCCTAGTATCAAACCATCGACACTTGAACAAGTGGACTTTCATGCGGTTCCCATAAATGAGTTCAACAACTAACTGTAGGACACCGTAAAAACCCACGCCCCCCTCTGCACCATCGACCATCACCCCACAATTCTGTTTTTGCGTTCCCCGTCTCTAGCTTCACATATATACTTAACGCCGTTGACATCACACATTGGGCGGACTGTGGAAGATATCGGCTTCATCGACAACAGCCTCAATTCCTCTTAGTAATTTGTATGACCACCCCTCGCAGCCACTTGCATCAGCTGAAAAATATAACTCAAATCAGTTGGTGTGTTTATGATTAAAGAATAGGGAACTGTAAAAGATAGCCATCTAATATATATATTTATACACTTACCCATTGTGGAAAATAGTCTGCAAACGTCGTGTTGTGGTACTCGACATCACCGCGAACTTCCTTGCAGTGAAGATGGGTTCGTTTCCAATATTGTACCTCCGGACAGTTTATTAGAACCCACCAGTGGGCAATCCCTACCTCATGGTCAGGCAACTTGTCCACACCCTTCTTCTTGAAGCTTCCGTATGGTACAACAGAGTTGGCGACGATAGATAGGTTGAACTCGGGGTCATCTCGACTTGGATGTTGTGGGGGGTCCTCCATCGCTCCCAAGTACAACTTGGCGTACGTTACACACTCATGCGCAATGTAAGCTTCAGCAATACACCCCTCAGGCGCAGATTTATTGTGCACATATTTCTTGTAGTCTCCAAGTTGTCTGCAAGGTTAACAAGTGCATGTTAAGAGCATGCAACTTTTATTTAAAAACATGTATAAATCAAATTTATGAATAACATGTACCTTTCGATGGGATACATCCAAGTGTAGTGTACGGGACCGGTAAGCAACAATTGTTGGGGAAGATGGATCATCAGGTGAGGCATGATGTCAAAGAAGTTTGGGGGAAATATCCTCTCGAACTTGCACAAGATAAAAACGATTTCCTCATGCATTCTCATGAGGTCTGATTTTCTAACTTCTCTAGCGCATAACTTCTGGAAGAATCTTGACAACGCCACCAACGACTCAACCACTTCATCGTCCAAGTACGCTCGAATGAAAATAGGGAAGAAGCGTTGAAGCAGTACATGGCAGTCGTGACTCTTCAATCCGTACATCTTGTTGTCTCGGTAGTTAACACACTTGCTTATGTTACCCGCATAGCCATAAGGATACCTGCATAGCCATTAACAACAATTAGATTTCATGCATATATAGTCGTCCAACAACAGATGGATTCTTTAGGGAATACATGGCTAATAAAAAGTTACCTGACATTACTCAGCCATCCAAAGATTTCATGTTTCTGGTCCCTGGTGACGGTGTAAGGAGCTTGGGGCATTTTGCTCCTGCCCTCTCTCAACCACAAATGGTCCCGCAGTCCCATATTTCTCAGATCAACGCGTGCCTTGGGGGTGTCTTTTGTTTTCTTCTCCCAATTCAAAACTGTGCCAACCACGGCTTCACCCACGTTCTTCTCTATATGCATGACATCCAGGTAGTATCTGGTAGCCAACCTGGCCCAATAAGGAAGTTCCCATAAGATGCTCTTGTGTGACCAGAACCTATACCGATCCGGCCTCTCTGGAATCGTGCGCAACACATCGGGATGATTGCTAAGCGGACCAAAGTCATACTCATTCAACACTGCCAATATTTCCTCCCCTGTCCATTGCTCGGGTGCCCAGCCCCTTTCTTCAGTCCCATCAAAAGCCTGTGCATCGTCCCTAAATGGATGGTCATGCGGAAGCCAACGACGGTGACGCATCTGGACAATCTTGCTGCAATGAGGACTGGAGCAATCAACAGTCATGCACTCTGAACAAGCCCTGTAACCCCTGGTGACACTGCCCGACAACATACCCCTCCCAGGAAAGTCACTGATCGTGCCAACAAGCATGGCATGCATCCGGAACATCTCATTTTTGAACCGGTCGTAGACCAGGTGGCCGTTCAGACTCAAGTACCGAAGCTCCTCAATTACGGGTCTCAAATACACATCGAGACACTTTCCCGGATAACCTGGGCCTGGAATCAACAATGTGAGCATGTTATATTCTTTCTTCATGCACATCCACGGTGGAAAGTTGTACGGAATCAAAATAACTGGCCACACACTGTACTGAAGCTCTTTCTTGCCAAAAGGGTTGAAACTGTCGGATGATAGCCCTAGCCAAACATTTCGAACCTCTGATGCAAATTCAGGAAACTCCAACACATTCTTCTTCCAAGCCTCTCCGTCGGCGGGATGTCTAAGGGTGTCATCGTCAGGCACATTCCTCTCAGCCCACCATCTCATAGCCTTGGCCGTGAAAGCACACATGAACAACCGCTCAAGCCTATCAATCAGCGGGAAGTACCGAAGTATCTTCACAGCTTTCTTGTTCCCTTTAGGAGTGAACTTATACCGCTCTGTATTGCATACTGGGCAGTATTCAAGATCTGCAAGTCCTTCCCCGTAAAACAGAACGCAATCGTATCTGCATGCATGAATCTTGATGTAGGAAAGGCCGAGATCTTTAAGGATATGTCGCACCTTATGATGACTGGTAGGAAGCCGATGTCCGGGGGGCATCGCCCCACCCCATAGCCGAAGCCAATCATCAACCGATTTGACAGTGCCTTTGTTCTCCGTTTTGATCTTCATCACTCCCATGACAGATTCAAGGACAGTCTTACTGCATCCGGGGTACAACGGAGTCTGTTGCAATGCGATCAAGTTGTTGTACTTTTCCATACCACTTGTGTTGACCGGAGATCGGGGTAATGGCTCGAGTGACTCAATATCAGGGAAATACTCCATCTCCGGAGGAGGGAGTTGCACATTTGGTGCTTCCTCAAAGACACCGCTCTCACGAGGAAACATATCGTTGATCCAGTTCGTTGTTGGATCATTGGAGGAACTCCCTCTCTCGGCAAATTGTCCATGATCATGACGACCCGCAAACTCTGGTTCACCGTGATAAATCCAATTAGTGTATAGGATCCAAAATCCATATCTAGCCAGGTGTTGCTCCACTGTCTCTATGGAAAACCGGTGTCGTGGGGTGGCACACTTGCACTTTTTACACGGACAATAATGAAGTGTAGTGTCTCCACAGTTAGCCATCACAAAATCCAGGAAACTCCTAACTCCATCATGATACGCCTGATCCTATCTTCCAAGGGTAATCCAACTCTTGTCCATCCTGTAAATTCAAGAAATAAATATAGCTATATATATATAGATATGTATATATGCACGTACTACGTACGTACGTACGTACTAATTAATTAAAAAATTCATCATTAATTACACACACACACATATATATATATACACATGCATCCCTAAATTAATTAAAACATCGTCAATCTCCCTAATTAATTAAACACAATGTATTTTTTATGTATTCCCTGTAATATATTTTTAATTACAATTAAATTAATTAATATATATATATATATACATTTTTTCATCAAATTCATCTAAAATCACCTATAAATCAACAATCAATCACTAATCTTCAACAAAACTTCAATTCTATCTAACCAACATATATATCAACCCATTAATAATCTCATCTCAACACACATATATATATATATATATCAAATTAATCACACATTTATTCTAATTAAACTCTAAATTAACACACCTCTGCATATAACCAACTAAATCAACACACACAGCAATATACGTACCTTTCAAGCTTATGGCCGAGGTTTTGGACGATTTCAGAGCGTTTTCGAAATGTTTTCGACGAATGAGCTCGCTGCTGCAGAATGGATCTGATATAAGAGTTATAGCCGACGAATACCCTCCTCGTCGGCTATAACCAAAAACTTTTCGTCGGCTATAACTCTTATAGCCGACGAATACCATCCTCGTCGGCTATAACCAAAAACGTTTCGTCGGCTATAGTTATAGCCGACGAGTTGTCGGCAGTCATCGGCTATAATATTATAGCCGACGATGTGGCCGACGAAATAGTAATTCGTCGGCTATGACCCCTTATAGCCGACGAAGTACTATTTCGTCGGCCGTTTTTTCCCATATCGTCGGCTATAACCCCTTTTCTGGTAGTGTATGTTTCCCGGTGAAGAAATTTCATTTTATTCATTTGACTCTGTTGAAGATGATTCCGAAATTTGTACCAACTGCAATTCCTAAACTCACTAACAGCGGGTGGGTTACCGCCTCACAAGTTAACATTAACATTAGGTGCTCCAATCATGCTTCTAAGAAATATTGACCCAAAATTAGGATTGTGCAACGGTACTAGATTGTTATGTCGTGCTTTGTACCAAAATATTATAGATGCAGAGATTCTAACTAGACAGTTTACTAGGACACGCGCGAGTTTTTTTTTGCCAAGAATCCGTTTAAACAGTTCAGAAAATGCGGGCTTACCATTTAAACTAACAAGAAAGCAATTTCCAGTCAAGCTGAGCTTCTCTTTGACCATAAATAAATCTCAAGACCAAACTATCCCGCACGTAGGTGTTTACCTTCCAGATAATGGTTTTAGTCACTGACAATTGTATGTGGCATTGTCAAGAGGTGCGTCGGAGTCAACTACAAATGTTTTGGTTAAAAAAGGCTCCATAATGGATAAAGATGGAGTATTTACCAAGAACGTTGTGTTTAAGGAAGTTTTACTTCATTCCAACACAAATGATATGTCGTGTTCATAGGTACTTCAATGGTTTAATGAAATTAATTATGGTATTTTTTTATATATATAATTACTTTGTGTAAAAAAAACTCTAATTTCGTATATTACTTTCATAATTGTAGAGATGTTGCAAGATATATAAATGCCCTCAAGTGAAGAAGTTACGAGAAAACGAGGGCTTCAGGTGGTGTGTTTCCCTATTCTCATCTGATTGGCGCATGGGAAATTCAATCAAGATTAACACAGTTGATCTCAACCAATTAATTTTGAAAGAATGGAAGAAAAAAAAGCAAGCACTGTATGTACTCTTAAACATATATATATATATTTTCGTTAGTTTCTTATTTAAGTATTACTAATAACATTATTGTCACTAATTGAAATTCTTGCAGTTGGCGGTACAAAAACGCATGCAGGGAGTTGATGACACATGATATTTCTCACATTAAACAAACTATTATGAATGTTTTGCGTATTAGGTATCGAAGATGATTATTAATATATATTTTCCTTTAATATTTTGTACAAATTCCTTTTCTTTTTATGTTTTACAATTTATAATTGACATTTACATGAACAAAACAACTTTTTAATTAAGGTAGTTACATTTCATTTTTGTGCACGACACTTAACTATTCTGAACTCTCCTGACAATAATTTTTGTTTCCACATACAGTGGAACATCAAGTGTGTTGAGAAGTTGAAGCAAAATATTGAGGTAATTTATTTAATGGATTGATTTAATTGACATACTTAGTTAAATGACTTTAACAGTTTTTGTTAACTACATAGCTCTTCCATGTACGTGCTTCGAAATAACTCTCGCAATTCTGTTGTAAATCGTCGTGCATAAAATTCATGGAAAGGAAAAACCATATGGTTAGTCATATTCACCACATATAAAAACAGCAAAACTACTAAAAAGATTATTGTGATAATTGTTTTAACCCGTAGGGTAAAAAAAATATTTGGGGTAAAAACAATTACTGTCAGGTCGGATCAAAAGAAATCCGGGTTTAGCCGAACCGGGTCGGATTGGGTGGACACAGTTCGGGTCGAGGGTCCGCGCTGGACGTCGAGGAAGCTCGACGTCTGGGAGGTTCTATCTGGGGTAGAGGTTATGGCCGTAGCGGCGAGCAAAGTAGTGCGACGTCGACTGGGTTGACCTGCCATCAATTTGGGGCTACGTCGAGGAAAATTCGAACGACGTAGAATAGGGGTTGGGTCGACAGCGTCCAAGGCTGCCTAGCGGCTATGGCGGCCGAAGGCTAGGCAGACGCGCAAGAATACTGGCTTCGGCTTGGTTGAGCAGCTCTGCTGCTGTGCGGAGGAGTGTGACGATTGGAGAAGGGTGCCCTGAGAATCTTTATTCTCTGCCGAAAAAATTGTATGACGATTGGAGAAGGGTGGCTCGGCTTTTCTTTTACTGACACAGAAGTGGTCGGGAAAAAACGTTTCTGGTGGGGGTTTTTCTTTCCCGACAAAGAGGTTGTCGGCAGAAGAGAATTTATGGGGGTTGGCATTCTTTGCCGACAAACTGTTGCCGGCAGAAAAGAGATTTTAGGGTTTTGGTTTTGTTTTCAGGGACAAAAGTTAGGGTTTTTTGATTTTTTTTTTTCCAGGGCTATTAGACGAAGGCTAGAGCTACGTGCTGATAACGTGTTCTAGGCGAAACAAATAATAAGCAAAGCGTAGTTTTATCTGTTGATAAGGATGTCTTTATATAGGCATTACATCAAGTATTCTGAATAATCAGGGATTCCTTATCAACTAAATCTACTAAGAATCTAATCTAATTAGGTCACGACACACATCAGAAGTTACAGAATTAACCTTCTTTGAATATGTGATTATTATTTTATTTTTTACTTTATGTTGTGTCACTCCGTAAACCGTTTTCAATTGAAATATTAATTATGAGAGACAAATTTATTAGATTAGTCTTAATTAGTTTGTGGGGTTAATTGACCAAATGGTGTCTGACTTTTCAGCCATTCTAACCTTTAGTGTCTCAACTTTGCAAAATATCAAAACAGTGTCTCAAGTTCTTACTCAGATAGAAGATTGGTGTCTGGAGACGTTAGTAAAGAATATTCGTTTAGAATATTCTGTTAATACTGTGAAAAAGACCAGAATATCTTTATTTTCTGTTTTTCTTATATTTTCTTTATTTTATATTTTGACTGAGCGTGGTGGGCCCATGAATTTGGTTATTTAGCATACTAAAAATATATAATGTATCATCTATACTCGAATGTAAACAGTTAATTTAGTCATTAATTATTTTTTCTCATACATTAATTCATTTATTAAATATTAGAGAAACTGAAAAAGACTTAAATGAAAAGCGAGAAAAATTAAGAATATTAAAAAAAAATTAGGGAAAAGCTTAATAGAAATAGGATAGGTTATTGGAATTAAATTTTAGGTTTACAAAAGGTATCTATATTCTTAAAAAACAGATTGCAGATATTAAACAAATACATCTTTGGCAACAAAAATTGGCATGTTGAAGACTAGATCTTAGAATTGGTAAGTAATTAAGTTTTAGTAAAAGTAAAATATAATAATAAATTTAAAAAAAAATTCAGTATTATTTAGGAAAAAAGGTATATTGATCAGAAATGACAACATAACAAACTCCGTTAGGGATTTAACGGCTCTAGGTACTAAGGTTAAGTCAAGGTTAAAAGGTGAGACACCATTTTGAAGTTTTGAAAATGTGAGATACCGAAAGTTAGAAAATAAAAAAGGTGAGACACTATTCAATACATTTCCTTTAGTTTGTGATATAAAGTAGATTTAAGATAAAGAGAGAAGAGTTAGAATGAAGTAGAAATCTACTCATTTATTCTGATTAGCCTATTTATATAGAGGTAAAGTTTACATCAAAATACATAACTAATAAGTATTTACGTGGACAGAACATACATTATAATATTTACAAGACTACCCCTTAGATGTCCACGAATGAATGATTGAAATCGGACGCACTTATTATTGCCTCATTAAAAACCTTGCCAAGTAACTAAAACCCAGTGGGATAAAAATAACATTGGTCGAAGGAGAAAAAGAGCACAGCGCGCATTTGTCATGGTAACATACTTCTTGATGCTCCCTTTTATGAGAATCTCCCCCTGATGATTGCAAGTTCATGCACCATGTACAAGGATTTTGATATGTCTTCACTGAAGTGAGAGCATGTACATTTTGCATGTTGGGGCTCATCATAAAATGTTGATACCTGTAAAGTTAAAGCAATACCAACAAAACGAGATGATTTTACATAAGTCATACCTCATCTAATAAAGTTAGAAACAACATGCTCAATTCATACAAAGTAATAGCTAAACAACAAAAAATAATTGACACAGTTAACTTCGTATAGTTTAAAACATTGGAAAACCATCATGACATATCAAACAATACACATTAACATTTTTGTGCATTGATACGTCTCTCATAACTTTGCAAGGTTAAAATATGTTAATTATGGTACTCATTTAGGCAATTAGTAGGTCGAAATCGATTTTGTAGTCTTGTCATAGTACTCATTGAGGCGATTAGGTCGCGTTAATTATAATAGAACGAGTATGTATGAGCTAGCTTCTTTTATTCCATGAATTAGTTTCAGGCTCTTTTCGCTATGCATATCATGGATTTGCAATTGAATTTCTTAAGAATTTGATAAGCATTACGCTTATATTGACACTTTACTTTTGAGAATTTGCTTTTAGCAATGTGTCTTTTAAGATCCACATCATATACGATGGCAAGGTGTCATAAGTCTCTCGTCAATATAGCAAGTATACACGACCCTGTACTGATAGAAAAATTGTCATTCGTATGAGGGAAGATTTTCACATTCTCATTGTGTCATAGTGATTTATCTTCACTACTATAATTCTTTTAATATCATGTGAAGTTAAAGGTATAGTGATTCATCCTACCTTGGTCTAAGTATTTCATCACGTTTCAAGTATTAAGTTTTATTAGAATTGTCTCTTTCCAATTTGGCCAATAGATATACTTCGTCGACATTCATAATGAAACGTGATATAACATCAATACAACCCTCAATGATGTTTCGTAGCTACCATATGTAAATTATCATAAATGATCATCAATCATAGATCCCACATATTCTTATATGCATGCATTAACTAATTTATTGATACTGGGTATCCATGCCACTTCTGGGGCAGATATTGTTACTTCAAGAACAAATGTCACTCAACTATCTAGCGAATGTGGATCGTTTACTTATAATCTCAAACAAAGCATTACATGGCATGTATAATTTTCCCTTTTCGAGAGCTTAAAACTTTAGACATGGTAGATACATTCCACATAAAATTCAAGCCGTTACTCAAAATGACAGTAGTCTTTTCTCCTCCTAACGACAGGAGGACTGTCTCATTATGACCATGCGCAACTAAAATGTGTTTAAAGATCTAACACTTTCTTTTGAGTGAAGATGCTTATTGGCTGGTGGTGCACCAAACTAAGTTTAAGGTCAAAAACATTAAATTGAGTATCAACCATATTGGTTTTTGTTATATTGCCAAGATGTCAGTCTCTAATGGCATACTTACAACCTTTTTATGTATTAGGAACTCTGACATTGCTTAATGACATTCTCTTCAGGAGAACTATTTAGATACACATACATTCCACAAAACAAATGGGGTTAACTAAAATCTTACACATATTCATATCATTCTTCGGGAACAATCTCTCTCCCCCTCAGAGTAGGAGTGTCTCATTTAAGTGTTAACCAAAAAATTTGTGGTTAATACACAACTTGATTGTGAGTAAGCTTAGAAATGATCAAAACTTGTCAGTGATTCCATGCAACATGTTATACTACAGATCATAAAACTTGTTACTAATATATATAGCATATTTTGGTTTAATGAACTTCTGGTTCATGACATTATATGCCTCAAATTTATATGGAATTTAGTGCAATATATATTAGATATTAAAAATGTCTTCTCGAACCATAATTGGAGGCATATAATGGAAAGAAGAATCGTATGTGCTCTTCTTGAGCCAGTAATAAAATGTGTAGTCGAAGCTTCAGGTTCAAACTAATTATGTTAGAACTACATGTTCTCAAATTTCACATGTTGAACTTCATGTTCAAATAACTTTGGTACTCGAAACTTCAAGTTCGAGGTAGCTAAAACGGAACTTCAGGTTCATTATAACAAATATATATTTTGTACTCAAAGCTTCAGGTCTGAGTTTAATTATACTATTAGAACTCCAGGTTCTATTATGGCATTTTGAACTTCTGGTTCAAAAATGTTAGGGCTGCTAATCTGTATGAATAAGAAAACAGAAATTAAAAAGATAAATATTGTAATGAGAAATACATAATAAAATAGAAACATTGCAAGGAAGAATAATTAATATTTATATTAAATAATGGGAATTTCTAGTTCCATTGATGAAGAAAATACACAAAACTTCTAGTCTGGTTAACTTCACAAATATGATAATTTTGTTCTTTCTCCCAATTGTACAAGAGTATAATGTGAGGAACTTCAAGCCCTCACATGGTTAGAGATCACAGGGTGTGGTTTCGATCGTTGTATAGCTGAGGAACTTCTGGCCCTCTATAGTTTGATCAAGGGACTTCATGTCCACCTATGATCGCAAAACTCACAACTGAATTCAAAAAATAAAAATAAATAAACAATCAGCATCTGTATCATGCTTACCAAAAAAAAAAAATCCTTTAAGGAATGAAGGTTCTGTAGTGTTAATTGTTATAGACAGAAGACGTGTTAAATATGGACAAGAAGAATATGCAACAGTTCAGGGCTCCACGTACGCCATATAGGTCAATATACAGAAGACGAAACTGAATATTTATGAGGTTGCATATAATTTCAAAGCCAAATAGACAGAAGACGAGAAGCAAGAAAATTGAAATGTATTCACAAAAGACAGAAGGAAAGTATTTAAAATGTAATCATATCAAAAAAGGAAACAGAATTGAAGATTACATGTTCCACTACTCTTAGAAGTGAAACTTATCCAAATAAAATACAATTACAAACAATTAAGGTAGAGAGTAAATCATGACGTTGAAAGTCATATATAATGTAACAAATTACTAAGAATTGTAAGAGAAATTTTTAAATATGACGGGAAGACCACGTGGCAATGCCTAGTGATCCTCTCTTCCAATTAAATTTCAACACGTTGAATTTTATCACATAAATTATAAATTTATATATTTTACTTTTTGTAAAATGACTTTAATCAATCTTTGATGAGTTTGGACTAGGGCTTAGAGTTTAGGGTTTAGAGTTTAGGGTTTAGGGTTTAGGGTGTAGGGTTTAAAAAATAATAATAAATCTAAAATGGTATTTAACAAAATAACTGAAATAATTTTCTGTCACAAAATCTCACACGTCAAAATTTCATTGATAGGGAGGACCACTAGACACTGCCACATGGTTCTCCCGTATAACGTGGGAGACTGGTAGAGGTGATTGAATAGATCGTCATAACCATCAATTGAAAAAGTTAAGTAAGAAAACTCATAGATCAATAACACCGGTCAAAAGCAACAAATTGCACCTATGACTTAGATCATCATAGAGTCTTAGAAATAAAAGGAAATTCTAGGGTTTGGTTGTTATCAACTCAAGGTAGAATCGTGTTGATAACGTGATATAAAGTAGATTTAAGATAGAGACAAAAGAGTTAGAAGGAAGTAGAAGTCTACTCATTCATTCTTATTAGCCTCTTTATATAGAGGTAGAGTTTACATCAATGTATATAACTAATGAGTATTTGTGGACAGCCGCATACATTATAATATTTAGAACAGTTTGCAATATATTCTCTTTTATCTTTAATTTTGATATTTCCATATTTCTCATTTCTTGTCACTTAACCTCTTTAAATAAAATATAAAAATAAACCGCGCCTAGTCCCAAGCTAGTATGCCGAGTCCTCAAGGCACTAGTTTCCAGTTTTCAGCCTGACTAGCGCCCAGTGTTCAAACATATATAAGAGATATGATTGGGGATTCACCATTTCACAACTTAGATTTTATACGTCGGCAACTTGTTCAAAGAAGATATATTATAGATCGAAACAAGATCGATTTTTAAAAAGTCTAGAGTTCATTCCTATGATCTATAGATTGCAACAACATACAAGATGATTTTCTCCATGACTGTATGGTGCATCACATTAAAAAGAAATTTGCTAAATGTGGTGGTGATTAAGGATTTTGAAGATTTGGGCCTCGTGGTTATTTAATTAGTTTTTATTTATGTGCTTTTTGCATTATATTTAATGTTCTAAAAGGCGCTAGGCGCTAGTCGGGCAGTGACCCATAGCCTAGCTCCTGGACGGACTAGGCGGGGACTAGGCGATTTACATTTTTCATATTTAATTAATAAATATTAATTTAAAAATAGTTTAATATGACTATATGAGTAATTTGAAAAAATTTAGCTCGACTTTTCTCTAAAAATGAGCAAACCAACCTGTAAAATATTCACTACATTACAATTGCAGAATTGCTAAACCATATTGATAAGCAGTTTGTGTAGATCGGGGCGGCTTGGCTCCGCTTAGCACCTAGGCGGTGCCTGGGCTGCTTGGTTGGGCCTAGCGCCTAGGCGGGGATTTTTAGAACAGTGATTATATTGGATCTCATGTTGCATTTTTAATTATGCAAATTTGTTTGATGGTAAGGCTTGTTACTGGGCCAAGTAACCAAACTATCCATTATTGACAAGATATAGAGATAAGCGCGAGGTACCTATGTTACTAGCTTGGTGAAGTAGTGAGTGCGTGAGGCCGAACTGAGAATTTTCACTTCAACCTCGACCTATTTCGGGCTTTTTCACTTGGTCCGGGCCAATCTCTCGATCTTTCAGGTCCAGATACCCAAGCTTAATGGCAAATTAAACCTCAACCTACTTCTAAGTATTTCCTGTAATACAACATTATATAATTGTTTGATTTGTGACGACTGAAAGACTGAAATCTACACATAGGCATAGGATATTAGATCGAATACTCATGACACTAGATTGAAATTTGGAACTCAAACAAGAATCGAGGACGTAGTGGTTAACCAAAGAGATTTATCGGTAATATCTGCATTACTTGCATAAAAAATTTTAGAAAAAAAAAATATAAAACATTAATATGTGGTATTAGAGCAACTTTACCAATACTAACCATATTTTAGTCAAATTTTAACCAAAATAGCTAAAATGTCATTTTGGCTAGCCAGTTTAAAAATATGTTCATATCAGTTATCTCTATTTTAACTATTTTGAACTTACATATTAATTAAATTTAATTTTTTTTTACCTTAAATGCAATGATATATTACATAGAATCATCTAAAATGAATGTATTAAATTATAGAGAACCTCATCTCTATATTTATGAGCGAGATAACTAAGAGCTAAAATGGCTAGCCACTTAGGAGTCTGGTGCAGCTCCTAATTTTGATTAAAAAAAAACTAAACAAACTCTCTAAAATAGTTAATGAGCCAAAATAAAGTATGCTAAAAATAGAGCATCTTCAGCAGACTCTCTATTATAACTCTTTAACTACTTTGGAGAACTTATTTAGCTTTTTGCGAAAAATAGCAGCTATAGCAGACTCTCTATTATAACTCTATGTTAACTTTTAGCTATCTTGCTGGTCAAATTTAGAGAGCGTGATAGCTAAAAGTTAAAACATTTAAATTTAATACATTCCTTATATGTAATTTATATATAATTTATATATGCATTTAAATAACTTTTTATTCATTTAATAAGTATTTTCAATTCAAATCAAGCTAAAGTAGAGATAACTTTTTTTTTTCTGAATCGAAAGTCCTCAATTTTTATTCAGCAAGCAGTATAAAGATAACACACCCAATGGGCCGACCTATAAGAGCTATCCATTATGACACACCAACCTAAAAACTAGGCTAATAGAGCCACTAATACACCCACCTTTTCATAGGGAACTGAAGCACCAAAAACTAGTGTTTGGTAATATTTAGAAGCAAGATTAAAAAGTACCAACCAAATACCCCAAACACCGTGACCAGATTCAAAAATTAGTCCAAACTAGCAATGAGAGGAGGAGACTCCTCCCTCACTGGTTTGACTATCTCCAGGATATCCTGCACAGGCTTAAGCAAGTCGCCTCCTTCCCCATATTGTCACCTGGTTCCACCATCATTAACTCATGCACATGAGGTTTCTTCTTGAACAACCTTTTCTTAACAGTTGTCTCCGATTCTGTGGTTTCTTTGGGTCTGTTCTTACTCCCTTTCGGACGCCCCATCATTTTCTTTTTTGTAGGAGATATCAGCAGCGTACCATTCTTGTGTTTCATCACCAACGTTATATGCTTCTCCTCCGAGTCAGAGGATTGAACATATTTCTTCCACGGACGTATCCAGTCTGAACCCGCCTTTCTCTTGAGAAGATTAATTAGTGGTTCCTCCTTAGCCGATGAATCAAAAGTAAAAGAGGTCCCCCTAACCATGCCGGATACAGATACACCTGACGTTGAGAGCAGGCTGGCTAGAGCATTAGTCTGCTTAGTCCCATCCGAAATCACTTTGGCTGAAAGCAGAGGGGGCCCAACCCTAGGCGACTTAGGGGTCAGTTTTTGGGCAACCAACTCCTCACTCTCCACCATTTCAAGGACCGGCTCCTGTGATACCAAAGGCCCGCTCCCATCATGCACCAACATAAACTCCTGCACTGGTGCAGGACCCACACCATCAGTGGCCGCAACCGTCATACTCTCCAGCCCAGGTTCCACCACCGGCAAAGGGGTACAGCTCTCCAGAATAGCTTCCCTCTCATCCCCATCCTGCATAACATGTTGCCTACCCTCGTTAATGCTCAGACCAGCGAACGCAACCTCTTAAACCTAGTCCAAAAAGTTCATCCCGTTCGGTCACCAAAAGCTTGTCACACCCCATAGCATCATGCATGAACAGACCACAAGCACCACAAAAACCATGGATTTTCTCATACAGCAGGTTAACATCAATGGAGACAGTAGGTGAAAAATCAAATTGCATCCAACACCGAATCCTATGCCGGACATCAATTTCCAGCTTAACCCTTTGGATCAGTTCCCTACGATTCAAAGCAGCATAATCCAAATCAATCACATGGCCAAGAGACTCACCAATAATCGTCAGAGCCGGTTTATTTCGAAGCTTTAATGGCAGACCTCGAATCGAAACCCAGGCTACCAAAGCAAAAAGAGGAATCTCCTCCACCGGTTGTTCCCCATCATAATCGTTTAACACCAACATGGTGTTCTTGTAGAACCACGGACCTCCCTTGAGGGCACGATTCCGATCTACCACATGGTCAAACTGAAAAATGAAACGGTCTCCAGCTTCATGAACGGAGAGACCTCGCTTCATCCGCCATATTGTCGGGATAGTACCCTTGAAACCCAGGAATCGGCGATGCTGCCCTAGAAGACGACCCACCAGATAAACATGGCGGTCGACCAAGGCAGCCTGCCCTGCTGTGCCGAGGGACACCCGAGCCGAATCGGCCCTCCGGAACGTTGCACCATTCTTGCGCAGAGCGCTTGGACTCCTTGCAGACATCGGCGCAGAGGAAGAGATGGAAGATTTGGGAAGATTTGAAAGGTTTACTAAGCCGAAAACCCTAGGCAAGAGGGATAGCGGCTCATATTGTCATTGTTATGTGACGTGTCGCCTAAGCGAGCATCAAGCAATAATAACCCTACAATCGTTAGTAGTATAGAATAAGTAGGGATCGTTCTAGCCGGAGATTAAGGGTACCTGAAATATGAGAATGTTAACACAAATATTCACAAACATATATGCACACAATTGTCACACTTATATACATATATACGAATTTATCATGGGGGATGAAGATGAGGTTTGGCAGCAATGGCTGCCCTAAAGCTAGGCAAGAAAAATAAATCCTAAATCTAATATTTACAAGTTTGGTCGACATTCTTCCACAAAGCACTAACACAAAAGCACTCAAAACACATAGCAAATTGATAAGACAAGACACGACAAGAGCACACAATATCCTAGATCCGACTTAGTTCCAACCCAACTAGGGCCTCAGCGGTTATCTAAATTGTTTCAGACTTCACGAAGGTAATTAGAATTAGCTCAGCGCATAACCCTAATATTTAGCTAACCGATTATAAACACGCAGCGTAGAAGATAATCAATTAACCAATAAAGTACGAAATCCTTTTAATTGGAAACACATCAATCAAGCAAGGCGTCACCACTTCTTGTTAACATGCATAGTCGTTTAAACCACTCTAGTCCTATTTATGTTGACAGATACAAGACAAATACTCAAAACACACCGCGAATATGGTAAGTACCAATCTCTGCGGCACACGGATTTAAAGACTAAACCAAGAACGAATTACTAGAATCAGAATGAACATGCTTGCCTATCTAATCTTATCTCTTTACTTCATATTTTCATTACAATTTAGCATGCAATTCGAAACTTATCTTTGAAATTCTTTATTAATACCATAAGAATTAAATTAACATGCATCATTATAAAACCAAATTCACAATCGTTTTTCACATAGACATGAAAACACAATAACCAAACATACATATGAGTTTCATAGACAAAACTACACATAACTACATAAAAACTATTACAAACCAAGAGTAGGGAGTAGATCACACTTTTGCAAACACCTTTGATGGCTTCAAGTCATGTGGATCCAATGGGATGTGGTTCGGTGGTGGCTGGATGAAGGGTGAAGAATCGGCAGGATTTAATGGTGGTGGTGGTGGCTTTTGGTTTGTGTTTTTATGTAGGATCTTTGGCTGAAAATAGGTAGAGCTTTGGCTAGGGTTTTGCTTAAGAATGTGACAAGTTTTTCTGTAGAAAAACATGGCTTTATATAAAGGCAAATTCGGCAGAAACCCTAGGTAGAAAACCTAGTCCAAATCGGAAAAGGTAATCCTTGTGCAACAAGGTTTTGGTTCCTTCCTTTCTTGGTTCTTCTAGGAAACTTCTTTTGCTGATTTTTCTTCAAGGCTTGGGCTTGGTGTCATCCTCCTTCCTTCCTTAAGCTTGGATCATCATCACATATGCATTTGTACACCATATGGTCCATCGAAAACTAAAATTGTGAAAAGGAGGCAGTAGGTTCCTGGAATCGGCAGAAAAGACCTTGTTGTAGTAACTTCGGCATATCTCCCTCCTCGGAGCTCCGATTGATGCGATTCCAAGTCTCAGATAAACTAGACACATATAGCCATCTCCCCATAAAATGGCTCGATCAAATTCCCTGTGAGTCGTCGGGAATGATTTTTCGAAGTTGGATCAAAGTCCCAGGAAAATCCTGGAAGCCCCTGGATTGATTTGCTCGGACTGCCGTTTTGCAGCCAACTTTTGGGTGACTTCCCGAACTCCAATTGATCTGAAATTTTAACACAACATTCCTCAGCATATGAATATTAAGCACACCAAATTTCATCGAATTCGGACAAGGATAGGTCATATTTTTACTCATCTCAAAATCGCAAAAAAGACATATTTTGCATTATTTTCCAGATTTCTCAGACTTGGTCATTTTTCGGATTCTAAAGTATTTTTCGCCAAACTCTACCAAATTAACACTAAACTATATTATGACTCTATCTTAAACAAATAAGGGTTAAACAAAGCATAAATGAGGGCATAAGCATATAATATCGTCGCACATTGTGCTCCTATCATTATGTTAAGTAGAGAGAACTTATACAGACGTATTTCTAAAGTGGATAGTCAAAATGACTTTTAGTTATTTTGACTCAAATTTAACTAAACTATGACTAGCATTGCTGAAAATACTCTTACGCAATATGATAAATTATAACAATTGTATCTCGTCGAGTTAGGTATTATAAGAAAATTCTCCGCCTAATCTTTTAATTAACCATCATAAACAAGTTCTGCTTTTTAGTGGTTGACTAGCAACAAGATCGAACAACTAAATTAAACCCGTTTGACATTCAAGTATGAAATTTCAATATGTAGATATAGCCTCTACGTCATTCTTTGAAGCCTTGATGATTCAATATTCATACGCTTATAGTAATTTTTTCTTTAATAAAATTACTAGATTTGGGAATTGGGATAGGCTTTTACAGATACTAGTGGCACTGAAATCTAAGAGAGCAACTAGTCAATTAGGTTTCTGTCAATGTTAATAAGAAAATTTGGCAGCAAGCATACTAGATCTCTTAGAGTTTGCATGCCATGATTCACTATAAATTGGTTATTTCGCACACAGAAAATCATCAAGACACTACCAGAAAAAAGGATTTTCCTGATGAAATAAAAAAAAGCGGCCGACCACTAAAAATTTTCGTCGGTAAATCCATAGAATAGCCGACGATTTTATTTTTCGTCTATAGAAAAACAAAATCGTCGGCCATAGTTTGGGAATAGCCGACGATCCTTTTGTTTCGTTGGAATAAACAAAAATCGTCGGCTATATTCAGATTTCAGTCGACGATTTGGATTTTCGTCGGCCTTTCTCTGAAACATTAGCCGACGAAAACTTTTGAAATTTTGGCCGACGAAATTGACATTTTCGTCGGCTATAAGTCTATATATTTTCATATCTAGACAGTAGCTGCTCATTTAAAAAAAAAACGAAAAAAAACGGGAGAAAGAGTGAAAAATCTGTGGGTATTGTTGAAATCCGTCCTCTCTTACATTGTGGAGCTATATATAGGTACGTATATGTGTATATATGTTGATTTTGAGTTTTAGTTGAGTTGATTTTGAGTTTTAGTGATTTTTTGTTTTGTTGTTGTTTTAGTGTTAGAATGTATGTATATATGTTGATTTTGAGTTGTACACTACCAGAAAAAAGGGTTTTCTCGACGAAAAAAAAAAAACGGCCGACGACTAAAACTTTTCGTCGGTAATTCTATAGAATGGCCGATGATTTTATTTTTCATCGGTGGGAAAACAAAATCGTCGGCCATAGTTTAACCATAGCCGACGATACTTTTTTTTTCGTTGGTATAAACAAAAATCGTCGGCTATATTCATATTTCAGTCGACGATTTTGGATTTTCGTCGGCCTTTCTCTGAAACATTAGCCGACGAAAACTGTTGAAATTTTGGCCGATGAAATTGACATTTTCGTCGGCTATAAGTCTATATATTTTCAGATGTAGACAGCAACTACTCATTTAAAAAAAACGAAAAAAAACGGGAGAAAGAGTGAAAAATCTGTGGGTATTGTTGAAATCCGTCCTCTCTTACATTGTGGAGCTATATATAGGTACGTATATGTGTATATACGTTGATTTTGAGTTTTAGTTGAGTTGATTTTGACTTTTAGTGATTTTGAGTTAGTAAGTGATTTTTTGTTTTGTTGTTGTTTTAGTGTTAGAATGTATGTATATATGTTGATTTTGAGTTGTAGTTGAGTTGATTTTAAGTTAGAGTTTAATTATGTGTTTTAATTTGATGTTATTTTAATTAGTGTTAATATATATATATGTGTGTGTGTGTGTGCATGTGTGTGTGGAGTTTAATTATATATATATATATATATATATATATTAATTAATGGTTGTTGATAGTGTAATTAACTTAAATAATGGTTGTTAATGGTATATATATATATGTATGAGTTGATGTTGATAATAATATATATTGTAATGTAATTAATTATTAAGGATTTATATATATATATATATATGTGTTAATTAATTTCTTATTAATTAAAGTTATATATATATATATATATTATTTTCAGGCTATATATTTATATGGATCCGGATAAGAGTTGGATTTCGCTTCCAAGGCATGACCGACGATACACTACAAGAGTTGTGAATTTTTTGCAGTTCGTCGAGGAAAATGCAAACGGGAATGAATACCATTATTGCCCGTGCAATAAATGTAGGTGTCGCAGTGATATGTGTCGATTTCCGATTAGGACAGTATGGGAGCACCTAAAGAGTAAAGGGTTTTGGCCGAAGTACACGCGTTAGATATATCACGGTGAGCCATCATTAGATGGATCGCATGATCATGGGCAGTTTTTTTAGGCGGGCAGTAGTAGTACATCGAACGATCCAACAATGGCATTCGTTAACGACGTGTTTCCTTTTGAAAGCGGTGTACGTAGGGAACAATATATGCATGACCCGGTGCAGCCCTTCCCATAAGTTGTCAACACTGCTGCCTTTGACAAGTACAACAAACTGATTGCATTGCAACAGACCCCTGTGTCTTCAAATTCTGAGAAGACAGTTCTTCAAAGTGTGATGGAGGTAATGAGGATTAAAGTGGAGACAAAATCGACTATCAGACAAGTGGATGAATATCTACAGTACACTTCTTCGTTGTTGGAAGAGGGTCATCGTAATCCTACCAATCACCGTAAGGTCCGAAGTATCCTCAAAGATCTAGGGCTTTCCTACATTAAGATCCATGCATGCGCATTTGATTGCGTTCTCTTCTGGGGTAAAGATGCAAAAGGGAATGACCTTGCTAGCCTTGACGCATGTCCGATATGTCAGTCTGACCAATATAAGTTGACGGGAGCAGGCAATAGGAAACCTGTGAAAGTGCTTCAGTATTTTCCGTTGAGAGATAGGCTTGAGCGGTTGTACATGTCAGAAACCACCGCAAAAGCTATGAGATGGCACGGTGAGCGGGACGCGGGAGACGCATATATCATGACACACATCTCTAACGGAGCGGCTTGGAAGCATATAAACAATGAGTTTCCACATTTTGCGTCAGATGTCAGAAACGTCAGGCTCGGGCTCTCAACCGACGGGTTCAACCCTTTCGGCACCATGAGTCTTTCATACAGCATATGGCCGGTGGTTTTGGTACCTTACAACCTTCCTCCGTGGATGTGCATGAAGAAGGAATATAATATGTTGACGTTGTTGATTCCGGGGCCTGGTTACCCAGGAAAATGTCTCGATGTGTATATGAGACCATTGATTGAAGAGCTTAAGGTATTGTGGGACGTTGGTCATCCCACTTTTGACAAGTACAAGGAAGAGACGTTCCAGATGCATGTCATGGTTATTGGTACCATCAGTGATTTTCCTGCTTATGGGATGTTGTCGGGCAGCGTTGTTAGGGGATACAAGGCTTGTCCAGAGTGCATCAGCGATTATGGGAGCACCCCTCATTGCAACAAGATATGCAGAATAGGTCATCGTGTGTTCCTTTCGTCGGATCACCACTGGCGTTACGAGTCTGCCGCATTTGATGGAACCGAAGAACACGGTGGTCCTCCCAGAAGATGGACGGGAAGAGAAATTTTAGCAGTGCTTAATGAGTACGATTTTGGGCCCCTCAGCAATCATCCCGATATTGTAGCGGAAATACCTGAAAGACCTGAGGAGTACAAATTCTGGACACATAAGAGCATATTGTGGGAACTCCCGTACTGGTGTGACTTGTTGATCCGTCACTTCCTAGACGTTATGCACATAGAAAAAAATGTTTCTGAAAGTGTGGTAGGCACAACGTTGAACTTGGAGGGAAAGACGAAAGACGGTCCTAAGGCTCGCACTGATCTGCAAAACAGGAATATCAGAAAACAACTATGGTTGAAACAAGGGAAGAGAAAAATGCCTCAAGCTCCTTACACCGTCAAGCCTGAGCATAAATCAAAAATTTTCCATTGGATAAGTCGGGCCAAGTATCCTTCAGGCTTTGCTGGAAATATAGCCAAGTGTGTGAACAGACAATTAAACAATCTTTACGGGATGAAAAGTCATGACAATCATATCCTGCTACAACGTCTCTTCCCTATTTTCATTCAACTGTTCCTTCCTCGTCACGTTGTGGAGCCGTTAGTAGCGTTGGCAAGATTTTTCCAGTAGGTATGCACACGGGAAGTGAGAAAATCTGACCTCCGGGAAATGCAACAAGACATCGTTCATATCATGTGTAAATTTGAGATGATATTTCCTCCAAATTTTTTCGACATCATGGCTCACCTCATGATCCATCTTCCTCGGCAGTTGTTGCTTACCGGTCCTGTACACTTCACTTGGATGTATCCGATGGAAAGGTACATATTTTACACCTTTTGTTAATTTCCTCATTAATATACGTGATTTAGTATTAATGTATTATCATAACACTTTAAAAACTTGATTTATAGGCAACTTGGACAATACGGTGATTTTGTCCAAAACAGATCCGCACCTGAAGGATGTATAGCTGAAGCATATATTGCGCACGAGTGCGTCACCTACATGAAGTTATATTTAGGAGCGTTACAGGAAAGCATATCGGAAGATGTACCTTCACAGTTCAGTCTTTCCATACTCTCCGACGATGTTGTACTCGATGGAAACATGCCAGTTTCCTACAAGTTGAAAGACTATGAGGTAGCCATTGCACATTGGTGGGTACTAATTAACTGTCCAGAAGTTCAGTTTTGGAAGAACATGCATCTAAACTGTGAACAAGTAGGAGGTGATCTCGATTACCACAACCGGACATTCGCAGAGTATTTCGGCCGCTGGGTACGTAACTTTAACATTATTCTATACGTATTTATATATTATTATGTATAATTGTTCATATTTATAGTTGATTCTGATGGTTGCAGATGGACCTTATTAAAAATGATAATCACCCAAATTGATCGCACGAACTCCGACTTCTGGAGATGAAGCCGGTCTATTCAAAAGTTTATGTGACGTGCAAGGTGAATGGTGTGTTATTTCGATGTGAAGAGAGAGACGCCAGACTGAAAACACAAAATTCAGGGGTTATGGCACATGGTGGGGATGATGGAGTTGACTATTACAGTGTTCTCCATTCAGTTGTGGAACTGCATTATGGGGAAGGCATGAAAGTGCACCTTTTCAAGTGTAGATGGTTTGACACACGGCCGCAGAGCATGAAAACCGATCAATACGGCATAACTTCTGTGAACACTAGTACATCATGGTATGAGGACGACCCGTTCGTTTTAGCCACATGGGTGAAACAAGTGTTTTATCTTGATGATCTCGCCTAGGGTAACCCGTGGAAAGTAGTCAACACTATCCACCATCGCAACATTTACTGGGCGTCCACACTTGGAGTTGCTGAAGAGAACGAGGAAGGTGGCACCGCGTATCAAGAGCCCAAATCAAACGGTATTCCTGACTCCTCTTTTATTCCCCTAGACATGCCGGTGCGAATTCGACGTGAAGAGCCACTGCTTGTTGATGTTGATCCAAATGAAGAAACTAACGAGGACTCTAGTGGTGAGGAAAGACATAGATTACCCCTATCGAGCAATTCAGAAACCGAAGAAGACTCATCCGATGATTCCGATTACAATCCGACGAATTAAGTAATTTAGATGATGTAATCCTTTCATTTGTAATCCACTCATTTCTAATGAACGGGCGTGGGGATGAGCATCCCAGCTAGGCTGAGTTCCAAACCCCTTAAAAAAAAATTTGAAATATGTTGCCTGCTGGGTTTCTGTTTTTTTGATGTTCAATTTTGGTTATATATGAACAGGACATAGGAATACGAGAGGTGTAAAACTACTGATTTTTTTATTTTTTTCATAGAATAGCAGACGAAAAATGCATTATTTCGTCGGCTATACTCATAATAGCCAACAAAAAATGCGTGATTTCGTCGGCCATAACTATATTAAAAAATACATATTTTATTTTAGACAGAAAACGACAAAAGAATAGCCGACGAGTACTAGGTTTGATTTCGTCGGCTATGATTAAAAAAAAAACAAAAAATTACCAGCTTCCATTTTCTATCACTATCGACAAACCATTGCTTCATCCTTCAAATGCAAATATGTCGTCAAATACGATATGACCGAAATAATGAAATACGTCTACGGTTGAAAAATGACAAGAATCCGACAAAATCTGTGTGCCGAATGTTGCGGTTAACTGTTTTTTACTTCCGTTTTCCTATGGGTAGCCTGACGTTCGGTAAATATTTTGAGGAAATTTTTTATACGATTAGTTGCGTCTCATCGATTTGAAACTATTATCTGTTGAAAATCAGACAAAAAAATGTCATTTAGACAGGCCAATTACCATTTCTAAGCGTTTAAAGGGTTAACTCACCTGGTTGACCGTCCCGATCGAGCCTTTAACGTTGTCAGATGTAGTTGGATTTTTTTTCATACATGTATTTAATCTTAACGGTGATATCTGATGGTTGGAATAGATTTTCTAAACTTTTAGATTCAAAATCAGAACATATGCACTAATGTTCCTTAACTTGTTTACTAAGTGTTTAAGTGAATGTATAGTTTCAAATAGTTACTATACGTACACTCTTCAAATGCAAATATGTCGTCAAATAAGATATGACCGAAATAATGAAATACGTCTACAGTTGAAAAATAACAAGATTCCGACAAAATCTGTGTGCTGAATGTTGCGGTTAACTGTTTTTTACTTCTGTTTTCCTATGGGTAGCCTGACGTTCGTTAAATCAATTTTGTAAAATTTTTATACAATTAGTTGCGTCTCATTGATTTGAAACTATTATCTGTTGAAGGTGAGGCTAGAAACCGTCGTTTAACTAGACTAATTTCCGTTTTAAAGCGTTTAGAGGTTTGACTTAGTGGTTTGACCAACAGTTTAGCTGACGAAAATTATATGTCGTCGGCTAAATTCTTGCGATCCGCTTATTGTCCACCGTTGGATGGCTCAGATCCAACGGCTGCTGATTTTCCAAAGCATAGCCGACGAAATATTTTAAATCGTCGGCTATGATTTAAGTTTAGCCGACGAAATATAATTTTCGTCGGCTAAACTCTTGCGATCTGCGTCTTTTTATTGTCCGCTGTTGGATGGCTCAGATCAGACGGGTGCTGATCTTCCAAAGTATAGCTGACGAATTTCATAGAATGGCCGACGACATTCAAAGAATAGCCGACGAAATATTTTAATTCGTCGGCTATTCTCTCTGCTATAAAAGAAGACAGACCGCAGCAGCCCGACTTTTTCAACCCTAAATCCTTCAAAACTCCTCCTCCGCTCCTCAAATCGGCCGTGCGTCTCCTCCAATCCGAACGAGTCGTCCTCCTCCTCCTCAAATCGTCCAAAACAGATCCGATCTCCTCCTCCTCCTCACCCTAAATCCGGCTCCTCCTCCTTCTTCCCCTCCTCCTCCTCCGCCAAAACAGATCCGAAGGTTTTTTTTTTTTTTTTTTTTTTCAATTTAGTTTAATTTTATAATTTAGGTATATAAATTGTTATATATTTAATTTTAATTATATAAATTGTTATATATTTATTAATAAATTTAATTTTAACAAATTGTTATATATTTGTTATATATTTAATTTTAATTATATAAATTGTTATATATTTGTTATATATTTAATTTTAATTATATAAATTGTTATATATTTGTTAATAAATTTAATTTTTATATATTTGTTATAATTTAGGTATATAAATTGTTATATATTTAATTTTAATTATATAAATTGTTATATAAATTGTTATATAAAATTTTTTAAATTAATTATATATAAATTGGTAGTCTAATTATATAAATGGTTATATTTTTGTTAATATATAAATGGTTATTTGTATTTATATATATGTTAATAATGAAATATAGTTATATTTGTATATAAATAGTTATATTTAGGTTAATGGTTAGTATTATTTAAAATTAGTTAAAATTTAAATATTAATTTGTTAGTATGTTTTAAAATATGTTAGTAATATTGGTTATTATATTAATTAGAATTTGTTATTTAATGTAATATAATTTAATATTAATTAATGTATTAATGCCTCAAGCTCCAGATGACCGATGCATTTAGACAGTTCTTCAGAGGCCGTCGTTCTTCCAGATCTAGGGGTTCTGGAAGTTCTGCCGGTTCCGCAGACTCCGACTGGACCCTTAGCCAGTTTGAGAAGACCACCAGCCAGCCGCGGAGGACTGTGAATTCATCCCAGCCGCGGAGGACTGTGAGTTCTCGGCACCAGACCCTTCTCCTGGCAGGGCGGCCGTCGAGCAGTTCACGTCCCCCTCTCGGGCCAGATGCTCCGAGGTTCAGTAGGCAGCTATTTCAGGACGAGATAGCTCCAGACGTTCCTCAGGTCCGTATGCCTGAGGTTGATGGAGCTATTATCCAAGCACATTGTACCTGCAAAACAACTTCATACAAATATTACCCTTCTTGTGTCGATTGTAATATTGACAAGTAGGGATCGTTCTATCCGGGGAAATCAAGGGCATTTAATTTCATAAAGCATCACATAATAATATGGGGGGATTGGAAATGGTATCTAATATCTACTGAAAATTACGAAAATAAAACCTAAATTACTATATACATTTGATCATCATCTCCTCACACAAAACTTTACAAGAAACAACTCAGCAATTTCGAAAACATATAATCATGACATACGGCAGCAAGTTCTTCATACAAACACTCAGACAGATTCAATTCCAATTCTAATTAGAGCCCTTCGTGGTTCATCTAATCGTTAAGACTTCAGAAGTATTTAGAATTAACTTCGTGTATAATCCTAAACATGGTACTAATCAGTTTAAAGACACTTCGTGTAGAAATTAAACACAAGAAGCACATAAGAACAGTAAGCCGAATCGGAGACATGCAAACATGTAATGGCGTCACTCATCATATTTGAACATGCAAATTTTCAAGGTTATATCCGCCCTATTTAAACAACCTAAATCACAAAAACTTCGTGTATGATGCAATCTAAATTATTTTGGTATATAAAATCGGTACCTAAGGAGAAGCCACAAAGTCAGCCCTCAAGCACACAATTTGTGATGCATGAACTCATGAAAATTAATCAAATCTATACAAGTATTCATACGAAATTACTGCCCTAAATCACAATTCCATAAAATCAAAGTTACTGTTCACGAAATAAATTATGAAGAAAACCAAAACATATAACAATGTTTCGGAAATCCAATATTAAATACATAAAAACAAAACAAAATACAACCATCCATTCAATCTTCATAGACAAAGTATTGAATTTATACAGAAAATTACAAGCCATGAGAGATGAGTAAATCACACATTAAACAAAACCTTGAGAGGAATCGGCAAAGGATGACTTGATGATGAAGAACACTTGCAATCGGCAAGCTTGGTGAAGGTGAGATGGAATCGGCTAAAGCAATTTTCTGTATAGGATTTTTGTGGGATTATTTTGGTAGAGTTTCGGCTTTGTTTGAGCGTGAGAAGAGAGATCGCTCTTTTCTTTGAGCAAGTACCGAACTATATATAGGAGAACAAGGGAACTAGGGTTTCGGCTCTTCAAGAGTTATTACCGAAACCATCTCTCTTTTCTTTGCAAGGCAAGTCTTTTATTTTCCTTTCTTGTGTTTGCCAAATTCTTCCTTGTATGATTACTGAAAATTCTTCCCTTGTATAATTCAACAAAACCTAAATGAATGTGGAGAGAATTAAGTCCACATTCATCCTTGAATTCCCTTCCTTCTTTTGCCGTAGAAGACCTCCCTTATTCAGTTAGAAAACTTGTCATACAAAGCTCCTCCTTTTCCTTCTTAATTCAGCCTTGTTTGCTTTCCTTATTTTGTTTGCCGATTTAGTCAAAGAATAAAGATTAATTTCTGAATAAAGCTCTTCATTTTCCTTCCTAATTCAGCATTGTTTCCTTGTAGCTCTATAACTACTTCCTTTACAAGCTTTTCCTTTCCTTATTGGTTTAGGCTGAATTCAATCCGTGCTTTCCTTATGTATGCACACGTCTAGCACACGCCTAGCACATGCCTAAGCATGCTTTGCATATGCTAGGATTATTTCTGAAAATTAAGAAAAACAATATTAGTTTCGGCATAAATAAAACATATTTAACAATCATAATCCAATAAGGATTCCTACTTTAATAAGGACTTGCCGAAATTTCACTTTTTCCTCCTTTTAAGCACATTTTTGCAAATTCTCTACCGAAGACTCAAGACTCGATCTAATGACTCAATTCTACAATAATAAGAGCTAAGCAAAGCGTAAATGAGGGTAAAAACACATTAAGAACGTCGCATTTTATGCTCCTATCAGAGGTTCATCGGGAGCCGATGACGAGTCCGGCGACGTCTGCTGCTGACTCGACTGAGGGGCCTACTCTCCCAAATCAGCTCTACCTCCCGTACAACATTCCTGCGATACCCGAGGTCGACTTTCGTGGTGTGCCCATATGGCCTGCTATGCCTCAGTACGTGAGTGTTACGGAGGCATACCATCAGCAGCAATTCGAGAGACCTGAGCTTCTGATTTCGGCGAGGAGAAAAGGAAAGTCGACAGACGGGTCATCGAGTTCAGGTAACATTTGATTTTATTAATTAAATGTTTTATTAAAATTAACGCAATAATATTTAATTTTATTAACCAATCGTCGTTTATGTGATAGGGACAGCCGTTAGCAGTTCAACGAGGAATACGAGAGGTGTCATATGTTTTGACACGCTCAGGAGAACTGTTGAGAGCAGGGGGAGGATGCAGATCAACGAACCTCCTAATCAGGAAGTTCAGGGGAAAAAACACCGCGATTACGCGGGTTGCGTGGGGGCACTGATTAGGGATAGAGTCCCTATGTTGTGGACACGGTGGGCTGATGTGCCGGAAGAGATCAAGAGGGAGGTCAACAACGCCGCGTCGGTGAGTAATTTAAAAAATTTAATTTCTTTATCGTAATATTTAATAATTTTCGGTATTATTATAATTGTAAAACTAATAAAATATTATCTTTCAAGCATACTTCGAGATTGCCGAACACAAGCAGGATTGGGCGGACTCGATACAGAACTCGAGGTACGTTGGGAATTCCTCATCTTTTAATTTGAAATATTTTATGATATTAATAATATTTCTAATGCATTTTTGTTTTTTCCGTAGGTTCAAAGAGTGGAAGAACGAGCTACGTACCCACTTTACCGAATACGATAACCGTGGTCGTATGGGTACTCCAAGAGAGTTCATGTTCAGGGAGTACGAGTGGCATTGGTTGAAGACAGTAGACTTCAACAACCCACTTATGCAGGTAAATACTAAACTTAACTATAAATGTTTATTTTGTTAAAATTTTAATTATTAGTTTAATTATTTTATAATTATTACACTAATATTTTTTTATGCATTTTTCTAATATTTTATTATTTGTTTGAAGGAACGGTCTCGGATAAACTCTGCGAACCGCCGCCGTAACACAACCCCCCATCATGGTGGTTCTAGGCAATTTGCACAATATCAGGAGGAGGCGCTTAGAGATCATCCTGATAACAACCCGTACGTGGAGACGTTCAAGAAGGCTTATCCACAAGCGACATAACAGCTCGTAAGTCGTTGATTACGATTTTAAAATTTTAATTATTAATTTTACTTAATTATATATTTGTTAGAATATTAATTTTTTTTTCCCCGTTCAATTAGGAGAGGGTGAACCGGGCCGAAGAAGAGGTGTTGCAGCAAGTAGTTCGGGAGACACAACCGAACATTTCAGAGGCAGATCTGCAAGAAGCCCTGCGCCAGGTCGACCGATCGAATGTCCAAACGGCAGCGAGGATGTTCGACGCAACCTTCCCAGACTGGTCAAACCAATACTACTGCCGGGGTTTGGGAAGTTCTGGAATAGGGCTCCTGAAGACCACTAAGGGAGGTCAAAAGAAGGGAGGCGGGGACAGCCAACAGATGAGGGTGGAAGTGCAGAGATTGGCCGCAAGATTGGCGGCCGAGGCCCAGAGATCACAGGAGCAACACCGCAGAACACAGCAGTATCATTTGGATATGGCCAGTTGGCATGCTGAATGCGAGAGAATTCAGCGACACAACTACGCCGGCCAACAAAACTGGTGGTATGATATGTTCGCGGCACAACAACAAGCCCTTGAACCCCCGCCCCCGTTCCAGCCGTTAGTTGAACCTCCAATGCCTCAACCTCCCGAGTTCATTCAGCAGAATGACGAGCATGATGGAGAGCAGGATGCTGGGGATGATGTGGTGGACTTTAGTGCTTTAGGTGATGATTAGAGTTATATTTTATGTATATTGGAACAAATTAAATAATAAGTCATTTAGACGTGTTTCTTGTTGGTGTAAATGCATGGATTGTCATTGTGAATTGCAGGTTGCTTGGAATGGTAATTTAGTTGGGGCCCTTATATAGGTGGTTGGGGGTGAGGGCTGGCCTCACCCTTCGATGTGGGACTGGCTCCCTTCTGTTTGTGCACTCTGGTGCCCTCTTTGGCTGGCAGGCGCCCCCGGTCCCAGGGTCCCTGGTGGCTGGATAAACTGCTGGACCCCGAGGCCGGGTGCTGGTGGTTCGGTCCTGGGCTTCGGGTCGGGCCCTGGTGCACTTGCTGCGGGTCTGTGGGCCTGCTGTAGCCCCTCTGCGGCTACTGTCAACAGGTATATATATATATGAGTTGATGTTGATAATAATATATATTGTATTGTAATTAATTATTAAGGATTTATATATATATATATATATATATATATATATATATATATATATACGATCCAACAATGGCATTCATCAACGACGTGTTTCCTTTTGAAAGCGGTGTTCGTGGGGAACAATATATGCATGACCCGGTGCAGCCCTTCCCACAAGTTGTCAACACTGCTGCCTTTGACAACTACAACAAACTGATTGCATTGCAACAGACCCCTGTGTCTTCAAGTTCTGAGAAGACAGTTCTTGAAAGTGTGATGGAGGTAATGAGGATTCAAGTCGAGACAAAATCGACTATCAGGCAAGTGGATGAATATCTACAGTACACTTGTTCGTTGTTGGAGGAGGGTCATTGTAATCCTATCAATCACCATAAGGTCCGAAGTATCCTAAAAAATCTAGGGCTTTTCTACATTAAGATCCATACATGCGCATTTGACTGCGTTCTCTTCTGGGGTAAAGATGCAGAAGGGAATGACCTTACTAGCCTTGACGCATGGTGTGTTATTTCGGTACAGATTAACAGCACTGCCAACTAAACTTTGCTTGAACTTCCTTGTCAACTGTTTTGTTTTTTTCATCTAACAGCCGACGAAAATTTGTTATTTCGTAGGCTATACTCATAATAGCCGACGAAAAATTCATTATTTCGTCGGCTATAACTATATTGAAAAATACATATTTTATTTTAGACAGAAAACGACAAAAGAATAGCCGACGAGTACGAGTCTCTCGTCGGCTATGATTTAAAAACAAAAAACAAAAAATGACCATATTCCATTTTCTATCACTAACGATAAACCATTGCTTCATCCTTCAAATGCAAAAATGTTGTGAAATAAGATATGACCGAAATAATGAAATACGTCTAAGGTTGAAAAATGACAAGATTCCGATAAAATCTGAGTGTCGAAAGATGCGGTCAAAGGTTTTATTCTTTCGTTTCCCTAATGGTAGCGTTACTTTCGGTAAATATTTTGAGGAAAATTTTTATACGATTAGTTGCATCTCATCGATTTGAAACTATTATATGTTGAAGGTCAGGCCAAAAAACGTCAGTTAGACAGTCCAATTACCATTTCTAAGTGTTTAGAGGTTTGACTCACCCGGTTGACCGTTCCGATCGAGCCTTTAACGTTGTCAGCTGAAGTTGGATTTTTTCCATACATGTATTTAATCTTAACGGTGATATCTGACGGTTGGAATAGATTTTCTAAACTTTTAAATTCAAAATCAGAACATATGCACTAATGTTCCTTAACTTGTTTACTAAGTGTTTTAGTGAATGTATAGTTTCAAATAGTTACTATACGTAGACTCTTCAAATGCAAAAATATTGTGAAATAAGATATGACCGAAATAATGAAATACGTCTACGGTTGAAAAATGACAAGATTCCGATAAAATCTGTGTGCCGAATGTTGCGGTTAACTGTTTTTTACTTTCGTTTTCCTATGCGTAGCCTGACGTTCGTTAAATCAATTTTGTAAAATTTTTATATGATTAGTTGCGTCTCATTGATTTGAAACTATTATCTGTTGAAGGTCAGACAAAAAAACATCATTTAGACAGTCCAATTACCATTTCTAAGCGTTTAGAGGTTTGACTTACCCGGTTGACCATTCCGATCGAGCCTTTAACGTTGTCAGCTGAAGTTGGATTTTTTTCCATACATGTATTTAATCTTAACGGTGATATCTGACGGTTGGAATAGATTTTCTAAACTTTTAGATTCAAAATCAAAACATATGCACTAATGTTCCTTAACTTGTTTACTAAGTGTTTAAGTGAATGTATAGTTTCAAATAGTTACTATACGTAGACTCTTCAAATGCAAAAATGTTGTGAAATAAGATATGACTGAAATAATGAAATACGTCTACGGTTGAAAAATGACAAGATTCCGATAAAATCTGTGTGCCGAATGTTGCGGTTAACTGTTTTTTACTTTCGTTTTCCTATGCGTAGCCTGACGTTCCTTAAATCAATTTTGTAAAATTTTTATATGATTAGTTGCGTCTCATTGATTTGAAACTATTATTTGTTGAATGTCAGACCAAAAAACGTCATTTAGACAGTCCAATTACCATTTCTAAGCGTTTAGAGGTTTGACTTACCCGGTTGACCGTTCCGATCGAGCCTTTAACGTTGTCAGCTGAAGTTGGATTTTTTTCCATACATGTATTTAATCTTAACGGTGATATCTGACGGTTGGAATAGATTTTCTAAACTTTTAGATTCAAAATCAGAACATATGCACTAATGTTCCTTAACTTATTTACTAAGTGTTTAAGTGAATGTATAGTTTCAAATAGTTACAATACGTACACTCTTCAAATGCAAATATGTCGTCAAATAAGATATGACCGAAATAATGAAATACGTCTACAGTTGAAAAATAACAAGATTCCGACAAAATCTGTGTGCTGAATGTTGCGGTTAACTGTTTTTTACTTCTGTTTTCCTATGGGTAGCCTGACGTTCGTTAAATCAATTTTGTAAAATTTTTATACGATTAGTTGCGTCTCATTGATTTGAAACTATTATCTGTTGAAGGTGAGGCCAGAAACCGTCGTTTAATTAGACTAATTTCCGTTTTAAAGCGTTTAGAGGTTTGACTTAGTGGTTTGACCAACAGTTTAGCCGACGAAAATTATATGTCGTCGGCTAAACTCTTGCGATCCGCGCCTTTTTATTGTCCGCCGTTAGATGGCTCAGATCCAACGACTGTTGATTTTCCAAAGTATAGCTGACGATGTTCATATAATAGCCGACGATATTCAAAGAATAGCTGACGATATCTTTTCAATCGTTAGCTATTCTCTAAGTTTAGCCGACGAAAATTATATTTCGTCGGCTAAACTCTTGCGATCCGCGCCTTTTTATTGTCCGCCGTTGGATGGCTCAGATCAGACGGCTGTTGATCTTCCAAAGTGTAGCCGACGATGTTCATAGAATAGCCGACGACATTCAAAGAATAGCTGACGAAATATTCTAAATCGTCGGTTATTCTCAAAGAATAGCCGACGAAATCTTCTAAATCGTCGGCTATTCTTTCTGCTATAAAAGCTGAAAGTCTCTTTCTCTCCGACTTTTTTCTCTCCTCCTCCGCAAAAACTCCTCCTCCGCTCCTCAAATCGGCCGCTCTCCTCCTCCAATCCGTCGCTCTCCTCCTCCTCCTCCTCAAATTGGCGCCGGCGTCCGCTCTCCTCCTCCATCCGGCCGATCCTCCTCCTTCCCCTCCTCATTCCCCTCCTCTTCCGGCAGGCCTCCCCCTCCTCCTAAAGAAAATCATCCCGAAGGTTTTTTTTGGTTTTTTTTTTTTTCAATTTATTCTAATTGTATAATTTAGGTATATAATTTAGATATTTAAGTGTATGTTAAATTGTTATATATATTGGTTATATGTATAAATTGTTAGATTAATTATATATATAAATTTTTAGATTAATTATATAAATTGTTATATATTTGTTAATATTGGGTATATGTTAATGTATATTTTAATTGTTATATATAAATTGTTAAATTTATTATATATATAAGTTGGTAGCCTAATTATATAAATGGTTATGTTTATGTTAATATATAAATGGTTATTTGTATGTATATATATGTTAATGATGAAATATAGTTATATTTGTATATAAATGGTTATATTTATGTTAATGGTTAGTATTATTTAAAATTAGTTAAAATTTAAATATTAATTTGTTAGTATGTTTTAAAATATGTTAGTATTATTGGTTATTATATTAATTAGAATTTGTTATTTAATGTAATATAATTTAATATTAATTAATGTATTAATGCCTCAAGCTTCAGATGACTGATGCATTTAGACAGTTATTCGGAGGCCGTCGTTGCAGATCTAGGGGTTCTGGAAGTTCTGGCGGATCCAGAGACTCCGAGAGGACCCTTAGCCAGCCTGAGAGGACCACCAGCCAGCCTCAGAGGATCGATTCATCCCAGCCGCAGAGGAGTGTGAGCAGCCGGCACCAGACCCTTTTATCGGCGGGGCGGTCGTCGAGCAGTTCACGTCCCCCTCTCCGGCCAGATCCTCTGAGATGTAGTACGCAGCTATTTCAGGACGACATAGCTCCAGACGTTCATCAGATCCGTATGCCTGAGGTTCATCGGGAGCCGATGACGAGCCCTGCGCCGTCTGCTGCTGACTCTACTGAGGGGCCTACTCTCCCTAATCAGCTGTACCTGCCATACAACATTCCTGCCATACCCGAGGTCGACGAGCGTGGTGTGCCCATATGGCCTGATAGGCCTCAGTACGTGAGTGTTGCGGAGGCATACCATCATGAGCCATTTGAGAGACCTGAGCTCCTGATTTCGGCGAGATTAAAAGGAAAGTCGACAGACGGGTCATCGAGTTCAGGTAACATTTGATTTTATTAATTAAATATTTTATTAAAATTAACGCACTAATATTTAATTTTATTAACCAATCGTCGTTTATGTGATAGGGACCGCTAGCAGTTCAAGCAGGAATACGAGAGGTGTCATATGTTTTGATACGCTCAGGAAAACTGTTGAGAGCAGGGAGAGGATCCAGATCAACGAACCCCCTAATCAGGATGTTCAGGGGAAAAAACGCCGCGATTACGCGAGTTACGTGGGGGCACTAATTAGGGATAGAGTCCCTATGTTGTGGACACGGTGGGCTGATGTGCCGGAAGAGATCAAGATGGAGGTCAACAACGCGGCATCGGTGAGTAATTTAAAAAACTTAATTTCTTTATCGTAATACACTACCAGAAAAGGCATTATAGCCGACGAAATTGCAAATAACGGCCGACGAATTCTTTATTCGTCGGCTATAACAATTATAGCCGACGAAATTCGTCGTCTGTAGTGGTATTTCGTCGGCTAAAATGGTTATAGCCGACGATATTGTCGTCGGGTATAGTTTTACCGACGGCGTATTTCCGACGATGTTATAACAGACGATATGTCGTCGGGTAATGGTTATAGCCGACGAAATCGCCGGCTATAATAATTATAGCCAACGATATCGTCGGCTATAACCATTATAGCCGACGACTTAAATTCGTCGGCTATGATGCCTTTTCTGGTAGTGATATTTAATAATTTTCGGTATTGTTATAATTTTAAAACTAATAAAATATTATCTTTCAGGCATACTTCGAGATTGCCGAACACAAGCAGGCTTGGGCGTACGCGATGCAGAACTCGAGGTACGTTGGGAATTCCTCATCTTATAATTTGAAATATTTTATGATATTAATAATATTTCTAATGCACTTTTGTTTTTTCCGTAGGTTCAAAGAGTGGAAGAACGAGCTCCGTACCCACTTTACCGAATACGACAAACATGGTCATATGGGTACTCCAAGAGAGTTCATGTTCAGGGAGTACGAGTGGCGTTGGTTGAAGACAGTAGACTTCAACAACCCAGTTATGCAGGTAAATACTAAACTTAACTATAAATGTTTATTTTGTTAATATTTTAATTATTAGTTTAATTATTTTATAATTATTACACTAATATTTTTTTATGCATTTTTCTAATATTTTATTATTTGTTTGAAGGAACGGTCTCGGATAAACTCTGCGAACCGCCGCCGTAACACAACCCCCCATCATTGTGGTTCTAGGCCATTTTCACAATATCAGGAGGAGGCGCTTAGAGACCATCCTTCAAGCAACCCGTACGTAGAGACGTTTAAGAAGGCTTATCCATTAGCGACAGAAGAGCTTGTAAGTCGTTGATTACGATTTTAAAATTTTAATTATTAATTTTACTTAATTATATATTTGTTAAAATATTAATTATTTTTTTTTCCCGTTCAATTAGGAGAGGGTGAACCGGGCCGAAGAAGAAGTGTTGCAGGAAGTAGTTCGGGAGACACAATCGAACATTTCAGAGGAAGATCTGCAAGAAGCCCTGAGTCAGGTCGACCGATCGAATGTCCAAACTGCAGCGAGGATATTCGACGCAGCCTTCCCACAACGGTCAAAGGACTACTACTGCCGGGGTTTGGGAAGTTTTGGAATAGGGGTCCTGAAGACCACTAAGGGAGCTCAAAAGAAGGGAGGCGGGGACACCCAACAAATGAGGGGGGAAATGCAGAGATTGGCAGAAGAAAATACAAGATTGGCGGCCCTGTTCCAGAGATCACAGGAGCAACAACGCAGAACACAGCAGTATCAGATGGAAATGGAGCGTTGGCATGCTGAATGCGAGAGAATTCGGCGACAGAACTACGCCGGCCAACAAAACTGGTGGTATGTTATGTTCGCGGCACAACAATAAGGCCTTGAACCCCCGCCCCCGTTTGAGCCGTTAGATGAACCTCCAATTAATGCCGAGAGCTCCCGGGTTCATTCAGCAGGATGACGAGCATGATGGACAGCAAGATGCTGGGGATGACGTGGTGGACTTTAGTGCTTTAGGTAATGATTAGGGTTATATTTTATGTATATTGGAACAAATTAAATAAGTCATTTAGACGTGTTTCTTGTTGGTGTAAATGCATGGATTGTCATTGTGAATTGCAGGTTGCTTGGAATGGTAATTTAGAAATTAATTTAATTTTTTTCTTCCCCAAAATGTAAGAATAGCCGAGGATATTGGCATTATTTCGTCGGCTATAAGTGCTATAGCCGACGATTTTTACCAAATTTCGTCGGCTATAACTTTTATAACCGACGAAAATCACATTATTTCGTCGGCTATAACTAATTAATGCCTATTAAAATATTAATATATTCCGACGAAATAACCGACAAAATAGATGAAATCGTCAGCTATATTTCAGAACAAATAGCCGACGAAACAGACGATATCATCGGCTATAGTTTACGATATTGTCGGCCATACTCGAAAATATCCGACGAATTTCGTCGGATATTTTGCCAAGGTTTGGTCGACAAAATGAATTTTCGTCGGTGATAATTTTGGAATGGCCAACGATTTCGTTATTTTCGTCGGCCATTCGTTTTACCGACACCCTTTTACCGACGAATTATAGCCGACGAAAGTTTCGTCGGCAGAAGGAATAACCGACGAAAATTTGGCATAGTAGACAAAATTTTTTTCGTCGGCTATTCTGTCCGATCTGGTAGTGAGACATTAGCTAACTTGCAATCTAATCTAGCAAGAATAATATTCCGGCATAGGTTCGTACGTGTATTCTCAATCAATGGCGCCAACTAAGAAAACAATGTTGTTTGTGTGCCTGTTGGTTGCTGCATTGGCAGTGGTTGTTCCTGTAACCCAAGGGACTTTCATCGTCCCTCTTCTTACTACAACTCAAATCCAAGGCATAGTCTTCTGCACAGCCAATGGCAATGCCACTGTTGGTTCCAATGGCGTCATTACAAGCCCACCATTCCCATCTAAGATAGTTAATTAGCAATTACTGCAACATAAACTGAGTTGCTCGCCTGATGATCTTGATGAGTGAGCGAAACCAGTTGACTATATATTTATGCATGTTCTGGCTGAAATTATGCATGTCGATCTACTAAAAAAATTGTTATGCTGATCTCTTGTCCATGCATATGTAGATGCTCTCGTCCAACTACGTTGCGGAGCAGGCACAGGTGATTACTGGCTCCAATGGACAATTTACAATCTTTGTGAGCGGTATAACCTATTCAACTGATCACATCGTATCCGGATGTCGTGTTGTGGTTACCACACCACTTGCGAGGTGCAACACCACTCTGTCTTCAAATGGAACTCTCACGTCCAAGTTAACAGCAGCTGGAACCGTAAACTTGGGCGTGCTCAAAATCAACTTTGTCACCCTAACTGGGTTCAAAGCCTCCATGTGACCTTAATTCTGTAGTTCAGGTCAATGATATGGCCTATATTTGCGTAATTTATAATTATATGAATAAATGTCGGTTAGGGATACGTACTACGGTAACAATCAGCTGATCGATATTACTAGCTACTCGTATACGTCCTCTTAAGTAATTGAAGTTCTGATTGTACTAGAAGTTAGTAATGAATAAAGGCCATATCTCTTTCAAAATCAACCATGCATGCATGCCCAATTGCCTTCTTTTATTTCTGTTCATTACTCTGCTACATTACTTAATAGCAAATTAGCAATGACTAGTAACATTGGTGCATGCATATGCTCAATGACCATTGCGAAATAAACAATATATGCATTATTAGTAGAAAATAATGGTTTAATGCTTCGATATATATTCTTCTCCACAATAGGAGGTTTGTATAGTGATACAAGTTTAAGTCTAATAGGAAAATATCTCCTACAATAATGCACCTATACATACAAGGAAAGTAAATACCTATACAATATAGAAAAATGTCCATTTAGTACTAATTTGGCCTCCTCATTGCCGATTTCAATGACAAAACTCAAAATTTGCACATTCACTCTAAAGATATCTAACACTCATATCTCAAATGCTACAAAAAGTGATGATTTACATATTTTTGAAACTATTTTTCCCTCACCTCTTAAATACTCCTATCACCCATTAAGACTTTGTCGGAACCTCACCAAACTCCAATCACCGGCAACCGGACTCCGATCACTGGTCGCCGGAAATTCGCCGGAATTTGGTCATCGGCCTTCGGACTCTGATCACCGGAATCTCGCCGGATTTTTGTGTGCCAAGATTTCATCGGTATCTCGTCGGACATTGTTCAAACCAAACTAAACCCTCGCCGGAGGTTTTATTAGGAGGCAGTAAACTGTATTATATGATTTACCGACTCCCAGTAACACCCGATAATAAATTATTGACCCCTAGTGACCCTAAATACTGACCCCTAGTGACCCAAATACCGACACTCAGTAACTCCTAATATTATACTACTGAAACACAGTAATACCAGATAATAAATTACTGACTTCTAGTGACCCCAAATACTGACCCTTAGTGACCCAAATACTGACCTCCAGCAACTTTTAATATTATAGTACTGACACCCAATAACACCCGATACTGACCCAAATACTGACCCCCAGTTCAGTCTCATATTCTTCTCGTGATTTCCAGGCGCCACAACTCTTTTGACCTCACTCTCTCCAAACCCAAGCTATCCAATCCTATATTCTCACTCATTTTCACAAACAATTTCAAATATGCAACTGAGATGTAGATTTTGTTCGCAATCTCACCTGAAATCAAAACAGAGGCTTCATCGGAATCGAACGCAAAGGGATTCATCGGAGGATTCGTCATAATCGAACGCGGCGGCCCCGAATTGATTGATTTTCGATGATGGAGCCATGTCAGACGAGCCGAAGATGAAGCCGCAGTCCTTTGACGAGTGTCAAGACACGCATGCAATAATAAACCCTACAAGAAACGTTAGTAGTATATGATAAGTTGGGATCGTTCTAGCCGGGGATTAAGGGTACCTGAAATATAAGAATGTTAGACAAAACACATAAACATATATACATATTTACAAACATGTAACGAAATCATGGGGGATATAGATTGGATCGGCAGTAAACTGCCCGTAAACCTAAAAGACATGAAAATAAAACATAAATTACTATTTACAAATGATCGACAATTCGACACAAAACATAGCACGAAGAACACTCAATAACATGCTTGACACGATTCAAAGATTTACACGGCACCAAGGTAATCATGTATTTTCTATGACTTGACTCAATTCCAATTTTAATTAGAGCCCTTCGCGGTTCATCTAATCATTAAGACTTCTAAAATAATTAGAGCTAACTTCGCGTATCACCTTAAATTGTATGCTAATCGGTTCAAAGACACTTCGCGTAGAAATCAAATATGAAAAGCATATAAGCACAATAGCCAAATTGGAAACATATAAACAAGTAAGTCGTCACACATCTTATTTACTATGTAGATTTTCAGAATTATGGTAACCCTATTAAGCAACCTAGATCGACCAAATTCGCGTCTAAAATCAACCTCAGCATGCTTTGGCAAGTGAAATCGAAACCCTTTGAACCTCCATGACAAAGGAAGCCCTCACGTATACGACTTTTATGCATAGAATCCATGAAAATCAGTCAAGCAAACCATAGAAACATACACAACATACCTACTGCCCTAAATCAAAGAATACGAAACCAACATGTTATTGTTTTCAAAAATCGCTACATAAACTTCAATAAGAAACTGAAATTATGTTCATCATACAAAACCAAAATAAAACCAAGTATTTTTATAACAACTGTAACGGTCCGGCACGCGCAGTAGAGATATTGTCCGCTTTGGGAATCACCCCGCAGGGTTTTTCTTCGGGAGCTGCCTGCCTGCTAGCTTCCCAGTAGGTCACCCATCCTGGGATTGCTACTGGGCGAGCAAGCTTAACTTCGGAGTTCCCATCCCCTCCGAAGCCACTGAGCTCCCAAAACGCGTCTCTACATATTGTGCTAACCCTGCACATATAAGCATCGCATCCACTCTCCTTCGGGCGATGTGGGATTTGTGACCTACCTACATGCTAGCTTCCCTAGCCAGGTCAAGTCAGGTCCACACAATCCACCCTAAGGCCGGGTCATCTCAATCCACCCCCCTTAGGGTCCGACGTCCGCGTCGGCACACTTCCGGCCGAGGACAGGCTCTGATACCATTTGTAACGGTCCGGCACGCGTAGTAGAGATATTGTCCGCTTTGGGAATCACCCCGCACGGTTTTGTTTCTGGGAGCTCACAAGTATAAATCCGTGAGGGACCTGTGGGGTGTCAGAGTGGCATGTGAGCCCATAGCGGAGAATATCGAGCTGGGAGTGAGCGGGTGCTCAGAGGGCACTGGCAGCTACTCCAGGAGACGCGTTTTGGGAGCTCAATGGCTTCGGAGGGGATGAGAACTCCAAAGTTAAGCTTGCTCGCCTCGTAGAAATCCTAGGATGGGTGACCTACTGGGAAGCGGTCAGGCAGACAGCTCCCGAAGCAAAACCGCGCGGGGTGATTCCCAAAACGGACAATATCTCTACTGCGCGTGCCGGACCGTTACAAATGATTTTTTTTTTCATAACACCTTAATTCCAGATTAATTTTTATTAATCTGGGTCAGGGTGTTACAAAACCATCATTTTGTTACACCAAAACCACACTACCCAAAACCCAATCGGGATTCCGCTTAGTACGGGGTGTGCTCGGTGGCCTTAATACGAGCAAAAAGTCCTAACTGAGAATGAATCTGGTTAAGCATGTTAAATAATTAAAAAGGGATTGTGTCTCCCTAGGGTGAAAGACCCAAAACCCGATTGGGAATCCGCTTGTACGGGGTGTCCTCGTTGGCCTTAATACGAGGTTGTCCGTTTATTCGGGGTGTTCTCGATGGTCTTAATTCGAGAAGTATTGGGCCTAACTTGGAGGGGAAACTTATAAGAAATATGGTCTCACTCTCCCGCTGCAGTTTGCCCTGGGCTTAAAATGAGTGCAGTGGAGTGATTTATAATTACCGCTAGTTTCTTGAGGATTGAACCAGGTGAACAAACTATCCCCTCTTCCTTTTGTCTAACAAAGCTAAATGAGACTCATATTTCCTGGATGAAATTCTTTTTAGCATTGGCATTATCACTTGGATGTGTTTTGGACTTGTGCTTCTTTTTCTGTTAAAAAGTTATAAAGATTTGGCTCTGTGATAAGGATAATTGGATCAACTCCACTATAAAAGTTAATCATGTATTGCCCTTTGTGTGATTACATACTGAGTTTGTGTGTGTTATTATTCATATTGTTCCTCATGATGGAGAAATATCAAGCGATGTTTCTCATATAAAGTTTGAGACTCTTTTCTTGTCTATTTGCATTCTACATTGACAGGCTTTGGTTTGTATACGCTGGTTGTGTTTGTGTTGGGGGCACAGGTGACCGGCAGTATCCTACGTGAACAATATCATTAGGTTCCATTAACACGGACACCTAAAGATGGAAGTGAGGGGGATGTCTTCGTTTTTGAATTTGCTTTTGGATCTTTAGAAAATTTCTTGTGCTGCCCTATTGCATAGCCTGCATTATAGACATTATGGTTTTTCAAGACTTCATATGTCTTCCAGCTAAACTGTGTCGTGATACAGCTACACTGGTAACATCGCCATATTTATGTCTTTGCTTTCTGTTCTTTTTGTTTCCTTCAGCATGCATAAATTGCTGCCCCCTCTCTATTCAATGACCGTGTCTATAATTGTAGCGAAATATACATCATGTTGGCATGTGGAGGCTGAGGCTCCTTCATGGTTGATAACCTTGCATTTCCTGTTTAGTATCGGTTACTCCTTTCCCCTCACTCAACCTAAATAGGATTTTAACTAGTTATAAGTTATCCCATAATTGTGTTTAGGATGATTTCTAGTCCCCAGTCCAGTCCATTTTTCTGTGATCATGATTTGATGACAATGAGGCTGTGACCAATCTGTTGTGTACTCAACTTGATGAGGCTGTGACTGAATCACAAAACTTACTGTGTTCCATTAACTTCTTATTTTAAATTTCGAGGACGAAATTTTTTTAAAGGGGGTGAGAATGTAATACTCCGTACATTTTAAACAGTAAATTAATATATATGTGCAATTGTAAATAACTAGTTATTAGAATTGTATCGAGACGAGCTAAGCGGTATTTGTTGGGAAGTATATTTGACCCATATGGATACCGAGAATGCTTGAGATATTACTTCAACTTTTGTCAGTAAGGTGTAAGTCCAGATTTCCGAGTTATTTTTATAATGATTTTTCAAAGTTTGAAGGTAAAGAAATATTAAAAGAGAAAAGGCAAAATAATGCAGTGCGATCTCAACCGTTGAATCTCACTATTAAATTACAGCCCTTGGATTTCAAGTCAGTGAAGACTATAAATAGTGGAGCTGATCGAGTCAACGGAAAAAAAAAGGAAAAAATTATCGAGCTCTCTCTCGAACTCTCTCACCGACTCGGCGAAAGACGCAGAGGAAGACCAAATCAGAACCTCCCGTCCGGCCATCTCCCGACGCCGGGATACCCTTGTTTGGACCACCTCATAGTCGCCGACGCACCCCTAGCCTTCGTTTCTCCGATTTACAACTGTAGAAGGAGGAATTGTGGTGAGAAGCTTCGAGCTTTTGGGGTGGTGCCTCTGCAATTCAGACGATTCCTTTAGTATTGAGCCTTGAATTATTTGGGGGTTGAATTCCAAAGTTACTTAATCTTACAGAAGCTAGAAGGGAGCTTGAAGTGCAGCTTGTGAAATAACACTCACTGAAGGTAAATTCGAATTTTTTGTCAAAGTTGGTTGATGCTTGAATTCAAGTATTGATGTTGGTTAGGCCTGAGACGTTGTAATGATATTTCCCTGGTTACAAACCTTGTTAAGCATGTTCTGGTTTTGGTGAATTGCTTTGGATAATTAAAGGTCGATTTACAGCTTCTGGAATCATGTTTTGATTCTGTTAGATTAATCAAACTGATTAATTGGGTTGTAAAGTTTGCTCGGGTTCTTACTGTGCTAAATTGATCAAATTGATTTAGTTGAGCAATTGAGAATTGAAGTTGCTGTTGAGTTGATTATGGCATTTGGGTGAAGTTTGTTTGAATAGAATTATTGTTTGATGTAATTCTGCCCAGTTTGGTTAATTTGGATATTGATTCTGTCAAACTAGTATAGTGAGGAATTAAGTTGACTATCTTCCTGCAGGTGTACGCTAAGGATAAATTGGTTATGGCTTAATGCTTGGCAAATCAATAGTTACGGATTTGAGTTAATTGATCGATATGGGAAAGTGTGAAACCATGATCAAGAGATTGATTATGGGTTCATTTTGCTATTTTGTTATGCTAAATTGAGTAGTTGGTTGAATCTGTGCAAGTCTGCATTTGGTATTGAGATGAAAGAATTAAGATGAAAAAGGTATATATAATATTGGGTGCCCTTAGTAAATTTGAGTACACCTAATATAATTGAATTGGAATTGATTAAGGAATTGGTTCTTGAATATGAGTTATTGCCATGTGAGACCATGATCATTAGCATGATTGTAGGTCCTCGTTTCATGTTCTACTGCATTGGTAATGAATTAGGTGTCCATAATAATATGACAAAATTTCTATGTGACAGAATCTAAAAGTGAAAGTATACATTAACAGTGTTCTTTGACGTCATCGATGTTTCTATTTCTCTTGGCTGAGTTTTGGAGGAGTTGGGTTTTGGGCAGTGTGGTTTTGGTGTAACAAAATGATGGTTATGATTATTTTTTTTCGTAACACCTTAATTCCGGATTAATTTTTATTAATCTGGGTCAGGGTGTTACAAAACCACACTACCCATTATCACCCAGCGCGGTTTTGCTTCGGGAGCTGTCTGTCTGCTAGCTTCCCAGTAGGTCACCCATCCTGGGATTGCTACGAGGTGAGCAAGCTTAACTTCGGAGTTTCCATCCCCTCCGAAGCCATTGAGCCCCCAAAACGCGTCTCCTGGAGTAGCTGCCAGTGCCCTCTGAGCACCCGCTCACTTCCAGCTCGATATTGTCCGCTATGGGCTCACATGCCACTCTGACACCCCACAGGTCCCTCACGGATTTATTCTTGGGAGCTCACCCGCAACTTCCCAGTAGGTCACCCATCCTGGGATTGCTCTGAGCTCAGCAAGCTTAACTTCGGAGTTCCCATCCCCTCCGAAGCCACTGAGCTCCCAAAACGCGTCTCTACATATTGTGCTAACCCTGCACATATAAGCATCACATCCACACTCCCTCGGGCGAGGTGGGATTTGTAACCAACCTACCTGCTAGCTTCCTAGCCAGGTCAGGTCTGGATCCAGACAATCCACCCTAAGGCCGGGACATCACAACAACTAATGTGACTAAACAGAAAATATTACAAGCCATGAGGAATGGATCACACTTTTAAAAACCTTGAAGAGATTTGAAAGGTGTGGTGAAGTGCACAGCGGCAAGGTAGAATCAGATGCGACTTGTGGTGGTGGAAGGGATGGTGTTTCGGCTTGGTACTTTCTGTCTAGAACTTGTGAGAACTTTTAGTAGAGTTTCGGTCTATGCTTGTGCAAGAATTGTGATGCTCATTCTGTCCCTAAGTCGTGCTCATTCTGTCCCTAAGTCGTACTATTTATAGAGTAAGTATTGGAGAGAATTGGCAGCAACTAGGTTTATAAAACCTAGTCCGAATTAGACTTATTGTCTTGCCAGCCAAGTTTGGTTATTCTAGACTCTTCTGCCCGATTTCTTCATGGACCATTGCTTCGTGGACTCCTCTTATGGACTCAGCAACTTGGCTTGATGGATAAAAGATCCAAGACTACGCTGCAAGTTTCCCTAACTGAACCAGGAACAATACTCTAAAACCGGCAGCTTTGCTTTCCTTTTTTTGTCTGAGCTAGGGAACTTCTTCTTTCCATTATTTTCACTTCTCTTTTGCTTGGCTGCATCCTCTAATCATTATGTAGCTTGAAAACTCTCTCTTGATGCATTCGGATGCCCCTTTGATGCTCAAATGCAGAAAAATGTAAAAACAGGCAGTAGGTTGTTCTTCTCGGCAGGCAGTGACCTTCCGGCCTTGGAACTGGCATAACTTTCTCCACAGGATCGCTTTTGATGCGATTCTAAGTTCTGTAGAAACTAGACTCATAGAGCTTTCCGTGAATATATGACACGCTTTCTAGTTCCTCGTGATCCGTCCTGGAGAAATTTTGGAAATTGAGTGATGTACCCAAGAATTTAGTGAAACTTGCTGGATTGCATCCGATTTTTGCTTTGTAATTCCTGGCATCTTTTTTTGCTCTAATTATTGAAACTCCTTTCTTTGCTCAGTCTTTAGCATGTCTTCTACATATGAGAGAAGAAAAATTCATCAAAAGCAAAGTCGAGGTTTTACAGAATCAACGAAACATCTCTAAGACTCATAAATCGGCTTTTGACAAATTTTTGCCTTTTCCTCTATTCTTAGCACGTTTTCACTAAAACTCTACCAAAGACTCACGACTTTATTACATGACTCGATCTTATACAAATAAAGGTCAAAGCAAAGTATAAACAAGGGTAAAACACATTAAGAACGTCACATTTTATGCTCCTATCATAAAACCGCTGCTGAAGGAGCTCCTGCTGAAGAGGGGGAGCAGGCGGAAGTGCCCTAGCAGGCTCTAGACTTTGTACACTCCCGCCCTCCCTTTTTGCTTTAAGGTTTTTTTTTTTTTTTTTTTTTTTTTTGTACTCGCTGCCCTGAGTTATAATGAATTGACATTTTGTCTGAGCTTGTGTTCTGCCTTTTTCAATTTTCCTGACTTGGCTACCCATGGATTGTCCTTTGTACTTAGTTGAAAACAAAGTTGGAATAGACAACTGCTGAAATTACACCTGCCAAACTGGTTGGAATGTCTAGCTAGTTGTGTTTAGGAAAGAAAAAACTAGCATATTACTCAGGCTGACAAGTTGTTGGACCGCTGAGCTTCTATACGGGTTTAAGATTTCGACCGGTCCTATGAGCGTTGGTATCGCGGGATAGACGTCCCGATTCCGCGCGGTCCCCACTGTTCGGTTTACCCTTGATACTGCTGCAAGTCGCCGCGGTGGACTAGGCCCTCAATCGTTGTTTTCAAGGCAAGGCAATCGTTGTGTGGTGTGTGGCTTCATCGTGGTAGGGGGAGGTCAAAGTATTTACCGATCTGTACCCTGGTCAGGTTCCCCTTTGGGTGCTTTCTTTTTGGTGGAGGGGGGATGTTGTTCCCGTTCTCATACAGGGTATCCTCGTAGGAGGAGGTCAAAGTAGAGAATACCTCTTGTCATCCTGCTGGCATGACCGCTAGAGGGCGGGTTTGCTGCTGGTAGGATGGGAGGTTCACTGCTCGTTGGGGAATGTCGACATAGTCCCTTCGGCACTGCTGGTTCCCCCAACCTCTTGGTTTTTTGTCGGTCGAGGCTCCTCAGTCCCGGCCCTGCTGCCAGTTTCTAGCTTCCTGTCGGGCGGGTCTGGGCTCTTCCTGCCTTCTCTTGTGTTGACAACTTCCGTAAGTTTCGTGGTCTGCTTGGGTGTGCCTGATATCCATCGCCATCAGTTCGTCGTAACCCTGCGGGATCTCCACTCGCACAACGTACGAGAACTTTCCGGGCCAGAGACCTTGCTTGAAAGCTTATTCGGCAATCCCTTTGTCTAGGTCCCTGACCCCGGCGGTGGCCGTTTGCCATCGGTTAAGAAAAGCTCTCAGCTCTTCGCCGTCTGCCTGCGTGCAGTTAAAGAGAACTGTCGAGGTCCGGGCCCCTTCGACCCTTCATATGAACCGGCCCACGAATCTATCAGCCAGTTGCTCGAATGCCTCTATAGAGTTCGCCGGTAGTTCGTAAAACCAGCTGAGAGCCTCTCCGGATAGGGTCTCGTGGAATATGTTGCAGCAAACGGCATCGGAGTAGCCCTTAGAACACGTTTGGGACCGGAAGCTGTCCAGGTGTTGGTATGGACAGCCGGCTCCGGAGTATGTTAGCTTTAGAGACTTTTGGGAGCCGGATCTTCCGGATTCCAAAACTCGGAGTGAGAAGGGTCCGGCCCGCTCGTTGAATCTTGCGCTCTCCGGTGGCCTCGCAGCCTTTCTCTCGTTGGCCTCCATCTGGGCCTTCATACCTGACACCGAGTCAGATAGTATCTGCAGTGCCCGTGCGGTCGAGCTGATGGTATCTCTCTCGAACGATCCGCTGGGAACACGTGTCCGCTGGGAACACGTCTCCCGCCACGCCGGTGTCCCTTTCCCCTCCCGATGACTGACCCACTTCCTGGTGGGGAGGCTCTTTTGGGTGTGGCGCGAATGATTTTGCCAGAGCGGCATTGCGCTGCTGGCCTCTTTCCAAGGTAGCTACCAGTGCGGCATTAACCGCTTCCATGTCATGATACCTGGTGGTGGCTTCTGCCCTGTCCCGGTCGCTCTCTGCCCGCAAGCGGTTTACTTCCGCCCGCATCTCTTCTATCTCTCCCGCCATATCATACTGGCCGGGACTGGAGACATCGTCCAGGCTGTCGCTGCTGGACAGCCGATCCTCCCCGCTGTTTGGGGCCGTAGGGGACGTCGGTGCGGGTTCCAGGCCCAAGACTTGGTGATCGTCCGCCAGGCCCTTCCAGCGTAGACCTCTGTCGCGTTCACCGGACGTACCGCCCAGATCACGGTTGGTAGCAGCATTATGACTGCAGCTACCAGCGGCCTTCCCCTGCCCCGCCCCCGGGATTTGGACTAGCACCGGCTCCAGAACCCACCGGTCCTCTGGATTTTCTTCCCACTTTTCTCCTGTACTTCCAGACATATGTATTTTTTGTGACCCGTAGGCTGATCGATTACGTTCCCGCTAGTACGACAACACAAACTTTTTGAACTCTTCCCACAGACGACACCAATTGTTTCTGTCTGAATCCGTAGACTCATAGATACCGGTGGATCTTGGTGTGATTCCTGCCTGCAAACCCTGCTAACGAAGGAAATACCGGGCGGGGATGGTCTATTCCACTCCAATGCCTAAGTCAGTATAGTTGGAATAAACTGGTAACTTAAGCGGGAATGACTAGTTGAAGTGTTGATTACCTATTAATGAGGGTAGTTGTGACTCATATATAGGCTGCCGGGCATGAGGGCTGACCTCACCCTTCGATGTGGGACTGGCCCCCCTTCTGCTCGTATTGCTGCACTGTTTCAGCCCCTGTTTGGGGAGCTGCTATCTCTGGCTCCCTGACCCCGGCCACATGTAAGACATACCCGGGCGTGGGACCAGGTGTCCATGCTACACTCCCGGGCCCTGGGCCGGGTCCAGGAGTCTTGGCTGTAGGTCTGGGGGCCTGGGTAGTCTATTTTCAAATGGTTGGAGTGCTTTCCTATTTTCAAAATCTTTTAAGAGATTATGAAAACGTAACTATTCAACCTCTGATAAAGCTACCATAGGAACTTTTGCACTTTCAGGATTCTCAAGATAAGTTGTCTTGAGGTTTTTCTCAGTAGCTTGCTTATCTTCCTGCTGATTGTTATTATGGAATTCTTCAGCTAATATTTCAAGGGTTTGAAGTACAAGTGCTTCATTCTTTTCACGAGAAGCCCTTAGGATATTATCCATAATGACCTTTTGGTTGAATTGAAAGACTCTACTGGTCCGGATAACTGGTCTTTCGTAAATTCGCATTGGATGATTGAAAATCTTCTTCATTCCAGTTACAACCGGTTGTTTGCCTTTGAAGGATGTTATCCTGTCATGTGTAGATTTGGCCTTTGCCGTCTGAAGATGTCCTGCTGCTTTTCTTTGAAATCAGTCATTTGTGACCGTAGTTCTAGGATGTTGCAAAAACTCGTTTAAGAGTTTTCTTTCTTCTTCTGAATTAGCTGACTGTATTTCACCTTGTGCGGAGGCTTTAGATTTGTTATCTTCCCATCCTACTGGTTCTGGTTGAATCCTTTCAGAAGCTTTGCTTGATTCTGCGGGGGAGTATGGTACTATAAATTGCTAAACTGTAGAGGTCCTACAGTTTTGTCTCCGCTCTTGTATCTTTCCCACATAGTTTTTTCTTTCGTTCCCCTTTCTTCGAGCACCGATCTCTCTCTTTCTTCAAAGTCTAGCCTTCTTCTTTCAGATTCTGACCTTCTCCTTTCTTCAGGCTCTAGTTCTGGTCTTCTGCTTCTTGGGTTGCGACGTTCGCTTCTTTCAAACATTGCCATTTCTCTTGTGAGAGCGTCAGACAAATAATTTTTGTCTCCTGCAATCATTTCAACATCATATTCATATTGAGATAAAAATATTTGCCATCTAAGAACTCTTCCTCTATCAGCTGCATTTGTTAACTTATAATTTTTGAAGTTTTTTACTCTTTTGTTATTAGTTCTAACCAGAAACTTATTTCCTAAAAAAGCTTATGCACCCTTAATAGATTTTATTAGGGCAAGTACTTCTTTATCTCCCATGGTATAATTTAATTCTGCCGGAGTTAAACTTTCCCGACAAGAATTTACAAATGTTTTCTTGATTTGAATCTGGCGTTATAGCCTGAACTACTCCTGCCTAGTAATAATCGTTTGCATCAGTCTGCAAGACGATCATGTCACCTTCTTCAGGTAACTGTAAAGGAGGGAGTGCTTTGTGCATTTCTTGATTTTCTTAACGGTGTTGCTATCATCTGTTGTAAAAGACCATTTTCTCTTTGAGTTTGTTTTTGAAGAGAGGAGAGCAGTGAGGCTACTCACTTGAGGAATAAAATCTCTCGCAAAGTTAACAACTCCCAAAAATCTCTGAAGAGATTTTGCATCTGGGATATTATCAGGGAAGTGGCTAATTTTCTTCAAAATATGATCTTGAAGACGAATTTCTCCATCTTTGACATGTATGCCAAGAAAATCTATTTCTCCTTTTATGAGATGAATTTTCTTTTGTCCAAGAATGATTCCTTTCTGGACCATAAGTTTACAAATTTGCTCAAGATGTCTCAGATGCTCGTTCATAGTTTTAGAGAAGACAAGAATGTCATTAATGTAAACTATGCAAAAATCTGAATATGGATTAAAAATGTTATCCATCTTTCGTTGAAAGATAGACGATGCTTGTTTAAGTCCAAATGACATTACTAGCCATTCGTAGTGTCCTTGTGGAGTTCCAAAGGCTGTCAAGGCAATGGAATCAGGGTGCATCCTAACTTGCCAGAAGACTGATTTTGCATCAAATTTTGAGAAGATCTTGGCTCCTTTCAATCTATTGATAAAGACTCTTACATGTGCAATTTGATTGCCATCTTTGACTGTTTTCTTATTGACATCTCTGTAATCTATTACCATTCTTGTTTTTCCTCTTAATTGCTCTGCATGGTTTATAACCAAGAATGCTGGAACATGATGAGGGCTATTTGAGGGTCTAATTAGTCTCTTTTCAAGCAATTCTTGAATTTGACTTTCCATTTCCTTTATATCCTCATCTCTATAATGAGGAATGACTTTGACATGGCATATTGCATTGGCATCATGCATTCTTAACTAACAATATACCGGATCTCTTTCCCAGTATAGCTGGGGATCTTCACTGATTATGGGTTTCAGTAGGTTTTCTATTACAACAAGATTTGGAACTTTCTTTTGTTCTATCTTGTTAACGTATACTTTTAGATTATGTTCTTTGATGAATTCTTCTTCACCATCAGAGCTTTCTGAATCTTGAGATTCTACCTCTGATTCAGAGTCTTCTGAACTCATTGCTTCATTTGATATGATTTCTTGATATTCTTGAAATGCCAACACTGGTTGCAAAACCAGTTTAAAAGGTGGTTTATGATCACCACGCTTTGCTGGCAACTTCTAATATTGTTCTGTGAATCTTTTACTTGCAATGCTGACTGCATCAAGTAGTTTAGATTCCCAGTAGAACTTATTGTTCTTTTCAAACCCAATCATTTCGAGTGTTTGCACTATCTTTTGCTGAAGTAGGAAGTCATTTCCTATTAGTATATTTGCTCCTTGAGCTTCACTTTGCCAGATTCTTTGGAAAGTAAAAGTTCCTCCTCCTATAGAAATTCTGACATTCCTAGCAACATGATCCATTAGGAATTCATTATCTCCCATTCCAATTCCAGTAACAGCTTTGTCAGACTTTTCCCAATATTCTTCAGGAATAACATATTTTTTTGCTAGACTGTATCCTGAACCATTATCTACAAATGCATGTAGATGATACTTTTTATACTTGGTAAATTTCAGGGCGACAGTGATGTAGTTGATGTATATACTCGTCTGAACTTGTTTTACTAGTTGAATTGTATTTTCATAAATTTCTATGAAAGGATTGATTTTCCTTTCATTTTCTTGAGGGGAATCTTTTCCTAATGTTTCTTCTGTTTTCTGACTTAATGAAGTTACTAACTTCATTTTCTTAAAGTCACCCTCAATATCATGCATTTTTTTGAGATTAACCTCAAGCTCTTGTCTTTGGTTTTTGTTTTTGCACAAACTCGTAGGCCTGACAAAAGTACAATAATAAAGGTAGAACATGAACACAAGGATATATAGTGGTTCACCGTGCCATCAGAGGGCACGGCTAAGTCCACTTGGAATATACTATAGCCGGCTAATAAGCCATCGGTGGTACAAGGGTGGAATGCATTGGAACCAACTTAACTTATATCTAAGGGGGGAGCCTTCTATTTATAGGGAAGGAAGGCTCCCTCCTTTACAATGTTTCCAATGTGGAATGCAAACCCACTTTTCCTACTCACGAAGCTATTTCAGGAGCCCGGTGTTACGGCTTCCGAGTGCGTTTCCGGTGATGTGGAACAATGGAGATGTAGTCGGGGTGCTGGTCTACCCGATGGATGCCGGAAGTAGGACCTATGACATCGGTTGCACGGTCTACGAGGTCGCCGGATGTAATTGGCGGTGTACCATATATACCTCCAACAAGTCCCCCAAGTTCCCGAGTAAGAGTGCAATCTTACTTGGGGAGTAATCATCATGTACCGCCAAGCATGGGTGACGACCGAGTCACCCCTATTACCACCAGTCCCCCAAGTCCCTAAGTGAGATTGGACTCTTACCGGGCATTCTAATGCCGAGTCCCACCCCTCCGCTCGAGTGTTACTGATGTGCTCCGAGTAATAGTCCCCCTAGTCCGTGTTGGAGATTTGACTTGGCCGGGAGTGATGTTTCCTTGCTAGTGACCTCCGTGTTTGGTCTTGCTTGGGGGTGTACTGAGGTGCCGGGTTCTGATCCTCACTGTCTGTGCCGGGTTCTGGAGTGGCGGTGCGTCCCCAGGGAGGATCCGGGTTTGACCGGTCCTGACTCGTTGAAGCTTGATCGGGCAGAGCCGCTGCTGAATAGAGCCGGGCCTGTTGAATCTGGGGTGACCCGCTGGCCGAGGTGATTGTTGGACAAGACCGGGCCTGCTGAATCTGGGGTGACCCGCTGGCTGAGGTGAACCGCTGAACAAGACCGGGCCGGAGGGTGAGCTGATAGACTGAGCGGCCGAGCTCGTGAGGCCGAAGGTGAGGTGCTAGCGTGAGCTGTGGTGCAGTGGTCGAGGCTCTGGCACAGCGGTGCGAAACCGGGGTGCCCATGCAATAAATGTGGAGGGGGGTGAAACCCGGACGAGTGCATGGAATGATGATGTGGCGTTGAAATCCGCCATGCAATGAATATGGAGCGGGGTGAAACCCGGACGAGTGCATGGGATGATGATGTGGCGTTGAAATCCGCCATGCAATGGATATGGAGCGGGGTGAAACCCGGACGAGTGCATGGGATGACAATGTGGCGTTGAAATCCGCCATGCAATGAATATGGAGCGGGGTGAAACCCGGACGAGTGCATGGGATGATGATGTGAGGACTCGACCGGTGGACTGCCATGTCGGAATGAGTCCCCCAGTAAAATTGCTACCAACGGCGAGGCAGGCCGGGGAGTAGCCCGGTGGTTCGGCCCAGCTTGTGCTGGAATAAGCGTGGGGTAATGTGCAGGGTTTCTAGCCTGCGGGGAGACTTATGTGTAAGGTTGCCTCCCACTATCTGGCCGGTGGGGTGGCGTGGAGATAACAAGTCTCGCCATGGATCCCCCATATTTATCACAGTTCAGTGTGATGCAGGGTTTTTAGCCTGGTGGAAGAGTTTGCATGTGTTAGATGTAAACTCTCCCGGGTTTATAAAGCCCATGTGTTTGAAGCCTGGTGTTGTTGCTGGCTTGTCCATGCCCGTAGGGGCGAAGGAAAGTGGCAAAATCGATGGAATGCCTTAGAGCCGGTTGAATACTACATAACCGGTGGGGTGCCATGGAGCCGGTTGAATGCTACCTAACCGGTGGGATGCCATGGAGCCGGTTGAATACTACATAACCGGTGGGGTGCCATGGAGCCGGTTGAATGCTACCTAACCGGTGGGATGCCATGGAGCCGGTTGAATACTACATAACCGGTGGGGTGCCATGGAGCCGGTTGAATGCTACCTAACCGGTGGGATGCCATGGAGCCGGTTGAATGCTACCTAACCAGTGGAATGGTGTTATCGTAATGCGATGCATACTGATGTACGCACTGAGATGCGATGCATTGGAATGCGTGCACCGTAGTGCGATGCATTGTAATGTGATGCATACTGATATGCGATGCATTGTAATGTCATGCACTGAAATGCGTGCACCGTAGTGTGATGCATTGTAATGCGATGCATACTGATATGCGATGCATTGTAATGTCATGCACTGAAATGCGTGCACCGTAGTGTGATGCATTGTAATGCGATGCATACTGATATGCGATGCATTGTAATGTCATGCACTGAAATGCGTGCACCAATGCATAATGATATGTGCAGCACTGATAAACGCATATGATATGCGATGCATCCTAGACCATGCTCGTGCTTTTATCACATGTCTAATTATCAATATTCTCAAACAGATTATGCACAGGTGAAGCATGCGTTAAGTAATAATAAATGAGTTGGGATACTTAGCTTTACTGCAGGAGAGCAGATTGATTTGCTGCAGGGAGTGGGTGTCCAAAGGAGACTGATGGGTGTCCAGAGGAGAATGATTCCAGTCAAACCAGCGCTGAACCAGGCCTAAACCCGCTGACCCGCTGGGCTGATGACCGGGCGGGTTGACCCGCTGACCCCTTTTTTTTTGAATCTTTCTTTCCCGCTCATTCTCTTCTTCTTTCTTTTGGTTTTTCTCCTCCGCTTGCTCCTCTGCTCTTCTCCTTTGTCGTGCCCGGAGAGGGAAGTCCCATGGCGAGGAGCCAAACCGGAAGACGACCGGAGAGGGAGGTGGCCGGAGGGAAGAGAGACGATCGGGGGGGAGGAGGCGGACCGCCGGGCCGAACAGACCGGTTGCAGGGCCGTTGTGGATGTCGCATGTCAGGCCGGGTGCGAGGGAGGACTGGCCGTTGTGGTATGCTAGGACCGGGGTGCCCACTTGCTGGACCCGCTCAGTCCGCCTTGGCTTACGTAGTATTGGGCTCGGCTCCGTCGACCTGGGCTGCCCCGTCAAGAGTCACGCAAAGGGAGCTTTGCACGGGAGACGGATGCCTGGCCTGACCGGCTGACCTGTTGACCAGACCGTTTTGACTGGGCAGAACCTTTCTTTCCCGATCTTTTTTTTTTTTTTTTTCATTCTTGTTCTGCTTTTTCTTTCCTTCCCCTCTGACTTCCTTCTTCCTCTCTCGGCTTCTCCTTTTGCCCTTTTTTCTTTTGTTTCTTCTGTCTTGTTGTTTTCTTCTCTACCTCTTTCTCTTCTCCCAGCTTCTCTCTCGGTGGGTGCCCAAAGAGGGCAGCCGGGTGCCGTGAGTAAATGTGGGACGACCCACGCCGGAGGAGACGAGCTGCACCGGAGGAGATGAGGTATTCCGGAGGAGACGAGCCATCGCTCGGACCCGGAGAGAAGGATGTCCCGCACGGGAGGGGTGCTCCCATCAACCGGAGGTGGAGACCGAGCCTTGCCCGGAGAGGAAGAGAGTCGCCCGAACCGGAGAGGGCAGCCTGAGGCTAGATGACCGCCCGGGGAGAGGGGAGCGGAATGGGTTACCGGGAGGCGACTTCGGAACCCGGACCGGGCAGAGAGGAAGACGCCGCAGGGCCGAACCGTCGCCGATGTGGCCTTCGCGGGTTGGTCGAGTGCGAGGCAGGATTGGCGGACGGAACGAAGAGGGGTCAGACGCCAGTGACTCGAGGAACTCACTGATGCCCAGAAAGAATCATTTCCCGGATGAGGAGCTGCTCACCTCCAGATTGCCCACTGCTCACTAGCTCGAGCCTCGACGCCCCCGGCTATTCTGACATCTTGCTTCGAACTTCCGCACCGGGGGTACCTACGCAGGCCGCGCCGAAAGAAGCTTCGGCTGCCGGGCCGTTAGTCAGTTGACCGGGCTGCATCTGTTGGACCGCTGACTTGCTTCCTTGGACCCGCTGACTAGCTAGCTGCAGGGCCTGGGCTTGCTGGACCACCAATTTGCTGACCGGGTGGACTGGTCACATGAATTGAGCCAATATGATGTTTCGGGAGATGATTCTACTGCCTCCCAACGGATTTAACAAAACGAAAATGGACCGATTGATCTCTACCCGCCGGTAGAGCAACACAACTTTTCTTTTACGTTCCCACAGACGGCGCCAATTGTTTCTGCACAAACCCGTAGGCCTGACAGAAGCATAATAATAAAGGTAAAACATGAACACAAGGATATATAGTGGTTCACCGTGCCATCGGAGGGCACGGCTACGTCCACTTGGAATATACTATAGCCGGCTAATAAGCCATCGGTGGTACAAGGGTGGAATGCCTTGGAACCAACTTAACTTATATCTAAGGGGGAGCCTTCTATTTATAGGGAAGGAAGGCTCCCTCCTTTACAATGTTTCCAATGTGGGATGCAAACCCACTTTTCCTACTCACGAACCTATTTCAGGAGCCCGGTGGCACGGCTTCCGAGTGCGTTTCCGGTGATGTAGAACAATGGAGATGTAGTCGGGGTGCTGGTCTACCTGATGGATGCCAGAAGTAGGACCTATGACGCCGGTTGCACGGTCTACGAGGTCGCCGGATTTTCTTGGCGGTGTACCATATATACCTCCAACAGTTTTGATCATGGAATATATCATATTCTTGATCGACCAATGTATGTGCATCGCTTTCTTTTGTTTTTCTTCTTAATTCTGATATGAAACACTCTTTATGATATGTTTCTCCTGTTTCTTCACAATACATATGACGGGTGTCATAACCGAGGTAATAACACGCGCAAATAATACCCTACAAAAGACGTTAGTAGTATAAAGCAAGTAGTGATCGTTCTATCCGAGGATTAAGGGTACCTGACATGTAAAAAGTTAGAAAAACATATTCATAATTATACACAAACAATGAAACGAAAACATGGGGAATTTGAAAAGGGGTTCGGCAACAAGTTGTCCTAAATAACTAGGCACGAAATTAAATCCTAAATCTACTATGTACATGTTTGGTCGACATCTTTCACACAACAACATTTAGCACACAATTCTTTAGCAAGTAAGACACGTACACAAGAATGTAAGGAACAAGTAAAGACACAACTTAGACTTAATCAGTTTCGACTACAATTAGATGCTAAACACCCATTTAACTAACTATGAGACCTCTAATGTTTTAAGATCAGGCTATTCGCAATCGATCATAAAGTTTATGCCAATCCGGTTTTAAACGTTTTAACATTTAAGCTCAAGAGTCTAAATCAAAAACAAGCAAATAAGCAAGGTTGTCAATCATCTTATTTATCTTGCAAGTTCTAAGGTTATTAGATCTAAGTGAGTTGATTTAAATCTACTTACTAGCATGACTCAACCGAACTCTATCACATGAAACCTAACACTCAGATTATATTCTAAGACATAACTAGTGATTGGTTTTTGCGTCCTAACCTTAGTTCTAACCGATTTTAAGTCTTAAGCATGCATCAATTACCAACTGTCCTAATTATCTAAGTGTACGAATTCTTACAAGTTTATACTACAAAGTTAACATGCATGGACTTCATTGAATCCGAAACTTAAACCTAGACCTAAGCAACGAATCAAATATGTTTTCAACATGTAATTTATAAAACCAAATTCCAATTCGAAACATACATAGACATACAATTTGAAACCAAAAATACATGCAAATTTCATAGACAAAATTCAGCATAGCCACAGAGAATAAATTGTTAACCAAAAGTAGGGAATGGATCACACTTTGTAGACACATTTGAAGCTTCGACTTGTGTTGATCCGAGGATGATGGATTAGGTATGGGTAGGATGTTTTTAATGGTGGTGGAGGTGTGTTTCAGCTAACTATTCTATGTAGGATTCTTGGGGAACTTTGGTAGAGCTTATGGCTTTGTGTTTTGTACTAGGATATGATAAGTTTTCATGTATGATGCCGGCCTCTATATATACGAAAAAGGGCTATGTAGTTTGGGATTTTTCCTTGTTCAAAACGGGATAGAAATCTTCATGTAATAAGGTTTCCTAATCCGTTATGGTTTAGGCTTTTCTCTTCCCTTCTTGAACTAGGGATTCTTGTCTTGGCCGGCCTAGGAATTGACTTCACATGCTTCACACGTCTAGGATGCGTCTTCTTCTTCCTTGATGCACTAGGACACGTTTTGGGCACTTTCAGCCCTCTTAGAAGCTTCCTCGGCAAAATACTAGGCTCTCGGCAGCTGCAGCATCGGCAGGACACGCGCAGGGCTAGTGCAGGGCTGGCCATTGTATGAGCTTTGGCATGTGCAGCATGGTTGCTGCGCAGCTGCGCAGCAGCTTCTTCGGCAGCGTGAGTGTCAGTGTTGATATTTCTCGACAGCACGGGTGTCTGTATTGGACACGTATCCGATATGTGATGGCATAGGCCAAATCTCGGCGGATACGCCTGGGATACGTCCGGGCCTGTGTCGGACACGACTCCGCATGTGTCGGATACGGACATGTTGTGGTTGGACACGGCTCCACAACGCGAGTGTCAGAGCGCTCTCTTCTCGGCAGGCTGCATGTCTAGTTGTGCGGCAGCGCGAGTGTCCGACTGCGAGTGCTGCGCAGCCGCATAGGCTGTAAGTCTCGAAGGCTGGCACTATAGCCTATTAGCAGGGGCTACTTCTCTTTGTGTCCGATACTTGATTTCTTCTTGGCAGATTGACGTTTGTGTCTTCAATCGATCATAACTTCCTCTAGGAAATACTAATTGATGCAATTCCAAATTCTGTGGAAACTAGACTCAGTGATCTTTTTATGCATATATGGCACGCCATCTAGTTCCAAGTGAACTTTTCTGAGAAAAGTCTGGAAGTTGAGTGATGTGCCCAAGAAATTCCTGGAACTTTATTGGATCCGAACTTGCATAGCAATTCCTGGCAGCTTCTTTAGCTCCAATTACTCTAACTCTTTCCATTGCTCAATAATCAATGTATATACTACTCATAAGAGAAGAAAATTCCATCAAAAGCAACATGGAAGCTTTACAGATTCAACGAAACAATTAAGGACTCCGATTTTAGCACTTAGTCAAATTTCTGTAAACTTCCGACTTTTAAGCACGATTTTATTAAAACTCTACCAAAAGCTCATGACTCTATATTATGACTCGATTTTAAGCAAATAAGGGCTAAACAATGTATAAATGTAGGCATAAACATATTAAGAACGTAGTACTTTGTGCTCCTATCTACGACCCCACACTTATCTTTTGCTAGTCCCTTAGCAAAACGAAATTAAAACTACGACTCTAAACAAACTATTGCCCCTAATGATTCGTCTCAGGCTCGTATGATGCATAAATTTCAAGTTGATGCATGAGAATGCTAAACACGAAAATTCAAAGTTTCATGAACATGCAACATCAATACTAACATGTATAGCTAATCTGAATCTCCTCACTAGGCATACTCTATTATTTTTACTCGAAGCATGGCATTCACTCATAAGTATATGTAAGAGAAAGATAATGAATTACGAAGAGTAACTTGCATAAATCATGAAAAATGAAAGCTCTTTGTGAATTTTTATGGAAAACCTCATTTAACAACTATGTGCACCAATTGGTGAGTCGCTTACACGACACACACAAGAATAACCCTACAATCGTTAGTAGTATAGACATAAGTAGGGATCGTTCTAAGCCAGGGATTAAGGGTACCTGAAATATGAGAATGTTAGACAAATATTCACAAGTATATAACGTTTCCAATGGGGGATTTAGGATGAGATTCGGCAGCCATAAGGTTGCGCCTAAACTAAATGCATGAATTAAAATCCTAAAAACTACTATGTAAATGTTTTGGTCGACATCTTTCACACAAGGCACTTAGCACACAATTCTTTAACAAGTAAGACTCATACAAAAGAAAGTAAGGAAAAAGTATTTGATAGGAGCATAAAATGCGACGTTCTTAATATGTTTTTACCCTCATTTATGCAATGCTTAACCCTTATTGTTGTAATATAGAGTCATGTTATAGAGTCAAGAGTTTTGGTGGAATTAAAGTGAAAACATGTGGAAAATAGAATAAAAATGCAGAAATTGTCAAAAGCCTATTCACAAAGTCTCTGAGATGTTTTATTGAATCTGTAAAACATAAACTTTGCTTTTGATAGATTTTTCTCTTCTCATTTGCAGTCGACATACTAAGGATTGAACAAAGGAAAGAATCATTAAAATCGGAGTGGAACAAAATGCCAAGAACTTCAAGTTCTTATCGGATGCAAATCCAAGAATTCCGGAAGATTTCAGTGTCCGACATCCAACTTCCTGAATTTATTCCCGACGATTGACAAGGAATTTAAAGGTGAAATTTTTATAGATGAACGCCCTGTGTGTCTAGTTTCATATGCAACTGGAATCGCAGAAAAAGCTCTCCTAAGTAGAGAGTTATGCCGGTTTAAATGCAAGAAGGTCAGATCTGCCGAGAGGAAGAACCTGCTGCCCGTTTTGAAGGATTTCTATTTTTCTACAACAATTTCGTGTCCAAGGTTGTAAGTGATGAGCTACTGAACATATTGGAGCATTAGAGAGTCATCCTTTCAAGGAAGAAGTCGAAGAACAAAAGAAAAGAAGTTTCCCTGATGCAAGCAGGAAAAGAAGATACAAAGGATGCTTTCCTGGCTCAACTAGGGAAAGCTACGGCTAGCTCTTGGATAAATTGTCCAAATGAGTTATGAGCCTAGTCCATTATTCAGTCCATCAAGCATTGATCCATGAAGAATTTGGCTGAATTAAAAAAGAAAAGAAAAGATTAATTTCGGAATGGAAAAGAAGAAGCAAGCCGAGTTCTACATGGATTTGGCTTACGAATGTGGACTGAATTTCATCCTTTGTGCAAGATTTTTAGCTGAATTAATTCATGGAAAACCTAAAGAGATATTGCTCAATTATTCAGCCATTATCTTGGGAATTTTCGGCAGAAAATAGAGGAAGAAAATCGCAACAAATCCTGATTAATTTCGGGAAAATTCCTGTGCACGTCTCTCAACTTCCACGGACTCTCTCGGACAGCTGACAATGAATCAGAATTCGAGCCTTATATGGATAGAAAGCTACGGGAGTCTAGTTTCTAACCCAACTGGAATCACCTCAATAGCTATTTTCTAGAGAAAGTTATGACGTAATCAATGCACGGAGGTCATTCTGCCGAATTCAGAAAATCAAGGAAACCTAAACCAATTCGGTTTTGGTTTGTGGCTGGCTTCTCTAGGTTACTTCCTCTATAAATACCAAGGCTTTTGCACAGAAAATTATCTTCTCTTCCCCTCAAAAACCTTGCCGAACCTCTGCCCATTTAATTTCAGAAATTGTACCAAGAATCCTTTGCCGAATTCCACCTTCATCATTCACCAAAATTCATCCTTCACCAATCCTTGCCGAATCTTCATAAGGTTGTAACATGGATTGTATTTATTTGGTTTTTGATTCTTTTTATTTAAACATACTTTTGTCTATGAAATATGTTTTAATTTCTGGATTTGTTTTTGGTATTGATAATTATATATGGGATCTTCGGATCTTTGTTATAAATGTTTGGGAATTTTGTATATGATTGCCGAATTATGCATGCTATTTAATTAAATTTGTGTTATGGGCAGTAGCTTTAGCTTATATTCTTAATTTAATTAGGTTTATTTTCATAATTCGTGTGCAACCGAAGGAGATGTCTAGATACATTCGAAAGGCCATGAGTGTTATCTAGGTGTTGAATTCATATGCCGATTTAATATATGTTGGATCTCACGCGTTGTGGATTTTAATATGTATTTATCTAAGGGCTAGAGTAATTATGACAATTTACATGTCGATGTGAGATGAGTGACGCCATACTTGCTAACATGTTCCAATTCGACAATATGTGCTTATGTGCTATTTGTGTTTAATTTCTACGCGTTGTGTTATTAAACCGATTAGTACCATGTTTAGGATTACACGCGTTGTGGGTTCTAAATACTTATGATGTCTTGAATAATTAGGATAAGCTGCGTTGGCCCTGATTAAATTGGAGCTTAGTTGATTTTGAATTCGTTATTTGCTGCTGCCCCTATTACTTGTTTTAATTTTGTTGCATGTATAATGAGATTTGTGTTTGGTGATTGTGTGGAAGATGTTGATCACATGTAAATATATAATTTAGGATTTATAAATTTAGTAAAAATTCAGTAGATAATTATACATAAAAATTGATACCCCCTTTTTTGTGCAATACTTTGTGTGATTGAAAGCCCTTGATTTCCCCGGATAGAACGATCCCTACTTGTCAATACTACACTCGACACAAGAAGGGTATTATTTGTATGTAGTTGTTTTGCAGGTATTTTATGCTTGGATAACACCTCCATCAGTTTTTGGCGCCGTTGCCGGGGAAATTATAATATTTTGATTCATAAAGTGTTGTTTGTAATTATGTATATTACAGATTATTTAATTTTGCTATAGTTTTTGGGATATGTATTAATAGGATTTTTCGGAAATGTAATAGTAAGTAGGTTTTCCGATTTTTATTTTTGGTTTTTGTTGATCTTAATTGCCGATTTTTGTGTGATATTATTGTGATGTTGATACACCTAGATAATTTCTAGGAAGTTGATAGTTTTTGTGTATGCTTGTAGTTTATTGTAGTTTCTAAAGTGTAACATGTAGGTGAAGCCTCTTTTGTTGATCATAACCAAAACCCTTCATACGAGTGATGCCATGTTAGGTATGTTTTTGTGTAGATTGGGAAACGGGCCCTGCAATGTTGGAATTAGTCCATCGTTGGCCCCCCACGCATAAAGACGCTAACTTGGTATTATTTTTATGAGGTTGAGGGCGGTTTTAATCAACACTTGTAGACCGCTAGGACCCGAGTTTATTTTACCAAGTATAGGGCAAGTTATTTTCATTGATGGGTTCGAGGTTTGTAAAACTGGTTTTCAAGACCCACAGACTGATGTTCATTCTCTGTGAGTGAGTCGATAGGGGACTTGTCCTCCGTGGTTAAAAACTTTGAGACCTGCCTTGTTCCTAAAGTGAGTTTACTCTCCGTGAATTTTAACGACACCGCCTTAGAAAAGTAAAGTATCCTCGACCTAGACAACCGCTTGTGCCGAAGCATCACATCACTTTAGACGCTAGAAGATAACTTGAGCATATGTGAATCTATTTTTCTTCAAAAGATAAAATTCGTCTTTAATTTTTGAGGTATATCGGAATAAGCATGATACTACCTTGGACTGTTTCAGCCCATTGCACTGTTATCTCCTCTGCTCCACGTACCTCGAATTTTAAAGTTGTGTGAAAGACATCTAGAAACCCTAAGTTTCGGCATTTACAATACTCACATAATCGATTAACTAAAAAACCGAACCAATGTATAATTACAAAAAAAAAAAAAAAAAAAAAAAAAAAAATTTCGTCTGATGTGTAAAATTAGTTAAATGGTTAAGGAGTTTTAGAAGTCTATTTATGTTGAGTTTGTTTTTGATTTTGAGGGGAAGAGGAATAGGTAAGGTCACTAATGTTGCTTTTAGCCTTAACCCTTCATACTAGCGCTTGCGTTTTTATGAGGTTGAGGGCGGCTTTTATGCACTTTAGTGGTACTGACAACATAAGGTTCTCAATTGAGTAAGGGGCAATCATAGTTCGTTTGTTCTAATTTTGGTTTGTTTAACTAGATCTCAAGGCCCACAGACTGATGTTCATTCCCTGTGAGTGAGTCGATTGGGAGTTCGCTCTCCGTGGTAACCAACAACGAGTCTTGCCTCACTCCATTATTAGTACTTTTGTTCTAGCCTTCTGAAACCACGGAACCTTGTGTCTAGTCGATAGACCTAGGCCGCACGTCCACCGAGCTTCAAAACCTTAAATAAGTTTGATATGAGTAGATTTTTGATCTCAAAAGAAAACATTTCTTGGTTTGAATTTTCGAGGTATATCGGATCAAGCATGATACTACCGGGGGCTGTATCAGTCCATTGCACCGTTATCTCCTCTGCTCCACGTACTTTGAAAATTCGAACAAATCATTTAGCAATTTAACTAGGGATACATAAAACACATTCTTATACATATATACTCTTGAAATTTTCGTGTGATACTTTATACTTTTGAATTTTTCGTGTGTTACTTATACTTGTGACGATAATACTCTTAAAGTTGTAAAATATGTATTTCTTGATACTTGTGAAAATTGTGTGTGTACCATACTTGTAAATTTTCGTGTGACATATTTTTTGCTATATACTTGTATAAATTTTCGTTTGTTCCCATACATTTACATTTTGATTTATTGTGATACTTATACTTATACATACTTTTACACGATCTTTTATTGAAATTTTCGGTGACATTATACATACTAACATTCTTTTGTGTGATATTTTTACCCTAACACTAACTTATACATTCTAACTTTACAATGTACGTTTATTTTTCTTTTTAATTCATTGATTGATATACTTGATCTTATGATAATTTCAAGTACATGAATGTCCAGTTGGTCACGCGACATTAGAGGCCGTTTGTATCGAATTGAAGAGAGACAATGTAATAATTCAGCTTGCCGACAGGTCTAACAAATATCCTGAGGGATATGTTGAGGATGTTCTTGTGCAGGTGAATAATCTGATATTTCCTGCAGACTTCTATGTGCTACATATGGAAGAGTCACCCCTTAATTCCACTCAATTATTGTTGGGGCGACCATTTATGAGGACAGCAAGAACAAAGATTGATGTTGCTGAAGGCAACCTCACCATGGAGTTTGATGGTGAAGTGATAAGCTTCAACGTTTATGAGGCTATGAGGTATCCAATTTCTGAATTAAAACCTTGCTATAATATTGATGTAGTTGATTCTATTGCGCAGGTTTTATCAGAAACTTTGGATCAATAGCAACTAGCTATTGAGCAAGGGGCAGGAATTGATGCAAATGGGGAGGTAAATTCGGCAATGGCTGGGCTTGATCTTGAGCCGAGCATGATGAGCATTGTTGCCGAGCTAGAGGCAACACCCCACGTGATGAGAACATGTAAATTCTTGTCAATTCCCATTTCCACTAATAAAATTTTACCATCTGTGGAACAGGCCCCTATTTTAGAACTGAAGGTGCTTCCAGATCATTTGAAGTATGTATACTTGGGAGACGATGACACACTACCAGTTATTGTGTCATCACAGCTGAGTGAGCAGCAGGAAGCACGCTTGACTAGCATGTTGAAAAGGAACAAAACCGCCATTGGATGGACGTTGGCGGATATCAAGGGAATCAGCCCTACAACTTGTGTCCATAGGATCTTACTTGAAGAAGGAGCCAAGCCTACTAGGGAGGGTCAGAGACGTTTACACCCCCCTATGATGAAGATTGTGAAGGACGAGGTGATCAAATTGCTGGATTGTGGAGTCATTTATCCCATCTCAGATAGCCAGTGGATTGCACCTGTCCAAGTTGTACCTAAGAAGAGTGGAGTCACGGTTGTGAAGAATGACAAGGATGAACTCGTGCCCCAACGATTGGTGACAGGTCATAGGATGTGTATCGACTACAGAAAGTTGAATGCTACTACACGCAAGGATCACATGCCATTGCCTTTCATGGACCAGATGTTGGAGAGATTAGCTGGGCACGAATTCTATTGCTTCTTGGATGGGTACAGCGGTTACAATCAGATATGCATTCACCCAGATGGTCAGGAAAAGACAACGTTCACATGTCCCTTTGGTACGTTTGCCTATCGACGCATGCCATTTGGTTTATGCAACGCACCAGGTACATTTCAACGTTGTATGTATTCCATTTTCAGCGATTATATTGAGAATATCATTGAAGTCTTTATGGATGATTTTAGCGTTTATGGAAAAGACTTTGATGTATGCTTAGAGAATTTGGAATTAATCCTGATGAGATGTGTAGAAACTAACCTTGTACTTAATTGGGAAAAGTGTCATTTTATGGTAACACAAGGGATAGTTCTAGGACACATTATATCTGCAAAGGGTATTGAGGTAGATAGGGCCAAGATTGATATTATGCTTCACTTACCCTCCCCTACAACTGTAAGGGAGGTACGTTCGTTTCTTGGCCATGCAGGATTTTATAGGAGGTTCATCAAGGATTTTTCGTTGGTGGCCAAGCCTATTTGTGCCCTTTTGCAGAAGGAGGTTCCATTCATATGGGACAAAGGGTGTGAAGATGCATTTGTCATGTTGAAGAAATTGTTGACATCAGCACCAATTATGGCGCCACCAGATTGGACTCTACCATTTGAGATCATGTGTGATGCTTCAGACTATGCAGTTGGAGCGGTGCTTGGACAGAGAAAAGAGAAGAAGCCAAATGCCATATATTATGCTTCGCGCACACTTAATGATGCTCAATTAAATTACTCTACAACTGAAAAAGAACTGTTGGCTGTTATATTTGCTTTAGAAAAATTTCGTTCATATCTATTGAATTCTAAAGTGATTGTGTATTCTGATCATGCAGCCTTAAGATATTTGATGAAGAAGAAAGATGCTAAGCCACGCTTGATTCGATGGATTCTCTTACTCCAAGAGTTTGACATCGAAATCAAGGACAAGAAGGGGAGCGAAAATGTTGTGGCGGATCACTTGAGCAGAATTGTGAGAGAGGAGGAAACGTTGCCACTTCAGGAAACTTTCCCAGATGAGCAGCTTTTTCGAGTGGACACAAGAGAACCTTGGTATGCAGACATTGTCAATTATTTAGTTACTAAAACTTTTCCAAGTACATGTTTGCAGGCAGCCAAGACAAGGATTAAAAAGAATGCAAGACACTACATATGGGACGATCCCTATCTATGGAGGACGTGTAGTGATCAAGTGATTAGACGTTGTGTGCCACAAGAAGAGCATAGGCCGATCCTAGCATTTTGCCACAATGAGGCGTGTGGAGGACACTTTGGAGCCAAGAGGACAGCGCTCAAGGTATTAGAAAGCGGTTTTTATTGGCCAACGATTTTCAAGGATGCATACACATTTTGTATGACATGTGATAGGTGCCAAAGGACAGGTAACATTGGTAAGAGAGACCAAATGCCCCTTACTACTATGATCTTTGTTGAAATATTTGATGTATGGGGTATTGATTTTATGGGACCTTTTCCTTCATCTAAGGGCTTTCTTTATATCTTGTTGGCAGTTGATTATGTGTCAAAATGGGTGGAGGCGAAAGCCACAAGGACTAATGATTCTAAAGTTGTTGCAGGTTTCTTGAGAACTAACATATTTTCCAGGTTTGGAGTACCTCGTGTGCTTATAAGCGATGGAGGTTCTCATTTCTGCAACAGAACAATAGAGGCTTTACTCAGACGATATGGAGTCACCCATAAGGTATCCACACCTTATCATCCTCAGACGAGCGGAATGGCAGAAGTGTCCAACAGAGAAATCAAAAGCATATTGGAGAAAACTGTGGGCCCATCAAGGAAAGATTGGAGTGACAGACTTGATGATGCACTTTGGGCTTACAGAACGGCATACAAGACACCCATTGGGATGTCTCCATTTCGGCTTACATATGGCAAGGCGTGCCATCTTCCAGTAGAGTTGGAGCATAGAGCATGGTGGGCGGTCAAGCAATTCAACATGGAACTTGACAAGGCTGGACTTCACAGGAAATTGCAGCTGAGCGAGCTTGAGGAAATCAGAAATGATGCATATGATGCTGCGTGGATTTACAAGGAGAAGACGAAATTGGTTCATGACAAGATGATAAGAGGCAAAAAGTTTCATATTGGTCAAAAAGTCTTGTTGTATCATTCTCGTCTTAGATTATTTCCTGGAAAATTGCGTTCTCGTTGGGCTGGTCCCTATATTGTTGCTAATGTTTTTTCTCATGGTGCTATAGAAATTCAGAGTATTGAAACAGGAAAAACGTTCAAGGTGAATGGTCATCGACTTAAGCCTTACTACGAACCTTTTGAGGAGCACACCATTGAGGAGATACAATTCTGAGACGCATCAAGATCCTGATGATATGAAGAAGAGTCTAGGCTGAGTAGACTATAAACATTAAGCGCTGCATGGGAGGCAACCCATTTCAACCAAAATTGTGAAGGAGCCGTCTACGAGAGTTTGAATTTTCTAAATCCCTAAACTCTTTTTGGTTGAATTGTATAAATGTGGAACTTGTGAATTATCAAATGCTTGGAAATTACTACATAATTTTTGTGTACATTGAGGACAATGTAATTTTCTAAGTGTGGGGTAGGGATACATATTTCACATGTTTGTTTTTTTGTTTTAAGTTTTTTGTTTAGAGTCATAAAAGAAAATAAAATAAAAATCAGAAAATCAGAAAAATAAAAAAAAATAAAAAAAAATTTCGTTGCTTTTGTTTGTTTTGTGTTATTTTTGAGTCTTAGGATGCCCCTAAATAGTCTATGATGATTATATCTTTAATACATAGATGATGGTTTTGCATAATCATAAGAATTAATTGTGAGTTTCATGGACTTTGTGATTGGTATGAACATTTGAGACTTGAACTTAATTGTGTAAGAAGCATGTTTGTTGTGTTGATTTTGTTCCATAATAACCTTTGTGAGCTTTGATTGCCATATACTTTCTTCTTGAGTGATAAAAATGGGCAGAATTTTTCAAAACTTCATCATTCTTTGATTATTCAATGACTATGTGCCATAGATTTTAATGAACTCTAGAATGCTAGAACTCACTTTTGACGATTTTTGAGACTATTATTCATAACATGCCTTGATTTTGAATATGATTGAGATGATCTTGTTAGGATTACCACCAATGCCAAATAAAGCTTATGCCTAATTTGTGCCCGTCGTGGGACTCCTTAGTTTTAACCCCCTTGAGCCGACATTGAGCCATTTATTGCATCACCATGATACACTTTCCTTGAGCTTAGAACAGTTTATCCTAACCATTGTTGTCAAGACTTGGTAAAGTTTAATTGGAATTTGTTATTTGAAGTGATGATTTGAAGTAAGTGTGGGGTGATCCAATCCAAAAGCATGAAAATCCATGATTGCCGAAAATAAAAAGAAAATTCGGACAGAAAATAAAAGAAAAAATTTGTGCCGAAAATAAAAAAATATATATAAAAAGAAAAAGTTTCGGCAAATGAAAAGAAAAATAGAAATGCTTGGATTGAGATCTTGTGGTGAATTTGGAGTTTGTTTTACAATTGAAGGTCTATTATTATCATACTTGACCTTTGTTCATATTCACTATGTTATGGGGAAGAAAAGAATGAAGTTTGGGCCCAACAAGTTGAAACTTGGCCCTTTTGAGTGAAGTCATAAGGAGTATTGAGCTTTGCTAAGTCTTGGTGACATTTTCTCACCACTATTCTAAATGCGAATTCCTTATGCCTAGCCCCACTATTTTTCCCATGTAAGATCTCTCATGATTCGAATAATAGGTCAACTTTGTATGTGGAGATTTTTGTCAAAAGTGAGCATATGGCTTTGGTTCATTGGTGCACATAATTGTTATATGAAGTTTTTCCTGAAAGATCTATTCACAAAGTGCCTTTATTTGATGAAATATGCAAGTTACTCTTTGTAACTCTTAATCTATTTTCTTGCATATACTTTGAGTGAATATTGCCATATCATGAGTGAAAAGAAGAGAGTATGCCTAGTGAGGAGGATGGAATCAACATAACATGTCATTGCTTGTGATTTTCGTTTCTTACTTGTTCATGCTATGATACATGTCTATGACGCTTGGGATTATTGTGCTTACATTGAATGCTTAACTTGAAAGCTATGTGTGTAAAGATCCTGAGACAATTATTTAGGGGCTGTAGTGTTGAGTCTTTTTTATTTGTTTTGCTAAGGGACTAGCAAAGGCTAAGTGTGGGGTAGTTGATAGGAGCATAAAATGCGACGTTCTTAATATGTTTTTACCCTCATTTATGCAATGCTTAACCCTTATTGTTGTAATATAGAGTCATGTTATAGAGTCAAGAGTTTTGGTGGAATTAAAGTGAAAACATGTGGAAAATAGAATAAAAATGCAGAAATTGTCAAAAGCCTATTCACAAAGTCTCTGAGATGTTTTATTGAATCTGTAAAACATAAACTTTGCTTTTGATAGATTTTTCTCTTCTCATTTGCAGTCGACATACTAAGGATTGAACAGAGGAAAGAATCATTAAAATCGGAGTGGAACAAAATGCCAAGAACTTCAAGTTCTTATCGGATGCAAATCCAAGAATTCCAGAAGATTTCAGTGTCCGACATCCAACTTCCTGAATTTAGTCCCGACGATTGACAAGGAATTTGAAGGTGAAATTTTTATAGATGAACGCCCTGTGTGTCTAGTTTCATATGCAACTGGAATCGCAGAAAAAGCTCTCCTAAGTAGAGAGTTATGCCGGTTTGAATGCAAGAAGGTCAGATCTGCCGAGAGGAAGAACCTGCTGCCCGTTTTGAAGGATTTCTATTTTTCTACAACAATTTCGTGTCCAAGGTTGTAAGTGATGAGCTACTGAACATATTGGAGCATTAGAGAGTCATCCTTTCAAGGAAGAAGTCGAAGAACAAAAGAAAAGAAGTTTCCCTGATGCAAGCAGGAAAAGAAGATACAAAGGATGCTTTCCTGGCTCAACTAGGGAAAGCTACGGCTAGCTCTTGGATAAATTGTCCAAATGAGTTATGAGCCTAGTCCATTATTCAGTCCATCAAGCATTGATCCATGAAGAATTTGGCTGAATTAAAAAAGAAAAGAAAAGATTAATTTCGGAATGGAAAAGAAGAAGCAAGCCGAGTTCTACATGGATTTGGCTTACGAATGTGGACTGAATTCCATCCTTTGTGCAAGATTTTTAGCTGAATTAATTCATGGAAAACCTAAAGAGATATTGCTCAATTATTCAGCCATTATCTTGGGAATTTTCGGCAGAAAATAGAGGAAGAAAATCGCAACAAATCCTGATTAATTTCGGGAAAATTCCTGTGCACGTCTCTCAACTTCCACGGACTCTCTCGGACAGCTGACAATGAATCAGAATTCGAGCCTTATATGGATAGAAAGCTACGGGAGTCTAGTTTCCAACCCAACTGGAATCACCTCAATAGCTATTTTCTAGAGAAAGTTATGACGTAATCAATGCACGGAGGTCATTCTGCCGAATTCAGAAAATCAAGGAAACCTAAACCAATTCGGTTTTGGTTTGTGGCTGGCTTCTCTAGGTTACTTCCTCTATAAATACCAAGGCTTTTGCACAGAAAATTATCTTCTCTTCCCCTCAAAAACCTTGCCGAACCTCTGCCCATTTAATTTCAGAAATTGTACCAAGAATCCTTTGCCGAATTCCACCTTCATCATTCACCAAAATTCATCCTTCACCAATCCTTGCCGAATCTTCATAAGGTTGTAACATGGATTGTATTTATTTGGTTTTTGATTCTTTTTATTTAAACATACTTTTGTCTATGAAATATGTTTTAATTTCTGGATTTGTTTTTGGTATTGATAATTATATATGGGATCTTCGGATCTTTGTTATAAATGTTTGGGAATTTTGTATATGATTGCCGAATTATGCATGCTATTTAATTAAATTTGTGTTATGGGCAGTAGCTTTAGCTTATATTCTTAATTTAATTAGGTTTATTTTCATAATTCGTGTGCAACCGAAGGAGATGTCTAGATACATTCGAAAGGCCATGAGTGTTATCTAGGTGTTGAATTCATATGCCGATTTAATATATGTTGGATCTCACGCGTTGTGGATTTTAATATGTATTTATCTAAGGGCTAGAGTAATTATGACAATTTACATGTCGATGTGAGATGAGTGACGCCATACTTGCTAACATGTTCCAATTCGACAATATGTGCTTATGTGCTATTTGTGTTTAATTTCTACGCGTTGTGTTATTAAACCGATTAGTACCATGTTTAGGATTACACGCGTTGTGGGTTCTAAATACTTATGATGTCTTGAATAATTAGGATAAGCTGCGTTGGCCCTGATTAAATTGGAGCTTAGTTGATTTTGAATTCGTTATTTGCTGCTGCCCCTATTACTTGTTTTAATTTTGTTGCATGTATAATGAGATTTGTGTTTGGTGATTGTGTGGAAGATGTTGATCACATGTAAATATATAATTTAGGATTTATAAATTTAGTAAAAATTCAGTAGATAATTATACATAAAAATTGATACCCCCTTTTTTGTGCAATACTTTGTGTGATTGAAAGCCCTTGATTTCCCCGGATAGAACGATCCCTACTTGTCAATACTACACTCGACACAAGAAGGGTATTATTTGTATGTAGTTGTTTTGCAGGTATTTTATGCTTGGATAACACCTCCATCAGTATTTAGCATACTTTAGACTCAAACAAGTTTCGACCAACAACTAGTACAGGAAACCGATTTTACCTAGTTGTGAGACTTCTAATGTTTTTAAAGACCAAACATACGTTATGGACCCTAAAGTTTATGTTACCGTAATACAACTCTCAACATTGAAGCACAAAGTCTATAATCGAAGACATGTAAACAAGCAAGGTTGTCAATCATCTCATATAACATGCAAGTTTTAGCTAAGGTTATACCCAAAGTGAGCACAATCGAATCAAAGCAACATACGTTTAATCTTTATTCGTTCTACTCGGGTTAGATGAAACCTAACATCTAGATTTACATGCTTGTCAAACATCACTAATGTTTCGGTTTTTAAGTCACACCCTTAGATTACTAACCGATTTGAATCCTAAACATGCATCTATACCAACTGTCCTAATTATCTAAGTGTATGAAATTCCTACATGTTTTATATTACAAAATTAACATGCAAAAACTCATTGAAGCCGAAGCTTAAACCTTGACCTAAGCAACAAATCAAAACTTTTTTAACATGCAATTTATAAAACCGAATTCTAATCTGAGTCATACATAGACATACAATCTGAAACCAAGAATACATGCAAGTTTCATAGACAAAACTAAACATAACTACATACAACAAATTCTTAAACCGAGAGTAGGGAGTGGATCACACTTTTGCAGACACCTTTGATGGCTTCAAGACGTGTTGATTCGATGATGAAGATGGCGCACTATTGAAGGTATTTTGGTGAAGGTGGGATGTGTTTCGGCTAGGTATCGTGTGTAGGATTCTTGGAAATTTTGGTAGAGTTTATGACTTTGTGTTGTGGCTTAAGATGTGACCCTTTTCTTCATGGTGCCGGCCTCTATTTATAGGAGAAAGTGATGCACGGTTTGGGAGAGTATTTCACAAACCGATTTGGACTAGGTTTTCATTCCCTAGTTGGACTAGGCATTCTCCTTTTGATCGGCCTAGGTTTGGTTGCACATGCTTTGCATGCTCCCTTCTTTCCTTGCAGGTCTAGGACACACCTAGGACACGATTTCACTACCAGATACGGCCGAATAGCCGACGAAAATTTTTTCGTCGGCCATTCCATTTTTTCGTCGGCTATACCCTCTGCCGACGAAAATTTCGTCGGCCATAAGTCGTCGGTAATACGCCGTCGGTAATACCAATGGCCGACGAAAAAAAAAATTTCGTCGGCTATAGTTAAGTATGGCCGACGAGTCAAAAAATTCGTCGGGCAAACGTGGGTGAAATAGCCGACGAATTTCGTCGGGTATTTTTGAGTATGGCCGACGAAATCCATTAAGTACGGCCGACGATTTAATAAAAGTTCGTCGGCTATGGTGTTTTAACTATAGCCGACGATTTAATAAAATTTCGTCGGCTATTGTGTTATAACTATAGCCGACGATTTAATAAAATTTCGTCGGCTATGGTGTTTTAACTATAGCCGACGATTTAATAAAATTTCGTCGGCTATTGTGTTTTAACTATAGCCGACGATTTAATAAAACTTCGTCGGCTATTTCCTCGAAATATATTACTATTTTAATAGGTATTAATTAGTTATAGCCGACGAAATAAGGCAATTTTCGTCGGCTATACAAGTTATAGCCGACGAAAATTGGTAAAATTCGTCGGCTATACTTGTTATAGCCGACGAAATAATGCAAAAATCGTCGGCTATTCTTGCATTTGGGAAAAAAAAAATTAAATTATTTTCTAAATTACCATTCCAAGCAAGCTGCAAATCACAAAAACAATTCATGCATTGGCACCAACAAGAAACACGTCTAAATACCATTTTTATTAAATTCGTTCCAATATACATAAAATATAACCCTAATTATCCCCTAAACTACTAAAGTCTAGGATGTCATCTACAGCATCAGGCGCATCATCCTGCTGACTGAACTCGAGAGGTTCAAGCATTGGAGGCTCCACTAACTGCTGAAACGGGAGCGGGGGTGGACGGCCTTCTTGTTGTGCCGCGAACATCTCATAAACCCACTGTTGCTGGCCGTCGTAGTTGTATTGCCGAATTCTGGCGCACTCAGCATTCCAACGGACCATATCCAACTGATACTGCTGGTACTGCTGTTGTCTGCGGCGCAGCTCCTCTACTGTCTGGGACGAGGTCGCCAATTCTGCGGCCAATCGCTGCACTTCCCCCCTCATATGTTGGGTCTCCCCGCCTCCCTTCTTTTGACCTCCCTTAGTGGTCTTCAGGAGCCCTTGTCCAGAACCTCCCAAACCCCGGCAGTAGTACTCGTTGGACTGCTGTGGGAAGGCTGCGTTGAACATCCTCGCCGCCGTTTGGATATTGGTGCGGTCGACCCGGCGCACGGCTTCTTCCATATCTGCCTCTGAGATGTCCGGTTGTGTCTCCCGAACTATTTGCTGGAACACCTCTTGTTCGGCCTGGGTCACCCGCTCCTAATTGGACGGGGAAAAAAAATTAATATTCTAACAAATGGATAGTTAAGTAAAATTAATAATTTAAATTTTTAAATCATAATGAACGACTTACGAGATCTTCTGTCGCTTGTGGATAAGCGATCTTGAACGTCTCCACGTAGGGGTTGCAATCAGGATGATCTCTGAGCGCCTCCTCCTGATATTGTGCAAACGGCCTTGAACCGCCGTGATGGAGGATTGTGTTACGGCGGCGGTTCTCCGAGTTTATCCGAGACCGTTCCTTCAAACAAATAATACAATATTAGAAAAATGCATCAAAAAATATAACTGAAATAATTATAAAATATTTAAACTAATAATTAAAATTTTAATAAAATAAACATTTATAGTGAAGTTTAGTATTTACCATCATAGCCGGGTTGTCGAAGACTACGGTCTTCAACCAACGCCACTCGTACTCCCTGAACATGAACTCTCTGGGAGTACCCATACGACCACGGTTGCCGTACTCGTTATAGTGGGAACGGAGCTCATTCTTCCACTCTTTGAACCTACGAAAAAAACAAAAGTGCATTAGAAATATGATTAATATCATAAAATATTTCTAATTATCAAATAAGACATTCCCAACGTACCTCGAGCTCTGTTGGGAGTCCGCCCAACCCCGCTTGTGTTCCGCAACCACAAAGTATGTCTGAAAGATAATATTTTATTAGTTTTATAATTATAAAAATACCGAAATTTTTTAAATATTACGATAACTAAATTAAATTTTTTTATTTACTCACCGACGCGGCGTTGTTCAACTCCATCTTGATTTCTTCGGGCACATCAGCCCACCGAGCCCACAACATAGGGACTCTGTCCCTAATGAGTGCACCCACGCAACCCGAGTAGTCGCGTTTCTTTTTCGCCCCAACCTCCTGATTAGGAGCTTCGTCAATCTGGATCCTCCCGCTCCGTTCAACCGTTCTCCTGAGCGTCTCAAAACTAATGACACCTCTGGTATTCCTCTGGGTTGAACTGCTAGCGCCTGTCCCTATCACATAAACGACGATTGGTTAATAAAATTAAATATTAGTGCGTTAATTTTAATAAAATATTTAATTAATAAAATCGAATGTTACCTGAACCCGATGATTCGGTTGCCGTCGACTTTCCTTTTCTCCTCGCCGAAATCAGGAGGTCAGGGCTCTCCCATGGCTGCTGCTGGTATGCCTCCGCAGCACTCACGAACTGAGGCATATCAGGCCACTGGGGCCGACCCTGATAGTCGACCTCGGGTATCGCAGGAATGTTGTAGGGGAGGAAGAGCTGGTTTGGGAGAGTAGGCCCCTCAGTCGAGTCACCAGCAGACTGAGTCGGACTCGGCATCGGCTCCCGATGAACCTCAGGCATACGAACTTGAGGAACGTCGGCAGCTATCTCCTCGTGAAACAGCTGCCGACTAAACCTCGGCGCCACAGAGGGACCGACATGCGGAAGTGAAGTGCTCGACGGCCGCCCCGCCTGGAGAAGGGTCTGGTGCCGAGCACTCACACTCCGCCGCGGCTGGGCTGCATCCACACTCCTCCGCGGCTGGCTGGTGGTCCTCTCAGGCTGGCTAGCCATCCTCTCGGAGTCTGGGGAACCGGCGACATTTCCAGAACCGGCGGCATTTCCAGAACCTCTAGATCTAGAACGACGACCTCCGAACAACTGCCTAAATGCATCGGCCATCTAAAGCCAGACGCATTAATACATTAATTAATATTAAATTATATTATATTAAATAACAAATTCTAATTAATATAATACCCAATAATACTAACATATTTTAATATTTACCGATTTATATAATAACCAATTTATACATATAAATTATACAATTACACCTAAATTATACAATTAAAATAAATTTTACAAAAATTACCTAAATTAACATAAAAACCTAAAAATTACATACATTAACATAAAAACCTAAATTATAACTAAATTAACATAAATACATAAATTATACCTAAATTAACATAAATACATAAATTCTACCTAAATTAACATAAATACATAAATTATAACTAAATTAACATAAATACATAAATTATATCTAAATTAATATAAATACATAAATTATACCTAAATTAACATAAATACATAAATTAACATAAATACATAAATTATACACAAATTAACATATAAATACATAAATTATACCTAAATTAACAATTATATCTAAATTAACAATTATATATAATTTATTAACCATAATTTAATTTATTAACAATTAAATAACAAAAAAAAAAAAAAAAAAGGGAGGCCGGGTACCGAATCGGGGAGGAGGAGGAGGAGGGGGAGGCGGCCGGAACAGGGAGGAGGAGGGGCGGCCGGAACAGGGAGGAGGAGGAGGAGGAGGGGCGGCGGATCGAACCAAGGAGGAGGAGGAGCAGTCGCCGGGCTGCCGAACCAAGGAGGAGGAGGAGGAGGCGCCGGGCTGCCGGAATAGGGAGGAGGATCGACGGATGAAGGAGGGCCGGATTCGAGGAGGAAGATTGTTTAGGGAAAATCGGGCAAATGGAGGCTAGGGTTCGGCTGCATTTTACTTATACCCGATAGTATAGCCGACGAAAGAAAGCGATTTCGTCGGTCATGCTATAGTATAGGCGACGAAATAAAGCGATTTCGTCTGCCATACTATGGCATAGCCGACGAAATTACATAATTCGTCGGCTATAGTCTTCGTCCCTCAGCATCCGTCCGATCTCCCCCATCCAACGGTGGATAATGGAAAGGCGCGGATCACCAGACTTTAGCCGACGAAATATAACTTCGTCGGCTATACTTTTGGTCAAACTACAAAGTCAAACCTCTAAACGCTTTAAAACGGAAATTGGCCCGTCTAAATGACGTTTTTTGGCCTGACCTTCAACAGAGAATAGTTTCAGATCGATGCGACGCATCTAATCGTATAAAAATTTCCCCCAAAATATTTACCGACCGTCAGGCTACCCATAGGAAAACGGGAGTAAAAAACAGCAAACCGCAACATTCGGCACACAGATTTTGTCGGAATCTTCCCATTTTTCAACCGTAGCCGTATTTCAATATTTCGGTCATATCTTATTTCACGACACATTTGTATTTGAAGGGTCTACGTATAGTAGGTATTTGAAACTATACATTCACTTAAACACTTAGTAAACAAGTTAAGGAACATTAGTGCATATATTCCGATTTTGAATCTCAAAGTTTGGAAAATCTATTCCAACCGTCAGATTTCACCGTTAAGATTAAATACATGTATGAAAAAAAATCCAACTACATCTGACAACGTTGAAGGCTCGATCGGTACGGTCAAACCGCAAAGTCAAACCTCTAAACGCTTTAAAACGGAAATTGGCCCGTCTAAATGACGTTTTTTGGCCTGACCTTCAACAGAGAATAGTTTCAGATCGATGCGACGCATCTAATCGTATAAAAATTTTCCCCAAAATATTTACCGACCGTCAGGCTACCCATAGGAAAACGGGAGTAAAAAACAGCAAACCGCAACATTCGGCACACAGATTTTGTCGGAATCTTCCCATTTTTCAACCGTAGCCGTATTTCAATATTTCGGTCATATCTTATTTCACGACACATTTGCATTTGAAGGATGAAGCAATGGTTTGTCGATAGTGATAGAAAATGGAAACTGCTCTTTTTTTGTTTTTTTTTTAATCATAGCCGACGAAATCAAACCTAGTATTCGTCGGCTATTGTTTTGTCGTTTTCTGTTAAAAACTTATGGCCGACGAAATATTTAATGTTCGTCGGCCATTGTTCGTAATATTATTATTTTTTTAAAAACTTATGGCCGACGAAATAGTTATTTTTCGTCGGCCATTGTTCGTAAATAATTATTTTTAAATAACTTATGGCCGACGAAATAATTAGTTTTCGTCGGCCATTGTTCGTAAAATATTTTTTTTTAAATAACTTATGGCCGACGAAATAATTAATTTTCGTCGGCCATTGTCCGTTTAGCCGACGAAATAATGCATTTTTCTTCGGCCATTCTCTGAAAAAAAAAAACCAAAAAAATCAGTGGTTTTACACCTCTCCTATTCCAATGTCCTATTCACATATAACCAAAATTGAACATAAAAAATCAGAAACCCAACAGTCAACATATTTCAAATTTTTGTTTAAGGGGTTTGGAACCCAGCCTAGCTGGGAGGCTCATCCCCACGCCCGTTCATTAGAAATGAGTTGATTACAAATGAAAGGATTACATCATTTAAATTACTTAATCCGTCGGATTGTAATCGGAATCATCGGATGAGTCTTCTTCGGTTTCTGAATTGCTCGATAGGGGTAATCTATGTCTTTCCTCACCACTAGAGTCCTCGTTAGTTTCTTCAATTGGATCAACATCAACAAGCAGTGGCTCTTCACGTCGAATTCGCACCGGCGTGTCTAGACGAATAAAAGAGGAGTCATGAATACCGTTTGAGTTGGGCTCTTGATACGCGGTGCCCCCTTCCTCGTTCTCTTCAGCCACTCCAAGTGTAGACGCCCGGTAAATGTTGCGATGGTGGATAGTGTTGACTACTTTCCACGGGTCACCCTTGGCGAGATCATCAAGATAAAACACTTGTTTCACCCATGTGGCTAAAACGAACGGGTCGTCCTCATACCATGATGTACTAGTGTTCACAGAACTTACGCCGTATTGATCGGTTTTCATGCTCTGCGGCCGTGTGTCAAACCATCTACACTAGAAAAGGTGCACTTTCATGCCTTCCCCGTAATGCAGTTCCACAACTGAATGGAGAATACCGTAATAGTCAACTCCACCATCCCCACCATGTGCCATAACCCCTGAATTTTGTGTTTTCAGTCTGAGGTCTCTGTCTTCACATCGAAATAACACACCATTCACCTTGCACGTCGCATAAACTTTTGAATAGACCGGCCTCCTCGCTAAAAGTCTGAGTTCGTGCGACCAATTTGGGTGATTATCATTTGCAATAAGGTCCATCTGCAACCATCAGAATCAACTATAAATATGAATAAATATACACAATAATATATGAACACGTATAAAATAGTGTTAAAGGTACGTACCCAGCGGCCGAAATACTCTGCGAATGTCTGGTTGTGGTAATCGCGATCACTTGCTACTCCTTCACAGCGTAGATGTATGTCCTTCCAAAAATGAACTTCTGGACAGTTGATTAGTACAACATCGTAAACTGGCATGTTTCCACCGAGTACAACATCGTCGGAGAGTATGGAAAGATTGAACTGTGAAGGTACATCTTCCGGTATGCTTTCCTGTAACGCTCCGAAATACAGCTTCATGTAGGTAACGCACTCGTGCGCAATATATGCTTCAGCTATACATCCTTCAGGTGCGGATCTGTTTTGGACAAAACCACCGTATTGTCCAAGTTGCCTATAAATCAAGTTTTTAAAGTGTTATGATAATACATTAACACTATATCACATATATTGATGAGGAAATTAACATAAGGTGTAAAATACGTACCTTTCCATCGGATACATCCAAGTGAAGTGCACAGGACCGGTAAGCAACAACTGCCGAGGAAGATGGATCATGAGGTGAGGCATGATGTCGAAAAAATTTGGAGGAAATATCATCTCAAATTTACACATGATATGAACGATGTCTTGTTGCATTTCCCGGAGGTCAGATTTTCTCACTTCCCGTGTGCATACCTTCTGGAAAAATCTTGCCAACGCTACTAACGGCTGCACAACGTGACGGGGAAGGAACGGTCGAATGAAAACAGGGAAGAGACGTTGTAGCAGGATATGATTGTCATGACTTTTCAACCCGTACAGATTGTTGCATTGTCTGTTGACACACTTGGCTATATTTCCAGCAAAGCCTGAAGGATACTTGGCCTCACTTATCCAATGCAAAATTTCTGATTTATGCTCAGGCTTGACGGTGTAAGGAGCTTGAGGCATTTTTCTCTTCCCTTGTTTCAACCATAGTGGTTTTCTGATATTCATGTTTTGCAGATCAGTGCGAGCCTTAGGACCGTCTTTCGTCTTCCCCTCTAAGTTCAGCGTTGTGCCCACCACACTTTCAGAAACATTTTTTTCTATGTGCATAACGTCTAGGAAGTGACGGATCAGCAACTCACACCAGTACGGGAGTTCCCACAATATGCTCCTATGTATCCAGAATTTGTACTCCTCAGGCCTTTCAGGTATTTCCGCTACAATATCGGGATGATTGCTGAGGGGCCCAAAATCGTACTGATTAAGTCTTGCTAAAATTTCTCTTCCTGTCCATCTTCTGGGAGCACGGCCGTGTTCTTCGGTTCCATCAAATGCGGCGGACTCGTAACGCCAGTGGTGATCCGCCGGAAGGAACACACGATGACCCATTCGGCATATCTTGTTGCAATGAGGGGTGCTCCCATAATCGCTGAGGCACTCTGGACAAGCCTTGTATCCCCTAACAACGCTGCCCGACAACATCCCATAAGCAGGAAAATCACTGATGGTACCAATAACCATGGCATGCATCTGGAACGTCTCCTGCTTGTACTTGGCAAAAGTGGGATGACCAACGTCCCACAATACCTTAAGCTCTTCAATCAATGGTCTCATATACACATCGAGACATTTCCCTGGGTAACCAGGCCCCGGAATCAACAACGTCAACATATTATATTCCTTCTTCATGCACATCCACGGAGGAAGGTTGTAAGGTACCAAAACCACCGGCCATATACTGTATGAAAGACTCATGGTGCCGAAAGGGTTGAACCCGTCGGTTGAGAGCCCGAGCCTGACGTTTCTGACATCTGACGCAAAATGAGGAAACTCATTGTTTATATGCTTCCAAGCCGCTCCGTCAGAGATGTGTGTCATGATATCTGCGTCTCCCGCGTCCCGCTCACCGTGCCACCTCATAGCTTTTGCGGTGGTTTCTGACATGTACAACCGCTCAAGCCTATCTCTCAACGGAAAATACCGAAGTACTTTCACAGGTTTCCTATTGCCTGCTCCCGTCAACTTATATCGGTCAGACTGACATATCGGACATGCGTCAAGGCTAGCAAGGTCATTCCCTTCTGCATCTTCACCCCAGAAGAGAACGCAGTCAAATGCGCATGCATGGATCTTAATGTAGGAAAGCCCTAGATCTTTGAGGATACTTCGGACCTGACGGTGATTGGTAGGATTACGATGACCCTCCTCCAACAACGAAGAAGTGTACTGTAGATATTCATCCACTTGCCTGATGCTCCCTTTTGTCTCGACTTTAATCCTCATTACCTCCATCACACTTTGAAGAACTGTCTTCTCAGAACTTGAAGACACAGGGGTCTGTTGCAATGCAATCAGTTTGTTGTACTTGTCAAAGGCAGCAGTGTTGACAACTTGTGGGAACGGCTGCACCGGGTCCTGCATATATTGTTCCCCACGTACACCGCTTTCAAAAGGAAACACGTCGTTGACGAATGCCATTGTTGGATCGTTGGATGTACTACTACTGCCCGCCTCAAAATACTGCCCATGATCATGCGATCCATCTAATGATGGCTCACCGTGATATATCCAACGTGTGTACTTCGGCCAAAACCCATTACTCTTTAGGTGCTCCCATACTGTCCTAATCGGAAATCGACACATATCACTGCGACACTTACATTTCTTGCACGGGCAATAATGGTACGGTCCTTTTGCATTTTCCTCGACGAACTGCATAAAATCCACAACTCCTGTAGTGTATCGTCGGTCATGCCTTGGAAGCGAAATCCAACTCTTATCTCGATCCATATATAGCCTGATAATAATATATATGTATAACTTTAATTAATAATAAATTAATTAACACATATATATTACAATATATATTATTATCAACATCAACTCATATATATATATACCATTAATTAACAACCATTATTTAAGTTCATTACACTATCAACAACCATTAATTAACATATTTATATATATTTTAACACTAATTAAAATAACATTATTAAATTAAAACACATAATTATACTCTAACTGAAAATCAACTCAACTACAACTCAAAATCAACATATATACATACATTCTAACACTAAAACAACAACAAAACAAAAAATCACTTACTATATCAAAATCACTAAAACTCAAAATCAACATATATATATACACATATATATATACATACCTATATATAGCTCCACAATGTAAGAGTGGACGGATTTCAATAATACCCACAGATTTTTCACTCTTTCTCCCGTTTTTTTTTTTAAATGAGCAGCTTCTGGCCAGATCTTAAAATATAAAGACTTATAGCCGACGAAATTGCCAACTTCGTCGGCCATTCTTCCAAAAGTTATATAGCCGACGAAAACTTTAAATCGTCGGCCATTATAGGATTATAGCCGACGAAAAAGTTTTTTTACCGACGATTTTTAATTTTTACCGACGAAATAATGAATCGTCGGCCATTCTATGTGTATGGCCGACGAAATTTTTTTTTTGGCCGACGATTTTTAATTTTTACCGACGAAATAATTCATTTTTCGTCGGCCATAAATGTAATATTTATTTTCAAAAAAAACTTATGGCCGACGAAATAATTAATTTTCGTCGGCCATTATTATTATAGCAGACGAAATGATGCATTGTTCGTCGGCTATTCTATGAAAAAAATAAAAAAATAATGATGATGTTAGTGACACTTCGGCTAGCATAAGTCCTCTTTCTCGTGCTTCGATGAAAGGAAAACAGAATGCCAAGCTCTCTGGAGTTTTTATCAAAACAGAATGATGATCAGAAGGTGATCCAGTTTTGATAAAAGCTCCAGAAACCGTCAGATATTCTGTTTTCCTTTTATCGAAGCACGAGAAAGAGGACTTATGCTAGCCGAAGTGTCACTAACATCATCATTATTTTTTTAACACTAATTAAAATAACATCAAAACCGATTACTCTTTAGGATTAAAATAACATCAAAACATATATTAAAACTCAAAATCAACTCATGCAACTAAAACCCAAAATCAACATATATACACATGTACGTACCTATATATAGCTTCACAATGTAAGAGAGGACGGATTTCAACAATATCCACCGATTTTTCACTCTTTCTCCCGTTTTTTTCAAATGAGCAGCTGCTGTCCAGATCTGAAAATATAAAGACTTATAGCCGACGAAATTGTAAAATTCGTTGGCCATACTCCAAAAGTTGTATAGCCGACGAAAATATTAATTCGTCGGCCATTATTGGAGTATAGCCGACGAAAATAAAAATCGTCGGCCATTCTTGTAGAATAGCCGACGATTTTTACTTTTTAGCGACGAAATAAAAATCGTCGGCCATTCTATGGGAATGGCCGACGATTTTTTTTTTTTAGCGACGAAAAAAAATTTTCGTCGGCCGTTTTTTTTTTTTTTCGTCGGCAAAACTTATTTTTCTGGTAGTGTTTGATCACCTTGCAGCCTTCTTGGATCCTTCCTCGGCCGAATGTAGGCTTCTCGGCAGCAGTTGGTGCTTGCGCAGCAGAATTCCTTAGCGAGGCTAACTGGCCGAATGCTAGCGAGGCTGATTTCCCTATCCCTGGCGAGGCTGATTTGGCGAAGCTTACTGATGGCGAGGCTAAGTTGGCGAAGCTTACTGCTGGCGAGGCTAAGTTGATTTTCTTCCTTCTTCTCGGCAGATCTGACATTTGCGTCTTCAATTGAGCATAACTTCCTCCTCAGAGCAGTTATTGATGTGATTCCAAATCCTATGGAAACTAGACTCATAGGTCTTTCTATGCATATAAGGTTCACAATCTAGTTCTAAATGAGCTGACTTTGAGGAATTCCTAGAAGTCGAGTGATGTGTTTAGGAAAATCCTGAAACTTGCTAAATCCGAATTTGCATAGCAATTTCCGGCAGCTTCTTAAGCTCCAATTCCTTTAACTCTTTCCAATGCTCGATCATATATGTGTATACTGCTCATAAGAGAAGAAAAACCCATCAAAAGCACTTTGGAAGATTTACAGAATCAACGAAACATAAAATGACTTCGATTTCTAACACATTGTCAATTTTCTGCAAACTTCCATCTTTTAAGCATATTTTCCCATAACTCTACCAAATATTCATTATTCTCTAATATGACTCGATCCTAAGTAAATAAAGGTTAAACAAAGCATAAATGGAGGCATAAACACACTAATATCGTAGCACTTTGTACTCCTATCACCAATGAACCACAACTATATGCTTACTCTTGCGATAATCTCCACAAATCAATTTTAACCATCTTAAGAATCATGAAAAATATCAATAAAGGGCATGTAATGGGGTCAGGCTAAGTGGTATTCGATATTTTGGATAAGGAGGCTCAAAACGTTACTGTGGCCTTTAGCAACGCTCGATTCTCCTTATGTCTTCTCACCAAGGGCCGGATTTCTTCTTGTTGGACCCTTCCTTCATTCTTAACTCCCAAAACATTGCAAAATATTTTTCAAGACTCAAAACCATACTTTTAAAATATTTTTCAAACCGTGCCTTTTTCTCTTTTCTTGCTCTCGGATTCTTTTTCTCTTTTCTTTTCTTTATTTGTCCGAGCATAAGTTTTCTCTTTTCTTTTTCTAAGGCAATCGGCACATATATTTTTCGTACATATTCATGGCTAAGTCTACCCCACACTTGTTCTTCTTCATCACTTCACGCGAAAACTTTTTCAAAAATCAAGTTTTGCCAAGACTTTGATAAAAAGGTAAAGGCATAACTATACTAAGCTCATGGAAAGTGTTTAAGGGTGATGAAAGAAAAGGCTAAACATTGGCTCAAGGGGTTTACTAAGGTGTCCCACGACGGGTTCAAATAGGGCTCATGCTTTATTTGGCTATGGTGGTAAACCTAAAAGATCTTTTCAATCCTTTTCAAAATCAAGATATTTTATGATAAAAACGTTTTGAAAATCAACAAGAGTAAGTTCTAGCATTCTAGAGTTCATTAAAAAGCTATGGCACATAATCGTTGAATATGCAAAGAATAATGAGGTTCATAAACTATCATGCTCGAAATTGTTTTTTGAATTTATCACTCATGAAGAAAGCAATTTGGCTCTAAAGCTCACATAGGTTATTTGAAACAAACTAGCTACACCATGCATGCTTTATTAATCAACAAGTCTACATGCTACTACCAAAGCACGTTATCCATGAAACTCACAATTTTAAAATATACACGACTATCATCTATGTATGCAAAGAGGAGAAAAATATCATTGACTACTTTAGGGGCATCCTAAGACTCGAAATATTAAATAAACACTCTATTTTTGTGGAACATTTTTTGTTTTTTTTGAAATTTTCTTTGCACACTAAAAAATAAACTGAATACGTTATCCCATCCCACACTTAGAAAATTATATTGTCCTCAATGTAAGCATAAAACTATAGCATGTAATTCCTAAGCATACGATAAGCTAATAAATTCCAACATATCATCACAAACCAATGAAAAAGAGAAGGGTTAAGAAATTTCAAACTCGCGGTGATGACTCCTTCGTTTTTCTTGGTTGTATGGGGTTGCCTCCCCATTAGCGCTTAAGTATTAAAAGTCCTTAGCCTAGACTTTTCACCATGTGTGTTGTGTTCATCGTGGTCTAAAAGTTTGGAGCTCGACAGCCAAAATGGCACAAAGGTGCCTTTGGAAAAATTTGTCTGTATCGGCAACATTGTGTCTCGTATCGGCATTGTGGTGTGCAAGTTGTATGTCGCTCTCGGCAGTGTCGATATTGGCTACATTGGCAGCGTAAGGAGTTTCTCGGTCGTGTGTATCATTGCGCATGCTCGCCGACATTATCGGCAGATGGTAGGCTGCGTATCGGCAGCTTCGGTGTCAGCGTTGGCAGTATCGGCAACGTTGGTGTCATCAGTAGCCTGTGTATCGGCAGTATGCGCATGCTGCGCGTCTGGCTTCTCAGCAGGGATAGGCTGCTCGGTTGCGTTGCTTGCGAGCTGCTTATCGGCAGTGTAAGCTTGTTGCTCGGTGGTAGGGTGCGACGCTGCAGCAGTATGCCTTTTGGCAGCATCGATAGTGGCAGGTAGTGCATTGGCCGGTTCTTCGACATCAAGTGTCTCCACGGCATAACTTTTGAACGCATCATAATAAAGCTTGAGTCGATGAGCATTTACTTTTAATGCCTTACTTGTGATGGAACTTTGAATCTCAATGGCTTCATGAGGAAATACTTGAGTAACGTTGAATGGTCCAATCCATCGAGAGCGTAGTTTTCCCGGAAAAAGTCTTAGCCGTGAATTGAATAAGAGAACTTTTTGTCCAACTTCAAACTTCTTCCCTCAAATCATCTTGTCATGGTAGGCTCGAGTCTTTTCCTTGTATATCCATACAGCATCATAGGCTTCATTGCGTATTTCTTCAAGTTCGTTGAGTTGAAGTTTCCTATGAAGGCCGGCGGCATCTATGTCCATGTTAAATGCTTTTACGGCCCACCATGCTTTGTGCTCTAGCTCTACCGGCAAGTGACAAGTTTTTCCATAGACTAGCCGAAAGGGTGACATGCCGATTGGCATCTTATACGCGGTTCGATAGGCCCACAAAGCGTCATGAAGTCGATCACTCTAATCTTTCCTTGTTAGACCTACGGATTTCTCCAATATTTGCTTGATCTCTCGATTGCGTACCTCGGCCATGCCACTTGTTTGGGGACGATAAGGTGTGGATACCTTGTGTGTGACTCCATATTTCTTCAACAAAGCTTCAATAGTGCGGTTGCAAAAGTGGAAGCCTCCATCGCTTATCAAGACTCTTGGAACTCCAAAACGTGAGAAGATGTTTGTCTTGAGAAATTCGGCAACCGCTTTTGAATCATTGGCGCGTGTAGCCTTTGCTTCTATCCATTTAGACACATAATCAACCGCTAGCAAGATGTAGAGGAAGCCTTTGCTTGAAGGGAATGGTCCCATGAAATCGATACCCCAAAGGTCGAAGATTTCTACCTCGATGATTGGCGTGAGCGGCATTTGGTCTCTTGGCCCTATGTTGTCGGTCCTTTGACACCGGTCACATGTCATGCACGTTGTGTGTGCATCTTTGAAAAGCGTCGGCCGAAAGAATCCACAACTTAGTACCTTCAAAGCCACCTTCTTTGGTCCAAAGTGTCCTCCACATGCTTCGCTATGACAAAAGGCAAGGATGGAGCGATGCTCTTCTTCCGGTACTCACTGGCGAATAACTTGGTTACTACATTGCTTCCATAAGTACGGCTCATCCCATAAGTAGTGTCGAGCTTGCTTTTTAATCTTGTTCTTGAGGTGGCTCGGCATACCTTTTGGAAAGTGACGAATTGCAAGGTAATTGTCAATGTCGGCATACCAAGGTTCTTGTGTCGCATCAAGCCGAAATAGTTTCTCATTCGGAAATGTCTCAAGAAGTTGTAGCTTGTCTTCTTCTTTCACAATTCGGCTCAAATGATCGGCTACAACATTCTCACTTCCTTTCTTGTCTTTGATCTCTATGTCAAATTCTTTAAGTAAGAGAATCCATCGAATAAGCCTTGGCTTTGCATCCTTCTTTGTCATGAGATATCTCAAAGCGGCATGATCACTATACACAATAACTTTAGAGTTTAGTAGATATGATCTAAACTTTTCTAAAGCAAAAATTACTGCCAAGAGTTTTTTCTCGGTTGTGGAATAGTTGAGTTGAGCGTTGTTGAGAATCCTTGAAGCATAGTAGATGGTGTTTGGTTTCTTGTCCAATCTTTGGCCGAGCACGGCTCCAAGTGCGTAGTCTGAGGCGTCACACATGAGCTCAAATGGTAGCTCCCAATTCGGTGTAGATAAGATTGGTGCCGAACACAAGGCTTTCTTCAACCGATTGAAGGTTTTCTCGCATGCTTCACTCCACTCAAACGGCACATCATTTTGCAACAAGTTACTCAATGGCTTTGCATCATTGGAGAAGTCTTTGATAAATCGTCGATAGAATTCGGCATGGCCAAGAAAACTCCTCACGTCTCTCACATTCTTTGACGAAGGCAAGTGTTGAATGAGCTCCACTTTGGATTTGTCTACCTCAATGCCTTTTGCCGAAATTATATCACCCAGCACAATGCCTTGTGTCACCATGAAGGGACACTTCTCCCAATTAAGCACAAGGTTGGTCTCAACACACCTTTCTAGTATCTCCTCTAAGTTCTCTAAACATTAGTCGAAGTCGCGTCCATACACGCTAAAGTCATCCATGAAGACCTTGATCTTATTTTCAATAAAGTCGGAGAAGATGTTGTACATGCATCGTTGAAACGTGTCGAGTGCGTTGCATAGGCCGAACGGCATCCTTCGATATGAAAGGTGGCGAATGGACATGTGAAAGTAGTCTTTTCTTGATCATCCGAGTGTATCATGATTTGGTTGTAGCCGCTATATCCATTAAGAAAACAATAAAACTCATGGCCGGCTAACCTTTCGAGCATTTGATCCATAAACGACAAAGGCATGTGATCCTTCCTCGTTGTCGCGTTAAGCTTCCTATAGTCGATGCACATGCGATGGCCGGTCACATGTCTTTGAGGTACAAGCTCATTCTTCTCATTCTTCACAACTGTTACACCACTCTTCTTTGATACTACTTGCACCGATGCGACCCACTTGTTATCTGAGATTGGATAAATCACCCCACAATCAAGTAGTTTAATGATTTCGTCTTTCACTACCTTCATCATGGGCTGATGCAAATGTCTTTGACCCTCTCTTGTCGGCTTAACTCCTTCTTCGAGTAATATATGATGAACACACGTTGTAGGGCTTATTCCCTTGATGTCCGCCAATGTCCAACCTATAGCGGTTTTATACTTCTTAAGCACACATATTAAATCAACTTCTTGCTTCTCACTAAGCTTTGAAGACACAATAACCGGTAAAGTATATTCTTCTCCAAGATAAACATACTTTAAGTGACTAGAGAGTTCTTTTAATCCTAACTTCGGGGCCTCTTCCACACTTGGACGAAATTTATTTGTGGCACTTGGAATTGACAAGAACGAACTATACTTGCTTGGTGGCCTTGCATCGAACTCGGCAACAACTTCTCTTAGGCTCGGCTCAAGCTCTCCTCGTTCTTCTTCACTCGTTCGTTCTCCCTTCTTGTCGAATCCGACCCCTTGCTCGATCGCTAGTTGTTATGCATCGAGCGAGGTCGACATGACTCGCTCGACTTCCTCAATAACTTCAATAGCTCGACATTTCTCTTCCTTGACAACCGGATACTTCATGGCTGATGAGTCGCCGAAGCGAGCATCAAGCAATAATAACCCTACAATCGTTAGTAGTATAAGCAAGTAGGGATCGTTCTAAGTCGGGGATTAAGGGTACCTGAAATATGAAATTGATAGACAAACACATATACACATATATACAAAACGTCACAATTTGGGAGGAATGATATGGATCGGCAACTTATTGCCTTCTAATGCTAGACACGAAAATAAAAGCCGAAAATAAATTCTAGACTACTATTTACAAGTTTGATCATCATCTCTCACGCATCACATAGCACAAAACACACAATTCACACACAAGAATTCATGCAAGACTCGGCAATTTAGTTCAAGTTTCTTAGACTCTATTCAATTCCAATTTCAATTAGAGCCTCAACGGTCATCTAATCACTAGACTCTCTCTTAAGTATTTTAGAAAACACTCAAAGTCGAATCCTAAAATTATACTAATCATGTTTGAAAACACTCAACGTCGAATACAAACACAAAGAGTAATTAATCACAAAAGTCTATAAATTGGAGACATATCTTTAGGTATGGCGTCACTCATCCTATCAACATGCAAGTTTCATGAATTAAGTAACCTTGATTTTAACAACCTAGAATTCAGTTTGATCGATGCCTAACTCAATCCCAAGCTATTAAGTTGGATGAAATCGCAACCTACACAAGTGCCATGGCCATGGCATCATGTAAACATTGATTTTTATGCACAAATTCATGAAACTAATCGAATAAAAACTAAAAATACATGAACATGCTACTGCCCTAATCTAACATACGAATTCAAGCATGCAATTGTTTGCAAAAGTCATCACATAAATTCCAATGAAAATCGCAATTCATGTTCATCATACAAAACCAAACGAAAACAAAGTATTTTTATAACAACAAATGTGACTAAACCAAAAATAAAAATACAAGTCATAGGGATGGATCACACTTTAGAAACCTTGGAGAGCTTCGTCTTGGTGTGGTGAATGAGGCTCGGCAGTGGCTGAGGTAAGGAATGGAATCGGTGGTGAAAGGTGGTGGAATCGGTGGACTTGTGTTTTTAGGGTTTCGGTTTAGAACTTTGATAAAGAATTTGGTAGAGTTTCGGCTAGTGTTTTGCAAGAGAAGAGATGATTTTCAGAATGACAAAGTGGGGTTATATATAGAGGAGAGGGGCTGCCGGCTGCCCTATTACAAAAGGAATTCAGAAAACCAAGTGGGATAAGGATTTGAAACCTTCCTTTCTTAGTTCAATTAGGTTTTCTTTTTCTGAATTTTTCTTCAAGGCTTGGGCTTCAAATCTTTATGGACTTCATGTATGATCTTTGGTCTTTATTGGATGTGTCTTGGTCCATCGAAAATGTCTCATTGCCGGCAGCATCATCAAAGCACACAATCTGCCTCTTTTCGGCAGCTTCTCCTAGTTTGACTAGGAGAACTTCTTTCTTCAAATTTTTCTTCAATGCCATAGCTCAGTGTCTTCCTCTTCCCTTCTTTAAGCTTGAACCATCTTCATAAATGCATTTGTGCACCATTTGGTCCATCAAAAACAGAAAGCACAAAAAGGGGGCAGTAGGTTCCTGGAATCGGCAGATTTGATGTTGATGTAGTAACTCCGGCGCATCTCCCTCCTCGGAGCTCCGATTGATGCGATTCCAAGTCTCAGATAAACTAGACACACATGGCTACCTCCATATAAAACAGTTCGATCAAAATCCTTGTGAATCGACGGGAATGATTTTTCGAAGTTGGATCAAAGTCCCAGGAAAATTCTGGAAGCCCCTGGATTGGAATGCTCGGACTGCCGTTTTGCAGCCAACTTTTGGGTGACTTCCCGAACTCCGATTGATCTGAAATTTTAACAAAACATTCCTCAGCATATGAATATTAAGTACACCAAATTTCATAGAATTCGGACAAGGATAGATCACATTTTTGCTCAACTCAAAATCACGAAAAAGACACATTTTTCACTATTTTCCAGATTTTTCGTACTTAGTCATTTTTCGGCTTAACTATTTTTCGCCAAACTCTACCAAATTAACACTAAACTAAATTATGACTCTATCTTAGACAAATAAGGGTTAAACAAAGCATAAATGAGGGCATAAGCATATAATATCGTCGCACATTGTGCTCCTATCAACTACCCCACACTTATCCTTTGCTAGTCCCTTAGCAAACTAAATTAAACTAGACTCTAAACAAACTATTGCCCCTAACAATTTGTCTCAGGCTCGTATGTACACATAGCTTTCAAGTTAATGCATGAGGATGATAAGCACGAAAATTCCAAGCTTCATGAACATGTGACATCAATAAAAGCATATAAGAACAAAAAGTAAGCATGTAGACATGTTAAAGCTAATTCAAATCACCTCACAAGGCATACTCTCTTCTTTTCTCTCGAAGCATGGTTATTCACACATAAGTATATGCAAGCGAAAGATCATGAATTACAAAGAGTGACTTGCATATATCAAAGAAACGAAAAGCACTTTGTGAATTTTGATGGAAAAACCTCATATGACAACTATATGCACCAATGAACCAAAACCATATGCTTACTCTTGAGATAATCTCCACAAATCAAATTTAACCATCTTAAGAATCATGAAAAGATCAATAAAAAGGTTGTAATGGGGCTAGGCTAAGAGGTATTCGATATTTGGATAAGGAGGCTTAAAAACGTCACCATGCGCTTTAGCAAAGCTCGAATCTCCTTATGTCTTCTCGCCGAAAGGGTCATATTTCATCTTGTTGGACCCATACTTCATTGTTTTCTTCCCATAAAACATTACAACAATACTCAAGACAATAGCCATGCACAAAATTTTTCTTTTCTTGCCTATGCCGTGCCCTTTTTATCATAACTCTCGGCATCATATTTTTCTTTTATTTTTATGGTCCGAGCTAAATTGTTCTCTTTTCTTTTCTTTACTAAGGCACGGCATGCAAATACATTTTTCATATAAATTCATGGCTAAGTCTACCCCACACTTTTTCTTCTTCATCACACACGCGAAAACGCTTTCAAAAATCAAGTTTTGCCAATACTTTGATCAAGGGTAAAGGCACAACTATACTAAGCTCATGGAAAGTGTTTAAGGGTGATGAAAGAAAAGGCTCAACGTAGGCTCAAAGGGGTTTACTAAGGTGTCCCACGACGGGCTCCAATAGGGCGCATGCTTTGTTTGGCTTTGGTGGTAAACCTAAATGATCTTTATTCAATCACATTCAAAATCAAAGTATTTTATGATATAAACGTTTCGAAAATCAACAAGAGTAAGTTCTAGCATACTAGAGTTCATTAAAAAACTATTGGCACATAGTTATCGAATATGCAAAGAATTATGAGGTTTCATGCTTCCTACGAATCTATCGAATTTTATCTTTTTATCGCTCAAGAAGAAAGCAAATTGGCTCTAAAGCTCACATAGGTTATAATCGAAATAAATTAGCAAAATCATGCATGCTTAGTTAGTCAACAAGTCCTACATGCTCCTACCAATACACATAATCCATGAAACTCACAATTTTAATTGTATGCACAACCATCATCTATGTATGCAAAGAGGAGAAAAACATCATTGACATATTAGGGGCATCCTAAGACTCGAAACAAACAATTTAAACACTCTATTTTTGTGGAAACAATTTTCTGAATTTTCTTTTCTAACTAAGCACACAAAAAGAAAACAAAAACGGAATACGTTATCCCACCCCACACTTAGAAAATTACATTGTCCTCAATGTAAGCACATAACTATACCAACGAATTTCCTAAGCATGCAATAGTCTAACATATACCAACATATCATCACAAATCAAAGAAAAAGAGAAGTTTAAGAAATTTCAAACTCTCGGTGATGGCTCCTTCACTTTTCTTTGATCGAATTGGGTTGCCTCCCAAGTAGCGCTTTGTGTTTATAGTCCATAGCCTAGACTTTTCACCGTGTGTTGCATGTGTTCATCTTGCTCCAAAGTAGTTCAAATCAGCACGAAGAAGTTCAACAAGAAGATTATTGCATATTGTAGCCGTGTCGGTGCTGTTCTGCGTGTCCGACTCATGCAGCGTGCCCGGCATTGCTCCTATTGTATCCGGCGTATCCTGTGGTTCAGCTCGGTGGTTCCGTGCTTCTTGTGTCATATCATCAATCCTGCCGGCGATGGCAGGTCCGGCAGGGGGTTCGGCTACAACAGTAGTGAGGTCCGGCCTCTCGGCTTCATGGTTTGTGTCCGGCAATACTGTGCTTAAGCTGTCGGCAATTGCAAGCCCGACAGTATGGTACAGTGGTACCTTGGGGGCAGTAGGTGGCCGGCCACTAGTCTCGGCAGTGGATGCGTGTGGAGGCTGCAGCTCGACAGCAGCTTGTGGGGTGTCTTCAAGAACAGTTGTATCCTCCAATGCATCAAAAGGTGCATGATAATGCTTGAGTCGATGGCCATTAACCTTGAAAGTCTTGTGGGTTTGCAAATCTTGAATTTCCACAGCGCCATGAGGGAACACACGAGCAATGGCAAAAGGGCCAATCCAACGAGAGCGTAACTTTCCGGGAAAAAGTCTAAGGCGAGAATGAAATAGAAGCACATGTTGCCCAACTTCAAACTTCTTACCACGGATCATCTTGTTATGGTAGGCACGTGTCTTCTCCTTGTAAATCCATGCGGCATCATAGGCTTCATTACGGATTTCTTCAAGTTCATTGAGTTGAAGCTTTCTATGAAGACCGGCATCATCAATGTTCATGTTGAAGGCCTTGATTGCCCACCATGCCTTGTGTTCTAGCTCAACCGGTAAGTGACATGTTTTGCCATAAACTAACCGAAAAGGAGACATACCTATCGGTGTCTTGTATGCAGTTCTATATGCCCACAAAGCATCATCGAGACGATTACTCCAATCCTTCCTTGAAGGTCCAACGGTTTTCTCAAGTATTTGCTTGATCTCTCGATTACTTACCTCGGCCATGCCACTTGTTTGGGGATGATAAGGTGTAGAAACCTTATGTGTGACTCCATACTTCCTTAATAAGGCTTCAATGGTGCGGTTACAAAAATGGGATCCTCCATCGCTAATCAAGACTCTTGGAACTCCAAAACGTGAAAAGATGTTAGTCTTGAGAAACCCGGCTACCACCTTGGCATCATTGGTGTGTGTTGCCCTTGCTTCGATCCACTTTGACACATAATCAACCGCAAGCAATATGTAGAGAAAACCCTTACTTGAAGGAAACGGTCCCATGAAGTCAATACCACAAAGATCAAAAATTTCTACCTCAATGATAGGCGTGAGCGGCATTTGGTCTCTAGCTCCAATGTTCCCCATTCTTTGGCATCTATCACATGCTTTGCAAAACATGAATGCATCTTTGAAAATCATAGGCCAAAAGAAACCACAAGTAAGTACCTTCAACGCCGTTTTCTTTGGTCCAAAGTGCCCACCACAAGCTTCACTATGACAAAAAGCAAGGATGGAGCGATATTCATTCTCCGGAACACATCTTCGAATAACTTGATCACCACACTGCTTCCATAAGTACGGATCATCCCACAAGAAGTGTCGAGCTTGCTTCCTTATCCTCTGTTGTTGGTGGCTCGGCAACTCTTGGGGGAATCGGCGTATAGCAAGAAAATTTGCAATGTCGGCATACCAAGGTTCATGTACTTCAAGTCGAAAAAGTTGCTCATCCGGAAAGGTTTCACATAGGGGCAGCTGGTCCTCTTCCTTCACAAGTCTACTCAAATGATCGGCTACAACATTCTCAACTCCTTTCTTGTCTTTAATCTCAATGTCGAACTCTTGAAGCAAAAGAATCCATCGAATGAGCCTCGTCTTAGCATCCTTCTTCGTCATAAGATATCTCAAAGCGGCATGATCACTATAAACAATAATTTTGGAATTCAAAAGATATGATCGAAACTTTTCCAAAGCAAAAATTACCGCTAAGAGTTCCTTCTCCATTGTTGTGTAGTTGAGTTGAGCATCATTGAGAGTCCTTGAAGCATAGTAAATGGCGCATGGCTTCTTCTCAATTCGTTGTCCAAGTACCGCTCCAAGTGCATAATCACTAGCATCACACATCAACTCAAATGGCTCGTCCCAATTAGGGGACACTAGGATCGGCGCCGTACAAAGTAACTCCTTCAATCGGCAAAAAGCACTCTCACATGCATCCGTCCACTCAAACGTCACCTCCTTTTGTAACAAGTTGCTCAATGGCTTGGAAATTGAAGAGAAGTCTTTGATAAATCGTCGATAGAACCCCGCATGGCCAAGAAAACTTCTCACATCCTTCACACTCCTAGGGCTCGGCAATGCTTGTATGAGCTCCACTTTGGCTTTGTCAACTTCTAAGCCTCTTGCCGAAATAATGTGCCCTAGAACAATGCCTTGCGTGACCATGAAGTGACACTTTTCCCAATTGAGCACAAGATTTGTCTCTACACACCTCTCAAGTATCTTCTCCAAGTTCCCCAAACATGCATCGAAGGTGCCTCCATACACACTAAAGTCATCCATAAACACTTCGATAATATCTTCAATAAAATCCGAGAAGATGGCATACATACATCTTTGAAAAGTGCCGGGTGCGTTGCATAGTCCAAATGGCATCCGCCGATAAGCAAACGTGTCAAATGGACAAGTAAAAGTGGTCTTCTCTTGATCGTCCGGGTGTATCATGATTTGATTGTAGCCACTATATCCATCAAGAAAACAATAGAAAGAATGGCCGGCTAACCTCTCTAGCATTTGATCCATAAACGGCAAAGACATGTGATCCTTCCTTGTTGTAGCATTGAGCTTCCTATAGTCGATGCACATCCGATGACCGGTTACAAGTCTTTGTGGCACAAGCTCATTCTTCTCATTCTTGACAACCGTTACACCACTCTTCTTCGGCACTACTTGCACGGGAGATATCCACTTACTATCCGAAATTGGGTAGATCACCCCACAATCAAGCAACTTGATAATTTCTTCTTTCACAACTTTCATCATGGGAGGGTGAAGTCGACGTTGAGCTTCTTTTGTCGGCTTAGCTCCTTCTTCTAATAAGATGCGATGAACACAAGTAGTAGGGCTTATTCCCTTGATATCCGCTAAGGTCCAACCTATGGCGGTCTTGTACTTCTTAAGCACACGTATCAAATCAACCTCTTGCTTCTCACTAAGCATTGAAGACACAATAACCGGTAGTGTATCTTCTTCTCCAAGATAAACATACTTCAAGTGACTAGGGAGTTCTTTAAGTTCTAACTTTGGGGCCTCTTCCACACTTGGTCGAAATTTGGTTGTGGCACTTTGAATTGACAAGAACGAGTGCTTTGTGTAGATGGGAGTGGCGTCGAGTTCGGCAACCACCTCTATAAGATTCGGCATCATAGTGTAAGGCTCGGCATCTCTTTGTTCGGCAATGCTTGGCTCGGCCTCTTTCATAACTCGTTCTCCCTTCTTGTCAAATCCGACCCCTTGCTCAATCGCTAATTGCTATACGTCGAGCGAGGTCGACATAACTTGCTCGACCTCCTCCAAAACATCAATGGCACAACCCTCCTTCAAATCAATATTGGGGAATTTCATGGCATCAAACACATTAAACTTGATCACCTCACCATCAAACTCCATAGTTAGGTTGCCCTCGGCCACATCAATTTTCGTGCGTGCCGTCCTCATAAATGGTTGCCCTAATAGCAATTGAGTGCTATTGACCGGCGAATCCTCCATCTCAACCACATAGAAATCGGCAGGGAAAATCAATTGGTTGACTTGCACCAACACATCCTCCACATAACCCTCCGGATACTTACTTGAGCGATCCACAAGTTGAATGATGACATTGTCCTTCTTGAGAAGCCCTATACTCAACGTTTGATACACATTGAGTGGCATGACATTGATCGATGCTCCCAAATCCAACATCACATCCTCAAAACGAGTGTTGCCAATCACACAAGGCACATTGAAACTTCCCGGATCCTCATCTTTGGTGGCAACTTCCTTTGAATAACGGCCGATACCGTCTCGCTCATCGTCACCACACGAGTCTCCCTAGTATGCCTTCTAGCCGTGCAAAGCTCCTTCAAAAACTTAGCATACTTCGGTACTTGCTTAATGCACTCCAACAAAGGAATGTTGACTTGCACTTTCCGGAAAATCTCCAACACCTCCTCATCGGACTTATCCTTCTTTGTTTTAGCAAAGCGAGAAGGGAATGGAATGCTTGATGTCGGCACCCCTCCCTTGCTTGCTTAGTTCGGCACTAACTCATTCTTTGACGTTGCGGGATCATACTCAAGTTCATTGCGCTGCCCCTTATTCTTCACATTGTTGCCGGCCTCTCTACCCTTCTCGGCAGCATTCTTCTCGGCAGCAGCCCTGCCGGCTCCATCATGGCTCTCGGCAGTGGCATCCTGCAGCATTGCCGGCTGCAGTCCCTTCGGTCCCCTCAACATGGCTACCGGCAATGGCAGGTCCGGCAGCCATCTCTTCTTCCTCAATATCATCGAAAGTTACTCGCTTCTTCTTTGGAATTGATGGAGGGAACAACTCTCTTCCACTACGAGTTTGAATCACTTGGGCTTGCTCGTTCCTCGGATTGGGAATCGTATTGCTTGGCAACTTCCCTTGCTCATTAAATCTTCCCATAAAGTCTACAACTTGGCCCATTTGAGTCTTGAGCTCACCAATGTCATTTTGATGATTTTGTTGCCCCGCGAGCAATGCTTGAGTAGCACTTGACAAAGATTGGAGCAAAGCATCATAATTAGGATTGCTCGGTGCGGCTTGGCCTTGGCTCGGCCCTCCTTGTTGTGGTACGGCTTGGTTGTGGTTCGGCAATACAGCAAATGGCCCTTGGTTCGGCTGAAATTGCTGCCGAGGCACAAATGGTGCTCTCGGTACATATGGAGCTCCTCCCTCTCTCGGTTGCATAGGTGCCCTAAGCACATTGTCATTATTCGCCCATCGAAAGTTCGGATGATCATTGAACCTTGGATTGAAATTTCCAAAACGTTGACCTCCTTGAAAGCCAATAGCATTGCACTCCTCTACTCCCTCATTCGATCCAAATTGAGGGCATTGTTCGGTGTCATGCCCCTCGGTGCATATTCCACATACCATGGCACGCTTCTTCATCAAATTACTCACCAAGTCGGTGAGCTTGTCTACTTTATCCTCTAACTTTGCGCTCGAAGACGTCTCATGCACTTTCTCATTCCTTTGCACATTGCCTCGTGCCATGCCAAATTGTTGGTTGTTCAAGGCACGAACTTCCAACAAACTTCTTGCCGCACCGGCATTTAACTCCAAAAAGCTACCTCCCGCGGCCGAATCAAGAAACTCTCTCTCCATGACGCGCAATCCCTCATAGAAATATTGTAGCAAGAGCCCATCGCTAATGCCATGCGATGGACACAAAGAAACTAGGGACTTGAACCTCTTGTAGTAGTCAAAGAAAGTCTCATCTACAGCTTGCTTCACACTAGTAATTTGCTTCCTCAGATCAGTGATACGTGAAGCAGGAAAGTACTTGAGCAAAAACTCATCCATCATAGTACTCCACGAAACGATGCGACCACTAGGCACCTCAAACAACTGATAGGAGCACAATGTGCGATGATATTACATGCTTATGCCCTCCCTTATTTGTCTAAGATAGAGTCATAATGTAGTTAGTGTCAATTTTGGTAGAGTTTTGGTAAAATGTGTTTAATTGTCCGAAAAATGACTAAGTATGAGAAATCTGGAAAAGAGTGCAAAATATGTCTTTTTCGCGATTTGGTGACGAGTACAAATATGATTTAGTTTAGTGTTAATTTGGTAGAGTTTGGCGAAAAATAGTTAAGAATCCGAAAAATGACTAAGTACGAAAAATCTGGAAAATAGTGAAAAATGTGTCTTTTTCGTGATTTTGAGTTGAGCAAAAATGTGATCTATCCTTGTCCGAATTCTATGAAATTTGGTGTGCTTAATATTCATATGCTGAGGAATGTTGTGTTAAAATTTCAGATCAATCGGAGTTTGGGAAGTCACCCAAAAGTTGGCGGCAAAACGGCAGTCCGAGCATTCCAATCCAGGGGCTTCCAGGATTTTCCTGGGACTTTGTCCCAACTTCGAAAAATCATTCCCGACGACTCACAAGGAATTTGATCGAGATATTTTATGGGGAGATGGCCATATGTGTCTAGTTTATCTGAGACTTAAATCGCATCAATCGGATCTCTGAGTATGGAGATATGCCGGAATTACTACAGCAACATCAAATCTGCCGATTCCAGGAACCAACTGCCACCTTTCTGTGTTTTCTGTTTTTGATGGACCAAATGGTGCACATGTGCATTTATGAAGTTGGTTCAAGCTTAAAGAAGGGAAGAGGAAGACACCAAGCCATGGCATTGAAGAAGAAATCGAAGAGAGAAGTTCTCCTAGTCAAACTAGGAGAAGCTGCCGAATGAGGCAGATTGTGTGCATTGTTGTGCTGCCGGCAATTGGAGCATTTTCGGTGGATCAAAACTTATGCAATGAAGTCCAATGATTATTGAAGAAGTCCATGAAGATGTGAAGCCCAAGCCTTGAAGAAAAATTCAGAAAAATAAAACCTAATTGAACTATGAAAGGAAGGTTTCAAACCTTATCCCATTAGGTTTTCTGAAATCCTTGTGCATAAAGGGCTGCCGGCAATACCCTAGTTTTTCCCTATAAATAGCCAATTTTTACACAGAAAAACTTGTCACATTCCAAAGCAAAAATCTAGCCAAAGCTCTGCCTAAATTTCCCCAAGAATCCTATACAAAAACCCTAGCCAAAACCACCTCCACCACACCCAAAGTTTCTGCCGAAACCTTGGTATCTTGCTGCCGACACCTCCAACTGCCGAGCAGCAGCCTTCAGCCGACACCACCATCCACCGGATCCATATAAGACGAAGTCTCCAAGGTTTCTAATGTGTGATCCACTCCTTACTCTTGGTTATGTAATTTTTGTTGTAGCTATGTTAAACTTTGTCTATGAAGTTAGCATGAATTCTTGGTTTCAATTTTTATGTCTATGTATGAATTGGATTGAAATTTGGTTTTATGATTTTCATGTCAATTTATTTTCTTTATCTTTAAGTGATGTTTTGGATGTAAGGATATGAATTGCATGTTAAAAAGTAAGGAAAATATGATGTAAAGAGATAGAATAGGATTCGGCAAGCATGTTCACTTTGATTCTAGTAGTTTGTTCTTGGTTTAGTCTTTAAATCCGTGTGCCTCAAAGATTGGTACTTAGCATATTTGCGGTGTGTTTTGAGTATTGGTCTTGTATCTGTCAACATAAGTAGGACTAGAGTGGTTTAAACGACTATGCATGTTAACAAGAAGTGGTGACGCCTTGCTTGATTGATATGTTTCCGACTAAAAAGACCTTGTGCCTAATTACTTTGCATGTTTGATTTCGACGATAAGTGTTCTCAAATGTGTTTAGTATAACTTTAGGGTTAGACGATAAGTTAATCTTGAAGTACTTGAGAGTCTTAATCGATTAGTAAACCGATAAGGAGCTAATTAGGTTAGAACTAAGTCGGACCTAGGATATTGTGTAACTTTGCCGTGTGTCTTGTTTTGTCAATTTGCTAAGTATTTTGATTGCTTTTGTGTTAGTGATTTGTGGAAGAATGTCGACCAAAACTTGTAAATATTAGACTTAGGATTTATTTTCAGCAAGTTATTTCGTGCCTAGTGTAGGGCAGCTCTAAGGCTGCCGATCCCTTCCATTTTATTCCCCCATATTTGTGACGTCTTTGTATATATGTATATATGTTTTTGTTTAACAATTTCATATCTCAGGTACCCTTAATCGCCGGCTTAGAACGATCCCTACTTATGTCTATACTACTAACGATTGCAGGGTTATTATTGCATGCGAGCTTCAGCTCACGTCAACAACCACTCCTTTGCTTGATCTTCTAAAGAAAACGGAAATGCCTTCATTTTGAAGTGTTGCAAACCGGTCCCTCTCTGACACATAGACTCCGTGGTGAAGTTAAACCACTGTAGATGCTTATTAGGGTCCTCACTTGGCATCCCATAAAACGATTTCAGCTTATGGAGGAATCCACTCCTCAATTCAATTTCTCCCGTCTTGTCAGCTTCCAAGGGAGGATAAGTGATATTCGAAGGAGCAACACCAGCTCCAGCAACATGACCATTCTGTGATCGGATTGAAGCCATTATCTCTTCTTCTTCCTCTGATTCGGCAAAGGCTACAAATTCTGGATTCTCAAGATCACACGACGACGAAACAAAAGAAGGGGAGCTCGGCAAAGAATCAGAAACAGACGGCAATGATGAAACTGATGAACTGGTTGGTGACGATGGCGGTAATGGCACAAAACGAGCAATAGCGAGTTCTTGATCTAAACGTTGCAAACGGCCTTGAAGATCTCTTGTCCAAATATTAGATTCGGACATGCATTATTTCTGAAATTTGCAACATTTAAACAAGTTAGAACATCGTAAAGAAATAGAAAGCAAGAATATACATCATTACAAGCCACGGCATTGGCGATTACAAAACATATTTCAAACAATGACACACATATAAACATTCGGCAAAGCACAAAGATTTCGGCAAAGCACAAAGATATTTCGGCAGCAAGGGATCAAAAATTGGAACGTTCATGATCATGTAATCGCTAAGTCTAATTTCTTTTAAATTTGTTCTAACTCTCGAAGTACGTGGAGCAGAGGAGATAACGGTGCAATGGACTGATACAGCCCCCGGTAGTATCATGCTTAACCCGATATACCTCAAGAGTTTGAACCACACAACATGTTTTATCTTTGAAGAAAATAGGCCACATATGTCAAGTTATGTTCTAGCGTCTAAAGTGAGGTGATGGTTCGGCACAAGCTGTCGACTAGGCCGTGCGGATTTTACGTTTCAAAGGTCATTAAAATCACGGAGGGCGAACCCCCTACAGGAACCAGGCAGGACTCGTTGTTGGACACCACGGAGGGCGAACCCCCTATCGACTCACTCACCGAGAATGAACATCAGTCTGTGGGCCTTGAGATCCAGTTAGACAAACCTGAGAACCATATCTATGATAATAATTTCCCCATACTTTGTAAAACAAACACGGATCCCTAGCAGTCTACAAGTGTTGATTAAAACCGCCCTCAACCTCATAGAAGTAATACTATTGCCGAAAAGACGCTTATATGCGTGGGCGGGAAGTATCCCGCGTTTCCCAATCTACATAGAAACGGTCTCCGACATAGCACCATTCACATGAAGGGTTTTGGTTATGATCAACAAAAGTGGCTTCACCTACATGTTACACTTTAGAAACTACAATAAACTCAAACATACACAACACTATCAACTCCCTAGAAATTAAACTAAGTGATTACCAACATACATCAATATACATCATGCAACTTCCAAAATTTAAACTCTACATGTCGAAGCATATTTCTACTTTACAAAATCCCAAAATAAAATTAAAAATTATAACTTTACAAATTTACAACAACAATTTCCAGCAACATTATATACACAACAATAACATAAAACAAGCTTTTATAATCCCCGGCAACGGCGCCAAAAATTGATGAGTCGCCGAAGCGAGCATCAAGCAATAATAACCCTACAATCGTTAGTAGTATAAGCAAGTAGGGATCGTTCTAAGCCGGGGATTAAGGGTACCTGAAATATGAAATTGATAGACAAACACATATACACATACATACAAAACGTCACAATTTGGGAGGAATGATATGGATCGGCAACTTATTGCCTTCTAATGCTAGACACGAAAATAAAAGCTGAAAATAAATTCTAGACTACTATTTACAAGTTTGATTATCATCTCTCATGCATCACATAGCACAAAACACACAATTCACACAGAAGAATTCATGCAAGACTCAGCAATTTAGTTCAAGTTTCGTAGACTCTATTCAATTCCAATTTCAATTAGAGCCTCAACGGTCATCTAATCACTAGACTCTCTCTTAAGTATTTTAGAAAACACTCAAAGTCGAATCCTAAAATTATACTAATCATGTTTGAAAACACTCAACGTCGAAGACAAACACAAAGAGTAATTAATCACAAAAGTCTATAAATTGGAGACATATCTTTAGGTATGGCGTCACTCATCCTATCAACATGCAAGTTTCATGAATTAAGTAACCTTGATTTTAACAACCTAGAATTCAGTTCGATCGATGCCTAACTCAATCCCAAGCTATTAAGTTGGATGAAATCGCAACCTACACAAGTGCCATGGCCATGGCATCATGTAAACATTGATTTTTATGCACAAATTCATGAAACTAATCGAATAAAAACTAAAAATACATGAACATGCTACTGCCCTAATCTAACATACGAATTCAAGCATGCAATTTTTTGCAAAAGTCATCACATAAATTCCAATGAAAATCGCAATTCATGTTCATCATACAAAACCAAACGAAAACAAAGTATTTTTATAACAACAAATGTAACTAAACCAAAAATAAAAATACAAGTCATAGGGATGGATCACACTTTAGAAACCTTGGAGAGCTTCGTCTTGGTGTGGTGAATGAGGCTCGGCAGTGGCTGAGGTAAGGAATGGAATCGGTGGTGAAAGGTGGTGGAATTGGTGGACTTGTGTTTTTAGGGTTTCGGTTTAGAACTTTGGTAAAGAATTTGGTAGAGTTTCGGTTAGTGTTTTGCAAGAGAAGAGATGATTTTCAGAATAACAAAGTGGGGTTATATATAGAGGAGAGGGGCTGCCGGCTGCCCTATTACAAAAGGAATTCAGAAAACCAAGTGGGATAAGGATTTGAAACCTTCCTTTCTTAGTTCAATTAGGTTTTCTTTTTCTGAATTTTTCTTCAAGGCTTGGGCTTCAAATCTTTATGGACTTCATGTATGATCTTTGGTCTTTATTGGATGTGTCTTGGTCCATCGAAAATGTCTCATTGCCGGCAGCATCATCAAAGCACACAATCTGCCTCTTTTCGGCAGCTTCTCCTAGTTTGACTAGGAGAACTTCTTTCTTCAAATTTTTCTTCAATGCCATAGCTCAGTGTCTTCCTCTTCCCTTCTTTAAGCTTGAACCATCTTCATAAATGCATTTGTGCACCATTTGGTCCATCAAAAACAGAAAGCACAAAAAGGGGGCAGTAGGTTCCTGGAATCGGCAGATTTGATGTTGATGTAGTAACTCCAGCGCATCTCCCTCCTCGGAGCTCCGATTGATGCGATTCCAAGTCTCAGATAAACTAGACACACATGGCTACCGCCATATTAAATAGTTCGATCAAAATCCTTGTGAGTCGACGGGAATGATTTTTCGAAGTTGGATCAAAGTCACAGGAAAATTCTGGAAGCCCCTGGATTGGAATGCTCGGACTGCCGTTTTGCAGCCAACTTTTGGGTGACTTCCCGAACTCCGATTGATCTGAAATTTTAACACAACATTCCTCAGCATATGAATATTAAGTACATCAAATTTCATAGAATTCGGACAAGGGTAGATCACATTTTTGCTCAACTCAAAATCACGAAAAAGACACATTTTTCACTATTTTCCAGATTTTTCATACTTAAGTCATTTTTCGGATTCTTAACTATTTTTCGCCAAACTCTACCAAATTAACTTTAACACTAAACTAAATTATGACTCTATCTTAGACAAATAAGGGTTAAACAAAGCATAAATGAGGGCATAAGCATATAATATCGTCGCACATTGTGCTCCTATCAATGGCGTCGAATACATTGAACTTATCACCTCACCATCAAATTCCATTGTCAAGTTGCCTTCTGCAACGTCTATCTTTGTCCGTGCCATCCTCATGAAGGGCCGGCCTAATAGCAATTGAGTGTTATTAACCGCTGATTCTTCCATCCCTAGTACATAGAAATCGGCCGGAAAGATGAGGTGATTCACTTGCACAAGCACGTCCTCGACATAGCCCTCAGAATACTTACTTGATCGATCCGCAAGTTGAATGATGACATTGTCTTTCTTGAGAGGCCATATACTCAGCATTTGATACACATTGAGTGGCATGACATTGATTGATGCTCCCAAGTCCAACTTCACATCATCGAATCTAGTGTTGCCGATCACACATGGAACATTGAAGCTCCCCGGATCTTTCATATTTGGTGGCAACTTTCTTTGAATAACTGACGAGTGCCATAACCGAGGTAATAACACAAGCAAATAATAACTCTACAAAAGATCGTTAGTAGTATAAAGCAAGTTGATCGACTGCCTAAGCACGCAATACAATAATAACCCTACCAAATATCGTTAGTTGTATGAGCAAGTAGGGATCGTTCTAAGCCGGGGATTAAGGGTACCTGAAATATGAGAATGTTAGACAAAATATTCACAATTATACACATTGAAACGTCACAAAATTGGGGAAATTGGAATTTATGGCTGCCCCTAAACTAAGAACACGAAATAAAACCTAAAACTAATATATACAAGTGATCATCATCTTTCACACAAAGCATTTAGCACAAAGACTCTTTAACAAATAAGATTCGCATGCAAGAAAGTAAGGAACAAGTATTTAGCACGTTTTGGACTCAAACAAGTTTCGACCATAACTAGAGTTCCGCTATGTAGCCAGTTATTAGACTTCTAATGTTTTTAAGACCGAACTTCCGTTATGGATCCTAAAATTTATGCTAATCAATCAAGAGTTAACATTTAAGCACAAAAGTCTGAAATCGAAAACATGTAAACAAGTAAACAAGTAAGGTTGTCAATCATCTTATTTAGCATGCAAGTTCTAAGATTAATAGCCCTAAGCGAGCAACACAAATCACAGAGTCCGTCAGGTTCATCTAGTTGGTTATTACTCTAGCAGATTAAACGTAGCACCTAGTTTCATTCAAAACGATACTAAGCACCGATTTCCATGCCTCACCTTAGATTACTAACCAATTTAAAACCCTAAATATGCATCATAAACCTACTGTCCTAATTATCAAGCATACGAAAATTACAAGTTAAAAACAGAAAAACTTATTACATAAACATCAAACCGAGTTCATACAAAGTTTCAATGAAAACCAAGAATCGAAACAAGTTCTTACAAACTACGCAAACTAGAACAATTACGTAAGCCATAAGGGAAGAGGATCACACTTTAGAAACCTTGAAGACTTCGTCAAGTGATGGTGAAGGACGCACGGCAGTAGGCACGGCAGTGGGCAGAAAGTTAGGTTTGGTTTGTGGATGGTGGTGGAAGGTGTTTCGGCCAAGTATTTTTGGTGTTTTGGTGTTTTAGAGACTTGGTAGAGCTTTTGGCTAGTACTTGTGCTTGAGATAAGATGATTTTTTCTGTAGAAAAAAAAACTGTACCTATTTATAGGGGACAACAAGGGTTAAATCGGCACCAAGAAGGAAACACAAAACCTAAACCGAGTTGGTTTAGGATACTTGCCGGCCAAGCCCTTTTTCTTTTTTTTGGTTTTCTGTGCATTTTTCTCATGGACCGGCTGCAATACTTCGTGAACTTTTCTTGTGGATTGGAAGCCAGTTGGTTGATGGATTAAAAGCCCAAAGTTCAGACGCATGCTTCCCTAGCTCGCCCGGGAAGATCTTTCCTTGTTTCGTGAGGTTTCCTAGTCTCTCTAGGTTTGCTTGTGGCTGCATAGCTTTGTCTTGGTCTTCATAAGCTCTTGATCATTCCTAGATTTCCTAGGAATAGTTGCAGCCATGTGTAGCCCCTTGGACGAAGGAATAATTGCTTGAAAGCTTCTCGGAGACAGTATCGGCAAAACTGCCGCTTCTCGGCAGCAGGTAATAACACAAGAAAATAGCTATGGATGCGATTCCAAGTTCTATGTAAACTAGACTCAGAGATCTTTCTAATCATATAAGGCAAGTCCTCGGGTTCCAAGTGATGTGTCGTACAGAAGCCCTGGAAGTCAGGACACAATCCCAGGAAAATCATGTTAGTCCCTGGATCGTTTTTGCTCAAACTGCCAAGTTGCAGCCATCTTTTGGGTGACTTCTTGAACTCCAATGTATCTAAGGTTTTGACACAATATACTTTAGCTTGCCAAATATATGCCTGCCAAATTTCATAAAATTTGGAAAAGAATAAGTTAGTTTAACACAAGCCTCAAAATCACGAAAATAACATATTTTGCACTTTTTCCTCAGATTTCTATACTTAGTCATGTTTCTGACAATTAAGCACATTTTTCTGAAACTCTACCAAATCGACACTAAACTATATTATGACTCTATCTTATTCTAAGTAGACTTAACAAAGCACAAATAGGGGATAAGAACACATTAATATCGTCGCACATTGTGCTCCTATGAAGTACCCCACACTTATCTTTTGCTAGTCCCTTAGCAAAACTAATTTAAACTAAGTCTCAAACTACTATTGCCCCTAAATATTTGTCTCAGGCTCGTATGAACACATAGCTTTCAAGTTGATGCATGATAATGCTAAGCACGAAAATTACAATCTTCATAAACATGCGTCATCAATATGAACATGTAAAAGCAAAATATAAGCATGTAGACATGTCAAGCTAATCCGAATCTCCTCACTCGGCATACTCTCTTCTTTTCGCTCGAAATATGGCATTCACTCATAAGTATATGCAAGCAAAAGATAATGATTATCGAAGAGTAACTTGCATATGTCATGAAAATCGAAAGCACTTTGTGAATTTTCAAGAAGAATCTCATTTAACAACTATGTGCACCAATGAACCAAAACTATATGCTTACTCTCGAGATAGACTCCACACATCAAAGTTCACCTATTTTAAGAATCATGAATAAGATCAATAAAGGAATGTAATGGGGCTAAGGTTAAGAGGTATTCGATATTTTGGACAAGGAGGCTCAAAACGTCACTATGGCATCTAGCAAAGCTTGATTCTCCTTATATCTTCTCACCAAGGGCGGAATTTCTTCTTGTTGGACCCTTCCTTCATTCTTAACTTCCCAAAACATTGCAAACATTTTTCAAGACTCAAGCCATGTCCAAAAATTTCAATACCGTGCCTTTATTTCTTTTTATGCTCTCGGACTTGTTTCTTTACTTTTTCTTTTTCTTTTGTATCCGAGTATGTTTCTATTTTTCTTTTCTTTAAGGCACGACATCAATACAATACTCATACATAGTCATGGCTAAGTCTACCCCACACTTGTTCTTCTTCATCACCTCACGCGAAAACTCTTTCGTAATTATCAAGCTTTGCCAAAACTTTGATCAAGGGTTAAGGCATAACTATACTAAGCTCATGAAAAGTGTTTAAGGGTGATAAAAGAAAAAGCTCAATATTGGCTCAAAGGGGGTTAACTAAGGTGTCCCACGACGGGCTCAAATAGGGCACATGTTTAATTTGGCTATGGTGGTAAACTTAAAAGATCTTTATTCAATCACTTTCAAAATCAAGGTATTTTATGATGTAAACGTTTTAAAAATCAACAATAGTAAGTTTTAGCATTCTAGAGTTCATTAAAAAACTATGGCACATAATCGTCGAATATGCAAAGAATAATGAGATTCATACAATAACTGCTCGAAATTTTTTAATTTTTAGCACTCATGAAGAAAGCAATTTGGCTCTAAAGCTCACAAGGTTAATCGAAACAAACTAGCTAAAACATGCATGCTTTGGTAATCAACAAATCCTATATGCTCCTACCAATGCACATTATCCATGAAACTCACAATTTTTAATGTATGCACAACCATCATCTATGTATGCAAAGAGGAGAATAACATCATTGAAAATCTAGGGGCATCCTAAGACTCAATTTTTGTGGAATGATTTTCTGAAATTTTCTTTTTCTAACTAAGCACTCAAAACATAAACGAAACATGTAAACATGTGATCCTTCCTAGATGTCCTAGGAATAGTTGCAGCCATGTTCAGCCCCTTGGACGAAGGAAGAATCGCTTGAAAGCTTCTCGGAGGCAGTATCGGCAAAACTGCCGCTTCTCGGCAGTAGGGGCTCTTGCTGGCGCGCATGGCTTGCTGCGCGTGCTGCAGCACGACAGCTTCCGGATACGTGCGCATGTGCGTGCGTGGGTGTACGAGTCTAGCGCAGCAGCATGTGTGGGTTGGCGCAGCAGCATGCTTGGCGTGCTGACTTGGCGAGGTTAACGAGCAGCATCGGTAGGAAGGCATCAGCGTCGGCAGGACAAGGCGCGCACGCACGGGTGCAAGGATAGATGCCAGTATTGGATACGTGATGCTCGTATCCGATACGGCATGAAGTGAGTATGAACCTCGCCGGACACGTTTCAGATACGCCTACCTCAATCTGGGATACGGACCGGACACACCATGCCCGTGTCCTAGACGGCTCGGCGGCTTGCGTGCGCATGCTGCGCGCGCTGTGCTGCGGCAGAGGCTGCAAATCGCGAATGCTGGCATTGCAGCCTATCGGCAGGGGCTATGGTGATTTTTCTGATTTCCTAGGAAAATTTGACCTTCGTGTCTTCAGTCGAGCATAACTTCCTCCAAAACATAGCTATCGATGCGATTCCAAGTTCTGTGTAAACTAGACTCAGAGATCTTTCCAAGTATGTAAAGTAAGTTCTCTGGTTCTAAGTGATGCGTCGTACAGAAGCCCTGGAATTCAGGACACAGTCCCAGGAAAATCATGTTAGTCCACTACCAGATCTGAGTGAATAGCCGACGAAAAAAATTTCGTCGGCTATGCCAATTTTTCGTCGGCTATACCATCTACCGACGAAATTTTCGTCGGCTATAATTCGTCGGAAAAACCCCGTCGGCTATACCAATGGCCGACGAAAAAAACCAATTCGTCGGCTATAGTAGAGTATGGCCGACGAACTTACCGACGAAAATATTTTTTGTCGGCCAAACCTGGGAGAAATTGCCGACGAATTTCGTCGGGTATTTTCGAGTATGGCCGACGAAATTCATTAATTATAGCCGACAAAATTCGTCGGCCATTGGATGTTAACAATAGCCGACGATTCTATAAATTTTCGTCGGCTATTTCCTCGAAATATATTAATATTTAATAGGCATTAATTAGTTATAGCCGACGAAATAATGTAATTTTCGTCGGCTATACAACTTATAGCCGACGAAAATTGGTAAAATTCGTCGGCTATAGTTATTATGGCCGACGAAATAATGCCAAAATCGTCGGATTTTCTTACATTTGGGGAAAAAAAATTAAATTATTTTCTAAATTACCATTCCAAGCAACCTGCAAATCACAAAAACAGTCCATGCATTTGCACCAACAAGAAACACGTCTAAATACTTTTTTTATTAAATTCGTTCCAATATACATAAAATATAACCCTAATCATCACCTAAACCACTAAAGTCCACCAGGTCATCCCCAGCATCCTGCTCTCCATCAGGCTCGTCATCCTGCTGACCGAACTCGGGAGGTTGAGGTATTGGAGGTTCCACTAACCGCTGAAACGGGGGCGGGGGTTCACGGTTTTGTTGTTGTGCCGCGAACATCTCATACCACCAGTTTTGTTGGCCGTCGTAGTTGTGTTGCCGAATTCTGTCGCATTCAGCATGCCAACGGGCCATATCCAAATGATACTGCTGTGTTCTGCGGCGCAGCTCCTGTACTGTCTGGGACGAGGTCGCCAATTCTGCGGCCAATCGCTGCACTTCCCCCTCATATGTTGGCTCTCCCCGCCTCCCTTCTTTTGACCTCCCTTAGTGGTCTTCAGGAGCCCTAGTCCAGAACTTCCCAAACCCCGACAGTAGTAGCTGTTTGAGCGGTTTGGGAAGGCTGCGTCGAACATCCTCGCTGCCGTTTGGACATTGGACCGGTCGACCTGGCGCATGGCTTCTTCCAGATCTGCCTCTGAAATGTTCGGTTGTGTCTCCCGAACTACTTGCTGGAACACCTCTTCTTCGGCCTGGTTGACCCTCTCCTAATTGGACGGGAAAAAAAAAATTAATATTATAACAAATATATAATTAAGTAAAATTAATAATTAAAATTTTAAAATTGTAATGAACGACTTACGAGCTGTTCTGTCGCTTGTGGATAAGCGATCTTGAACGTCTCCACGTACGGGTTGCTATCAGGATGATCTCTAAGCGCCTCCTCCTGATATTGTGCAAACGGCCTAGAACCAGCATGATGGGGGGTTGTGTTCCGGCGGCGGTTCTCAGAGTTTATCCGAGAACGTTGCTTCAAACAAATAATAAAATGTTAGAAAAATGCATCAAAAAATATTAGTGTAATAATTATAAAATAATTAAACTAATAATTAAAATTTTAACAAAATAAACATTTTTACTGAAGTTTAGTATTTACCTGCATAACTGGGTTGTTGAAGTCTACTGTCTTCAACCAACGCCACTCGTACTCCCTGAACATGAACTCCCTGGGAGTACTCATACGACCAAGGTTGTCGTATTCGTTATAGTGGGAACGCAGCTCATTCTTCCACTCTTTGAACCTACGAAAAAAACAAAAGTGCATTAGAAATATTATTAATATCATAAAATATTAATAATTATAAGATAATTATAATATCATAAAAACAAACGTACCTCGAGTTCTGCACGGTGTCCGCCCAATCCCGCCTGTGCTCGGCAATCTCGAAGAATGTCTGAAAAATAATATTTTATTAGTTTTACAATTGTAATAATACCGAAAATTATTAAATATTACGATAAATAAATTAAATTTTTTAAATTACTCACCGACGCGGCGTTGTTCACCTCCCTCTTTATCTCTTTGGGCACATCAGCCCACCGGGTCCACAACATAGGGACTTTGTCCCTAATCAGTGACCCCACGCAACCCGAGTAGTCGCGTTTTTTCTTCCCCTGAACCTCCTGATTAGGAGGTTCAGTGATCTGAATCCTCCCGCTGCGCTCAACAGTTCTCCTGAGCGTGTCATAACATATGACACCTCTCGTATTCCTCCGTGAACTGCTAGCGGCTGTCCCTATCACAAAAACGACGATTGGTTAATAAAATTAAATATTAGTGCATTAATTTTAATAAAACATTTAATTAATAAAATCAAATGTTACCTGAACTGGATGACTCATCTGTCGACTTTCCTTTTCTCCTCGCCGAAATAAGGTGGTCAGGGTTCTCAAATGGCTGCTGCTGGTATGCCTCCGCAGCACTCACGTACTGAGACATATCAGGCCATATGGGAAGACCACGATAGTCGACCTCCGGTATCGCCGGAATGTTGTACGGGAGGTAGAGCTGGTTTGGGAGAGTAGGAGCCTCAGTCGAGTCGGCAGCAGACGTCGTCGGACTCCTCATCGGCTCCCGATGAACGTCAGGCATACGAACCTGAGGAACGTCTGCAGCTATGTCGTCCTGAAATACCTGCCGACTGAACCTCGGAGCATCTGGCCCAACAGGCGGAAGTGAACTGCTCGACGGCCGCCCCGCCTGGAGAAGGGTCTGGTGCCGAGAACTCACACTCATCCGCGGCTGGGATGAATCCACAGTCCTCCGCGGCTGGGAGGAATCCACACTCCTCCGCGGCTGGCTGGTGGTCCTCTCAGGCTGGCTAAGGGTCCTGTCGGAATCTACGGAACCGGCAGAACTTCCAGAACCTCTCGATCTGGAACGACGGCCTCCGAACAACTGTCTGAATGCATCGGCCATCTGCAGCCGCGGCCATTTTAAATAATACTAATTAACCATTAACCTAAATATAACTATTTATATACAAATATAATTATATTTCTTTATTAATATATATATATATATATATATATAAAATTAGACTACTAATTTATATATATAATTAATTTAACAATTTATATAACAATTTATATAATTAAAATTAAATATATAACAATTTATATACCTAAATTATAACAAATATATAACAATTAAATTTATTAACGAATATATAACAAATATATAACAATTTATATAATTAAAATTAAATATATAACAAATTATATACCTAAATTATAACAAATATAATTAATTTATTAACAAATATATAACAAATATATAACAATTTATATAATTAAAATTAAATATAATTAAGCTATATATATAATTAAGCTAAATGGTTTGTTTAAGTTACCAATTTATATAATTAAACAACCAATACCTAAATTATATCTAAATTAACATAAATACCTAAATTATACCTAAATTAACATAAATAGCTAAATTAACAATTACATCTAAGTTAACATAAATACATAAATAAATTATATCTAAATTTACATAAATAATTAAATAAATTATATCTAAATTAACATAAATAAATTAACCTAAATTAACATATTTAAATTAAAATAATTTAAAAAAAAAAAAAAAAAAAACTTACCGGATCGAATGGAGGAGGAGAGTGGCCGGAGGAGGAGGAGGAGAGTGGCCGGATCGGATGGAGGAGGAGAGTGGCCGGCCGGATCGAATGGAGGGGAGGAGGAGGAGGAGGAGGAGCAGAGCGGCGGTGCGACGCAATCCAAATTGCTGCGGAGGTGTACGGAGGGGGAGAAATATGAAAAATGCAGAAAATAGAGGCTAGGGTTCGGCAGTTTTAGACTTATACCCGATAGAATAGCCGACGATTAAAAAAATTTCGTCGGCTATTCTTTACTATAGCCGACGAAATCTTTAATATCGTGTGCTATTCTTTGAATGTCGTCGGCTATACTTTAGGCGCTCAGCAGCCGTCCGATCTCCCCCATCCAACGACGGACAATGAAAAGGCGCGGATCGCAAGAGTTTAGCCGACGAATTTAAATATTTCGTCGGCTATACTTTGGACAATCAGCAGCCGTTGGATCTGAGCCATCCAACGGCGGACAATAAGCGTATCGCAAGAGTTTAGCCGACGAAATCAAATATTTCGTCGGCTAAACCTTTGGTCAAACAACGAAGTCAAACATCTAAACGCTATAAATTAAAACGGAAATTGGCCTGTGCAAATGACGTTTTTTTGCCTGACCTTCAACAGATAATAGTTTCAAATGGATGAGACGCAACTAATCGTATAAAAATTTTCCTCTAAATATTTACCGACCGTGAGTCTACCCATAGGAAAACGGAAGTAAAAAACAGTTAACCGCAACATTCGGCACACTGGTTTTGTCGGAATCTTGTCATTTTTCAACCGTACACGTATTTCATTATTTCGGTCATATCTTATTTCACGACACATTTGCATTTGAAGAGTCTACGTATAGTAACTATTTGAAACTATACATTCACTTAAATACTTAGTAAACAAGTTAAGGAACATTAGTGCATATGTTCCGATTTTGAATCTAAAAGTTTGGAAAATCTATTCCAACCGTCAGATATCACCGTTAAGATTAAATACATGTATGAAAAAAAAATCCAACTACATCTGACAACGTTAAAGGCTCGATTGGGACGGTCAACCGGGTGAGTCAAACCTCTAAACACTATAAATTAAAACGGAAATTGGCCTGTGCAAATGACGTTTTTTGGCCTGACCTTCAACAGATAATAGTTTCAAATGGATGAGACGCAACTAATCGTATAAAAATTTTCCTCTAAATATTTACCGACCGTGAGTCTACCCATAGGAAAACGGAAGTAAAAAACAGTTAACCGCAACATTCGGCACACTGGTTTTGTCGGAATCTTGTCATTTTTCAACCGTACACGTATTTCATTATTTCGGTCATATCTTATTTCACGACACATTTGCATTTGAAGAGTCTACGTATAGTAACTATTTGAAACTATACATTCACTTAAACACTTAGTAAACAAGTTAAAGAACATTAGTGCATATGTTCCGATTTTGAATCTAAAAGTTTGGAAAATCTAATCCAACCGTCAGATATCACCGTTAAGATTAAATACATGTATTAAAAAAAATCCAACTACATCTGACAACGTTAAAGGCTCGATCGGGACGGTCAACCGGGTGAGTCAACCCTTTAAACGCTTAGAAATGGAAATTGGCCTGTGTAAATGACGTTTTTTTGCCTGACCTTCAACAGATAATAGTTTCAAATGGATGAGACGCAACTAATCGTATAAAAATTTTCTTCAAAATATTTACCGACCGTGAGGCTACCCATAGGAAAACGGAAGTGAAAAACAGTTAACCGCAACATTCGGCACACAGATTTTGTCGAAATCTTCTCATTTTTCAACCGTAGACGTATTTCAATATTTCGGTCATATCTTATTTCACGACACATTTGCATTTGAAGAGTCTACGTATAGTAACTATTTGAAACTATATATTCACTTAAACACTTAGTAAACAAGTTAAAGAACATTAGTGCATATGGTCCGATTTTGAATCTAAAAGTTTGGAAAATCTATTCCAACCGTCAGATATCACCGTTAAGATTAAAAATATGTACGAAAAAAATCCAACTACATCTGACAACGTTAAAGGCTCGATCGGGACGGTCAAATAGCAAAGTCAAACCTCCAAACGCTTTAAAACGGAAATTGGCCTGTCTAAATGATGTTTTTTTGCCTGATCTTCAACAGAGAATAGTTGCAAATCGATGAGACGCGACTAATCGTATAAAAATTTGCCTAAAAATATTTACAGACCGTCAGGCTACCCATAGGAAAACGGAAGTTAAAAAACAGTTAACCGCAACATTCGGCACACAGATTTTGTCGGAATCTTCTCATTTTTCAACCGTAGACGTATTTCAATATTTCGGTCATATCTTATTTCACGACACATTTGCATTTAAAGGATGAAGCAATGGCTTGTCGATAGTGATAGAAAATGGAAGCTGCTGTTTTTTTGTTTTTTTTTTTAATCATAGCCGACGAAATCAAACCTAGTACTCGTCGGCTATTCTTTTAAAAAAATAAAAAAATCTGTGGTGTTACACCTCCCGTATGCCTATGTCCTGTTCATATATAACCAAAATTGAACCTAAAAAAACAGAAACCCAACAGTCAACATATTTCAAAAAAATTTTAAGGGGTTTGGAACCCAGCCTAGCTGGGAGGCTCATCCCCACGCCCGTTCATTAGAAAAGATCGAGTGGATTACAAATGAAAGGATTACATCATCTAAATTACTTAATCCGTCGGATTGTAATCGGAATCATCAGATGAGTCTTCTTCGGTTTCTGAATTGCTCGATAGGGGTAATCTATGTCGTTCCTCACCACTCGACTTTAATCCTCATTACCTCCATCACACTTTCAAGAACTGTCTTCTCAGAACTTGAAGACACAGGGGTCTGTTGCAATTCAATCAGTTTGTTGTACTTGTCAAAGGCAGCAGTGTTGACAACTTGTGGGAACGGCTGCACCGGGTCATGCATATATTGTTCCCCACGTACACCGCTTTCAAAAGGAAACACGTCGTTGACGAATGCCATTGTTGGATCGTTGGATGTACTACTACTGCCCGCCTCAAAAAACTGCCCATGATCATGCGATCCATCTAATGATGGCTCACCGTGATTGTTGACAGTAGCCGCAGAGAGGCTACAGCAGGCCCACAGACCCGCAGCAAGTGCACCAGGGCCGGGCCCAAGGCTCGGGACCGGATCACCAGCACCCGGCCTCGGGGTCCAGCACTCTATCCTGCCTTCAGGGACCCTGGGGCCGGGGGCGCCAGCCTGCCAAAGAGGGCACCAGAATGTACAAACAGAAGAGAACCAGTCCCACATCGAAGGGTGAGGCCAGCCTTCACTCCCAACCACCTATATAAGGGCCCCAACTACCCTATTTATTAGGTAACTTATCTCCCTCCCTGCTTACATACGTGCCTTGGTTATATATATTCCATCTATACTAACTTAGGGGAGAGGAGAAGACCGGCCCCCGGGTTTAGGCAGAAACAATTGGCGCCGTATGTGGGAAGCTTGAACGAAAAGCCGTGTAAGCAACACCGTTGGGAGAGAATTCGGAAATGAGTCGAGAGAAGGATACCGCCGAGGAGGGACGTCTTGCAGTAGTGCAGACGCTCACCTCCACCCCAGTCGTCACGCGGGAGCCGCGCGGCGACCGGGGCAACGGTCAGGAAGGAGGAAGCTCTGGGGGACCATCCGGCGTGCCGGATCCCCACCACGACAGCTCGCGCGAAAAAGGCCCGGCAGAGGAGGAAGACAGTCCAGAGGGACGGGGCTTCTCCCTGACGTTCTCAGATGATCCAAGCGATCGATCTGAGAGCCCGGACCGGGACCCTACGTACAGCCCCGGCCATAGCAGTATGGCGGGAGAGCTACGGGCAATGGCCGCGGAGGTCAGCCGTCTAAGAGAGGAGAGCGACAGGGACAGAGCTAAGTCCAACGCCCGGTACGAAGAGATGGAGGCGGTGAATACTGCCCTAGTGGCCGCCCTGGAAAGGGGACAGCAGCGCAGTGACGCCATGGCCGAGGCGCAGGCGACACTCCCACCGATCCAACCTCAACACACCGAAGCAGGGCAATCTTCGGGCGGTCGGCCAGTTGACCCCGTGCGAAAAAAGTCACCGGCAGGCGCAGGCCCGCCGAAGAGCACGACAACCTCCCGCCAGCTCGACGCTTCGTCAGTAGATGAAGTTGAGACTCCGACCGCACGGGCGCTGCAGATGTTAGCCAACACCGTGTCGGACTTAAAGGCCCAAATGGAGGCCAACGAGAGAAGAGCCGTGCGGCCGATGGAGGGCGCCCGGTTTAATGAGCGCATGAGTCCTTTCTCGCACTGGGTCATAGAGTCGGGAAGATCTGGCAACCAGAAATCCCTCAAACTCACCTATTCAGGGTCCGGCTGCCCGTACCAGCATCTAGACAGTTTCCGGTCCCAAACCTGCGCCAAGGGATACTCCGATGCAGTCTGCTGCAACATCTTCCAGGAAACTTTGTCTGGAGAAGCGCTCAGCTGGTTCTACAAGCTTCCAGCAAACTCGATCGAGGCGTTCGAGCAGTTAGCCGACCGGTTCGTAGGCCGCTTCATTCTCCGAGTCGAGGGGGCCCGGACGTCGACCATCCTCTTCAACTGCATACAAGCCCCCAGAGAGGAGTTGAGAACCTTTGTCAACCGCTGGCAGACGGCTACGGCCGGAGTTCGAAACCTGGACAAAGGCTTCGCCGAAATGGCGTTTAAGCAGGGGCTCCGAGCGGGCAAGTTTTCCTACGCCGTCCGGGTAGAACTCCCGCAGGGGTATGACGAGTTGATGGCTATGGCCATCCGGCATGCTCAGGCCGATCATGAGACCTATGGGCATCACCTACTGAAGAGGAAGCGGGATGAGCAGCAGGAAGACCATCCCCGGGAAGAGAACCCTCCGCCCGGCCAGGAAGCCAAGCCCAGTCAGCGGACCGAGAACCGCACCGCTCGACCCAGCCGGAACGCCAACAGCAGAAACTGGCCACAGCGGCAGCAGAGGCCCTATTCTGATAAACCCCAGACCGAGCACAAGCCGGTACCGTACCGCCAAGAGCGCCCCCTGGCAATCATGCCAGCACCACCACCAGCCGGTCAAGAAGTCTTCACCGCTCTCACCACTTCCTACGAGGATATCCTGCTTGAGAATGGGAGCGTCATTCCCCCACCGCCCAAGAGAAAGTACCCGAAGGGGAAACTTACAACGGCACAGACGGGCAAGTACTACTCTTATCATGATGAGGCCACTCACCGAACAAATCAGTGCTGCGCTCTCAAGACAGCGGTGCAGGGTTTGATCGATAACGACCAGCTCCAGCGGTACGTAGGGGAAAGAAGAGCAGACCCCGACCGGGAACGTGACCAGGCCTGGTAAACCCGCTAACTCCGAGCGGTTAGTTTGGCATAGTTCGCAGTTAGACCGTTGTAAAAGCAAATATATGCAAACTACTTTTGAGAAAATTTCACCGGCTCTGCCAGTTCAAGTATATTCATAATCAAGCAGGTATACAAGCAGTAACCATTCCGGCAAGATTACAAAGAAAAGAGCAAGGAAAATCCTAAGGAGCCACGACTCCGCCTTCAGCAGGCAATCCGCCAGCCTCTCCTGTGGTACCCTCGTCGTCAACCTCAGTTCCGGTGTTGACTCTGGCTCGGGGAGACTCGGCACCGTTGGTAAAAGAATCCAAGTCCGAGCGAATCGCTTCATCCGGCTGTCCCTCCACCGCCTCCTGATGGATGTCCGACTGCTCATGGATATCTCCTTCAGCAGCAATCGGCATCAGGGAAGTGTCTAACCATCCCTTCCCCGCCCATTCCGTGTACGCATCCGAGATGCCCTCTTCCCTGGCCTTCACCAGAAACTCCAGGAACTGATCGCTCTCACGGTATTTGAGAACGACCCGCTCGTAGAGTTCCGGGTCATCTTCCCCGGTCGGAGCAGCAGAGGCGGCGCGCAGAGCGGCAGCTCCCACTTGGAGCTCGTCCACCTTGGCTTCCAGTTCGGCCCTCTCCTTCTCCAGGCTCCGGTTCTGCTCCTCCAGCTTCTTGGCCCTCTCCTCCGATCTGACCTTCTCCCGGTCCGAGCGGGATTTCTCCACCTCTAGGCGTTGTCGGGCCTCCGATAGAGCAGCTATCTGTCTCTTCAACTCCGACAGCTCCTCGCTCGCATCCGGTTGGTACAGACTGTACAGCACCTGCGCAGCAACAAAGGCAATTAGTCAAGCAGCAAAAGAAAACAAGCTACAGGCAGTGTAGTGGTACCATGCAGTACTTACCCGGAGGACGGATTCCTTGCATTTTGGGCGATTCCCACCCGCCAGGGCTCCTGCAACCCCAGGTCTGTCCAGACCAAGGCCGGCCAAGTCCGCCGCCACTTTCCGGGCGAGTGCACTATCCGGGCTTCCCCTCGGTGCCTCCGCAGGCGCGGGACTACTCTGCCGGGCAGCAGCAGCAGCCTTCTCCCCGGCAGCGTTAGTTTGCGCACCGCTGGTTATCCTGAACCATTTGGTCAGGTTCTCCCGTGCCGAAACACCAGTAAGCGTCACCAGCGCGGAGGAAGGAATGTCCCCGCCTTTCCGTTTCTCTCCCCGGCCTTCCGGAGAAGAAGATTGTGCGCTTACCCAGGCGGAACGAGCCACGTGCGGTACAGACACCGGCCGGTTGGGGATCATGTTAACTCCACCGGGAATCCTCACTGAGCCCCCCCCCCGGTGCTCTTGCCCTTTCCAGGCGCCATAAGGCCCGCAGCATGATGGGTCTTCACCCGCCTCAGGAGATAGGTGCCGTCGTCAACATCCATGGCCCTCGGCTCCGGATGAGTCGTGAGCCGGCCAGACTCCTCGTCCACCGACGTTCGCGAGACGGTCTCGCCTTTCTCCTTCAGCTTGTTAAGGAGGTCTTCCTCGTCCATGGAGAGAGTGGTTTCGGGCTTGATAGTAGCCCGGGAAGATGCACCTGCAAGGAAAACGAACAGTTAGTATTTTGCAAGAACTAGCACAAAGTATCACCGCTAAAGGGCTTCCTACGCACCGGGACCCCGCCCGAGTTGGTAGTATTCCAGCACTTCTCGTCGGATGAAGTTGAAAGAACTCCGTTCCAGATCGTCCCAACATCCGATTATGGTCGAGACCCTCTCATGCTCCAAATCGGATAGCTCGAACGACTGGTCGCCAAGGGGTTGGAAGGCGCCAGGAACCCGGTACATCTTACTCCTCGCCTGCCACCTCCCGCCCACCATCACCACCTTCTTCCTCCAACTGTTGTCTACCCATGTAGGCATATTGGTGACGATCGGTGGAGGTTTCCGGGCGTTGAAGGACAGGCAACCCCGGGACCCTTGCTTCCTTGAGTAGGACAACCTATACAAGGACCGGAATTCGTTTACCGTTGGCATACTCATTCTGGACAAATCGTATAGGCAGCCGAGGCTCAGTAATTGCCTCCACTGGAGCCCAGGAAGCTGCGCGGGCGACACTTGCAGCGCACTAAGCATGTACTGCACGAAATTTGGCAGCGGGAGCGAGAGTCCATGCCGGAACTGGTCCTGATGCGCGGCAACCCAACCTGCTTCCGGGTTGCAGGCTGACTCTCCAGGATTCAGGGGCCGCAGCAGAACGTCATCCGGGATAGCCCAAGTTTCCCGGAGCGCTGCAATCTCTCCAGGGGTCATGCTACCCTCAGGTTCATCACACACCACAGCATCCTTCCCTCTGCCAATGGTGTAGCTCGCGGCCGGAGCATCTGCAAGGCGCACCCCGTGCGGTATTTCAGTCTCCGAGGATTCAGCCCCGGAAGACGAAGACGAGGACGGAGATGAAACCCTGCTCCCGAAGCAGTCAGCGGCTTCGGACACCGGGGATTCCGAACAGAGCCAGTCCTCCAGTCTCTCCTCATCGTCCACGATAGGACCTCTGGCAACCGATTCGGAAGCCCGGTCAGAATTTGAAGAAGGCATCTTAACCTAGGGGAAGAAAACAAAACCCTAGCGCTCGTCAGCAACAGGCTACAACAGCGCCTTCTACGGCCTTTCCCCAAGTTTGCCACAGAGCAGTTCCGTCAGCGACAGAGATCCCTCCCCCCCCCCCCCCCCCCCCCCCCGCCGCAAAACAACAAAACCAAAACAAGAACACCGGGGCAAAGAAATCAACAAACTTACCGATTAGTATGCTCAACCGAGGACAATCCGCCCTGCGAAAGCAGCGAGCAATGGTAGGAGGAGAGTAGGGAGCGCTCAAGAAAACGGATCTCGTGGGGCAAAAGGGCTCAAAGTTGTCGTCGGATTCCTCTCTTTCTCTTAGTTTCTCCAAAGCAAGAAGCAACAGCAGAAAGAAGAGCAGAAGAGGCCTTTTTATAGAGGGGACCAGTGCCCTAGGCAATTGAAATCCCTCCAAAACAAGTAATCAGAGCAACTCAAACGCCTGCGAATCCAGGCCCTTCATCTCAAGACCGCCCCCTGCTGGCACGTGTCCCAGCATTGGTAAACTGCCCATGCCATCATAACTGACGGGACTGATGGACTTCCTCCTTAAATGCATGTCAGCCACTTGTCCCACACGCTGGCGACAGGAAGGTAGGAGCGGGAACCGAGGAGTCAGGCCCTCCCACACTTCCCCAGATTCCACGGTTGCACGCCATCTTTGCTGCAAGTTAACCGGTCATGATTTCTCAACCGGCTTGAAGACCTCTCACCGGTGGTGATCATCCAACCGCTTCGAGAGCATCTATCCGGGTACGAGCCATCCGCCCGGCACCATGGCAGTTCACAGTTATGATCATTCAACCGGCTGCATGGCTTCTTCGTTGCATATCTCGAAGACCTCTCACCGGTGGTAATCATCCAACCGCTTCGAGAGCAACTATCCGGGTACGAGCCATCCACCCGGCACCATGGCAGTTCACGGTTATGATCATTCAACCGGCTGCATGGCTTCTTCGTTGTATATCTCGAAGACCTCTCACCGGTTATGATTTTTCAACCGCTTCGAGAGCATCTATCCGGGTACGAGCCATCCGCCCGGCACCATGGCAGTTCACGGTTATGATCATTCAACCGGCTGCATGGCTTCTTCGTCGTATATCTCGAAGACCTCTCACCTGTTATGATTTTTCAACCGCTTCGAGAGCATCTATCCGGGTATAAGCCATCCGCCCAGCACCATCTTCGTTGCATATCACCGGAGGACTCGTCTCGATATGGCATGTCGCCCGGTCGAGATCCGCCCGGTCCGTAGCAGTTCACAGTTAGGTATCATTCAACCCGGCTGCACGCCATCCTACTGGAGACCTCGTCTCGATATGGCATGTCGCCCGGTCGAGGTCCACCCAGTTGCATCTCTCTTGGGGGACTCGTCTAGATATGGCAGAACGCCTGGTCGAGATCCGCCCACCGGTTACGACGCATCCAACCGGCTCGAGAGCATATTCCGGGAATAGGATCCACCCGGCCCCATGGTATTTCACTGGGAGACTCGTCTCGATATGGCAGGACGCCCGGTCCAGTACCATGGCTTGACCCCGGTCATGAGAACATTCGACCGGCATGGGCTTTATACACCCGGGTGAGTTTACATCTAACCCATGTACTCTTGTCCAACAGGATAAAAACCCTGCATCGCATTGAACCGCGATCAATATGGGGCTACACGGCGAGCCTTGTCACCTCAACGCCACCCCCCTTACCTCAACGCTTATTCAACACAAGCTGAGAAGAACTAGCAAGTGTTCACCGGTGCTTCAAACAGCCCGCAACACCGGGGTAATCTCCCCGCAGCCTAGCAATATGGGACTCGTCTCGATATGGCAGGACGCCCGGTCGAGCTCCCATACTCCTGGACTCGTCTCGATATGGCAGGACGCCCGGTCGAGGTCCAGTACTGAAGTTCACCTGGGACTCGTCTCGATATGGCAGAACGCCCGGTCGAGATCCCATAAAACTTCACCCCGTTCCACTTTGGCAGATCGCCCGGTAGAGGCTCAGTGAACTCCGCTTTGGCAGATCGCCCGGTATAGGCTCAGTGAACTCCGCTTTGGCAGATCGCCCGGTATAGGCTCAGTGAACTCCGCTCCGTTTCGATTTGGCAGATCGCCCAGTTGTGACCCAGTGAAGCTCCGCCTCGTACCGATAGGGCAGAGTGCCCGGCCGAAATTCCATGCACATCTCTTGCATGGCGGATTTCAACGCCCCATTATCATCCCATGCACAAATCTCTTGCATGGCGGATTTCAATGCCCCATTATCATTCCATGCACACATCTATTGCATGGCATCATGGCTTCATCTCATACACTCTCCGGGTTCCACCCCACTCCATACTCATAGCACCACACCACCTGAGCACAGTACTACTTATATTACAAACGTACTTATAAACTTTTGCTTCCCATCGGTAACAGGTACTCACCTCGGTCACGCCCAATCTTTAACGCGGACTTGGGGGACTGGGCACCGGTAGGTTGGTAACCCTGCGGGTCTGCGGGACAAGAGCAAGACAGATTTAAGTCCCCATTCAAGATTGCACTTGACCGGGAACTTGGGGGACTTGTTGACAGTAGCCGCAGAGAGGCTACAGCAGCCCACAGACCCGCAGCAAGTGCACCAGGGCCCGGCCCAAGGCTCGGGACCGGATCACCAGCACCCGGCCTCGGGGTCCAGCACTCTATCCTGCCTTCAGGGACCCTGGGGCCGGGGGCGCCAGCCTGCCTAAGAGGGCACCAGAATGTACAAACAGTAGGGAACCAGTCCCACATCGAAGGGTGAGGCCAGCCTTCACCCCCAACCACCTATATAAGGGCCCCAACTACCCTATTTATTAGGTAACTTATCTCTCTCCCTGCTTACATACGTGCCTTGGTTATATATATTCCATCTATACTAACTTAGGCATCGGAGAGGAGAAGACCGGCCCCCGGGTTTAGGCAGAAACAGTGATATATCCAACGTTTGTACTTCGGCCAAAACCCATTACTCTTTAGGTGCTCCCATACTGTCCTAATCGGAAATCGACACATATCACTGCGACACTTACATTTCTTGCACGGGCAATAATGGTATTCCTTCCCGTTTGCATTTTCCTCGACGAACTGCAAAAAATCCACAACTCCTGTAGTGTATCGTCGGTCATGCTTTGGAAGCGAAATCTAACTCTTATCTCGATCCATATATAGCCTGATAATAATATATATGTATAACTTTAATTAATAATAAATTAATTAACACATATATATTACAATATATATTATTATCAACATCAACTCATATATATATATATACCATTAATTAACAACCATTATTTAAGTTCATTACACTATCAACAACCATTAATTAACATATTTATATATATTTTAACACTAATTAAAATAACATTAAATTAAAACACATAATTATACTCTAACTGAAAATCAACTCAACTACAACTCAAAATCAACATATATACATACATTCTAACACTAAAACAACAACAAAACAAAAAATCACTTACTATATCAAAATCACTAAAACTCAAAATCAACTCAACTAAAACTCAAAATCAACATATATACACATATACGTACCTATATATAGCTCCACAATGTAAGAGAGGACGGATTTCAACAATACCCACAGATTTTTCACTCTTTCTCCCGTTTTCTTTCGTTTTTTTTTAAATGAGCAGCTTCTGTCCAGATCTGAAAATATAAAGACTTATAGCCGATGAAAATTCAAATTTCGTCGGCCAAACTTTCTAAAGTTTTCGTCGGCTATACTTTAAAAGAAAGGCCGACGAAAATCCAAATCGTCGGTCATTCTAGGGGTATAGCCGACGAAAAATATTTTTTAGTGACGAAAGAAAAAATCATCGGCCATTCTTGGGGAATAGCCAACGATTTTTTATTTTTAGCGACGAAAGACAATATCGTCGCCGACGAAAAAAGTATGTCGTCGGCCGTTTTTTTTTTTTTCGTCGGTAATACTGTTTTTTCTGGTAGTGGTCCCTGGATCGTTTTTGCTCAAACTGCCAAATTGCGGCCATCCTTTGGGTGACTTCCTGAACTCCAATTTATCTAAAGTTTTGACACAATATACTTCAGCTTGCCAACTATATGCCTGTCAAATTTCATAAAATTGGGAAAAGAATAAATCAGTTTAACACAAGCTTCAAAATCACGAAAACAACATATTTTACACTTTTTCCTCAGATTTCTATACTTATGTTAGGAATTCACCCTAGAATTCCTCTTGCGGAAGTGTCGAATGAGAAACAATATAGACAAACGATCGTGAAACAAAACACACAAGTTTACGAGGTTCAGCAATAGCTTACGTCCTCGGGCTGCTAGGGTTTCACTATAGAAGAAGAAGAACACAAACAAGAATACAAGATCTCACACAGGAAGTTCTCTAACTTCTCAAGACCTCACTTGTTCTCTCTTAACCTTGATAATGACTACTACTACCTATGCATCTATTTATAGATGTCTACCTGAATCTATAAGCCATTTGGTAATCCTATTCCCAATAGGCATAGTAATCTATAACCAAGTAGGATACAACCAAAGCTTCCTTACTTTGATCAGGACTAGTAATCCTAATGCTAGGTGGAATCGGATCCACAATCCTAACAATCTTCCACTTGGAGCCGATTACGCCAGTAGCCATTACGCCGTTCTTCAATACTCTTCAGACATAGCACACGAAACCCATCATCACAACCAACGTCTCCATCTTCAAGCTTGGAGACCAACTGAAGCCAAGCACAGCTTCAGCTTACCTAATGGCACAGACTTAGTTAACATATCAGCAGGATTCTTACTTCCTTGAATCTTCAACAATTGCAACACTTCATCTTCAACAAGCTCTCGTATGTAGTGATACTTCATAGGAATGTGCTTAGTCCTTGAATGAAAAGCAGGGTTCTTAGCCAAGTGAATTGCGCTTTGACTATCACTGTGCAATGCACAATTCTCCTTCTTTTTACCCAATTCCTCCAACAGACCTTTTAGCCACACCATCTCCTTACCAGCCTCCGAGACTGCCACATACTCAGCTTCCGTTGTAGACAGGCTTACTTGCCCTTGCAAATTTGAAACCCAAGATACGGCAGCACCACCCACAGTATACACATAACCAGTAGTACTCCGACAAGTATCATTATCTCCCGCCAAGTCTGCATCTACGTACCCTTGTAATTCAGCACTACCTCTCTTAAAACAAAGAGCCATATCAGTAGTACCCCGAAGATACCTCATGATCCACTTCACAGCCTCCCAATGTTGCTTCCCTGGATTACTCGAGTACCTGCTCACAACTCCAACTGCATACGCAATATCGGGTCTGGTACACACCATAGCATACATTAGGCATCCAACTGCCGATGCATAAGGCACTTTCTTCATAGCTTCCTTTTCCTCTTCGCTCTTGGGTGACTGCTTCTTTGACAACTTAAAGTGTGCCGCCAACGGTGTGCCAACCGCCTTTGATTCATCCATGTTGAATCGCTTGAGCACTTTTTCAACATACTCTGCTTGTGAAAGCTTCAGAGTACCAGCCACTTTGTCGCGAATAATCTTAATCCCTAAGATTTTCTTTGCCTCACCCAAATCCTTCATTGCGAACTGATTTGACATCTCTTTCTTCAACTTCTTAATCTCGTTGAAGTCTGCCCCAACTATTAACATATCGTCCACATATAGTAAGAGGATGATATAAGTTTTGTCAAACCTCTTGAAGTAACAACAGTGATCCGATTGACATCTTGTGTATCCACTTTTACACATGAAAGCATCAAACTTCTTGTACCACTGTCTAGGGGCCTGTTTCAAGCCATATAGGCTCTTCTGCAGTTTGCATACCAAGTCCTCATTACCAGGTGCTATGAAACCTTGTGGTTGCTTCATGTATATGACCTCCTTCAAATCTCCATGAAGGAAAGCAGTCTTGACGTCTAGCTGCTCCAAATACAAACCTTCAGCTTCCACTAAACCAAGCACCACCCGGATTGTTGTATGTTTAACAACCGGAGAAAAAATCTCATCAAAATCGATGCCCTCCCTTTGCTGAAAACCTTTCACTACTAGCCTTGCCTTGTAACGTTTGCTCCCATCAACTTCTTGTTTAATCTTGTAAATCCACTTGTTATGCAATGCTTTCTTGCCTGCTGGCAACTCAGCTAATTCCCAAGTATTGTTGGACATGAGAGAGTCCATCTCATCTCGCATGGCAACCTCCCACTTAGCTGAATCTTTATGTTGCATTGCTTCATCATAACTTATGGGTTCACCACAATCAGTCAATAACAAATAGTTAGCACAAGGTGAGTATCTATCCGCCAGTATTCCTTTGTTACTCCTCGACGATACTCTAGGCACAAAAGAAGGTGTCGCTGGCTCATCACTAGGAACTTGTTCAGGTTGTGCGACCTCAGGAGCCTCTCCTTGTTGTCGTTCCTTCGTTACCAGGTCATGACTTTGGCTATCCGCCATAGTCCTCGGCCATCCGCCACAGCCATGACTTTGGTCATCCGACACAGGCTTTGAACATCCGCCACGGCTTTCATCCGCCACAGGCCTCGGACATCCGCCACGCCTTTGGTCATCCGCCACAGGCTTTGAACATCCGCCATGGCTTTCATCCGCCACAAGCCTCGGACATCCGCCACGGCTTTGGTCATCCGCCACAGGCTTTGAACATCCGCCATGGCTTTCATCCGCCACAAGCCTCGGACATCCGCCACGGCTTTCATCCGCCACATCTTCATTGGATATCTTTTCCAATCTCGCAAACTGCCGATCTTTTCTTACAGGACTCTCAGGCTCTGCTGCTTGCCTGTTCTTATACATCACCTCTTCATTAAAGATGACATTCCGGCTCCTTACAACTTTCTTTTTCTGCATATCCCAGAACCTATATCCAAGTTCATCACCGCCATAGCCGATGAATATGCACTTTCGAGACTTAGGATCTAACTTGCTTCTTGCACTGGACTCAATGTGAACATATGCCACGCAACCAAACACCCTCAAATGCGATAGGCCTATCACTTTTCCACTCCATTTTTCCTCAGGTAGGAGATTTTTCAATGGCGCTGACGGTCCGCGGTTAATTAAGTAAGCAGCAGTATTAACCGCATCAGCCCAAAACATGTCTGGCAATCCTGCGTGTATCCTCATGCTCCTTGCGCGCTCATTCAGAGTCCTATTCATGCGTTCAGCCACTCCATTCTGCTGTGGAGTTCCAGGAATCGTCTTCTCCATCCTAATCCCGTTCTCCGCACAATACTGTTTGAAGGTATTACTACAGTATTCACCTCCATTATCCGACCTCAGACATTTGACCTTTAATCCGGTCTCATTCTCCACGATCGCCTTCCACTTCTTGAAAGTCTCAAATACTTCCCACTTATGTTTCATGAAGTAAACCCATAACTTTCTTGTGGAGTCATCGATGAATGTTACATAGTACTCTGAGCCACCTACGGAGAGTTCAGATGCAGGTCCCCACACGTCAGTATGAACCAACTCCAGTTTTGTATCTTTTGGCGCTCTGCCACCCTTTGAGAAACTCACTACCTTTTGCTTCCCAAATATACAGTCTTCACAAAGCCCAATCTTCACTGAGTTCACACCATGTAGTTTACCCTGCGACTGAAGTACTCCCATACCTTTCTCACTGATGTGCCCAAGTCTACGATGCCATAAGTTTGCATCTTCATTCTTCTCAACGATCGTATCGCCTTCATTGTTCTCAACAACAGCGATTATATTCAAGGTCGTATAAAGTGATCCTGTTTTGAGTCCTCGAGCTAACACCATAGCTCCTCTACTCACCTTCCACGTACTTTTATCAAAGGTAGTACGACATCCTTCATCATCCAACTGACCCACAGAAATCAAATTTCTCGTTAACCGCGGTATGTGTCTAACATTGGTCAAGGTCCATATTCCACCATTCCCGAGCGAGATCTTCACATCACCCCGTCCTACAATCTCCAAGGCTCTCCCATCAGCAAGAATCACTCTTCCAAAATTACCATGCCGGTAATTCACCATGAGCTCGCCTTGTGAAGTCGAGTGAAAAGATGCTCCAGAGTCCACAATCCATGTCTCTAATGGTGTTTCCGAAACGCTCAATACAAGTGCATCCGAGTCATATTCAGTTGAGTTTGCCATCTTTATTGTGTCCTTCCACTGGTTACAATCTTTCTTGAGATGTCCGGTCTTCCCACAATGCCAACACCCTTCAGACCACTTTCCTGTTTTTGACACGCTTCGACCTTTTCCTGGTACCCTAGACTTTGACCTTCCACGATTACTGCTTGAGTTCTTGTTGAACGTTCTACCTCTATTCTCCATAGATAGCGCAGAACTTGAAGGATCATCAAGGTTATTCACTCTTCGCGCCTCCTCATTTAGAAGAGTATCACGCACTTCATTAAATCCCAACTTCTTCTTAGTCCCAGCTCCGCTGCATATCGAGTTTACAGTTACATCCCAATCAGAAGGCATAGAAGTCAACAACACCAACGACTTGATGTGTTCGTCGAATTCAACATCCACCGAAGCCAGTTGCTCGATAATATCACATACTATCCCAACTTGCTGGCGAACAGATATACCCTTACCCATCTTCAGAGTGAACAGTCGCCTCATCAAGTTGAGTTGTTGAACAGCATTTGGCTTCTCATACATGTCGGATAAGGTATCCAACATTCCCTTCAACGAATTCTCCTTGATGACGAATCGCCGTACTTCATTTGAAAGCGATAGCCGAACTGCTCCAAGGGCCATCCTATCCATCTCGACAAAGTCTTCCTCATCCATGCCTTTTGGGAGCTTGCCGCTCAATGTTTTAGCAAGCTTCTTCATGTTCAAGTAATCTTCGATCTGCGACCTCCATAAGCTGTAGTCATTGCCGTCGAACTTATCGACCCTCTTCTCAACGTCTTCTATCGTTGTCCCCATTCCAGAAACCATGGGCTCTGATACCAATTGTTAGGAATTCACCCTAGAATTCCTCTTGCGGAAGTGTCGAATGAGAAACAATATAGACAAACGATCGTGAAACAAAACACACAAGTTTACGAGGTTCAGCAATAGCTTACGTCCTCGGGCTGCTAGGGTTTCACTATAGAAGAAGAAGAACACAAACAAGAATACAAGATCTCACACAGGAAGTTCTCTAACTTCTCAAGACCTCACTTGTTCTCTCTTAACCTTGATAATGACTACTACTACCTATGCATCTATTTATAGATGTCTACCTGAATCTATAAGCCATTTGGTAATCCTATTCCCAATAGGCATAGTAATCTATAACCAAGTAGGATACAACCAAAGCTTCCTTACTTTGATCAGGACTAGTAATCCTAATGCTAGGTGGAATCGGATCCACAATCCTAACAACTTAGTCATTTTTCTGACAATTAAGCACATTTTTCCGAAACTCTACCAAAGCGATACTAAACTATATTATGACTATCTTATTCTAAGTAGGCTTAACAAAGCACAAATAGGGGATAATAACACATTAATATCGTCGCACATTGTGCTCCTATCACAATTAGGGATGGTTCTAGCAGGGAATTAAGGGTACCTGACATGTAAAAGGTTAACAAGTAACAAACAAATATATACACAAACAATTGTCACACTCATTCATAAATATACATTGAAACGAATTCATGGGGGTAAAGATGAGGTTCGGCAGCCCAAACATATCTAGACACGAAATTAAAATAAGAAATTAAATCCTAAATTATTATTTACAAGTTTGGTCGACATCTTTCATACAAAGCACTTATCAAAAACTATCACAAAACGAAACAAGTAACAAGTAGGAATTTAAGAAAACATGCTTTAAAATATTCTAGACTTGACTTAGCTCCAACATAACTAGAGCCTTAGCGGACATCTAATCGAATTTAGATTTCACGTAAATACTTAGAATTAGCTTAGCGCGTAACCCTAATCTTTAGCTAACCGATTAAAACACTTAGCGTAGAAATTAACCAATTAACAAATGAGGCACGCAATCTTTTAGTTGGTAACATGTTAGCAAGTAAGGCGTCACTCTGACAATTTTGTACATTTTTACTAAACTTAGCACGATTTTTTTGTAACTCTACCAAATACTCATGACTAGATATTATAATTCTATCTTAAGATAATAAGGGTTAAGCAAAGTATAATTGAATGGTATAACATATTAAGAACGTCGCATTTTATGCTCCTATCAATAACGGCCGACACCGTCTCGTTCATTGTCACCACACGAGTCTCCCTAGTGTGTCTCCTTGTCGTGCAAAGCTCCTTGAGGAACTTTGCATACTTAGGCACTTGCCTTATACACTCCAACAACGGGATATTCACTTCCACTTTCCGGAAAATATCCAACACTTCCTCATCGGACTTATCCTTTTTTGATTTTGCAAATCGAGAAGGGATGGGTATGCATGAGTTCAGCACCTCTCCCTTGTCGGCTTTGATCGGCGCGGCTTCCTTCTTCGAGGTTGCGAGATCTTTCTCGAGCTCATTCTTCAATCTCTCTTTTTCTGCTGTAGTCTTCTTCTCGGCAGCACTAGGCTGCGCAGTGTTGGTATCGGCAGGCTGCAGCTCGGCAGCGCTGGGTTCGGCAGCATCGACAGGAAGGCTGCCGATAGCATCGGTAGCAGCATCGGTAGCCTGATCGAGTGCCTAAGCACGCAACACAATAATAACCATACAATCGTTAGTAGTATAGAATAAGTAGGGATCGTTCTAAGTCGGGATTAAGGATACCTGAAATATGAGAATGTTAGACAAAATATTCACAATTATTCACATAATTACACGAAATCAATGAGGTTTTAGGGATGAGGTTCGGCAGCCATATGGCTGCCCCTAAATTAGACACGAAATTAAAACTAAATTATTATTTACAAGTTTTAGACGCCATCTTTCAGACAATACATCTAGCACACAACTCTTTAACAAGTAAGACTCACACTCAAGAAAGTAAGGAACAAGTATTTAGCATTCTCAAGATTTAAACAAGTTTCGACCTCAACTAGAACGGGAAACCGATTTTACCTAGTTGTGAGACTTCTAATGTTTTTAAAGACCAAACATACGTTATGGACCCTAAAGTTTATGTTACCTTAATACAACTCGCAACATTGAAGCACAAAGTCTATAATCGAAGACACGTAAACAAGTAAGGTCGTCAATTTTCTTATTAACATGCAAGTTCTAAGGTTAACCAGGTGAGCACAACAAATCAAAGTGATCATACGTCTACTTAGTTTATTATAACTCAAGCAGATTAAACCTAATACCTAGATCATGTTCAACGATAACACTAAGTATAGATTATAAGCCCTCACCTTAGTTCTAACCGGTTGTAAATCCTAAACATGCATCTATACCAACTGTCCTAATTATCTAAGTGTATGAAATTCCTACATGTTTTATATTACAAAATTAACATGCAAAGACTTAATCAATCCAAAACCTAGACCTAGACCTATACCTAAGCATTGAATCAAAGATGTTTTTAACATGAAATTTATAAAACCAAATTCCAACTCGAGTCATACATAGACATACAATCCGAAACCAAGAATTCATGGTAACTTCATAGACAAAGTTTAACATAACTACAAAGAATAAATACACCGAAAGTAGGGAGTGGATCACACTTTGTAGACACCTTTGGAGCTTCAACTTGGTGATAATGGTTGATGGCATCGGCAGGAATTTTAGTGGTGATGGTGGTGGTTTCGGGTGACTTTTCAATGTAGGATTCTTGGGGAATTTTGGTAGAGCTTATGGCTTTGTATTTTGGCTTAAGATGTGACCCATTTCTTCATGGTGTCAGCCTCTATTTATAGGAGAAAGTGATGCACGGTTTGGGAGAGTATTTCACAAACCGATTTGGACTAGGTTTTCCATTCCCTAGTTGGACTAGGCATTCTCCTTTTGACCGGCCTAGGTTTGGTTGCACATGCTTTGCATAATCCCTTCTTTCCTTGCAGCTCTAGGACACACCTAGGACACGATTTGATCACCTTGCAGCCTTCTTGGATCCTTCCTTGGTAGAATGTAAGCTTCTCGGCAGCAGCTGGTGCTTGCGTAGCACTATCGGCAGTATCGGCACTGCTGCTGTGCAGCTGCGCAGCAAAATTCCTTAGCGAGGCTAACAGGCCGAATGCTGGCGAGGCTAACTTCCCTATCGCTGGTGAGGCTAATGCGCAGCATTCTGTCGACAGGCTGTCGAGCGTGTGCGGCGTGGCTGCTGGCGAAGCTCATGGGCAGTATCGGTAAGCAAACAGCAGCAGCAGAGCATGGTGTGCGGGTGCGGGTGTAGCGGTAGAGATGCCAGTATCGGATACGTGATGCCCGCATCCGATACGGCATGAAATAGGTTTGAACCTCGCCGGACACGTCTTGGATACACCATCGGATACAGCTGCTTCATTCTGGGATACGGCCTGGACACGTCATGCCCGTGTTCGATACGTCACGGCAGCTTGGCGTGCATGCTGCGTGCACTGCGCTGCGGCAGAGGCTGCAAATTGCCAAAGCTGGCATTGCAGCCTATCAGCAGGGACTATGCTGATTTTCCTGATTTCCTCGGCAAATTTGACCTTTGCGTCTTCAATCGAGCATAACTTCCTCCAAAAAATAGCTATCAATGCGATTATAAGTTTTGTGTAAACTACACTCAGAGATCTTACGATGCATATGTGGATCGCGCTCTGGTTCCAAGTGATGCGTCGTACAGAAGTCCTGGAAGTTAGGACACAGCCCAGGAAAATCCCGTTAGTCCCTGGATCGTTTTGCTCAAACTGCCAAGTTGCAGCCATCTTTTGGGTGACTTCCTGAACTCCAATATTCATTATTCTCTAATATGACTCGATCTTAGGTAAATAAGGGCTAAGCAAAGCATAAATATAGGTATAAACACATTAATAACGTAGCACTTTGTGCTCCTATCATAGCCTCTTCCTCTTCTAAAATTGTGCCGAAAGTCACCTTCTTTGGAAGTTTTACTCGTGGCTCATTCAACACTCTTCCACTACGTGTTGTGATGACTTTGACATGCTCATGCCCCGGATTTTTAATAACTCCACTCGGTAGCTTCCCTTGTTCGGTTATCTTTCCCATAAAGTCCACAACTTACCCCATTTGAGTCTTTAACTCGGCTATGTCCTTCGAGTGTGTTTGTTGTCCCGCGAGCAATACTTGAGTTGCAGTCGAAAGAGATTGAATCAATGCATCATAGTTGGGGTTGCTTGGTGCGGCTTGAGCTTGGAAAGGCACGGCTTGAGATGACATGGTTTGGTTCGTTGCTTGTTGGTTCGGCACAAAAGCTCCTTGGTTCGGCTAAAAGGGTGGTCTCGGCACATATGGTTCTCTTGGTTGAAAAGGGGCTGCATTTCGGTGGCATTTGAACATTGTCATTGTTTGACCATCTAAAGTTCGGATGATCGTTGAACCTCATACTGAAGTTGCCGAACCTTTGTCCTCCTTGAAATCCAACGGCATTCACCTCTTCATGATTCTCGGCACAAACTCCACACACTTGTGCTCTATTTCCTCGCATTAGACTCGCTACCATATCCGATAGCTTATCAACCTTGTTCTCCAAAACCAAACTAGTAGTCTCATTCACTTTGTGCTTCAAGGCTTTGTCTCGCGACATGCCAAATTGTTGACTGTTCAACGCTCGGATCTCCAACGAGTTCTTGGCCGGAGTAGGATCAAGCTCAAGGAAAGAACCTTGAGCCGCCGAATATAGGAACTCCCTCTTCATGAGACGCAAGCTGGATGTCTACCACATCAGTAAAAATGTCTAAAATACCCTTGAATCAATTTCACTCTTTTATTAACATATATTATGTAATATTCATGAAATTCTTCGAATGTTTGTTTGGAATTATTAAGTTGACTTTTTATTCTTTTGATTTCTCGACAAACTTTCTTAACTAAAGTTGTAGAACTCGACGATACGAGTTCATAGACACGCGTAAAACGGACGTCGTATGAAGAAGTTGTGGTCAACTGAAATTTTGGTTCTCGAAAATTTTAGGTATAAATAAAGAAAATGTTCTAGGGTTCTTTTATTGCTCTTTTTTTCCTCTCAGTTGCGCCCCTTCAGAATCGAAAATATCCAGACGTCTGGACATGGCGGACCAGACCCGGATTTTGCGACGAGCTCCGACGATTCCAGACGCTGGCACCGGTCGGGTTTTCTTCGTCTCCTCCGTGCGACCTTCCCTGTGGTGGTGGTTTGCACCAGTTTGTGCTAGTCTGCGAAAATTGAAGCTCGCAGCAGGCGACAGTAACACGGTTTCGTTTATTGCTCCGTTCTCCGCCATTCGGCGACGCCAGCCTTCGTGCCACCCATCAAAACATTCAACTCGACCTCCTCTTCCATTTGATACATGACCCCGGGCAGCCACTGCCGACGTCAACGTTGGTGTAGCATGCTTTTCCGGCAAGACCGACCTTCAAGGCTTGATGTGGACCTATAATCTTGTCTTGATGACATCCAAAGGGTAGATGAACGTAGCCGCCATAGAATCTGCAAAAAGATCAAATTTTTCAATCTCACAATTTAATCAGATTTCCCAAAATGTCGCAAAAACCCTAAAAATTGTGGGGGAGAAACTGACCAGCGGAGGCGCCGGCGACGATGTGGCATATGATATCTCTGACGGCCTGGTGGTCGGAATGGTGGGCCGCCTCGCCACCCATCTTGGAAATCCCGAAACAGTTGGGTTTCAAACTAAGGTGAATTTTATGGACATGTACGAAATTGGTCAGGGGTATTTTAGATATTTTTATTGATGTGGTAGGCATCCAGCTGAGTTGGAATGGTGGAAATTGTCACTTCAGCAAGTTAATAAAATTTTTAACGATAGACTGATGGAATAAACTAAACTGTTGAAAAATCAAAGATTGAGGATGTACCAGTTTAATAAGGTCGGGTACAAAACTGTTTTTGAGTAAAGAGTTTGAGGGTAACAAGTATTTTATCCTTTATTGATTCATCTCATAATTTAGAGTTTTTAGACCATAATGGAAAATTTGTAGATCATGGTCAACTCAACCTGGTTTCTATATTTGGGCCAGTTGCCCCCACGAAGCCCAAACCAAATACCTTCTTCTTTTTCTTTTTCTTAATTCACTCATATAAGTGAGGACCGACGACGCCACCACATCAAATCCCGCAAACACAAGAAATCATCAGCAGCTTGAACAACTATGGACCCCCTCTCCGCCCTCCGCGACTTCACAATCCGCGGCGAGCTCGACAAAATCATCCGCGTCAACGACGAGTTCCGCTTCGGCTCCGACTACTCTTTCCCTTGCTTCGCCGAGACCGCCTACCGCTCCAAGCAAGGCAATCTTTACACCCTCGAAACCCTAGTCCACTATGTCAACAACCACCACGCCAAGCACACCGACTACATCCAGAACGCCCGCACCCAGGGGATCCCGTCCGTCACTTTCCCTGATCGCAAGCCCCTCCTCGACTACCTCTCCGGCAAGATCTCCTCCTCCGACTCCATCGAGTTCGTCCTCCCCCAAAACCCCAAATTCCCCGATTTGCCTCTCCCTCAAAACAACGTCGTTCGCTCCATTGATAACATAATCACCACCGATTCGAAAGATTTGATCTCGGCTGAAGCTCCTGTCGACTACATGTCGTTGATTTACGGCAGCGAGCGGCCGCTGAAGGACCGGGAGGAGCTGCTGGAATGCAAGGGGAGGAACTTCTACGGGGTTTTGACGGCGGCGACGAAGAGGGAGGAGGAAAGGCAGAGGATTGAGTCGCAGCAGAGGAAGGACGGGCTGGTGGCCAAGAGCCGGATAATGGGCTCCGACGACCGGGGAATGGCAGGGTATGGGGATGAAATGGGCTATGATCCGACGCCGAAGCCCAAGATGAAGGGTGGGAAGGTTGGGGAGGGTGTGCCGATTATTCTTGTGCCGAGTGCGTTCCAGACATTGATTACGATTTACAATGTGAAGGAGTTTTTGGAGGATGGGGTTTATATACCGACGGATGTGAAGGTGAAGCAGATGAAGGGGGCAAAGCCGGACTGTGTGACGGTGCAGAAGAAGTTCAGTAGGGACAGGGATAGAGTGGTGACGGCGTATGAGGTTAGGGATAAGCCGTCGGGGTTGAAGAGTGAGGATTGGGATAGGGTGGTGGCGGTGTTTGTGTTGGGGAAGGAGTGGCAGTTTAAGGAGTGGCCTTTTAAGGATCATGTGGAGATTTTCAATAAGAGTAAGTGTGGAAGTTTTGTTATTGGTTTAAGTGGATTGTCGGTTTAGTTGTTGAGATAGTTTATTGTGACTACATGATATTGAGTTAATATTTCTGTTGTTATTTGTCTGTGTTGGATTGCATTTCAGTTATGGGATTTTTCATGCGGTTCGAAGATGACAGTGTGGAGTCTGCAAAGATTGTGAAGCAGTGGAATGTGAAGATTATCTCGGTTAGCATTCTTGAGCTGCTTTGCTGTTTTGATATTAGATACATTAGCTGGGATTATCAATGTATATTCCACTTGTATCATTGTTCTTATCTCTATTATGAATGTGCAGATTAGCAAGAATAAGCGACACCAAGATCGAGCTGCAGCACTGGAGGTGTGGGATCGACTAGAAGAGTTTGTGCGGTCACGGTCACATTCTTGATGTGCGTGTGAAGTTTAGGGGAGGAAGATGTGTTCTGATTTTGGTTGTGACCATTTGGCCTTTTGTACTCGTGGGATTAGGAATGTGTTTGTTATTTATTAGATATTGTATCATTATATCTACTGGAGTTAGATGCTTGGTTGGAAGTTTCTTTAAATCTACCTGAAGTTTCAGCAAACCTTCATCATGAGCCCAGGAGACGACTTCTCATGGTTTTACATTGCGGCAAACCTTGAAAAAAGGTATGCAGGGCCAAAAGTGAAACCCTTTTGGGTACGGAAAATCTGTTGTGTGCAACCACATGCTATCTTGCAAACCCAGAGATTGGAGACTGGAAAGACTTTGTATCATCAACCTATACATTAAGGTTGTAGTACCATCAATAAAGAGCATTAAGTTTTACAAAACTAGCTAATTTCATATAGTTTACCTATTTTCTCATGGACAGTTCTTTGAATTTCAATGCATTCTTGTTAAGTCCCTCTCGGTTTATTGCCAAAAAAAGACTTCGATTGAGACATACTATTCATAAATTTCATCTATTTCATGGTATAAAACAAATGATACACTTGCTGTTTTAAGCCCTGTACCTTCACATGTCTTACAGTCATTGAAACGTGCATTTGTTTTTATTGGCCTATTCCATTTTCAAAGTTTTGGACCCAATTTGATCACAACAATGACAAGGCTTTAATCTTTGGAACAGGTTTGGACCTAAAGTGATGACAGTAAAGGCGTTTCTGTTACGCTGCTGGACTTTACTCGGGGTGAAGGTTGCTACATGATCCACCTGTGGAGTAAATGTTTGTCGCAGCTGCGAATATTTGCAATATAGTGTGTGGAGTATATACCCTAGCATCACAAGGTTAGCTTTCTTTGATGATGATCGTGCTCTATATGTTAGTTATTGGAAAAAATATCTTGCTCTTTATATTGTTACTAGTGTGCATTGTTAAAATTTAGGTCTCGTTTTGTTTGCGGAAGTGAAGCATGGAAAAGGAAACTTAATGTTCTCTTGTGTTTGGGATGCACTAGGAAATGAAACACTTTTTAAAGGAAAGGAAGATAAGGGGGAAAGTGATTCCTTTGTTACCCCCAAAGCATGTTTATTTGCATTAATTACAAACTTTTTAAGAAACTTCCTTGTATTACCAAACATTGGGATAGAAAGTTCATGAAAACTTTTCAACAAATTACTTTATTTTCCGTGTATCAAATGAGGCCTTGTGTTTCCAAAACTTCCAACCGATGTTTCAACGGAGGTTTCTATTAACATTTTTGACCTTATATGCCTTCTCAAGTTATTTTAAAGGATAAAATACTTGTTACCCCCTATACTGTGTACTGAAAAACAGTTTTGTCCCTTAGTTTTCAAATTAAACTGAAACATTCCTAATCTCTCATTTGTCAACACTTTAGTCCATTCCGTTAAATTTCTAAAATGATGAAAATACCCCTGTTCAAAATCAATTTTTTTTTTCCCTTTTGTTTTTGTTCATCAACTTTTTTTTATTGTTTGTTATTATTGTTATACTTTTAGTTTAAATATATAATTATATATAGAGAGAGGTACTTAATTTGACCCCAACAAAAAATTAAAAGATAAAGGGAAAAAGAAAAAAGATTTTCAGCAGGGGTATTTTGGTCATTTTAACACCTGAAGTTTGCCAATAATGGATTTATTTGACGGAATGGACTAAAGTGTTGACAATTGAAAGATTAGAGATGTTTCAGTTTAATTTGAAAACTCAGGGACAAAACTGTTTTTTGGTGCATAGTATAGGGAGTAACAAGTATTTTGTCCTATTTTAAATGCTCAACTAGAAACTTTTATTATGAAAAAGAGACCAGGATGTCTCTTAGTAGTACATAAATTAACCTCTCTGAGGTCACAATAAATAAAAAATAATATGCGATAAAGGAATACAACAACAATCATCAAAACTCAAGTCCCAAGAGTATTCAGGAATATGTGTAGGCTGATAGGTAGGATAACAGAAAAGAAAATCAGTGCATTGAGAGAGAGGCAAATGCTGCAGCAAATAGCACAATGAGTTGAGTCATAGACAACTTGATGGAGTTTCCATCTGATGAGCCATTGTCAGTTGATGGTACAGTTTTAGATCCACTTCCTGCACAATATGAACACCAACATTTAAACTAATTTTTGTTTTTTTTGAAAGGATGAAAACGAATTTCTAGTGTTCGCAATACATACAAACACCAAAAGAATCACACTATTTTGTACCTGAAGGAACTGTGTTTGATGAATCATTGGGTGTTCCTGCAGGAGAGTCAGCTGGAGAAGCAGCTGCATAAATATAGTAGTACAAGCAGTTAGCAACAGATTAAATCCTGCAATGAGGCAAAAATCAAATATTTAACATTTCTATGTTCTTACCATTACACTGGCTGAGGGGTGGAGTCTGAACATTGCAAGCACCGGGTAGAGCGAGAGCCTGAGTTTGATTTACATTGATTCCTAGTGATGATCCGCCGCCATTAAGGACCTGGCACAGGCACTGTGGGTTTGATCGAACAACGCTAGCAAGCTGCGAACAGCATCCTGAAGAAGGAGTTGAGGAGTTCCCTGTTATGTAATTGAGGCAAGGGGACATGCTGATAATCACATTTGAGCAATCTGACTGTGCTGCTGCTCTTGCCAGGAATATGGTCACCAGAACGAGGAGCAGACTCATTTCAATCCTTTGTGCCATTGTAGGTTCTTGTGTTGGCTGGATTTCAAAATGCTGAGAAGTTGAGATCACTGAAAGCTGTATTGATGCTGCAGGCTTTGCTTAATTTGGTGTAATGGGTCGAGTGGCATGTGCCTTTTGTAGGGTGGGGAACTGGGGATCAAATCAGGAAACAGATGGATTTGGCTTAGGTGGGTAACCAACTCTTCCTGCTAATATAATTTTTGATAGAACTATCTTTGAAATTTTGCTTTTGGCTAAGCAGGAGTAGGAATCGTTTATAGGTCGGTTATTAGAGGTGACCAACTTCTATTATATATTTGTAACAAGTAACAACTAATTTTGAGGTGTTCATAGCAGAAGAGTTTAGAAAGCATAATTTTTTTTTGTTTCTTTATTTTAGAAAGCAGAAGTTCTTAACTTTCCTACAATACTAATCAAGAAGGATATGAGAGGAGTAATATTACATTCTTTTCTTTTAGGCACATTGTGTAGCTTGGTTTGACAATGACATTATTGCTTGTTGGTAGCTTCATACAGACGTAAATTGACCTCAGGTTATGATTGTGAACAATGACTCATGTTTAATTACACCTGTCCAAGAAAGATGGTCAACAACTCTGAACTAGAATTTTTTCTTTTTCTTTGGGCATCTCTCAACGGAGGGGGTGTTTTTTTTTTTGTTTTTTTTTTTGACAAAGTGCATTACAAATCTTGGAATGGATATTCGAACAAAATGCCAAACTCTAATTATTTAGTTATAAATTTTTATCTTCTGAGTTTGACTCTATCCATGGTCATCTATTATACATTTTCCCGTCTTTCCATTAATTCCTCACATGGGTTTCGGCATAGTCAAATGACTGAATGAGTACTGGAAAAGAAGAGGATTCAGGAAACTTAGGAAACATTAAATTCTTTACCTGAACACACTTAATCAGTTAATCATTGATTTTCTTGTATGAGATGAACATTCCTTCATTCCAGAATGTTGAAAATTAACAGATTTGAGCTTATCAGGCAACCCAGAAGCCACGGGGGTTGACGTATGGGATTAGAGATGGGCTCCATAGACAGATATCGTATAATGCTAATCTCACCTACCTAAATTCCCTTTGCTGATACATAGTTCGTTAGGGTAGTTCAGCTCCAAAAACCAAACTTATCAACTTTTGATTTTCTGTCCTCCTAAGTGGAACTCTCTCTTATTCTTCTGCGTCTATAAATCCTCTCTTAGTTAACACAAGCAACTCATCAAATCCATCTGTTTCTACTTAGTTAAAACCACAAGCTTGTACAAGCATCCAACACCAACACCAACAAGAACACTATTTCTATTTTGCTTCCTCATATACGGTAGCAATGGCGATTTCAGTGTCTTCTTCCGGTCTGGTACTCATGGTATTGGCAATGGCTGCTGTCTCAGTTATGCCAGTTGTATATGGCCAAATTGGTACCCCTTGCACTGCTGCTAATATTGCGAGCTTCAGCCCTTGCATGAACTTTCTCACTAACAGCACCGCCAACGGTACTGCGCCAACTGCAGAATGTTGCAATTCGCTTAAGAATCTAACAAGTACCAGCAGGGACTGTATGTGCCTTATTGTAACTGGAAGTGTTCCTTTCCAACTACCAATCAACCGTACTCTCGCTGTCTCTCTTCCTCGTGCTTGCAACACCCCTGGCGTTCCACTCCAATGCAAAGGTAAGAAGTTCTCTTGTCAATATTTAGAGGTTGATATTGTTCATATAAGTGCTAACATGAGCATGTTACTAATTTGCAGCCACTGGTGCACCTCTTCCTGCTCCAGGTATCATCAATACTTCAAACTTTAAACCAGTTGAATATATCGAGTAGTGTTCTCTTGTAATAATCTGATTGCATGTTATGTTACCATCTAACATGTACTGATTCAGATTTATCTGATTAATGGACAAGAAACTGTTACTGATTTTCTCTAGTTGCTAGGTGCTGTGAATTGTATACTGAGTAAATAGTATTTTACAGGTCCTAACTCTCAAGCACCAACTTCATCTCCTGGAGCTTCACCATTTGCCAGTCCAACAGGTATAATCCCTTCAATGACTAACTTCAGCTATGTTGAATAGCTGTGCCTCATTTTTGTATTGTGCGGATGCTGGTGATGTTGAAACAATACATGTTTCTGTTGAGCAGCTTCTACTGTCCCTGAACCCACCTCATCTGCTGAATCACCGGAAACAGACACAACACCATCATCAACAGGGGTTTCTGAAGCTCCAACAGCTACTACTGGGAGCCGCCCAGTTCTAACTCCATCAGCTGCCATTCCCTCTTACGCTCTCTCGCCTTCTGTTCTGCTAATAGCTTCAGCAGTTGTGGTGTTGAAGTTTTTCTAGGTTGATCTTGTGCATCTCTTAGTTCTTTATGCACGTATTAGTTACATGGTATGAGAAATATTCTTTTGTGGGTGTAAGTGTGACTATTGTTTTTGGCTACTTCAGATCATTGTCAGCCATGTTGGCTATTATTTAGTAAATATCTTTTCAGTTTGTATTATTTATCTTGAATCAATACAAGTATTATTCATTTTGTTTATCTTCATTTGATATAGATTTTTTAGATAATTCAACAATGCTGCTATCCAGTAGCTTCTGGATGCTCTTTCCTATTCTGATATGGAAATTTTCCCTTTCTGGATTCAGCAATATTATTTCGGAAATAGTGATTTTCCTATCATGCTCCGTAAAAAATTCTCGTAGTTCTATTACAATTCCTCTTGTCTTCAGAAAAAGAAAAGCTAGCCCTATACATTGAGGCCTTGGCTGTGCTATTCTCATCAAACTCTCAGTCTAGAATTCAAGCAGCTATTTGTTCTCTGATTTTGCTCAACTAATTAATCAAAGCGAAGTCCCAAGTGAATGGAGCCGTAGAATCTGAAGGCAACAACAGGACATGTTCAACAACTCCCAATTGCAAAGAAGCAAGAATTTTTATAAACATCTCTGTATTATGTACTTCTTTATAAAATTTTCATGTAAGCTAACTCCAAAAAAAAATTTCATAAGATCGAATAGTACACATCTCTAATGAATATCTCTTTTATATCAATACAACCAACTCCAAAAAAAATCAGAATTAAAATTAATACCAATAGACATAGCTGCACATGTAAATAACAATATTTCCAATAAAAAAAGAAAAATAAATAACGTCTTGTATAAAAAAATCAATATGAAAAATTTTCAATATACGACGTGTACATATACATAAAATCGAGAATTTCTTCTCGACTAAATCGAAATTCTCGACTAAATCTTCAATAGCTGTAACCCGATATCATTCTAATTTTTTTTTTCCTGTTAACAAATAAGTAAAATAAATATTAAGCACCGCCTTCTTCTACGCACTACTTCTACTCCCCTAACTAATTCTACAAGAAAGTAAATCACAGAAACCAGAAGGGCATTTCAGAGAGAACAAAAACTTTCATTTCCCGCCAATTCTCTCTCTCCCTTCCGATCATGACTACCACCGCCGCCGCTCGGTGCTCGCCGTCTCTCATGGCCGTCCTCCTCCTCGCCTCGATTTTCCTCACTCTCGCCTCCGCAGAGTCAGCAACAGAATCGCCGCCGTCCTCTTGCGCCGACGAGCTCGTCCGCTTCTCGCCGTGCCTATCCTACGTGGCGGCGCCGGAGTCCGGCGTCCAAGTGCTGCGAAGCCTTCTCTTCGGCGGCGGAGTCCGGCCGCGTCGTTTGCCTCTGCTACCTGGTCCAGGATCCTCCGATGCTAGGTTTTCCGGTGACCGTCGATCGCGTCCTCTCGCTCTCCTCCGTCTGCCGTCGCCGGAGCTCCGCCGCTGCTTGGACTTCTCTCAAGTCTCTCTGCTCAGGTTATTGATTTTCTTCATAACTTTCTTTTAATTTTCCCCCAATCTTTAATCACTCAATTCAAATATGTAATTAAGAAAATTGATTTCAATTTCTTGGATCCAATTCGATTTACAGAGTCGCCGGAACTCCCTCCTCTCCGGAACTCAACGATTCCGGTGATTTCAGGTCCTCCTCCTCCTTGTGGTACTAGTCTCACCACTTCATCATTAACTTGATTATTTCACCTTAATCTTTGATTAAGGAATTAATTAATTTGAGTTGGTGTTAATTAATTTTTTAGGTCCTGAAACTGCTTCATCTCCTCCACCAAAACCAAGCTTCTCGGCTCCACCAAGCTCAGCAGTAGAACCAGCAAGAGGCTCAGCAGCAGAAGCACCAAGAGTGGCGTCAGAGGCGGCAATGGATCGAATTTTTGAGAACGATACTTCTTGGTTGCTACCTGCCTTAGTGATGTTCTTACTCATCTGATATAGTGAAAAAAGCATGCTTGATTTTGAGATGAAACTGTGATAATTGAGCAATGATGTCTTTACTTTATAGAAAGTTGTATCAATAACATATCTGTGTAAGTAATAGGCTAACAATGTTCAAGGCAAACCATAAGTAACTTCATCAGCAATAGGGTTAAGAAATCACCAGTCATGAAGTCCTTAGGATTATCTTTACAAATCCCACAACTAGAGCCATAAATTGATGCTTCACACAAATGGAAGCAAATACAGTTCTGGTTATTATTGACTCTAAAACTATAGATCCGGGTGCTCTGGAAAAGCGCTTCCCCATTATGTCCAGAAACTAAGTGTTTACTTCCAGCCATCAGACCATTGGGATTCATCAACAGGCTCCGGAACTTCTGTTTCCTGCCACTGTCCAGCTCCATTTCTGTCCTGGATAGGCTGTGAAGCTTCTGCTTCCCACGACCCTTGAACCCACGAATCAGTTCTAGAGAACTGACTGTTTTCTCCATTGTTGTCCCAGTCATCCTCCTGTGCTGGGTTCTCATAAGAAATTTCCTCCTGCCTGACAGGGAGATTACAACCCTGATAGGAAGAGTTGTCTACACAGCGCCACAGAAGCTTATTCCAGTTGGGATCCTTCCAAAACCAAACAAACTCACGTTAAGTAAGGGGAGTGCACAGATTTATTAAAGTAAACCTTATTTACTCAGAGACATAATAAGTAAGAAGAACTGCAATACCTTGCTGATAATATGTGGGTTACCAATTATAATCAGCAAAGATTTGGCACGAGTAATGGCCACATTAAACCGTTTTGGATTGCTCAGAAATCCCAAACAGTATGTTCTGTCAAATTCGTTGTGTTTAATTGTTGATCGGACAGTTGATATTATGATAACTTCTCTCTCCTGTCCCTGAAACTGCTCAACACTTCCAACCTTGATTTCAGGCATGCCCAAATCTTCAAAAGCTTTCTTCAGTTTGAGCACTTGCTGTCGGTAAGGAGTTATGACCCCAATATCTTCTTCCCTCAGGTTCTTTCCTGCAGTCAATCTCTTAGTGACCTCCACTACCTTAATAGCCTCGGTCCTATTAAACCATGATGGATTATTTCCTTCCCTCTCATCACAGCCTTGAATGCCAAAGAAAACCACGGGGAAGTCCTTATTAGGAAGAAGGTCCAGCTTTGCAGTGATGGAAACTGAGTCATCTTTACAAGCAATCAACTCTCCTCCATAAAATAACTCATTGGGGAGATGCAAAATGTCTGGGTGACATCTGTAATTTCTAACCAACTTCGTCACGTAACTGTTATCCTCATGTCTATAGAATTCACAATCAAACATCCTCTCCAAGTATGATATCCCCAAACAGTATTCTTCCGCTCTCGGGGAATTTATGATCGGCCCTAATTGCATAGGGTCTCCAGCAAGAACAACAACTGTATTCCTCCCATGCAGACTTGCTATCGGGATCATGGTTTCTGGTTCTGAAGCTTGTCCTGCCTCATCCAAGAAAATATGAGAGAAGTAGTCGTTTTGGATACCTTCTGCATAAAGAAGAGAGGCACTCATATAGGTTGATATGATGATCCTATGGCGCCTGAGGGCTTTGGGTGGAGGACAGCTGAAGATATCGTCCTCAGTGAAGCAAAATTTGATATACCCAGGCTTAATATCATCAAGTGGACGGGAAGGTGCATTGAGCCTGAATATTTCATTCTCTTTAACTACTACATCAGACTTTTCATCGAGGATTTTCTCCAGGACGTGGTCTGCTGCACTATTTGAAGGTGCACAAATGAGGATTCGAGCTTTCTCTTGAGTTTTGTAGAGTTGGAGGATTGCTTCCACTAACGTCATTGTCTTGCCTGTGCCGGGAGGTCCATGAATAACATAAGGTGGTCCTCCTTTGCAGCCAAGGATCATCTCAACTGCACGCGTCTGCTCTTCATTAAGTCTACTAGAAGGCGTAGAAAACAGTTTTGGGCCGTTAATCCATCTTTTCTGAGGGAGCTCAGATGGAAATAGGAACCCTGTGTCTAACTGTGCAGCAGCATCAGTCGCTTGATATAACCTTCTCATGGAAACTAAGGCTGGGCACGGGCCGGGCCAGACCTATTTTTCACCGGCCCGGGACCGGGACTGAATACCGAATTTCAAGCCGGTTTTTTTCTTAAAAATTCAAGGACCGGTTAGGACCAGGCCTTTGCCGGTCCGGGCCGGTCCTTCGGGCCTTTCGGTCCCTTATTAGCAACGTGTTTCTGAAAATCAGAAAGGAAAAATTTCACACACAATACCTGAACTTAGGTGGTCAGGTCAGTTTGATACCTCAACTTTTTTTCGTACGATAAACATACTCCAACTTATTTATCCGTACCGAATATGTACCCACGTCACTGTTTTGATGACGTGGCCTTAGGTGGTCAGGTCAGTTTGATACCTGAACTTAGGTGGTCAGGCCAGTTTGATACCTGAACTTAGGTGGTCAGGTCAGTTTGATACAAAAACAGAGGTGCCACGTCATCAAAACAGTGACGTGGGTACACATTTGGTACGGATAAATAAGTTGGAGTATGTTTATCGTACGAAAAAAAGTTGAGGTATCAAACTGACCTGACCACCTAAGTTCAGGTACTGTGTGTGAATTTTTTCCAATCAGAAAACCTGCTAATTAGTTTCTGTATGTAGTATAATACTGTAGCTGATACTACTTGCATCACATTTCTCAGGTTACATACTTCATACAGATCTTGAGTTGGACTATATAAAGGCACACAAAGTGGGCTACATATCTTCAAAGTTATATGAACTTCTTCAAATTTTCCAATCATTTGGGTAATACATTATTCTAATAACAGTTCACAGGTGATACTTATGTCACAATATTAACTTATTGTGCATGCTTTTCCTATTTCAGGAGCGATAGGCAAGTCCTCTGCCTTATTTTCGCAGAGAGAATTATCACAGCAAAAGTAATTCAAAGATATGTGAAGAAAATGCCATGCTTATCTCATTTCACAGCTTCTTATTTGACCGGAAGTACCACATCAGTTGATGCACTTGCACCAAAATTGCAGAAGGAAACTTTGGAGTCATTTTACTCTGGGAAGGTACCGATCGAATCTTGCTCATTATATATAGTAATCAGTTGAATGAATTTTTTTTGGCATTTGAAAACCACATAAATACTACAAAGTACTCCACAATCCAAAACAGTCCACAATTGAACTTAAATTATTTAAGAATTAGAAGCTGAAAGTCTGAAATTGGGAATGATGAAGAAGAGAACCACCCTAAGTCCCTAACAGTCCACAATGTAATTACAGTGTGTTTGAAATGTAATTACAGTATTACACTGTCCTGCACTCATGTCTCCGAGGACCACCCTAACAGTCCACACTTCACAATCCAAAAATCCAAACACCGGCGACAACAAACACGATAGCAAATTAACAACAGTAAACAACTCAAGAACAGTATGACTGAAATTTAAAAATTAAAAACAGTAAATTACGAACTGAAGAACTCAAGAACAGTATGACTAAAACTTAAGAATTAAGAAATAAGAACTTACGGCGAACTGGAGATTGGAGAAGTCGACCTGGAGAAGGCCGGCGAAGTCGACGAACTGGAGATTGGCGAAGACGACCTGGAGAAGGCCGAGAAGCGCGAACTGGAGATTGGAGAAGAGTCAGAAGACGACCTGGACTCCTGGAGAAGGCAGAGACGAACTGGAGAGGCGAATTGGGAATTTTAGGGCAGTAGGAACTTCCGATTTCCGAAGAACCAAGCTATCGGATAACTTGAAGGGTTTGAGATTCGGGCTTCGGGCTTTCTACCCCAAATTACTGATGGACCGAGCCCGGCCCGGCAAATGGAAGGACCGGCCCGGCCCGACAAAAGTGTGTAAAATTAATTTCAAAAACCAGCCCGAACCGGCCGGTTCGGCTCGGTTTTTCCGGTCCAATCGGTTTTGACCGGGTTCAGTGCCCAGCCTTAATGGAAACTCGACTATATGTGAATTGCACATTATAAAGATTACCATCTCTGTGGTTTGCGTGAAAGTCATCAGCAAACCTTAAGTAGACTTCATCAGCCTCAACATGGTGAATGAAACCCTGAGAAAACACAAATAAAATTTCACTCAAACGTAAGCTACAGAACTAAGTTTTTTTTTTTTTTTTAAACAACAGAACTCTAGATATTATAATAGCACAAAGATAACAAAGTAAAGCCAATATACACGAGTTGACCAACAGCTTGTGAAATGCAATGCGTATATTTGAATTAACTAGCCAAATCATATATGAACTATCTTGGAATGGCCAAAATAGAAGAAGACCTTTAGGTGTAACCAGATAGAAAAGAAACTGCTTTTAAAGATGGACTTTGAACATATGATACAACCGTCCCTATTGGACCAAAAGTTTAAACCTTTTTAGGGGGTATTCATAATACTATTTATGTATTTAGAACAGCAATGAGAAAATGCAAAAGATGCTTAGTCATGATGATGAGATTTTATATAAGAAAAACAACCTGATATGGATAAAGTGTTGTGTCATCTGCATACTCAGAAAGCTTGGCGAAAACATGATCCCCACAGACAAGTGAAGGCCTTCTCTTCGCAAGCCCTGGGACTTCAAGGGACAAATAATGATATCCTCTCCTCTTCAAACTTACATATTCCATATCAAAACTTCTCATGCTTTCCTGAGCAATCACCAAATTGCGCACGAATCAGAAAGAAAAGAAACACAAAAGTCCCCACAAAGTGTTGTTACACAGAGAAAAAGAAATACCTCTAACTGTATTTCCTCCATCATCAGTAAAGTCTTGAAGTGATCAGCATAGTTCTGCCTTGTAAGACCTTCTGTTACGCATTCAGGAACCTGCCCACTCAAGAGATAATCTCTAAGTTCCACTGGCATGTCATACCGCGGAAGCCTATTTTTGTGGGGTCGCCGTTCTGTTTTTCTCCTAGGGCTTGCAGCCACATGATAGCTCGCCACAATCAATGATTTCTTTTTTGTGCGTTTTTCAAACGGTCTGGTTGAGGCCAGAGACTGGGAGAGCTTGTCATCAGCCAAGAGAAATACAGCACGTTCAATCATTTTATCCTCGAAATCAAACTGCACAACGGTTGTGTGCAAACCAATTTCCTTGGGCTTGCAAGACAACCACACAGGCAGAGTTTCTCCTGGCTGCAGCACTCTGTCTTCGAGGGAAGTCGACTCGAGGAAGGCTCTAATGGCTTCTACACCAGAGTCTTTCTTTGGAGGCTCCATCAGAGAAAGTTTGAATGAGTCCTCTGGAGTTGAGGCATAAATTTTAACACCCCACAGCTCCACTGGCTTACCAGTGGTGTTCTCAATCGTAATTTTCTCCGAAACTGTTTCTCCTACAACTACTGATTGAGGCTTTTGACCTTGCTTTCCACCCACCAAAGGGAATGGGACTGAAATAACAACAGGACCCTCTTCAGCTGGGTTGTAACTACATACTTATTTATCATCATTGAAATCAATGAACCCTATATCCCCTTTGTCTCCAACTACTGAGAATTCTTCATCAGCCCACTTATCACCAATTGTACTCATTACCAAAAACTGAATTCAACAAGAAACTGTGAGCTTCAACTCGACAAAAGAACTGGAAAATAAGAATAGGTCTTTACAGAACATATACAATAAGGATTTACAAAACTACTGTCAGATTGCTACGGATTTATCAACAATCTCAGATAATTCAACAATTTCATCAGTACCTCTGATATGAGAATTTAAAACCCAAAACCCATATGAGAATCAGAGTCCAAAATCATAAACAACACAGAAAAGCTGTGAAATTTGTGCTATAAAACATTGACAAATGCATTTAGATACAGAAAGATTAGAATTTGAAACAAAGGCAAATGAAAAAGAATAGGTTGAGATACGAACCTGTTATAACAAATGAGTGAATGAGATGACACAAACCCTCCGATGATCAAATAGAAATACGAAAAGGGTCCAAAACAGTTCACTCCATTTCAGTTTTCAACTTTTCATCCATGAAAAACATAACCAAGTTGAGGGATGAGTGAGAGAAACAACACAAATAGGTGTTCCTTCCACTTTCGGATTTTTTTTTTTCTTTCAAAAAAAGTAGTACGAGATTGATTTCAGAATACAGTAATAATGAATATGAAACTGGAGCTTTAATTTTTTATGGAGAACGAAAAGCCAGAGGCTTTATATTCTGGGACGGATGCAGAGACGGATGCAATGATGGGTCTACTATAAAACCGTATTATCTTCGTGGCAGAGGCCAATTGGTGGAGACCTGTCTCAGTCGGTCAACACTGGCTCTGTTTCTCTGAACTGAGGATGAAAATCCAGTAAATCACACTTTAGGCATCCTAGTTTGATCAAAATTCTTACCCTTGCTTAGTGTAGTTTTAAAATTTCGCAATCTAGGCCGCCCAAGTTTGGTGAAATTGTAATTTTGGCCCAAACTGGTAAAACAAATAGATTGAAAGACAACTTCCATGACAAGAAAAATGGATTCATTTAACCGAATAGTTGTTTTGTTTATCCCCAAAATGTTTCTATAATGTAACCGATATATGAAGTGAGCGAATTATGAAAAAAGTCTAGTAAATTTGACAGTTGTTGAATGTTTCAAAAAATATGATTAAAATTTAGCAAAACATTATCAAACATATGAAGTGAGCGAATTATGAAAAAAAATCTAGCAAATTTGACAGTTGTTGAATGTTTTAAGAAACATTATCAAAATCTAGCAAAACATTAATGAAGTAAGAATAATGTTTGAATTCATGTTGGATATCTCAGCTTTTCTAGATTGACAGTTCTAAGTGAAAATTTATATATATAAGATCAGTCAACAACAGTAGTTTTCCCTTGTAACTAGCTACACATGACAAGGAAAGTAGGTTCATTCTATTGGATATTCGTGTATCATATCATTCAAATTTGTTACCGTACTTTAATACAATTTTCATCATTGTAATCCGTTAGCCTTGTTGATCCAGATAAATGACTAGAATTGGTGCTCATATATTCTACACTAAAGAGGCTATCTGCTAGGTTAACATGCAAACGAAAACGACTACGCCAATTTCTATCTAGCAACATGGTAAGATTCTTGTTCAGAATCACTACCCTTATTAAGAAGATCCACTCCAACATAGCTCGATACATCTTTTGTTCAAAGATAGTGTCGACAGTAGCCACTGAAGGGCTACATAAGCCCACAGACCCGCAGCCAGTGCATCCGGAGCCGGACTGAGGCCCGGAGCAGGATCACCAGCACCCGGACCCGAGGTCCAGCAGTCTACCTTGACCAGGGACCCGGGGACCGGGGACGCCAGCCTGCCGAAGAGGCCACCAGAGCTGCCCTTTTGTGTGCGAACAGAAGGAAACTAGTCCCACATCGAAGAGTAAGACCAGACCTCACGCCCGACCACCTATATAAGGGCCTCAACTACCCTCTTTAATAGGTAACTAATCTCTTTAACTGCTTATCATACGTGCTTAAGTTATCTATTCATCCCAACTGTACTAACTTAGGCATCGGAGAGGAGAAGACCGGCCCGCCCGGTATTCCCCTTAGTTAACAGGTTCGCAGGAGGAGATCACATCTAGATTCACCAGTCTCTACCAGGCCTACGGGTTTGTGCAGAAACAGATAGCATCGAATCCGACAACCCAAATGGTAAGCAGAAAACAAAACTTGCAAATATTTAGAGGTGGTTTCTATGTTTTCTTTCTAGTAAAGCTAAATTGTTAGCAAATTGCAGTAGCTTGCTGAGTGCTGACTTGAAATTTTGTTCAAAACTGAAATTGTCAGAACAAGTTTTGTACAAGCCATGTGCTCTGTAAACATACTCATATCTTGACTAAATGGTAAATACTCATCATGAAAGATGTGGCAATTTGAGAAAGACAATAAAAAGCTCACTTCCTGGGAATCTTTAGCCTGCATGCATAAATAGCATGACCCAAAGAAAAGGAATAACAAAGTAACGAGGAGAACACTTGTTCCAAATGAAACTAACCATTTTAGAAAATTACAACAAGTATTCAATAGTTCAAATAAGAACAGATCTACTATGAAATAGTTCTACCAGAGACATTAACTCCCCCAACGTTTGTGATAACAGAAGTAAAAGCATCAAGCAGCAGCCACACCAGCATCCTTGATGGACTCACGCCACGCATACTCCCTAGCTCCATCCTTGTCCACTATCTTAATGACAAAGTTGGGTGGAGCCACAACAAGCCTCGATCGGATCTCAATGATGATCTTGTCAATTAAGGCAATGGCTTCATCAACAGACATATCTTTGTGATAGAGTCGATCCATGAGGGAGAGAGCAAAATAGGAACCGTAACCAAAGGCACCCTTGTCAACCTTGTGGAGGGAAGCAATGTAATCAATGTAGTACAGTTCTGCCCCTTTCTCTTTATCAAATCCGGCCATGAGAATGTTCACATGGTATGGGTTCTGCAATACAATTTGTTGTTAAAACCACAAAAGAAAGGAGAAGAAATGTCATACATCAGAATGGAAAATATAAGGCTTCAATTGATAAGATTAATAGGTTAGCAAAGGGGCACATTTGAAATTGAAAAGGACCTGTAAGTGCAAACTGGTGCTCAAGTAAGCCTGTAACACTTGAATATAGTGTGCACATGCAGACATCAAAACTTCTGAAACTTGTTCTATCCAATACTATGTCATCTGAATTAAAAAAAAAAAAGGTAAAGAATAAAATCCAAAGGATAACCCGAGACATGTCCTAGTCACCCAAGCGGGCAGTTAGAAAAGTCAACTCTTTAGTCTTAACTATGGCAGGTAAAAAGACCTTGATTCAAGCTGCGAGATCTGCAGTATTTATCTACTCTGCAGTCTGCTATGCTTCATATGAGAAGCTGTGAAGGCATTGATAGAACCAACAGAAAGGATGCACTGGATCTTAACCTCATTTAGTTAGATGCGATTAAGTTTGTAAACCTAAGAAGTTTTTGTCTTGGGATTTTAAAGGTTAATTCTTTGAGAGATGGTGCTGGCAGATAGTTTCCATTTTCCATCTCTTGGACAACCCTTCTCGCTCTCTATCTCTCTGACAACGGGTCGTACAATAAATCTATAGGTACTGGATCATCCTATTTGGTCAAATAGCACACCGCATGAACAAAAGACGGCCATTTGTCTTAGTACACAAGATGACCCTCCTGTGAGCATTTACTCCCTGTCCAAACTTTTCAGGAGGCTGGCTCACACCTGTGAGAAGTGTTCTAGTGTCTAAATCACCAAGCAAAGCTCATCAGTTGAACCCTATATGACCAAGCTGCTTTTCAGGAATGTAGTTTTCATAAGGATTTCCTAGATGCTCGAAATTCCTAAAAAACTGAGAAGTATGCATAATTTGCCACTTCGATTTCCCCTCAACATTCAAAGGTGAGAACAATCACCAGATGAGGTTTTAAATGTCGATACGTATACAATTCAAGTGATAACTGGAACAGTTTTATGCACAGACTAGGGAACAAGGGAATTAAAGGAAAAAAGTCTGTAAAATTTAAGAAAGTGAGTTGACATTCGGTACAGCAGCTACTTTCATAAGTTTGGGTGGCATGGTGATTAAGCTTACGGCTGTCCAGAGAACCTGAGAAGTGAACCTAAAGCTCTGGATACGTTTTAGTGAATGATTCTAGTTTGATCGTAGAAGCAATTCTGAACGTGTCTAAAGGTTCCTTGTAGGGGGTTCCCATACAAGGATAAAACGCCATAATGCTCTTAAAAGAGCTTAAAGGTGTCTGGAAATCACTAATCCTATACAAAACATACCATCATACTTTATTATGCATGTTGGGCATAAAGTTATTTTAAAGGAACAGGGCTTGAAAATTCATAACAAATGCAAGATACATAGATTCACTGGTTAACTAACTTCAATAGCAACCTACCAGAAAAATACTTTGAAGAAAGTTCCTAGGAACAACCTCAGTAGTTTCATTCATGAATATGGACAATATGGTGACACATCTAAACAAATATTTAGGTCAAAATGCAGCAGGAAGGTTGAGTAGAGTCATGAATCATGACTCCTGTCAAATGCATCCTCAACGACATATGCTTGGGACCTATTTCACCGACGGCCATTATTGTATACACAAGTTGAAACTCTCAGTCTCTAATTATCTAGCTTGCAATATAACTTACTGCATAAGAAAGGTGTACTTAATATATTCTCGTCCTAAACCACCTAATGAAACCACTACGTTACTCAACTAGTCCAGTTAGCCGTTAATCCACACAATTAAAGCACTTGCTCACTCTACAGTCTACACTTCATTCTTTAGGTCTTTCTTCCTTAAGACCAACACTTCATATAATTCTTCTTGCATATAAAAAACCCAATTCACCCCAGACACACACTGAACCTAAAGAAGAACAAGAAAATCTAAATTTCAAAATTGGGAAAACCCCAAAACAAGTCCATCAAAGATTAACAAGTCCAATACTGTAAGATCAATCTTTACCTATAGATCCCTATTTTTAGGCAACAATCTGATAACCATAACAATATCAATGTAAAGGTGAAAACTTTACCTTCCGCAAAGCAGTGGCGAGTTCACCACGGGTGAAATTGGCAGCGGCGGAAGTCGTAAGAGGAATCCCATTACGAAACTGATAGAGCGAAACATTCTTCTGGATGTACTCCGTGAACTGAACCCTGTAAAATTACCCCAATTCAAATCAAATCACAAACCCTAATCAAAACCAAATCAAGTAATTAATTATAAATCAGAGAAGGGTTTTGGGTACCTGTCACCGGGCTCACCGCTGGCGGCGATGAGCTTGTGGGAGTCGAGCACCATGATCTTGTCCTCGTTGGTCTTGTGCACCAGTATGCTGTGCACCGCCGACGTGTCGGCCGCCACTATGGCAAAGTCGTGTCCGACCAAACCGAAGATAGACTCCATCTCTCTCTCTCTCTTCTTCTTCTTGTCTTTGGTTTTTCTAGGTTTCTGATCTCTCTGATATTGAGCTTGAGGAACACTTTGAGTTTGAGTTCTGTATAAAAAGCAAGGGACTTGAGCAACAAGTCGTTTATTTATGTGCCGAATTGTGAAAAGCTATTAATACTATTTTGGTCCCCTACAGTTTTGATTATTTTGAGTTTTGGCGGCCGGTGGGTAAAACTTTAACAACTGGATCCCAGTTGTATCATTAGGTAAATCGGATTTGTTTACTGATCCGAGGTAAATTGGATTCTGATTAGAATAAAAAATTCTGCACTTACAAGATATATAAAAGAAGAAGAATGAGGGTCGGGTTGGGATTTGGTTATTCGGGAATGATTTGGGCTACTATCGATCTATAGATCGTTAAATTCATCGACTCTAACTGTTAGTGTTCTGAGAAACTATAATAAGTCATTTTTTTAATTACTAATGGTATAATGTAGATAACTTTTGTTGGATGTATTTTGATCTTCTCACTATAGCTACTATCAGTTTGGCTGTGTAATAGTGTAATACTCGTTGCACTGAGCAAAAGATGTAATACTCGTTACCTTTTTTGATTGAAGCTTAATAGACTAATCAAGGGTTTAGATTTCATATCCCCTCTTTATATTTGACAAATTCACTAAACCAGGCTTACAGGCAGCCACCACACCAACCCTATATCCAGAAAAGAATTGAATCCGAATAATAACACAAACTTTCAAAGAACTTTATTTATTATTTGATACAAAAGATATATATTTTTCTTAATGTTGTTCTTCATATTTAAATTGTTTTTCTTTTAAGAAAATTAACTAATACTCTGCACTCCGTTTTTCAAAGCGAAGTGCAAGAGAGTTTTCACACAATAGTGTTATTTATTGCAAAACTGGTCGGAGGTCGAGGCCAATACGGGCACTTTGGTTGACCGGTAGGGCTACAAGGGGCACCATCTTTCATCACACAAACACATTGTGTAACCGGAATTGGTGAACCATTAGTTTGGCAAAATGCGATAATCTTCCCAACACCACGGTAGCAACCACCACATGTTACACGGCACTTCTCTTTATCAGGACAACCACCATCAAGTACAGCTAGCTGACAATCCTTTGCATCCACGCCCGGTATCATTTGTCTCACTGTGATAAGGAAAATGATTGATATAAAATGAAGAAGAGGAAGAAGATCATCTATATAAACAATGCAGGATATGCTAAAAGCAATATTCTAACAGAAGTGAAATGCAGTGCTAATTACTAGAAAATATGGAAAGATACAATCAGCATGAACAAACCTGAGAAGAAGAACACAGTAAGTACTAGAAGAAAACAATAAGAAGCACAAGGCTTGGCCATGTTGATTCTTCTTGACAACAGCTAGAGAGATGGAGGAAGAATATATGAAGGGAGCTGTTTCTGCCTAAACCCGGGGGTCTGGTAGATACAGATGAATCCAACTTGATCTCCTGCAAACCTGCTTACTAAGGGGAATACCGGGCGGGCCGGTCTTCTCCTCTCCGATGCCTAAGTTAGTATAGTTGGAATATATATAACTTGAGCACGTATGTAAACAGTGAGAGAGATAAGTTACCTATTAATTAGGTTAGTTGGGGCCCTTATATAGGTGGTTGGGGGTGAGGGCTGGCCTCACCCTTCGATGTGGGACTGGTTCCCTTCAAAGGGCAGTTCTGGTGTCCTCTTTGGCAGGCTGGCGCCCCCGGTCCCAGGGTCCCTGGCAGCCGGATAGACAGCTGGACCCCGAGGCCGGGTGCTGGTGGCTCGGTCCTGGGCCTCGGGCCGGGCCCTGGTGCACTTGCTGCGGGTCTGTGGGTCTGCTGTAGCCTCTCTGCGGCTACTGTCAACAAGTCCCCCAAGTTCCCGGTCAAGTGCAATCTTGAATGGGGACTTAAAGTCTGTCTTGCTCTTGTCCCGCAGACCCGCAGGGTTACCAACCCAACGGTGCCCAGTCCCCCAAGTCCACGTTGAAGATTGGGCGTGACCGAGGTGAGTACCTGTTTACCGATGGCAAGCAACAGTTTATAAGTACGTTTGTAATATGAGTAGTACTGTGCTCAAGTGTTGTGGTGCTATGAGCATGGAGTGGGGTGAAACCCGGAGTGTATGAGATGATGATGCCATGCAAAAGATGTGTGCATGGAATGATAATGGAGCGTTGAGATCCGCCATGCAATAGATGGTGCATAGAATGATAATGAAGCGTTGAAATCCGCCATGCAATAGATGTACGTGTGCTTGAGAACTCGACCGGGCACTCTGCCGTATCAGTACAGAGCGCAGTTCACTGGGCCACTACCGGGCGTTCTGCCATATCGGTACGGAGCGGAGTTCACTGGGCCACTACCGGGCGTTCTGCCATATCGGTACGGGTCCCAGGTGAACTTAAGTACTGGACCTCGACCGGGCGTTCTGCCATATCGAGACGAGGTGGAGTAGAGGACCTCGACCGGGCGTTCTACCATATCGAGACGAGTCCATATTCCTAGGCTGCGGGGAGATTACCCCGGTGTTGCGGGCTGTTTGAAGTGCCGGTGAACACTTGCTAGTTCTTCTCAGCTTGTATTGAATAAGCGTTGAGGTAAGGGGGGGGAGGGTGGCGTTGAGGTGACAAGGCTCGCCGTGCAGCCCCCACGTTGATCGCGGTTCAATGCGATGCAGGGTTTTTATCCTGCTGGACAAGAGTACATGGGTTAGATGTAAACTCACCCGGGTGTATAAAGCCCATGCCGGTCGAATGTTCTCATGACCGGGGTCATGCCATGGAGCCGGGCGAGACTTGACCGGGCGTCCTGCCATATCGAGACGAGTCCCCCAGTGAAATGCCATGGGGCCGGGTGGATCGCGTTCCCGGAAAATGCTCTCGAGCCGGTTGAATGTTACGTAACCGGTGGGTGGAGCTCGACCGGGCGTCCTGCCATATCGAGACGAGTCCCCCAAGAGAGATGTAGCTGGGTGGACTCGACCGGGCGTCCTGCCATATCGAGACGAGTCCCCCAGTGACATGCAGCGAAGAAGCCATGCAGCCGGTTGAAAGATCATAACCGCAAACTGCCATGGTGCCGGGTGGATGGCTCGTACCCGGAACGGTGCTCTCGAAGTGGTTGAAAAATCACAACCGGTGAGAGGTCTTCAAACCGGTTGAAAGATCATAACCGGTGAGATGCAGCTGGGTGGACGTCGACCGGGCGTCCTGCCATATCGAGACGAGTCCCCCAAGAGAGATGTAGCTGGGTGGACTCGACCGGGCGTCCTGCCATATCCAGACGAGTCCCCCAGTGACATGCAGCGAAGAAGCCATGCAGCCGGTTGAAAGATCATAACCGCGAACTGCCATGGTGCCGGGTGGATGGCTCGTACCCGGAACGGTGCTCTCGAAGTGGTTGAAAAATCACAACCGGTGAGAGGTCTTCAAACCGGTTGAAAGATCATAACCGGTGAGATGCAGCTGGGTGGACGTCGACCGGGCGTCCTGCCATATCGAGACGAGTCCCCCAAGAGAGATGTAGCTGGGTGGACTCGACCGGGCGTCCTGCCATATCGAGACGAGTCCCCCAGTGACATGCAGCGAAGAAGCCATGCAGCCGGTTGAAAGATCATAACCGCAAACTGCCATGGTGCCGGGTGGATGGCTCGTACCCGGAATGGTGCTCTCGAAGTGGTTGAAAAATCACAACCGGTGAGAGGTCTTCAAACTGGTTGAAAGATCATAACCGGTGAGATGCAGCTGGGTGGACGTCGACCGGGCGTCCTGCCATATCGAGACGAGTCCCCCAGTGAAATGGCGTGTGACCGTGGAGCCTAGGGAAGTGTGGGAGGGCCTGATGCCTCGGTTCCCGCTCCTACCTTCCTGTCGCCAGCGTGTGGGACAAGTGGCTGACATGCATTTAAGGAGGAAGTTCATCAGTTCCGTCAGTTATGATGGCATGGGCAGTTTACCAATGCTGGGACACGTGCCAGCAGGGGGCGGTCTTGAGATGGAGGGCCTGGATTTGCAGGTGTTTGAGTTGCTCTGACTACGTGTTTTTGGAGGGATTTCGATTGCCTAGGGCACCGGTCCCCTCTATAAAAAGGCCTCTTCTGCTCTTCTTTCTGCTGTTGCTTCTTGCTTTGGAGAAACTAAGAGAAAGAGAGAAATCCGGCGAAAACACTGAGCCCTTTGCCCCACGAGATCCGTTTTCTCGAGCGCTCCCTACTCTCTTCCTACCATTGCTCGCTGCTTTCGCAGGGCGGACTGTCCTCGGTTGAGCATATTAATCGGTAATTTTGTTGATTTCTTTGCCCCGGTGTTGTTCTTGTTTTGGTTTTGTTGTTTTGCGGTGGGGGGGGGGGGGGGGGGGAGGGATCTCTGTCGCTGACTGAACTGCTCTGCGGCAAACTTGGGGAGAGGCCGTAGAAGGCGCTGTTGTAGTCTGTTGCTGATGAGCGCTAGGGTTTTGTTTTCTTCCCCTAGGTTAAGATGTCTTCTTCAAGTTCTGACCGGGCTTTCGAATCGGCTGCCAGGGGTCCCATCGTGGATGATGCGGAGAGGCTGGAGGACTGGCTTGGTTCGGAATCCCCGGAGACCGAAGTCGCTGACTGCTCCAGGAGCAGGGCTTCGTCTCCATCTTTGTCTTCGTCTTCCGGGGCTGAATCCTCGGAGACTGAAATACCGCACGGGGTGCGCCTTGCGGGTGCTCCGGCCGTGAGCTACACCATTGGCAGAGGGAAGGATGCTATGGTGTGTGATGAACCGGAGGGTAGCATGACCCCTGGAGAGATTGCAGCGTTCCGGGAAACGTGGGGTATCCCATATGAGGTTCTGCTGCGACCCCTGAATCCTGGAGAGTCAGCCTGCAACCCGGAGGCAGGTTGGGTTGCCGTGCATCAGGACCAGTTCTGGCACGGACTCTCGCTCCCGCTACCAAATTTCGTGCAATATATGCTTAGTGCGCTGCAAGTGTCGCCCGCGCAGCTTCCTGGGCTCCAGTGGAGGCGACTACTGAGCCTCAGCTGCCTGTACGAGTTTTCCGGGATGAGTATGCCAACGGTAAACGAGTTCCGGTCCTTGTATAGGCTGTCGTACTCAAGGAAGCAAGGGTCTCGGGGTTGCCTGTCCTTCAACGCCCGGAACTATCAACCAATCATCACCAATATGCCTACATGGGTAGACAACAGCTGGAGAAAGAAGGTGGTGATAGTGGGCGGGAGGTGGCAGAAGAGGAGTAAAATGTACCAGGTTCCTGGCGCCTTCCAACCCATTGGTGACCAGTCGTTCGAGCTATCCGATCTGGAGCATGAGAGGATCTCGACCATACTCGGATGTTGGGACAATCTGGAACGGAGTTCCTTCAACTTTATCCGACGAGAAGTGATGGAATACTGCCAACTCGGGCGGGGTCCCGGTGCGTAGCAGGCCCTTTAGCGGTGATACTTGTGTTCGTTCTGGCAAAATGCTAACTGTTCGCTTTCCTTGCAGGTGCATCTTCCCGGGCGGTCATCAAGCCTGAAACCACTCTTTCAATGGACGGGGAAGACCTCCTTAACAAGCTGAAGGAGAAAGGCGAGACCGTCTCGCGGACATCGGTAGACGAGGAGTCCGGCCGGCTCATGATTCACCCGGAGCCGAGGGCCATAGATGTTGATGACGGCGCCTACATCTTGAGGCGGGTGAAGACCCATCCTGCTGCGCCCCATGCGGTGCCTGGAAAGGGCAAGACTACCAGGGGGCCAGTGAGGATTCCCGGTGGGGTGAGCAGGATCCCCAGCCGGCCGGTGTCTGTGCCGCACGTGGCTCGTGTCGCCCGGGTAGGCGCGCGATCTTCTTCTCCGGAAGGCCGGGGAGAGAAATGGAAAGGCGGGGACATTCCTTCCTCCGCGCTGGTGACGCTTACTGGCGGGTCGTCACAGGAGAACCTGGCCAAACGGTTCAGGGCAACCAGCGGTGCTCAACCTAACTCCGCCGGGGAGAAGGCTGCTGCTGCCCGGCAGAGTAGTCCCGCGCCTGTGGAGGCACCGAGGGGAAGCTCGGACAGTGCACTCGTCCGGCAAGTGGCGGCGGACTTAGCCGGCCTTGGTCTGGACAGACCTGGGGTTGCTGGGGCCCTGGCTGGCGGGAATCGCCCAAAATGTAAGGAAACCGTCCTCCGGGTAAGCACTAACTGGTGCCACTACACTGCTTGCAGGTTGCGTGTCTTACTGCTCGATTAATTGTTTCTGTTGTTGTGCAGCTGCTGTACAGTCTGTACCAACCGGAGGCGAGCGAGGAACTGTCGGAGCTAAAGAGACAGATAGCTGCTTTATCGGAGGCCCGACAGTGCCTGGAGGTGGAGAAGTCCTGCTCGGATCGGGAGAAGGCCAGATCGGATGAGAGGGCCAAGAAGCTGGAGGAGCATAACCGGAGCCTGGAGAAGGAGAGGGCCGAACTGGAAGCCAAGGTGGACGAGCTCCAAGTGGGAGCTGCCGCTCTGCGTGCCGCCACTGCTGCTGCGACCGGGGAAGACGACCCGGAACTCTACGAGCGGGTTGTTCTCAAGTACCGCGAGAGCGATCAGTTCCTGGAGTTTCTGGAGAAGGCCAGGGAAGAGGGCATCTCGGATGCGTACACGGAATGGGCGGGGAAGGGATGGTTAGACACTTCCCTGATGCCGATTGCTGCTGAAGGAGATATCCATGAGCAGTCGGACATCCATCAGGAGGTGGTGGAGGGGCAGCCGGAAGATGTGATTCGCTCGGACTTGGATTCTTTTACCAACGGTGCCAAGTCTCCCCGAGCCAGAGTCAACTCCGGAACTGAGGTCAACGACGAGGGTACAGCAGGAGAGGCTGGCGGATTGCCTGCTGAGGGCGGAGTCGTGGCTCCTTAGGATTTTCCTTGCTCTTCTCCTTGTAATCTTTCTAGAACGGTTACTGCTTGTATACTTGCTTGATTATGAATATATTTGAACTGGCGGAGCCGGTGAAATTTTCTCAAAAGTAGTTTGCATACATTTCTTGTGGTGTTACAACGGTTGAACCGGATGTACGCCAAACTAACCGGAGGCTTGGGCGAGCCTTGGCCGAGCCTACCAGGCCTGGTCCTGCTCCCGGTCGGGGTCTGCTCTTCTTTCCCCCACGTACCGCTGGAGCTGGCCGTTATTAATCAAGCCCTGCACCGCTGTCTTGATAGCACAACACTGGCTCGTCCGATGAGTAGCCTCATCATGATAGGAGCAGTACTTGCCTGTCTGCGCCGAGGTAAGTTTTCCGTTCGAGTACCTTCTCTTGGGCGGTGGGGGGATGACGCTCCCGTTCTCAAGTAAAATTTCCTCGTATGAAGTGGTGAGAGCGGTGAAGACTTCTTGACCGGTCGGTGGTGCTGGCATGATCGCCAGAGGACGTTCCTGGCGGTAAGGCGCCGGCTTGTGCTCGCTCTGGGGCTTGTCAGGATAAGGCATCTGCTGCCTTTGTGGCCAGTTTCTATTGGGCTGGCTCGGCCGGGCGGCGCAGTTCTCGGTCCGCTGACTGGGCTTGTCCTCTCGGCTAGGCGGGGGGTTCTCTTCCCGGGAATGGTCTTCCCGCTGCTCATCCCGCTTCCTCTTCAGCAGGTGGTGCCCATATGTCTCGTGATCGGCCTGAGCATGCCGGATGGCCATTGCCATCAACTCATCATACCCCTGCGGGAGTTCTACCCGGACGGCATAGGAAAGCTTCCCCGGCCGGAGCCCTTATTTGAACGCCATTTCGGCGATGCCCTTGTCCAGGTTCCGAACCCCGGCTGTGGCTGTCTGCCATCGGTTGACAAAGGTCCTCAGTTCCTCTCTGGGTGCCTGCATGCAGTTGAAGAGGATGGTCGACGTCCGGGCTCCCTCGACCCGGAGGATGAAGCGGCCTACAAACCGGTCGGCTAACTGTTCGAAAGCCTCGATCGAGTTTGCCGGAAGCTCGTAGAACCAGCTGAGCGCCTCTCCAGACAGAGTTTCCTGGAAGATGTTGCAGCATACTGCATCAGAGTAACCCTTGGCGGAACTGCACCGCCCGGTGACCTCGCTCGCTCGGCATCATGGGGCCGGCCGCTCGATGACTGCCCTGCCTCGTACTGCTGAGGTTGGACTGGCGGGGGTGCCGCTTGCGCCCTGTCCATAGCGTCGCTGCGCTATTGTCCTCTCTCTAAGGCGGCTACCAGGGCCGCGTTCACTGATTCCATCTCTTCGTACCGGGCGTTGGACTTGGCTCTGTCCCTGTCGCCCTCCTCTCTTAGACGATTGACCTCTGCGGCCATTGTCCGTATCTTTCCTTCCATACCGCTCTGGTCGGGGCTGTACGTAGTGTCCCGGTCACTATCACAGAGCGGGCTCTCAGACCGGTCACTCATATCATCCGAGAACGTCAATGAGAAGCCCCGGTTAACTGGACTGTCTTCATCCTCTGCCAGGCCTTTCCCGCGCGAGCTGTCGTGGTGTCCCGGTCCCGGCATGCCGGACGGCCTACCACAGCTTCCTCCTCCCCGACCGTTGCCCTGGGCGCCACGCGGCTCCCGCGTGACGGCCGGGGTGGAGGTGAGCGTTTGCACTAATGCAACACGTCCCTCCTCGGTGGTACCTTTCTCTTGCCTTGCTTCCGAACTCTCTGCCATGGGTGATGCTTACACGGTTTTCTGTCCAAGATTCCCACAGACGGCGCCAATTTTTTCTGCCTAAACCCGGGGGCCTGGTAGATACAGATGAATCCAACTTGATCTCCTGCAAACCTGCTTACTAAGGGGAATACCGGGCGGGCCGGTCTTCTCCTCTCCGATGCCTAAGTTAGTATAGTTGGAATATATATAACTTGAGCACGTATGTAAACAGTGAGAGAGATAAGTTACCTATTAATTAGGGTAGTTGGGGCCCTTATATAGGTGGCTGGAGGTGAGGGCTGGCATCACCCTTCGATGTGGGACTGGTTCCCTTCAAAGGGCAGTTCTGGTGTCCTCTTTGGCAGGCTGGCGCCCCCGGTCCCAGGGTCCCTGGCAGCCGGATAGACAGCTGGACCCCGAGGCCGGGTGCTGGTGGCTCGGTCCTGGGCCTCGGGCCGGGCCCTGGTGCACTTGCTGCGGGTCTGTGGGCCTGCTGTAGCCTCTCTGCGGCTACTGTCAACAGGAGCCTCTGACTTGTTGGATTTATAATCGATCAAAGTTCTTTACTGTTTGACTTTTCTAAGATATATACACAAATATGGTAAAATACATTTAAAAATAAGGTCAGATATAAATGTTATTTATGGGGTTTTACCCTTGAAAACGGAAAAAATTATTATTTATGGGTTTACCCTGAAAAAGGAAAAATTATGGGGGTTGTTCTTTTGAAGGTTTGACCAAATGTAAAAAGAAGAAATCTGAACAGAAGTAAATAATCTCGATAATATGTCTTGACTTGTGAAAGTAGATAATTGATAATTTGGCTTACTTGCGTTCAATTGCTTTATGCAATGTGATACCAATTTTTGTTTTGTATATCTCGGAGCGACCTCTGAGTTTTGAAACCTAAATTTCGAGGGCGGCGGCGGCGGTCACACTTCCGGGAGAATGGTATTGGTGGTGTAGATAGGTGGCGATGTGGTCCAGTTGATCCAATTAAGCAGCTTACGAATTATCCTAATGAAAATGAGACAATGTTAAGATTTCCTTAATTTGTACTATGAGTTTTAATTACTATTTTTTTAAAGAGTAAATTTCTCTTAGGAAAAATTTCACACACAGTACCTGAACTTAGGTGGTCAGGTCAGTTTGATACCTCAACTTTTTTTCGTACGATAAACATACTCCAACTTATTTATCCGTACCGAATGTGTACCCACGTCACTGTTTTGATGACGTGGCCTTAGGTGGTCAGGTCAGTTTGATACCTGAACTTAGGTGGTCAGGTCAGTTTGATACCTAAACTTAGGTGGTCAGGTCAGTTTGATACAAAAACAGAGGTGCCACGTCATCAAAACAGTGACGTGGGTACACATTTGGTACGGATAAATAAGTTGGAGTATGTTTATCGTACGAAAAAAAGTTGAGGTATCAAACTGACCTGACCACCTAAGTTCAGGTACTGTGTGTGAATTTTTTCCTTTCTCTTATGGTACCTTATGGTCAAATTGGTAAACTTTAGTACCTAGAGTTTCAAAGAGGACAGTTTGATACCTGAAGTTAGATTTTGAGACATTTTGGTACTTATGTTGACTATTCTAATAAATCTGAGAGTAAAATTGATATTTAAATATATATTGATAAAAATAAAACAAAATAAGGAGTTTTATGAGTTCAAATTAATTTTTTTAGGTTTAAATTAGTGTTTTTGGGTCAAAATAAAAACATAAGTGAATATTATGTTGAAGAAATTCAATCATGGTGATGTGAACACTCACTAGACTAATCCGCGAAGTTATATATAATCATTGAAAACATTCTGGTGGTTGTTCAAATTATGAATACTAGATCATTTCCTAAACATAAATCTAATTATTTTCATCATCAATAGAACCCAAAAAATAAATTCATATTTATTTTCTCTTAGAATAAATAAAAAAATTATAGCAGACTCTCTATTATAACTTTTTAGCTACTTTGGAGAGTCTATTTAGCTTTCTGCGAAAATTAGCAGTTATACCAGACTCTCTATGATAACTTTTAGCTATCTCGCTAGCCAAAAACATTTCAATTTAATACATTCCTTATATGTAATTATATATAATTTATATATGCATTTAAACCACTTTTTCTTCATTTAATAAGTGTTTTTAATTCAAATCAAGCTAAAATAGAGAGAACGGATGCAGATGTATTTCTAAAATGTGCATTTTAGAAAGTTATTTTAGCTAGCTATTTTAGAAGTATGTCTGCATCATTCTCTCTATTTTAGCTTGATTTGAATTTAAAACACTTATTAAATGAAGAAAAAGTGGTTTAAATGCATATATAAATTATATATAATTACATTTAAGGAATGTATTAAATTGAATGTTTTAGTTTTTAACTATCACGCTCTCCAAATTTGGCTAGCGTGATAGCTAAAAAATAACATAGAGTTATAATAGAGAGTCTAAAATAGCTGTTATTTTTCACAAAAAACTAAATATGCTCTCCAAAGTAGCTAACGAGTTATAATAGAGAGTCTGTTGAAGATGCTATAAGAGCATCTTCAGCAATGCTAGCCATATTTTAGTTAAATTTTAGCCAAAATAGTTAAAAAGTCATTTTGGCTAGCCATTTTAGAAATACGTCTATATCAGTTCTCTCTATTTTAGCTTAATTTGAAATTAAAATATTCATTAAATACATAAAAAGTGGTTTAAATGTATATTTAAATTATATATAATTACATATATGGAATGTATTAAATTGAAATGTTACCAGTTTAAGTTACTGGTCGCACGCCCGGACAGGTCTTACTTGTGGCCGGGGCCCAGGAACCGGGAATAGCAGCTCCCCAAACAGGGGCCGAAACAGTCCAACAATATGAGCATAAGGGGGGCCAGTCCCACATCGAAGGGTGAGGCCAGCCCTCATGCCCGGCAGCCTATATATGAGTCTCAACTACCCTCATTAATAGGTAATCAATACTTCAACTATTCATTCTCGCGTAAGTTACCAGTTTATTCCAACTATACTGACTTAGGCATCGGAGCGGAATAGACCGGCCCCGCCCGGTATTCCCTTAGTTAGCAGGGTTTGCAGGCATGAATCACACCAAGATCCACCGGTATCTGTGAGTCTACGGATTCAGACAAAAACAATTGGCGTCGTTTGTGGGAAGAGTTTTACATAAAAGTCACGTTCGAACAGGTATGGCCGGATGATCGGAGCCAGAAACGGGAGAGGGAAGACCATGAGAAGTACGCCAGGCTTGGGTCCCCTTTTTAAATGAAGCCGTCAGTCGTAGAGATCTGGGGATTGCCGCGGACTCCGACCAGGGCGACATGGCGGGAGAGATAGAAATGATGAAAGTGGAAGTCACGCGGTTGCGAGAAGGGGGCAATCAGGACCGAATAAGGGCGGAAGCCCGGTACCAGAAGATGGAAGCGGTGAACACCACGCTGTTGGGGACCTTGGAAAAAGGGCGACTGCATAACGCCGCACTAGCAAAAGCACTGGAAGCACCGAGGGAAGGCGTCAAGTTCCCGTACCTGGAGGTGGGACAACCCACCGGGAGGAGAAAGATCGTGCATGTACCGATAGCGCTCTTCCCGGAAACCATGAAGAGCTCCGGAACCTCCCCCCTCCCCCCCCCCCCCCGGAGCCAGTACGTCATCAGATAGGGAGGCCGGTTCAACTGCCAAGGTGCTCCAAACGCTATCCACCTCGGTATCAGACATGAGGGCTCGGATGGAAGCCAGCGAGAGGAAGGTAGCAAGACCGGTTACGAGTGCGCGCTTCCACGAGCGGTCCGGACCGTTCTCCCACCAGATATTGGAATATGGGCGAGCCGACACGCAAAGATCGCTGAGGCTAGTGTACACCGGGACAGGGTGCCCATTTCAGCACCTGGACAGCTTCAGATTGCAGACGGGCACCAAAGTCTATTCGGACGCCACCAGCTGCAACATATTCCAATAGACGCTCTCGGGGGAGACATTGGGATGGTTCTTCGTGTTGCCGACGAAATCGATAAAGTCATTCGAACGGCTGGCAGATAAATTTGGTAGCCGGTTCATCCTCAGGGCCAAGGGGGCTCAAACGTCGACGATCCTCTTTGACTGCATGCAGGCAGACGACGAGGGACTACGGGCGTTCGTTAACCGCCACGGCAGGGGTAAGGAACCTCGATGAGGGAATTGCCGAGACGGCATTCAAGAAGGGGCTGAGACCCGGGGAATTCTCCTACTCCTTGCGGATAGAGAGGCTGCCGGGGTACGACGAGTTGATGACTATGGCCGTCAGACATGCCCAGGCAGAGCACGATACCTACGAGAGTCGGCTGCCTAAGAGGAGACAAGATGACCCGTGACCAACTCAGCAAGACAGTAAGACCTGGCAGCGAGGCCGAGGACAAAGGCGCTCGCCCGCTAGAGAAGCCAAGAACTGGGGTAGTCAACGACCCCGTAGGGACAACATCAGGATCTCGTCGGAAGACGACAGGACCGCACCTTACCGTCCGGAGCGGCGCGAGGGACCGCTAGCTATTTTGCCAGCGGAGCGGTCCGAGCGACCGCTAGTCATTATGCCAGCGGAGCAGTGCGAGCGACCCTTGGCTATTATACTAGAGGAGTGGCGCGAAAAGTTGACTGCATTGACTTCCTCCTACGAAAGGATTTTTAATGAAAACAGGGATGTCATCCCCCTGCCAGCAGCAAGGAGGCATCCAAAGGGAGAGCTTACCCGGGGGCAGTCTGGCAAATATTGCTCCTACCATGACGAGACATCCCACCGGACTAATGACTGCCATGCCCTAAGAGCGGCGGTGGAAGGAGAAATCTGGGTTGGGAAGTTACAGCATTATAGACAGGAAGCCCGGAGTGTGGGAACTATACAAACTCGAATCCCTGGGTGGATCGAGGTGCATGGGAGCATAAATGTAATCCACGGCGGGGCGCACATTGACCGACTCACAGGGAATTTGAAGAAAAGGTGCTTCAGGTCGATCAGGGGAAAGGAGGTGTATGCCTTCGGAAGTGGGAGCGGCCAAGCCGCTAAGACCAGGTGGAGGTCAATCACGTTCTATGAGGAGGAAGAGCCGGATAGACCACTGGATGACCAACCGGATGTTGATCGACACCAGGACATCAGTCAATGTAATGTTCCGGGACGCTTACATTGGACTGAACCGAGGGAGGGACAAGTTGTCCCAGGACAATGAGCCATTAATAAGCTTCTCCGGAGAAGTAGTCCAGCCGTTGGGTTCAGATTATTTACCGCTGATTTTCGGCCAGGGGGACAGGACAAGAAATGAGCACCTCGAGTTCATTGTAGTGGACTGTCTGTCCTCATACAACGGCATAATTGGCAGGCTGGGGTTGTGGAGGCTGAAAACATTTATAGCTGGCCACATGTTGATGCTAAAAATGTCGTCTCCCACCGGGTTCATCACCATTCGCGGAGACCAACAGGTCGCTCGAAGGTACTACGCCGAGGCCGTTACCTGTGGTAGAAGGCAAGCCGAGGTCTTTGCGGCAGCCCAGCAGGCACTGTCACCGGATCCTAGCATCGACCCCCGGGACGGCACCGATTCCGACAAGTAGAAGCCAAAGCGCCCTTTTAGCGGTGGAGAGAACTGAAGAAATTTCCATCTCAGAGCTCCACCCGAGGCGAACAGTGGTAATAGGAACAAAACTGTCACCGGATGTCAGGAAAGATCTCATCACTTTCCTCCAAAAGAACAGTTCGGTGTTCGCGTGGTCCTATGAGGACATGCCTGGCATATATCCGGAAATAGCAACACACGAATTAACCATCCTACCAGGTAGTATCCCGATGCGGCAGAGGAGGAGATCCTTCGACCCGGCAAAGTATGAGGTGATCAGGGAGGATGTGCAAAAATTGAGGGGAATAGACTTCATTCGTGAGGTCCAGTATCCCCGATGGCTCGCCAACGTAGTTATGGTTCCGAAGAAGGAAACCGACTAGTGGCGCATGTGCGTAGACTTCACCAACCTCAATCGGGCTTGTCCGAAGGACAGCTTCCCGCTCTTTCGGATAGACCAGCTGGTAGACTCAACCTCCGGGTTTAAGCTGCTAAGCTTCATGGATGCTTACGCCGGATACAAGTAGAGACGAATGAGTCCGACCGATGAAGAGCACACTTCATTCACGACCGACAGGGCCTATACTGCTAAAAAAGGATGCCTTACGGGTTGAAGAACGCCGGCGCCACGTACCAACGGGTAGTTAACCGCATGTTGGAACATGAGATAGGCAAAACGGTGGAAGTCTACGTGGACGACATGTTGGCCAAAAGTTTAACCGCCAGTGCCCACATACGAGAATTGGCAGTGGTGATCGGTAAGATGTTAAAGTATGGGATGCTGTATATTTGGGATTTCGAAAGGGTTGTTCCTAGGTCATGTCATTAGCCAGCGGGGGATCGAAGCTAACCCACTCAAGCCCAGGTGATCTTAAAAATGGAGACCCTGGAGGAACGGAACCAGGTCCAGACCCTCACCAGCCGGTTAGCTGCGTTAGCCAGATTCATCTCCCGCTTAACTGACAAGTGTACCCCGTTCTTCAAGCTGCTCAAGGCGCAACAGTTCAAGAAAATCCATTGGGCCATGGAGCATGAGGTGGCATTCCAGTCCATCAAGACATATCTGTCAGCGGTACCTCTTTTATCCAAGCCAGTGTCGGGAGAAATGCTCTACCTATACATCGCCGCATCAGAAATGGCAGTCAGCGCAGCCCTAGTCAGGAAGGAATAAACTCTGGAGCTCCCGGTGTATTACGTGGGAAAGGGATTCACCGAGGCTGAAAGTCGATACCCGAATATCGAAAAACTAGCTCTGGCCCTGATTGTAAGTGCCAAGAAGCTCCAGCATTATTTCCAAGCCCACTCCATCACCCTATACACCAACCACCCTTTGCGGCAGATCCTGCAAAAGCCGGAAACCAGCGGCAGGCTTGTCCAATGGGCAGTAGAGCTGGGAGAGTTCGATATAATATATACCCCACGGACGGCCATCAAATGACAGGCTGCCGCGGATTTCATATGTGAACTCACGCCCATGGTAAAGGGAACACATTCTGATGACGCAGAGAGTAGCCAACCGGATATTATAGTCAAGGACGAGCCAGGACTGCCTAGCGGTTGGAAACTTTATGTTGATGGTTCTATCACAAACAAGCGGATTGGATCCGGCATCATGCTAATGGCACCGGATGACCAGTCGTATGAATACGCCCTGCGGTTCCTTTTCAAAACTTCCAACAATGCCGTTGAGTACGAGGCACTAATAGCCGGCCTGCAACTCGCCATAGAAATGGGAATCCCGTCCATGGAAGTGCACAGTGATTCAAGCTTGGTGGTCAACCAAATGAACGGTGTGTGTTCGAGGTAAAGGAGCCTCAGATGGCCTCCTACTAGGCGTTGGCCAAAACCATGATGGAACCGTTTAAGGGGGCAACCATTTGGCACGTTCCCCGAGAGGAAAATAGGCATGCGGATGCCCTGGCAAGGTTAGCGACCGGAGATTATCCACCGGAGTACCGCAGGGCAAGAATAGAAACTTTGGAGAGGCCGAGCATAAGCAAGACTATCTCTGTGATCTTTGCGGTAGAAGAATCACCTCCCAGTTGGATGAACCCGATCAAAAAGTACCTAACTGACAAGATCAGCCCGAAGGATAAAGTAGAGGCCAGGAGACTGCACCTCAGGTGCGCCAGGTACAGCTTGTTGGGTGGCAAGTTGTACCGCATAGGGCATAGTTTCCCCCACCTAAAGTGAGTGACGAAAGAAACTGGGGAAGCCATCATGCGGGAAATTCACGAAGGAGTTTGAGGTAACCATTCCGGTGCTCGGTCCTTATCACATAAATCACTCCGAGCAGGCTGCTCAAGTGTCACATGTACGCCTCTATACCACATATATGCCCCGGCAATTGCCTTATCAATCATGTTGGCACCTTGGCCGTTTGCACAGTGGGGACTGGATATCATTGGCTCATTCCCAACGGCTATAGGGCAATACAAGTACGCTATCGTGGTCGTTGACTACGAGACTAAGTGGGATGAGGCGGAGCCAATGATCAAAATCACAGAGGAAAGGGTGGAAACGTTCCTGTGGAAGAACAAATACTGCCGGTTTGGTGTCCCACAGACCATTGTCACGGACAACGGGACGCAGTTCAACAGCACTGATCTCATCGAGTACACAGCCTCTTTCGGAACCCGGATGGTGTTCGCGTCAGTGGCCCACCCGCAAACCAATGGCCAGGTTGAGACAGTTAACAAGATCATCAAGAAACTCCTCAAGAAGAAGCTAGAAGACAAAAATGGGTTGTGGGCTAAGGAACTACCAGCGGTTTTGTGGGCAATCCGCACAACGGCAACAGGGGCAACAAGAGAAACCCTGTTCTGTATGGCATTCGAGAGCGAAGCGGTGCTACCCGTGGAGACCGAGATGCCCAGCGGCAGAGCTGAGAATTATGAAGCTGAAACGAATGCCGAGGGCATACGGCTCAATCTAGATCTCATCGAGGAGCGGTGCGACTAAGAGCACTTGCGAAACTAGACGTATAAGCAATGGGTGGCCCTCTACTACGATAGCAAGGTCCGGAAAATAAAATTGCAAGTATGAGATTGGGTGATGAAGAAAGTTAAAAAAAAGGTACTGGTCTTGGAGCCAACGTGGGAAGGGCCCTACCAAATCACAGCGGCTGTGGGCCCGTTGACCTTCCACATCATAGACACACCCACGGAACATCGAGCACCTCCAGTACTACCCTAAGTGAGAATTGTACCTCAAAGGCTTAGTGGCTTAACCAAATAACATTATATTCATTCAAGTGCTCCTAATTCAATAAAAAGTACTTACTATTCCAACACGGTTAGTATGGCAATCCAATGAGTATCAGGCACAACGTAAACCATGGATGATTACTAGTTTTTCCAACAAAATGTATATAATTACAACAAAAGTTTACAGCTTCTGCCGTTGGGCCTCGTGAAGCCCTTAGTCAGCTCCACCGACATTAGCGGTTCCTGAGCCACCGGCCTTGAGAGACCGCTCTTGTTCCAACAGCTCCGCCTCGGCCACGTGAGCCTCCATCCTCTCGGCGTCGAGCTAGCCTTTCTCTCTCGATTCTAAATAGGCATCGTTTATGCCTTTCTCCCGAGCGGCCTCCAGCATCTCATCAAATTCAACTGAGTCCAGGAACTCATTGATGATTTTATTAGCGGCCTCCGCCCATTGGGACTCCGAAAATTTCTCCACCCCATGCCAGACCGACGCTACTTGGCCTTGTAGCTCCAGGTTCCTTGCCTCCAGGTCCGTCACCCGCCCTGATGAGTCAGTAAGCTTGGCCTCCAAACCAGCGCATCGCTGGATAGAATCGGTCAGCTTCGACTCCAGTTCCTGGATTTTCTTTTTCAAGCAGGGACCTTTTTCGCTAACCTCAGCAACATAAAGGCTGTGCACCATCTAAGGGGAGGGGTACAAAAGGAATATCTTAGTTAATAGAGATGGGGGGACTACAGTATGAAAGAGCTATGCAAAGGAAGCCTTACCCGCACAGCCATTTCCATGACTTTCTTCCGGTTCTCGCCTGGCTGTGCGTTCCGAGGAACCCAGCGGTCAAGCCCCAAACTTTTGATGTTAACCAGCAGGGACTTAGCGAACCCCCATCCTTGACATCAGGCTCATCCACCGGGCCGCCGGTGGGTTGACTTTCTCTAACGGGCGCCGTTTGGGACAGCCGAGGGGAACTCGAGCTTCCTGTGGCAACACCGGCCGTCCCAGGCCCTGAGACCCTCACCCTTTTGGCATGAACCTCCCCAACCCAACGGTACTTCCATGTAAGGGAATGGTGTTCGTTTCCGCTCTCTTCGGGGGGACTCAGTTTTCCATCCGCCATAGGTGGCCCACAGGTTCTGAGGTGGTTCCCGGTGCTATCTCTCGATAAGTAACCGGGGTAGGTGACTCCACGTCTATAAGTGACACAACAGCGCCCCTCCGGCCGATATCCCTTAGACGAGACTCAGCCTCCCTGCCAAGGCGAGGGCCATACTTGGCATCCTGAATCGCCATCACCACTGGCTCGTGATACACCGTTTTCTCCTCGGTGTCGGGATCTACAACCGTTTTCGATGCGGCTTCCCCCATTTCCTCCAACTTTTGGGCAAGAAGTTAATCGTTCGTCTTGATAGTCTCGTCCTTCCGAAGAGCCACCCGCGGAAGAATAACTGAAAGCCGATAATCCGAATGGTTAGTGTGAAATCCAACTACAAATGCAGTGCCAAAAAAAAAAAGAAAAAAAAAAAGAGAAAATAAAAAACCCCCCACCAGGCTTTCTCCCCATTTCACATATCTCCAGCACGTTCCACCGGATAAAGTTATAGGACCTTCGGCCTAGGGCGTCCCAACAACTAAAAATCCTGGCTATCCGCCGCCTCTCCAGATCGGTCAGTTTGTACGACTGATCTCCAATAGCTTGGTAAGCCACCGGGACTCGAAAAGTCCTCGAGTTGCGCTGCCACCTTCCCCCAACCATTACCACCTGTTTCCTCCAGCTGTTTGAAATCCAAGACAGGAGGTGAGTGATCGCAGGACAAAAGTCCCGCGCGGTAAAAGTCAACCAACAGCTGGCTTGGATCTTCTTGCAGTAAGAAACCTTGTACAGCGCCCTGAATTCATCGACTGTGGGCCACCCCATGTTGCAGAGACTATACAAGCACCCAAGACTGAGCAACTGCCTCCATTGATTACTAGGAAGCTAGGCGGAAGAAAGGTTTATCGTGCTCAGCATGTATTGAACGAATCCAGGCAATGGCAGAGATAGGCCATGACGCAACTGATCCTCATAAACCGCAACCCAACCTTCCTCCGGGTTGCAGACCAGTTCTTTAGGATTGAGGGCCCGCAACTTTATCGATGGATGGATGCCCCACTTCGCCCTGAAGTCCTTTATCTCTCCAGGGGTCAAACTCAGACCGAGTTCATCGCAAAAGATTACTTTGTCACCGTCCGATAGCATGTGCGTCAGATCCCCCCGTGCCCCAGCAACAGGCACTACCGCAGAAACTACTGCCACCTCCTGGGCAGGCTCCGTGGAAACGTATCGTTGCCGGGACGCGCTCCTGACCTCAGTCCCGGGCCTAGAAACATCCCTCCCGGACAAATCCCCAGTAGCGGGACCTACAGGGTTAGCTGATTTCCTAGATTCCATAAGCCCTGATGAAGCACCCAACTCGTGGTTAGCTTTCTACCAGGAATAGACAGAAACCCAGTAAAATAACCGTACAAGGAAAGCAAAGAACAAAACCTCAACAAGTACACGACCGACAGAAGGCGCAAAAGGAGTCACAACGTGCAATCAACGTCGGGGGCAGGCACAATGTTAGCACTAAGGGCTGATTTCCTCTTTCTGGGGTTACTGTCTGAGCGGTTCCTCTTCGCATAAGCACAATAGGAAAAGTAGAGGGAGGCTCGAAGGATCTTATAGGCGGCAAAAGGCAATTAGGGTATTCCAAATAGCAATGCAATCCCAGCCGCAGATCTCTACCAAACAAATCGATCCACATACTCCACCATGGATAACCTCCCACGCAAACCGTCAGATGACAAGACTGATGGACTCCTGCATTAAATGTAACATAGTGCTCGAGCAGCCACTTGTCTTGCATGCGGAGGCCGACGGCTGCTAGCCTATATGGCAACTCAGGCGTCCCACGCCCACGTGCGATACCTAAATTCAACGGTTAGAGATAACCTAGTTCCAACTCAAACTAAGGTATTCAACAGCAGAGCCAGTCCGAACTAATGGCTACGCTAGTCCATCGGCAGGACCGATACCAACTTATCACTCACATTCCTATGGAATAACCAGCTATGCAAACCAATAATTTCCTACGGATAGGTCGGTCCTAACTACACGGCTACAGACCAACATACTTTATAAACCCAGGAGATTTGTTCCTCTCATACAAGAAAAATCTTCCTACAGGCTAAAAACCCTGCACATACCTCACGCCTGTGCGAACAAAGGTTGTGAAACTATCGGTGCCGTGGCCAAAACGAACTCAGGAACACAACACACCGGGAAATTCGTTCCTCTCATACAGGACAAATCTTCCCGTATGCTAAATACCCTGCACATACTTCACGCCCGCTCGAGCAAAGGCTGTGAAAAGTTTGGGGACTGCGGCCAATGTCCACACATGGCCAAGCCACCCCACCGGGAACTCCTCTAACACATGACACATTTCCCGTTGGTACCAAGTTACCAAACATCGAAGCACCCCATGTAATACACCCGCTGACCGTAGCGGGTGTTGTTCTAACTTGAGGAACTTGGGGGACTCGTTCCACCCATGCACTATACTCACCTGGTTTTCCCGGGGCATAGCATGGCATGGCGGATTTTAACGCTACACTATCATTCCACCCATGCATTATACTTACCCGGTTTTCCCGGGGCATAGCATGGCATGGCGGATTTGAACGCTACATTATCACCACCCCATGCATCACATCTTATACCCGTATACAACTATTTGCATGTACACCATAAACATGCACTCGTACCATTGTGCGTCATCACAACAGGTTTATTCAAACGCCCGGCAAAGTCCAATCTTAAACTCGGACTTGGGGGACTTGGGCACTGGTGGGTTCATATCCCAACGGGTCCGTGGGCCTGCAAGACAAGACATATTTAAGTCCCCATTCAAGATTACACTTAACCGGGAACTTGGGGGACTTGTTGACAGTAGCCAGAGAGAGGCTACCCAGGCCCCTAGACCCGCTACCAGAACTCCTGGGCCCAGTGCAGGGCCTCAGGGCGAGTCACGGACGTCCGGACCCGCGGCCTAGCAGGTCTTACTTGTGACTAGGGCCCGGGGACCGGGGGCGCCGACTCGCTAAACTGGGGACCGGAGCAACTCCATAGTATGTGCAGAAGGGGGACAGTCCCAAATCGAAGGGTGAGGCCAGTCCTCACACCCGACCGCCTATATATGAGCCCCAGCTACCTTCATTAATAGGTAATCAATACTTCAACTACTCATTCCCGCTTAAGTTATCAGCTTATCCCTACTATACTGACTTAAGCATCGGAGCAGAATAAGCCGGCCAGCCCGGTATTCCCTTAGTTAGCAAGATTTGCAAAAAGGCGTCACACCAAGATCCATCGGTCTCTGTTAGTCTCCGGATTCTGACAGAAACCTGCTACATCTCAAAACAGAGTCAATGACGACTTCATTAATGATGAGGATGATGAGGAATCAGACGATGATGAGGATTTCAATGCTGACTTTACTGAAATAATTGAAGATGCAGATGATACAGACGATGACGAATATGATGGAGAAGCATGATTATTTAAATTATGTTTTTAAATATTTCAATAAATTTGTTTGTGATTTATAATTACAAATACATATATATATATATATATATATATATATATAAATAGAAAAATTCTCAGGTGCGGACGTCCGCACCGTGGGGATTCGCCGCAAACAGCCGCTGCCGCACGCCGACGACGGCGGCCGTTTGCGGCGAATCAGCACGGTGCGGACATCCGCAGCTGAGACGGAGTGTATATATATTATATTTATGTACTTCTAATAACAAGTGTACGTTATTTGTTTGTTTTAATATATATATATATATATATATATATATATATATATATATTATGGTTTCTGGTATCAGAGCCATAAGAGTTACGATTTACGTTAATCAAAACTTTCTCAAGAACCCCACGAGGCGGACTACCGCCCAGGCGTGGTAATTGAGATTGCTTTATCGATATTAAGAGTAAAGGTATATCTAGATCCTTCCTCAATAGGATTCCAGATATAGTTAATGAAGAACAAATAGAATATCAGTCAAACGATAACATTGATATTAATGATTGGAATATTCCTAGAGCCCCTAGTAATGAAATTTACAAGAAAAAATGGTCACTTTCTTCATTTAAAAGTGAACATCATATTAAAACAGTCGAGCAAGTCTATGCCCTAAGCAAAGATCACGAAACATGTCAACTTTTCAGTCCTGAATCTATTAAAAAACATAAAAAAGATGGTCACAACTTCCTCCATATTGGATTAGTCCAAATTGGTGTTAAACCACTAACCAGAAAGGGTCTGAATGCTTCAGTCCTTCTCTGTCTAAGAGATGCTAGATTTACAGATTTTAATGATAGCACTCTTGGTATGATTGAATCAAGCCTATACATTTTGATTGCTATCCTGATTTCACAATTAGTCTTAGCGATCCTCATATATTAAAAGTCTTAACATTAAATATCAAAACTTCTGGATATAATGTTTTAGAAGGAACACAACCATTAGCCTTAATGTATCGAATTCACTATAAAGTTACTAGAACACTTTTAATTCACAGTAATCAAGATAATGCTAATATCAGAGTTCCCCATACAATAAAATGGTCTGACGTCCAACTTCCCTCTGAATGGTCTCTCACTAATGAAAATCAACCAGTAAACATAAGTCACAGTGTCTCCGACTTAAGTGGAATACACCAATACAATGACGGTACAATAAGAATCAACTTCTGTAATCAAAATCCTATTAATCATCCTCAAATTACAGAATTAGGTCAATCTTCTAGACAATCTTTCGTCTCTGCCAGACGTTCATTCGCCGGTTCCACTAAAGCTGAATCTTCGATCTCTAGAAGAGATTCTGAATTAGAAACAGAAAGAAAAAATATTCGGATAAAAGAATTAGAAGAAGAATTGTAAAAATTACAAATAAAAAATTTAAACACTAATTCTCAAGTCACTTATCCTGCTTATGAAGAGCCTCCTACAACTGAAGAAGAACCTACTTCTCCTACTCCTACAGCTTCTGATTTTGAAGTTATTCCTTCTATTAATCCCCAGTTAAGTACCCTCGATAGTCCTCAGTTAAGTAACCCCGACAGGGCACGTGAGCATGATTTTCAGGTAAGCGGTGAAAGCTATGAAAAGACTGTCTCTCACCCTATTTCCCCCAACAGTCATTTAAACCCTTTTACAATTGATTTCCCCAGACTAGACCAACACTTAGAAGCTCAAGAAAATATTAATCGTCGTAATCAATACCGTCAACAGTTCCCTTTAATCAAACAACGAAAACAACTATTTCAAGATTGGAAAAATTATATGTTACAAAATCAAACAGAAATATTCTTTCTTGATTTTATTGAAAATTTAAACAAAAATATTCAAACATTAACAAAATCCAAATGGACAACAACCAATTCTGTAGTAACATCCACTCATCCCCCTATAGAAAACATTGTTATTGAACATTTACAAGAAAAAGTGGTGGCTTCACCTTTTAAAATAATTGATGATAAACATGATCCAGAACATAAGAAAATTATTGAACAAAATAATTATTCCAACCAAAGTTTAATAACTATAGGCCAACAACTAGATAAAATTGAAACCAAAATAGACATAATATCTACCAAAGTCAGTATACTTCCCAAACCGCAAACTGAAACACCTTTGGTCCGTTTTAGTAACCTCAACACAAACAAACCAATTTCTACTGTCCAAAAAATTGATCAACTATTAAAATCCATTAAAAATGAACCAAGTAGTAGTAGGCTTTCAGTCATACACAATAATAAATACAATAAACTTTCAGAAACATCAACTGAATCATCTGATATGGATTCCAGTACAATCTCAAAAATCAACCAAACATTTCAAGATCTTCAATTATCAAGAATTAATTATCCAAAGAAACCAAAATTCAAAACATGGATAGATCGTCCTTTACCAATAGACATAAAACCTACTACCCTTCCCAATAATCAATTCTCAGTCTCTTCTGATAAAACATATGAATGGAATATCGATAATTTATCTGAAAACGAAATCCTAAACAAACTACATCATATGTCAATGACAGCAAACAGTTATGTTACTAATCATAATTTCAGTCAACCTGAAATTGTAGATATATTAGTTACCGGATTCACAGGAACACTCAATTCCTGGTGGGAAAAACATCTCACAGTAGAATCCAGAGATCAAATAAAATATGCAATTAAATAAGATGAAGATGGCAACCCCATTTTTGACGAAAGCATTGGAAAAGGAGTTTCCGATGCAGTAAACACTTTATTCTATACAATTATCCAACATTTTATTGGCACCCCAAGTCACATTACATCCAGAATTCACGACCAACTTAGTAACCTAAAATGTCCAACACTAAGTGATTTCAAATGGTACAAAGATGTTTTTATCTCTAGAGTTATGCTTAGAGACGATAGTAACCAACTCTTTTGGAAAGAAAAATTTATTAGCGGCTTACCAAAACTCTTCGCTCACAAAATTAGACAAGTCCTAAGTAACGAAACAGGTCACATTGAGTATAATAACCTTACCTACGGAAATATTATCACAATCATTCAAAAAGAAGGTCTAAAAATGTGTATCGATATGAAACTAAATTCTCAAACAAAAACTGAAAAGAGAAAAGCAAAATATGAATTAGAAACATTTTGTGAACAATATGGTCTACCCTCTATTCCTCCCTCTAGAAAGAAAAAACACAAACATGAATCTAATTACTATCCTAGTAAAAGAAGATTTAACCGTCATAAATATCGGTCCCAAAATAACAACGATTTCACACCTGATAAATTTTATACTAAAAACAAATTTAAAAAATTTAGAAAATTCCAGCCAAAGCATAATAAACAAAAGAAGTCCCCTCCTTCTGACAAAACTAAATGCTATAAATGCGGTAAACCTGGTCATTTTGCTAATAAATGTCCAGTAAAAAATACAATCAATCAATTAAAAATCATTAAAGAAGAACGAAACAATCTTATACGATTATTAAAAATAAGAGATACTGATTCTGAAATAGAAAACGATGAAAACGAATCTGTGTTAAATGAATCATCTGCTTCCTCCAGTTCTGAAACATCTTCTTCCCCATACATTAAGTTAGCCTGCAAAGACGCTTGCTGTAAATCTATTAATGTACTTTCCAAACAAGAAGAACAAGAAGAATTATTAATTGATTTAATTGGGAAAATCGAAAATCCAGATATTAAAGTAGAATATCTTAAGAAATTAAAAAAATTAATTACCCAAGAACATATAAGTAACACTCCACCAGAAAGAATCTCTCTTACTACAACTTTTGATAAATTCATAAATAAAAAACAAGAAATAACGCTCCAAGATCTTCAACATGAAATAAAAATAATCAAATCAGAAATTCAATCTTTACAACAACAACAAATGGAATTAAAACTTGAAAATAAAGATATCAAAGGAGATTTGAATTTTGTTAAAATTGATACTCAAATATTTAAAATACAAAACAATACTTCATCTCCAATACCTTCTTCTTCACAAACTATTCAACACAACGAAGAAATATCTGAACATGCTACTATCAACACTATTCAACAAATTAATCTTAAGAAATGGTATACTTCAGTTCAAATATGGATAAAAGACTTCTCATTTACAACTCCAGTTTTAGTCGACTCAGGTGCTGACCTAAACTGTATTCAAGAAGGACTAATTCCTTCAAAATATTTTGAAAAAACAAAAGAGTCCCTTCGCTCTGCAAATGGCGCCAAAATGAATATCAAATATGAAATTTCCAAAGCACATGTCTGCCAAAACAATGTTTGCTTCAAAACCCCATTCCTTCTAGTTAAAGATCTAACTGATAAAGTCATTCTGGGACTTCCTTTCATCACACTTCTTTACCCTTTTATGACGGAATATGATGGTATTACGACCTACCCTTTTGACCAACCAGTTAAATTCCAGTTCCTCTCCAATCCTGAAATCCATACTCTAAAGGCTTTTCAAAAAAATTCCATTTCAAAAAATATTAATTCGATTACGGCAAAACGACATCAAATAACTTATTTAAAAGAAGAAATTGATTTCAAAAGAATTGAATACCAATTACAAGATATTTCCCTCCAAAACAAAATTAAAAATTTTGAAGAAAAAATTATTAGAGACTTATGCTCAGATATCCCTAATGCCTTCTAGCATAGAAAAAAACATATTGTTAACCTTCCATATATTAAAAACTTTGATGAAAAGAATATCCCTACAAAAGCCCGTCCAATTCAAATGAATCACGAAACCATGGAATTTTGTAAAAAAGAAATTCAAGGCTTACTAAATAAAGGAATAATTCGTCACAGCAAATCCCCCTGGTCTTGCTCTGCTTTCTATGTTCAAAAAAATGCCGAATTAGAAAGAGGTGCCCCTCGATTAGTTATAAACTATAAACCTCTCAATACAGTCTTAGAATGGATACGTTATCCCATTCCCAACAAACGAGACCTCATCAACCGACTAAATAATTCAGTAATCTTCTCTAAATTCGATTTAAAATCTGGATTCTGGCAAATCCAAATACATGAAAATGATAAATATAAAACTGCCTTTGTCACCCCCTTTGGCCATTATGAATGGAACGTTATGCCATTCGGCCTTTAAAATGCCCCTAGTGAATTCCAAAACATTCTGAATGACATATTAAATCAATACAGCCATTTTATAATCGTTTACATTGATGATGTCCTCATTTTCTCACAATCTATTGATCAACACTGGAAACATTTAAACCAATTCTACAATGTAATGAAAGTCAGTGGTTTAGTAATCTCAGCTTCAAAAATTAAACTTGTTCAAACAAACATTCGTTTTTTAGGATTCAATATCCATCACCTCCAAATCACCCTAATCAATAGAGTCATTCAATTCGCAGATAAATTCCCAGACATAATTCTCGACAAAAATCAACTCCAAAGATTTTTGGGATCATTAAACTATGTCGCCGACTTTTACAAAAATCTTAGGCAAAAATGTAAGCCTTTATTTGACAGATTACAGAAAAATCCTCCACCATGGACGTCTATCCATACCAACCTCGTTAAAGAAATTAAAAAACACGTCAAAACATTACCCTGTTTAGGAATTCCATTAGCAGACTCATTTAAAATAGTCGAAACTGATGCTTCAAATATTGTAGAGGAATCCTTAAACAGCAAATCTCTTCTGCTCACCCTGAGCAAATTATCCGATTCTATTCTGGTACATGGACACAATCACAACGCAATTACAGTACTATTAAAAAAGAAATTTTATCTGTTGTTCTTTGTGTTAGTAAATTTCAAGATGATTTATTAAATCAAAAAATTTTAATCCGCGTTGATTGCAAAAGCGCAAAACACGTTTTAGAAAAAGATGTTCAAAATATTGCAAGTAAACAAATATTTGCCCGTTGGCAAGCTATTTTAAGCGTTTTTGATTTTGAAATTGCATTCATTAAAGGAGAAGACAACCATATACCAAACTTTCTGACTCGTGAATTCCTTCAGGGCCCTTCTCATGACGACTCGGGCCAGAGCAAAGCAGCAGCAGACACCGGAGCCCAGTGCTCCAGCAGTCAAAACATAACCAAAAGCAACAGTCAAAGCTGAGCCCTCTTCTAGTCGGGCTTTAGTTCCTAGTCTTCCTAGTCATCCTTATTTACCAAATCCAACTCATTACCTTGGATTTACTATTGGTCCTCGGCCCAGTTTTCAGTCAGCTCTAGTTTCTCAATATGATCCATATGCAGTTTCATACCCTAGTCAACCCGTCAGACCTTATTCTGCTAAAAAATCATCTCCATATGTTTTAAAAGTTTCTCAAAACCTATTTAATGTCGAACCATGTTTGAGCAATATTAAATCTCCCATAGCTTTAGCAAAAATGTATTTTCCCCCAAATCAGCATTTTGCTTGGTCTGACCCTTCCCAGTCATTAAAATTCTTCACACAAATTCTCTTTCAAACTAATTCTGTTACTATTAAACCCATTTATGATACCAAAGATCCAGATAAACTATTATATCATTCCATTTATTTGGTCAGGATCATCTCACTTGAGGACTGGAAAGACCCTCCATACACATACCACCAATATAATGACATTTCATTCAGTTATTACCAATATGAAGAGGCTTGGCACAAAATCTTTTTACACCAAACTCTTGATTTCAATCATTCTTGATTTATTAATTTTGATAAAACTTTCCCAAGAAAATTCCCCATGTGGTTCTACTCCTGGTGGTATTCACATGGTTTTCCTTTTGATCTTTTACCTGAACCTCTTCAAGATGCAGTTAATCGATTTACCAAAGTTATGACATTCTCTGATTATGACAGGAATTTCCCCCCCACATTACATTTTATGTCTAAATACAAGGTCCCCTATATTTTCAAGTGGCAATACAAACTCCAAGAGGAACCTGGTGTTACTCTCGGTACCGTCTCCAGAGAATTCCTAGTCAAATGGTGGGATAAATTCAAAGTGGAGCAGACATTGCACAATTTCAACACAGAATTTCCAGTCAATCAATCATCTGCCATTCCGGCTCAAGTCACCCCATTACCAGTTACCTCAGTCAGGCCTTCTCTCCAGCTAGGCCCAACCCGGCAGATGACACCGGCCCAATCAACTTCTCAAGTAATCCAGTCAGCCACTCCAGGTGCCTCCTCCTCAAAATCTAAAGGAAAGGCTTCCTCTTCATCCAAATCTAAGAAAGTCAGCAGAAATGAATTAAAGGAACTAGCCGAACAAATCATGGCCCAGCTCTCCAATCAGTCAAGCAGTTCTGAAGAAGAGGATACTAGCTCAGCTCATTCCTCGCCTTCCTCCAGTCAATCAATAGCCCAGTCAAAGCCCAAGTAACCTAAAAGATGGGCCGATCATGAAGATTATTATGAAGACAGTCAAGACCCATTTTTTTTAGACCAATTACTATTCATGAACAGTGACTTTTTACTGTTCATTTTCGGTGCAAAATACAGCTAATCGTGCGGCTTCCTATTTTGTCACCTTATGAGTAATTACACAGTAAAAGTAGATTCTTCAGTCAAGTCAGCCAATCCCACAGTAAAAGCAGAAAGCAGATTCTTCTGTCAAGTCAGCCAATCCCACAGTAAAAGCAGATACTCTTGGTCTCCCGCCAAGGTCTATATATGTTGCCTCTCTCCTTCAGTTGAGGCATCGCTCATTTTTCAGACTTAACTTCAGTTTCTCCTAAGCCTCGAGCTCCCAAATAGTTAACCTATCTCCCTTCTCTTTGTAATAGTCAGTTATCTCATGTGCTGAGATTTCTGCCTTAGTTAGTCACCCAATTATCCAGTTCTTCCTTCATTCTCCAGTTTTCATGCATCATTAAAAGGTTGTTTCTTAATCCAGTCAGAACATCTCATGAGTTGAGAATTCTGTCTTATTAAACTATTTGTATTAAACTCTTTGATTCATTCATTAAATAAAGTTAATGTTTACTTCCGCTGGTTTCTGGAGTTGAGAATTCTGTCTTATTAAACTATTTTATATATATATATATATATATATATATATATATATATATATATATATATATACAGTCCCATTCAAATACGGACGTCCGTACGGTGCGGATGTGCCGTATCCGGCCACCGGCGAGGCGGCGCCGGCGTATCCGGCCGGTGGGCTGTGCTCGCCTCGACCCGGCGACCCCTTCTGTGCCGGCCCGGGCTCCATCGCCGGCCGGGAGCCGGCCGGAATCTGGAAAAAACCAGAAACATGAACTTTACTGTTCATTTTCCTGGTTTTCTCCAGATTCCGGCCGGCTCCCGGCCGGCGATGGAGCCCGGGCCGGCACAGAAGGGGTCGCCGGGTCGAGGCGAGCACAGCCCACCGGCCGGATACGCCGGCGCCGCCTCGCCGGTGGCCGTTCATGTTTCTGGTTTTTTCCAGATTCCGGCCGGCTCCCGGCCGGCGATGGAGCCCGGGCCGGCACAGAAGGGGTCGCCGGGTCGAGGCGAGCACAGCCCACCGGCCGGATACGCCGGCGCCGCCTCGCCGGTGGCCGGATACGGCACATCCGCACCATGAACAGTGGGTGCGGACGTCCGCACCTGATTAGTCCTGTATATATATATATATATATATATATATATATATATATATATATATATATATATATTAGAAACTGCGCGCATATGTATATTTGGGGTCCGAGTCGACGAAATGCACCTATTAATTCGTCGCAAAAGCTTTAACACATTTGGCGGCTTAATTTTCCGCAAATATATTTTACTAAAATTCGAAATTAACTTAGGAGACGAATAAATTCATTTCGTCGCCTAGGTAAAATACTTAGGAGACGAATAAAATTAATTTCGTCGCCTACGTTTCACTTAGGAGACGAATTTGTTTCTTTCGTCGCCTAGATAAGATACATATAAATCCCTAATCGATCGATTGCTTCGATCAGTTCATTCCTCTTCTCAAATCCCTAATACTCTCAAATCCCAAATTCCGCCACCGCCCCTGCCCCTGCCGTGGCCCCCGTCTCAAAGTGCCTCGCGCGACCTCTCTCTCTCTCTCTCTCTCTCTCTCTCTCTCTCTCTCTCTCTCTCTCTCTCTCTTCGGGTATGTTCTTTCTAGAATCTGTCTCTACTCTTCTTCTTCTCTGTTGGTATTATTTGTTCTTGAGTTGTTCTATAAATGTGTGAGTATTTCAGCATATTTTCCATAAACATCATAATAATTCATTACCCTCAAACGTTCTCCGATAGATATGTTTTGTACTTGATGAACTATAATTTTTATTGATATATAGAATGTACTTGCTTCTGCTTTGTCTGAACTGTACAATGTCAGCTTCTACATAGACTTGCAGGTTTCTTCCACTCTTTTTGTAATTAACTCATAATCTTTGTCATTTGACTCACTACTAGATCCTACTATTCTTTAGTTGATAATTGTACTAAAGGCCTGCAACTAAGCAATAAATCGATACGACTGATTTATATGCAGTAAGCTACAAAACTAGTGAAAAATGTTTCTCACCACTAGGATTATCATACCAGGATTATGTGATAACCTTATGAGAAGGAACATAGTACGTAGCAATGATGCAATTGTCTAATGTTCACCCCCTAAAAGTGGCTATTTTTTCTATAGGAGGCTTGCGTTAATTTATTCAGTAATTTACTAATCTACTGTTGTTGTCCCTTGACTCCCTTCAAGTTGGTCAGCAGCCCATTCTTGGTGTCTCCTCCAGATATAATTTCTCATTGCTGGAAATCCTGAACCACAATCTTGTGGTTTCATGCGAAAACACGGAGACACATGCTTTAGGTTCAAATTAATAAGACACGAAATCACATACCAGAGTATAGATAGGCTTGACAAAAGGTGATTCTTTGCAACTGAGCTCACTTGCAGTGTTGTGAACGTTTGACTATGCATATGAGTTCACAAGTCATTAAGACACATCCCTGTCACTTTCCAAAACCGTCTAGTATTGGCTCAGATCTTGAATCAAATCTCTCCTTATTTCAATTCTGACTCAAGATCACAATTTCAGTCCAGTTTTCTATTGGCCTTATCATCATATGGTTTCCCAAATATATCTTACATCAATACAAGAGTATCAAATTATCAATTTTTTAACCCTCTTTAGTCTTTACATACTTATTGTCATATGTAATTACAGTAACACAAGTCTGAACCAGGCAAGTAATTGAACCTTTGGTAATCCACATTTGTCCTACTCCTTAGGAAAGGTCAATATCAACAACTTAATGTCTAGAAACATGATGTGTTAGTCACACAATTCTAGTTGTAATTAATAAAAAAAAAATTGTTCTTGATTCAATTAACGTACAGATTTCCCATTTAAGTGCTCTTTTGCTGAAAATTTGTGGTATCCAAGTAAAGATAAAGTATTGTATTACTTGTTATCAAACAAGGATATGAATAATCCTCAACACAGTATTTTACTAGTTTCTTTGTTATACTTCAGTGCTCTTCCTTCGAGGTTGAATTGCCTTCAAAGAGACTATCCTTGCAAGACTCCCTCCTGTCAAAAGCATATACAGGGCACCATATGTATATCTATACCATGCATCTATATATACATGAATAAAACACTGACATTCTGAGATTAAGGCCCAGTTTGGGATTGATTCCCAAGCTGCTTTTGGGGTCAAAAGTGATTCTGGGCATAATCTTAAGTGTTTGGTAACAACCATAAAACTGATTTTAGAAGAATTGATTCTCTTAAAAGTGGATTTTGGAGAAGCAGGGTAAGAGATGCTTTTGCAGGAATCAGTTATATTTGTAACAAATTGTAATATTTGTTTTTTCTTAGATTGTGATATATTAATTTAATTAAATCATAATCAATCATTTACTATGGTGTTAAGAAATCTTATGTAATATTGTGGATTAACTTTATAATTACATACAAAAGAAACAATTATTTATTTTAATATCAATTTATAAAATGCCTATTTTTGTCATTATACCCATCCAAAATAATTTTTACTTATAACTCACCAAATACACGAAATTGCTTTTTGGTTCTCACAGCACTTTTAAAAACAGTTTACCAAACACCTTAGCTGATTCTACTCACAGCAGATTCAAAAGCAATTCTGCTCACTACAAATTCAAAAGCAATTCTACTCACAGCACAGCAATCCCAAACTGGGCCTAAGTATGCAAAACCTAGCTGTACCATATACTAGACAATGGCCCTTCATGCAAGTGGCAATATGCAGTAAATTTGACTATAATTCTTAAACAGACGTGGTTTTAAGCAATATGCATATTTGTATATAATTTTGTAAACATACTAAACAATCTGATTATGAGTTTATATATGTTGTGTTTGTGATATAAATTTGTTTTTCTTGCAGGAAAAATATGTCACCGACTAATAGGAAAAACATGAGGCATTTGACCGCCTTTTACATGTTAAATGCTTCAGAAGAGGGTTCGTCGCAGCCAACTATGGTCGCGCCTGCGAGTGGATCAGCACCGCCTATCCCTCCCCCGTTGCCGGTGGAAGATAGCTCAGCCCCTCCATCAACACAAATTGGTTCTCAAACCGAAGACGACGATGGTGAAGAGATTAGTTGTCGGCGCACACCTCGTCCTCGCCCTGATGGAGGTAAAGACACTACTACAAAAAACTCAATACACAACACAGATCAGACAACACTTTAGAAGTTACATGTTGTATGAATGACTGAACTGTTTCACACAACCTAAAGTGAATGATTTGTATTGTATGAGGGTACACATTTTCCATATTCTGAAAAACGTTTTTCCAGATTTTGTCACACAACTCTGACACACATTTTCTGTTGTATGATTAATGAAAATGTTGGCGGCAGAACTCCCTCCGACATTGAAACTCAAATTTGGGCAAGGTCTAGATGGACATACAACAAAGTTCTTGTTTTATGTTGTGTGATAATGTCACATCTTACATTAGGTGTCACCAAGTGCAAGGTGACAAATACTTGTACAACATAATTTTGTAGTTTTGTTGTATGACTTGTTTTGCTTGTGTTTGAGCCAGATTCATTTTGGCTCTAATGACTGAAATGCTGCCCCTTCAAAGCGGGAACTTTGCCTCCATGGACTTTGAGTTTTTGAAACATACGTGTGTTAAAAATCCCACAACAATCTGTATCTTCTCTGTTGTGCAACTATTTTGAAATTTCTATAAGAAACCACCGAGTGGAATACCAAGTGCAAAGTGAAGAAAACTAGTACAACAGCTTAAACGTTTTCTATTGTATGAAGGAAAACCTAATGCTATGTCAAACTCTCCAAATTTATAGCAGGCGGCAAAATTCCCTCTCTTTTAAATTGGGTCTGAAAAATATCAGACATTTCATATATTTTCTGTTGTGTCATAAACTTAGAAAATATTTAACACCCCCTCCTCTCTTCACATCTCTCTCTCTCTCTCCTCTCTCTCTCAAATCCCCGAGCCCTCTCAAGCGTAAAAACAACTCAAAGGCTTCTCTCTGAAAACCACTCTCACTCTCACCTTCACTCCGGCCGGCCGTCACGCTCACCTCGTCCAACAGAATCTTAAACTCGAAAACGGTAAGCCCTAAACTCGAAACCCTCTTACGATTTCAATCCATAAATTCGATTTAGCCTGCCAATAAACCAAGGTTCCAAGGTCCACCTTCCTCCTCGAATCCACGCCCTCGCCCTTTGACCTCCGCCACCACCTCTCTCCCCCATCCCGTCTCCCTTCGATTTAGCCTGAGTCGTCTTCGCACTCGTCCCCTGACCGCCTTCCTCCTTGACCTCGGCGGCACTTCCGTCGTTGCAACCCTAACCCTAGGCCTCATAATCTCCTTTAAGCCCAGTGCCTCGTCTTCTCTTAGATCGCCGTCGTCTTCAGCTCCTCGGTAATGACTAAACTCGGCCCTGGTTTCTCTTTAAAGATGGGGCCCAGCCCTGTAAGTTCCATTCGGTTCGTCTCTCTCCAACTAATCAATTCAACTAATTATGTAATTGCTTCAATTTTGTAATTTGGGGATTTATGAATTGAAATTTGGGGATATATTGATTCTTTGTAATTTTTTCGACAGGTTGCTTCGTCTCTTACCTAGATGTGGCAGAGCTGTGTCGGTCTCTGGTGCTATGTTGATGGCAGGGTGAGTTTGCCTTTTGCATTTTTCTTAAAGCAGTTTAATGACTGTGTGGTTCCTGGGGTTCAATCTCTTAACGTTTTAGTTTGTGTGTGTGTTTCAGTCATCAGTGGCGCAAGATGGATATTCAAACAGGGAAGGTAAAGCTTCTTTCTTTTCGATTTCGTAACATGTTGAATTGAAATAGATGGCTGTTGATCGTTTCGATACATTGTTACCTAACTATCAAGTTCGGTTGATATGTATACTAAGGACAAATGTGTTTCATAGGAAAACCAATTTGAAGGACACATTTACATAGGTCATTTGTTTAGTGAAGGACACAAACATGGAGAGGAAATTCCCAAATGGTAGGTTACCCATTTCTCTCTATCTTCAAATTCATTATTCTCTGTTTCAAATTTACCCATCTTCAATTTCTGTTCTTGGTCGTTGCTGTTTGAATCTGTCACAGCCAGAATGAAGGTATACGAGCTGAGGCGGAAGTTGAAGGCCGATCTGTTGGCCAAGCTCAAGGATCTCAAGGTGGAGCTCGCCCTCCTCCGCGTCGCCAAGGTCAGTTACTTTTTGTTCATAGCTTGCTCTTACTTTCTGAACTTTTGGTATGCCTGATTGGGAATTGAGATTAGAAATTAGGAATTTGAAGATGCGACTCTAAAATTTTGACGTTTGTGCAGATAAGGCCTTCATTCAGACTTGTATTTTCTTTGTTTTGGGTTAATGTTATACAAGACTAGGTTTTGGGGTTTTGTTTTTAGGGGTGAGTTGTTGATTGTGAGTTGCTGTGTGCAGGTATGCTTACATGGAGCCAACCAGTGATAAAAGCCACACAACCAGTTGTGTGAGAATCTATTCGTATTTGGAGGCACTGATGGGATGAACCTTCTCAAGGATTTGCATATACTCGACTCTTGTGAGTGGTTCTGGATTTTGCATGCATTTGGACTTCTGAGGGTCACATTTACATCTTATATTGTTTCACCAATTACAAAGTTTTCTAGCCTCAGTGCTTGAACAATGTGGAGGTAATTATGTTTTCCTCTTGTTCTACGTATCAAGGCGAAAATGAAATTTACTTATTTGTAATCACCTTGGTGTATATATGCAGGAAATATCTGTTGTAATTCGACCTAAATTGATCGAGCCAAGAAAGAAGTGAACTCTGATCTAGCGTGTCTCAAAGTATTGGAAGGTGACTAATCTAGTTTTATATTTTGTACCTAGTTTTGTAGAGACTGTCTCTTATTTTTGTAATTGTTGTTGGATTGGGGTATGTGGGACTGTAATTGATCTCTTATTACGTCTCTTTTGTTGTTGGGGCAGTTTTTAACATATGTTATTATTTAGTTCCATGATATATGTTGTTGTTGGGGTATGTGGAAAGTCTTCTGTTTTCTGGAACAATTGGCATTGTTTTTGGCTTTCAAGTTGCACCTTAAAGTGTTTGGATGCTGCTATACTATTTTGTACAAAGCAGATAAATCTTTGAAAATAAGGTTGGGAAGAAGATTTTGTGGGTAATATCTGGTAATTTTTTCTCTCTTTCAAAGTTCTCTATGTGAAAGTGACTATTATGCTTTGTGCATGCAATATTGGTTTGGTAGGACACAATCTATTGTGCTGGACATGCAATAATTTCATGTCATTTAAGCATTTATTGTTTAATGAACTAAAAGTTACTACTTGCTTTGAAGTCCATCATTCTGTTCTCTAACTGAGCCTTGACGTACCTAATCACATGTTCATTCATTGTAGGGAATGAAAGCTGGTAATTCTCAGTTATGGGATGGAGTTGGCAAGCAGCTCAGTGTGAAAAGTGTCGCTGCTAGTCTAAGGTAAAATAATTAACAGAAAGTATAATAAATTCTCATTCATACATGTAGCTAAATTCCCAACACATAAAGCCTCTAATTATGGTAGCATTGTTAATTGGATTCTGGTGCTTGTATGCCAACATACACAGCCTTTGATTATGATTCAATTGTTGTTTTTAGTCTATTTATTTGCTTCCAGCATCAACTAGCACTATACAGTGATAAATGATCAAATGGAATGTCTGCTACTAAGCAAGTCTTTACAATACGACATGTACTGTTTAAGTGTTTTGATGTAGCAGCTAGACTAACTGAAATGACACTTACTTGAACTTTGATTATAAGCAAAACATGCTTGAACTTTGATTTATGGAATGACACTTACTTTTGGTTCAGTTGTGAACTTATTGGCTATTGTTTTGTTTCAGTGCTATGGCCAAATATAATGAATACATTGGCAGGACAAGCCTAAAAGTTGTTGAGTGGAAACCGGTTACGGTATGTATATGTTGCTTTTGGTGGATTCTAGATTCTTGGCTAAAATATGTACATTTGGATTAGGTTACTAGTTTTGGGAGTGATTATTAATTGATTCACTGCTTTTAGGGTGTTCCTCACCGACCCAACACTGTTGAGTGCGGCTATTATGTCATGCGGTTCATGCGAGATATCATCGAGGACAAGGACCAATCTACTTTTGTGACCAAGGTACAATCGCTGCCTTATGCTACTTTGTGTTTGAATGACCTTTTTGTTATGCTACTTGGTGTTTGAATGACCTTTTTGGGATAATATTGACGTGTAACTTATACATTCAATTTCTTTTTCAGTGGGGCAGGAGAGACAATGGCCTGGAGTACACACAAGATGAAGTAGATGTGGTAAGGAATGAGTGGGCCAAGTTCATTGTGCGCAATTACGTGTAGGAATGTTGTTTGGGAGAGCATTTCTATGCGCTTATGTTTTATAAACTTATCGGTTTAGGTTAACTAGGTATGTACATAGGACTAATGCTGTAGGATTTTGAACAATATCAGTTTGTGCCTTAATGGTTTCAGCTGAAATGCTAGCTAGCTAGGTACGTAGGACTATATTGCTAGCAGAATTTGAACAATACAATGCTAGTTAAGTTTCAGTTTGCTTTTGCTCTATCTATGTGGTACATTGGTCTGCTCAGGCCACTTGAATGAAATGTAGAATTAATGGTTCAGTTTATGGAAATGGTTCATTATAATGCTACTGTTTTGATGGTAATGATTTCAGTTTATGGAAATGGTTCATTATAATGCTACTGTTTTGATGGTAATGATTTCAGTTTATGGAAATGGTTCAGTTTATGGTATAATGGTACTGTTTTGATGGTAATGGTTGAGCTTTTGATGGACAACAGTTTACAAGTTTTTGAGACAAAACAGTTGTGTGTTTGAAGCTCATACAATAAAGTTTTCATTTGATCAAATGCTTAAATCTATTGTGTGATACACCATTATACAACAAGATAACAAAACCATGTGTTGTACAATATAATCAAAAGCCATATTAAACGTATATCCAATAATGCTCAATTCTGTTGTCTGATTTGTACAATCATACAACTCAAAAAATATGAAACAAAATCAGTTGTTTGAATCAGACAATTGAATAAGTAGGAAAAGAAATCTATTGTGTGAATCAGACAACTGAATAAAAATGTAATATTTTGTTGTATGTTTAAAACTCACACAATAGAAAAATACATATGTTTTGTTGTATAAACTAGACATTTCAGTGCAGCACATGCCAAGCCAGCCATGATATGACATATAAGTTGTACAATAGAAACTAAAACTGACTTGTCTGAAGTTTCATCACACAAGTTCGAGATATACAACGGAAAATCTGTACTCACACAACGGTGATTCACCGTTGTGTATTGAGTTTTTTGTAGTAGTGAGACAACACTTTTAAGTTATTCAGTTATAAATGTGTTATTACTGTCTAATATAACTTTTATTATTTTGGCAGCACCTCCCCCCAAACGCAAACGGGGGTTGGTCAAAAGGTTAAAAAAAAGCCTATCAATATTGGATGCAACATAAAGAGAAGGTGAAGATCATCATGAATGCGGATTTCTTACACGGACCACACACTAGAGAACTGAACAGTTTGTTTAATATCCCGAAAATTCGTTATTAATTTCGAAGGTTTATTTGGAATTATGAAGTTGGAAGTTAATAAAATATAGCGGTTCGATGGCGGGTCAAATGTGGTAGGAGAAATTTTAATAAAGAACGTTTTTAAGGGGTCAAGGAGTTGACTTTTATTCGTTTGACTTTTTGAGAAATTTCCTTTATCAAAGTTGTAGAACTCGTCGATACGAGTTCGTGGACATGCGGCATGCATAATTTGGAGGTCGTATGAAGAAGTTATGGTCAGTCAAAATTAATTTCCGATTTTAAAATGGGTATAAATAGAAGGGAAAAATTTGGGAGAGAAAATCAGTCTTCTTCCTCCCTGTCCCGCAGCAGCCTCTTACCTCGACCTCCAATCTTCTCCTGACCATAACTTTGTCGTCTGGCGACGGAATCAAGCGTGGTTGGTACCGTTGGAAAGCTCTTGAGTTCCTCTTTCTATCCATACCAGACCCATATCTTGAAAACTGCTGTACGCAGTGCAGAAAGGCCCGAAACCTGCTGCCTCTGTCAATGGCGGAGCTCCGAGCCGACCTCCTTCCTCTGAACCTGTCTATGTCGGTCTTGGGGCTTGATTTTTGCCGTTTCTATTGGATTTTGTTTTTGGAATTCGTCTTTTGTCTGTGAGGTCCTTATTATTGATTTATGAGGTTTTGGGAGGGTTGATTCTTGATTTGTTTTCAGTTCGTATCTTTAAGGGTTGGATTGGTTTTTAGTTCTATTTTAAGCTGAGGACAGTGACTTCAGTAATCTTAACTGACTTTAGAAGTTTGGTTCTTTGGGTTAATTGCTTAAATGGTTATTCAATGACATGTTAGCATATATGTTATGTGTTTAGGTTCAAGTCTTTACTGATTGGTTAATGATGTCAATGTTCTTGGTAGTCGGTCATTAATTGGTGGAATTTGAATGCTTATGTGTGCTACTGTTTCAGTGAGTTATCGATGTTTGGACTTCCTCATTTGTGAGGTGAGTCTTACAAAACTATTTTGATTTATTCTAGAATGTGAAGAGTTTGAAGTGTGTGTTTGTAATAGCCCAGTCCACACACTTGAGATATTGTCCGCTTTAGGCCCATTGGCCCGCACGGTTTTGTTCTTGAGGTTTCACCCTGTGTCTGTCAGAATCCGTAGACTCTAACAAAAACACAATAAAGATATAATAACACGGGAGTTTATAGTGGTTCACCATGCCTACGGTGGGCATGGCTACGTCCACTTAGAATTCACTACCACCGGCTAATAAGTTGTCGGGGTGTTACAAGTGTGGATTGCTAAGGATTCCAAGAGATCAGATATCTAGGGGGAAGCCTTCTTTTTATAACTAAGGAAGACTTCCTCCTTTTACAAGTTTCCGATGTGGGACACAAACCCACTTTTCCTGCCCCCGAAGCTACTTCCGGAGCCCGGGGGCACGCCTTCCAGATGCGGCACCGGTGATCTTCCACAATGGAGATGTAGCCGAAGTGTCGGTCTACCCGATGCATGCCAGAAGCAGGACCTATCGCGCCGGTTGACCGGTCTCAGGGGTCGTTGGATATGCTTGGCGGTACACCATATCTACTGTCAACACACTCCAAAACACGTCTCAATGTATGGAGCTAACCCTACACATAGCACAGCATCCACTCTCCCCCGGGCGATGTGAGATGCGTGACCTGCCTACCTGCTAGCTTCCCTAGCCAAGTCAGGTCAAGGTCAAGGTCATCACAGTTTTTGTGTTCTGGAAAGATTGTGATTACTCATGGGTGTTTGATGTTCTATGAAGTATGTCATAGGAGCATCAAGACCATTATGTTATACATATATTTAGTATTCTGGCCAACAAGAGCCGGGGTGTTGGCTGTGTGCACATTACCTCTTGTGGCAGCTTATGGCTCCGCGTTTGAGCTCCTAGGGAGCTTGTGAGGGTTCTGTGGTTTGGTGCTCGTCAATACGAACATTTTGATATTTTATTCGTAGGATTTGGTTGCCATTCGAACATGTTAAGATGCGAGTTCCTCTCTATTTGAGTTCGATTTATGAGAGCATGAACTTTGAAATTCGTGCTTGGTATTCCAGTTTAGAGTTGGAAATGTGATCCGGTGACCTTGGGAGGTCTCGGAGGAAGAGTTGTCGCGAGTGACAAGTCTTCGGATTGAGTTTTGAGAGTGTTTTGAGTTGAAGTCTTTTGATTCCTATTGATGCTAAGTTGAGGTTTCATTATTCTGTAGGTGCTTGGGTTAGTATGTTTCGTGCATTAGCACGTGTTGTGAGAAGATGCAGCGGGAGTTAAGGTGAGTAAACTTCACAATGTTCTCATGAACGAGTTACTTTATAGTTATTGAATTGTTAAATGTGAAATTGTTTTATAGAAATAAATATTTGTTTTAAATTGAATGAACTTGATCGAGTACAGTTCATTGGTAAGTAAAATGAGTTTTGTTGACAGTAGCTGTAGAGAGGCTACATCAGGCCCATAGACCCGCAACAAGTGCACCAGGGCCTGGCCCAAGGCCCGGGATCGGCTCACCAGCACCCGGCCTCGGGGTCCAGCACTCTATCCTGCCACCAGGGACCCTGGGGCCGGGGGCGCCTGCCTCCCAAAGAGGGCACCAGAATGTACAAACAGAAGGGAACCAGTCCCACATCGAAGGGTAAGGCCAGCCCTCACCCCCAACCACCTATATAAGGGCCCCAACTACCCTCTTTAATAGGTAACTTATCTCTCTCCCCGCTTACATACGTGCCTTGGTTATATATATTCTAACTATACTAACTTAGGCATCGGAGAGGAGAAGACCGGCCCGCCCGGTATTCCCCTTAGTGAGCAGGATTGCATGAGATCAAGTTGGATTCACCAGTATCTAACAGGCCCCCGGGTTTAGGCAGAAACAATTGGCGCCGTCTGTGGGAAGCTTGAACGAAAAGCCGTGTAAGCAACACCGTTGAAAGAGACTTCGGAAATGAGTCAAGAGAAAGGTACCACCGAGGAGGGACGTGTTGCATTAGTGCAGACGCTCACCTCCACCCCAGCCGTCACGCGAGAGCCGCGCGGCGACCGGGGCAACGATCAGGAAGGAGGGAGCTGTGAGGGACCATCCGGCGTGCCAGATCCCCACCACGACAGCTCGCGCGGGAAAGGCCCGGCAGGGGATGAAGACAGTCCAGAGCACCGGGGCTTCTCCTTGACGTTCTCAGATGATCCAAGCGATCGATCTGAGAGCCCGGACCGGGACCCTACGTACAGCCCCGACCATAACAGTATGGCGGGAGAGATACGAGCAATGGCCGCAGAGGTCAATCGTCTAAGAGAGGAGAGCGACAGGGACAGAGCTAAGTCCAACGCCCGGTACGAAGAGATGGAAGCGGTGAATGCTGCCCTAGTAGCCGCCTTGGAGAGGGGACGACAGCGTAGTGACGCCATGGCCGAGGCACAGGCAGTACTCCTACCGGTCCAACCCCGACACACCGAGGCAGGGCGGTCAGCCCGGTGATCCCGTGTGAGAAAAGTCGCCCGCAAGCGCAGGCCCGCCGAAGAGCCCGCCAACCACCCGCCAGCTCCGCGCTTCGTCTGTGAATGAAGTTGAGACTCCGACCGCACGAGCGCTGCAGATGTTAGCCAACACCGTGTCGGACTTGAAGGCCCAAATGGAGGCCAACGAGAGAAGAACCGCGCGGCCGATGGAGGGCACCCGGTTTAATGAGCGCATGGGCCCTTTCTCGCACCGGGTCATAGAGTCGGGGAGATCTGGCAACCAGAAGTCCCTCAAGCTCACCTATTCAGGGTCCGGTTGCCCGTATCAGCACCTGGACAGTTTCCGGTCCGAGACTTGCGCCAATGGCTACTCCGATGCAGTCTGCTGCAACATCTTCCAGGAGACTTTGTCTGGAGAAGCGCTCAGCTGGTTCTACGAGCTTCCAGCGAACTCGATCGAGGTGTTCGAGCAGTTAGCCGACCGGTTCGTAGGCCGCTTCATTCTCCGAGTCGAGGGAGCCCGGACGTCGACCATCCTCTTCAACTGCATACAAGCCCCCGGAGAGGAACTGAGAACCTTTGTCAACCGCTGGCAGACGGCCACGGCAGGAGTTCGGAACCTGGACAAGGGCATCGCCGAGATGGCGTTTAAGCAAGGGCTCCGAGCGGGTAAGTTTTCCTACGCCGTCCGGGTAGAGCTCCCGCAGGGGTACGACGAGTTGATGGCTATGGCCATCCGGCATGCCCAGGCCGATCATGAGACCTACGGGCACCACCTACTGAAGAGGAAGCGGGATGAGCAGCAGGAAGACCATCCCCGGGAAGAGAACCCTCCGCCCGGCCAGGAAGCAAGACCCAGTCAGCGGACCGAGAACCGTACCGCTCGACCCAGCCGGAACGCCAACAGAAACTGGCCACAGCGGCAGCAGAGGCCCTACTCTGATAAACCCCAGGCCGAGCACAAGCCGGCGCCGTACCGCCAAGAGCGCCCCCTAGCGATCATGCCAGCACCACCGGCCGGTCAAGAAGTCTTCACCGCTCTCACCACTTCCTACGAGGATATTTTACTTGAGAACGGGAGCGTCATTCCCCCACGCCCAAGAGAAAGTACCCGAAGGGGAAACTTACAACGGCGTAGACGGGCAAGTACTGCTCTTATCATGATGAGGCTACTCATCGAACAAATCAGTGCTGCGCTCTCAAGACAGCGGTGCAGGGTTTGATCGATAATGGCCAGCTCCAGCGGTACATAGGGGAAAGAAGAACAGACCCCGACCGGGAACGTGACCAGGCCTGGTAAACCCGCTAACTCCGAGCGGTTAGTTTGGCGTACATCCGGTTCTACCGTTGTAACACCACAAGAAATGTATGCAAACTACTTTTGAGAAAATTTCACCGGCTCCGCCAGTTCAAATATATTCATAATCAAGCAAGTATACAAGCAGTAACCGTTCCGGAAAGATTACAAGGAAAAGAGCAAGGAAAATCCTAAGGAGCCACGACTCCGCCCTCAGCAGGCAATCCGCCAGCCTCTCCTGCGGTACCCTCATCGTAGACCTCAGTCCCGGTGTTGACTCTGGCTCGGGGAGACTCGGCACCGTTGGTAGAAGAATCCAAGTCCGAGCGAATCGCTTCTTCCGGCTGCCCCTCCACCGCCTCCTGATGGATGTCCGACTGCTCATGGATATCTCCTTCAGCAGCAATCGGCATCAGGGAAGTGTCTAACCATCCCTTCCCCGCCCATTCCGTGTACGCATCCGAGATGCCCTCTTCCCTGGCCTTCACTAGAAGCTCCAGGAACTGATCGCTCTCGCGGTACTTGAGAGCAACCCGCTCGTAGAGTTCCGGGTCGTCTTCCCCGGTCGCAGCAGCAGTGGCGGCACGCAGAGCGGCAGCTCCCACTTGGAGCTCGTCCACCTTGGCTTCCAGCTCGGCCCTCTCCTTCTCCAGGCTCCAGTTCTGCTCCTCCAGCTTCTTGGCCCTCTCCTCCGATCTGGCCTTCTCCCGATCCGAGCGGGACTTCTCCACCTCCAGGCGCTGTCGGGCCTCCGATAAAGCAGCTATCTGTCTCTTCAGCTCCGACAGTTCCTCGCTCGTGTCCGGTTGGTACAGACTGTACAGCAACTGCGCAACACCAAAGACAGTTAGTCAAGCAGCAAAAGAAAACAAGCTACAAGCAGTGTAGTGGTACCGTGCGGTACTTACCCGAAGGACGAATTCTTTGCATTTTGGGCTATTCTCGCCCGCCAAGGCTCCAGCAACCCCGGGTCTGTCCAGACCAAGGCCGGCCAAGTCCGCCGCCACTTGCCGGACAAGGGCACTGTCCGGGCTTCCCCTTGGTACCTCCGCAGGCGCGGGACCACTCTGCCGGGCAGCGGGGCTAGTCTGCGCGCCGCTGGTTACCCTGAACCGTTTGGCCAGGTTCTCCCGTGACGACCCGCCAGTAAGCGTCACCAGCACGGAGGAAGGAATGTCCCCGCCCTTCCGTTTCTCTCCCCGGCCTTCCGGAGAAGAAGATCGTGCGCTTACCCGGGCGACGCGAGCCACGTGCGGCACGGACACCGGCCGGTTGGGGATCCTGTTCACTCCACCGGGAATCCTCACTGGCCCTCCGGTAGTCTTGCCCCTTCCAGGCACCGCATGGGGCGCGGCATGATGAGTCTTCACCCGCTTCAGGATGTAGGCGCCGTCATCAACATCCATGGCCCTCGGCTCCGGATGAGTCGAGAGCCGGCCGGACTCCTCGTCCACCGACGTCCGCGAGACGGTCTCGCCTTTCTCCTTCAGCTTGTTAAGGAGGTCTTCCCCGTCCATTGAGAGAGTGGTTTCAGGCTTGATAACCGCTCGGGAAGATGCACCTGCAAGGAAAGCGAGCAGTTAGCATTTTGCAAGAGCTAGCACAAGGTATCACCGCTAGAGGGCTTCCTACGCACCGGGACCCCGCCCGAGTTGGCAGTATTCCAGCACTTCTCGCCGGATAAAGTTGAAAGAACTCCGTTCCAGATCGTCCCAACATCCGAGTATGGTCGAGATCCTCTCATGCTCCAGGTCGGATAGCTCGAACGACTGGTCGTCAATGGATTGAAAGGCGCCAGGAACCCGGTACATTTTACTCCTCGCCTGCCAGCTCCCGCCCGCCATCACCACCTTCTTCCTCCAACTATTGTCTACCCATGTAGGCATATTGGTGATGATCGGTGGATGTTTCCGGGCATTGAAGGATAGGCAACCCCGGGACCCTTGCTTCCTTGAGTACGACAGCCTATACACGAACCGGAACTCGTTTACCGTTGGTATATTCATCCCGGAAAACTCGTACAGGCAGCCGAGGCTCAGTAGTCGCCTCCACTGGAGCCCAGGAAGCTGCGCGGGCGACACTTGCAGCGCACTGAGCATGTACTGCACGAAATTTGGTAGCGGGAGCGAGAGTCCATGCCGGAACTAGTCCTGATGCACGGCAACCCAACCTGCCTCCGGGTTGCACGCCGACTCTCCAGGATTCAGGGGCCGCAGCAGAACTTCATCCGGGATACCCCACGTTTCCCGGAACGCTGCAATCTCTCCAGGGGTCATGCTACCCTCCGGTTCATCACACACCACAGCATACTTCCCTCTGCCAATGGTGAAGCTCACGGCCGGAGCACCTGCAAGGCGCACCCCGTGCGGTATTTCAGTCTCCGAGGATTCAGCCTCGGAAGACGAAGACGAGGACGGAGACGAAGCCCTGCTCCCGGAGCAGTCAGCGACTTCGGTCTCCGGGGATTCCGAACCGAGCCAGTCCTCCAGCCTCTCCGTATCATCCACGATGGGACCCCTGGCAGCCGATTCGGAAGCCCGGTCAGAATTTGAAGAAGACGTCTTAACCTAGGGGAAGAAAATAAAACCCTAGCGCTCGTCAGCAACAGGCTACAACAGCGCCTTTTACGGCCTCTCCCCAAGTTTGCCGCAGAGCAGTTCAGTCAGCAACAGAGATCCCTCCCCCCCGCCGCAAAACAACAAAACCAAAACAAGAACAACACCGGGGCAAAGAAATCAACAAACTTACCGATTAATATGCTCAACTGAGGACAGTCCCCCCTGCAAAAGCAGCGAGCAATGGTAGGAAGAGAGTAGGGAGCGCTCGAGAAAACGGATCTCGTGGGGCAAAAGGGCTCAGAGCTTTCGCCGGATTTCTCTATTTCTCTTAGTTTCTCCAAAGCAAGAAGCAACAGCAGAAAGAAGAGCAGAAGAGGCCTTTTTATAGGGGGAACCGGTGCCCTAGGCAATTGAAGTCCCTCCAAAAACAAGTAAACAGAGCAACTCAAACGCCTGCGAATCCAGGCCCTCCATCTCAAGACCGCCCCCTGCTGGCACGTGTCCCAGCATTGGTAAACTGCCCATGCCATCATAACTGACGGGACTGATGGACTTCCTCCTTAAATGCATGTCAGCCACTTGTCCCACACGCTAGCGACAGGAAGGTAGGAGCGGGAACCAAGGCATCAGGCCCTCCCACACTTCCCCAGGTTCCACGGTTGCACGCCATCTTTGCTGCAAGTCAACCGGTCATGATTTCTCAACCGGCTCGAAGACCTCTCACCTGTGGTGATTTTCCAACCGCTCCGAGAGCATCCATCCGGGTATGAGGACCCGTCTCGATATGGCAGGACGCCCGGTCGAGGTCCGCCCGGCACCATGGCAGTTCTCGGTTATGATCATTCAACTGGCTGCATGGCTTCTTCGCTGCATATCTCGAAGACCTCTCACCAGTGGTGATCATCCAACCGCTCCGAGAGCATCCATCCGGGTATGAGGACCCGTCTTGATATGGCAGGACACCCGGTCGAGGTCCGCCCGGCACCATGGCAGTTCTCGGTTATGATCATTCAACCGGCTGCATGGCTTCTTCGCTGCATATCTCGAAGACCTCTCACCGGTGGTGATCATCCAACCGCTCCGAGAGCATCCATCCGGGTATGAGGACCCGTCTCGATATGACAGGACGCCCGGTCGAGGTCCGCCCGGCACCATGGCAGTTCTCGGGTATGATCATTCAATCGGCTGCATGGCTTCTTCGCTGCATATCTCGAAGACCTCTCACCGGTTGTGATTTTCCAACCGGCTCGAGAGCATCTATCCGGGTATGAGTCATCCGCCCAGCACCATCTTCGTTGCATATCACTGGGGGACTCGTCTCGATATGGTATGTCACCCGGTCGAGTCCCGCCCGGTCCGTAGCAGTTCACGGTTAGGTATCATTCAACCGGCTGCACGCCATCCTACTGGAGACCTCGTCTCGATATGGCATGTCGCTCGGTCGAGGTCCACCCAGCTGCATCTCTCTCGGGGGACTCGTCTCGATATGGCAGAATGCCCGGTCGAGATCCGCCCACCGGTTACGACGCATCCAACCGGCTCGAGAGCATATTCCGGGAACAGGATCCACCCGGCCCCATGGCATTTTACTGGGGGACTCGTCTCGATATGGCAGGACGCCCGGTCGAGTCCCGCCCGGCACCATGGCTTGACCCCGGTCATGAGAACATTCGACCGGCATGGGCTTTATACACTCGGGTGAGTTTACATCTAACCCATGTACTCTTGTCCAGCAGGATAAAAACCCTGCATCGCATTGAACCGTGATCAACGTGGGGGGCTGCACGGCGAGCCTTGTCACCTCAACGCCACCCCTCCCCCCCCCTTACCTCAATGCTTATTCAACACAAGCTGAGAATAACTAGCAAGTGTTCACCGGCGCTTCAAACAGCCCGCAACACCGGGGTAATCTCCCCGTAACCTAGCAATATGGGACTCGTCTCGATAAGGCAGAACGCCCGGTCGAGGTCCCATACTCCTGGACTCGTCTCGATATGGCAGAACGCCCAGTCGAGGTCCAGTACTTAAGTTCACCTAGGACTCGTCTCGATATGGCAGAACGCTCGGTCGAGGTCCCATGAACTCCACTCCGTTCCGCTTTGGCAGATCGCCCGGTAGAGGCTCAGTGAACTCCGCTCCATTTCGATTTGGCAGATCGCCCAGTTGTGACCCAGTGAAGCTCCGCTTCGTACCGATAGGGTAGAGTGCCCGGCCGGAATTCCATGCACATCTCTTGCATGTCGGATTTCAACGCCCCATTATCATCCCATGCACAAATCTCTTGCATGGCGGATTTCAACGCCCCATTATCATTCCATGCACACATCTATTGCATGGCATCATGGCATCATCTCATACACTCTCCGGGTTCCACCCCACTCCATGCTCATAGCACCACAGTACTACTTATATTACAAACGTACTTATAAACTCTTGCTTCCCATCGGTAACAGGTACTCACCTCGGTCACGCCCAATCTTTAATGCGGACTTGGGGGACTGGGCACCGGTAGGTCGGTAACCCTGCGGGTCTGCGGGACAAGAGCAAGACAGATTTAAGTCCCCATTCAAGATTGCACTTGACCGGGAACTTGGGGGACTTGTTGACAGTAGCCGCAGAGAGGCTACAGCAGGCCCACAGACCCGCAGCAAGTGCACCAGGGCCTGGCCCAAGGCCCGGGATCGGCTCACCAGCACCCGGCCTCGGGGTCCAGCACTCTATCCTGCCACCAGGGACCCTGGGGCCGGGGGCGCCTGCCTCCCAAAGAGGGCACCAGAATGTACAAACAGAAGGGAACCAGTCCCACATCGAAGGGTAAGGCCAGCCCTCACCCCCAACCACCTATATAAGGGCCCCAACTACCCTCTTTAATAGGTAACTTATCTCTCTCCCCGCTTACATACGTGCCTTGGTTATATATATTCCAACTATACTAACTTAGGCATCGGAGAGGAGAAGACCGGCCCGCCCGGTATTCCCCTTAGTGAGCAGGATTGCAGGAGATCAAGTTGGATTCACCAGTATCTACCAGGCCCCCGGGTTTAGGCAGAAACAAGTTTTATATAAAAATGATTTTAAAAGTGTTTTACGATCAATGACTATAGTTGGTATTAGTGGACTATTCCTGAGTGAATGTCTACGTATATATATATTTAAGTGAAATATATATGTTGAGGTTGTGCATTGGGTGAATTATTTTGTTATGAAATTGTCATAATTGAGTATATGTGAGTTGCGTGACGTGTGAATGGGTTGGTTTTGGAAACCAACGGCCAATGAGAGAGCTTTCATGTGTTGTGATGGGGATTTCTCATGTGTGGCAATTAGGGTCCACCTTGTGTTAAGAAGGGAGATCGCTATGTTGAGTCAATTTGGACTTTAAAAATTGTTTTCTGGTCTTCAGACGGTCACTGTTGTGACGTGTATTTATGTCTTCAGACGGCCACAGTTGTGGCGTTTATTTTGTCTTCGGACGGTCACTATGTGATGAGACATTATATCGGGAATCAAGCCTTTGGCCGGGTGATTGGTTACTGATGAGTCGCCAAAGCGAGCATCAAACAATAATAACCCTACAATCGTTAGTAGTATAGACATAAGTAGGGATCGTTCTAGCCGGGGATTAAGGGTACCTGAAATATGAGAATGTTAGCACAATTTATTCACATATATATACATATTCACACGAGTTCAACATGAGGGATTTGATATGAGGTTCGGCAGCAAGGGCTGCCTCTATATCTAAGACACGAAAATAAACCTAAACTACTATATACAAGTGATCATCATCCCTCACACAAAACAGTTCACATAAAAGACTCTTTAACATGTAAACTCGCATGTAAGAAAAGTAAGAGACAAGTATTAACATGCTTAACTTCAAAATTAGTTCTAACTACAACTTAGTTGTAAGACCTCTCAAGTTTTAAGACCGAACTTCTGGTTATGAGCCTTAAAGTTATGTTAATCCTTCTGAGACTTAACAATTGTGCGCAATGGTCTAAATTGGAGACAAGCAAAATAAGTAAGGTTGTCAATCATCTTATTTTAACATGCAAGTATCTAAAGTATTAAACCCTAAGTGAGCAACACAAATTCAAGCAACCTTCTGAGTATAGCAAGTTTGTAATTACTCTAGCCGATTAAACCTAGCACCTAGATCAATGTTCAAGACAACACTAAGTACCGATTTTCATGCCCAATCCTTAGATACTAACCAATTTTAAACTTAAAACATGCAAAATACCACTGTCCTAATTATTCATACATACGAATTTACAAGTTAAAATCACAAAACTTTAACATAAACATCAACAAATTGGTTCATACAAAAGTTTAGCAAAAACCAAGAATCGAAACAAGTTCTTACAAGAAAACCAAACAAAATTAAATACAAAAGCCATAGGGGGAGTGGATCACACTTTTAGAACCTTGGAAGACTCCTCGAAGCGTGACTCCTTGGTGCTTGGCAAGAACAAGAATCGGCAGAAAACCAAGGTGAGAGGTGCGGCAGTTTTGTGGTGGTGGTGATGGATTTTTGGCTAAGTATTTGGGTGTTGGTGCTTGAGAGACTTGGTAGAGCTTTATACTAGTATTCTATGCTTGAGATGAGATGATTTTCAGAATGACAAAGTGAGGCTATATATAGAGAAAAGGGTGCCGGCAGCCCTTGTTGCAAAAGGTAATCAGAAAACCTAGTAGAATAAGGTTTTGAAACCTTCCTTTCATAGTTCAATTAGGTTTTATTTTTCTGAATTTTTCTTCAAGGCTTGGGCTTCACATCTTCATGGACTTCTTGTATAATCTTTGGACTTCATTTGATAGGCCTTGATCCACCGAAAATGCCCCAAAACCTGCCGGCATGCAGATTGGCAGCAAAAGCTTGCCGATCGGCGACATCTCCTGGCTTGACTAGGAGAGCCACTTTTCTTCATCTTTTTCTTCATTGCTTTAGTTTGGTGTCTTTCTCTTTCCTTCGTTAAGTTTGGACCATCTTCACATATGCATTTGTACACCATATGATCCATCGAAAACAGAAATTGCGAAAAGGAGGCAGTAGCATCCTGGAATCGGCAGAAAAGACCTTGCTGTAGTAACTCCGGCATATCTCCCTCCTCGGAGCTCCAATTGATGCGATTCCATGTCTCAGATAAACTAGACACATAGAGCTTCCTCCATATAAAAGGGTCTCATCAAATTCCTTGTGAAACGTCGGGAATCAATTTTTGAAGTTGGGACACAGTCCCAGGAAAATTCCTGGAAGTCCCTGGATTGTTTTGCTCGAACTGCTGATTTGCAGCCATCTTTTGGGTGACTTCCCGAACTCCGATGGATCTGAAATTTTAACACAACGTTCCTCAGTATATGAATAATAAGCACACCAAATTTCATTAAATTCAGACAAGGATATATCATATTTTTACTCATCTCAGAATCACGAAAAAGATAACTTGCATTATTTTCCAGATTTCTCAAACTTAGTCATTTTTCGGATTCTAAAGCATATTTGATTAAAACTCTACCAAATCGACACTAAATTATATTATGACTCAATCTTAGATAAATAAGGGAAAAATGAAGCATAAATGAGGGCAAAAGCATATAATATCGTCGCACATTGTGCTCCTATCAGTTACGATCAGTTAGAGCTCTAGTCTGTCTGCCGTTGCACGTCATGAGGAGTAACCAAGTTGGGGTTATCTGGGTCTCATGCTTGCATGTATTGAAAGAGTAATTGTTGAATTACTTCTTTATTGGTTGATTGTGCAGTGCGAGTTTATAATTCTCATGTTGTGGTTGTTTTGGGAATGTGATTTTGTCATTAGTTGACTTACATTTCTTATGAGTAAAGAAAGTTGGGTTTTAAAAGAAAACAAGGTGTGTGTTGTTTGTCTTGAGTTAAGATGGCAATATCTTGACTTCATTTTAGGGTTGTCGGATTTCTGATTTACTTTTATTTGTTATATATTTGTGTTAATTGTGCGTGACTTCCTGAACTAAGCTATATGCAGGAGTCACAATTTTAATTGTGAGATTCGTACCTTCATGAACTATGCTTCTGAGCAGGAAAGTCTAAATCTTACCTTTTATTTTTGTGTGCGGGTGATTTTATGGTTAAAGTGTTGTTGCGTGAGTCTGAGTTTACTCATACGAGCTTTAAAAAGCTTACCGGGTTTGTTATTTACAACCCGGTGCACCAATCCATGGTGTAGGGGTTAATCTTGCAGGTGAGGATTAGCAGAGTTGAGGCGGTGGTTAATAGCTGCGGCGAGTAAAAGTGATCCTACTCATTTAGTCTTGTTTTCTTTAAGCATAGTGAGGCATGAGTTGAATAATTACATTGTCCGATACTTTACAACTTGTGTAAGATTAGTGATGTAATAATTGAATTCGCCAGAGTTACATTTCTTTGGACTCTTTAATGCATAGTAATTTGTAATTTATTTTCTAGTTGTTGTGATTATTGAATTATCATGTTTTCGAATTTAAATTTTTATCGGTTCAAATTCGGGGCGAGACAGTTGGCTGACTCATGATATCGGCCATATTATTCGGGACATCATTCCCATGAGTGCATGCAGTTGGTGGGAACTGGCTGATGAGGATAAGTTGAAGCTTGTAGATGAATTCGAAATAAGGAGAAAACAACTCAAATTTTTAATATTTTATTTTTCTATACCTAAGTCAGTTTGCACATTAATTCATTTTTTTTTTGTAACAGCTTGTTTATGACATCCATTGGGGTGATAAGAAGATGTGCAAGTGGGGTGACGACCATGCTGACAAGACCTACAAAAGGTTTAAGAGCAAGCTCAACAGGCTTAGGATTAAGCACTCTAAAAAAATCTCAAAAAGTTCAAAAGTAGGAAGGAGGAGTGGTCTTGGTTGCTTCAACACTTCCAGAGCCCTGAGTTTCAGGTATACAATTTCTAACATTGGTCTGCGCTTCCAAATGTAAACAATCTTGATTTTTATTTTGTTTGAATGCTCATTTGTCCCATTTATACTTCTATAGAGACGATCGGCCGCCGACACAATCAACCAGGATAAGAAGACATTGCACCATCGGTCCGGTTCATGGCCTTTCATCTATGGGGCATCGAGTTGAATGAAAAGGGTGAACCATTGGCATTGGTGAAGAATTATGAGATGGTGTACACTCCTGATCACCCAGTAGCGGTAGAAAATATATTTAGTTTCCTATTATGTTAAATTCATCATCTTGCTGGCTCTTATGTGAATTTACTTGTTGGTTTTTGATGTGGTATGAGTTGGCTTTTGATAATTCTAGTTGATTTATGATTTTAATGCACTTCATTTTCAAATTCAGCGAAATACCAGACTCGAAGTCGATAAGGTGATGACTGATGTGAGGGAGCAGCACCCAGACATTCCGGAAGATCATATCATTCACTATTTTGACGAGCCGGTTCAGTCCCGAGTGCTTGTAAAAGCACTAAAAGCACTAAGACCACGAAACAACGGTGAGATTCGAGGGTTAGGAGGAGTAACCTTTGGTGTCAGCTCCCAATCATTTCAAGGGGAAAGTTCCACTGCACGTTGTCAATCTTCAAATGTGGAGCGTATCAGACGGGCGGAGGAGGAGGCCCGAGAGGCTAGAGACCGTGTCGCACGAGCAGAGGAAGAGGCACAACAGGCCAAAGAGTAGGCCCGAGAAGCCAATGAATGAATCGCACTACTTGAGCAGGAGAACCGAGAAGGCAAAGACCGTCTTAGTCGGTTAGAGGAACAGTTCAACCAATTTGCAAGTCTGCACTCAACCCAAAAGTAGCTAGGCTCCTCCCCCTCCCATACGATAATGATGGTCGCTTAATTTATTTATCTCTAGCGTTTTAGTTTGTATGAAAAAATTTATTAATATTAAGTATTTAGTTTGTATGAATAAATTTATTAATATATTTATGATATTTTGTCTCAATTATCCAATTTTTTTTGAAAAAATTAAATAACTTAGGCAACGAAAAAATACAAAATCGTCTCCTTAGTGAACCACTAAGAAGACAAAAATAATTATATTCGTCTCCTAAGTGGACAACTAAGGCGACGACTATGTATTTTTCGTCGGCTAAGTTGTTTAATTTAAAAAAAAAAATTAATAATGAATAACTAAGGCGACGAAATTTGTGAAACTCGTCTCCTAAGTGGACAATTAAGGCAATGAAAAAACATTTCATCCTCTAAGTAGTCGTTGGCTTAAACTCAAGTCGACAAAAACTTTTCGTCCTCTAAGAAGGATGCAGTTTCGTCTCAAGAATATTTTTGTGACGAAAATATTTCGTCGCCTAAGTAGTTTCTAAGGCGAAGAAACAATATTTTTTTCGTCGTCTAAGTACTTAGGTCATCACTTTTAGACGACGACACTTAGATGACGAAATTTTCGTCGCTTAAGTAATTAAAGGACGAAAAAACCTCTTAAGTGACGAAAATATTTCGTCTTCTAAGATATTCAGTCTGGTAGTGCATAGAGATTGCTTAGATTATCCTATGTAGTTTTTCATGGTTCTATTTTCTCGAAGTCCTAATGGGCGTTCCATGTATATATTAATTTTTCTACATTTTTCAATATATGACTTATCAGCCCGTTTAAAAAAACAGTATTGGTCTCGGAGCTCGGAGAAGTAGTTGAATGAGAAACAAAATCATGACATCAATCTCATATTTTTGAGAGAGAGAGAGACTTTTTATTCTCAAGTACCATTACAATCGGACTTTTTTTCTTTTGACAATGGAACCAACACTTGTATTAACCAAACATAAAAAGAAAACCCAGGGCGAAGGGAAAACCCATTACATTCCGACTTGAAAGAGCTCTTCATATGTAATTTTGAAATGAACTAATATCGATCTCGCTCGTTATTGAAATGAACTAATATCGATCTCGCTCGTTATTTGTAGATGATATGTAAGGACGATTTAACTAGTGTTGTTTCTGGTGGAATTGGTAGGCAAGAGAGACCGAGGCCAATTAGGGCACTTAGGTTCACCAGGAGGACTGCATGGGGCACCATTAGCCATCACACAAATACATCGTGTCATCGGAACTGGTGTAGCAACAGTTGCACAATAGGAAGTGACAGTCCCAATATTCCGATAACAAGTACTGCATGTCAATTCGCACTCATGTTTATCAGGACAACCACCGTCATCTGAAGCTAGGTGACACACGTTGCCACTCACCCGTCTCACTGCATTGAAGAAAACATGAAAAATGCTAATTAGGAAGTCCATAATTGTGTGGTAATCATAATTGCAAAGAATCAGCGACACTATTGTTTGAGAAATGATTACTTAAACAATTGAAAATTAGAAAATGATATATCAAGAAGGTGCATGTATAACCTATATGGAGGTAGAATGTTATAAACAATCCAGAAATTAAAGACAATTATAATCATGCATGAACACACCTGAGAAGAACACAATGAGTGCTAGAAGAAAGCAATAAGAAGCACAGGGCTTGGCCATGTAAATCTTTACTTGTGTTAACAACAAGAGGAAGGTATTTAGCTAGAGAGAGAGAGGAAAATGAGAAAGAAGATATTAGGGTTTAGTATAGGGTATTTAGGTATTTTTAATAAGATTCATTGGAGTGAGATATAAACATTGGAATGGACAATTTTTAAACCCATTTTGTTCAAATGGTCTTTTTCCCAAAATTTAATGGTAATTTTAAAATTACCGCATAGTAATTCTTATTTATTGTGTGACTATTTACTGTTTTACGAATTTAATAGTACATATGAAATTATTTAATTTATATGGTAAATATGAAATATATATGATTAAAGTGACTAATCATATGAATATTGTTTGTTTTTATGTGACATATCAATTACGATGCGGCGATCAATATGCGACGACAATATGGAGTCGGAGATCAAGCAATCGCTTCATATGCAGTTTATTTGGCAAACTTACAAGTAATATTTACATTGAAGTTCTGCTTTCATTATATTTTGTTTCAGTTTTATATGATATAATGCTCTATTCAATTTGATCGCATTAGTATTTTATATAAATGTGAAACTTGAAGCATTATATGTTCATTTGATTAGTGTTAAATAATTATTTTATTTAACATGTTATTTAGTTTGAGCATTGCTATGATAATGCAATTTCATGAGCAGTGTAATATAAAGAAAAAGGGACAAACCTACTACTGTGAAAAAACATTTTCACGAAGAATGAAAAATATGACCATTACAAATTTCGGTCTTGAAATCCAATTTTTATTTCTTGAAAATTTTTCAAGATGGATATCTTATTAATTGTGTAAAAAGCAACAATAATGGAATTTCATTAGCTTCACATGCAATGAAAACGGAGAAACCAAAATTTTACAGTGATAACGTAATTTCACAAAGGATCGGATTTACCATAATGTATCTTGGTTTATATTAGTTGTCGTGAATGTCATTTAGACCGCGAAGCTAATACATTTTATTCTTTCTATATTTTACAGATGGTTTAATCATCACAGTTTGACTTTGACACATTGGACTCTGAAGCACTTGAGCACCAAATTCCCCTATTGAGCCAACTAAAGCTTGAGCATGGTATATTTATGCAAACTGCTTTATGTAAATAGCTAAGAAATAATTATAATATCTTCAATGACAATGTAAGGTCTGAGAAAAATAAATTTCCTGAAACAAATTATGCAAAGTAATGCAACAACCCTAAAACAAAGGGCAATGACGATGTAAGGTCTGAGAAAACAAAGGGTAATGACGATGTAAAGTCTGAGAAAAAAAATTATTTCTTGGAACAAATTGTGCAAAGTAATGCAACAAAGGGCAATTAACATGGACGTAAAGATTCCTATAATCATCCAAAAGTAAGTGGAAACGATGTACCATTTGAAAGATGACCTAGGGGACACGTCATGTGCAATGAAACACTACCATTGTTGTAAATCAATAAGAATTGATACGTACATTACAAGGTAGCAAAGAATTAGCTACGACTTACAATAAATATGAAGAATCATATGATTATGTAGATTTTGGAAAAGTATCTTCAATATCCAACAATAACATTGAAAATGAGTTTACAACTAAAGACATACCATATGGGAAGAAGATGTCAATGACTCACCTCATCATTGCAGCTATTAAAAGAGCCAAAAGAATCTGGCTCCACCCAAGATATACTTTGATTAGTCTACTTTTAAATTTTTAAGATATCCTTATAAAGGCTATTACGCCTAAATTAGACTTTTGGTCTTAAAGTTTCTCTCTCTAAATTGAAGAAGACTAAATGTAATCGTTGGCATGTTAATTTTTGAATTTTCTCTAAAGGAATTGAGATTATTCAAATTTTATTCATAATATACATGATTCAATTTTCTGCATCTAACTTTGCAAAGTATTGCATAAAGTAAAACAACATATCATAATATAGGCATGACACAAAGAACTGTGTGCAAAGACAAAATATAGGCATGACATAACGAACTGTGGGCAAACAAACGCACCATGTAATCCCTAGAATAATAGTACTGAAGGACAATGGTACTAATATATCACAAAAATAGCACAATAGTACTAAAAAACAGTAGTGCTATAATGAAAGTGATAAGGATCGGTATATCTGTTCCTTTGGGATTCATAATGCACCTGTCTAACTGGATTACCATAGTTTTTATTACAATCCCCATCGAGTTACTCTAAAGAACTTGAGTTACGTTTCGATGTATATATTGAGCATATGTCAAATTGACAATTTATACGATAAGAGAAAATTGAATTTGTTCCACACGTTAAAGAAATTTATGCCACGATGTTCATGTAAAAAGACACAAGTGAGAATTCATTTGATCTCCTTTGCATTACCTCTAATGACTACGGATGTAAACGAGTATTAGAGAAGTTTATATGTCAACTTAGTGGGTTATATGTAACCGCTAATTGAATCCAAAATCATAAGAAAATGATCCTTTTTTTTTAATTCTGACATAGATTGGCTTTGATATAGTGATCCATACATTAAAGAAATTACTATGGACACCCATATTTTTGATGAATAGAAGCAAATACCAGAAGAATATGGTTCACACACGAAACCGAGGATGACCAAAGAACATTTTATCCTCAAATATTGCTTCGACATAATCCACGTAGGGTTGAAGACGTGTGTTCAATCCCTAAATTCCACTGCTCCCCTAAGGTGGTATTATAATATATTTGATGCATAAGTATATGCACTTATACCCTATTATGTTTTTGACATCCATCGTGATTTTATGAATAAAAGTACATCATTCAAAGCCTATTCGTAAAATTATGATTGACACCATCATATGCAAAGGAAACATGTGTTCTCATTATATTCTTATATTGAATCCAAAGATGATTCAGTGAACTGATTCAACCAACTTGCGGACACCTTATATATTTTATGGTGTTAGTTGTTGTGTCGACACGCTGGTCACGTGTCATGACACCATCCACAATTAAAATTTATGCTGCTTATGCTAGAATGTCAAAGCACCTAGGCCGGGTTAATTTTCGTAGGCGTAATGATATTATAGCTTATTATATGGGATCTGTAATGGGCATCATATTCCTATATAAAAGCCCAATTGGTCTCTTGGAAAACTACTACAGTAATAGTCTTGATATTGGTAAAGCACACCAATACTTCCGTTTTGGGTTATGTAATTTTGCATGCAGCGTTACTTATTCATCTATGTCCACCATCATTGAACTAATTTATACCACATCAAGTAATTGTGTGTGAGGATTTTATAGGATTTCCAACGAACTTGTAATCCTTGAGCTCTTTTGGATTGACATGGATCTACAATCCTTAAGCTTGGTTAAACGTTTCTATGTGCCAAAATTGCACTGCCACAGCGCACAATGATGGGTCATTTGTGATGAATAAATAATCATGATGGATAAGAACCTCCAACAATAGTCCGCTAAGTCGAATCCTTGACAGACGATCTCTTTACCGCTAAACAAGCGGAGTGTCACTTTGATGAGACAGCCTTCCCGTCGTTAGGGGGAGATAAGGACAAGAATGTTCAAGTGGAACGACATGAATTGTCGTGGTTTGTCCCCACTGTGTCTCATCTTGATCCCCAAAATCACACAAAGTAAATTGTGTAGATATCTTATACATTAAAGTGACGAGATCAAATAAACCTGCTGCAAACATGCCTGCAAGGATTATGTCCTAATAAGAGGACATAGTGCCACCCAAGAGGAATTGGGCATTGCACCACCACTATGGATAGTGACATGGTGAGGCCATTAGTGACATAAATGGTATCACAGGCCGTGGCTCTCCAAGAAAGAGGGGGAGGCCACCTTAGGTTCGATGAATACTTGCTTAAAGGAAGAAAGTAAGTTCTGGCACAACCTGATCTATTGATCAGTGATACTCAAATCCGTCTCATAAGAATATTTCTGGATTGTGATCATCATTGGGGGACGCCTCAAATGTTAGAACCAATCCTTAAAGTATAGAGATCTCTACAAACACATTACACTAGTGTACATGAGGACGTGGAATAATGAGTCTAATATCGAACCATACTTCGTTGAAAAATGTCAACGTAGTAAATTGGCCAAAAATGGAAAGAAGCGATCCAGTACAAACAAAGAGATAGGTCTTTTGGGCAGGTGACGCCGACACCGCAAATATAAACCTTATCAAATATATCTTTGTTAGAATGCGTAATGAGAATAAGAGTATGTATGCTCACCTTATGGCGCAAGGTCTCTCAAAAACACACTGGAATCGACTACAAGGAGATATTCTCTCGTAATGGACTACGATGAGACGATCTCTCGTAATGGATGTTATTGCACTCCACTACCTTGTCAGTTTGGTAGTTTCCGAAAAACTGAACATGCAGCTTACGAAAAGTGATCAAAACATATATCTCTATGGGGATCTAAATTAAGAGATATACATGAGGATCCTAAACGGATTTCATCCAACCAAATCAAGTGACTCTAGATCACATGAGCACGTTTGCAAAAGAAATTGAAACGTTCACTAAAGTGACTACTTGATTGGGAAGGGATTGATGAATTATGCCCTTGCGTTTTCATTATGGATATACATGAACTCTAAATGAAATAAGAGAAACTCAATGTATTGTAAATCCTAAGTTGAGAATGAAAAATATTTTGGGAATACACAGTCTTGAAATGGAACTCAAGGACTGTAATGATGGTGACCATCCATCAATCGGCTTAGGCACTCTAAAGAATAAAGTGAGGCCTACATATACTCCCATGATCAGTCGAAGTCTTTACTCTAACAATAGATCCGTTTTTCATCTAAAGGAAGATGACGAAGAAGTTTTGGGAAATGAAATTCCCTATACAAGTGCAATGACACCTGATTGTACTTAAACACAATATGTCAGACTCGACCTCTCATTCGATGAAAATTTGTAAAGCTCTGTTTAGCTCTGCGCCCACGCAACGCAAATGGTTCTTTCAAATAATTAAAGATATGAAAGATTTGAGCTTATTCAATCTCTACATAGAATGTGACATGATAAAGAAATTATCCACGTCATAGCTAACTATGCGTACAAAAAAACGCATTAAAGGTGAGATAAGAAAATCTGTTATTACAGATCAATTTCAAATCTCTTAATGGTTCACCCATACTCTAGACGAAGTTTATGACTATTTCGTTATATGAAGGTCATACCACGAGTGAACCTGATGTTCAATATGAACCTATGCGTTTGGTTCATGAACAATCTTATCCTCAAGATCAAAGTAAATCAAGTTGGATATGAGGACGATGTGGCAAGATTTAGTTACTAAATCATTGCTCAAAGTCATATTTGGAAAAACATGTGAAAACACATAACTATGCTAATGTTACTAAAGCTCCCTTGATCAAATGAAAGAATCAGGGAGAATCCCATGATTAATGTAAAAATCAGGAGGAGGTGCAGACATCAGGGGGAGTCTAGCACATACATGTTGTTTCCAAATGTAATAGGTGCATTGTGCTCTTTTTGTCCTTAGACCAAAGTTTTATTTTCTCCCATTGGGTTTTTGTTACTTGGCAAGGTTTTTAATGAGGCAACATTACATGCACCATTTTACCTCTGACTCGGCACAAGGGGGAGTGTTAAAGGAAAAACACATTATGTGCCTTTGTCAATGTAACTGACGAGAGGTAATTAGGTAGTCATTATTATCATTAATGTATTTACTATTACCGTTGTAATACTCACCCTATATAAAAGGGATTATCAATGAAATGAGTAGATCAATTCTGATATTCCTACAACAACTTTAGATTTATTACTATTTTTCTAAACCCTACACCCTAAACCCTACATCATAATATCTAAACCCTAAACTCTTATCCATAGTCCAAACTCATCAAAGATTGATTAAACCCTACACCCTAAACCCTAAACTCTAAACCCTAAAACCCTAATCCCTAAAACCCTAAAACCTAAACCCTAGTCTAAACTCATCAAACATTGATTAAAGTCATTTTACAAAAAGTAAAATACATAAATTTATAATTTCTGTGATAAAATTTCACGTGTTGAAATTTAATTGGGAGGGATGACCACTAGGTATTGTCACGTGGTCATCCCGTCATATTTAAAAATTTATCAATCAGTTGACAGAGCTCCGCATAGGTTTCGGGTAGGCGAGTGGCAATCAGTTTGTTTTGGGGGGGGTGATACCTCTTCCCTATATTATTGCAAGACGGAAGTTATTCACTAGTCTGTTGAGTAGAAACGTACATCATGTGGTCTCTAGGCGTCAAACTCGCCAGAATAGATGCTTTAGTCTATTATCGTATAGGTGCGAGGTTTTATATTTCTATGTTTTTTTAGTTGTAGTTTTGGATGTCCATTTTTTGGACGTAGTTTTTTGGACTTTCTTTTCAGTTATTAGTTTAGTTGAATAATGATGAGCTTATGGTCTCGTAGTTTGTATCGGAGTTTTTGCTCCTTCTTGACCTAGCATAAGTTAGTCGTACGGCTCTTGCCATTGAAATATATCAAATCATTCTCAAAAAGAAAATTGCTAGAATCACTTGATATAATTGCTCTTGGATACTTTAGAGAAAAGCTTATGTTGGGGGGTAACTATAGCTCTTTGAATTAATCTTAATTTTAAGAGTGAAGATATGAAATTGCTGAATTTTGGAGACCTAAATTGGCGGCCAAGTAAAATGTACTCATTAAAGTTTTGAAAATTTGAGGCTTGATTGGTCATATGTGGCTCCTGAGTCTATTATCCAACAATCATATTTATCATTCATTTCTAGAGCTGTAGAAAAAGCTTGTAGAATACCTAGAGCATCAGATTTGGCAACATGATCTGAATCTGCCAAGAATCCAGCAAATTTCCCTAGCAAGGTAGTGTGATTGTCAGTTGAGCAGCTCACATCCCCTTTCAACTGCTTCTGTTGCAGGTATTTGGCAAATTCATTGATGAGGGCTGTGGGATTTGCTAGGAATGTCAACAACTTAACTGGATGATGCTATGCTTGCCAGTGAAAGTTTCTAGAGCCTATCTTCAACTCTCTTTCCTTTTTAAACTGTGCTTTAAGCTCAATATGAAGGATCCAACACGTTTCAACAGCGTGTGTGAGAGAAACACAGTAATCACACTTCTGATCCAACCTTCTCCCTTTATACTTCTTTGCTTCAGGTGCTCTGTGATTAGCAGCACAAGCCCTAGCATCAGGAATATTGGTCTTTACTTCCATATTCATCACCTTTTTCTTTTCTTCCCTTTGAATTGTGGCACACACAGTTGTGAAAGAGGGAAGCTCAGAATTCATCAGAATAATGCTTCTCATATCTTCATACTCAGAATTCAAGCTAGCTAGGAGTTGAAAAATCTTATTTTCTTCAGCTCGCTTGAGGAGAATAGCTGGATCAGTGGGTGGGGTTTGTAAAGATTCAACTCGCTTGTGGTGAGAGCTCCCAGATGCTTGACAAAAGTCTTCTCATCTTGTTGAAGCTCAGAAATCTCCTTCTTCAGTTGAAAACCCTTGCAGCATTGTTTTGATTCTCATACATCTCCTTCATATATCTCCATAGATGCAAGATGATTCAGAATAGGTGAAAATTTCAGCAATTTGTGGCTCCATGGAATTGAGAAGCCATGTCATGACGAGTTGGTCCTTGCTTGACCAAGACTCGTAGCCATCTGTTAGTGGTGCAGGGATGGTAATGGTACCATGTTAGAACCTTTTTGGACTCAAACACTATCTGTTTATATGATCAGTCAATATTGGATAGATTTCGGCTTAACAAGAAGCATTACTAGTGTGACTCAGTTTCAGAGATGTTTATTAAGTAGTATATCACTTGATAAACATAGAGGTTCATTATATAAAGACCTGAATTACATTGAATTAGTATTGTGATAGAACTAAGCCTCTAAAGTTGCAGATTCAGTATTTGATCAGTATTAGGATTCAGTTATGGGATTGAATTCTGTTTGATCGAGTTGGCCAATATAAATAGTAGGCATTAGTCCCTGTGTTCAATATCGGTTTTTAGCATTGAGATACAGCCCCATTCTGTTGCTAGATATTGATACATAGAAGACTTTGTTCCTGTTCTTTTGATCGATTTAACTTGTGTGCAGTTCATCTTCAGTATAACAACATGTCTGGATCTAAGGTTGCTATGAAGGTTGATTGGAGAAGTGATGAAGGTATGATTCCTAGTACAGCTAGGAAAACTCTATTCCGCATTCTGTATTGTATTCTTAATATATGCTTGATGTGTTTGTGTGTTCATAAACCTGATCTTGATCTGCAGACTATTAATTTCAGTTCATCAATTGGTATCAGAGTCTTTTGGTTTATAGATACACAAATCCTATACTTCAGAATTTTTTATCAAGAACAGTTTAGTAAAAACCTTCAGTAATTTTTGTTAAAATAAATCACCATCATGCTTTAATCCAAACAACAGATCTTAATTCGTTTTTTGTTTAAAACCCGGGCATCAAAACCATTCCAGAAAGTAGCCTTTCAATGTTACCGTTGAACTACATAACGGCTAGTTTTCAAAATTTCCTATCTTAAGTAAAACTGAGGCTTAATCCTAAGAAAAGGGGATTCAAAACACTGCTACAGGAAAAACGAAATCAAGGAAAAGGTTTGTCTAAAACTTAATTGCTTCCTTTTATAATGCTTAAAATTTAAATTTGGTGCTGTGCTGTAGCAGAGGCAAAGGTATGTTTTCTGGATTCCAAAACTTGCGATTCAATTCTGCATCTGTGGGAATGTTCATATTATGAAGTGTTGGCATGTAGATAAAGTATTCGTTGTGGTTGACGTGTGCCCATATCTGTTCAATGATGCATGAATTGGTTGAAATCGTGTGATATGGAGTTTGTGGATATATTTTGCTTCATGATATTCTGATTCTTTGTTGGTTGTTTCTGTTCCAATTTAAGTCTATTGAAATCTGAAGAATCCTTAAATCTAATGCATCTAAAACATTAGAATGATTGATTAAGGAACAAAATTACAGATCAATAACCATTTTGCCAAAGCAAATTTTTATTGATATAACTAATAAAGAAAAATTGTGCAGTGCTTTAAAGTTTTATTTTGTTTTGTTTCCAAAGAAGCACTCAAACAAGATTTTAAAACATATGCAGAAGTATATATATGTTCTGGGATTGATACAGATTTTTTGAAACTTTTCCTTGTCTAAAGACCTTGACTGTTTTCATCAAATAACCAATTCTGCAGCATATAGTATGCTGAATTCAGAAACTACAGAACTACAAAAATTTTATATCATAAAGATGTTATTTTTGTGTTACTTGAGTTTATAAGATGATATTATGTCTTTTTGGTTTTTACAGTAGCCTAACACATAGGAAAAATTCTTATACACCTTTTGTTTTGCTTTTTAAAGGTAACTATGCTTCACTAGGACAAGTAGAATATCTGAATGGCAACAACTTTAGGAAGTGGAAAAAGCAAGTGGAGTTCTATTTGGCTATGCATAACAATATGGATTACTGTCTGCATGAGCCTAAGCCGATTCATGATATTGATGAGGAAAGTACTGAAGAATTCAAGTGGCACCATCATGAGTGGTATAGGACCAATAGAATGGCACAGAATGTTATAAGTTACACTATGTCTGAGATAGTGAGAGGGTCAATTGAGGAGCCTGAGGATGCTGTGGATTACATGGCAGCCATATCTGAGAAATACATAGCTAATGAAAGAGCTGAAGCTGCTAGATTGAATAAAGAATTTCATGAGATTAAGTTTGATGGCACAGGCAGTGTGAGAGAGCATATCATGCATAAGGTTCACATTAATGCCAAACTAAGGGAGCTTCAGATGGGAATCACTGATAATCAGCTGATTCATGAAGTTTTAGACTCTCTCCCAATTAGTTACAGCCATCTTAGGACCACTTATAATGCTTCAGATATTAAGTGGACCATTAATAAACTTATTTCAATCTGTGTGGATGAAGAAAATAGAATCAAGAAGGAGGCTGGACCAACCACTGCGGTTCATTTAGTTGAGAAGCCTAAAAAGAAGAAAAACAAACTTAAGGTTAAGCAGACCACCAACTTTAAGTCTTCAGAAAATTCCGGTGAGCCAAAACCTGTCAAAGGTTTCAAACCTGAGAAAGGATACAGTTCTATCAAATTCAATTGCTTCTTCTGTAAAAAGGGAGGACACATGAAAAAGGATTGTAATGGATGGAAGGCTTGGATGATTAAGAAGGGTGAGTCTTTTCAAAATTCTGTTTTCTCTTTAGAAGTTAATTTTCTTAACGTTAATACACACACTTATTGGCTAGATTCTGGTTCACCAATACACATTACTACATCTCTACAGGGTATCACAAGGAGGAGGGCTCCAAGGATAAGTGAGCAGAATGTGTGTGTGGGGAACGGCAAAAAAGTAGCAGTGAAGGCCATAGGATGCTTGAAGATTGATTTAGGCTTAGGCAATTTTATTTTTCTTGAGAATGTTTACTACATTCCCTCTCTTAAGAGGAATTTGATTTCAGTAGGTCTTTTGATTGGCATTGGATGCAAACTTATTATTGATTTTAGTGGAATAAAGATTTTTCAGAATTCGAAATATCTTGGTTGTGGTTCTTTTTCAAATAATTATCTTAAACTTGATTGTTCTGTGATTAAGAATGAGATTCTTATGCTTGAAAATAATGCAGAAACTATAACTGAAAACACAATTACAGGAGTTAAAAGATCTTTATTCAATAATAAGTCTGCTTTTCTTTGGCACAGAAGATTAGGACATATTTCCAAAGAGAGATTGAAAACACTTGAGAAAAATGGAATTTTACCTAGCTTGAACTACACTGATTTAACTGATTGCATTGAATGTTTCAAAGGCCAATTGACAAACAAGAGAAAAACCACTGCAGCAAGAAGTCATAAGCTATTAGAACTCATTCATACAGATATATGTGGACCTTTTAAACAGAAGACTATGTGTGGAAATATCTATTTCATCACATTCATAGATGACTACTCTAGATACTGCTACATATACTTACTTTCAGAAAAATCTCATGCATTGGAAGCTTTTAAAATTTTTAAAACTGAAGTCGAGCTCCAATTAGAGACAAAAATTAAGACAGTAAGATCAGATAGAGGAGGGGAATATTATGGTAGACATACGAGTGCAGGCCAGCAAAAGGGACCATTTGCAATGTTCTTACAAGAACATGGTATTAAGGCACAGTATTCTACCCCATATACTCCAACTCAAAATGGAGTAGCTGAGAGGAAAAACAGAACTCTTCTCAATATGGTTAGGTCTATGATGTGTGCTTCAGGTCTGCCAATCTATCTATGGGGTGAAGCACTTAAGACAGCAAATTACATTTGCAATAGAGCACCCTCAAAATCAGTAGATAAAACACCTTTTGAGTTATGGTGTGGAAGACAACCTAGCTTGCATCACTGCCACGTGTGGGGTTGCAAAGCTGAAGCTAGAATTCCAAACATACTACAAGAAAAACTAGGTCCTAAAACTATTAGTTGCTATTTTATTGGTTACTGTGAAAAATCTAAAGGATACAGATTCTATGCACCTAAAAATAAAACCAAATTGATGGAAACTAATCAAGCCAAATTTTTGGATGAAGGTGTATGCAGTAATGATTTTGAGGATTTATCCTTAGAATTTGATGAGATTATTGAGAATGAGGATTCAGTACAGATACTGCCTCTAGTTCAGAACACAGTAAGGTCAAATACGACTAATCAAATGCAAAATCAGTTAAACACAGAAAATTTAGTTCAAGAGCCTCAAAATCAGAATGCAGATCAGCCTTTAGATGATCAGATGGATTTAGATCCTCAGGATATAGATATAGAAACCCCAAACTTAGAAAATCCTCAGCTTAGAAGATCTACAAGACAGAGAAAACCAGTCTATGGTGAAGGCAGTGACTATCATGTTTTTCTACAAGAGCAAGATATTTTAGCAGAAGATAATGATCCCTTAACCTTCAAACAAGCTCAGTGTAGCATTGAATTTAGTGAATGGGAGATAGCTATGCAAGAAGAAATTAACTCTATGTCTAAGAACAAAGTGTGGGAACTTGTGAAACCAGACCCTAACCATAAAGCAATTGGTTGTAAGTGGGTTTTTAAGACTAAAAGAGATGCAAATGGCAATATAGAGAGACACAAAGCTCGTCTAGTAGCTAAGGGATTCACACAACAAGAAGGTATTGATTATAATGAAACCTTTTCTCCTGTATCCACTAAAGATTCATTTAGAATTATAATGGCCTTAGTTGCACATTATAATATGGAATTGCATCAAATGGATGTCAAAACTGCATTTTTGAATGGAGAATTGGATGAAGTTATTTATATGAAACAGCCTGAAGGTTTTGTGAAGTCAGGGAAAGAAAATCATGTATGCAGACTTAAGAAATCAATTTATGGTTTAAAACAAGCTTCCAGACAATGGTACAAAAAATTCGATTCAGTTGTATCTACTTTTGGCTTTACAGAAAACATAGTTGATGAATGTGTATACCTTAAGACTGCAAAAACTGAATTTATATTCTTGATTTTGTATGTGGATGATATTCTTTTAGCTAGCAACAGTGTTAAACTACTAAATGAAACCAAGTCCTTTCTGTCAAGCAATTTTGATATGAAAGACTTAGGAGAGGCTTCTTTTGTTTTAGGAATTGAAATTAAGAGAGACAGAAAGTTAGGGGTTTTAGGCTTATCTCAAAACAATTACATTCAGAAAGTGTTAAAAAGATTTAACATGGAAACATGTTCTCCAGGAGATGCCCCTATGTCTAAAGGTGATAAACTGTCTAAAATTTCTAAAAATGAGGGGAAGATGATTCAAATGGAGAGCAAACCATACGCCAAGCTTATAGGTAGCTTAATGTATGCACAAGTTTGCACTAGGCCAGATCTTGCATTTTCTGTAGGAATTTTATCCAGGTTTCAATCTGCACCTACTCAAGAACACTGGGTTGCAGGTAAGAAGGTTCTTAGGTATTTACAGAAGACTAAATCTCATATGTTGGTTTATAGACAAGTCAAGAATTTAGAATTGATAGGTTATACTGATTCAGATTTTGCTGGAAATTTTCCAAAATCCAAAAAGTCTACTTCAGGTTATGTTTTCATGCTTGCTGGTGGAGCTGTTGCATGGAAAACCATGAAACAAGGCTTAATAACTACATCTACTATGCAGGCAGAATATATAGCAATATATGAAGGAGTTTGTGAGGGACTATGGATTAGGAATTTTTTGATATATACTGAAGTCTTGAGTTACATTGTTACAAATCCGTTGAAAATTTATTGTGACAATGAAGCTGCAGTATTTTTCAGTAAAAACAGTAAGAGGTCTAGCAATTCTAAACATATTGATTTGAAATATTATTCTGTGAGACAAAGAGTTAAACGTAAAGAGATTGATGTCTTAGACATAGATACGATTTCTCAGCTGGCAGATCCTTTCACTAAGGCACTTCCAATTGTGGTTTTTCAGAAACATGTGAAGAATATGGGAGTATTATCAGAATTGTATGCTTGAGTTCTGTGGGAGCTTATAAATTTTTTCTGTTTCTATTTTATTTTGTGTTACAAGCAGCTTTCAGTTGTAATCTTAATTTGGGAACAACTTGTAATTTTTCACTTGATCAATAAAGACTCGAGGAATTTCATTCTGCAAGTATTGTTATTAGATTACTTATGGAAGTGTTTTAGCTGAACCAATTTTGTTTTTTAACTTATAGAACATAATATCTTACAGTTAAGTTTTCATTTAAACAGCATTCATTTTTAGTAAGTTGCTGTTACAGAATTTTGATTATGTCAGAATTAAGGACTGTGAGTTTTTGACATGTCAGGTGGATATACTTGTCGAAATTATTCTCACTCTATCACTCATAAGCTTATGTGATTATAGTAACTCTTGTATGTGATCTTTAATCATTTTGATTATTAATCATCCATGGTTCTAGGTTCTGCATTATGTTGCTATGAATTGACCAAGCTGAATGAACTATGAGTTTTGTATGCTTCAAGTGCACATTTCAGTTGTTAGCTTTTCATTAATTTATTCATATGATCTGATATGAATGTGTTTGGTCCAAGTGGGAGATTGTTAGAACCTTTTTGGACTCAAACACTATCTGTTTATATGATCAGTCAATATTGGATAGATTTCGGCTTAACAAGAAGCATTACTAGTGTGACTCAGTTTCAGAGATGTTTATTAAGTAGTATATCACTTGATAAACATAGAGGTTCATTATATAAAGACCTGAATTACATTGAATTAGTATTGTGATAGAACTAAGCCTCTAAAGTTGCAGATTCAGTATTTGATCAGTATTAGGATTCAGTTATGGGATTGAATTCTGTTTGATCGAGTTGGCCAATATAAATAGTAGGCATTAGTCCCTGTGTTCAATATCGGTTTTTAGCATTGAGATACAGCCCCATTCTGTTGCTAGATATTGATACACAGAAGACTTTGTTCCTGTTCTTTTGATCGATTTAACTTGTGTGCAGTTCATCTTCAGTATAACAACATGTCTGGATCTAAGGTTGCTATGAAGGTTGATTGGAGAAGTGATGAAGGTATGATTCCTAGTGCAGCTAGGAAAACTCTATTCCGCATTCTGTATTGTATTCTTAATATATGCTTGATGTGTTTGTGTGTTCATAAACCTGATCTTGATCTGCAGACTATTAATTTCAGTTCATCATACCATTGATATATCCGAGCTTAGATTTTCCTCCAAGAGCAAGTGAAACCGCTCTTGATCAACGAAGATAGTTGTACTCATTTAAAAGAACTGAACTGAGACAATGACTGGTATTTCCCTCAGATTCAGATATAGTGGCAGCGGAACTAATAGAAGAATCCATCGATGAAGCTTCGCATCAGTCATGGTAGAGACTGAAGCAAATACTTCACAAAGGATTTAATCAGAGGGTAATCAAGAGCGAGGACACTACAGTTCCTGCTCTGATTCCATGAAGAAAAGATGATCAAGAAGAACACAGAAAAACGGATAATTTTCTCTTATAATGCTTGATAAACTTTACAATGGGGATAACAAGTATATATATAGTCACACTTGATCTATATTTAACTAGTATAGTACAAGTTAGAGAACTAAAGTAAACTAGAGGCGAAACATATGCTTCTTACCGTTACAGACAAGAGTAAAATGCAACTGTCAAACAACACCTTTAGTCTTGTTGAGCTGAACCTAGTCCATATTCAACCAAACGAGATAGACTAAACTAACTGAACTAGATACCAACTTCAACAGTCATAAACTCATACCCCCACACATACATCAACTAATCTTTCTTCCGATACAATAATCAATTGCTTCATTACATATGGTTCACGTCAGATGTACTAGCTATGAGATTCTTCATGATCGAATTGCCTTCACAATTAAACATGCATTTTCATTGTATATCTCTCCTGGTCAAATTGATTAATAAAGACCAGTTTGATGCAACTAGTTTGCAAAGATTCATATGGACATATCACGAATTCAAGTTCGAAAGCATACGTAGAAACCAGAATTTCTATGATCATATGCCTTCAATTTTTTACATGTAAAGAGCACATTAGAAATCAAAGATAACATCAGTCTTAAACCTTTCTTGTAACCGTCATGCAAGACGATGCAATGTAATTAAGATATATAACTGCACCTATTCATGACTACAACAAAAAGATATGAATGCAGCAGTTATGCTTTCTTCTTCTCAATATCCATGTTAGATCGAGACCCATGCATAGACATGAAAGTCTGAAATTAATTAACAGACACAGTAGACAAATGTATATCACACAACTTTACCAACATACAGTGGCGGAATCAGAAGAAACATAATGGGGGGCAAAAAAAATTCTACGAAACTTCTATATCTTAAATCAAAATACAACTAATAACAAATACAAAAGTTACAAAAGTTACTTGAAAAATATTTTACGTTCTTTGATAGAGCTAAACTCATCAAATATACAATCGGAATCAAAACTCTTAGAAATTTCTCTCCCAATGTAGACTCTCAAATTATCTGCCAAAAAGTCAATCTGAAAATTCTTTCCTTCAATATATTATATACATGGATGTATTTTTAATGAAATCTGGAAAGTAAATTTGAATTGAATACCTGAACCATGATTATAGGAAAGTAAAAACAGAAGAAGGAAACGCAGAGACAGAAGGAGATTAGGAGTCTCTGATTTTATTCTGCAATCAATGTCTACTATTTATGTTTACTTACTTAATTTATGGGGGGGGGGACAAACTAAGTATTTTTAAAGGTGGAATTTAGATTTTAATAGACGCATTTATGAGAAAACACTTACTTCGAGGAGGGGCCACAGCCCCCTCCTGTCCCTTCTTGGTTCCGCCCTTGCCAACATAGAGATTTCTACGGATTTAGAATGTTGGAAATATTTAATACATATTCATCTAAAATAAATATAATCAAGTAGGCATTTAATATAAACACAAATAATATGAAGAGAAGAGAATCAGAGAGTTAGGTATGTGAGTACAAGAGAGGCACGACACTCGTTGTGGTAGACATGCAGTGTGCCAAGTGTTTATCGATTACCCAAGGTATAAGAAGTATGAATTGAAAGGAGAAAGATGAAGAGTACATAAGAGGATGAGAGTAATCTAGAATCTCATTTAACTCTTTGTCTCAAGACTCAAGTATTTATAGAACTCTTCACAACTTTTACAAAAGACACGACTCTTCAATTTAAATAAATAATATTTAAATAAAATATGAATTTTGAATTTTAATAATTAAATAAAGGACAAAATACTAGTCACTCCTCATACTCTGAGGATCTCGACAATTTAGTCATCGTGCTTTCAATTTCAACCGATCACTCCTTATACTCTCAATTTTCAACTGATTAGTCCATTCCGTCCACTTCCATCTAAATGACAGTTAAATTTTTTTCAACTATCTTCTAACTTCCATATTTTATTTCTCCAATTCTCTCTCTTTCTTCACTAACGAACCCAGCATCTCTTACTTTAAGATCAGTACTAATTCCACCGATCCAAGATCAGATGCATACCTCGCACACATACAAACAATAGTAGATCGGACAGAATAGCCGACGAAAAAAATTTCGTCTATTATGCCAAATTTTCGTCGGTTATTCCTTCTACCGATGAAAATTTCGTCGGCTATAATTCGTCGGTAAAAGGGCGTCGGTAAAACGAATGGCCGACGAAAATAACGAAATCGTCGGCCATTCCAAAATTATCACCGACGAAAATTCATTTTGTCGACCAAACCTTGGCAAAATATCCGACGAAATTCGTCGGATATTTTCGAGTATGGCTGACGATATCGTAAACTATAGCCGACGATATCTTCTGTTTCGTCGGCTATTTGTTCTGAAATATAGCCGACGATTTCATCTATTTCGTCGGTTATTTCGTCGGAATATATTAATATTTTAAGAGGCATTAATTAGTTATAGCCGACGAAATAATGTGATTTTCGTCGGTTATAAAAGTTATAGCCGACGAAATTTGGTAAAAATCGTCGGCTATAGCACTTATAGCCGACGAAATAATGCCAATATCGTCGGCTATTCTTACATTTTGGGGAAAAAAAATTAAATTAATTTCTAAATTACCATTCCAAGCAACCTGCAATTCACAATGACAATCCATGCATTTACACCAACAAGAACCACGTCTAAATGACTTATTTAATTTGTTCCAATATACATAAAATATAACCCTAATCATCACCTAAAGCACTAAAGTCCACCACGTCATCCCCAGCATGCCCGTCATCCTGGCCACCATCCTGCTGTCCATCATGCTCGTCATCCTGCTGAATGAACTCGGGAGCTCTCGGCATTCGAAGTTCATCTAACGGCTCAAACGGGGGCGGGGGTTCAAGGTCTTGTTGTTGTGCCGCGAACATAGCATACCACCAGTTTTGTTGGCCGGCGTAGTTCTGTCGCCGAATTCTCTCGCATTCATCATGCCAACGCTCCATTTCCATCTGATACTGTTGTGTTCTGCGTTGTTGCTCCTGTGTTCTGCGTTGTTGCTCCTGTGATCTCTGGAACAGGGCCGCCAATCTTGCATTTTCTTCTGCCAATCTCTGCATTTCCCCCCTCATCTGTTGGGTGTCCCCGCCTTCCTTCTTTTGAGCTCTCTTAGTGGTCTTCAGGACCCCTATTCCAGAACTTTCCAAACCCCGGCAGTAGTAGTCGTTTGACCGGTTTGGGAAGGCTGCGTCGAATATCCTCGCTGCAGTTTGGACATTCGATCGGTCGACCTGGCTCAGGGCTTCTTGCAGATCTTCCTCTGAAATGTTCGGTTGTGTCTCCCGAACTACTGCTTACAACACTTCTTCTTCGGCCCGGTTCACCCTCTCCTAATTGAACGGGAAAAAAAAAATTAATATTCTAAAAAATATATAATTAAGTAAAATTAATAATTAAAATTTTAAAATCGTAATCAACGACTTACAAGCTCTTCTGTCGCTAATGGATAAGCCTTCTTGAACGTCTCTACGTACGGGTTGCAGTTAGGATGTTGTGAAAATGGCCTATAACCACCATGATGGGGGGTTGTGTTACGGCGGCGGTTCACAGAGTTCTGCCGAGACCGTCCCTTCAAACAAATAATAAAATATTAGAAAAATGCATCAAAAAATATTAGTGTAATAATTATAAAATAATCAAACTAATAATTAAAATATTAACAAAATAAACATTTATAGTTAAGTTTAGTATTTACCTGCATAACTAGGTTGTTGAAGTCTATTGTCTTCAACCAACGCCACTCGTACTCCCTGAACATGAACTCTCTTGGAGTACCCATACGACCATGTGTGTCGTATTCGGTAAAGTGGGTACGGAGCTCGTTCTTCCACTCTTTGAACCTACGGAAAAAACAAAAGTGCATTAGAAATATTATTAATATCATAAAATATTTCAAATTATAAGATGAGGAATTCCCAACGTACCTCGAGTTCTGCATCGCGTACGCCCAAGCCTGCTTGTGTTCGGCAATCTCGAAGTATGCCTGAAAGATAATATTTTATTAGTTTTAAAATTATAACAATACCGAAAATTATTAAATATTACGATAAAGAAATTAAGTTTTTTAAATTACTCACCGACGCCGCGTTGTTGACCTCCCTCTTGATCTCTTCCGGCACATCAGCCCACCGTGTCCACAACATAGGGACTCTATCCCTAATCAGTGCTCCCACGGAACCCGCGTAATCGCGGCGTTTTTTTCCCTTAACATCCTCATTAGGGGGTTCGTTGATCTGGATCCTCCCGCTGGTCTCAACACTTTTCCTGAGCGTATCAAAATATATGACACCTCTCGTATTCCTGCTTGAACTGCTAGCGGCGGTCCCTATCACATAAACGACGATTGGTTAATAAAATTAAATATTAGTGCGTTAATTTTAATAAAACATTTAATTAATAAAATCAAATGTTATCTGAACTCGATGACCATTTTGTCGGCTTTGCTTTTAATCTCGCCGAAATCAGGAGCTCAGGTCTCTCAAATGGCTCATAATGGTATGCCTCCGCAACACTCACGTACTGAGGCATAGCAGGCCATATGGGCACACCACGCTCGTCGACCTCGGGTATGGCAGGAATGTTGTATGGCAAGTACAACTGATTAGGGAGAGTAGGCCCCTCAGTAGAGTCAACAGCAGACGACGCAGGACTCGTCATCGGCTCCCGATGAACCTCAGGCATACTGACCTGATGAACGTCTGGAGCTATGTCGTCCTGAAATAACTACGTACTACATCTCGGAGGATCTGGCCGGAGAGGGGGACGTGAACTGCTCGACGGCCGCCCCGCCGATAAAAGGGTCTGGTGCCGGTTGCTCACACTCCTCCGCGGCTGAGATGAATCGATCCTCTGAGGCTGGCTGGTGGTCCTCTCAGGCTGGCTAAGGGTCTTCTCGGAGTCTCCGGATCCGCCAGAACTTTCAGAACCCCTAGATCTGGGACGACGGCCTCCGAATAACTGTCTAAATGCATCGGCCATCTGGAGCTTAAGACATTAATACATTAATTAATATTAAATTTTATTACATTAAATAACAAATTATAATTAATATAATAACCAATAATACTAACATATTTTAAAACATACTAACAAATTAATATTTAAATTTTAACTAATTTTAAATAATACTAACCATTAACATAAATATAACCATTTATATACAAATATAACTATATTTCATCATTAACATATATATACATACAAATAACCATTTATATATTAACATAAATATAACCATTTATATAATTAGGCTACCAATTTATATATATAATTAATTTAACAATTTATATATAACAATTAAAATATACATTAACATATAACCAATATTAACAAATATATAACAATTTATATAATTAATCTACAAATTTATATATATAATTAATCTAACATTTTATACATATAACCAATATATATAACAATTTAACACACACTTAAATATCTAAATTATATACCTAAATTATACAATTAAAATAAATTGAAAAAAAAAACAAAAAACAAAAAAACTTACGGGATGATTTTCTTTAGGAGGAGGAGGAGGCCGGCCGGAGGAGGAGGGGAAGGAGGAGGAGGAGGCTGGATGGAGGAGGAGGGGAAGGAGGAGGAGGAGAGCGGACGCCGGCGCCGATTTGAGGAGGAGGAGGAGGAGAGTGGCGGATTGGAGGAGGAGAGTGGCCGATTTGAGGAGCGGATGAGGAGTTTTTGCGGAGGAGGAGAGAAAAAAGTCGGAGAGAAAGTGACTTTCAGCTTTTATAGCAGAAAGAATAGCCGATGATTTAGAAGATTTTGTTGGCTATTCTTTGAGAATAGCCGACGATTTAGAATATTTCGTCGGCTATTCTTTGAATAACCGACGATTTAAAAGATTTCGTCGGCTATTCTATGAACATCGTCGGCTATACTTTGGAAGATCAACAGCCGTCTGATCTGAGCCATCCAACGGCGGACAATAAAAAGGCGCGGATCGCAAGAGTTTAGCTGACGAAATATAATTTTCGTCGGCTAAACTTAGAGAATAGCCGACGATTTAGAAGATTTCGTCGGCTATTCTTTCAATATCGTCGGCTATTATATGAACATCGTCGGCTATATTTTGGAAAATCAACAGCCGTTGGATCTGAGCCATCCAACGGCGGACAATAAAAAGGCGCGGATCGCAAGAGTTTAGCCGACGACATATAATTTTCGTCGGCTAAACTATAGGTCAAACCACTAAGTCAAACCTCTAAACTCTTAAAAACGGAAATTAGTCTAGTTAAACGACGGTTTCTGGCCTCACATTCAACAGATAATAGTTTCAAATTAATGAGACGCAAATAATCATATAAAAATTTTACAAAATTGATTTAACGAACGTCAGGCTACCCATAGGAAAACGAAAGTAAAAAACAGTTAACCGCAACATTCGGCACACAGATTTTATCAGAATCTTGTCATTTTTCAACCGTAGACGTATTTCATTATTTCGGTCATATCTTATTCCACAACATTTTTTCATTTGAAGAGTCTACGTATAGTAACTATTTGAAACTATACATTCACTTAAACACTTAGTAAACAAGTTAAGGAACATTAGTGCATATGTTCTGATTTTGAATCTAAAAGTTTAGAAAATCTATTCCAACCGTCAGATATCACCGTTAAAATTAAATTCATGTATGGAAAAAAATCCAACTTCAGCTGACAACGTTAAAGGCTCGATCAGAATGGTCAACCGGGTAAGTCAAACCTCTAAATGACGTTTTTTTGCCTGACTTTCAAGAGATAATATTTTCAAATCGATGAGATGCAACTAATCGTATAAAAATTTTCCTCAAAATATTTACCGAAGGTAACGCTACCATTAGGGAAACGAAGGAATAAAACCTTTGACCGCATCTTTCGACACTCAGATTTTATCAGAATCTTGTCATTTGTCAACCGTAGACGTATTTAATTATTTCGGTCATATCTTATTTCACAACATTTTTGCATTTGAAGGATGAAGCAATGGTTTATCGTTAGTGATAGAAAATAGAATATGGTCATTTTTTGTTTTTTTAAATCATAGCCGACGAGAGACTCGTACTCGTCGGCTATTCTTTTGTCGTTTTCTGTCTAAAATAAAATATGTATTTTTCAATATAGTTATAGCCGACGAAATAATGAATTTTTCGTCGGCTATTATGAGTATAGCCGACGAAATAACAAATTTTCGTGGATATTATATGAAAAAAAAAAAAAAGCAGTTGGCAAGGAAGTTCAAGCAAAGTTCAGTTGGCAGTGCTGTTTATCTGCACCGAAAACTGTACTCTGTCTCGAAGGACTGGAAACCCTCTGACTCAAATGAAAAACTGGATGAGTTGGTCGAGACGATAGACTTGAATGAAGGAATCAAGGCAAAATTCTTTATGAATATGCTTAGGTTATGTGAGTCATCTGGTGAGAAATTATTGGTTTTCAGTCAGTACCTCCCACCTTTGAAATTTTTATAGAGTAGAGAAAGTCGTCACAAAGCAGCTGTTATCTTTAACAGCTTGGTCGTAAACATATCTTGGTACATGCAGGTTTTTCTTAGTTTTTTTTAAGAATCGGAGTTGTCTTTAGAAATTAGTGGATTACAAATGAAAGGATTACATCATATAAATTACTTAATCTGTCGGATTGTAATCGGAATCATCGGATGAGTCTTCTTCGGTTTCTGAATTGCTCGATAGGGGTAATCTATGTCTTTCCTCACCACTAGAGTTCTCGTTAGTTTCTTCATTTGGATCAACATCAACAAGCAGTGGCTCTTCACGTCGAATTCGCACCGGCGTGTCTAGGCGAATAAAAGAGGAGTCAGGAATACCGTTTGAGTTGGGCTCTTGATACGCAGTGCCACCTTCCTCGTTCTCTTCAACCACTCCAAGTGTAGACGCCCGGTAAATGTTGCGATGGTGGATAGTGTTGACTACTTTCCACTGGTCACCCTTGGCGAGATCATCAAGATAAAACACTTGTTTCACCCATGTGGCTAAAAAAAACGGGTCATCCTCATATCATGATGTACTAGTGTTCACAGAAGTTATGCCGTATTGATCGGTTTTCATGCTCTGCGGCCGTGTGTCAAACCATCTACACTTGAAAAGGTGCACTTTCATGCCTTCCCCATAATGGAGTTCCACAACTGAATGGAGAACACCGTAATAGTCAACTCCATCATCCCCACCATGTGCCATAACCGCTGAATTTTGTGTTTTTAGTCTGATGTCTCTCTCTTCACATCGAAATAACACACCATTCACCTTGCACATCACATAAACTTTTGAATAGACCGGCTTCATCGCTAGAAGTCTGAGTTCGTGCGACCAATTTGGGTGATTATCATTTTTAATAAGGTCCATCTGCAACCATCAGAATCAACTATAAATATGAATAATTATACACAATAATATATAAATACGTATAGAATAATGTTAAAGTTACGTACCCAGCGGCCGAAATACTCTGCGAATGTCCGGTTGTGGTAATCGAGATCACCTCCTACTTGTTCACAGTTTAGATGCATGTTCTTCTAAAATTGAACTTCTATACAGTTAATTAGTACCCACCAATGTGCAATGGCTACCTCATAATCTTTCAACTTGTAGGAAACTGTCATTTTTCCACCGAGTACAACATCGTCGGAGAGTATGGAAAGATTGAACTGTGAAGGTACATCTTCCGGTATGCTTTCTTGTAACGCTCCTAAATACAGCTTCATGTAGGTGACGCACTCGTGCGCAATATATGCTTCAGCTATACATCCTTCAGGTGCGGATCTGTTTTGGACAAAATCACCGTATTGTCTAAGTTGCCTATAAATCAAGTTTTTTAAGTGTTATGATAATACATTAATACTAAATCACATATATTGATGAGGAAATTAACATAAGGTGTAAAATACGTACCTTTCCATAGGATACATCCAAATGAAGTGCACAGAACCGGTAAGCAACAACTGCCGAGGAAGATGGATCATGAGGTGAGGCATGATGTCGAAAAAATTTGGAGGAAATATCATCTCAAATTTACACATGATATGAACGATGTCTTGTTGCATTTCCCGGAGGTCAGATTTTCTCACTTCCCGTGTGCATACCTTCTGGAAAAATCTTGCCAATGCTACTAACGGCTCCACAACGTGACGGGGAAGGAACAGTCGAATGAAAACAGGGAAGAGACGTTGTAGCAGGATATGATTGTCATGACTTTTCAACCCGTAAAGATTGTTGAATTGTCTGTTCACACACTTGGCTATATTTCCAGCAAAGCCGGAAGGATACTTGGCCCGACTTATCCAATGGAAAATTTTTGATTTATGCTCAGGCTTGACGGTGTAAGGAGCTTGAGGCATTTTTCTCTTCCCTTGTTTCAATCATAGTTGTTTTCTGATATTCATGTTTTGCAGATCAATGCGAGCCTTAGGATCGTCTTTCATCTTCCCCTCCAAGTTCAGCGTTGTGCCCACCACACTTTTAGAAATATTTTTTTTCTATGTGCATAACGTCTAGGAAGTGACGGATCAACAACTCACACCAGTACGGGAGTTCCCACAATATGCTCTTATGTGTCCAGAATTTGTACTCCTCAGGTCTTTCAGGTATTTCCACTACAATATCGGGATGATTGCTGAGGGGCCCAAAATCGTACTCATTAAGCACTGCTAAAATTTATCTTCCCGTCCATCTTCTGGGAGGACCACCGTGTTCTTCGGTTCCATCAAATGCGGCGGACTTGTAACGCCAGTGGTGATCCGCCGGAAGGAACACACGATGACCCATTCTGCATATCTTGTTGCAATGAGGGGTGCTCCCATAATCGCTGAGGCACTCTGGACAAGTCTTATATCCCCTAACAACGCTGCCCGACAACATCCCATAAGCAGGAAAATCACTGATGGTACCAATAACCATGGCATGCATCTGGAACGTCTCCTCCTTGTACTTGTCAAAAGTGGGATGACTAACGTCCCACAATACCTTAAGCTCTTCAATCAATGGTCTCATATACACATCGAGACATTTCCCTGGGTAACCAGGCCCCGGAATCAGCAACGTCAACATATTATATTCCTTCTTCATGCACATCCATGGAGGAAGGTTGTAAGGTACTAAAATCACCGGCCATATACTGTATGAAAGACTCATGGTGCCGAAAGGGTTGAACCCGTTGGTTGAGAGCCCGAGTCTGACGTTTCTGACAGCTGACGCAAAATGAGGAAACTCATTGTTTATATGCTTCCAAGCCGCTCCGTCAGAGATGTGTGTCATGATATCTGCGTCTCCCAAGTCCCGCTCACCGTGCCATCTCATAGCTTTTGCGGTGGTTTCTGATATGTATAACCGCTCAAGCCTATCTCTCAACGGAAAATACCGAAGCACTTTCACAGGTTTCCTATTGTCTGCTTTCGTCAACTTATATCGGTCAGAATGACATATCGGACATGCGTCAAGGCTAGCAAGGTCATTCCCTTCTGCATCTTTACCCCAGAAGAGAACGCAGTCAAATGCGCATGCATGGATCTTAATGTAGGAAAGCCCTAGATCTTTGAGGATACTTCGGACCTTACGGTGATTGGTTGGATTACGATGACCCTCCTCCAACAACGAAGAAGTGTACTGTAGATATTCATCCACTTGCCTGATAGTCGATTTTGTCTCCACTTTAATCCTCATTACCTCCATCACACTTTCAAGAACTGTCTTCTCAGAACTTGAAGACACAGGGGTCTGTTGCAATGCAATCAGTTTGTTGTACTTGTCAAAGGCAGCAGTGTTGACAACTTGTGGGAAGGGCTGCATCGGGTCATGCATATATTGTTCCCCACGTACACCGCTTTCAAAAGAAAACACGTCGTTGATGAATGCCATTGTTGGATCGTTGGATGTACTACTACTGCCCGCCTAAAAAAACTGCCCATGATCATGCGATCCATCTAATGATGGCTCACCGTGATATATCCAACGTGTGTACTTCGACCAAAACCCATTACTCTTTAGGTGCTCCCATCTGTCCTAATCGGAAATCGACACATATCACTGCGACACCTACATTTATTGCACGGGCAATAATGGTATTCATTCCCATTTGCATTTTCCTCGACGAAGTGCAAAAAATTCACAACTCCTGTAGTGTATCGTCGGTCATGCCTTGGAAGCGAAATCCAACTCTTATCCGGATCCATATATAGCCTGAAAATAATATATATATATATATATAACTTTAATTAATAAGAAATTAATTAACACATACATATATATATATATATATAAATCCTTAATAATTAATTACATTACAATATATATTATTATCAACATCAACTCATATATATATATATACCATTAACAACCATTATTTAAGTTACACTATATATCAACAATTATTTAAGTTAATTACACTATTAACAACCATTAATTAATATATATATATATATATATATATATATATAATTAAACTCCACACACACACACGCACACACACACACACACACACACACACACATATATATATATATATATATATTTTAACACTAATTAAAATAACACATAATTAAACTCTAACTTAAAATCAACTCAACTACAATTCAAAATCAACATATATACATACATTCTAACACTAAAACAACAACAAAACAAAAAATCACTTATTAAATCAAAATCACTAAAACTCAAAATCAACTCAACTAAAACTCAAAATCAACATATATACACATATACGTACCTATATATAGCTCCACAATGTAAGAGAGGACGGATTTTAACAATACCCACAGATTTTTCACTCTTTCTCCCGTTTTTTTTCATTTTTTTTTTTAAATGAGCAGCGCGCTTTTGTCTAGATCTAAAAATAAATAGACTTATAGCCGACGAAAATGACAATTTCATCGGCCAAAATTTCAAAAGTTTTCGTCGGCTAATGTTTCAGAGAAAGGCCGACGAAAATCCAAATCGTCAATTGAAATCTGAATATAGCCGACGATTTTTGTTTATACTAACGAAAAAAAAGGATCGTCGGCTATTCCCAAATTATGGTCGACGATTTTGTTTTTCTACCGACGAAAAATAAAATCGTCGGCTATTCTATGGAATTACCGACGAAAATTTTTAGTCGTCGGCCGTTTTTTTTTATTTCGTCGAGAAAAGCCTTTTTTCTGGTAGTGAAAACTACTTTGACCTCCTCTTTGCCACAATTTTCGCATCCAAATCATCGTAATAAAAATTTGAAACATGCCCATTTGCAATCAAAGTCCCCATTAATTCCCAAACCTCCAAAACCAAACCAGCAACATCCTTCCCCACAGACTCCCCAACCTTCTTAACCAAAACACATGTACACCCAGAATTACTAGAGTCAACCCCAATTAAAACTCCAACCTTCTCCCTAATCTTTTTATGAAATGAATTCACCATCCCAAGAACTCAGGTCTATCAAACTTAACTGGGTTCTTGAGCTTCTTCTCAAGCTTGGTAGTGAACTGGGTACCCAACTCAACGAGCACTATATCACTTTGTGAAATTTGCTAACCGCTGAGAGGCTGAGATAGGAGTTGGGTTTTCGAATTTGGGTTTCAAATTGGGAAAATAGAATCTGGGTCGAGAAGGAGAGCTAAGAATGATTAGTTAATTACCATTACATAAATTAGCTTGATCGTTACTTGACCAAAGAGAAGGAGAGCTAAAGCTTCTCTCGTTCATGTTGAGAAGAAACGAGAGAGAGTATCAAAGGGAGTAAAGAAAAATTGATATTCTTCGAAGAAAAAAGAATAATTAATTGATAGAAGAGGTTATTAAATCAAAACAAAGAGTAAAGGCTATAATTGACATTTCATAATGAGTTAACAGAATTTTTGGATGGAAGTGGATGAAATTGACTAATCAGTAGAATATTGAGAGTATAAGGAGTGATCGGTTGAAATTGAAAACACGAGGACTAAACTGTCGAGATCCTCAAAGTATGAGGAGTGACCAGTATTTTGTCTTTAAATAAAAACCTATATCGTGAGGATAGATTAGACTTACAATTACAAAATGTCTCTACAACTCGAAGGCCTTGTGCGGCGGCATAACCTGCATACCCCAGGCCATAATAAGAGAAATTAATCGAGCAGAAATCAAGCTGAAGACTCTTTATTTATGGGAAAATGAAACAGTTCAGCTCCATCCCACACGATATGTGTGAATCTTATATGAAGGTGTGGGAAGTGAAAATTTGTTTTTTGTAGGTTTTGCACTGCTTCATACGATTAGTGCAACCTCTCAAAACAAAAGATAGACTGGGACGCCTTCTTACGTTTTACACTGCTTAATTTGTGTCCGACTCATTTCAGTCACGTGTTCTTCTCTTTTGGGTGTATAAATAGGACCCCCTTGTTCAACACCATTTCTACTTTATCGAACGAAGCTTGAGCTGTGAGCATCCATGGGCACCGCTAGCAGACTAGCAAGAAATGAGCAAGAAATGCATGAGGTAGAAAATGAGAAGCTCCAACGGGTGCAAACGCTGGGGGCATTCTGGGAGCACCTGCCTTCAATGGATCAGATGCTCATACGAGATTATATGCTTTATGTTCATAAATCAATCTGCTCTCTCGAAAAGAGGAAGGCAGCATTGCTCAAAGAACAACAAGAGCTCCTTGTGCAGGCTATCGCATATCGGAGACCATCGATCTAGTGGAAGTTCTAATGCAACTCTAGCCAATAAAGGATATTTTTAGTAATTGTTATCTTATTTGAACAATTGGAATCAGTGATTCAGTGCTAGACTTGAGATTACATGAAAATCACCCTCCTTTCAATTTTTGTTATTATGATTTATAGAATTTATTTCCACGCACCATCCCAAATAACCAACATGCATGTCACATGTACGTACATCTAGGTTAGTTTCAACCTCCTAATCCAATTTATTCAGTGATCATAATCTTGCACTTGCTAGTTTACTTCTGAATCAAATATGGAATCATGTCGCATCGTATGTCAATGCAGCCATTGCAATCATTTGCATACTCTGATGAAACGGAATATGATCATTTGTGGTAAAATCACCCAAGTTAATTATTATTCGTGTACTCATTTGCACTATTCAAACAAAGCCAATAACTTGTGATTTCTTTTATTTGGTGAAAGGAAAAAGAAGAATAAAACAAAAAGGTCACTCTAAAATTTAGTAAATATATATTACACATATATATCTAAGAGCATCTCCAACAGCTCTTGTAATTTTTTTTTTGGACATAGAAAAAGCTTAAAGAGAAAGAAAACAAGCTATCTTCTTTTGGGGATATAAACCTTCAGGTCAATTCTGCGAAACAGAAGCTGAATTATTTGTAGATGGAAATTTCAGACTTGGGTCCCATAGAAGATCGCTTGAGAAGAGAAGATAAGGTCATTGTGGATTATCAGAGTGCTTTATCCATGCAAGAATCATTTTTGAGAAGTAAAACAAGGGTGCGTTGGTTGGTGGAGGGTGACATGAATATTGCTTTTCTGCATAACATGATGAAAGTTCAGCGAGTTCATAAATCTTTAGTCTCTCTTCAAGTGGGCCAGTAGAGAATTCATGGACATGAACAGATTGCTTCCCATGTGGTTGAACATTTCAGCTCTTTGTTCATTAGAGACCCCAATATTGTTGATTCTGGACTTGTGGAACGTGTAATTCCTTCTCTTGTGACTGTGGCGGAAAATAATTACCTCACTAGTAAGCCAGATGCAGAAGAGGTTCACAAGGCTGTTATGAGTTTGGATGGGTCTAGTGCTCTAGATCCGGATGGTTTTAGTGGGCGTTTTTTCCAGTCCTGTTGGGGGATAGTTGCAGGAGATGTTGCGGCAGCGGTTACTAGCTTCTTTTTGGATAGGTTTATTCTGCCGCATTTTAATTCCAGCCTAGTAACCCTTATTCCCAAGAAAGATGAGCTAGAAAGTATCTCAGATTTCAGGGCAATTGCTCTTGCTAATTTTGCCTTCAAGATTATTACAAGAATTTTAGCTGACATACTGGGTGCAGTGGCCTCTCGCATTGTCTCGTCTAATCAAAGTGGATCAAGGGCCGCTCAATCACAGACTCAATTATTCTTATTTCTGAGTGTGTCAACCTTTTAAACAGAAAATCCACTTGGGGCAATATAGACTTAAAGTTGGATATTAGCAAAGCATTTGGGATCCGGTGTCTATAAATTGGATTGAAATAGTCCTTAGATCTGCTTGGCTTTCAGTTCAAGTAAATGACCAGTCGTGTGGGTTTTTTCAATGCTCTCGTGGGGTTAGGCAAGGAGATCCGCTATCACCTTTACTTTTTTGCTTGGCTGAGGAGGTGTTGAGTAGGGGGTTGTCTATGCTAGTTTCTAGAGGCCGAATTACTCGTATTGCTACCCCAAAGAAGGTAAACCCCCCTTCTCACGTTTTTTTTTTTTGCGGATGATGTAATGATTTTTATGCAAAGTAATCCTCGTAGTCCTCACAACCTAATGAAATTTATGGATGAGTATGCCCGAAATTCGGGTAAGGTAGTGAACAAGGCCGAGGCTTCAGTGTTTTTGGGAAGATATGCTCATAGGCGCCGAATTGTAATTCAATATGTCTTGGGCATTCGACATGCTTCTCTTCCCTTCATATATCTCAGAGTTCCTATTTTTCAGAGATGCCCAAAGTCTACTCACATCCAAGCCATTGCAGACAAGGTCAGATGTCAGCTTTCCCCTTGGAAAGGGAAGCAGTTATCTCAGGCTGCCAGGTTACAACTTATATTTTCAGTGATTCAGAGTTAGCTTATTCACAATTTTCAAGTTAATGCTTAGCCGTGATCTCTTCTATTGAAAGTGCAAGGTTGGGTCCATAATATTTTATGGTCTGGTGATCCTTTGAAGAGAGGCTCTGCTATTTTTGCCTGAGACACTTGTTGTCTTCCATTAGATCAAGGTGGTTTGGGTTTAAAAAACTTGATCCATTTGAATCAGGCCCTTCTTCTTCAAAATTGTTAGAACATCGTTAATGGTTTCATCTCGTTCACAGTATTCCTTAGACGCCATTTTTTCTCAAGTTCTATGCAGGCCTTGGAGTATTACCAACAGTCTTCAGTTTGTCTTGGGATTAAAAAGTTTTAGAATAAGTTTTATTCTAAGCTATATTGGTTAGTGGGAGACGGTAATGACATTGACTTCTGCTAAGATAACTGGTTTGGTTCTCCTAGTTCGAGTCTTCATTCCATCTCCTCTGTGTCGAGATCTCTCATGCCGAATAAGGTTAGTGGTGTTATTAAAAATAAACAATGGTCCTTGCCTTCATTGTTTATTTTTTTTCTTTCCAGATATCGTTGGCAGAATACGTGCTGTATAGTTGCTTTTGGATAATATATCTGGCCAGGTCATTTGGCTTGATAATGCTTATGACCATCTCACTACAAAGGATGCATTCTCCTTTTTCTTTGCTCCGCATCTTGCAGTTAAGTGGAGTAAATGGATATGGAATAAAGCTATTCAGCCGAGAAAAATTTTGGTGGCCTGGAAAGTCATTCATGGTAGAATCTTAACTGATGATGCTTTACAAAAGACGAGAGACTTCCTTATGTTCTAAATGTTCTTTTTGTGGCTTGCAAGGAGAGACTCTAAATGATCTTTTCTTTGATTGCCAAATAATATATATTTTCTGACATTGGCTAGCTTCTTGGTTCAGGGTACATTTGCCCCTATGAACTTCTTTTTTGAATCTAATTTCTCAAGAGTTCTTTAACAGTATGACATATAGTAACAGAATGCTATGGAGTTTTGCTTTCTGTAATTCTTTGTGGTACATATGGACATATAGAAATAAGATCAGATTTGAGGAAGCAACCTTTAATTTATTAAGGTTTAAGCATTCATATTTAATACTGTCACGCCCCGGTCCCGGCGTCGGTGGGGTTTAGGCACCCAGCGCCGATCCCGAGGTGTGATCGAGTGTTACAAAGAGGAATGTAAATAAAAATTAAAACTTCTTTCTAGGCTCTTGACCCTTGGCTCGTCCGACACTTCGACTCGACAAACACTAAGTACTTATCTGCAAAACAGTAAGTAAATGGGTGGGTGAGCAAAACCACGCGCTCAGTGAGTGCCCTATGTAATATGGCAGCAAAGCCATGTCATTTTACGCACGCTACAAAATACGTATATCATATATTTCACGTCGACCACAATACAATTAACAACAATAAATAAACAACACAAGCAATCCAAAAACATATAACATAATAACGATGCATGCATGTAATGTTCCTCCTCACACTTTCCACTGCCTTCAAATATATATTTTTCTTCTTTCGTTAGTTTTCTTGTTATTCTCATGGTCCTTAGTCCCGAAACCCGAAATAAATCATTTTATCGACTTCTGGCGTCGAAGAGGCATACTTTCCCCAAACTCGTGCACATGTGGGCTGATCATAGCTACTGGATGTCCCCATGAGTTAACTCAACTACACGAAAGGTTTTATTTTCAATAGTAGTACCCAAACACTCATGTTCCCTTCAACTTCCAATCTCACCATTTTCCCATCATGAAATGCATGATCAAGTCATATAACTCAAAGCAAAAACACATGCTTTCTAACATTGTAATTACGTAACAACCAATCAAGGATTTAAATATCACCAACATTCATTACAAACAATGGATCCCTATGATATATAATTTCCACATATTTCATAAATATATCAAAAACATGCTTTTTGACTATTTTAAAGCATATAAGAATATTTGAAACACATTACATAAACCACTCACCTCGACGAACCGAATCGACACCCAGATCGTAAATCGAGCAACCTAGAACTAGCCTTCTAGAAATCACCGTTGGATCTAACTCTAACCACCATGGATAGAAAGATCGCGTCGATACGAATCCGTAGCCACTCGCGGATCAAGAATCGGAGTTACGGATCAAAAGTTATGATCCGTAGAGGTTTCGTCGCAAATCTAATAAAATAATAATATCTAGTGAGAGAAAATGAGGAGAGAGAGTGAAACAGACTGAATTGAAGGGGGGCTGATCCTATTTATAGCCTCAAATTGGCACGTGTCACCATGCTATTGGTGACACTTGTCAACAATACACCAAGCTCCCTTCTTTAGCTGACACATGTATGATGACTAAGGATGATGATGATGTCATCAACACCACTTGGCTGACATCAGCATCAGCTGCCCTCTTCTCTCTCTGCCACGTGTCAGTTTCTCCTCCAATCAGAGCTTGCCACGTCGTCACATAATCATCTTCCGATTAAACTTCCAAAAATCGTTAAAAATAGCTCGGGAACTCAAATAATTCACCGAAAAATGTGACGAACTCATGAAGACCTCTACTTTCTATTTCTCAAAAGAAAAATATAATTTGACTAACTTCAAAAATCAAGATATTACAAATAGCTCAAAGGGAGTCTGCTTCAATTTATTTTGCTTCATGTGAGGGAATTTCAGGAGTGCATGACATGTTTCAGGTGCTTCGTCTCTCCTCTTTGCGATATAAAGCTCCAAATTCACTCATGTCCTATGGGTCTCCCCCTCCTAGATAATTGGGTAAAAGTCAACAATGATGGTTCCTTTCGTGATTCTATTACTGCGGGTTTTGGTGGTATCTTTAGGAATCATGAGGGTTTCTTCATGGGGGCTTTTATAAAAAAGGTGGAGGTTCGTAGTACTATTGATGCAGAGATTTTGACGGTGATTGAGGCTTTCCGGGTTGCTTGGGCACATGGATGGACCCGTATCTGGCTAGAAACTGATTCTTCTTTAGTTGTTCAGTATTTCAGGAATCCTATACTTGTTCCAGGGAGGTTAAGAGTAGCTTGGAATAGCTGCTTTTTTACTGCTCGCCAGATGCATTGTACAATTACTCATATTTACAGGGAAGGAAAGGCAGAAGCTGATGCCTTGGCGAACTTTGGTGCTTGTAATGTTGGGTATAAATGATGGGATGTTCTGCCTGTTTTCATTGACCGGCTTTATGGGAGAGATTTGTTTTCAGCAACAGTTTATAGATTTCATTAGTTTGATTATTGGTATTATGGAAAGTGTTTGGTTTTACAATAGTGCTTTTAGTCCAACTTATAGGAATGCCCTGCTTGTTGGTCCTTTTTTTTTTCTTTTTTTGTGAAACAAATAAATGTAGAAACCATTGGGGAAGCAAAGAGAGAAGAGAGGAAGGAAGGTGGTAACCTAAAGGGTGTAAGAACCAGACATGAAGAGACCAAGGATAAGATAGGAGTAGATGTTCCACTGTTTCAGGGTGTTGATGGCAGAAGGGACAAAGGGGAGAAGGAGAAATTTTGCGTCGAAGAAATTTTAAGGGCTCTCCATAGAAAATGTTTAAATTTAGGCAGAGTTCTAAGAGATCACACCTGATGCCAAAGCTGAGGATTAATAGGCATGGAGGTGGAAGAAGAGGGAAGATGGATAAAGTGATAACCTGAACGAACTGTATACGCTCCAGATTTCAGAAGAGGCCAAATCAATGTATACTGGATAGAGTCTCTAACAAAACCCAAAGTAGATATTTTACAACGGAAATCCTCGGTTACAAAGTGAACTAGAGTATCTATTACATTATTTCTTTTATACACAACATACACCTTTACTGAGGACTTCCACAAAATGGCTAGACCGCCCAAACTAGTACTAACAGGGTTGACTACAACATGGTCATCAAACTGAAGCTGAGATTGCCGAAATGAAACAACATTTTCTATGTAATAACCTGATTTTAATTATTAAATTCCTTGTAAATTTATCGTCATTAATGGGAAGATGAATTATGAGAATTTTTATTTCGTACGCTTTTAATTAGTCGTTGTGCGACGTTGGAAGTGATTCCGAGAGTTAAAATCCGAAAAACGTTTAAGTTCTAATGGGTTAAAAGTTGACTTGTTGATCCGTCGTGAATCTCGAAAAGGTTTCTTCACGAAAGTTGTAGAGCTCGACGATACGAGTTCGTAGACACGCGACACGGGTGAAACGGACATCGTATGAAGAAATTACGACCTGTTGAAGTTATTTCCAAAATCAGAAATGACTATAAATAGTAAAAATATCTGGAAAAAGTCAAAGTTGCCTAAAATATCTAAAATTTTAGAAAGTATCCAGATTACTGTTCATCGTCTTCTCTCTCGACGCCGGACCTTCCCAGCCGCCGTTCTCCGCCGTCCGGGCACGCCTCGCCTCGTGTCACCTACTAATCTCTTCGTCTCGACCTCCTCTTCCTTTCCAGCCAAGGTTCGCACTGGGGGAACGCATGTGCGTGATGCAGTAGAGCCCGCAAGCTACTGCCACCGTAGGCGGCGGAGCAGCAGCTGCTCCGGGCGAAGCCTAGGGCTCGAGGCACCCATGTTTTGACTCTTCTCCTTCCTCTGTGCACGTTTGTGTCGATCTTGGAGGGCGTGGAAGCTGCAATCCAGGGTTGTAGCATCTGAGTCGAAGGAGGAGCTTGCAGCGGCTTCTGGTCGCCTGCTGGTTTCACTCGAGCCTTGTTTCATGTATTCATCGACTCACCTATCTCTAATCTTCGTGTTGGTTGCTATGGTGCTGAGTTTGGGTGAAGTGTGAGGGGTGGTGATGAGTTTCAGAGCATGCTGGTCCTCCTTAGAGTGTTGGTTATGTGTATGCGCATAGGCCACCACGTCTGTGGTTCGATTGGCAGAGACTGGTGGAAGTGCTGGTGGTGTTGGGGATGAAAATGATGTTGATGGAAAAATACACTACCAGAAAAGGCATCATAGCCGACGAATTTAAGTCGTCGGCTATAACCATTATAGCCGACGATATCGTCGGCTATAATTATTATAGCCGGCGATTTCGTCGGCTATAGTTATACCCGACGACATATCGTCGGTTATAACATCATCGGAAATACGCCGTCGGCAAAACTATACCCGACAACGATATCGTCGGCTATAACCATTTTAACCGACGAAATACCAGTACAGACGACGAATTTCGTCGGCTATAATGGTTATAGCCGACGAATAAAGAGTTCGTCGGCCGTTATTTGCAATTTCGTCGGCTATAATGCCTTTTCTGGTAGTGATATAAATAAAAAGGTGAGATATTCTAAAATATCTCTATGTTTTGGTGAGTGGGGCCCACGCGCAGTAGCTCGGGGTGGTCTAAGGCGACGCACACGACGGTTTTTGGAGCACTTGTGTGCTCTATAATCATACACTCGTCCATGCGAGCGTGTGAACATGTAAAATGTAGGATTTGAGTTAATTGCTAAGTTTCGGTTTTTTTTTACGATTAGGTGTTTGACCGTGCGTGAGTATCTCACCTTTGTGGGATTGAAGATGCAGCGGGAGTATTAAAGGTGAGTAAACTCACAGTGTTCGTATGTTATACGAGTTTATTTATAGTAATTGATCGTTAAATGTAAATTGTTTTATGAAAATAATATTTATTTTAAATTGAATGAACTTGATCGACAACAGTTCATTGGTAAGTAAAATGATTTTAATGTAAAAATGATTTTTAAAGTATTTTACGATCAATGAATATAGTTGGTATTAGTGGACTATTCATGAGTGAATGTTTATATATATATATATATATATATATATATATATATATATATATATATTTAGGTGAAATATATATTGTGAGTGTGCAATTTAGTACATTATTTTGTTATGAAATTATCATAATTGCGAATATGTGAGATGCGTGACGTGTGTTTAGTGTTGTCTTCGGACGGTCACTGATGTGACGAGGCATTTATATTGAGAACCAAGCCTTTGACCGGGTGATTTGGTTACGATCAGTTATAGCTCTAGTCTGTCTGCCGTTGCACGTCATGAGGGGTAACCAAGTTGGGGGTTATCTGGGTCTCATGCTTGCATGTATTGAAAGAGGAATTGTTGAATTATTTCTTTATTGGTTGATTGTTCAGTGCGAGTTTATAACTCTCGAGTTGTGGCTGTTTTAGAAATGTGATTTCCTTTTTGTTGTTAAACTATATTGTCATGAACTTGTCTGTTTTATTCACACGAGCTTTGAAAGCTTACTGGATTCGTTGTTTACAACCCGGTGCACTAATTGATGGTGTTGGGGTTAGACCTGCAAGTGAGCACTACAAAAATTAATTCGTTTTGCCACAGCGCCAAACCGATGCCAAACTCAAATTGTCGACCCAAAACAGGTTTTGCCACGGTATAGCCACGGTAAATGGGGCGTCGGGAATACTGTCGACACAAAATTGTTTCACCACGGCAATTCACCGTGGCCATCATTATTTACAACGGAAAACTTGCCGTGGTTACTTTGTTAACGGCAATCGATGACGACTCTCACTGTTGTACACTTAGCGACAGCAGAACTATGCCGTCACAAATAGTTTACCAAATTCTGATAATTGGAGGCATTCCCGCTAATGTTATTTTCTTATTTCCCGCCAAAATTTAAATTTCAAAAACTTTCCGACGGGCGTTTTGCCGTTGTATAGTTTACATTTTATTTGTTTTCCCCTTATGTTATATTAAAATTGTGACGGCTGCTTACCATTTTTGCGACGGTTACATATTTATATTTGCGACGGCTATATTATAATTGTGACGGCTCAGAATTGGTTGGTGCCACTTTTTCAGTCCAGAATTCCAGGCCAAAACCAAAACCATTTCAGGTAATTTTTCAGACCATTATTACACAAACTAAATCTGCAATGGCATCATTCATTCCAACCAACATAAGCACAATTTTAACATAAGCACAATTCCAACCAATTCCAAAACACAACTAACTTGCACATAACATTTTTCCAACAAAGTGGAGCAAAGCATTGTATATATATCTAGATAACAAACATTGTTCCATCATCATTCCAACTACTATTGCAACTAATATAGTACTACAACGAGAAAAACAGCAACTAATTAAAAAAAACATTGTTTTCACATGCTACAACATTAAACCCTACCATGACCTTCATGAAGACTATCTTGATGCTGAGAAGTATCACCATCACCATCTCTTGCGTCTTGGCTGCTAAGTCCCTCTCCTACAGACTCTCTCCTGGTTTCTGGGGCACTAGCTAGTTGCATCAGTTGGTACCTAGCAGCCAAATTTTTCAGGCATTAGCAATTAAGTAGCAAGAATAAGAGCTTATGGTGCATATTTACCAATAATATATGACATATAATAAAAATGAAGGCACCATAAGTATATTAAAAAAAATATACTCACCACTGAAGGTTGATTACGGATAGCGTTCAGCTCCTCCTGAAACTTCTTATACTGCTCTTCCAATCTCCTTTCGAAGATCTGTTCCAGTTTCCCCGTCACCTCTATGGTTTCTTCTCTATAAGGTCTTGGGTGGAAGGAGGTGCAACCGCAAGCTCTTGTGTGTACACTAAACTCTGATGCACAGAAGCACCATAGGTTCTGCAATAACCGTGGCCATCTTTTCCAACAAGATCATGAAATATGGCATCTTTCACAGTTGTAAGCTTGCGCTGGTCCTCAGGTTTTTCATTAATTCTTTTATTGTACTCCTCCTATATCAATTTTATAATTAGGCTGGAAAAACTAAAAAATAAATATAAAAAGAACATCTATAATAGCACACAATAACAAAACTATACAGTAAAACATACAATGATTTGCGCAACTTCTGTGTCGTCCTCTTTGCGAGTTTTTTTTCCACACACTCATCGTCCGTTCGTGTGACGAGCATGGTTTTGATTAGGATACTTTACTTATGTGTGCTTTGCTTGGTTGTGTGTTTTATAGCTTGATTATAAATTAATTTCATTTACTGTTTTATTTATTTATTTATTTATTTATTTATTTTCTTGTCATCATTCATTTTCTTTTCTTATTTTTTTTATTTTCTATTTTCAAGTTTTTAGGATGTGAGATTAACATGTATGTGATTATCTATTGATTGTGTAGAAGCATCCGGCCATCGTTTACACTACCAGAAAAGGGGTTATAGCCGACGATATGGGAAAAAACGGCCGACGAAATAGTACCTCGTCGGCTATAACCCCTTATAGCCGACGAACTACTATTTCGTCGGCCACATCGTCGGCTATAATATTATAGCCGACGACTGCCGACAACTCGTCGGCTATAACTATAGCCGACGAAACGTTTTTGGTTATAGCCGACGAGGATGGTATTCGTCGGCTATAATAGTTATAGCCGACGAAAAGTTTTTGGTTATAGCCGACGAGGAGGGTATTCGTCGGCTATAACTCTTATATCAGATCGACCTTCTGCATCAGGGAGCTCATTCGTCGATGAAATCGTCCAAAACGCTCTGAAATCGTCCAAAACCTCGGCCATAAGCTTGAAAGGTACGTATATTGCTGTGTGTGTTGATTTAGTTGGTTATATGCAGAGGTGTATTAATTTAGAGTTTAATTAGAATAAATGTGTGATTAATTTGATATATATATATATATATGTGTTGAGATGAGATTATTAATGGGTTGATATATATGTTGTATTGGTTAGATAGAATTGAAGTTTTGTTGAAGATTAGTGATTGATTAATGTTGATTTATAGGTGATTTTAGATGAATTTGATGAAAAAATGTATATATATTAATTAATTTAATTGTAATTAAAAATATATTGTTGGTATATATAAAAAATACATTGTGTTTAATTAATTAGGGAGATTGACGATGTTTTAATTAATTTAGGGATGCATGTGTATATATATATATATATGTGTGTGTGTAATGATGAATTTTTTAATTAATTAGTACGTACGTAGTACGTGCATATATACATATCTATATATAGCTATATTTATTTCTTGAATTTACAGGATGGACAAGAGTTGGATTACCCTTGGAAGATGGGATCAGGCGTATCATGATGGAGTTAGGAGTTTCCTGGATTTTGTGATGGCTAACTGTGGAGACACTACACTTCATTATTGTCCGTGTAAAAAGTGCAAGTGTGCCACCCCACGACACCGGTTTTCCATAGAGACAGTGGAGCAACACCTGGCTAGATATGGATTTTGGGTCCTATACACTAATTGGATTTATCACGGTGAACCAGAGTTTGCGGGTCGTCATGATCATGGACAATTTGCCGAGAGAGGGAGTTCCTCCAATGATCCGACAACGAACTGGATCAACGATATGTTTCCTCGTGAGAGCGGTGTCTTTGAGGAAGCACCAGATGTGCAACTCCCACCTCCGGAGATGGAGTGTTTCCCTGATATTGAGCCACTCGAGCCATTACCCCGATCTCCGGTCAACACAAGTGGTATGGAAAAGTACAACAACCTGATCGCATTGCAACAGACTCCGTTGTACCCCGGATGCAGTAAGACTGTCCTTGAATCTGTCATGGGAGTGATGAAGATCAAAACGGAGAACAAAGGCACTGTCAAATCGGTTGATGATTGGCTTCGGCTATGGGGTGGGGCGATGCCCCCCGGACATCGGCTTCCTACCAGTCATCATAAGGTGCGACATATCCTTAAAGATCTCGGCCTTTCCTACATCAAGATTCATGCATGCAGATACGATTGCGTTCTGTTTTACGGGGAAGGACTTGCAGATCTTGAATACTGCCCATTATGCAATACAGAGCGGTATAAGTTCACTCCTAAAGGGAACAAGAAAGCTGTGAAGATACTTCGGTACTTCCCGCTGATTGATAGGCTTGAGCGGTTGTTCATGTGTGCTTTCACGGCCGAAGCTATGAGATGGTGGGCTGAGAGGAATGTGCCTGACGATGACACCCTTAGACATCCCGCCGACGGAGAGGCTTGGAAGAAGAACGTGCTGGAGTTTCCCGAATTTGCATCAGAGGTTCGAAATGTTTGGCTAGGGCTATCATCCGACGGTTTCAACCCTTTTGGCAAGAAAGAGCTTCAGTACAGTGTGTGGCCAGTTATTTTGATTCCGTACAACTTTCCACCGTGGATGTGCATGAAGAAGGAATATAACATGCTCACATTGTTGATTCCAGGCCCAGGTTATCCGGGAAAGTGTCTCGATGTGTATTTGAGACCCGTAATTGAGGAGCTTCGGTACTTGAGTCTGAACGGCCACCTGGTCTACGACCGGTTCAAAAATGAGATGTTCCGGATGCATGCCATGCTTGTTGGCACGATCAGTGACTTTCCTGGGAGGGGTATGTTGTCGGGCAGCGTCACCAGGGGTTACAGGGCTTGTTCAGAGTGCATGACTGTTGATTGCTCCAGTCCTCATTGCAGCAAGATTGTCCAGATGCGTCACCGTCGTTGGCTTCCGCATGACCATCCATTTAGGGACGATGCACAGGCTTTTGATGGGACTGAAGAAAGGGGCTGGGCACCGGAGCGATGGACAGGGGAGGAAATATTGGCAGTGTTGAATGAGTATGACTTTGGTCCGCTTAGCAATCATCCCGATGTGTTGCGCACGATTCCAGAGAGGCCGGATCGGTATAGGTTCTGGTCACACAAGAGCATCTTATGGGAACTTCCTTATTGGGCCAGGTTGGCTACCAGATACTACCTGGATGTCATGCATATAGAGAAGAACGTGGGTGAAGCCGTGGTTGGCACAGTTTTGAATTGGGAGAAGAAAACAAAAGACACCCCCAAGGCACGCGTTGATCTGAGAAATATGGGACTGCGGGACCATTTGTGGTTGAGAGAGGGCAGGAGCAAAATGCCCCAAGCTCCTTACACCGTCACCAGGGACCAGAAACATGAAATCTTTGGATGGCTGAGTAATGTCAGGTAACTTTTTATTAATTAGGCATGTATTCCCTAAAGAATCCATCTGTTGTTGGACGACTATATATGCATGAAATCTAATTGTTGTTAATGGCTATGCAGGTATCCTTATGGCTATGCGGGTAACATAAGCAAGTGTGTTAACTACCGAGACAACAAGATGTACGGATTGAAGAGTCACGACTGCCATGTACTGCTTCAACGCCTCTTCCCTATTTTCATTCGAGCGTACTTGGAGGATGAAGTGGTTGAGCCGTTGGTGGCGTTGTCAAGATTCTTCCAGAAGTTATGCGCTAGAGAAGTTAGAAAATCAGACCTCATGAGAATGCATGAGGAAATCGTTTTTATCTTGTGCAAGTTCGAGAGGATATTTCCCCCAAACTTCTTTGACATCATGCCTCACCTGATGATCCATCTTCCCCAACAATTGTTGCTTACCGGTCCCGTACACTACACTTGGATGTATCCCATCGAAAGGTACATGTTATTCATAAATTTGATTTATACATGTTTTTAAATAAAAGTTGCATGCTCTTAACACGCACTTGTTAACCTTGCAGACAACTTGGAGACTACAAGAAATATGTGCACAATAAATCTGCGCCTGAGGGGTGTATTGCTGAAGCTTACATTGCGCATGAGTGTGTAACGTACGCCAAGTTGTACTTGGGAGCGATGGAGGACCCCCCACAACATCCAAGTCGAGATGACCCCGAGTTCAACCTATCTATCGTCGCCAACTCTGTTGTACCATACGGAAGCTTCAAGAAAAAGGGTGTGGACAAGTTGCCTGACCATGAGGTAGGGATTGCCCACTGGTGGGTTCTAATAAACTGTCCGGAGGTACAATATTGGAAACGTCACCATCTTCACAGCAAGGAAGTTCGCGGTGATGTCGAGTACCACAACACGACGTTTGCAGACTATTTTCCACAATGGGTAAGTGTATAAATATATATATTAGATGGCTTTCTTTTACAGTTCCCTATTCTTTAATCATAAACACACCGAGTGATTTGAGTTATATTTTTCAGCTGATGCAAGTGGCTGCGAGGGGTGGTCATACAAATTACTCAGAGGAATTGAGGCTGTTGTCGATGAAGCCGATATCTTCCACAGTCCGCCCAATGTGTGATGTCAACGGCGTTAAGTATATATGTGAAGCTAGAGACGGGGAACGCAAAACACAGAATTGTGGGGTGATGGTCGATGGTGCAGAGGGGGGCGTGGATTTTTACGGTGTCCTACAGTCAGTTGTTGAACTCATTTATGGGAACCGCATGAAAGTCCACTTGTTCAAGTGTCGATGGTTTGATACTAGGCCGCACCGCATACGGATCGATCAGTACGGCATACTTTCGGTGAATACCGCCACTAGTGTGTATGAAGACGACCCCTTTGTTTTCGCCACAGCGGCCAAAAAGGTCTTTTATCTTGACGATCCTTTGAACAAAGGCACGTGGAAGGTAGTTAACCATGTGTCTCAGCGAGACATATACAGTGCTACCACACTTGGTGTGAGCACAGAGTGTCAAGAAGCGACCGCATACCAAGAGCCGGACGCCGGCGACATTCCGGAATCCTCCACCATCCGCGATAATAATGTGACGCCGGGCAGAGTGGTCCGACTTCCTAGGGGTCAGGTGCCCATGTATGATGTTAATCCGAATCGTCTATATCAGCCCGACGATGACTCAGACGACGAGTACGAGCACCGGTTGCCAGATATTAACTACTATACTACGTCTGACTCAAGTGATGAGGATGATTCTGATTATCATCCTTAGTATACTATTTATGTATGTATTTGTGTACGATGGTGCATGCATGTATGAAAATATTTTTTGTCCTTAATTACCGTTTTTCGAATTTATGGGAAATTGTATTGATTTGTTTGGGCGATATTCAGGAATTTATCAGGTGAAATAGGCAATTTTCAGGCCCTAAATGGCAAATTTTCAGAAAGATCAGCGTTATAGCCGACGAAATGGACCATAATTCGTCGGCTATAATGCCCATACTGTAGCCGACGACTTCCAATTCGTCGGCTATACTGTAGCCGACGACTTGCAAGTCGTCGGCTAAAGTATATTGACCGAAACCATACGTAGACCGTTCAAATGCAAAAGTGTCGTGAAATAAGATACGACCGAAATATTGAAATACGACTACGGTTGAAAAATGGGAAGATTCCGACAAAATCTGTGTGCCGAATGTTGCGGTTAGGTGTTTTTTACTTCCGTTTTCCTATGGGTAGCCTGACGGTCGGTAAATATTTGGAGGAAAATTTTTATACGGTTAGTTGCGTCGCATCGATTTGAAACTATTCTCTGTTGAAGGTCAGGCCAAAAAACGTCATCTAGACGGGCCAATTGCCGTTTTAAAGCGTTTAGAGGTTTGACCAAAAGTTGACCAGGGAATAGCCGACGAAATACTTAACTTCGTCGGCTAAACTCTTGCGATCCGCGCCGTTTCATTGTCTGCCGTTGGATGGGCGAGATCTGACGGCTGCTGAGAGCGTGAAGCATAGCCGACGAGATTCATATTATAGCCGACGACATTCATATTATAGCCGACGATATTCTTAACTTCGTCTGCTATAACCGGCCCGCAAAGCCCAACTTCGGCCCGGCCCGGATTTCGGCCAGGCCCGTCAGAGTATAGCCGACGAATTTCGTCGGCTATGACTATAGCCGACGACTTAAAATTAGATCGTCGGCTATAGTCCTTCGATTTAAACCGAAACAGACGCGCCTCTCCCTCATTCTGCTCCTGCCCTAAAACCGGATTTCGCCGCCCACCGAAACAGAGACGCCGACCGACCGCCGATCTGCTATCCCCGGCCCCACCCGACCCCTCCCTGCCCCGGCCCCCTCCTTCCCGAGCCCTCCCCGACCCGAAAACAGTCCCCGAACGGCAACGCCACAGCCGCCCCTAGCCGCCGTCGCCGCCGTCGCCGCCGCACGTCACCACCTCCCCTAGCCGCACCACCATGTCAGGTAGTCCCCCTCTCCCTCATTTAGGAATTTTGTTAATTTTGTGGAATTTTGTGATTTTGTGGAATTTAGGTATTTTTGTGAAATTTTATGGTTTTTGTGAAATTATGTGGAATTTAGGGTTGTTGTGCAATTTATGGAATGTTGTGGAATTGTTGTTAATTTTTTATAATTATGTGGAATTTTGTGAAGGATATATATATATATATATATATATATATAATTAGGTATATGGAAGTTTGTGGAAATTTTTTTAATGTTGTGGAATTTTTGTTAATTTTGTGGAATTTGGACAAGGAATTTATAGGAGGATATATATATATATATATATATATATATATATTTCGGAATATATATATATATAATTAGGTATAAATATATTTAGGTATATATATAATTAGGTATATATACATTTAATGAAGTTTTTTATTTTTGTGTGAAATTTATGGAATTGTGTGGAATTTTGTTTAATTTTGAGGAATTAACAAGAATTTTTAGGTATATATATATACCTTTAGGTATAAATATAGTTATGTATATATATAATTAGGTATATATATATATATTTAAAAAAGTTTTTTATTTTTTTGTGAAATTTAAGGAATTTTGTGTTATATTTCGGAATATATATATATAATTAGGTATAAATATATTTAGGTATATATACATTAAATGAAGTTTTTAATTTTTTTGTGGAATTTTTGTGCAATTTATGGAATTTATATACTAATTGTGCAGGAAACCGTCGCTTTGTAGACCGATGGCTTGGCAGACGGACCGAGAGCGACCCCGACGCTCAGGCAGGATCCAGCCGTGGGGGGAGCGGATCCAGCGGTCGTCGGGGCCTAGGCCGGCCTATGAGTCGACGAGAGGAGACGTTGATGGGATTGACCCCGAGCGATCCACGTGGGGGCTCCTCGTATGAGTCGACGGGAGCGGGCCCTGACTCGAGTGTCGGAGGAGGACGCAGAGCCACCAGACCCCAGTGCACTTCAGCACTGTTCCAGGATCGGCAGCCGACCCCACCGCGCGCCGATCTGGACCCTCCAGAGATGCTCCCTGTCCCCCCACAGCGACAGCGTCCACAGCTACGGGGCCCACCGTCAGGGGGAGCAGGCCCCTCAGGGTCCACGCCCCGTATGTCTCCGCCATCGGGGATGTACATGGTCCAGTTCCTCCCTGCCATCCCTGAGTACGACGCCAGGGGGAGGCAGATTTGGAGGCACGACCGGCCCCACGAGATTCCCTGGGAGGAGGCCTACTTCTACAGTCCTTTCGACTCAGAGGACTGCCGCGGCCTGTGGGCCGTTCGTGAGAAGGACAAGCAGTACAACGACGCAGGTAATTGGTTAGTTTAATTAATTATTTAGATTGTTTAATTAATTATTTAATTAGTTAGTTTAAATAATTATTTAACTATGTGTTCATTTTAACAGGCGTCCTCGTCAATAAACCCGCGGGGACGAGACGGACCAGAGGGCCAGCGAACATGTCGACCCTGGAGAGGGAGCTGGCCGGTGGGATCAGAGAGATCCTGCCCGGTCCCGGTGAGGATGGACGCCCGATTGAGCGGAGAGACACCACCACCAAGTACATCAACGCGACGGGCATGCTCGTGCGGGACAGGGTCCCACTGTTGTGGCCCGACTGGGGCTCTGTGCCCGATGAGATCAAGGCGCGAGTGTACAATGCACTGTCGGTGAGTTAAATATGATTTTTATTATAGAAAATAAAAAATTATGAATTCAGTCCTTATAACTATATAAAAATATTTTCTAATTAATTTATAATGTTGCAGCAATGGTTTAGAGTCCATCCTACCTTGGACTGGTGGAGAGACGAGCAGCTGAAGAACAGGTTATGTGTTTTGCTTTTTTTTGTATAAATATATTTATTGGCAGTGTACGAATATATCTAACAGTTGTGTTCTGTTAATATAGGTACTCCGAGTGGAAGAACGAGCTGTCCACGCACTACAGGACGTACCATGTGGAGCAGCGCTTGGGGCGAGCTGCAACCCCCCACGAGTTCCGGTACAGGGAGTACGAGTGGCTATGGCTGGTAGCCTACTTCGGGAGCGACAGGGTCTCGGTAAGAAAATTTAGCCTGGTAGTATATAACTTTTTAATGTTATTTAATAATTAAATTATGTAGTTACTTAATTCAATTAATTAGTTAGTTAGTTAGTTAGTTATTAGTTATTAAATTAAGTCAGTTGGTTAGTTACATAGTTAGTTAGTTCGTTACTAAATTAAATCAGATTAAATTAAATAAAATTAGGTAGTTAGTAAGTTAGTTAGTTACTAAATTAAATTAGTTAGTTAAGTAGTTACTAATTAAATTAGTTAGTTAAGTAGTTACTAATTAAATGAAATTAGTTAGTAACTAAATTAGTTATTAATTTTATTTTGGTTAGTTCCTAATATTTTAATTTAGTTACTAATTTATATTTGCGTTTATATGTTTGTTGTTATAATACAGAAAATCTCGCGGACGAACAGCGACAACCGCAGGAGAAACGAGCACCCCCACCACGGCGGCGCCCGCTCCTGGAGGCAGTGGGCAGAGATGGCGAGGAGGGACCGACCGCTGAGGCCGTTGTCGTGGATTCATGCGCAGATGTATCCGGGGCGTCCCGACCAAGTGGTAAGTATTCGTCCATCTTCAATAAAAGTGTTTCATGAAATTAATTTATATATATATTTTTTAATTCGTTTATTATATTTTCTTGTCAATTAGGCGGAAATAGATGCGGAGACCGACGCGATCACCTTCGGGATCGCGCGAGACACTCTGGGAGACGGGGCGTCCGACGAGGCGATCGCGGAGTTTGCCTCCACGATCGACACCCTTGAGCCGCGCTTGGCCTCTCAGATCATGCACGCGGCGGTAGGGACGGGGAACAACTACTTCTACCAGAGAGGCCTAGGCGCGGCGGGAGATGGGGTTCTCAAGTTCACGCCGGCCAATCCCAGCACGCAGCGTGCGGCTTCGACGACAGGAGACTTGCAGACGCAGCTGCAGAGGACTCAGGCGGAGTTGGCGAGGGCGGTGGAGGCGCTCCAGCAGGCGGAGTTGGCGAGGGCCGCGGAGGCTTCGGCGCAGCAGGCCAGAGACGCATCTATGGCGGAGATGTACCGGTGGATGCAGCAGTCTTGGGAGGCCCAGCAGGCTGGACTCCAGCCCCCGCCTCCGCCACAGATGCCCCAGTTCGTCGTCCCCACTCCCCCCCCGCATCGGAGTACGCCAGCCGATCAGGACAGCCATAGCCACCGGAACTCGAACGATCCGGTCGACGACGCTACGCGTTTAGGGGGTGATGATGAGTAGATATAGTGGGTTAATTTGTACAGTATGTAGGATATTAGGGATGGATTGATGTGGATATTTGTTGGATATTTGGATGTTTGTTTGTGCATTTTCTGCAGCCCCCGAAGACGAAGAGAAATTGGGCCCGAGTAAAATTTTTTAATTTTTTTAAATATTTAGGGGTTATAGCCGACGATATTGGCATTATTTCGTCGGCTATAACGGTTATAGCCGACGATTTTTACCAAATTTCGTCGGCTATAAGGGCTATAGCCGACGATGTTTACCATATGTCGTCGGCTATACCCTCCCGGCTTCAGGCAAAAAAAAGCCGTTCCTGGTACCGGCGATTGTTATGGCCGACGATAGTGTCGTCGGCTATAACGGACGTATAGCCGACGATAGTGTCGTCGGCTATACTTCGGGTTAGGGGCAGTTACGTAATTTTTAAAGCCGACGATCTTCTCGTCGGCAATGTTCGAAGTATAGCCGACGACGCTTTTGTCGTCGGCTATACCTGGTGTTTCATAAGCCGACGACTTACCCCGTGTGTCGTCGGCTATACTATAGCCGACGGAGCAATCCCGACGAGATAATAGCCGACGATACGTCGTCGGCTATGACTATAGCCGACGAATTAATGGAAACGGCCGACGAGATGGCGTCGTCGGCTATGACGCCTTTTCTGGTAGTGTTAGTTCTTTTCTTTCCTCCACTATACTGTTTCTTCTCAAGCTTTTTAGGTGCAGCCTCTTTCCTTCTCAAGCTTATATCTTCTTCTTTCTTTTTCTCTCTTCTGTTTCTTCTTCCGCATACCCGATTCCTACATGCCCAAAGCCTACACTTTTGCAACGATCTCAGGAGACTGCCATTAGTTTTGCTGCCCAATTTCTTCAGTCCATTGCAGCAAATTTCAGTAAGAGTTAAATCTCCTCGAACTCTATTATTTTCATCTCTGCTATACCAGAAGTTTGGGCATGAATCATTTTTGAATCTTGTTTAGGTGGCTGGATTGCTCGAGTTGATTGGGCTTACTTGAGTAGATTGGGTGTTTGAGTCTTTTGATTTCGCTCGGAGAACTTGGTTTTTGAGGTAGGGAAAATAATCTATCCTCATAACTTTGATTCTATTTTAGTGTGTGTTAAGAGTGATGGTTGTGATGTTTCGTTTCTTACTCTCTGTTTAATTTGATTGAATGGATTGATTTATTGAAGTTTGAATGGATTGATTTTAGTTTGAATTACAACCTGAGGGTTATTGAAGTTTTGATTTTCTGTTTAGAAAATCTGGAAATTTGGGTGGTTTGTTCTTTAGAATTGATGTTTGGTTTTACTTCCCCGTGAGTCGTTAATCTTCTTGTTTAATACATATATGGTTTCATTGGAAACTAAGCCCTGTTTTGACGTTTTTGATCTCCATATGCTAGTAATTGATCTTTGTGTAAACCTCTATCTATATGATTCAATTATACTCGATCAAGAATAGCTACTATCACTACTACAAAAAACTCAATACACAACACAAATCAGACAACACTTTGAAAGTTACATGTTGTGTGAATGACTGAACTGTTTCACACAACCTAAAGTGAATAATTTGTGTTGTATGATGGTACACATTTTCCATATTCTGAAAAATGTTTTTCCAGATTTTGTCACACAACTCTAACACACATTTTTTGTTGTATGATTAATGAAAATCTTGGCGGCAGAACTCCCTCCGACATTGAAACTCAAATTTGGGCAAGGTCTAAATGGACAGACAACAAAGTTCTTATTATGTGTTGTATGATAATATCACATTTTGCATTAGATGCCACAAGTGCAAGATGAAAAATACTTGTACAATAGAATTTTGTAATTCTGTTGTATGACTTGTTTTGCTTGTCCATGTGTAACATTCATTTTGGCTCCAATTGCTCAAAATTTGGGAAGACCGGCGGCAAATTTCCCTCGGTTGCAGATTTGAGCCAAAATTTTATAGAAGTCCTCTGACTCTCTCCTTACAAAAGTCATTCCTCTCTCTTTTCACTCTTCTCTCAGAAGAAAAACCGCGACCTCCACACCACCTCTCTCGACCTGGAATGTCACCAAAAATCTCCAGATCCTCACTCTCACTCTCTCTCTCTCTGTCCACTCCAAACCCACCCCACCCCACCCCACTTCAGTTCGATTCCTCCCTCCAAACGACTCAAACCCCGGACTCTCTCTCGATCCCGAGTTCGTTTTTGGCTCCGGCAGAATCTTCCACCATAACCAAATCTCTCAGCCCACAAACCCAGTTCGATTCCTCCCCAGATTTCTACTCAAACCCTCCTCAGATTTCTACTCCACCTCCTCCTCCCTCCAACCTGTCTCTCTTCCCATACAAACTCTCTCTCTCTCTCTCAATCAAGCCATGATGTCCACCTCTCAGCATCCACCGTCAGATCCCTTTATTCCCCTTCCTCCCTTTCCGTAACCCAAATTCAAAATTTCACTTCACTTCGAATCCTTCACACTATGTCTGAGATTTCCATCCAAAATGTCTTTTATCTCCGAAACGGCTACCGCTCTCAAGAGCCGGTTCGGGTTCCACAACCACTCTTCCGACCCGATCTGGAACACTCCGGCGCCGGAGCTCCACAATTCCGCCGCCAAAGGGAGTTTCTCGGTTCGCAGTCTCCCCGCCTGGGACGACGACGGCGACGATGACGGAAAAGCAGTCAGCGCCTCTACGACGTCGTCCAGCCAGAGCTTCGAGTTCAATGAAGATCCTTCCTTCTGGAAAGATCACAACGTTCAGGTAGGGTTGGAGATTTGAAAAGTATTATCGAAATTGCTTTTGTGCTTGTTTTTCAAGACGCAGATTGAAATTGGTGTTAAGAATGTTAGGAGGCTTCTGTTTTCGATGTTTTCGACTCGGATTTGCGTGTTATTTAATGTTGATTTTTGAGCTTTGTATAGGCTTCTGATTTCAAAGTTTTCGAGTCGGATTTGTATGTGTTTTGATGTTGATTTTGAGCAACAAGCAGGTAATACTGAAAGATTACGTCACCGGCTTCCCTAAAGAATCCGACATGGAGTTGAGGACCTCTACAACCTCATTGAAGCTTCCAGAAGGCTCCACCGGGGTTCTCGTCAAGAATCTCTACTTGTCCTGCGATCCTTACATGAGAGGCAGAATGACCAAACGTGAAACTGCCTCATACGTCGACACTTTCCATCCCGGTTCCGTCAGTACTCTCTCTTCCTTACCTCGATCTCTTCATTTTCTATCCACAATTCATGCTTGTTATTCAACTTTGATTTGTATGTGCTGTGCAGCCTATAACCGGATTTGGAGTGGCTAGAGTTTTGGAGTCTGGGGATCCAAAGTTTGAGCAGGGCGACTTGATTTGGGGGGTTACTGGGTGGGAAGAGTACACTCTCATCACTGCAACCCAATCTCTCTTTAAGATTCACCAACACCCCGATATTCCTCTCTCTTATATACTGGAATTCTCGGTATGCCTTCTATAGTCTATTCACTTAAATTTTCATTAATTGAATATCTTTTGTATTATTGGATAGTTGTTGTATGTTTAGCATTGAGAGTCAACTTCAGAAGAGATTCTGAAGGAAATTGCTTCAGTATCAAAGAATTAATCGTGATCCTACTGGTCATGCTGCACTTTAACTAACTAAATGTGTATCGGATTTGGTCAGGTTATTATTCGGGTTCGGCCACTCAATAGCAATGAAATATCTGTGCAAGGCCATAGCAAATGTGTTCGTCAAGAGAGCTGTCAGACGGTTACTTGGACCGAGCATCCAGAGTCCCGGTTTACATTTGACATTGTTGCAGATGAGAATGTTACTCAGGTAAAATTTTGGTATGAAGAATTCAGAAGGTCTGTGACTTCTCAAAAATTTTGGAATGACGCCTAGAGTCTTTGAGTACTTGTTCTCAAGAATTCAGAAGGTCTGTGACTTCAAAGGGTGTTTGCAGGTCCGTAATTATATTAGAACCAATGGTATAATAATCTCAGTATTCTGTAGGTAGTGATGCACAACATTTCTTTGTACTTGAAAGGCAATTTTTTAGGGGTGATACCTATTATTTTTCCAAATCTTCCTTCAACTGAAGTTTTTATATTTCTATGGAAAACCATTTTTCTGTCAATATATGTGCATTTGGGATGGGCTAATAGTGTCAGGTAACTGAATTTGATATTATCTTCAAACTCAACAATCAAATCAAAATTTGTCTTGGTTTTAAGTAATCAAATCATATGATCCACATAACTTCTCTAATTACGTTTTTTTATCTTATACAGACTCTTAAAGGGAAAAGGCTACTCGTACTGTTCACATTCAGAATGGCATTGGAGTTGTACGTCAAGCTGAGGGCATGCTAATTTGGTAAGAAGCTGCATATATACCTGCATTTTAGATTTGTGTCACAATTTCAACTTCTTGGTTTTTCACTTTTTTTTATGAGCTAGCTAGAGTGATTAACTATCTCACATAAAACCTTTGATTTAATCAGATGGACGGAAGTGTCTTAACCTTACTGAAGCTATTGGAGAGAAGAGATTCATCGGGCTGGTGGCATATATTGTCTGTATTATTCTATCACCGGGCGTGGTGACTGAAAAGGTATATCCCCTTCAAAGTGTTCAGTCTATCACATTTGCTTCATTTAATAGATGAGTCTTAATATAATCAGTTATTTCGCCATTATATTTTGTAGAAACACAAGCTTGTGAGTTTCTGTCTCAACTGATGATCTTCAACATGTCAATGTATGCGTCTAAACTCTAAATAATGTATGTCATTATTTGAGTTTAAAATGGCACATCAATTGAGTATCAAGCATTGTCTCTGCAGCTACTACCTAGGCAGCTAATGGCTTCCTCACGTACTGAACTCCACTCTCTGGCAATCAGCTTTAGTCACTTCTTCCGCTTGACAGGTAATTGCGGAGCAGTGTGATTACAATGTGTGCTGCAATGTCTGATTTTTCTTTGAATGCTTGTCTGTAATACATATATGCTATATAAGATTATTTATAAAATGTTTTAGTGGAACCATGGTACCTTAATATGCTGGGAATTGATTGATCAAATTAGTTGGCTTATATAGTGGGGTTCAAATGAGTAGTTTTACTATCCTTTGCTACTGAATGGAACATTTGGAAGTCTGTATTGGGAGAATAAGTGTTACATACTTATCTCTGAGAAAACTTTGGATGATACTGAATTCCTATTCCACAGAAATCAGCTGGAGGAGTTTTGCTGCCCAAATCTGCCGTGAAGTTTGAGCAGTTCTCATCTATTACATATTTGTTTTGTTCACTTGTTATATCTAATTTTCTTCTATCTGATGAACTTAGAAGTTCGATACTGCTGGCTTAATGTCTATTTGAATTGAAGAGTTAGTTAATTTGTAGCACGGTTTTTGAATTGAAGATATGGTCAAATTATGTCTTATGCTAAGTCATGTATAATGCCTTGTTTTTACATGATATAATCTCCTGATGGTTTAGGCTGTGCCCATGGAACTGTTGCCAGAGCTGCTGTGCCCAATGGAGCTCAGGCTGTGGAGAATGTGGAGAATATGAATGACATAATCTCCTGATGGTTTAGGCTGTGGAGAATGTGAATGGCATCATGCTAGCAGCTTTTGAATTTGTATGTGGTAGAGGGTGTGTAGCTTTTAATTATAGCTAGGAATATAGCAGCTTAGGCTATTTACATGTATGTGGTACAATGATCACTTGAATGAAATGTATTGAAGCTTAATTTATATGCAATGGTTTCGATTAATTTTTTTTGCGGTAATGGTGCAGGTTTTGTACAACAGTGTACATGTTTTTGTGTTAAATGTGTTGTATGTTTGAAGTTTAGACAATAAATTTTCATGACCAAAAGCTTCAGTCTATTGTGTGATACAACATTACAACAAGCTAGCTAGATGATCAAATCAGTTGTGTGAATCATACAACTCAATAAATATGAAACGAAACCAGTTGTCTGAATCAGACAACTAAATAAGTGGGAGATGAAATCTATTGTGCGAATGAGACAACAGATAAAATTGCAATATTTTGTTGTATGTTTAAAACTTACACAACATAAAAGTATGTATATTCTGTTGTATGAACTAGACATGTCAGTGCAGCGAATGCCAAGCCAGTCATGGCATGGCATATAAGTTGTACAACAGAAATTATAAGTTGGTTGTTGGACGTTTCATCACACAAGCTCGAGATATACAACGGTTTTTCCGAACTTACACAACGGTGCAGCACCGTTGTGTATTGAGTTTTTTGTAGTAGTGTATAGTGAGTTCAATTTTACCTTATTTTGGTTGCATCGTTTGGTATGTATTTAACTTTCTCTCCTTATAATTTGTTACTTTCTCAGTTGATTTATGTTGAAGAATTCAAGTTCTCTATTATCCGTTTTGAACAAGATTTTTAGTTCTTTACTGAACCATAGTTCAGCAACTTTCTACTCATTTTTACTTTTCGTTCAGTATAGATTATAGTTGCTGCATTAACATACCTATTTGCATCAAGTTTTGAGTTATGATAATGAAGTCCAATCATACTTTATTACCTATTATGTACTTGTGCAGTTCTCAAAGCCTTTTCTGATTTCAAAAGTTTCTTATACTAATACAATTGCTTCTTACCAAAAACTATTGTACATGTCATGTTATAACAGTCTTAAAGTTTTAAGTTTCTTATTTGACTTTGGATTTCCAGCTTTGTGTTTCATATTTTTACAAGGATCTAATTCACCTATTTTGAGCACAAAATTATTATTTTTGGACAGATTTCCATTGTATGCTTGAACGGGGTTCAAGTGATACTTAGTTTGCTTTAAGGGGGTAAATAACTCCTGGATAAGCATAATCTGGATTTTAATGTATTTTATTTGGTTAGGCCCGGGAATTTTAAGGAGGGATTGTGTCTCCCTAGGGTGAATAGACCCAAAACCTGATCAGGATCCGTTCGCGGAGGTTGCTCAGTGGTTTAACTGAGCTGTGGGCTCTAACCGGCATGATTACAGAACTATGGTTTCTGTTTTCTGGAACTTGTTATTTGAACCTGAGGCTCTTGATATTGTTCATATCAGTTTTACCTTGAGTTGTATTTTTATTATCCCATGCTTTCTATAATGGTTTTATTTGATTCACCTTATCCTATGACATAGAGCCTCATGTTGTTCTCTGGAATTTTATTGCGTTTGCAACCTTTTTAGTCCATTTTTACAGCAGCTTTAAGGATTATTATTTCCTTACGAGTTTTACTTTTCAGTCACTTCTTTCATTATTAAAATATGCTAATTTAGAATTATTGTTATGTCGATTGTTTATCGTACCTACTGAGCGTGTAAAGCTCATTCCCTATATTTTTGTTGTGATTTCAGGCAAGAGGCCTACAGGTGGCAGCAGTTTTAGTTTTCCTGAACTGTCTTGAGCTACTGTGTGAAGTTTTGTTTGGTTTTGTTTAGTAGTTTAAGCTAGTTCGTACTGGACCTTGGCTGCTAGCTTTATGTTGCTGTAGTTGTCCACCATTCCAGGAGATGTACTTCATTATTTTTGCTGGGTGTTTGTAGTGTACATATTAGAGGAATGAACCTGGAGAACTTGGTACTAATGTGGTGAAATTTTTGAGAAACAAGTTGTACCGTTTTGTTGTAAATCAAAGTTACTTTCAGCTTAATATCTTATAGTACCAAATTTTCTTTTGTTATGATTATTCTTAACTTTCAATTTCAGTTTCTATCCTTATTCAAATGCAAAGATTTAATTTTATTTTACCAATCACCACACTAGTCATAACCCGGTTTTGGGTTGTGACAGTTCGCTTCTCACCATCGTCCTCTGGATGCCTAAACACACCATCGTCCGTTCGCTTCTCACCATGCCATCTCATGAGTTCAGCTGTTTTGCAGAACATAAACAACCTCTGCAACTTCGGCTTCAGCAGAAAGTATCTTGCTTTCTTGGCTGCTTTACGTTTCCCTCCCTCCAAGCCAGCCTCATCAAATGCTTCTCCAACTGTGTCTTTCCATCGAGATGCCTTGCATATCAAACACGCATCAAGATCTGCATGTGTTTTCCTAAATAGCATACAGCTATTAGGGCAAGCATCTACTGTATAGTAATTGAAGCCTAGGTCATCAGTTAACTTCTTAGCTTCGTAATAGGACTTAGGAAGGTTTGCACCTTCCGACAGGCACTCTTCTAATATCTTAAGCAATTCTTTGAAAGAAGTGTCTGTCCAAGAATACTCAACCTTTGCATCCAGAAGTTGGACAATGCACGACAAAGCTGTATGCTTCCTTGAACCCGGATAAAGAGGCTTGTTCGCACCTTCTATTAACTTGAACAGCTGCTTAGTAGACTCATTTGGGCCAGCACTAGGATTTCCTCCATCCAATCCAGCCCCATTATCATCATCGGATGCACCCAAATTTGCAGTTCCCATAGCCGCTTCAACCAATCTAACCATATCTACATCCATATAACCATCTAACCCAGACAATTCCTCAGGTTCATCAACAGGTTCATGGAGATATTCCCTCATTTCACCATGTTTAGTCCAAATCTTGTACTTTGTCCAAAACCCATTTTCCCTTAGATGCTCCCTCACAACTACTCTATTAAAGAAATATCTATTCTCACATTTTCTACAGGGGCAGTATAGTGATGTGCTATGATCCTTGTTGACATAAGCGAAGTCCAGAAACTCATCTATTTTTGCAAAATATGGCATATAACACCTAGTTCCCCAATCAATCCAGGACTTGTCTATTGGCATCCCTAATATAGGTCTTGGTGTATGACACAAAGATGTAGACAGTCAAAAAAAATAATACAACCAACTTGCAAAACACATTTAAACACAGTTTCAATCAAACATGCATCAGTTTAATATGGTGATGGGTACTGGAGCAGTGAGTCTCGGTGTGCAATGGCTCGAACTCAGTGACCTGTGCCAAGAGTATGCTTCATCCTATATACCTCATCACCATATGCAAACAAATTCAACAAAACAAAGTCCTAAATACTAGTAAACTACCTTGCACACACCAAAGTCCCAACATGTACATTTATATATAATGCAAAACATTCCCAACACATTATTATTCATCAATGTAAACTTAAGTAAAATAGAAAACACACAGATTTTCACCATATTTACTAAATTCGCACAAAATGTAAACAGTTCATATTACCAGATTCAAAGAAACATGCAGATTTTCACCATATTCACACAAAACATCCAAATACAGTTCATATTACCTGATTGCTATCGCCAAAAGCTAGCAACTGAATACCCAAATTCAAGTCTCCTCAGCCGAAACCTCCAATTTGATACCTCGAATCCAAGAAAATAAGACATAAAGTTAGAAATTAGGATACCCAAATTCAAATAGAAAGATTACAACATATGAACAGAGAAATTACTCACCTAAAATTAGGGTTTTTGATTTGGGGATCGAGAGTCTCCTCAGCCCAAGTCTCAAATCCAAAGAAACAAACACAAACACAAACACAGTTAGAGAAAGTTTGATTTGGGGAAAGTTTCGATTTCGGTTTGAGAGTGTGAGACTGAGAGTTTCGATTTGGGGAGGGTTTCGATTTGGGGAAAGTTTCGATTTTTGGAAGGTGAGAGTCAGAGAGAGAGAGAGAGCAACTGTCGATTTGGGGAAAGTCAGAAATGGTGGAGGGAAATGAAGAGGCACCATTTCAGACAAAGAGTGGGAAAGAAGAGGCGCCATCTGAAAACTTTGTTGCCGCTCAATGTGTTAAGTGATTTTAACTCATTTGCGACGGCACCAGACGCCGTCGCTCTAGATAAATATACATTTGTAACACTATCTATGTTATACTATACTCAATTTAAACTAAAAAAAATCATAAATAATAGCTATGAATTCTGAAAAAATCATCGAAAATTCGCACATCCACTTAGAGACGAGGTGCATCAAATAGTGTAAATCTTTTTTAACGGTTATGTAACCATGATATAGATCCCCTTAGAGAGATATGCCCTTTTTTTCGTTAACCGATATTGACCGAGGTGAAAATCAAGGGCGGTCGAGTTCAATTTTTCATACGACACTTAGTAATACGTACGAAATAATTGTGTTAGCTCAAATTTATCATGTTTCAATTTTGATTATTTTGATTGCACAAAATAATAATATGTCCACTAGTGTTCTAGGGTTTAGAGTTAAAATGTAAAGTGAGTGTATACCTTTCAAAATGAACAACATAAAACAAATAAAATTTGACGAATTCAACCGTTAGATTTCATCATTATGAAAAAATATGACTATGGTAGTAAATTGACATGTTTTTGGCTTCATTTTGGTCTCGATCAACATGGTCAACTATAAACCCTAAATAACCGTTAAACGAAAACGCTCATATCTACTTGATGTCAACTTGTTTTCACGATCCGTCGACGCTCACATCACTCGGGAACACGATATGTATAGAATTATATAAAAATTTGAAAATGTTAATGCCCCTATGATAGAGCTCCCCATAGAAAAGTTTAACCTTAGTTTAAAAGGTCAATTGAGTTCATTTTGTTTACAAGACATTATAAATCTAACTTAAATAGTTGTGTCATCCCAAATTTATCAAATTTAAACTTCTAGTATTTTATTTGCACAAAATAGAGATATGACTACTATTTTAGACTTGATATAAATAAATAGTATTTCGCCAGGGTATGGACCACGCCGTCGCAAAAAAGCCTAAAGCCTAAACCTCCGTACGGTACGGACTGTACCACGACAAGGTCATACAGTCAAACCTCTAAACACTAAATTTTTTGTACCACGGCAAGGATCACGCCGTGGCAAAAGTAGCAAAAAAATCTCACCTCTGACTGGCTCGTAAAGTCAAACCACTAAACACTAAATTATTTGCCACGGCAAGGATCACGCCGTGGCAAAATCAGCCAAAAAACCTCTTACCTTTGACTGGCTCATACAGTCAAACCCTCAAACTCTAAATCTTTTTGCTACGACGGGCTTCTGCCGTCGTAAACTTTACAACGGCTTGCCTTTGCAGTGGCAAATATACAATTTCATGTCGTTGCCGTTGTAAACTTCCTATTATTTTTCCACAGCTGTCGTTTGCTTTCGTAAATATTCCAGTTAGTTTACCACGGCTAGCTTTTACAGTCATAAATTTACCTGATGTGCCGTTGCCATGGCTAAGCCGTCGCAAATTTGGATCTATAGCCACGGCTTTTTTCCACCATGGCAAACAGCTGTGGCAAAACGAATTCTTTTTTGTAGTGGAGGACCAGCAGCTAGGAGGCGGCATTTGAGTCATGCGGCTAATAGATGTGATCAATGGTCTAGCTTGTATTTTTTTTTTTTTTGGGTTAGAGAGTGATAGCGTGAGACTCTATTTTACATCTATGCTTTTAATGATGTAATATTTTGATTGTTTTGAGCCACCCACTTGAACTCTGATGTTGTACTTAGTTATTTGTATGATAACGTTTAAGTATGTTGAGTTTATTTGTGATTTTTCACATTGTCGAATTTAGATTTTTTGTTATCCGAAATTCGGGGTGTGACATTCTAGTTGATGAGTCAAAATTGTGACTTATCCTGAGATGAATAGAATTGTGACTTATCCTTTTCCAAATGTGCTGAAATTTGGTATGCATATTATTGGCTTGCTAATGGGTTTTGTGTCAAAAATACAGATCAATCGGAGTTCGGAAAGTCACCCAAAGAAGGGAACCAACCAGTAGTGTATGTGCGTAGACTTCACCAACCTGAACCGGACGTGTCCGAAGGACAGCTTCCCGCTCCCCCGGATAGATTAGCTTATAGACTCGACCTCCGGGTTTAAGCTGCTGAGTTTCATGGACGCTTATGCCGGATACAACCAGATAAGAACGAGTCCGACCGATGAAGAGCACACTTCATTCACGACCGATCGGAGCCTCTACTGCTATAAAAGGATGCCTTACGGGTTGAAGAACGCCGGTGCTACGTACCAACGGGTCATGAACCGCATGTTAGAACAGGAGATGGAAACAGTAGAAGTCTACATGGATGACATGTTGGTCAAAAGTGTGACCGTCGGTGCTCACGTACGCGACTTGGCGGTGGTGATCGGCAAGATGCTCAAATATGGGATGCTCCTGAACCCAAAGAAGTGCCTGAACCCAAAGAAGTGCATATTCGGGATTTCAGAAGGGCTATTCCTAGGTCACGTCTTTAGCCAGCGTGGAATCGAAGCCAACCCGCTCAAGGTCCAGGCGATCCTAGAAATGGAGACCCCGGATGAACGAAACCGGGTCCAAACTCTCACCGGGCGGTTAGCCGCATTAGCCAGATTTGATAGGAGCACAATGTGCGACGATATTAATGTGTTTACGCCCTCGTTTATGCTTTGTTTAACCCTTATTTGTCTAAGATCGAGTCATAATATAGTTTAGTGTCAATTTGGTAGAGTTTTGAAAATATGTGCTTTAGAATCCGAAAAATGACTAAGTATAAGAATTCTGGAAAATAGTGCAAAATGTATCTTTTTTTCGTGATTCTGAGATGAATATAATTGTGACTTATCCTTTTCCAAATTTGCTGAAATTTGGTATGCATATTATTGTCTTGCTAATGGGTTTTGTGTCAAAAATACAGATCAATCGGAGTTCGGGAAGTCACCCAAAAGATAGATGCAAATCAGCAGTTCGAACAAATCAATCCAGGGACTTCTAGGATTTTTCCTAGGACTGTGTCCCAACTTCAAAAATTCATTCTCGACGTTTCACAAGGAATTTGATCAAGCCCTTTTATATTTTCGATGGACATTTTGGCGCACCATTGCATATTTGAAGATTGTCCAAGCTTATTGAAGGATAGAGGAAGACATTGAGCCAAATCAATGGAGGAAAAAGTGAAGAAAAGACGCAATCCTAGCTCGGCTAGGATTGCATGGCCGATCGGCAATGTTGCTGCCGGTTTTGGTTCTTGGCGGGCTTCGGTTATTTTTCCACGGACCAAGTTCACCACATGGAGTTGTCAAGGCCACATATGAAGTCCATGAAGATGTGAAGCCCATGCTATGAAGAAAATTCAGAAAAAGAAGTCCAAGAATGCACTAATTATTTAACAAGGAAACATAAGCCAACTAGGAAAATGAATTCTCCTTTCCTTGTTGAGGCCGGCAACCCTATCAATTTTCCTCTATATATAGCCATCTTTTTCACAGAAAAACGGGTCACATCTCAAGCCAAAACACAAAGCCAAAGCTCTACCCAATTCTCCCAAAAAATCCTACATAAACCCTAGCCCAAAACCATCTTCACCCTCACCCAAGTTTCTGCCGAAACTTGGATTTCCTGCCGAGCCTTCTTTTGCCGAGCAGCCCTTCCATACAGCCTCCATCTTCCGCCGGATCCACACGAGTCGAAGTCATCAAGGTGTCTACAAAAGTGTGATCCACTCCCCTCTTTCGGTTTAGTAAATTTTATGTAGTTATGCTTAGTTTTGTCTATGAAACTTGCATGTATTTTTGGTTTTGGATTATATGTCTATGTATGAACTGAATTGGAGATTGGTTTTATAATTTTTATGTTAAAGATATATTTGATTCGTTGCTTAGGTCTAGGTTTAAGCCACGTTTTCTTTGAGTCTTTGCATGCTAATTTGTAATATAAAACTTGTAAGATTTACACACTTAGATAATTAGGACAGCGGTATAGATGCATGTTGAGGATTTAAATTGGTTAGTAATCTAAGGGCATGACTTAAAAACCGACACATTAGTTTTGTCTAACAAACATTAAATCTAGATGTTAGGTTTCATCTAACACGAGTAGAATGAATAAAGATTAAACGTATGTTGCTTTGATTCTATTGTGCTCACCTAGGGTATAACCTTAGCTAAAACTTGCATGTTAAATGAGATGATTGACAACCTTGCTTGTTTACATGTCTTCGATTATAGACTTTCGTGCTTCAATGTTACGAGTTGTATAACGGTAGCATAACTTTTAAAACATTAGGAGAATAGCTCGATCTTAAAACATTAGAGAGTCTCTCAACTAGGTAAGATCGGAAACGTTCTAGTTGTAAGTCGAAACTTGTTTAAATCCAATGCATGCTAATTAAATACTTGTTCCTTACTTTCTTTTGTGTGAGTCTTATGTGTTAAAGAGTTAAGTGCCGAGTGCTTTGTGTGAAAGATGTCGACCAAACTTGTAAATAATAGACTTAGGATTTATTTTCAACATTGTAATTTCGTGTCTAGTGTTATGGGCAGCCTTGCTGCCGACGCCATACCTTCCCCCATGTGACGATTTTTGTGCATATGTATATATGTTTTTATCTAACAATCTCATGTTTCAGGTACCCTTAATCCCCGGCTTAGAACGATCCCTACTTATGTCTATACTACTAACGATTGTAGGGTTATTATTGCTTGATGCTTGCTTTGGCGACTCATCAAGATTCATCTCCCACCTCACCGACAAATGCACCCCGTTCTTCAAGCTGCTCAAAGCCCAACAGTTCAAGAAAATCCATTGGGTCGTGGACCACAAGGCGGCATTCCAATCTGTCAAGACATATCTGGCAGCGGTTCCACTTTTATCCAAGCCAGTGCCAGGAGAAATGTTGTACCTCTACATAGCTGCATCGGACACGGCAGTAAGTGCGGCTCTAATCAGGAAGGAAGACACAGTGGAACTGCCAGTGTATTACGTAGGTAAAGGATTCACCGGGGCTGAAAGCCGATATCTGGATAACGAAAAGCTAGCTCTAGCCTTGATCGTTAGTGCCAGCAAGCTCTGGCACTATTTCCAAGCTCACGCTATTACCTTATACACCAATCACCCTTTAAGGCAGATCCTACAAAAACCCGAAACCAGTGGCAGGCTTGTCCGCTGGGTGAGTTCGATATAACATATACCCCCCAGACAGCCATCAAAGGATAGGCCGTCGCAGATTTCATATGTGAGCTCACGCCGATTGTAAAGGGAGAACATTCCGACCACGCGGAGAATACCCAACCGGATATCATGGTCAAGGTGGAGCCAGGATTGCCCAACAGTTGGAAGCTTTATGTCGATAGCTCCATCACGAGCAAAGGGAGCGGTGCCGACATCATATTAACTGCCTCGGATGGCCAGTCGTATGAGTACACTCTGCGGTTTCTGTTCAACTCCTCCAACAATGCCGCTGAGTACCAGGCGCTAATAGCGGGCCTACAATTAGCTAAAGAAATGGGGATCCCATCCATGAAAGTGCACAATGATTCAAACTTGGTGGTCAACCAAATGAAAGGGGTGTTTGAGGCGAAGGAGCCTCAGATGGCCTCATACCAGGCATTGGCCAAAACTATGATGGAACCATTTAAGGGAGCAACCACCCGGCACATTGCTCGGGAGGAAAATAGGCACGCGGATGCTCTGGCAAGGCTGGCTACCGGAAACAATCCACCGGAGTACCGCAGAGCCAGAATTGAAACCCTAGAGAGGTCAAGCATCAGCAAAACTATCTCTGAGATTTTCGCCGTAGAGGAAGTACCTCCTAGTTAGATGTACCCGATCCGAAAGCATCTAACCGACAAGATCAGCCCGGAGGACAAGGTGGAGGTCAGGAGCCTGCACCTCAGATGCGCCAGATACAGCCTCTTGGGCAGCAAGTTGTATCACAGAGGGCATAGCTTTTCCCATTTAAAGTGCGTCACAAAAGAAGCCGGTCAGGCCATCATGCAGGAAATTCACGAAGGAGTCTGCGGTAACCATTCCGGTGCCCGATCCTTATCACATAAAGCGCTCCGGGCGAGATATTTCTGGCCAGACATGGCAGCTACTTCAAGAAAAATATCAGGCGGCTACCACAAATGCCATATGTACGCCACCGTACCACATGCCCCAGCAATAGCCCTATCGATCTTGTTGGCACCGTGGCCGTTCGTGATGTAAGCCGTGAAGCTCACACAAATAATAAACCCTACAATCGTTAGTAGTATAGAATAAGTAGGGATCGTTCTAGCCGGGGATTAAGGGTACCTGAAACATGAGAATGTTAACACAAATATTCACAAACATATATGCACACAATTGCCATACTTATATACATATATACAAATTTATCATGGGGGATGAAGATGAAGTTCAGCAGCCATAGGGCTGCCCTAAACTAGATGCGAAAATAAAATGAAAAGAAAGCTGAAAAATAATCTAAGCTATTATTTACAAGGTTGGTCGACATTCTTCCACAAATTACTAGCACGAAAGCACTCAAAACACTTAGCAAATTGACAAAATAAGACACACGGCAAGAGTACACAATATCCTAGACTCGACTTAGTTCCAATTCTAATTAGAGCCTCAACGGTTATCTAATCATCCTAGACTTCTCAAGTATTTTAGAAAACACTCAACGTCGAATCCTAAAATTATACTAATCATGTTTGAAAACACTCAATGTCGAAGACAAACACAAAGAGTAATTGAGCACAAAAGTCTTTTAAATTGGAAACATATCAATCAAGTAAGGCGTCACCACTTCTTGTTAACATGCATAGTCGTGTAAACCACTCTAGTCCTATTTATGTTGACGGATATAAGACCAATACTCAAAACACATCGCGAATATGCTAAGTACCAATCTTTGAAGCACACGGATTTAAAGACTAAACCAAGACCGAATTACTAGAATCAAAGTGAACATGCTTGCCGAATCCTATCCTATCTCTTTACTTCATATTTTCCTTACTTTTAAACATGCAATCCGTATTCTTACATCCAAACACCAATTAAAGATAAAGAAAACGAGTTGAACATGAAAATTATAAAATCAAACTTCACTCCAAACAATACATAGACATAAAGTTTGAAACCAAGAATTCATGCTAACTTCATAGACAAAATTTAACATAACTACATAAAAATTACAAAACCGAGAGTAGGGAGTGGATCACACTTTTGTAGACACCTTGATGACTCCACTCGTGTGGATCCGATGGATGGTGGAGAATTGATGGCTGCTCGGCAATGGTGTAGTGTCGGCAGGATTTTTAGGGTGAGGTGGTGGTGGTGTCGGCTAGGGTTTTTATGTAAGACTCAAGGGAAATTTAGGTAGAGCTTTGGCTAGATTTTTACTTTGGAATGTGACAAGTTTTTCTGTGTAAAAGTTGGCTATATATAGAGGAATACCTAGGCATTGCCGGCCACAACAAGGGAAGAGAGAAATCTTTTTCTAGTTGGTTTATGTTTCCTTGTTGAATAATTATTGCATTCTTGGACTTCTTTTTCTGAATTTTCTTCAAGGGTTGGGCTTCATATCTTCATGGACTTCAAATGTGGGCTTGATGTCTTCATTTACCAGCCTTGGTCCATCGAAAAATACCCGGCACGCCAAGAATGCAGATCGGCAGCAACATGCTTGCCGATCGGCAAGCAATCCTAGCTCGGCTAGGAAATCGTCGTTTCTTCATGCTTTCCTCCATTGCCTTGGCTCAATGTCTTCCTCTATCATTCAATAAGCTTGGATAATCTTCAAATATGCAATGGCACGCCAAAATGTCCATCGAAAACATAAACAAAGGAAACGAGGCAGAAACTTGCTGGAATCGGCTGGAATGACCTTGCTCCGGTAAAACTGGAATAACTCCCTCGTCGGAGCTCCAATTGATGCGATTCCAAGTCTCAGATAAACTAGACACATAGAGCTTCCTCTATATAAAAGGGCTTGATCAAATTACTTGTGAAACGTCGGGAATGAAGTTTTGAAGTTGGGACACAGTTCCAGGAAAATCCTGTTAGTCCCTGGTGATCTTTGCTCGGACTACCAAGTTGCAGCAATCTTTTGGGTAACTTCCCGAACTCCGATTGATCTGTATTTTTGACACAAGACCCTTTAGCAAGCAAATAATATGCATACCAAATTTCAGCAAATTTGGAAAAGGATAAGTCACAGTTCCACTCATCTCAGAATCACGAAAAAGACACATTTTTGCATTATTTTCCAGATTTCTCAAACTTAGTCATTTTTCGGATTCTAAAGCATATATTTCCAAAACTCTATTAATTCGACACTAAACTAAATTATGACTCAATTTTAGACAAATAAGGGTTAAACAACACTACCAGATCCGAATGCATAGCCGACGAAAAAAATTTCGTCGGCTATGCCTATTTTTCGTCGGCTATACCAATGGCCGACGAAAAAAACAAATTCGTCGGCTATAGTAGAGTATGGCCGACGAGCTTACCGACGAAACTATTTTTCGTCGGCCAAACCTGGGAGAAATTGCCGACGAATTTCGTCGGGTATTTTCGAGTATGGACGACGAAATTCATTAAGTATAGCCGACGAATTCATAAATTTTCGTCGGCTATTGGTTGTTAACAATAGCCGACGATTTTATAAATTTTTGTCGGCTATTTCCTCGAAATATATTAATATTTAATAGCCATTAATTAGTTATAGCCGACGAAATAATGAAAATTTCGTCGGCTATACAACTTATAGCCGACGAAAATTGGTAAAATTCGTCGGCTATAGTTATTATAGCCGACGAAATAATGCCAAAATCGTCGGCTATTCTTACATTTGGGGAAAAAAAAATTAAATTATTTTCTAAATTACCATTCCAAGCAACTTGCAAATCACAAAAACAGTCCATGCATTTGCACCAACAAGAAACACGTCTAAATACCATTTTTATTAAATTCGTTCTAATATACATAAACCCTAAACCCTAATCATCACCTCAACCACTAAAGTCCACCAGGTCATCTCCAGCATCCTGCTCTCCATCAGGCTCGTCATCCTGCTGACCGAACTCGGGAGGTTGAGGCATTGGAGGTTCCGCTAACCGCTGAAACGGGGGCGGGGGTGGAAGGCCTTGTTGTTGTGCCGCGAACATCTCATACCACCTGGCTTGTTGGCCGTCGTAGTTTTGTTGCCGAATTCTGTCGCACTCGGCATGCCAACCGGCCATATCAAAATGATACTGCTGTGTTCTGCGGCGCAGCTCCAAATGATACTGCTGTGTGCTGCGACGCAGCTCCTGTACTGTCTGGGACGAGGTCGCCAACTCTGCGGCCAATCGCTGCACTTGCCCCCACATATGTTGGCTCTCCCCGCCTCCCTTCTTTTGACCTCCCTTAGTGGTCTTCAGAAGCCCTAGTCCAGAACTTCCCAAACCCCGGCAGTAGTAGTTGTTTGACCGGTTTGGGAAGGCTGCGTCGAACATCCTCGCTGCCGTTTGGACACTCGACCGGTCGACATGGCGCATGGCTTCTTCCAGATCTGCCTCTGAAATGTTCGGTTGTGTCTCCCGAACTACTTGCTGGAACACCTCTTCTTCGGCCCGGTTGACCCTCTCCTAAGTGGACGGAAAAAACAAAAATTAATATTATAACAAATATATAATTAAGTAAAATTAATAATTAAAATTTTAAAATTGTAATGAACGACTTACGAGCTGTTCTGTCGCTTGTGGATAAGCGATCTTGAACGTCTCCACGTACGGGTTGCTATCAGGATGATCTCTGAGCGCCTCCTCCTGATATTGTGCAAACGGCCGTGAACCAGCATGATGGGGGGTTGTGTTCCGGCGGCGGTTCTCAGAGTTTATCCGAGAACGTTGCTTCAAACAAATAATAAAATGTTAGAAAAATGCATCAAAAAATATTAGTGTAATAATTATAAAATAATTAAACTAATAATTAAAATTTTAACAAAATAAACATTTTTACTGAAGTTTAGTATTTACCTGCATAACTGGGTTGTTGAAGTCTACTGTCTTCAACCAACGCCACTCGTACTCCCGGAACATGAACTCCCTGGGAGTACCCATACGACCAAGGTTGTCGTATTCGTTATAGTGGGAACGCAGCTCGTTCTTCCACTCTTTGAACCTACGAAAAAAACAAAAGTGCATTAGAAATATTATTAATATCATAAAATATTAATAATTATAAGATAATTATAATATTATAAAAATAAACGTACCTCGAATTCTGCTGGGTGTCCGCCCAATCCCACCTGTGTTCGGCAATCTCGAAGAATGTCTGAAAATAATATTTTATTAGTTTTACAATTGTAATAATACCGAAAACTATTAAATATTACGATAAATAAATTAAATATTTTAAATTACTCACCGACGCGGCGTTGTTCTCCTCCCTCTTTATCCCTTCAGGCACATCAGCCCACCGGGTCCACAACATAGGGACTATGTCCCTAATCAGTGACCCCATGCAACCCGAGTAGTCGCGTTTTTTCTTCCCCGGAACCTCCTGATTAGGAGGTTCGTTGATCTGAATCCTGCCGCTGCGCTCAACAGTTCTCCTGAGGGTGTCAAAACATATGACACCTCTCGTATTCCTCCGTGAACTGCTAGCGGCTGTCCCTATCACAAAAACGATGATTGGTTAATAAAATTAAATATTAGTGCGTTAATTTTAATAAAACATTTAATTAATAAAATCAAATGTTACCTGAACTGGATGACTCGTCTGTCGACTTTCCTTTTCTCCTCACCGAAATAAGGTGGTCAGGGTTCTCAAATGGCTGCTGCTGGTATGCCTCCTCAGCACTCACCTACTGAGGCATATCAGGCCATATGGGCACACCCTGATAGTCGACCTCCGGTATCGCCGGAATGTTGTACGGGAGGAAGAGCTGGTTTGGGAGAGTAGGAGCCTCAATGGAGTCAGCAGCAGACTGAGTCGGACTCGGCATCGGCTCCCGATGAACGTCAGGCATCCGAACCTGAGGAACGTCGGCAGCTATGTCCTCGTGAAATAGCTGCCGACTAAACCTCGGAGCCACAGAGGGACCGGCATGCGGAAGTGAACTGCTCGACGGCCGCCCCGCCTGGAGAAGGGTCTGGTGCCGAGAACTCACACTCCATCGCGGCTGGGCTGCATCCACAGTCCTCTGCGGCTAGGATGAATCTACACTCCTCCGCGGCTGGCTGGTGGTCCTCTCAGGCTGGCTAGCGGTCCTCTCGGAGTCTGCGGAATCGGCGGAATTTCTAGAACCTCTAGATCTGCCGCCACGACGGCCTCCGAATAGGTTTCTTAATGCATCGGCCATCTAAAGCCCAAGGCATTAATACATTAATTGATATTAAATTATATTATATTAAATAACAAATTCTAATTAATATAATAACCAATAATACTAACATATTTTAATATAACAATTTATATACTAACATATTATATTATATTATATTAAATAAAAAATTCTAATTAAATATAATTAAGCTATATATATAATTAAGCTAAATTATACAATTAAGTTATCAATTTATATAATTAAAAAACCAATTTATACGTATAAATTATACAATTACACCTAAATTATACAATTAAAATAAATTTGAAAACAATTACCTAAATTAACATAAATACCTAAAATTTATCTAAATTAACATAAATACCTAAAATTTACCTAAATTAACATAAATACGTAAATTATACCTAAATTAACATAAATACCTAAATTATACATAAATTAACATAAATACATAAATTAACATAAATACATAAATTAACATAAATACTTAAATTATACCTAAATTAACATAAATACCTAAATTATATCTAAATTAACATTAATTAACATAAATAAAAAAAATAAAAAAAAATAAAAAAATAAAAAAAACTTACTGCCGAAAGTGGAAGGGAGGAGGAGGCCGGCCGGATTTGAGGAGGCTGGGCCGGAGGAGGGACACGCCGGAGGAGGGACACGCCGGAGGAGGGACAGGCTGGATTGGAGGAGAAAGAGGGAGGGCCGGCCGGATTGGAGGAGGAAGAGGGAGGGCCGCCCGGATTGGAGGAGGAAGAGGGAGGAGGGGGCTGCCGGATTGGAGGAGGAAGAGGGAGGAGGGGGTTGCCAGATTGGAGGAGGAAGAGGGAGGAGGACGACGAGGCGAGCGGCGGAGGATCGGTTGGAGGCGAGCGGCGGAGGATTTGGAAATATGCAGCAAATAGAGGCTAGGGTTCGGCTGCAACAAACTTATACTCGATAGTATAGCCGACGAATTAAAAAGATTTCGTCGGCTATACTTAAGAATAGCCGACGAAATCTATGAACTCGTCGGCTATTCTTACGTATAGCCGACGAAATCTATGAACTCGTCGGCTATACTTAGGCGCTCAGCAGCCGTCCGATCTCCCTCATCCAACGGCGGACAATGAAAAGGCACGGATCACTAGAGTTTAGCTGACGAAATTAAATATTTCGTCGGCTATACTTTGGAAAATCACAGCCGTTGGATCTGAGCCATCCAACGGCGGACAATAAGCGGATCACAAGAGTTTAGCCGACGAAATCAAATATTTCGTCGGCTATACTTTGGTCAAACTACGAAGTCAAACCTCTAAACACTATAAATTAAAACGGAAATTGGCCTGTCTAAATGACGTTTTCTGGCCTTATCTTCAATAGAGAATAGTTTCAAATCGATGAGACGCGACTAATCGTATAAAAATTTTCATCAAAATATTTACCGACCTTGAGGCTACCCATAGGAAAACGGAAGTAAAAAACAGCTAACCGCAACATTCGGCACACAGATTTTGTCGGAATCTTCTCATTTTTCAACCGTAGACGTTTTTCAATATTTCGGTCATATCTTATTTCACGACACATTTGCATTTGAAGATTCTACGTATAGTAACTATTTGAAACTATACATTCACTTAAACACTTAGTAAACAAGTTAAGGAACATTAGTGCATATGTTCCGATTTTGAATCTAAAAGTTTGAAAAATCTATTCAAACCGTCAGATATCACCGTTAAGATGAAAAACATGTATGAAAAAAAATCCAACTACATCTGACAACGTTAAAGGCTCGATCGGGACGGTCAAACTGCAAAGTCAAACCTCTAAACGCTTTAAAACGGAAATTGGCCCGTCTAAATGACGTTTTTTGGCCTCACCTTCAACATAGAATAGTTTCAGATCGATGAGACGCAACTAATCGTATAAAAATTTTCATCAAAATATTTACCGATCGTCAGGCTACCCATAGGAAAACGGCAGTAAAAAACAGTTAACCGCAATATTCGGCACACAGATTTTGTCGGAATCTGCTCATTTTTCAACCGTAGACGTTTTTCAATATTTCAGTCATATCTTATTTCACGACACATTTGCATTTGAAGGATGAAGCAATGGTTTGTCGATAGTGATAGAAAATGGAAACTGCTCTTTTTTTGTTTTTTTTTTTTTTATCATAGCCGACGAAATAAAACCTAGTACTCGTCGGCTATTCTTTTGTCGTTTTCGGTCAAAAATAAAATATTTATTTTTAAAAAAACTTATGGCCGACGAAAAATTCATTATTTCGTCGGCTATTCTCTGAAAAAAAAAACAAAAAAAATCAGTGGTTTTACACCTCTCCTATTCCGATGTCCTGTTCACATATAACCAAAATTGAACATAAAAAACCAGAAACTCAACAGTCAACATATTTCAAATTTTTTTTTAAGGGGTTTGGAACCCAGCCTAGCTGGGAGGCTCATCCCCACGCCCGTTCATTAGAAATGAGTTGATTACAAATGAAAGGCTTACATCATTTAAACTACTTAATCCGTCGGATTGTAATCGGAATCATCAGATAAGTCTTCTTCGGTTTCTGAATTGCTCGATAGGGGTAATCTATGTCTTTCCTCACCACTAGAGTCCTCGTTAGTTTCTTCATTTGGATCAACATCAACAAGTAGTGGCTCTTCACGTCGAATTCGCACCGGCGTATCTAGGCGAATAAAAGAGGAGTCAGGAATACCGTTTGAGTTGGGCTCTTGATACGCGGTGCCCCCTTCCTCGTTCTCTTCAGCCACTCCAAGTGTAGACGCCCGGTAAATGTTGCGATGGTGGATAGTGTTGACTACTTTGCACGGGTCACCCTTGGCGAGATCATCAAGATAAAACACTTGTTTCACCCATGTGACTAAAACGAACGGGTCGTCCTCATACCATGATGTACTAGTGTTCACAGAACTTATGCCGTATTGATCGGTTTTCATGCTCTGCGGCCGTGTGTCAAACCATCTACACTTGAAAAGGTGCACTTTCATGCCTTCCCCGTAATGCAGTTCCACAACTGAATGGAGAACACCGTAATAGTCAACTCCACCATCCCCACCATGTGCCATAACCCCTGAATTTTGTGTTTTCAGTCTGAGGTCTCTGTCTTCACATTGAAATAACACACCATTCACCTTGCACGTCGCATAAACTTTTGAATAGACCGGCCTCCTCGCTAAAAGTCTGAGTTCGTGCGACCAATTTGGGTGATTATCATTTTCAATAAGGTCCATCTGCAACCATCAGAATCAACTATAAATATGAATAAATATACACAATAATATATGAACACGTATAGAATAGTGTTAAAGGTACGTACCCAGCGGCCGAAATACTCTACGAATGTCTGGTTGTGGTAATCGAGATCACCTGCTACTCCTTCACAGCGTAGATGTATGTCCTTCCAAAACTGAACTTCTGGACAGTTGATTAGTACCCACCAATGTGCAATGGCTACCTCATAATCTTTCAACTTGTAGGAAACTGGCATGTTTCCACCGAGTACAACATCGTTGGAGAGTATGGAAAGATTGAACTGTGACGGTACATCTTCCGGTATCTTTTCCTGTAACGCTCCTAAATACAGCTTCATGTAGGTGACGCACTCGTGCGCAATATATGCTTCAGCTATACATCCTTCAGGTGCGGATCTGTTTTGGACAAAACCACCGTATTGTCCAAGTTGCCTATAAATCAAGTTTTTTAAGTGTTATGATATATTATTAACACTATATCACATATATTGATGAGGAAATTAACATAAGGTGTAAAATACGTACCTTTCCATCGGATACATCCAAGTGAAGTGCACAGGACCGGTAAGCAACAACTGCCGAGGAAGATGGATCATGAGGTGAGGCATGATGTCGAAAAAATTTGGAGGAAATATCATCTCAAATTTACACATGATATGAACGATGTTTTGTTGCATTTCCCGGAGGTCAGATTTTCTCACTTCCCGTGTGCATACCTTCTGGAAAAATCTTGCCAACGCTACTAACGGCTCCACAACGTGACGGGGAAGAAACTGTCGAATGAAAACAGGGAAGAGACGTTGTAGCAGGATATGATTGTCATGACTTTTCAACCCGTACAGATTGTTGAATTGTCTGTTGACACACTTGGCTATATTTCCAGCAAAGCCTGAAGGATACTTGGCCTGACTTATCCAATGGAAAATTTCTGATTTATGCTCAGGCTTGACAGTGTAAGGAGCTTGAGGCATTTTTCTCTTCCCTTGTTTCAACCATAGTGGTTTTCTGATATTCATGTTTTGCAGATCAGTGCGAGCCTTAGGACCGTCTTTCGTCTTCCCCTCCAAGTTCAGCGTTGTGCCCACCACACTTTCAGAAACATTTTTTTCTATGTGCATAACGTCTAGGAAGTGACGGATCAGCAACTCACACCAGTACGGGAGTTCCCACAATATGCTCCTATGTGTCCAGAATTTGTACTCCTCAGGCCTTTCAGGTATTTCCGCTACAATATCGGGATGATTGCTGAGGGGCCCAAAATCGTACTCATTAAGTCTTGCTAAAATTTCTCTTCCTGTCCATCTTCTGGGAGGACGGCCGTGTTCTTCGGTTCCATCAAATGCGGCGGACTCGTAACGCCAGTGGTGATCCGCTGGAACGAACACACGATGACCCATTCTGCATATCTTGTTGCAATGAGGGGTGCTCCCATAATCGCTGAGGCACTCTGGACAAGCCTTGTATCCCCTAACAACGCTGCCCGACAACATCCCATAAGCAGGAAAATCACTGATGGTACCAATAACCATGACATGCATTTGGAACGTCTCCTCCTTGTACTTGTCAAAAGTGGGATGACCAACGTCCCACAACACCTTAAGCTCTTCAATCAATGGTCTCATATACACATCGAGACATTTCCCTGGGTAACCAGGCCCCGGAATCAACAACGTCAACATATTATATTCCTTCTTCATGCACATCCACGGAGGAAGGTTGTAAGGTACCAAAACCACCGGCCATATACTGTATGACAGACTCATGGTGCCGAAAGGGTTGAACCTGTCGGTTGAGAGCCCGAGCCTGACGTTTCTGACATCTGACGCAAAATGAGGAAACTCATTGTTTATATGCTTCCAAGCCGCTCCGTCAGAGATGTGTGTCATGATATCTGCGTCTCCCGCGTCCCGCTCACCGTGCCACCTCATAGCTTTTGCGGTGGTTTCTGACATGTACAACCGCTCAAGCCTATCTCTCAACGGAAAATACCGAAGCACATTCACAGGTTTCCTATTGCCTGCTCCCGTCAACTTATATCGGTCAGACTGACATATCGGACATGCGTCAAGGCTAGCAAGGTCATTCTCTTCTGCATCTTTACCCCAGAAGAGAACGCAGTCAAATGCGCATGCATGGATCTTAATGTAGGAAAGCCCTAGATCTTTGAGGATACTTCGGACCTGACGGTGATTGGTAGGATTACGATGACCCTCCTCCAACAACGAAGAAGTGTACTGTAGATATTCATCCACTTGCCTGATGCTCCCTTTTGTCTCGACTTTAATCCTCATTACCTCCATCACACTTTGAAGAAATGTCTTCTCAGAACTTGAAGACACAGGGGTCTGTTGTAATGCAATCAGTTTGTTGTACTTGTCAAAGGCAGCAGTGTTGACAACTTGTGAGAACGGCTGCACCGGGTCCTGCATATATTGTTCCCCACGTACACCGCTTTCAAAAGGAAACACGTCGTTGACGAATGCCATTGTTGGATCGTTGGATGTACTACTACTGCCCGCCTCAAAATACTGCCCATGATCAGGCGATCCATCTAATGATGGCTCACCGTGATATATCCAACGTGTGTACTTCGGCCAAAACCCATTACTTTTTAGGTGCTCCCATACTGTCCTAATCGGAAATCGACACATATCACTGCGACACTTACATTTCTTGCACGGGCAATAATGGTATTCCTTCCCGTTTGCATTTTCCTCGACGAACTGCAAAAAATCCACAACTCCTGTAGTGTATCGTCGGTCATGCCTTGGAAGCGAAATCCAACTCTTATCTCGATCCATATATAGCCTGATAATAATATATATGTATAACTTTAATTAATAATAAATTAATTAACACATATATATATATATATATTATAATATATATTATTATCAACATCAACTCATATATATATATACCATTAATTAACAACCATTATTTAAGTACGTTCATTACACTATCAACAACCATTAATTAACATATTTATATATATTTTAACACTAATTAAAATAACATTATTAAATTAAAACACATAATTATACTCTAAATGAAAATCAACTCAACTACAACTCAAAATCAACATATATACATACATTCTTACACTAAAACAACAACAAAACAAAAAATCACTTACTATATCAAAATCACTAAAACTCAAAATCAACTCAACTAAAACTCAAAATCAACATATATACACATATACGTACCTATATATAGCTCCACAATGTAAGAGAGGACGGATTTCAACAATACCCACAGATTTTTCACTCTTTCTCCCGTTTTTTTTCCGTTTTTTTTTAAATGAGCAGCTTCTGTCCAGATCTGAAAATATAAAGACTTATAGCCGACGAAAATTCCAATTTCGTCGGCCATTCTTCCAAAATTTGTATAGCCGACGAAAAATTTAAATCGTCGGCCATTATAGGGGTATAGCGGACGAAATTTTTTTTTTAGGGACGAAATAAAAAATCGTGGGCCATTCTTGTAGAATAGCCGACGATTTTTCATTTTTAGTGACGAAATAAAAAATCGTGGGCCATTCTTGTAGAATAGCCGACGATTTTTCATTCTCTCTCCACTCCATATAGACCTCGTTTATGCCTTTCTCCCGAGTGGCATCCAGCATCTCCTCAAATTCAACCGACTCCATGAACTCACTGGTAGCCCTATCAGCGATTTCCTCAAGTTGGGATTCGGTTAACTTCTCTACACCCTGCCAGACTGACACAATTTGACCCCGTAGCTCCAAGTTCCTCACTTCCAGGTCCACCACCCGACCGGAGGAATCAGCAAGTTTGGCCTCCAAACCAGTGGACCGCTGGACCGCATCGATTAGCTTCGACTCCAATTCTCTGATTTTTTCATCCTGCGCGGCCACTCGGTTTTTTGCCAGCTCGCCCTGCTCCTTTTCCCGGGCTCTCTCCTTCACCAGCTCGGCCTCCAATATGGCTTCGTGCCTCATGAGATCCGCCACTTGCCTCTTCAAGGCCGAACCTTCCTCACTAGCTTTAGCAGCGTAAAGGCTGTGCACCGTCTAAAAAGGGGCACAAAAGGAGTATTTAGCAAAAAAACAAAAAACAAAAAATCAACAAAAAAGCCCGAACCGAAGGAGGAATGCTGACCCATATAGCCATTTCCATGGCTTTCTTCCGATTCTCACCGGGCTAGCCCGCTGTCAAGCCCCAAAGTTTTAACGTTGGCTAACAGCGACCGCACGAACCCCCCATCCTCAACACCGCCGGCCGAATACTCTCTAGCGGGCGTCGTTTGCGGCACTTGAGGGGAACTTGAGGTCCCAGCGGTGGCAGCAGCAGAGCCTTGCCCTCTTGGCGGTGTCTCCACAAACGGTACCGCCGCGAAAGGGAACAAGATCAGTCACTGCCGACCTTTCAGGGACCCGCCGTTCCACCTGCTGCACATCAGTGGCATCAGCAGACGTACTTGCCCCCCTCACCCCACTAGCCCCACCTTCCAGGCCCGGGCGGCCCCCGTACCCAGCGGTCGGAATAACCATCACTACCGGCTGGTCATGTACGATTTTCTCCCCGGTGTCGGGATCCACAACCGTCTTCGACGCGGCTTCCCCCATCTCCATCAACTTCTGGGCTAGAAGTTCATCGCCCGCCTCGATGGTCTGGTCCAACGGTAGAGCCACCCGTGGAGTAACAGCTGCAGTCTAATAATACAAACCATTAGCGCGAAATCATGGTCCGAAGACAACCCTAGCAAAAAAAAAAACAAACAAACAAAAAAGTTGGGGCCCCCACCAGGTTTCTTCCCCAACCCACATATCTCTAGGACGTTCCACCGGATAAAGTTGTACGAGCTCCGGCCCATGGCGTCCCAGCTGCCAAAAATACGGGCTATCCGCCGCCGCTCCACATCGGTCAGCCTGTACGACTGATCTCCAATACATTGGTAAGCCCCCGGGACGCGGTAAAACCTTGAATTACGCTGCCACCTCCCCCCAACCATCACCACCTGGTTCCTCCACCCGTGTACGGTCTAGGATGGCAGGTGAGTGATGACTGGGCTAAAGTCCCACGCAGTAAAGGTCATGCAACCGCTGGCTTGAGCCTTTTTGCAGTAACAAACCTTGTACAGCGCCCTGAATTCGTTGTCAATCGGCCACCCCATGTTGCAAATACTGTACAAATAACCAAGGCTAAGCAGCTACCTCCTTTGATTGCGAGGAAGCTGGGCAGGAGAGAGGTTTAGCCTGCTCAACACGTACTGGACGAATTCAGGCAATGGCAGAGATAAGCTGTGACGCAACTGGTCTTCGTATACAGCAACCCAACTTTCCTCTGGGTTGCAGGCCAGTTCCCCAGGATTGAGCGCCCGGAGATTTACCCCACCTCGCCCTGAAATCCTCTATCTCCCCAGGCGTCATGCTGCTGCCAGGCTCATCGTAATACACTACCATCTCACTGTCCGAGATCACGTGCTTAACCCCCCCGGCCAAACCCCCACCGGCAGGATTTACAGGGTTACTTGACTTCCTAGATTCCATCAGTCTTAATGAAGCCCAAAGGAATAGATGGCAAAAGTCGCGGCAGAAGTCACAGCGTCCGGCTACCGTCTGGCCTAGGCACGAAATTTTGCTGGAAGGGTTGAGATACTCTTTTTCGGATGAATGCTCTGTGCAGAGGATTGAGGGATCATATAGGCGGCAAAACCAACCCCTGAGTTCCCCCCAAACTGAAGTAGGGCAAGTAAAACGCCCCCGGATCCAGGCCATCCATCCCTAACCGTCCCCTTGCAGCACGTGTCCCAGTATTGGTAACTTCCCACGCCATCACAACTGATGGGACTGATGGAATACCCCCTTCAATGCATGTCAGACACTTGCCTCGCATATAGAGGCTAGTTGAACCTACAGCCTATTCCAACCTATGCATGCGATCTCCCAACGGTACGGGCATTCGAACTTCTATTCCAACAAGTTCGCAGTATCCTAACACATAAACTATGATGACTTGACCTGACCTGGCTAGGGAAGCTAGTAGGTAGGTAAGTCACCCATCCCACATCGCCCGGGGGAGAGTGGATGATGTGCTTATATGTACAGGATTAGTTACACACATATAAAGAGACGCATTTTGGGAGCTCAATGGCTTCAGAGGGGGATGGGAACTCCGAAGTTTAGCTTGCTGAACCCAGAGCAATCCCAGGATTGGTGACCTACTGGGAAGTGGCTTGTGAGTTCCCAGAAACAAATCCGTGCGGGTTAGTGGGCCCAAAGCGGACAATATCTCAAGTGTGTGGACTGGGCTGTTATATAAACCCTACGGTACAAGGCATTCTACCGGTCGAGCTTATTCCACCTTTACGGTCAGCAGCAGCAACGGCAAAAATCGGGAGATTTGTGCTTCTCATACAGGACGAATATTCCAGCAGGCTAAAAACCATGCGCATGTTTTCTCTCACCGCTGGGCGGTTGACTAAAGCCAAGAAACAACGGCTAGGTATCCCACCGGAAGAACTCTTCCTCTAGCACAGGAGAATTCTTCCCGCAGGCTCAAAACCCTGCAGGAATATTCCAATTGTAGTACCTGCTCCAACTAAAGGCTACCCTATTCGCCGGTACATCCAACTTGAACAATTGTCTGCGGACTTCCACTGCCCAGGTCTTCACTAGCTCCTCTCTCCCTCCTACGGAATAACCGGTCGTGCTAACCGAAACATTCCTACGGACAGCCTCGTACAACCTACGGGCTCCAGGTACCACTGGGCTTTATAAACCCGGGAGATTTGTTCCTCTCATACAGGACGAATCTTCCCGCAGGCTAAAAACTCTGCACATTATTCATGCTTGCAGGAACAAGGGCAGTGAAACGTGGGGACGGCACCCAATGCATACTCTGGGCCACGCCACCCCACCAGAAACTCCTCTAACACGGCACGTTTCCCTCTGGTACCGAGTCACCTCATCACACAACTGCTCAAGGTAACCGATGCCCTAGGCAGCTATGGTTCTAAACTTGGGGCACTCGTTTATCCTCCTGCACTACATCTCATGCACTACATAGCATGGCATGGCGGATTTCAACGCCACATTCATCATCTCATGCACTACATCTCATACCCGTATGCAACTGTCACCATCAACATCATCACCCTGCACTCATCACAGTATGCATCATCATAACAGGTTTATCCGAACACTCGGCCAAGCCCAATCTTAAAAGCGGACTTGGGGGGCTATGGCACCGTTGAGTTCGCATCCCTGCGGGTCTGCGGACCTGTAAAGCAAGACAGATTTAAGTCTCCATTCAAGATGGCACTTGACCAGAACTTGGGGGACTTGTTGACAGTAGCCATAGAGAGGCTACCCAGGCCCCCAAATCTGCAGCCAAGCCTCCTGGATCCGGCCCAGGGCCCGGGAGCAGAGCATGGACACCTGGTCCCGCGCCCGGGGATGTCTTACTTGTGATCGGGGCCCGGGAACCGGGGATGGTAGCTCCCCAAACAAGGGCCGAAATAGCCCAGCAATATGTGCAGAAGAGGGCTAGTCCCACATCGAAGGGTGAGGCCAGTCCCACATCGAAGGGTAAGACCAGTCCTCGTACCCAGCATCCTATATATGAGTCTCAACTACCCTCATTAATAGGTAATCAATACTCCAACTACTTATTCCCGCTTAAGTTATCAGTTTATCCCAACTATACTGACTTAGGCATTGGAGCGGAATAGACTGGCCCCGCCCGGTATTCCCTTAGTTAGCAGGATTTGCAGGAAGGATTCACACCAAGATCCATCGGTCTCTGTGAGTCTACAGATTTTGACAGAAACAGATTTAGTGTTAATTTTCAACTTTTTCACCATATTTGTGTTAGATAGGTTGAATTTAGTGTTTATATTGTTTGTTTAAATTTTGTATATGATGAATTTTGTGTTATTTTTAGTGTTTATTTATATTTGGTTAATGAATTGATGTTAAATTTATTAAATGATTTGTGTGTAAATGTGAAAACCAGTATTGTTCTCATGATTTTTATTAATTGATACATTTAAGTTTATTATCCGGATGAGCATGTGGGAGTGATTCAACTCTTGCATTCACCGGTTTGTTTTTAGCTTAGCATTCCCGTTCGAGAAATACTTGTCAACATTTGATTCTCGAATTGTCCCTTTTTTGGACAGTTTGGGAGAACATGACTTTGTTGAGCGTGCTTGCACTTCCTGCGGTTACGTTTTTGGTTTTGGGTATTAATTTCGACATGACTCTCTATATTGTTCCTTGAGTGCACACTAGGTTGTTTCGACAGGATCTCTCTATATTGTTCCTTGAGTGCACACTAGGTTGTTAGATATTCGTGCACTTGGAGAACTGTAGGGAGATGCTGTCGAAAGTTTCCTAAACTGAAAGTGTAACCTAGGGGGCAAGAGGCTTGATAAAGGAAGTGTTCTCTTGAATGAGATAGGACCCTAACCAAAGGGATAAGGTGAAGAAGATGTGTTGTGTTTCTGTTGTTGTTTGCTAACTTTGTGCATTTTTAATATTTTTTCACATGACAGGCAACATGGACAGGAGTTGGATACAGTTAGGGAGAGGTGATCCGATGTTTATTCAAGGGATAATAGATTTTTGTGCGTTTGTCAAACAAAATAGCAGTAATAAGACGGAATTGCACAGGTGCCCGTGCAAACGTTGTCTGTTGCAAAGGCAGAAGCTAACAGTGGATGAGATGTTTACGCACATGAGGAAGAACGGTATGATGCATGATTATACTACATGGACATGTCACGGTGAGGCTGCAACCATTCCTTCATTGTATGAGCATAGAGAACAATATCTTGAGCAGATGGCCTCTTCTAGGGGTAATGTGTGTTCTGATAATGTGGTAAACCCAGTATGGACATTTTGTATGATGTTTTTCCATATCTTGATAGATTTTTTCAGATAGAGAATGTTGATGGTTTAAATGATGGAAATGATGTCGATGATTTAGACCATATTGCCAGAGTTGCTTATGAGAAGTATAACAGGCTTTTATTAGAAGCCCAAACTCCGTTGTATGATGGTAGTAATGACACTGTTTTAACTACCATCCTTAAAGCAATTAAGATAAAAATGCATAATAGATGGTCAGACAAACGTTTTGATGATAACTGTGAGTACATCAACCAAATGCTTCCTCTTAGAAACAAGTATCCTGATTCATACCGAGCTGTAAGAAAGATCCTAAAGAACATGGTTCTAGGTTATGAGATCATCCACGCATGCGAGAATGGTTGTGCGTTGTTTTACAAAGAGAATGCACATCTGAACAAGTGTCCTAAATGCAAGGAGTCAAGATGGATATATTCTGAACAGGGTACACGGGTTCCTATAAGAAAGGTTTGTTACTTCCCTCTAACACCCAGGTTGCAACGCCTATATATGTGGCCGCACACAGCAAAGGAAATGCGGTGGCACAGGGAAAGGGTTTCAGATCTAGATTTTTTTAAACACCCGACAGATGGGGAAGCATGGCATGAGTTTGATAAGGTTTTTCCAGAATTTGCCAACGACATTAGGAATGTGCGCCTCGGACAAGCTACAAACGGGTTCAATCCTTACAGTGCAACCGATCTTTCTCACACCACTTGGCCTATTGTGGCGATGCCTTACAATTTGCCTCCTTCAATGTGTATGAAAAAGGAGTTTAACATACTTGTTATGTTAATATCTGGTCCAAAGTCTCCAAGAAAATGTTTGAATGTGTTTATGAGACCATTGATAGATGAGCTAAAGATGTTGTGGAGTACTGGAGTTCAGACTTATGACCGACATGAGCAAAAGTCATTCATAATGAGAGCAACAGTGATGTGGACCACTAATGACTTTCCCGGATTAGGGATGTTGGGAGGCATCCAGAAAAAAGGCTACAAAGCATGTCCCCTTTGTTTGGAAGATGTTGATTCAAACAACTTGACAAGGAGAATGGCATACCAGGGTCACCGCAGATGGCTACCCCGGCCGCATCTGTGGCGTCGAGCAGCAGATAAGTTTAATGGGAAGGTTGAGTTAAGGGAAGCACCACGCTCTTAGTCTGGGGATGAGATTAATAGCAGTATCCTCTCTCATGACTACCCTGTGCATAGTTTGCATCCCAAGTTCAAGCCCAGAGCAACTAGAGAGAAACTGTGTTGGACTCATGTCAGTATATTTTGGGAGCTGCCGTACTGGATCACATCGAGAATAAGGTATACCTTAGATGTCATGCACATTGAGAAGAATGTGTACGACAACATCAGTGGAACCATTTTCGGTCTCGAAGGAAAGACCAAGGACGATCCAAAAGCTAGTGAAGGTCTGGAACAACTAGGGATACGGAAGAAGCTGTGGAAGAAATTCAAACCCGACTCAAGTAAAAGAAAAGAAAAAGTATCTCAAGCACTCTATACAGTTCTCCCTGAGGCAAAGAGCGAGATTTTCGAATGGATTAAAGATGCTCAGTATCCTTATGGTTATGCGGGAAGTTTGAAGAATAAGGTTAACGTGGATGATAAAAAGTTTTATGGATTGAAGACGCATGACTATCATATACTGCTCGAACGTCTTCTTCTAGTGGTTATCCGTCCATATTTGCCAACTAGTGTCGTTGAGCCGTTAATAGCGTTGTCCAAATGGTTTCATAAATTATGTACTAGAGAGTTGAAGAAAGAGAACGTCCGCCAAATGAAGCTAGAAATTGTTATGATTCTTTGTAAATTGGAAAGGATTTTTCCCCCCGCTTTCTTCACCATCATGGTTCATTTCATGATTTACCTTCCCGAACATGTTCTGCTTACCGGCCCAGTACATCTTACCTGGATGTTCTCATGGAAAGGTGCTGCGTTATTTTTGTCATTTTAACTACATGCTCCTCTATATATATTGTACTAACTATAATATTTTACAGGCAACTCGGGGACTATAAAAAGACTGTTAGAAACACACATTTCCCAGAGGGGTGTATTGCTGAGCAATACATTGAACATGAGTGTGTGACATACTGCAGTTTTTATCTTGCTGATGTTATAGGAGATGCAAAAGTCGCCAATGCACCTCCATTCAATATCTATGTTGTTTCCGAACTCGTGAAGCCCGAAGGTTACGTAGCAAATGCTCACTTAAGTAGGTAACAACTGTATAAGGCTCACTGGAATGTGATGGAGCACTGTACAGAAGCGGCTCGCTTCATCGAGGGCAATGGATTCAAACCTATCCAACCATGAATGATGAACAACGTATTGAGAGTTTTCTTCCATACTTTCAAGATTGGGTATACAATCACTATATTTTGATCAATATCTACAGTTTCACATTTATATTACATTGCACAAATGCTTTATATTAATGTTTCAGATCATTCAGCTGCAAGAAGAATGAAGTCAGTATTATACGCCTGAACTACACATTTTGGCATGCCGCCCTCAAGCACACAGTATTTATTCACAATTTTATGCGAACGGAGTTAACTTTATCATGTGGCAGCGAGACCAGAAATTGAAGACTCAAAAATAGTGGTGTCATGGTAGAGACGGGAGGCATCACAAGCCGTTGTCGAACTGGTATATTCAGAAAGCATGCGGGTTGTTTTGTTCAAGTGTAAATGGTATAATACTGACCCTACCATTTTTTGGAGCGTAAAGTTAGATCACGGTCTTTTATCAGTGGACACATCTACCAGTTGGTATGAGGAAAAACCAGTTATTCTTGCCGCCACGGTAAGACAAGTGTTTTATCTAGATGACCCGAAAGCTAGTGAACCTTGAAAAGTCGTTAATGTGATGTCACACAGAGGTACGTACAGTGCTAGCACACTTGCAAGGGATGAAGCTAACAGACCTCATAGGAGGAATCAAGTTGATGAACCCTATCAAGAACCTACCGCGGACTCAATCCCAACTTACACCCCTATATCTGGTTTCACCATCGACTTCGGTTCTCTTCCACACATAGATATTCCCAACTTGAATAACTTGATCTTCAAAGAGTTGAACTTGTTTAACGAATTATAACTCGACATGCACATAATAAGTAAGGTTCATTAACAAAGTGTTAAATATTAATTGAAACTACCTTTTAATGAAAATTTTAACTGATGTCTGAAATTTGGAATTTCCTCGAAAAATATGGTTTTCGCGTTACCTTAATTTTTTTTGTTTACAGTTCATTAACAAAGTTTTAAATATCTAATAAAGATATGAATGTAACATGATTGATCAACATATAACTATAGCCTCCTAATTTTATTGCAAAACATTTATAAAAAAACAAAACCAGTATATTTTGAAGCGACAGATTTATCATATGTCAGTCGCTTAAGCCCTCTAAAGCGACGTGTATTGTCTATCTCCGTCGCTTTAGTGTTGGTTATTAAAATTAAATTTTTATTGTAAAATATTTATTTAAAAACCAAAACATTATATTTTGAAGTGACGGATTTTGTGTATGTTAGTCGGCTAAGTCCTCTAAAGCGACAGATTTAGTAAACTCCGTCGTTTTAGTGCTCTAACAGATTGTATAGATAAATGGATTTATGCTTAATTGGAATATTTGAAAGTATGATCGGTTCTTGCACATGCGGACGGTAGATTGGCATGACTACGGGGTCAGAAATATGGCAACCTCACCTCCTGAAAGGTACTCGGGATGGGGTCCACTCATAGAGCATATTAGTGGTGTTTTCGGTTTTCCTAATGATCGGATGGCCGAACGACGCCCGTTCTGGCCTAAATTTTAACTGTGCCCCTTATTTTACATACATGTCACATCCAATGGTCAATTTTTCCGACGGATGTCCGCTCCCAATAACGCCTTAAAGAAGTAACAACTTCTTTGTTAACCAAATATAAAGGTTAAGCAACATAGGGGGATACTTGGGTTTTCAATTAGCAAAGTAATACTTTTGGACTAATTGACCGTTCGATGTCAAATATACGTATATTATGATAACGTGGTTAAAAATTGAGACGTAACAGACATCGTTTGGCCGTCCAATCGTCAGAAAAACGCCGAAAAACGCCAAAAAACGCACTTTGACCACACAAATACCCTTTGACCGCCTTCCACCGAAAACCTTTCTCTGCAGGAGGTAGGACACGGTATATGGGCATGACCACGGGGTCGGGAATATAACAACCTCACCCCCTGAAAGGCCCCCGGGATGGGGTCCACTCATAGAGCATATTAGTGGTGTTTTCGGTTTTCCCAATGATCGGACTGCCGAACGAAGCCCGTTTTGGCCCAAATTTTAACTGTGCCCCTTATTTTACATACATGTCATATCCAATGGTCAATTTTGCCGATGGAGGTCCGCTCCCAATAACGCCTTAAAGAAGTAACAACTTCTTTGTTAATCTAATATAAAGGTTAAGCAATATAGGGGGATACTTGAGTTTTCAATTAGAAAAGTAATCCCTTTGGACTAATTGACCATTCGATGTCAAATGTACGTATATTATGTTACGTGGTTAAAAATCGAAACGTAACAGACATCGTTTAGCCATCCAATTGTCGGAAAAACCAAATAAATCAGTAGGTTTTAATGCGACGGACTATTATATCCGTCGCTTCAAAGTTTTAAAACGACGGGTAATTTCTATATTCGTCGCTAAGTGTTTTAAAGCGACGGATATGAATACGTTAGGAAATGGGCGCCAAAATTTTGAGTAAAATTTAAAAAGTCTTAAGCGACGAGGTTAGCGTTTACTCGACGGTTCAGAGACATATTTTAAGCGAATAGTTTTGTGTTAGTACGTCGCTTAAGACAGGATATAAAACCCGAAACCGTAGCCTCCATCTACAGAAATCCATTTCCCTAGTTCCTAACCCCTAATCCCCCGATTCCCTAATTCTGATCTGGTCTGCTCCATCATCACGACCACTGTCTCGGTTCTCTGCACCACCACTACCACCACTCTCTCCCTCACCCCAAATCCCTAATTCCCCTCTCTCCACCCTCTCCAAAACCCGGCCCCGAATCCCTAATCCTCTCTTCCCCAAATCCGATCCCCAATCCGCCAAAGCCACCACCACTCTCCCAAACCCGTTTTGCTCTAAACTCTAATACCAAATTCGATTCCCAATCCCTCTGCTCCGAACCGAAATCCCCCGAAATCGTCTCTCCCGAAATCCCATTTTCGCCTCATTTTTCTTTTTCTTCTTCTCCACCTCTCTCTCTGCTGAAGGAACCTTCTTCGTTTCTTTGAATCTCTCATATTCCGGCCAAAAGGTACTTTCTTTACTCTGTTGCTTATTGTTTGTGTAGTTTTTGTAATCTTTGGTGTGAATTGATGATTATGCTGGTTTTTGGCTGAATTGATCTGATGAAGAGAGCTTTTCTTCAATTCAATTTAATGAAACTGGCCTGCTGTATGCCAATTTCTGCTGTATGCCAATTTCTCTTTGGTTCCTTGTCAAACTCATTATAGATTCTTTTCAGACATGGTGGTTTTAGGTGTGAGCGTTAGTCAATCCATTGGACTGTCTTAGACATGTATTACTAATTCTGGAGCATTCCTAGTGTTAATACATGTGACTGATGTTTTTCTTGTAGCATATATTGAATGGAAATGTGAATTTTTATCAATAACATTTCGTGCTTCATTGACTAGCAATAGGAATGATTCTTGGATGGACCCTCCCAATTTTTTGTATTTCATTTTTTGTTTCTCCCCTGATATCATGTTAGAGCTGACTATAAGCTGATTACTTAGACCATTACCCTATCATTGAAATCACATCGTTCTGACGTGGACCTAAATTTTTTTATTTCTTTTTATGCTCCTAGAGAAATTTGATATTGTTATGTGAACTTCTGTAATGCTGTTATTTGTATCTTTTGCTCCTTTAAATTGTTGTTTTGATGTTTTGATTTTACTGTATGCAGGCATTACACTATACTACGTCTTCTTGGCACTGCAAGATCAAGCTTGTTTCTTTCTGTATATTGTGCATCTGCCTGGTCAACGGTCTTTCATTTTATATCTAGCACTGACTGTACCATTTATGCTTTGTGCGAACTTGCTACTAGAATATTGTGTTTACATTATCTTGCAGATTAGGTGAAAACCCCTGAAAACTGCCTTAATATGTCCTGAAACTCAGGTCTATTGGCATGACCAACCGTTAAATGTTCTATTTATTTCATCACCTGTGCATACAGCAAGGCCAGTTTCATTTTCTACCTTACATGGTAATCTAACTTGTAGTTTCATGATCACTGCAGCTATACGTACGTATTCATTTTCAAGTTCTGTTATAGGCTCTTTATTATTTCTTTTTTGGCAAAGCTAGAGTACTTCAATCTAATAGGATGTATTGACTGCCTGTTTCCAAAGTAGCTTGATATCATCAACAGTAATTAAATTAAGCAAATCAAGTAACATTTGGATACTTTTTCAATGCATCCAAGTTGGTTATATGAATCTTTATTTACCTTTTCGTCATATTCAGTGGTTATTCAATAACATTTTTTTTCTTTTTATATAACTCTTATATCAGCGATGTCCTAAAAACCTCGATACAGAAAGACGAAGAAGATCGTCGAGATTGAGGACCGTGAGCTACGGCAGGAGTTGATGAGACGATCACTACGAGCACCACTACTACCAAATTCGACGCCGACTCCGACGCCGAATGCACCTTCTCCTTCTGCTGGTCCTTCAACTCCTACTCCTTCAGCTCCACTTCTGAATGTTGCTGCTCCTTCTGCTCCTGATCCGGTGGAGCATTCTCCTTCAGCTGAGTCACTGACCTTGCAGCTAAGGGCTCCCCCACTCCCACCAATTGCGCCAGCGACGTCTACTAGCTACAGTACCGGTTCTGCATCTACCAGCGCTTCGACGACTGCGCGCAGCATTCGCTGCAAGGTCTTGGAGATGACATGTAATTTTCATTAAGGATAGATATAGATGATATGAAAGCTTAGAATTGATTTGGTAATTAAAGATTTAATGGTTATATTAATGTTTCGGCTTTTGTGTGTAAATACACCAACAAAGAGGAAGAGAGGTGTGGTGATCGGTGCCAAGACCCAGCAGCTGGTCCGGACCACGGGAGGGAAGATCGTGGTGGAGTATGATGAGTACCACCACGGCCCGAAGAATCCGGAGGTCTGAAGCATGCTTTCTAGGGACATAGGAAGTGGTGTGAAGGCGTTGGTGCCCATGATAAAGCCCACCTACAGGGAACTCTCTAAAACAGACCGAGGGATCGTACTTAGCTACCTCTCTGTAAGTTTGTTGTTTAATATATTTTTTACTTTTCTTACTGATTTTATTTTTCTTCTGTTTTGTTACTAATGTCCGTCGCTTGTGTTTATGTAGCCACACTACGCAATTCCACTGGATCATGATGGCATGTGGGGTTATGTTCAGGATACTATAGCCGATTGGTACAAGGATTGGAAGTCCGATTGCAGACAACATTGGCTGGTGTGGAAGGAAGAGGTTTTTTTTGAGTTTCTCCATCGTCCGGCCGAGTGGAAGTGGTTGTGCATTCACTTCAAGGACTCTGATCATATGGTAATTAATCTCTTTCTCTCTCTATTTCAATCCTTTTGATAGTGTATTCTAGTTATTATTGAATATGTAATGGTTCTGTAAATGATTTGTTACAGGCCTTATGTCCTAAAAGGATGAACCACCATTCTGGGACAACCGCCTTTAGTTACCGGGTGAAGCAGCATGAGAATCAAGGACATCCAGCCCCTTTCGTGCGTGCCTTCGAGGATGCATATGCCAGAGACTCTGTGGGCGCTCCACACGTGGTTAGACTTTTTTTTTGTTCCATTTTTTGTTTTAGAAATTATGCACCGTATTTCGTATTAATATTGGTTATATGTGTTATTGTAGGAGGCGATGAAAAAACGTGTGTTCGAGCTAGTAGGGGAAAGGAGGGAGAAATACCCGGATATTGACCCCGAAGAACCTCTCCCTATTGAATCACAAATCAATGTGATAGTGAGTCAAATTGGGGAGAAGAGAGGTACGGACATCCGAGGAGTAGGAAGGTGCATGCAACAGGAGCCGAAGAAGAGATGAGGCGCACGCCATATCGAAGTAGACAGACTCGTGGAGGAGTGAGTTAGTCAAATAAGAGATGCACTGATGGCGGAGTATAAGGACAAAGAAGGGGCACTGAAAGAGCGTATCCGCCAGTAACAAGCAGCTCCAGACGAGCTCATGCGGCAGATGGAGGCTCAAATTGCGATGATCTTATCGCAACAACAGTTAGGGGCTGCAGGTACTTCTTAAAATTCTTGACTTCTCGGCAACCGCTACTACTGTTGCTATGGAGTACATCGATTTGTGTTTATTAACTTTTGTTTAAGTTTGAAGAACAGTGTATGTATAAATATACATAATTGGTTTTGGAATGAATGTGTTGATTTCAGATTATGAATATAATGTGTTGGTTTGAATTAGTTCATGATATGAGTTGTGTATGTATGCATTTGGGATGTTTTGGCAGTGCAGGTTTTGATTTTGTAAATGGTATTGAAATGCAGAAACATCACTTAAGCGACGGATAATGAAATATCCGTCGTTTAGGTACATCTTAAGCGACGGAGAAACAACAAACTCTATCGCTTAAGATAGTACTTAAGTGACGTACAAACCTATCTTCGTCGCTTAAGATTAGAATAAAAAATCAATTTCCTGAATATATGTTAGTCGCTCCAGTTTGAAGCGACCAAGTTTGTTAGTCGCTTAGGTATATCTTAAGTGACGGAATAAGACTAAACTCCATCGCTTAAGATAGTACTTAAGTGACATACAAAGCTATATCTGTCGTTTAAGAGTAGCATAAAAAACTAATTTCCTGAAGGAAAAATTTCACACACAGTACCTGAACTTAGGTGGTCAGGTCAGTTTGATACCTCAACTTTTTTTCGTACGATAAACATACTCCAACTTATTTATCCGTACCGAATGTGTACCCACGTCACTGTTTTGATGACGTGGCCTTAGGTGGTCAGGTCAGTTTGATACCTGAACTTAGGTGGTCAGGTCAGTTTGATACCTAAACTTAGGTGGTCAAGTCAGTTTGATACAAAAACAGAGGTGCCACGTCATCAAAACAGTGACGTGGGTACACATTTGGTACGGATAAATAAGTTGGAGTATGTTTATCGTACGAAAAAAAGTTGAGGTATCAAACTGACCTGACCACCTAAGTTCAGGTACTGTGTGTGAATTTTTTCCTTTCCTGAATATATGTTCGTCGCTCCAATTTGAAGCGACGACGTTTATTAGTCGCTTAAGATAAACGTGTTTAAGCGACGGAGGTGTGAATCTGTCTCTTAAAAGACAATCTAAGTGACGATGAATGAAATAGTCGTCGCTTAAGTGCTTAAGCGACGCTGTTTAAGTGACGACACTTAAGCGACAGAATGTTCGTCGCTTAAACGTTAAGCGACAGTAGAGGTCTGTCGCTTCATTGCTTCCATGGCGTAGTGTGAGGAACAACGAAACCCTTATCTAGACAATGTAAATCTCCCAGGTCCATAAGTTCGTTGTGGACGCTAAGAGAAAGTTTTGATGCTAGACGTGCCGTCATCGAAGTGAGTTGGGCAGCAATATATGGAAGAGTAGCGCCACTCGGCAGAATTTTTTTTTTAAACAAACTCTAACCCTAAGCGACGTAGAGGGAGAGAGTTTTAAAGAGGAAAAAACCTAACCGCGGTATCTGTCAACTGACTTATTCTTTTGGGAGCTTCTATTCATACCTTTAAAATTTGCATTTGGAATAGACGTTAACATGAGTGAGAGTATGCTTTTCTAGTTACCGGAGGAGAGGAGCCTCAGTGATTGTCTTTTCCTTTAGAGGAATAGACGTTCTCATTTTGCTGTGTCGGCCGTAAAGGCAATCATTTAGGCTTTGAGGAGTTTGGACAACGGTGTTTTCCATGGGGCTAAGCTTTGGGTTTCGAATTTCCTCGACTTTACACTGTATGATAAGACATATTCGGTTGCGGGTTCACAGCGGTTTGAGGTTTACGGTATTGATTTTGGATGGGGAATGCCGAAAAAGATTGAGCTTGTTTCAATAGATAAGACTGCTGCAGTGTCTCTTATGGATAGCAAGAATGGCGGTGGAGCTATTGCGGTTGGGTTGGCTTTGAGGAAACCACAAATGGAGGTTTTCACCTCTCCATTTGCCAATGGTCTTTCAAGATCGACGTACGTTCTTAATCTGAAGCCCTAAGTTGAACAAAATCAATTCCCAACTGCATGTGGCCATTGATCATGTACGTGTATGCATGGCCGCAAGGTTGGGTAGACCGGCCACCTTTTGGGTACCACCCGCTTTTCATAAGACGTAATGGTGTTTAACTAAATTTATAATAAATTTTTTTTACAAAAGTCCTCGGAGATGCTGTAATAAAAAAGAAAAAACTCAGTTTCTCTACATGAGTAGAACGTCTATTTCAAACGTCTTCTTAGCTACTTCTGCTGGTCTGCTGTACTACACATGATGCAGCTGCTTAACTAATAGTCTAATACTGATAATCCATCAACTTGTATTTCACCGATCTGAACCTTTCCCCTTTGGACCCCTTTCCTCCTTTTCACGATACTTCTTCGTGCACATTCTCATGCATAGCTGCGGTTCTTGACTCGTTTTGCATCTGTCCATGCATTTCAAGTGTACTTTCCCTTTATCGTAATCAGGGTTAGAATACCTTAGACTCGAGAAGTATTCTCCCCCTTGTTCTTCTAGACAAACTTTTCGGCACAGCTCCGGTGATCTTCCCGCAGTAGTACCACTCCCTTGGCAAATTTGCATGCACTGCTGGTACTGCTGGTGTTCCTGCTGGCACCTGCTTTGACACTGTTGCATCTGCCGCGGCTCTCGCATCTCTTCGCAACGTCGCTGGCATTGAGCGAGCTCGGAGATCGGCCTTTTGTAGTCACGTACAGCCTCACAGTATTCGCCATATTGATCCTTGCAGTTCTGAAGATCGATGTCGTCCGCTTGCTCGCAGATGCGGGCTATACAATCGGTATCGTATTCAGTACTTCTGAGGGTTTCTTCGCCAAAATTGAAAGGCAAAGAAGCAAGCGAAACCGAGGAGGAGGAGAAGATGAAGACGAAGATGAAGAGAAAAGGAACAACCTAGCTTTTGTTCGCGTTGGATTTTACTCCTGTCGAACTATCAACACGTGGGGGTGGCGGACGTAAGTTTCAGTCCTGATGCGAGCGTGCCAGTACCTTTGGGTTAGGTACAACCTTGGTGGCGGACGACGTCTGGCGAGCGAATCAACCTTGGCGAGCGGATGACTCTGGCGAACGTGTTCGTCTGCTCCCTGCTACCTGACTTCTTGATCAAGCAACTGTACGCGGGCGTTGACAAACAGGCGTAAGGGCTCGAACAAGACCTAAGTAAACAATTACTAGGATTTTTCCTCAACCTTTCGGTAGATTGAGATATCTTACTTCGATCCTGGGATGCAAAGCAGAGCTAAGTATCAAGGATGGCGTTCGTCCAACCTTTGGCAGATTGGGAAAGACTGTTACCGGGGTAACGACTCGATTTGTCACAAGGCGTGACGACTGACACTTGGTGCTTCAGCGAACGCGGTCACGACGCAAGTTTGCAGCTCTGATCGGCGCGAGTGGGCGACTTCGACTGGTGCAGGTGTACTGGGACGTGCGGATGCTGGAAGCGATAGGTCTTAGCGATGCTTCGACACGAATGCAAGGCACTTTCGACAACGGCGGCAAGCAAGGTTGCGGCAAGGTTGGAAGAGTGGTTGTTTGCAGTTGGTGGAAGGCAGTTCGCGTAAGATTGCTCCGGAGAGGCTTGCAAGATTTACAGGGCAAAAACTTGTAGTTGTATGGTTGAGAACCCTTTTTACGTTGTCCTAGAGTTCTTTATATAGTGATCTCAAAACCCCAAATACATATGTAACAAGCATATGGATTCTGATATCGAATAGGATTGTATTACCTTAAATCATCTCCAATTCAGACTCTAAGAAGGACTCCAAACCCTTTCCCGAACGGAAACTGATTTAAATGAAATCAGATTACCCGCCAAAAGGGTGACCCTATGGGCTTCGGCCCACAGTCTCGGATAAATGTTAATTTAGGCCCAAACATTGCCCCCCAGCCTTCAAGATTAAAAGCCCATTGAAATTGAAAAAGGTTGAGAAAACCCATTCAGACTTGTTTAAAAATCTGACGAATACGTCGTTGCCTCTAACCGATGCAACTTTACCAAATTGAGCTCGAAGGTCTGTTCAATAAACCCTAAACCGCTTCAGATCATACCGATTCAGAAATCCACAGACCCCCCTTCAGATTCTATAAAGCCGTAATCCAGAAACGTGAAAAACCAATCCGAAACCTCTCAACGATCCTCATGGCTCTAGAAATTAAACACTCAGAAGCGCTTCGTGGAAAAGAAAGAATTCAGAAAGCCGTCACCGAGGTCGGAAGTCCCTGCTGCACCTCACTGATCTCACCGGATGACTATAATCGTGCCGGACTGGGTCCAAGGCAAAGAGAAGTCACCCTTCAAGGCATGTCTTCATTCGCGGATTACTGCCGCCCGCCTCCAATAGCCTTTCGCGATCAGGACATCAAGCTTCAAAAATGTTCAAGCCACTTCGAAGCCCCAATCACTACCGGTTGCTGGCCACTACCAACCTCAGAAATGATCAAGTGGTACAAAGCCAGGCAAAAGATAGATGCCCTGAGATGGAACCGCGCTGGAATAACAGAAGTCCTCGACCTCTGTTTCAATCTAAACCAAAAAGGCGGAAATCGATGCGTCTTCTTGCCCCTAGTAAGCTTCTGGAATCCATCCTCCAACACCTTTGATTTTCGATTTGGTCAAGCTAGCGTCACCCTCCTAGACCTATATGCTGGGCTAGGATTTCCTCTGAGTGATAAACCCTTTGATGCGGATGACTATCCCCAAGACCGATTCCCATCCACCGTCATCGCCCACACTGGCAACTTTAGCTACCAAGCCTGGATGAGCGAATTCAGCAAGAGGAATGACGACATCGGAGGAATCGCCTTCCTTGATTTTTGGCTTAAAAGGTTCATATTCTGCTCAACCGCCTCCAAGATGTCAAGAACTTACAAAAGGATGGCGGAAATCCTTTACGCCTATGAAGAGATAGGCCTTGCACAGATAGTCCTTGCTCACTTGTACCGGGGGCTCCACACCCTGACTATGAACCCTTTCAACCTCACAGTTCCCGGACCGCTTTGGATCCTAGACATCTGGGCAAACATGTACTTTCCGGGACTCGCCTCAGAGCCAAGAGACGTTGGTGAAAACAGAATCACAAGCGCAGCGTATGTTGGCCAAGAGCCAATGTACGGGCAGGGCTATGCAGCATGTTTCGACATTCTATATCAAACGGATGCACCAGGCTTTTATTCAGAAACTCAGATGCTGCTCACTCGCAAGCACCCTCATGCCCTAAAGACCGGCTTCTTCCCCTCTGCAGATCAAAGCAATGCAGGGAGAAATCTCTTCCTGCAATGTATATCCATGGCAGATCTCCCACTGTTCAACTCAAACAGAGGCGGTCAGGGCTCAGAAGTGTATGCCTCTCATCTGTTCGCTCGCCAGTTCGGCTTTACACAACATGCCCCTTACCCACCAATCCAAAGCTGTAACATATTCTCAACCTGGCGACCAAGCAAGAACACTCCTGTGACTCCCAACGTTCCATGCTCCTCCTGCCTGCGTCCCACAATCCTCCCCGCTCCAGAAGAATGCTTGGAGCTAGTAATCTCCAAGGAAGCCGCTGCTGACTACGAAACATGGTGGCAAGGAGTTTGTGGGAAGAATTTCCAAAAGGAGTCCCTCTACTACTTTGAAAAACTATTCAGAAGACATCGCGAATACCTCACTGACTACGACATCATGGTGTTCGACGGGGGTCCTTTGCACCCTGAACTCCCAATTGAAGAAGCTCAGGTAACCATTCACTAAGTCGTAACTCACCCTGATTATGGATAAGTATAGAAAAACCACTAACTGACTTTTCAGGCCACAGGTCTCAAAGAAAGTGCTTCCTGCTGCAAAGAAAAGGAAAGCTCCTGCAACTCCTCCAACTCCTCCAACAGCACCCAGAAGCAAGAAAAGAGTAAAATCTCCTCCTCCAGTAGTTGAAGAAGAAGAAGAAGAAGACGAGGAAGACAATGTGCCAGTAAGTCTTTATTAATCCGCCAAGATCTATCATTCGCTAGCTGTTCTTTTTAGACCAAATTATAAGCCTGATGTAGTTGGCGAATTTTCTTCTTCAGGGACTAACTCTGAGACAGAGTAGGAGACCAGTTCCCAGTACTACTCCCGCCACGGCTATACCAATTGAGATTTCCTTCGGTGAGTCCTCCAGCTCCACTAGTTCACCTTCAAGTGGTCCCGAGCCTGGACTTAGAGTTCCAGAGACTTGGGATGAAATTCAATCTACCTGGCGAAAGTTTGAAATCTTTCTTGACCAAAGTCGGAGAAAACTCCCTATTGATGCAACTCCATTAAACTGGCTTCCTGCTGATACAGGTACCATCCGCACCCCTCTGGCCGATCTCGCAACTCAAGCTTCCATTAATCCTCTGACCAGTCCGGCCCTCTCCACAGAGAAAGCTGTGGAAGGAACATCATCCGCCAGCGCTCCGACAGCACCAGCGACCATAACGAAAACGCCAAGGGCGACACAACCAGAACCAAACCCTGGACCAGAAGAAATCGGGGTACCTGTAGAAGAATATCTGGAAGCAAACCCAGATGTAGTGATAGATGCAAGCCTGTACCAAGAAGTGCACCCAGCTTCACCCCAAGGCGAATCTGTGGGGCGAACCATTCCAGCAGTGGAAATTCCGGCGGATACCCCTTCTGATTCAGAGGTACCCTTCTAACAACCCTTAATCAATTCAATTTTTGATTGTTAAAGTATTAATGCTCCTTACACCTGCATTTCCTTCAGGTGACAGAGACTCCTACCCAGCCTAGGAGTACTGAGAGCGTTGGCGAACGGAGCCTGGTCCTGTTCTGCCCCCAGCCAAATGTCCAAGACAAGGGTCCATCCGTATCCAGCTCTCCCCAGACCGCCACTCCAAGTGCCCAGTTCATCCCTCGGCCTAGTGATGATCCGCTACTGCAGCTGCCAACTCTTCAACAAGACACAGCTGAACTGCAAGCAGCCTGGGATATTCTCAGCCAGGTATATCAAGAAGATCTAACGGATGTAAAGGCTCATGAAAGGATCCACAGCGCGCTGCAGACCGTGAAGAGCCAAATCCGACTCCTGCCCACCATAGCTCAAACCAGGATAAGGGAAATTCTGGTCATTTTCCCCAACCTCCTTGCGACCTTCCAGAGCAAGGCGAGCGAGATTCCTAAACAGGCCTCCACCGCCAAGAAGAAAACTTCAATTCTGTCCAAGGCCGTGAGTTCGTACTCCTCGCTGATGCTTTCCGTGGAGCAAGAAGACGAATCAGAAATCAAGCGTCTGGAACAAGAAAGGGAGCATATTGACCGGAAAATAGCTATGGTACGGGAGAGGCAACAAGGTCGCCTTGATGCAGCAGCCAAACAAAGGACTCAAATCGCCAAGCTCAGGAGCGAAACAGAGTAGAGCCAAAAGGACGAACAAAAATCAAAGGCTGAAATCCAACACTTGAAGGCGAAAATAGCTAGACTAAGCCTTGAACTGTTCGAATTTTCTTCTATGCCCCCCGAGTAAAGTGGGCTTTCCTTGTAATATCCATTTTTGATAATATTGGATAAGTATTAATCAACCAACCCATACGCGAGGCCCAGATCTTTCTGGCCCGTTCAAGCATTAGCATAGCCTTGATTAGTGCATATCTACAACTGTCAATTTTCCAAGATACGGTCAATAGTCAAACTGACATTTAAAACTTGTGATTCCCCGTGCCTGCAAACGGTTGAGGACCATAAAAATCTTCATAACTCTGACAAGACCGATGGTGTGAAACCCCAATTCATCCCAGCCATTGGATTTCACTCGCCATTTGCTATATAAAGAAACCCTTAGTGTCGAAGATCATCTCTTTTGTTCTTGTGCCGACCGTTCATGCGCACGCGTCTCCTCAGTGAGCCTGATTGCTTCCAACCACTGAAGCAACCAACAGGCCGGTGAAATGGAGGTTAACCTAGACGGAAGGTCAAAAACCCTTGAGACAGCTCCATGGGCAAAAGAATCTGTAAAACAGATCGTGCGCCTGCTGTTTCGTTCAAGAAATTTAGAAGTATAGGCATATATGTAATTCTGTACTTGTAAAGCTCTTGACCGCAAAGTCATTGTTGAAATAGAATCAATAGTAAAAAAATTTATATTGACTTTATCGAAAAACAAAAATATTGCTGTTTTCCGTGTTGAATGAACATAAATTGTTGAGAACCATATATCTTGATTCTCAAACAGGCTAAGTAAACGAACCTTAAACAAATTCATAAAAAGAAAGCAAATTACAAGACTAATGAACCTCAGATAGATTCATCTTCTATATTCTGTGTATCGTTGGCAAACAGGACCGCTGGCGGACTGAATCGCCAAGTCTTCTATGAAGAGTATCCCTTGTATTGCCCCCCCTAGTAACCTTAGGCTGAGGCGAAGTATGCTGCCAAAGTCAAGGGGACTAAGACAGAGTGCTTGTGTGTTGGTAGGAGGTCTTCAAGTTGAAGTTTGCCCCCCGGTCTCGACCATAGCGAGCGGCTCTTCAAATTCCCAAACGCTAGGGAAGTACTTCTTAAGATGACGTCCATTGATAGGATTACGATGGACCTCACCCTCCAAGTCTCTAAGTTGATACGCGCCTTTGCCAACAATCCGATCAATGACAAAGGGGCCCTCCCATTTGGGAGACCATTTACCACGTCCAGTATCTCGTTCGCCGAAGGGAAGCATAGCCTTCCAAACCAGATCACCTTCACCATAGGACTTACCCTTAGTTCTTTTGTCGTAAGCTCTAGCGACCTTTTTCTTCTCCAAGACTATATTCTGTAAAGCATCTAGTCGTTGCTCATCGAGATCTTCATGTTCCTGAAACATGGCCTGAACGTAGTCATCTCCAATCAGCTGATGCTGCTCGCGAACCCGGAGAGAGCGAACATTGATTTCCAAAGGAGAACATCATCATGGCCAAACATCAAGGCATAGGGAGTAGTTCCTGTAGGAGTTCGTTTAGACGTACGATACGCCCATAGAGTATTGTCTAACTCCATGTGCCAAGTTCGAGGATTATCCGCCAGCATCTTTTTAATGATAGAAATAATAACCTTATTGCTAGCTTCAGCCTGGCCATTTGATTGAGCGTAGTATGGCAAAGAGTGCAAAAACTGAATGCCATAATCTTGAATGAACGTCTACGTACTCTCTGCCATAAACGCTGCCCCCCTGTCCGCCACAATACACTCAGGAATGCCATAACGGCAAATGATATTCTGAAATATAAAGCGAATGACTGTTGCTGCATCATAATTTCGAACAGGGATGGCCTCCACCCATTTGGTGAAAAAGTCTGTGCTAATCAGTAAGTACTTATGCTAGAGAGAAGAATTTGGATGGATTTCCCCAACAAAGTCAAGTGCCCAACCCCTGGCGGGCCAAGGTTTGATGATAGGCTGCATGGGGATATTAGGAATCCGTTGAACCGGTCCATGAATCTGGCACTCGATACAACCTTGGGCAAAGCTGATGCAGTCTTTGAGGATAGATGACCAAAAATAACCATAACGGCGGATCAGCCACCTCATTTTTGATCCACTTTGATGCGAACCACACACGCCCAGATGAACTTTGCGCATTAACCTCTTGGCTTCTACGCCAAAGACGCATCTGAGGTCCACACCTTCCTCGCCCCGGCGAAGCAACTCATCACCCTTAAGTAGGTAATTTGTAGCTAAGTACCTGGTTCGCCTTTCGGATGGGGCAGAAGGATCTTGTAAATATGTTATGATTGGTTTCCGCCAATCAATATCGATAGTGTCGAGGGTAGCAACCAACCAATCGCCTCGCTGTTCCCTTCGTGCAGCAAAAGATGGTAACGTCCTACGCTCTACTTTTAGGATGCGTTCTTTGACGCCGTTGGCAAGAGTAATACCAGTGGCGAGCTGTGCTAACTCGTTGGCTGCAAAGTTCTTTTCACGAGGGACGTAATCGAGCACCACATCAGCAAATTGATCCAACAACTCTGATGCGTGTTCCCAATAATGTATTAGGTGGAAAGATACGCATTTATAGTCACCTAACAGCTGCTTGATGATTAGTAGAGAATCACCATATACTTCGATCTCTTTAGCGTCCATATCCAGTAGTAATTCCAGACCAATAATAAGGGCTTCATATTCAGCCTGGTTGTTTGTGCAAGTCCACTCCAACTGAAAAGAATATGAATGGCTTATCCCTGATGGACTCTGGATGCAAATTCCTGCACCCGCCAAAGAGTTTGTGCTACATCCATCAAAGTACAGGATCCAAGGTACCGTGCCGACCATGTTGACGAAAGGGATAGGATCTTCAACCGATTCGTCTAAAGGATGATGAAGTAAGAAGTCAGTGACTGCTTGACCCGTCATTGCCTTGAGCGGTGCATACTGCAATGAAAACTCAGAGAGAGCCAAGACCCACTTGCCAATCCTACCACGTAAGATAGGTCGAGTAAGCATGTACTTGACCAAGTCTGTTTGAGCTACTACAATGGTGGTAAAGGAAAGCATGTAGTGACGGAGCTTGGTCGCGGCAAAATACAACGCCAAACAGAGGCGCTCGATAGGGGAGTACCTTGTTTCTGCATCCAAAAGGGTTCTACTAAGATAAGAAACCGCGTATTCGACTTTCTTACCCTCTGTGGTAGTTTCATCCTGAGCCAAAAGCCCAGCAACAGAATTGTCAGATGCAGAGATGTATAACTTGAGTGGGATCCCTGGTTTTGGCGGTCGTAATACTGGCGGACTGGCCAAATATTCATTAACCTTATCGAACGCCGCTTGATGCTTGGGTCCCCAAACAAAGTGCTCATCTTTTTTGAGTCTCAATAAAGGAGAGAAAGGGGCAATCTTCCCAGCTGAGTTAGAAATGAAGCGTCGAAGAAAATTTATTTTGCCCAGCAAACTTTGAAGCTCCTTCTTGTTCCGAGGCGCTGGGGCGTCTAAAACAGCTTGTGCTTTGTCTCTCGCTACTTCAATGCCTCTTTCATGTACCACGAAGCCAAGGAAATCACCAGCACGAACCCCAAAAATGCACTTGGCTGGATTCATTTTGAGCTGATGCTTCCTCATCCACGTAAAGACATCGCGTAGATGGCCAATATGGTCTAACCTGGATTTAGACTTAACCACCACGTCATCAATGTAAACTTCCAAAATGACTCCGAGGATGTCATGGAAGATTAAGTTCATAGCACACTGATATGTAGCCCCTGCATTTGTTAGGCCAAATGGCATGCTAAGATATTCAAAGGCTCCGGCAAAGCCTGGGCAACGGAACGCAGTCTTGTGAATGTCCGGCTCGTAAATTGGTATTTGATGATAACCGGCCGTGCCATCCATGAATGATAACATTTCGTGCCCCGCAACTGCATTCACCAAAAGATCCGCAATAGGCATAGGGTATATATCCTTTGGTGAAGCAGCATTGAGGTCTCTGTAATCAACACAGACCCTAATTTTGCCGTTCTTTTTCTTAACAGGAACCACATTCGCCAACCACTGTGTATATTGGGCTGGCCGGATGATTCCTGCAGCCACCATGCTCTGAACTTCCTTCTTGACTGCTATAGCGGTTTCGGCGTTCATTCGCCTCTGCTCTTGCCTAACAGGCCTGGCGCCCTCCCTAATAGGTAATCGATGGCACACCAAATCCTTGGACAGTCCAGGCATATCCTGATACTTTTCAGCAAAGCAATCCTTGAATTCTTGCAGCAAATTGATTAACTGCTGCCGCAGTTCTGGTTCCAGCTGCTGACTAATCCCAACGTCTAAAGGTTCTTCGAGTGTATCAAGATTAACCCTCTCCACTGGGTCTCGTACCTTAGGCGGAGTGTCGTCTAAAGCGGCTGGTGCTGGCGGAATGGCTTCTACCTCTTCAGTAGTAATGACATCGTCTTCATAGATACACTCAACTAGAGCGACCGTATCCGAGGCCAACTGCTCGGCTCTAAACATTGCCAGTCGCTGTAGCAAAGAAATTTCAGCTTCAGTCTCTTCAGCTGTAAAATTGTCAATCATGTTGACAATTGGTTGATAGTTGATGGAAACAGGCCGAGAACAGTCTGCCTGAGCCTGAGCTAATCCCCACCGCGTCAAGTCAGTGGAGGTCACCCCGAGCGGACGACCTTTACTATCAACCCCATCAATCACAAGAGGACGCATAGTGCTGTAGTAATAATCTGACTCCAAAGTATTAGTTGCTATAGAAAAAGGGCGCTCGTCCGCCTTGACTAAAACTGGTTTATCAGAAGCTGGATCCCACATGAGCATCTCCTGATGTAGTTAAGATGGGACTGAGTATGTTTTATGGATCCAATCGCGTCCCAAGATTATTGAATATGGGACCGTAGTCTCCGTCACGAAAAGACCCTGACAAGCGTTGGAGGGCCCGAGTTTAACCCTGAGCACGAGGAAGCCAGCCGTTTGAGCCACAGCACCGGCAAACCCTCTAACCCTAACAGAAGAGTTCTGGATCTTATCTGCGGGAATCTGAAGTCGCTCCACAGTACTAAGCGTAATAACACTCACCGCCGCGCCATTATCGATGAGTATTCTGTTTACCTGGACACCCTCCACCTCTGCTGTAACGTAGAGGGGTTTGAGATGTTGAGTCATTGTAAACGTAGGCTTAGAAAAAGCCATGTGCGAACTATCCAGATTAGCGATCCCCTCATGGTCACTATGTGTTGGTGAGGAATTTAAATCCTCGTTGGCGGGAAGATCCTCCTCGTCTGGCGCCTGAATAAGACAAACCGGCTTGTCCACCGCCTCCTCTTGTATAAAATAAGCAGTTGGGATCGGTTTAGTCAAAGCATAACTAGAGGATAATATGAAAACCATATTACAATCTAGAATTGGCTCGTCACCATCTGTAAAACCTTCGTCATCCTCCAGCATCTCATCATCCGCATCCGGCATGTCTCTATCAACCCCTGATGAGCTCGTAGGCGCCTTAGGCTGAGAAGTTATAAGAGCTACGTCTGCTTGCTTTACGGGAAAATCGGTCTTCAACTGCTGCGCGATGAACTGAGGAAAGGGCTGATCACCTTGTTGACTTACAGCCTTCTGACCTGTGAGAACTGGAATTGGCTTAGCCGATGACCTACTAAGGACCGGAGTAGATCCCTGAATTTCTGGTTGTAGTTCAGGGACCTTAATAGTTGTTGATGTAGAAACTGATGTCATCCCCTTAGGCTGCCATTTCAAAATAACAGAATTTGTCTTCTCTGTTTTGTCAGAGGTTGTTTGGACAGACTTAAGTTTTGGTGGGGCCTTAACGGCTGAACGCAGTGATGTCCTTTATGGAGAAGATGCTAGCTTCCTGCGAGGAGTTTTCTGAGGTGCACCATCCGCCGTTGTAGGATGCGCAATCCTTTCGTGAACATTCCTCCTTCGAGTTGGCGATTTCTCCTCCTTTCGTACCCGACGAGAATCTATATAAGTCTTAGACTTATAACGTTTATAGGCGTCGCGTATGTGCTCAACAGGCATGGAGAGTTCGTCAGGAGTCACCTTCCCTTTGTTCAAAGCCTCTAAAGTCCTTCTCGCCTTGCCATACCGCTTTTGAACATTCCTAGTTGGAGGGGTTGGTTCCTCTACTATTGGCTTAGTTCCTGAAGGTCCAGGGTCTTGCCGGGACCTCGCTGGAGTAGCGAAAGCTGCTTTCTCCTGGTGATGATACTTCATTCACTTGGGGTCGCCGGACCGATAGCGTTCCGACCCTGGATGAGTCCGTTTGGCCGTCTCAAGAGCCTTCTCTGTCGCTTCCTGAAGCGCCTTCATTAGCTCTTCGTAGGTAAGGGGTATTCGACAATTTATCTTACAGTCCAGGCATAATTGAGCCCTAGGTATCGTCACCATTTCCTCCTCCGCTGGCGGATTCGCTTGCTTGTCCGCTCGGGAGGTGCTATGAATTTTGTCCTGATCGATGGCATTCACCCAAAAGTGCTGAAGGGTTGCCACCGCGGCATTATCAAATTGGAGGAATCCCTCATTCAACCATTCCTGGATTTGATCCTTCAAACCAATGCATGCAGATGTACCATGATCGTTTGAGCGGTGGAAAGAACAATAAGATCCGCCTGACCCATCGTGCTCGTGTTGCTCCAGCATGCAGTCAGGAGCAACCGTCCCCTTCTGGCTCAAGGTTCGCCAGATCTCCACCGCTTTATGCGCATTGTAGGTATAGGTCTGGAATCTAGAACCCTGTTGACCAAGTTCCAGTTCACAACCTTCATGAGGAATCAGAGTAACCGTGTTTACGTCCGGAAAGGGTCGAGTCTCCGTCCAAGTAGGTTCCTTTGGAACTTCCATCACCATGCGCTTATCGTTAATCCAAGTCTGGATCTGGTCCTTGAGCTTGATACAGTCTTTAGTATAATGGTTAGTCATGTTGTGGAAGCTGCAGTACTTCTTACCCGCCATATAGTCTGGCTTGGGTATGAAACCGCCTTCGTGTTGGAGCCGCCCTTGCTTAAATAAGTCAGCGAGGATCTCCGGTGCTTGATGAGCATTATATGTATATTTCTCGAAAGCGGACTTCAGAGGCAAAGAAGCCATAATCTTAATAGGTTCCTTGGCGAACCTTACACTTTTCGGTTGTAGGGGTTGGCGACCCAACACTTCTACAACCGCTACGTTTTCTTCATCCTTGGTATCATCAACCCAAGTGACCGTTGGCGCTGGTTCAGCTTCTATAGTTGCCACTGTTTTAGTAACAGGAGGAACATTTGTCTTAGGTTTCAGAGTACCTGGAAAATACGATAATGGGATGCCTTTCCTCTTACTGGTCTGAGCCCTTGTTTGGTCGAGGAAGTGCTGATGTTTGGCTAACCTATTGGTTAAGTCGGCCATATTCGTCACATACACTTGCTGGAAGTGTGCCTGGATATCTGGCTCGAGCCCCGCAATTGCCAGCTCGACCGTGGTCTCTTCCGTCAGCCTATCTCTGCATTTAGCTCGCAGGAGTTTAAAGCGCTTCAGATAGTCGATGGCGGACTCGTCAGGTTCCTGGTTAGTATCCGCCAGAACCTTAATGGTTATCTTAGCTTCAACAACCCCAAACATGGTCCTAAAGAGGCCCTTCATGGATTGCCAATCTGGAATAGAACCTGGTGCTAGGTCTCTGTACCAAGCTAAGGCCGACCTGGTTAGGGAAGTTCCGAACAACTTCAACTTGAGGACGGGATCTTGGGCGTAAGGGCCACATTCGTTGTGAAAACGAGTTATGTGGGTCTCTGCGTCTTCAGAAGATTCGTCCGAGAAAGGGGTAAACCTTATATGCCTGAAATTCGCGGGCCATGGCGTCAGATTTACAGCTAGTGTCAGAGGATTGGTATAGGTTACACCGGGATCCGGCAAACCTTGCATGACCCTTAACTGTTCATGAAACAGCCTCTGTACTTCGTTGCGGGTCATAACACCCTCACCGTCCTCCTCTTGAACTTCGCCTTCGTTGTCAGGTGGGGGGTTGATCAACCGACCCCCTCTCCTCTGCTGTCTATTCGGGTGAGCAGTGTCAGATCCTTTATTAGGAGGCTTGGCTATCTTAAGTGGACCATTCTCCATTGTCTTTGTGGGTTTTAGTGGAGGGGTCTGTTCGTTTGGTTCAGATGCCTCAGTCTCGAAACCCATCTGCACAACCTGCGCCAATCGCTCGACAGCGGCGTTGGTCTTTTCCATTTGTTCCTGCTGCTGCAGCATATGGGCTCTGAACTCCTCCTGCTGTTGCTGGAGTTGTTCACTGAAATCGGCATGATGCCCCCTCACTAATCTATCAAGATTTTTAGTGAGAGAATTAATATTATCAGTATTCCTATGGTTATGCTCCGCCAAAGCACGGATGTTAGTCATATGACCAATCTGTTCAGTCTTCAACTCCTTCAGCGTGGCTTCTATCTTCTCTAGGATCACATCAGTAGCCTGAGATTTGGATATTATAATGCCAAAAGACTCCATTATCTCATCAGTGGAAGGTGTCCGAGTCGGGAACATTCCATCTCCATCATTGGCTTCAGTATCCAATGGAGCCACGGCGGCATTCGGGATATCGCCTTCCTGATGGCGATCAGCGACACCCTCCAAGTTTTCGGGAACTTGGTTACCTCCTTCGAGGACCTCAGTCAGATCCTCGATTTCAGGTCTGCCATCTCCAAACTTGGCTTGCAGTTGGGATTTGGACAGACCCCTACATGCAGTTGAGTTATGCTGTTTCAACAGCTGATGTTCTGGTTTCTTACAGAACGACATTGGTCGCTTATAGATATTGGCTTGCGCAATCTTGACACTGGTCCCACTGGGCGTGCCAAAAATGGTCGCGTTGGATTTTACTCCTGTCGAACTATCAACACATGGGGGTGGCGGACGTAAGTTTCAGTCCTGATGCGAGCGTGCCAGTACCTTTGGGTTAGGTACAACCTTGGTGGAGGACGACGTCTGGCGAGCGAATCAACCTTGGCGAGCGGATGACTCTGGCGAACGTGTTCGTCTGCTCCCTGCTACCTAACTTCTTGATCAAGCAACTGTACGCGGGCGTTGACAAACCGGCGTAAGGGCTCGAACAAGGCCTAAGTAAACAATTACTAGGATTTTTCCTCAACCTTTCGGTAGATTGAGATATCTTACTTCGATCCTGGGATGCAAAGCAGAGCTAAGTATTAAGACCGCGGATGGCGTTCGTCCAACCTTTGGCAGATTGGGAAAGACTGTTACCGGGGTAACGACTCGATTTGTCACAAGGCGTGACGACTGACACTTGGTGCTTCAGCGAACGCGGTCACGACACAAGTTTGCAGCTCTGATCGGCGCGAGTGGGCGACTTCGACTGGTGCAGGTGTACTGGGACGTGCGGATGCTGGAAGCGATAGGTCTTAGCGATGCTTCGACACGAATGCAAGGCACTTTCGACAACGGCGGCAAGCAAGGTTGCGGCAAGGTTGGAAGAGTGGTTGTTTGCAGTTGGTGGAAGGCAGTTCGCGTAAGATTGCTCCGGAGAGGCTTGCAAGATTTACAGGGCAAAAACTTGTAGTTGTATGGTTGAGAACCCTTTTTACGTTGTCCTAGAGTTCTTTATATAGTGATCTCAAAACCCCAAATACATATGTAATAAGCATATGGATTCTGATATCGAATAGGATTGTATTACCTTAAATCATCTCCAATTCAGACTCTAAGAAGGACTCCAAACCCTTTCCCGAACGGAAACTGATTTAAATGAAATCGGATTACCCGCCAAAAGGGTGACTATATGGGCTTCGGCCCACAGTCTCAGATAAATGTTAATTTAGGCCCAAACAGCTTTCATGACCGCGCGCCATGCTTTAGTAGCTAGCTAGCTTAGCTATTGCTTGATATTGTTGAAGATTACGATGACATACAACCCCTTTTATGATCTTTGATTTTGTGGAAACTTGCAGACGTTTGAGGCAACGTGTAAGTTGGCTACGCACATTACATGCATATCGACTAGTGTCCAACCTGACTAATATGACCTGAGCTCGATCGTGGTAACTAGTGGAGGAGATGGGACAAAATTTACATGCACATCCTTTTTTGAGTTCTTTATCTATTTTTAGTCATGGACCGGATGAGATTGATATCATCCCGAAATATCTAGTGGAAATGAATGTGTAGTACTAAGTTCGTTTAGAAGAGGATTTTTTAGTTGATCTTTACCGGTCTTGTGTGTCCGTTTGTGTTAGTTCTGAGCGTAGAGATAGCAATCAGGTATATACTTGTGTTAGTACTAATTAGTGGTGTAACTGGAATGGATAAATTCATAAATATATGGTATCCAAAACAGTGTGGATTTCAATCAAGGATTAAGAGTGAAATGAACAGAAATACATAACGGAAGCATATTTTATTTCATGTGGCAGAGAGCTAGAGCTATATATATTTTTCACACAGAAGCTCACTCTACATGAGCTAGTACTTGTAAACTCTAGCACAGCCTATCTAGTGCTCTGCTGCTGCTCTACATACTACTAGTTGGATTTTATTACATCATGCTGCGTACATTGCTCCTCCCTATACTACTGCTTTGCTCAGTGCTTACTATATATTACTACGTCGATTTATTACACCATGCTGCTCACTCCCTAAAGTAGTGCTCATATATACCGATTTAAAGGCCTGCGACTTCCATAATTGAAGACAAGGGCTGGTCTCTGCCTCCTCCCTGCTGCTGGCTCTGCCTGCTGGTTGGGGCGAAATATGATTGCCTCTGCCTGTTGATGATCTGCTCCATTTCTTGACCGAAGGTCAGCTGCTTAGCCTTACTCTCCATCATTCTAAGCGGGTTAGCCTCTCTCCCTGCAAAGGAACATATCATGTGTTACTGTGTAAGTAACCAGGTAACCAACTACTAAGCAATGCTTGTAATTCTCAATATGTTAATTCATCTGAAAAGCATGTTCGACTAACCTGCAATGAAGATCCTCTTATTGTATTGGCCATTGATTCCAAATCCCAACATTTTCATCTGTTGGTTGCTTTGGGCAACAATGGCAATGGGGTGACCTGCTGGGACAACGAAAACATCACCCTCTGATATATCGGCAGTGACCATCATGGTCCTCCCACTCTGTTCTTCTTGTTGTTCTTGTTCCCCGTACTCACCCATTTGGCTTGCCATGTGAGGGCATGCCATCTCGAGCCGTCCCCTTCCTTCCACAACCAGCACCACGAATGTTGCTTTAGAATTGTAGTGTGGCAGCATCATAGCTTCCTGCAAAATGTCCCCAAATAAATTTTATCAAATTCTCACAAAGACATTTCACCAACACCTTGCGCACCTATATACATACTTCTTAAATGTGATAAAGTTTTTCTCTTACGAACTTACATTGTTAATTTCAATGCAAGAAACTGCCATATCCATGTCCATGAGATGATCGAACTTCTCAGGGTGAGCTTCGAACACTCTGCCGAACTCATTGGCCTGGGTGGGCTTCAGGCTATGAATATTGAATGGACCCCTGCTAGACTTACTGCCCTTGCTGGATGAAGAACCGTGCCGACTCAAAGCCTGGAGTTGTTCTTGTGAGGCCTTCATCACCATGCCTTCCCTCATCTGCTGTTGTTGTCCAAACACCCTCTGTAGCTGATCCCTTGGGGTCTGATCACAAATTCAATTGAGCATAGTTAGCAAAATGTTAATCAGGTTGGTAACACGCGTTAATGCAACATAAGACATGAAACTTACATTGAAGGCTGATTCAAGAAATTCATCGCTGAAAACGTTGAAGTATGAGTCTAGGTTTTGAGAACTTGCAGGGAAGAATTCCTGGCAGCAAATAGAACAATGTTATATAGAAACTATATACCTTATATAAGTTTCCAAAATAGAATCAGAATTCCTTATCCTGTTTGATTACCTCAAATCGTCCAGGAGTGTTGACTGGCTGAATGAGCTTTGCAATTTTTAGAGTCTGATCATTCTCGCTGTTAACCATGTAGACCATAGCCCCTGCAGGAACTCTGAGAACATCACCCCTTTCCAAGTTGAAGGACTCTTTGTTGTCTTGCATCATCATTGTGCAGGTGCAACGGCCTGTAATACCAAATTTATAAAATAATAAATGATGCAGATTTATGTTGTTTATAAATGAGTCAGTAGATAATAGAGGAAGTTTTACTCACCATTGATAACAACATAAATAGATTCAGCATCGCAATGGTGTGGGAGGACGAAAGTGTTGGGCCTGGCCTCAAAGATGGCTAATCGGTAGTTTCTAATGCCGTGAAGAAGCATATTGTGATTCTTGGTAAACCTGTCAAGAACATACATCCCACCTTCTTCAGACCTGAATTTTTGCTGAAACATGTCAGAGGGAAAGTAGTAAGGGTTGTTCATTTGGCTTTGACTTCGACTTTCATGGTAGTTCTGACCCTGCTCAAGTTGTTGCATGCACCTTCTTTGGCACTGTTGTTGACCTCCACTTTGTTGCATCGGACAACGTTGTTGGCAAATTTGTTGACGCTCTCGCTGGCTCAATTGCATTGCGCATTGTCGACGGCACTGCTGTTGGCCTTGTTGCATCGAAGGGCAACTCATTTGGCACTGTTCAAGTTTTTGTTCCGGATCTCTTGATGGGTTCATGTCTAGTTCCCCTTGCTCGAGCTGCTGCATGCACCTGTTTTTGGAGGTTAAAGTTTACAATGAAATCTATTAATTTTGCGCAAAAAACATAAAATGATCATGCATCTGCTACATAAATATGAGAATACGCTAAATTTGGTAGCAAAGTGATAGTTTGACATTTCATTTGAATCACCTCATTTGGCACTGTTGCGGGTTACTATCTTTGCTATCTTGCATCTGACAACGTTGTTGGCAGATTTGTTGACGCTCTCGCTGGCTCAATTGCATTGAGCATTGTCGACGGCACTGTTGTAGGTCTTGTTGCATCGAACGGCAACTCATTTGGCACTGCTCAACACTACAAAAACAAAGGGATTTACCGACGAAAAAAAAAAAAACGGCCGACGAAACTGTTTTTTCGTCGGCTATATCGAAGAAAAGCCGACGAATATTTTTTTCGTCGGGCAAAAAAAAATTTCGTCGGCTATTCCAATAGAATGGCCGACGAATTTTTTTTCCGTCGGTAAAAATTAAAAATCGTCGGCTATTCTTCGAGAATGGCCGACGATTTAAAGTTGTCGTCGGCTATACTCTGAATAGAATAGCCGACGAAAAATTTTGTGGCAAATCGTCGGCTATTCTACAAGAATGGCCGACGATTTAAAGTTTTCGTCGGCTATACTCTGAAAATGAGTATGGCCGACGAAGTTGGTAATTTCGTCGGCTATAAGTCTTTATATTTTCAGATCTGGGCAGAAGCTGCTCATTTAAAAAAAAACGGGAAAAAGAGTGAGAAATCTGTGGGTATTGTTGAAATCCGTCCTCTCTTACATTGTGGAGCTATATATAGGTACGTATATGTGTATATATGTTGATTTTGAGTTTTAGTTGAGTTGATTTTGAGTTTTAGTGATTTTGATATAGTAAGTGATTTTTTGTTTTGTTGTTGTTTTAGTGTTAGAATGTATGTATATATGTTGATTTTGAGTTGTAGTTGAGTTAATTTTCAGTTAGAGTTTAATTATGTGTTTTAATTTGATGTTATTTTAATTAGTGTTAAAATATATATAAATATGTTAATTAATGGTTGTTGATAGTGTAATGAACTTAAATAATGGTTGTTAATTAATGGTATATATATATATGAGTTGATGTTGATAATAATATATATTGTAATATATATGTGTTAATTAATTTATTATTAATTAAAGTTATACATATATATTATTATCAGGCTATATATGGATCGAGATAAGAGTTGGATTTCGCTTCCAAGGCATGACCGACGATACACTACAGGAGTTGTGGATTTTATGCAGTTCGTCGAGGAAAATGCAAAGGGGAATTACCATTATTGCCCGTGCAAGAAATGTAAGTGTCGCAGTGATATGTGTCGATTTCCGATTAGGACAGTATGGGAGCACCTAAAGAGTAATGGGTTTTGGCCGAAGTACACACGTTGGATATATCACGGTGAGCCATCATTAGATGGATCGCATGATCATGGGCAGTATTTTGAGGCGGGCAGTAGTAGTACATCCAACGATCCAACAATGGCATTCGTCAACGACGTGTTTCCTTTTGAAAGCGGTGTACGTGGGGAACAATATATGCAGGACCCGGTGCAGCCGTTCCCACAAGTTGTCAACACTGCTGCCTTTGACAAGTACAACAAACTGATTGCATTGCAACAGACCCCTGTGTCTTCAAGTTCTGAGAAGACAGTTCTTCAAAGTGTGATGGAGGTAATGAGGATTAAAGTCGAGACAAAAGGGAGCATCAGGCAAGTGGATGAATATCTACAGTACACTTCTTCGTTGTTGGAGGAGGGTCATCGTAATCCTACCAATCACCGTCAGGTCCGAAGTATCCTCAAAGATCTAGGGCTTTCCTACATTAAGATCCATGCATGCGCATTTGACTGCGTTCTCTTCTGGGGTGAAGATGCAGAAGGGAATGACCTTGCTAGCCTTGACGCATGTCCGATATGTCAGTCTGACCGATATAAGTTGACGGGAGCAGGCAATAGGAAACCTGTGAAAGTACTTCGGTATTTTCCGTTGAGAGATAGGCTTGAGCGGTTGTACATGTCAGAAACCACCGCAAAAGCTATGAGGTGGCACGGTGAGCGGGACGCGGGAGACGCAGATATCATGACACACATCTCTGACGGAGCGGCTTGGAAGCATATAAACAATGAGTTTCCTCATTTTGCGTCAGATGTCAGAAACGTCAGGCTCGGGCTCTCAACCGACGGGTTCAACCCTTTCGGCACCATGAGTCTTTCATACAGTATATGGCCGGTGGTTTTGGTACCTTACAACCTTCCTCCGTGGATGTGCATGAAGAAGGAATATAATATGTTGACGTTGTTGATTCCGGGGCCTGGTTACCCAGGGAAATGTCTCGATGTGTATATGAGACCATTGATTGAAGAGCTTAAGGTATTGTGGGACGTTGGTCATCCCACTTTTGACAAGTACAAGCAGGAGACGTTCCAGATGCATGCCATGGTTATTGGTACCATCAGTGATTTTCCTGCTTATGGGATGTTGTCGGGCAGCGTTGTTAGGGGATACAAGGCTTGTCCAGAGTGCCTCAGCGATTATGGGAGCACCCCTCATTGCAACAAGATATGCCGAATGGGTCATCGTGTGTTCCTTCCGGCGGATCACCACTGGCGTTACGAGTCCGCCGCATTTGATGGAACCGAAGAACACGGCCGTGCTCCCAGAAGATGGACAGGAAGAGAAATTTTAGCAAGACTTAATCAGTACGATTTTGGGCCCCTCAGCAATCATCCCGATATTGTAGCGGAAATACCTGAAAGGCCTGAGGAGTACAAATTCTGGACACATAGGAGCATATTGTGGGAACTCCCGTACTGGTGTGAGTTGCTGATCCGTCACTTCCTAGACGTTATGCACATAGAAAAAAATGTTTCTGAAAGTGTGGTGGGCACAACGCTGAACTTGGAGGGGAAGACGAAAGACGGTCCTAAGGCTCGCACTGATCTGCAAAACATGAATATCAGAAAACCACTATGGTTGAAACAAGGGAAGAGAAAAATGCCTCAAGCTCCTTACACCGTCAAGCCTGAGCATAAATCAGAAATTTTGCATTGGATAAGTGAGGCCAAGTATCCTTCAGGCTTTGCTGGAAATATAGCCAAGTGTGTCAACAGACAATGCAACAATCTGTACGGGTTGAAAAGTCATGACAATCATATCCTGCTACAACGTCTCTTCCCTGTTTTCATTCGACCGTTCCTTCCCCGTCACGTTGTGCAGCCGTTAGTAGCGTTGGCAAGATTTTTCCAGAAGGTATGCACACGGGAAGTGAGAAAATCTGACCTCCGGGAAATGCAACAAGACATCGTTCATATCATGTGTAAATTTGAGATGATATTTCCTCCAAATTTTTTCGACATCATGCCTCACCTCATGATCCATCTTCCTCGGCAGTTGTTGCTTACCGGTCCTGTGCACTTCACTTGGATGTATCCGATGGAAAGGTACGTATTTTACACCTTATGTTAATTTCCTCATCAATATATGTGATATAGTGTTAATGTATTATCATAACACTTTAAAAACTTGATTTATAGGCAACTTGGACAATACGGTGGTTTTGTCCAAAACAGATCCGCACCTGAAGGATGTATAGCTGAAGCATATATTGCGCACGAGTGCGTTACCTACATGAAGCTGTATTTCGGAGCGTTACAGGAAAGCATACCGGAAGATGTACCTTCACAGTTCAATCTTTCCATACTCTCTGACGATGTTGTACTCGGTGGAAACATGCCAGTTTCCTATAAGTTGAAAGATTATGAGGTAGCCATTGCACATTGGTGGGTACTAATCAACTGTCCAGAAGTTCAGTTTTGGAAGGACATACATCTACGCTGTGAAGGAGTAGCAAGTGATCGCGATTACCACAACCAGACATTCGCAGAGTATTTCGGCCGCTGGGTACGTACCTTTAACACTATTTTATACGTGTTCATATATTATTGTGTATATTTATTCATATTTATAGTTGATTCTGATGGTTGCAGATGGACCTTATTGCAAATGATAATCACCCAAATTGGTCGCACGAACTCAGACTTTTAGCGAGGAGGCCGGTCTATTCAAAAGTTTATGCGACGTGCAAGGTGAATGGTGTGTTATTTCGATGTGAAGACAGAGACCTCAGACTGAAAACACAAAATTCAGGGGTTATGGCACATGGTGGGGATGGTGGAGTTGACTATTACGGTGTTCTCCATTCGGTTGTGGAACTGCATTACGGGGAAGGCATGAAAGTGCACCTTTTCAAGTGTAGATGGTTTGACACACGGCCGCAGAGCATGAAAACCGATCAATACGGCGTAAGTTCTGTGAACACTAGTACATCATGGTATGAGGACGACCCGTTCGTTTTAGCCACATGGGTGAAACAAGTGTTTTATCTTGATGATCTCGCCAAGGGTGACCCGTGGAAAGTAGTCAACACTATCCACTATCGCAACATTTACCGGGCGTCTACACTTGGAGTGGCCGAAGAGAACGAGGAAGGGGGCACCGCGTATCAAGAGCCCAACTCAAACGGTATTCCTGACTCCTCTTTTATTCGTCTAGACACGCCGGTGCGAATTCGACGTGAAGAGCCACTGCTTGTTGATGTTGATCCAATTGAAGAAACTAACGAGGACTCTAGTGGTGAGGAAAGACATAGATTACCCCTATCGAGCAATTCAGAAACCGAAGAAGACTCATCCGATGATTCCGATTACAATCCGACGGATTAAGTAATTTAAATGATGTAATCCTTTCATTTGTAATCAACTCATTTCTAATGACCGGGCGTGGGGATGAGCCTCCCAGCTAGGCTGGGTTCCAAACCCCTTAAACAAAAATTTGAAATATGTTGACTGTTGGGTTTCTGATTTTTTATGTTCAATTTTGGTTATATGTGAACAGGACATCGGAATAGGAGAGGTGTAAAACCACTGATTTTTTTGGTTTTTTTTTTAGAGAATGGCCGACGAAAAATGCATTATTTCGTCGGCTAAACAGAGAATGGCCGACGAAAAATGCATTATTTCGTCGGCCATAATTTATTAAAAAAAAAATATTTTACGAACAATGGCCGACGAAAACTAACTATTTCGTCGGCCATAAGTTATTTAAAAATAATTATTTACGAACAATGCCCGACGAAAACTAACTATTTCGTCGGCCATAAGTTATATAAAAATAATTATTTACGAACAATGCCCGACGAAAACTAACTATTTCGTCGGCCATAAGTTATTTAAAAATAATTATTTACGAACAATGGCCGACGAAAAATAACTATTTCGTCGGCCATAAGTTTTTAACAGAAAACGACAAAACAATAGCCGACGAATACTAGGTTTGATTTCGTCGGCTATGATTAAAAAAAAAACAAAAAAAGAGCTGTTTCCATTTTCTATCACTATCGACAAACCATTGCTTCATCGTTCAAATGCAAATGTGTCGTGAAATAAGACATGACCAAAATATTGAAATACGGCTACGGTTGAAAAATGGGAAGATTCCGACAAAATCTGTGTGCCGAATGTTGCGGTTAGCTGTTTTTTACTTCCGTTTTCCTATGGGTAGCCTGACGGTCGGTAAATATTTTGAGGAAAATTTTTATACGATTGGTTGCGTCTCATCGATCTGAAACTATTCTCTGTTGAACGTCAGGCCAAAAAACGTCATTTAGACGGGCCAATTTCCATTTCTAAGCATTTGAAGGGTTGACTCACCCGGTTGACCGTCCCGATCGAGCCTTTAACGTTGTCAGATGTAGTTGGATTTTTTTTCATACATGTATTTAATCTTAACGGTGATATCTGACGGTTGGAATAGATTTTCCAAACTTTTAGATTCAAAATCGGAACATATGCACTAATGTTCCTTAACTTGTTTACTAAGTGTTTAATTGAATGTATAGTTTCAAATACCTACTATACGTAGACCCTTCAAATGCAAATGTGTCGTGAAATAAGACATGACCGAAATATTGAAATACGGCTACGGTTGAAAAATGGGAAGATTCCGACAAAATCTGTGTCCCGAATGTTGCGGTTTGCTGTTTTTCACTCCCGTTTTCCTATGGGTAGCCTGACGGTCGGTAAATATTTTGGGGGAAACTTTTATACGATTAGATGCGTCGCATCGATCTGAAACTATTCTCTGTTGAAGGTCAGGCCAAAAAACGTCATTTAGACGGCCCAATTTCCGTTTTACAGCGTTTAGAAGTTTGACTTTGTAGTTTGACCAAAAGTATAGCCGACGAAGTTATATTTCGTCGGCTAAAGTCTGGTGATCCGCGCCTTCCCATTATCCACCGTTGGATGGGGGAGATCGGACGGATTCTGAGGGACGAAGACTATAGCCGACGAATTATGTAATTTCGTCGGCTATGCCATAGCATGGCCGACGAAAATGATTTCGTCGGCTATGACATAGTATGCCCGACGAAATGACTGTATTCGTCGGCTATACTATACCATGGCCGACGAAATTGCTTTATTTCGTCGGCTATACTATATCATGGCCGACGAAATAAAGCGATTTCGTCGGCTATACTATCGGGTATAAGTAAAATGCAGCCGAACCCTAGCCTCCATTTGCCCGATTTTCCCTATCCTCCTCGAATCCGGCCCTCCTTCATCCGTCGATCCTCCTCCCTATTCCGGCAGCCCGGCGCCTCCTCCTCCTCCTCCTTGGTTCGGCAGCCCGGCGACTCCTCCTCCTCCTCCTTGGTTCGATCCGCCGCCCCTCCTCCTCCTCCTCCTCCCTGTTCCGGCAGCCCCGGCCGACCCTCCTCCTCCTCCTCTCTGTTCCGGCCGCCTCCCCCTCCTCCTCCTCCCCGATTCGGTACCGGCCGGCCCCCTTTTTTTTTTTTTTTGTTATTTAATTATTAATAAATTAAATTATGGTTAATAAATTATATATAATTGTTAATTTAGATATAATTGTTAATTTAGGTATAATTTATGTATTTATATGTTAATTTGTGTATAATTTATGTATTTATGTTAATTTATGTATTTATGTTAATTTAGGTATAATTTATGTATTTATATGTTAATTTGTGTATAATTTATGTATTTATGTTAATTTATGTATTTATGTTAATTTAGGTATAATTTATGTTTTTATATTAATTTAGATATAATTTATGTATTTATGTTAATTTAGTTATAATTTATGTATTTATGTTAATTTAGGTAGAATTTATGTATTTATGTTAATTTAGGTATAATTTATGTATTTATGTTAATTTAGTTATAATTTAGGTTTTTATGTTAATGTATGTAGTTTTTAGGTTTTTATGTTAATTTAGGTAATTTTTGTAAAATTTATTTTAATTGTATATAATTTAGGTGTAATTGTATAATTTATATGTATAAATTGGTTATTATATAAATCGGTAAATATTAAAATATGTTAGTATTATTGGGTATTATATTAATTAGAATTTGTTATTTAATATAATATAATTTAATATTAATTAATGTATTAATGCGTCTGGCTTTAGATGGCCGATGCATTTAGGCAGTTGTTCGGAGGTCGTCGTTCTAGATCTAGAGGTTCTGGAAATGCCGCCGGTTCTGGAAATGCCGCGGGTTCCCCAGACTCCGAGAGGACGGCTAGCCAGCCTGAGAGGACCACCAGCCAGCCGCGGAGGAGTGTGGATGCAGCCCAGCCGCGGCGGAGTGTGAGTGCTCGGCACCAGACCCTTCTCCAGGCGGGGCGGCCGTCGAGCACTTCACTTCCGAATGTCGGTCCCTCTGTGGCGCCGAGGTTTAGTCGGCAGCTGTTTCACGAGGAGATAGCTGCCGACGTTCCTCAGGTTCGTATGCCTGAGGTTCATCGGGAGCCGATGCCGATGCCGAGTCCGACTCAGTCTGCTGGTGACTCGACTGAGGGGCCTACTCTCCCAAACCAGCTCTTCCTCCCATACAACATTCCTGCGATACCCGAGGTCGACTATCAGGGTCGGCCCCAGTGGCCTGATATGCCTCAGTTCGTGAGTGCTGCGGAGGCATACCAGCAGCAGCCATGGGAGAGCCCTGACCTCCTGATTTCGGCGAGGAGAAAAGGAAAGTCGACGGCAACCGAATCATCGGGTTCAGGTAACATTCGATTTTATTAATTAAATATTTTATTAAAATTAACGCACTAATATTTAATTTTATTAACCAATCGTCGTTTATGTGATATGGACAGGCGCTAGCAGTTCAACCCAGAGGAATACCAGAGGTGTCATCAGTTTTGAGACGCTCAGGAGAACGGTTGAACGGAGCGGGAGGATCCAGATTGACGAAGCTCCTGATCAGGAGGTTGGGGCGAAAAAGAAACGCGACTACTCGGGTTGCGTGGGTGCACTCATTAGGGACAGAGTCCCTATGTTGTGGGCTCGGTGGGCTGATGTGCCCGAAGAAATCAAGATGGAGTTGAACAACGCCGCGTCGGTGAGTAAATAAAAAAATTTAATTTAGTTATCGTAATATTTAAAAATTTTCGGTATTTTTATAATTATAAAACTAATAAAATATTATCTTTCAGACATACTTTGTGGTTGCGGAACACAAGCGGGGTTGGGCGGACTCCCAACAGAGCTCGAGGTACGTTGGGAATGTCTTATTTGATAATTAGAAATATTTTATGATATTAATAATATTTCTAATGCACTTTTGTTTTCTTCGTAGGTTCAAAGAGTGGAAGAACGAGCTCCGTTCCCACTATAATGAGTACGGCAACCGTGGTCGTATGGGTACTCCCAGAGAGTTCATGTTCAGGGAGTACGAGTGGCGTTGGTTGAGGACCGTAGTCTTCGACAACCCGGCTATGATGGTAAATATTAAACTTCATTATAAATGTTTATTTTATTAAAATTTTAATTATTAGTTTAAATATTTTATAATTATTTCAGTTATATTTTTTGATGCATTTTTCTAATATTTTATTATTTGTTTGAAGGAACGGTCTCGGATAAACTCGGAGAACCGCCGCCGTAACACAATCCTCCATCACGGCGGTTCAAGGCCGTTTGCACAATATCAGGAGGAGGCGCTAAGAGATCATCCTGATTGCAACCCCTACGTGGAGACGTTCAAGATCGCTTATCCACAAGCGACAGACGATCTCGTAAGTCGTTCATTATGATTTTAAAATTTAAATTATTAATTTTACTTAACTATCCATTTGTTAGAATATTAATTTTTTTTCCCCGTCCAATTAGGAGCGGGTGACCCAGGCCGAACAAGAGGTGCTCCAGCAAATAGTTCGGGAGACACAACCGGACATCTCAGAGGCAGATTTGGAGGAAGCCGTGCGCCAGGTCGACCGCACCAATATCCAAACGGCGGCGAGGATGTTCAACGCAGCCTTCCCACACCAGTCCAACGAGTACTACTGCCGGGGTTTAGGAGGTTCTGGACAAGGGCTCCTGAAGACCACTAAGGGAGGTCAAAAGAAGGGAGGCGGCCAGACCCAACATATGAGGGGGGAAGTGCAGCGATTGGCCGCAGAATTGGCGACCTCGTCCCAGACAGTAGAGGAGCTGCGCCGCAGACAATATCAGTCCCAGCAGTATCAGTTGGATATGGTCCGTTGGAATGCTGAGTGCGCCAGAATTCGGCAATACAACAACCACGGCCAGCAACAGTGGATTTATGAGATGTTCGCGGCACAACAAGAAGGCCGTCCACCCCCGCTCCCGTTTCAGCAGTTAGTGGAGCCTCCAATGCCTCAACCTCCCGAGTTCGGTCAGCAGGATGATGCGCCTGATGCTGTAGATGATATCCTAGACTTTAGTAGTTTAGGAGATAATTAGGATTATATTTTATGTATATTGGAACGAATTTAATAAAAATGGTGTTTAGACGTGTTTCTTGTTGGTGCAAATGCATGAATTGTTTTTGTGATTTGCAGCTTGCTTGGAATGGTAATTTAGAAAATAATTTAATTTTTTTTTTTCCAAATGCAAGAATAGCCGACGATTTTTGCATTATTTCGTCTGCTATAACAAGTATAGCCGACGAATTTTACCAATTTTCGTCGGCTATAACTTGTATAGCCGACGAAAAGTGCCTTATTTCGTCGGCTATAACTAATTAATACCTATAAAATAGTAATATATTTCGAGGAAATAGCCGACGAAATTTTATTAAATCGTCGGCTATAGTTAAAATACGATAGCCGACGAACTTTTATTAAATCGTCGGCTATAGTTAAAACACCATAGCCGACGAAATTTTATTAAATCGTCGGCTATAGTTCAAACAGCATAGCCGACGAAATTTTATTAAATCGTCGGCTATAGTTAAAACATCATAGCCGACGAAATTTTGGTAAATCGTCGGCTATAGTTAAAACACCATAGCCGACGAAATTTTAGTAAATCGTCGGCCATACTTAATGGATTTCGTCGGCCATACTCAAAAATACCCGACGAAAGTCGTCGGCTATTTTACCGACCTTTGCCCGACGAATTTTTTGACTCGTCGGCCATACTTAACTATAGCCGACGAAATTTTTTTTTTCGTCGGCCATTGGTATTACCGACGGCGTATTACCGACGACTTATGGCCGACGAAATTTTCGTCGGCAGAGGGTATAGCCGACGAAAAAAAAAAAAGGCCGACGAAAATTTTTTCGTCGGCTATTCGTCCGTATCTGGTAGTGCAAGTCTTTGTTCGGGATCTCTTGATGGGTTCATGTCTAGTTCTCCTTGCTCGAGCTGCTGCATGCACCTAAGTTTGGAGGTTAAATTTTAGAATGAGTCAAACCAATCATGCGCAAAGAACATATAATGAACATGTATATGCTACATACATATGAATACGCTAAATTTTGAAGGGAAGTGATAGTTTGACAAGTCATTTGAATCACCTCATTTGACACTGTTGCGGATTACTATCTTTGCTATCTTTGCTATCTTGCATCTGGCAACGTTGTTGGCAGATTTGCTGACGCTCTCGCTGGCTCAATTGCATTGCGCATTGTCGACGGCACTGTTGTTGGCCTTGTTGCATCGATCGGCAACTCATTTGGCATTGCTCAAGTTTTTGTTCGGGATCTCTTGTTGGGTTAATGTCTAGTTTTACTCCTTGCTGTTCGAATTGGCTCTCACACCTTGTGTAGGATATATAGAATGGTTTGGTTTTAGAAGAGTGGCGCTATTGAAATGTGGATAAAATTATTGTTTCTATAAGATCAATATGTGAACAACGGTAGAATTCATTCAGCTTGCAAAATTAACTTATACTAAACCTCATGTTACATATATCAGATGGCAAAAATTATATATTATCACCTTTCTTGGCATTGTTGCTGTTGACGCCAATCACCCCTTTGTTGCCTCTGACAATGCATCTGGCAAGTTTGTCGAGCACATTGCTGGGTACATTGTTGGCGGCTGTGTTGTCTGGATCGGCAGCTCTGCTGGCACTCCTCAAATTGCTGTTCAGTTTCTCTTGATGGGTTAATGACTTGTTCCTCTCCTTGCTGCTCATATTGGCTCTCGCACCTTGTGTTGGGAAGGTATAATTTTAGAATAATATTCATATGGTAATGCAATGAGCTTGTAAATTAGACTACATTTAGGATGATGGAACTATGAGAGAGCTCTAGATTATCATCACCTTCTTTGGCAGTGTTGCTGCTGTTGCCAATCCCCACTGTGTTCCTGCCTACAACGCTGCTGGCACATTTGTTGGCCCCCTGGCTGGCTCATGTGTTGGCCGCATTGTTGCCGGCATTGTTGTTGCTGGCCGGGTTGCATTGATTGGCAACCCTCCATGCACCGTTGCATCTCTCTGCATCCTTGCATGCACTGCTGCTGTTTCATACCCCGCGGCATCTCCATCTCGCAGCGTCGCCGACACTGCTCCATCTGCTGGGAAGAATCCTCATGATGATAATTAGCAAGAGTGAAGGAGATAGAGGCGAGGAGAAGAGTGAAAAGGAAGAAGGCTTTGAGTCTCGCCATGGTGATTGCTTTCGATGATCGAGTAGTGATCTGGAAAAGCATTGCAGAGTGGTGAGGTACTTATAGGAGACCAAGGGTTTGCAAGCGATTTACATTTGTCTATTCAATTACATGCAAGGTGACTAGTGTCCTCTATATGGGACAGACTGAAACTGAAACACCCTACGCCGGACTTGAGCATCTTCACGTGAAGTGTTGGAAGAGGTTGTTTGAGTTTGTTAGAATAAAGACCTATTCTTCAGGGTATGTTAGAGTTGTTTTAGCTATTTGAATTATTCTTGTTATCTGAACCACTAAGCAAAGTATGTGCGAAGTGGGCTGCAATTTCTCATTCTTGTTAGGTGTAAGGCTTTATAAAGCCAAGAGGTGTTTCAATAATAATATATCATTCACTCCAATTGTTTTGTATTCTGGAATTGTTCTTGATACTTTACAATTGGTATCAGAGCCCCCACTGGGCTTGTAGAAAAGGAAGCAGCAGTCTTCGAGTGGTCAAAAGCTGAGAGAATGAGTGAAGACAAGACTCTGACGAAGATCCCTCACTTCGATGGTCATTATGATCACTGGAGTGAACTGATGGAGAATTTGCTTAGGGCAAAGGGTCTTTGGAGCTTGGTGGAGAATGGCTTTGAAGAGCCAAGAGCAGGGACGTTGCTGACTGAGGTGCAGCAGACACAGCTTGATGATGCCAGAACCAAGGATCACCAAGTCAAGCATTATTTCTTCCAGGCACTTGATCGAACTGTCTTCGAACAAATTTTGGACCGTCGCACAGCCAAGATTGTTTGGGACTCGATGAAGCGGAAGTTTGGAGGAAATACCAGGGTGAAGAGATCTCTTCTTAACTCACTGCGAAGAGAGTTTGAGGTTCTAGCAATGAAGAAGGATGAAACCATCACTGAGTATTTTGCAAGAGTGATGACGGTCTCCAACCAGATGAGGAGCAATGGAGAAGATATGCCTGACTCAAAGATTGTTGAGAAGATCCTACGAACTCTAACGGAGAGATTCACATATGTTGTAGTATCCATCGAAGAATCAAAGGATACTGACAACATGTCCATCGATGAATTGCAAAGTTCGTTAGTAGTGCATGAACAGAAGTTTCGAAGGGTGAGCAATGATGATGAGGATCAAGTTCTGAAGGTAGAGGACCGGACTGAATTGAGAGGCAGAGGAAGAACACCTCTCAGAGGCAGGGGACGAGGAAGAGGAAGAACAACTTTCAACAAAGCAACTGTTGAATGTTATAAGTGTCACAACTTAGGACATTTTCAATATGAATGTCCAAAGTGGAACAAGGAGGCAAATTATGCAGAGTTGGAAGAGGAAGATGAGCTGTTGTTGATGGCATATGTGGAGCTACATGAAGCAAAGAGAAGTGATACATGGTTTATAGACTCTGGATGCTCAAACCACATGTGTGGGAATCAAGGTATGTTTACAAGTTTGGATACTACATTTTCACATAATGTCAAGCTTGGAAACAATACTAGAATGAAGGTTATTGGGAAGGGAGTTGTGAAGTTAGTTTTGAAAGGAGTTAGCTATGTCATTGGTGATGTGTATTGTGTACCTGAGCTCAAGAACAACCTCCTAAGCGTTGGGCAACTTCAGGAAAAAGGATTGGTAGTGTTGTTTAAAGATGGTGTGTGCAGTGTTTATCATCCACAAAGAGGAAAAATGGCGGAGTCCATCATGAGTGCAAACAGAATGTTTGTTTTACTAGCTGAACCATCTGTCACGGCAGAGGAAGAAAGGTGTCTCCAAACTAGCACTACGGACCAGTCAAAACTCTGGCACCATCGTTATGGCCATCTTAGCTACAAAGGTCTGCGTACCTTGCAATACAAGAAAATGGTGATTGGATTGCCACAAATTATAGCTTCAAGCGTCACTTGCGAGGCATGTATGAAGGGCAAGCAACATCGGACTCCAATTCCAAAAAGGAGTCAATGGAGAGCAACTGAGAAACTGAAACTAGTTCATGCAGATCTTTGCGGTCCTATCACACCAGCTTCAAACAGCCAGAAGAGGTACTTATTGTGTTTCATAGATGATTTTTCTAGAAAAGCATGGATTTATTTTCTACTAGAGAAGTCAGAAACATTCTATCACTTTAAGCGTTTCAAGATACTTGTGGAAAAAGAAATTGGAATGCCTATTAAATGCTTGAGGACAGATAGAGGAGGAGAGTTTAACTCTGCAGAGTTCAATGATTTCTGTAAGCAACATGGGGTGAAGAGACAATTGACCACAGCGTACACTCCACAACAAAATGGAGTGGCCGAGCGCAAGAATCGTACTGTGATGAACTTGGTAAGGGCTATGTTGTCAGAAAAGAAAGTACCTAAGCCTTTCTGGCCAGAGGCAGTTCGGTGGACAATTCATGTCTTGAATCGATCACCTACTTTGGCTGTGAAGGACATGACCCCAGAGGAGGCATGGAGCGGAGAGAAGCCATCAGTGGAGTATTTTCGAGTGTTTGGATGTGTGGGACATGTTCACATTCCAAATGCTAGGAGAACCAAGCTTGAAGATAAAAGTGTGAGCTGCGTACTACTTGGGGTTAGTGATGAATCCAAAGGGTACAGAATGTTTGATCCAGTTGCCAAAAAGATTATTGTAAGTCGTGATGTGATCTTTGAAGAAGATCGTGTGTGGGATTGGGATGCCAGCTATGAAGAAGAGCAGTTGATGGAACTAGAATGGGGAGACAACATTGAAAGAAATGCAGATGAAGAAGAAGAAGCAATGGGGAACACAGATGAAGAAGAAGAAGCAGTGGAAGTCGTGGATGAATCCGAAAATGATTCACCAGCTTCTGAAGAGGATTTGATAGCAAGGGAGGGCAGAAATCGACGTCCTCCTGTGTGGACGGCAGACTACACTTCCGGTGAAGGTTTGTCAGAAGAAGATGAAGTAAACATGGCACTTATGATGTCGTCAGATCCTACAAGCTTTGAGGAAGCTGTCAAGAGTTCGAAATGGAGATTGGCTATGGATGAAGAAATCAAGTCAATTGAAAGTAATCAGACCTGGCTCTTAGTGGATCTGCCTACTGGAGCTAAGAAGATAGGAGTGAAATGGATTTACAAAACCAAGCTAAATGAGCTTGGTGAAGTTGATAAATACAAAGCAAGACTAGTGGTGAAAGGCTACTCTCAGCAGCATGGAATTGATTATACAGAAGTGTATGCACCTGTGGCTAGAATGGATACAGTAAGGATGATCATAGCTTTTGCGGCTCAAAGAGGCTGGAAACTCTATCAATTAGATGTCAAGTCTGCGTTCTTACATGGGGAGTTGAAGGAAGATGTTTTTGTAGAACAGCCGAAGGGTTATGAGAAGAAAGGAAGTGAGCAGATGGTGTACAAACTGCAAAAGGCTCTTTACGGACTAAAACAAGCACCTAGGGCTTGGTTTAGTAGAATCGAGTCCTATTTCATCAAGGAGGGTTTCGAAAGCAGTCCCAGTGAGCAGACACTTTTTGTCAAGAGAAAGGGAGGTAAAATTCTCATTGTGAGCATTTATGTTGATGATCTTTTGTTCACTAGTGATGATGAAGAGATGTTGTGTGAATTCAAGTGTTCTATGAAAAAGGAGTTTGACATGACAGACTTAGGTGAGATGAGATTCTTTCTTGGAATTGAGGTGCTACAAAGGTCTGATGGTGTAATTATATGCCAAAGGAAGTATGCAGCTGAGGTTTTGAGTCGATTTGGGATGGAGGGTTACAATTCTGTTTGTAATCCTATTGTTCCAGGGCAAAAGATTGGTAGAGATGAAGATGGCGTCAAGGTGGATGCAACTCAGTTTAAGCAGATGGTGGGGAGTCTGATGTACCTCACTGCCACTCGACCTGACCTCATGTTCATTGTAAGTCTCATTAGCCGTTTCATGGCAAGTCCTACACAACTACACTTTGCAGCAGCAAAGAGGGTCTTGAGGTATTTAAAAGGGACTGTGAACTATGGCGTGTTTTACAAAAAGGGAGGAGCTAGTGATTTGGTGGCTTTTACTGATAGTGATTATGCTGGGGATATGGAGGATAGCAAAAGCACCTCAGGCTATGTGTTCATGATGTGTGGAGGAGCAGTAGCTTGGTCATCAAGAAAGCAACCCATAGTCACTTTGTCAACCACGGAGGCTGAATTTGTCGCAGCTGCTGCATGTGCCTGCCAGGCTATTTGGATGAGAAGGGTACTGAAGGAGATCGGTCATTTGCAGGCAGAAGGTACTGTGTTAATGTGTGATAACACCGTACCTCAACTATAAAGCTTTCCAAAAATCCCATTTTACATGGCCGTTCCAAGCATATAAGAGTAAGATATCATTTTCTTAGGGATCTTACTAAAGATGGAATTGTTGAGTTATTATTTTGTGGCACTCGAGACCAGCTTGCAGACCTGATGACTAAGCCTCTCAAGTTGGAAGCTTTTCGGAGACTTCGTGAGGAACTGGGCATGGTTGTTGTTCCAGATTTGAACTAATTGCTTGTCAAAGGTAATAAGTTCAAGGGAGGGATTGTTGGAAGAGGTTGTTTGAGTTTGTTAGAATAAAGACCTATTCTTCAGGGTATGTTAGAGTTGTTTTAGCTATTTGAATTATTCTTGTTATCTGAACCACTAAGCAAAGTATGTGCGAAGTGGGCTGCAATTTCTCATTCTTGTTAGGTGTAAGGCTTTATAAAGCCAAGAGGTGTTTCAATAATAATATATCATTCACTCCAATTGTTTTGTATTCTGGAATTGTTCTTGATACTTTACATGAAGATGAGAAATAAGGACGAAATGATACTGCGGCCGGGAGGGGGTCATACTATGAGGAACTGTGAAGCATGGAATTTGGGTCGGTATGTGCGTTTTGGGGGAAGAGAGGACAGCTAAGGTGGGAACGTGTTGAGGTGCATGGAAGTGCATAGCCAGAAATTGGAGCTGGGTTGGTGGATGTGGCGAATGCTCATCTATAATGAGTAATGACAGAAGCTGTGAAACAGGGGGCACTAATTTGGTGCAGAGACACAATCAGGCATGCTATAGTGATCCGCTCATTCATATATATATACTTTTCGATATTAATAGATAGACAATGACAGATTCGAGAGAATAAAAGAATGTACAAAACAATTAACAAAATAAACAAACATGTTTTCTTTTCCTTTTTATCGGACAGCATTATACCTCTTTTTATCTTTTAGGACCGTCCCTGGGTTGCCGTAAGTTGTATTAATATTGACCTATGTTTGATATCACAAAGGCTTAGAAAGCAATCTGTTTAGTTTGTGGTTTAGAAGCAAGGTGTTATCTAAGAATGACTAATTTGAGTACCCACCGTATCTAATGAGGCCAAAATGAAAATAAGGTCTTACGTAGCTCCTTTATTATTATTGTACCCAGTGATACAAAACATGGTATTAACCTTATTCAGCACAATCCCAACCTAGCTATTTATGTACACATGCAAGCGATATATACTGTGATGATCACTAAGTTCATTAAACGACTAAGAATTTGTTGTCTCTTTCTCTTAGTGACTTTCTCTCCCATTTTCAGTATAACAAACAATAACACCACATCCATAGCAGAGAAAAACGCTTCTCGTCCAAGCCAACATCAGGGACGTATATAAGTGAAGGCCGAGCTGGTTGGGCTATTCTTACGTTTGATCACAACCTCCGAGGGGAGGTCAGTAGAGAGATCAACGTCAACAAGAAACCTAGCAAACAAAACCACATTTTCGTTCCAAAATATTGGAGTGAATTCTCACAGGATCGCCAATACCACTTGCAATCTCAGATAACGTCTTCGCTTCCCAAAATTCCAGCCCTAAATTCTAAAATCTAACCCGCACCTACGCATTCGTGTTCTTTTGACGCATCGGGGAGAAATTTGGAACCCATCTTATGAACCTCAACGTGCCGGGTTTTAGAGCGATTGCACCTTGCTCTTAAACCCTAGCCAGTGAATCTGCAGAGACAAAGTTGAAGGAGTAATATCGCTTCCCCACCGGAATGATCTTCCAACTACCCCATGCCAGACCACTCCAAATGGCTTGAAGCTTATGCTGCAGATCGGTAGGAGAATACAGGTTCGTTGGGCTACAGCCCAAGGGAGATTTGGATTTTAAAAAACGGGTGTGTATGTATCTCAGGCCACAGCCCAAAGAAAAAGAGACGCTATAATTCAAACTTCGGCTGATTAGTTCCAAGTCTTGTAATTTTCAGTCTTTGAATCTTCGATCTTGTTTGATTTTTGTCAAAATATGGGTTGCATATTTGAGAACTCTACATTTGGGCTATTATTTTGTACTAAATGTCTATAAAATTATTGGTTTAATCAATAACAGAAGACATTAGTTTTATGCAGGTTAGATTATGGCAACATTGATGGTGGTATCGTAGTTTTTTTTTTGGTGTTGGAGGCTTGCGGCGGCATGGGTTGCTGATGGTTATGTAGTTGGTGGTGCGGTGACGCAGATGATAGCATCTGGTCGTTGGCGGCAGGCCGGCAGGATGGGTTAGGTGGGGAACTAGACCAGGCCAGAAATTGGGCCTGGAGATGGACTCCTTTGGGCTGGACTTCCTTTGAGCTGCTATCGTGGGCAATCCCAAGTCTAACGCCATATTTAAATATTTTCTAAAAACTATCTTTTTTTTAATTTTTTTTAATTTTTTTATAAGATCAATATAGGTATCCTCAAAAAAATTATAATCTCAAAGACTAATCCGCATCGAGGAGTCATGTTAAACCGCTTCCTCCCCTCTGGCCACCAAGAATAAATCCGGATTTAAACTCTAATTAGCGTAAGCAGGATTTTAATTTGAGTATGGCGGTTAACACACTTAAGCTCTTACCAACTCAACCATATGTGGTGGTTCGTTCTTTGTTATTAGCGAGCAGGGGCAGATCCTTTAAGGAGCAGGAGGGTGTTGTGGCCTCCGAGTAAGTCTAAATTGCCTTCCAATTATTGTATAATAATGGTATAATTGTAAATAGCTATGATATAATTGATATAATTATGGTATAATTGCTATAATTATGATACAATTGTCTTCAAATTATTGTATAATTGTGTATTAATTGGTCATTGATTCAAGAATTTAACATATTTATGGGCCCTTCCGGAATATTGTTTCATGATCCGCCACTGTTAGTGAGCCTACATACTGCAAAAGTAGGCCTATGCTAGGGGTCTTCGTGAGTGTTCCTCACAACCTCTTCACTTTCTGAAGAAACACTGGAAAGGTATGTAATGGCTATTCTGGTATTTTTATTATAATAATGAAATCTGTTGACGGTAGAAACTATAGGCTACCGAAGTCCACGGACCCGCGCTAGGGCCGGGAAAGAAGGCCCATGTACCTGAGACCATGGACCAAGTTGTCTAGCATCCAATATGGGTCCGGGAGCCGGTGGGAGAAGCCCAGGAAGAAAGGGCCAGAGTGCGTGTTTAATGTGCAGAAAGAGCCACAAATTCCACATCGAGAGATGAGCTCAGCTCATGCATCCTGGAGCCCATATATTGACCCAACCACCTTCATTAAATGGTAGTCTACAATCGACTACTTCCACTTATCGCTTATATTTCAATCTCATCTGTTAACTTAAGCATCGGAGTGGAACCGACCGGGCCCCCACTGGTCTTTCCTAGTCAGCAAGAGTTTAGATCGTCTGCGGGAGAAGAGAGCATCAAGCCCAACAAAAGATCTCAACTTGTATCTGTGAGTCTAAGGAATTCGGACAGAAACAAAATCAATAAGATTTTTTTGAATAATTGTGGTATAATTGCTATAATTATGGTACAATTGTCTTCAAATTATTGTATAATTGTGTATTAATTGGTCATTGATTCAAGAATTTAACATATTTATTGGCCCTTCCGGAATATTGTTTCATGATCCGCCACTGTTAGTGAGCCTACATACTGCAAGAGTAGACCTATGCTAGGGGTCTTCGTGAGTGTTCCTCACAACCTCTTCGTTTTCTGAAGAGACACTGAAAAGGTATGTAATGGCTATTCTGGTATTTTCATTATAATAATGAAATCTGTTGACGGTAGAAACTATAGGCTACCAGAGTCCACGGACCCGCGCTAGGGCCGAGAAAGAAGGCCCATGTACCCGAGACCATGGACCAACTGTCTAGCATCCAATATAGGCCCGGGAGCCGGTGGGAGAAGCCCGGGAAGAAGGGGCCATAGTGCATCTTTAATGTGCACAAGGAGCCACCAATCCCACATCAAGGGATGAGCTCAGCTTATGCACCCTGGAGCCCATATATTGACCCAACCACCTTCATTAAATGGTAGTCTCCAATCGATTACTTCCACTTATCGCTTATATTTCAATCTCATCTGTACTAACTTCAGCATTGGAGTGAAATCGACCGGTCCCCACTGGTCTTTCCTAGTCAGCAGGAGTTTAGATTGTCTGCGGGAGAAGAGAGCATCAAGCCCAGCAGAAGATCTCAGCTTGTATCTGTGAGTCTATGGAATTCGGACAGAAACAAAATCGATAAGATTTTCTGTATAATTGTGGTATAATTGCTATAATTATGGTACAATTGTCTTCAAATTATTGTATAATTGTGTATTAATTGTTCATTGATTCAAGAATTTAACATATTTATTGGCCCCTCTCGGAATATTGTTTCATGATCCGCCGCCACTGTTAGTGAGCCTACATACTTCAAAAGTAGACCTATGCTAGGGGTCTTCGTGAGTGTTCCTCACAACCTCTTGATTTTCTGAAGAGGACACTGAAAGCGTATATAATGCATGGTTATTCTGGTATTTTCATTATAGTAATGAAATCGATAAGATTTTTCTGTATTATTTTGTTGTTATGGCTCAATATAACATTTATAACATTCATACATGGATGACTAAATATTAATTATCTTCTTTAATTTAAACTCACTTTTTTTTATATGAAGAGAAAGCACATCAGACCAAAAAACAATTACAGAGAAACCACATTAGACACTCGTCTAGCCCTGCTAATGACTTGCTGCACTTATACTTGTCTAGTTCTGCTACTCATATTCGTCCAATTCTACTACTGCACTCGTACTTATCCAATCATGCTATTGTACTTGCTGCACTCAATCTATTTCTACTAATGCTCTCATATTTTTCTTTTTTTTCTACCACACCCGTTGCACAGGTACTCTGGAGTTCGGCTCCTAACTCTCACTCGTCCAGTTATGCTACTAGACTAGTATTTATTTCTACTACAACACGTATGTGTTCATATTTGCTACTACACTCGTCTAGTTTTGTTACTGCTTGAAGATCGCTATCAAAATATTAAAGCTAAGTCTACTAGTTTGAGATGGAGATGAGATGAATGTTATTAGCTCTGTTGTGTAACTATTGTTGGTACTTAGGGATTACTAACTTACGCGACTGCTTAAAGGACTATAAGAAATACAGAGCAATAGATTAAGAATCTTGTTGCTTAATTTTTGGGTTATTTGACTATACACCAATTGAGTTTTCTAAGCAGGCAGTAATCTGTTATTAGAAAATTAGGTAGCGTAGTTTTATTTCTATTGCTGCATACTCATTTTTTAGCCAATTTGTAAACAAAAAAGTAATTGACCATGGTGCTTGTTAGTTTTTGCTCAACATAGTGAACATACTATGTAGAGCTTGATTAATGATGTAACATGTCTTCTGGCCATTAGCTTAGCAATATAATTCCCGTTGATTTAAAATCATTGCCCTAAACTAAATACAAGAACTTCAAGTCTACCATGTAATCATGCAAGTCATGTAGGCTTTACACAAATTCTTTCCAATTTCCAAAACTAAACCCTAATATATGATGATTATCATCAGATCGAACTACGTACCAAAAATAAACCAGCTCTCTTTTCTACTTTAAAAGTCAAATTACCAAAACCAACTTACTATGAGAGCATCGCAAGACTATACAATCCTTCGAGCTCCGCACTAAGAGCTAGAACAAACACCATTTAAAAAAAATAAAAAATAAATAAGGAGAGCTAGAACAAAACCAAACCTTGCTTTATCTGTTGTTATTACTAATCTATTAAGTCCACATTTATCTGCTGTAAGGTGAGTTCCAAGAAATAAATATCTCAATTTTTATCTGCTGTTAGATATCATAACAGAAGATATTAAACATTGGTAGGAGAGAAAATACGTCGACAATATTGTTTATTGATTTATATGGCAAAAAGCTTGAGCTCTTTCAAGACACAAAATTAAAGCTCACTCTACATGAGCCATAACTTCGAAAGTACTCTAGCACTGCCCACAGGTAGAACTGCTTATCTACATACTACGTAGATTTTATTACAACATTATTCATAACACGTACATTGACCCTCTCTCTGGTACTGGTTACTGCTTGGAAGTTAAAAGCCTAGAAAGTCCAAAATTGAAGATAAGGGTTGGCTCTGACCCTGTAGTTGTTGCTCGCACCTTCTTTGGCATTGTTGTTGTTGTTGCCAATCTCCACCTTGTTGCCTCTGGCAACGCTGCTGACACATCTGCTGACGCTCGTGCTGGCTCAACTGTTGTGCGCACTGTCGACGGCATTGTTGTTGGCCTCGTCCTTGTTGCCTGGATTGGCAGCTCTGCTGGCATTGCTCAAATTTCTGCTCGGGGTCTCTTGAGTACGAGTCTGTATATTGCTCTCCTTGTTGTAATTGTTGCTCGCACCTCCTTTGGCATTGTTGTTGTTGTTGCCAGTCTCCACCTTGTTGCATCTGGCAACGCTGTTGACATATTTTCTGACGCTCCTCTTGGCTCAATTGTTGTGCACACTGTCGACGGCACTGTTGTTGTTGGCCTCGTCCTTGTTGCCTGGATTGGCAGCTTTGCTGGCATTGCTCAAATTTCTGCTCGGGATCTCTTGAATACAAGTCCAAGTATTCTTCTCCTTGTTCTAGTTGTTGCTCGCACCTTCTTTGACATTGCTGTTTTTGTTGCCAATCTCCACCTTGTTGCATCTGGCAACGCTGTTGACATATTTGCTGACGCTCCTGCTGGCTCAATTGTTGTGCGCACTGTCGACGGCATTGTTGTTGTTGGCCTTGTCCTTGTTGCCTGGATTGGCAGCTTTGCTGGCATTGCTCAAATTTCTGCTCAGGATCTCTCGAGTACAAGTCGATGTCTTGTTCCCCTTGTTGTAGTTGTTGCTCGCACCTTCTTTGGCATTGTTGCTTTTGTTGCCAGTCTCCACCTTGTTGCATCTGGCAACGTTGTTGGCATATCTGTTGACGCTCGTGTTGGCTCAATTGTTGTGCGCACTGTCGACGGCATTGTTGTTGTTGGCCTTGTCCTTGTTGCCTGGATTGGCAGCGTTGCTGGCATTGCTCAAATTTCTGCTCGGGATCTCTTGAATACAAGTCCAAGTATTCTTCTCCTTGTTCTAGTTGTTGCTCGCACCTTCTTTGACATTGCTGTTTTTGTTGCCAATCTCCACCTTGTTGCATCTGGCAACGCTGTTGACATATTTGCTGACGCTCCTGCTGGCTCAATTGTTGTGCGCACTGTCGACGGCATTGTTGTTGTTGGCCTTGTCCTTGTTGCCTGGATTGGCAGCTTTGCTGGCATTGCTCAAATTTCTGCTCAGGATCTGTAGAGTACAAGTCGATGTCTTGTTCCCCTTGTTGTAGTTGTTGCTCGCACCTTCTTTGGCATTGTTGCTTTTGTTGCCAGTCTCCACCTTGTTGCATCTGGCAACGTTGTTGGCATATCTGTTGACGCTCGTGTTGGCTCAATTGTTGTGCGCACTGTCGACGGCATTGTTGTTGTTGGCCTTGTCCTTGTTGCCTGGATTGGCAGCTTTGCTGGCATTGCTCAAATTTCTGCTCAGGATCTCTAGAGTACAAGTCGATATCTTGTTCTCCTTGTTGTAGTTGTTGCTCGCACCTTCTTTGACATTGCTGTTTTTGTTGCCAATCCCCGCCTTGTTGCCTCTGGCAATGTTGCTGGCATATCTGCTGACGCTCTCGTTGGCTCAACTGTTGTGCGCATTGTTGACGGCATTGTTGTTGCTGCTGGCCACCGCGTTGACAGCTTTGCTGGCATTGCTCAAATCGCTGTTCAGGATCTCTAGTTGGGTTTTGTTCGATTTCTCTTCCTTGCTGCAACTGCTGCTGGCACCTTTTATTTAAATAAAAAGGTAAATCAGTCAATCGTTTAATCCACATAAACACAATTATTCAGTCTCTTAAAAACTATAACAGTTACCTTGATTGGCACTGCTGTTGTTGTTGCCAATCACCTCGTTGTTGCCTCTGACAAACCTGCTGGCATATTTGTTGACGCTCTTGGTGGCTCAATTGCTGCGCGCATTGTTGACGACATTGTTGCATCCCTTGTCCGCGGAAGGGTTGCTGTTGCTCGCACCTCCGCAGGCACTGCTCATATCTCTGTTCACCTTGTTGCAATTGTCCGCCGCGGCCTCCCTGCTGCTCCTGCATCTGCTCTCGGCATTGTTGCTGGCATTGCTGCTGCTCCAATCCCCGCGGCATCTGCTGCTGGCAGTAACGCAGGCATTGCTGGTACTGCTGTTGGGGGTCCTGATAGCTAACGTAGCCGGCATCCTCTTCAGCAAGAGAGAAAGAGGTGAAGGCAAGGAAAAGAGAGAAAATGAACAAAGCTTTGAGTATCGCCATGGTTATTGCTTTGAAGTGAGTCTGTGGGAAAGAATAGCAGGGATTGCCGAGGTATTTATACTCGTTGAACACTCTGCATGCAGAGTACACTTGTCTACTGAGATTACATGCAAGGTGACTAGTGTCTATGATTTCCCATTAATGAGAACCATCGAGGCACCGCATAACATTTGATCTTGACGTGTGGGAGCAAAATAGAGACGAATATGAAATGGATTTTTGTGCATGATGAAAATATGTGGCGATTGTGTTGTGAATTGAAAACTAGGAATGAAAGACAGATCAGGTAGGAACGTGTTGATGTGCATGGGAGGGGATAGCCAAGAATTGGAATAGGGTTGGTGGAGATTGGGCGATACTCGTCCATATCGATGCATACTGCAAATAGTGGCAGAGGTACTACAGGGGAAGAAGATAGGCATGCTCTTCCCACAGAGCAATGAGTAGAGTACATATCTTTATCCGTTATCTATTGAATCTGAGCTAGGTTTTGTTCAAAGCCACAGAAAATTTTCATTTACTTGGATAGAACTTTTGGTTATAATTAACTTGGTTGGGAAAATAGGTCAGTTAATATGTAGGCAGTAGGATTAGTTGTTCACACTACCAGAAAAAAGCCCATTACCGACGAAAAAAAAAACGGCCGACGACATACTATTTTCGTCGGCTATTCCCAAAAATGGCCGACGATTTTTTATTTCGTCGCTAAAAATAAACAATCGTCGGCTATTCCACAAGAATGGCCGACGATTTTTTCTTTCGTCCCTAAAAAATATTTTTCGTCGGCTATACCCCTAGAATGACCGACGAGTTAAAATTTTCGTCGCTTGTTCTCTTAAAGTATAGCCGACGAAAACTTTTGAAAGTTTGGTCGACGAAATTGGCATTTTCGTCGGCTATGATAAAAAAAAAAGGAAAAAAAAGAGCAGCTTCCATTTTCTATCACTATCGACAAACCAATGCTTCGTCCTTCAAATGCAAATGTGTCGTGAAATAAGATATGACCGAAATAATGAAATACGTCTACTGTTGAAAAATGACAAGATTCCGACAAAATCTGTGTGCCGAATGTTGCAGTTAACTATTTTTTACTTCCGTTTTCCTATAGGGTAGCCTGACGGTCGGTAAATATTTTGAGGAAAATTTTTATACGATTAGTTGCGTCTCATCGATTTGAAACTATTATCTGTTGAAGGTCAGGCAAAAAAACGTCATTTACACAGGCCAATTACAATTTCTAAGCGTTTAAAGGGTTGACTCACCCGGTTGACCGTCCCGATCGAGTCTTTAACGTTGTCAGATGTAGTTGGATTTTTTTTCATACATGTATTTAATCTTAACGGTGATATCTGACGGTTGGAATAGATTTTCCAAACTTTTAGATTCAAAATCGGAACATATGCACTAATGTTCCTTAACTTGTTTACCAAGTGTTTAAGTGAATGTATAGTTTCAAATAGTTACTATACGTACACTCTTCAAATGCAAATGTGTCGTGAAATAAGATATGACCGAAATAATGAAATACGTCTACGGTTGAAAAATGACACGATTCCGACAAAATCTGTGTGCTGAATGTTGCGGTTAACTGTTTTTTACTTCCGTTTTCCTATGGGTAGCCTCACGGTCGGTAAATATTTTGAGGAAAATTTTTATACGATTAGTTGCGTCTCATCGATTTGAAACTATTATCTGTTGAAGGTCAGGCCAAAAAACGTCATTTACACAGGCCAATTTCCGTTTTAAAGCGTTTACAGGTTTGACTTCGTAGTTTGACCAAAGGTTTAGCCGACGAAAATTATATTTCGTCCGCTAAACTCTTGCGATCCGCTTATTGTCCGCCATGGATGGCTCAGATCCAACGGCTGCTGATTGTCCAAAGCATAGCCGACGAAATATTTGAATTTGTCGGCTAAACTCTTGCGATCCGCGTCTTTTCATTGTCCGCCGTTGGATGGGGGAAATCGGACGGCTGCTGAGCGCCTAAAGTATAGCCGACGACATTCAAAGAATAGCCGACGACATTCAAAGTATAGTCGACGATATTAAAGATTTCGTCGGCTATAGTAAAGAATAGCCGACGAAATCTTTTTTAATCGTCGGCTATTCTTTCGGGTATAAGTCCGGAACTGTCAAACCCTAGCCTCCGTTTTGCTCATTTCCTCCTCCTCCTCCGCAGCTGCTGCCGAACGCCACTCCTCTTCTAGATTCCGCCGCCGCCGCGCAGCTCCTCCTCCTCCTCCGATCCTCCATTCGGCTCCTCCTCCTCCTCCTCCTCCGATCCAAACTCCTCCTCCTCCTCCGATCCGGTTATTTTTTTTTTCAATTTAATTTAATTTTATAAATTTTTATATATTTAATTATAATTATATAAATTGTTATATATTTGTTAATAAATTTAATTTAAACAAATTATTATATATTTGTTATATATTTTAGTTGAATTATATAAATTGTTATATAATAAATTGTTATATATTTGTTATATATTTAATTTTAATTATATAAATTGTTATATATTTGTTAATAAACTTAATTTTTATATATTTGTTATTATTTAGGTATATAAATTGTTATATATTTAATTTTAATTATATAAATTGTTAAATTAATTATATATATAAATTGGTAGTCTAATTATATATATATATATATATATATATATATATCTATATATATATATATATATATGTTAATATTGCAATATAGTTATCTTTGTATAACAATAGTTATATTTAGGATAATGGTTAGTATTATTTAAAATTAGTTAAATTGTTATATATAAATTTGTTAGTATGTTTTGAAATATGTTAGTATTATTGGTTATTATATTAATTAGAATTTGTTATAAAATGTAATATAATTTAATATTAATTAATGTATTAATGCCTCAAGCTGCAGATGGCCGATGCATTCAGACAGTTTTTCGGGGGCCGTCGTTCCAGATCTAGGGGTTCTGCAAATTCCGCCGGTTCGGCAGACTCCGACAGGACCCATAGCCAGCTTGAGAGGACCACCAGCCAGCCGCGGAGGAGTGTAGATTCATCCCAGCCGCGGAGGACTGTGGATTCATCCCAGCCGCGGAGGAGTGTGAGTTCTCGGCACCAGACCCTTCTCCAGGCGGGGCGGCCGTCGAGCAGTTCACTTCCGCCTGTCGGGCCATGCTAGATGCTCCGAGGTTCAGTCGGCATCTATTTCAGGACGAGATAGCTGCAGACGTTCCTCAGGTTCGTATGCCTGAGGTTCATCGGGAGCCGATGATGAGTCCGACGACTTCTGCTGCTGACTCGACTGAGGGTCCTACTCTCCCAAATCAGCTCTACCTCCCGTACAACATTCCTGCGATACCGGAGGTCGACTATCGTGGTGTGCCCATATGGCCTGATATGCCTCAGTACGTGAGTGCTGCGGAGGCATACCAGCAGCAGCCATTTGAGAACCCTGACCTCCTGATTTCGGCGAGGAGAAAAGGAAAGTCGACAGACGGGTCATCGAGTTCAGGTAACATTCGATTTTATTAATTAAATGTTTTATTAAAATTAACGCACTAATATTTAATTTTATTAACCAATCGTCGTTTATGTGATAGAGACAGCTGCTAGCAGTTCAACAAGGAATACGAGAGGTGTCATATGTTTTGACACGCTCAGGAGAACTGTTGATCTGAAGGGGGGGATCCAGATCAACGAACTTCCTAATCAGGAGGTTCAGGGGAAAAAAAAACGCGACTACTCGGGTTGCGTGGGGGCACTGATTAGGGACAGAGTCCCTATGTTGTGGACCCGGTGGGCTGATGTGCCCGAAGAGATAAAGAGGGAGGTGACCAACGCCGCGTCGGTGAGTAATTTAAAAAATTTAATTTATTTATCGTAATATTTAATAATTTTCGGTATTATTACAATTGTAAAACTAATAAAATATTATCTTTCAGACATTCTTCGAGATTGCCGAACACAAGCGGGATTGGGCGGACTCTGTGCAGAACTTGAGGTACGTTGGGAATTCCTCATCTTATAATTTGAAATATTTTATGATATTAATAATATTTCTAATGCACTTTTGTTTTTTTCGTAGGTTCAAAGAGTGGAAGAACGAGCTCCGTTCCCACTATAACGAATACGACAACCGTGGTCGTATGGGTACTCCCAGAGAGTTCATGTTCAGGGAGTACGAGTGGCGTTGGTTGAAGACAGTAGACTTCAACAACCCAGTTATGCAGGTAAATACTAAACTTCACTACAAATGTTTATTTTGTTAAAATTTTAATTATTAGTTTAATTATTTTATAATTATTACACTAATATTTTTTTATGCATTTTTCTAATATTTTATTATTTGTTTGAAGCAACGTTCTCGGATAAACTCTGAGAACCGCCGCCGTGACACAACCCCCCATCATGGTGGTTCTAGGCCGTTTGCACAATATCAGGAGGAGGCGCTTAGAGATCATCCTGATAGCAACTCGTACGTGGAGACGTTCAAGATCGCTTATCCACAAGCGACAGAACAGCTCGTAAGTCGTTCATTACGATTTTAAAATTTTAATTATTAATTCTACTTAATTATATATTTGTTAGAATATTATTTTTTTTCCCCGTCCAATTAGGAGAGGGTGAACCGGGCCGAAGAAGAGGTGTTCCAGCAAGTAGTTCGGGAGACACAACCGAACATTTCAGAGGCAGATCTGGAAGAAGCCCTGCGCCAGGTCGACCGGTCCAATGTCCAAACGGCAGCGAGGATGTTCGACGCAGCCTTCCCAAACCGCTCAAACAACTACTACTAAGGGAGGTCAAAAGAAGGGAGGCGGGGAGAGCCAACATGTGAGGGGGGGAGTGCGGAGATTGGCAGAAGAAAATGCAAGGTTGGCGGCCGAGTTCCAGAGATCACAGGAGGAACAACGCAGATCACAGGAGCAACACCGCAGAACACAGCAGTATTATTTTGTCCAGTTGGCATGCTGAATGAGAGAGAATTCGGCGACACAACTACGCCGGCCAACAAAACTGGTGGTATGATATGTTCGCCGCACAACAACAAAACCTTGAACCCCCGCCCCCGTTTCAGCCGTTATTTGAACCTCCAATGCCTCAACCTCCCGAGTTCGGTCAGCAGGATGACGAGCATGATGGAGAGCAGGATGCTGGGGATGACGTGGTGGACTTTAGTGGTTTAGGTGATGATTAGGCCGGGGTTATATTTTATGTATATTGGAACGAATTAAATAATAAGTCATTTAGATGTGTTTCTTGTTGGTGCAAATGCATGGACTGTCTTTGTGATTTGCGGGGTGCTTGGAATGGTAATTTAGAAAATAATTTAATTTTTTTTTCCCCAAATGTAAGAATAGCCGACGATTTTAGCATTATTTCATCGGCTATAAGTGCTATAGCCGACGATTTTTACCAATTTTCGTCGGCTATAAAACTTATAGCCGACGAAAATTACATTATTTCGTCGGCTATAACTAATTAATGCCTATTAAAATATTAATATATTTCGGCTATATATCATAACAAATAGCCGACGAATTTCGTCGGCTAAAGGTTACGATATCGTCGGCCATACTCTCAAATACCCGACGAATTTCGTCGGATATTTTGCCCACGTTTGGTCGACGAAATAAATTTTCGTCGGTAACATCGTCGGCCATACTGGACTATAGTCGAAGATTTCTTTATTTTCATCGGCCATTGGTATTACCGACGGCGTTTTCCCGACGACTTATAGCCGACGAAAATTTCATCGGCAGAAGGAATAGCCGACGAAAAATTGGCATAGCCGACGAAATTTTTTTCGTCGGCTATTCGCTCAGATCTGGTAGTGTCATCGAGCATCATCACTTAAAGATCGACTATTCCAAAAAAGTTGGCATGAAATACAAGAACTAATTCAAAATGGACAGGGTTCGTAATATATGAATTACAATGATGAAGTTCACATTCTTTTGAACTGAGAAGAAGAATTAGTTAACCTGTTAAATGGTAAACGAATAAAAAGTTTATTAATCCATCTACACATAATTTTGACATTATGAAAAAGAAGGGAAAGAATATAATCACAATCAGAAAGGCTGGTTGATGAGCCATCCATCAGAATCAATGAAATTTAAACTAGTAAATTGTTGCACCATACCGCTAAGCTTCTTTTCCCAACTCACACGCTTTGAAGTGTCGGCTCCTGCTCCGTATCACCCATACTCTGCAAATGTCAATTGATCCCTGCACATATATTACACACAATTACCAATCAAATAAGAAATGTTAGTGTAGTTTTATAGTGCATAACTAAACCAAAATTTGTTTGGACCTCTAAATTTGATACTTTAGTGAAAGGTGCAAAGACGTACAAGATGTATCATTCTAATGATGCTTGAATGCCAAACCAAATAGGTAAAAGGTGTATAAGGATCTTACTCATGGCCAAGAGCCTGCCAACCGTCCCAACCCTCAGGGACTATAATGTCTGATAAGTTAGAATTGTAGTATATGACCCTCGAATAAGCTCTCCATGCCCTTCCCAGATAGGTTTTACCAGTACCATGCACATTGCACTCCTTGAAAATGAACCCGCCAGATTGATTTGGATCGTCTCTCCCCTGTGCTGTGATGTACCCTATCCCACCGGGCTGTAGATTTCCGGCAAGCACTGATAAGGAGCATCCCTACACAAAAAATTATGCAATCAACATTAACAATTGGGAGAGCTTAAATTCCCTTACTGGTAACTTCTGTTATTCACTTGTTTCTCCATAATTATTACCTGGAAGACGGCTTGGGCATGGCCAAAGATGAAATCAATAGCACCTTGGATAGTGCATTGCTTGTAAAACTGACGCCCGTCAACAGCCCACAAAGTGTCTTGAAACCCAAAGAATCCACATTTGTAGAATGAAATTTTGTCACCACTTACCATAACTGCCACTGCTTGTGTAACTTGACGATTGTTATTAAAAGGATTGTTGTATGAATTCTGCATATAGAAGTTAACTAAATGATTCATTCACCAAAATGTATTACATATATTTCTACACTTAAATAAATTACACGAAGAGAGTTGCAATTCTATATTAAATCTTGCAAAACTTAATTCTAAAGCCTAGCCTCTACATTAGACAGATTAACAGGGAAATAATATGCTATAAAAGAATTGGCCTCAAAATCTCTCATGATATCGTTTGCTTCTTATAGGTCGATTCATTCTTTTAAAAATGGTAAAGAACAAAGAAATAGAGTGAGGTTTTTCTTACAGCAAATGTGATGGATTTGACAGTGATACAGGGAGCTGCAGAAGTAAAAGTGGCACTTTGGTCTACAGGGCCAATATCATCCCAAACAATTTGTGTTCGTCGCTTGTTTTCTCCTTTCAGAATTATGAAAGGCTTATGATCAAGAGGGATTTTCACCTTCTCTCTGCACCAAAAATTTAAATAAATTCCAAAATTACATATCACAAACTAGAACTAATTTTCATTACAGAAGAAGAGAAACCAAAAATATATATAAACCTATAGGTGCCGGCGGAGATCTTGATACAAACCCAACGATTGTTATTTGAGGGAACAGCATCAATGGCGGATTGTATTTTGGTGAAGTTTGTAAACCAATTCTGATTGTTCACAATACAATAGATCATATGCATAACCATAATCGCTAGACTTTTAGCTTTGAGTAAACTTACCATCATTATGAATCATAGCTCCTTCCATTGATATAAACCTGAAACACAAAAGTACTAGGCAAAGGCCTTCTGTTAGTCACCACAATAAGCTTCTCAATGGACAGAACTTTACGCTATGTCTCGTGGTGATAACAGGGACCAATACCATCTATTTATATAGAATCATTAACTCTAAAGAGTCCTCCCATTAAGGACATTCCTTGAGAGTTAAGTCTTCTAATTAGATTCCTGATACAATACTGATTAGTTGTCTAACTTCTAGACTATGAATAGGATTCCTTATAATAATGATCTAATACACGAAATCATTATTAACTGGATATAGTTCTGTATTTGTTTCCATGTAGAAATAGATATTGTCATTAAGCATAATTATCATTTAATATGTGATAAGTCCATATTGATCTAACAATCTCCCACTTGGACTATCACTCGCCATAAATGATAACTCGCACTTGAGAATGACAACATCTGCTCTACCTACTGTAGTGCGCGCCGAAAAACAAATGAACCAAAAATCCCTTCACAACATGGTCAAATTACAGTCACTTATGCAGAGCAAAAACCAAGTTACACTTTGACAAAAATGCAGAGGTTCTGTACCACAACACAAGCTTCTGTAATCCACATATGTCAATCATGCAGTATTGAAATATATGTTAATGTGTATTGACAAGTAAAAACATATATCAAGTCCTACTTTATGTTCTTAAAACCAGAACTCAAGCAAATTTTCTGAACACCAATAATCTCAACTTTGCTTGTACTGTAGTTTCATGCTAAACATGAATGAGATCATCTGATAGCAAGTATATATATGACTAGAACCATAAAACAATTATTTTCAGAACAATCATAAAGCTGCAGCAACATAAAATTCTGAAATACCTCAACTTTTATTTTAAAAATTGTCATTACAAAATTAAGTTGCAATTTGAACTGATATCACAACCGAAAACACAAGAACTCAGAAAACAAAATATTTTTAAGTTTGCTCCTACTGGTCCTAACTCCCACTGAACCTAAGCATCTAAGTTTGGAAGAATTCCAATGCTTTCTGCATGCTTCTTGAATACATTCACTGGTAGTGCTTTGGTGAAAGGGTCTGCAAGCTGTGAGTTGGTGTTTATATCCAAAACAGTTACCTCACCATGCTTGACTCTTTCTCTAACACTATAATATTTCAAGTCTATGTGTTTTGAGTTGCTGGATCTTTTATTGTTCTTGCTAAAGAACACAGCAGCCTCATTATCACAATATATAACAAGTGCATCCGCCACAATGTGACTCAATATTTTAGTCTGCTCTAGGAAATTCCTAATCCAAAGCCCTTCACACATTGTTTCATATACTGCTATATATTCAGCTTGCATGGTGGAGGTTGTGATTAAGGTTTGCTTCATTGTTTTCCAAGCAACTGCTCCATTCGCCAGCATGAACACATAACCACAAGTTGACTTGTTTGAGTCTGGAAAATTCCCTGCAAAATCAGAATCTGAGAAACCAACAATTTTCAGATTCTCAACTCTTCTGTACACAAGCATGTGACTCTTTGTTTTCTGTAAATATCTAAGAACTTTCTTTCCAGCCACCCAATGTTCTGGTCCTGGATTTGACTGAAACCTTGACAGCATTCCAACAGCAAATGCCAAGTCTGGTCTGGTACAGATTTGAGCATACATGAGACTTCCAACAAGTCTAGCATATGGTTTTGTTTTCATGTTTTCTTTCTCAGCTTCACTTTGTGGACACTGACTCTTAGTGAGTTTATCACCCTTAGACATGGGAACCTCTCCATTTGAGCATTTTTCCATACTAAATCTTTTAAGAACTTTAGTAATATAATTCTGCTGAGATAATCCCAACAACTTTTGTGCTCTGTCCCTTTTAATTTCTATTCCTAGTACATAGGATGTTTCACCTAAATCTTTCATGTCAAAATTCTTTGACAGAAAGCTCTTGGTATCTTTAAGCAGCTTGAGATTGCTGCTGGCCAAAAGTATGTCATCCACATACAGTACTAAGAATATAAATTGGTTCCCTACTGTTTTTAAATAAATGCACTCGTCCACTAGATTTTCAGTAAAGCCAAAAGAAGAAATTACTGAATCAAATTTCTTATACCACTGCCTAGAAGCTTGTTTTAGACCATAGATAGATTTTCTTAATCTACAGACTAAGTTCTCATTTCCAGCTTCAATAAATCCTTCGGGTTGCTTCATGTAAATTACCTCCTCAAGCTCTCCATTTAAAAATGTTGTTTTGACATCCATTTGATGCAGCTCCATGTCATAATGTGCCACCAATGCCATGATAATCCTGAAGGAGTCTTTACATGAGACTGGAGAAAATGTCTCAGTGTAATCAATACCCTCCTTTTGTGAGAATCCTTTTGCCACTAGCCTTGCTTTATGCCTCTCAATACTTCCAGTTGCATCTCTCTTGGTTTTATAAACCCATTTGCAACCTATTGGCTTCTGTCTAGGATCAGGTTCAACTAATTCCCAGACTCCATTCTTCTCCATAGAATCAATCTCAGCTTGCATGGCCTCCTGCCACTTGACAGAATCTTGACTTGCTGCTGCTTGATCAAAATTTGTTGGATCATTGTCTTCTGCACAGTCTTCATTAATGTCTGCTTCAGTCAAGTAGACAATGTAATCACTATCTTCCCCCCCAAATTTTGATTTTCTAGCTCGTTTGGATCTTCTAAGTTCAGGGTTAAGATCATTTTGTGGTTCTATAATGTGAGATGCTGCAACAGTTGCTTCTGCTGCAGCTGGTTGCTCATCAATTTGCATTTCCTGATCAATTTCTTGATTTGCTGCATTTTGATTTTCTATAATGATGTCATCTGCTATTTCTTCAGTTTCAAAAGGCAAAACATTTTCCCAGTCCTCATCAGTCACAATTTCTTCAAAATCTAAGGATAAATCCTCATATTCTGTATTGTGAGCTTTTTCATTTAAGAATTTGACTTGATGAGTTTCAAAAATTCTAGGCTTATGTTTAGCAGAATACAGCTTATAGCCCTTAGATTTTTCTGGATAACCTATGAAATAGCAGCTTATGGATTTGGGATCAAGCTCGCTCAAGTTTGGATTATAAATCCGAGCTTCTGCATTACAGCCCCATACATGACAATGGTAAAGACTTGGTTTTCTACCACACCATAATTCAAAAGAAGTTTTCTCAATGGCCTTACTAGGTGTTCTGTTGCAAATGTAATTTGCAGTTTTCAAGGCCTCTCCCCATAAGAATTTTGGTAAGCCAGTTGTACACATCATACATCTAACCATATTTAGAAGGGTTCTATTCTTTCTCTCTGCAACACCATTCTGTTGTGGATTATAGGGTGTTGTATATTAAGCTTTAATTCCATGCTCTTGTAAATACAAGGCAAATGGACCCTTCTGTTGACCTTTCTCTGTATATTTTCCATAGAATTCCCCACCTCTATCCGATCTTACTGTTTTGATTTTTCTCTCTAGCTGATTCTCTACCTCACTCTTGAAGATTTTAAAAGCTTCAAGTGCTTGAGATTTTTCTGATAGTAAAGAAACATAACTGTATCTAGAGAAATCATCAATGAATGTAATGAAATACACATTACCACAGATAGTTTGGTGTTTAAATGGACCACAGATATCAGTATGTATGAGTTCTAGTAAATTTTGGCTTCTTACTGCAGTCTTCTTTCTTTTATTTGTCATTTTTCCCTTAAAGCATTCCACACAATCATTAAGATCAGAAAAATCCAATTCATTTAGGATATTGTTTTTAACCAGAATTTTCAGTCTCTCTTTTGAAACATGGCCGAGTCTTCTATGCCATAAATATGCAGACTTTTCATTTTGTTTGGTTCTTTTAACACCAATCAAGGCATTAGTACTGTTAGTGTTTTCTTTTTCAACGAGAGAAATCTCTTGTTGAGACATAGAACAATTAAGCTGTAAATAATCATTCAATATCACACCAGAACCAATCTGTTTTGAATTTCTAGAAATAATAATTCCATTATTATCCATCAAAAGTCTACAACCAGCTTTAATCAGCTGAGAAACTGAAACTAAATTCCTTCTAATGGAAGGTACATAATAAACATTATCCAAAATTAAAAGATTTTCATATCCTAGATCAAGCTTGAGGGTTCCTATGGCTTTGACTCCCACTCGCATGCCATTGCCTACTCTCAGGTTCACCTCATCACTTCTTGGGACTCTCCTCTTTGTGAATCCCTGCAAGGAATTAGTGACGTGAATAGGAGAACCAGAATCTATCCACCAAGACTGGGGTTCAACATTTATAAGATTAATTTCTAAGGAAAATACTGTATTAGAAATTTTCTTACCCTTTTTAACTAGCCAAGCCTTATAACCTGTACAGTCATTTTTCATGTGACCGACTCTCTTGCAAAAGTAGCACTTGAATCTGAATGGTCTATTTTCTTTTGATCCTGTGGCTGCAGATGACTTGGTGATGGTTTTGGTAGGCTTGAGTTTGTTTTGAGTCTTTTTCTTCTTAGGCTTTTCAACTAGGTTGACTGTGAGGGACTGAGACTGGTTTTTCTTGATCCTAGATTCCTCATCAACACAGATTGAGATGAGTTCATCTGGGGTCCAGTTTTCCTTTTGAGCATTATAACTTGTTCTGAGATTGTCGAAACTACTAGGGAGTGTGTTCAGTGCATGATGCACCAACAATTGATCTTTTACTCCCACTAACATCTCTCTCAGCCTGTTGTTGATGTTAATCAACTCCATTATATGCCCTCTTACACCCTCAGATCCTGTTCCAGAGTACTGTAGGGTATGATACTCTTTGCTCAGCCTAGCTATTTCAGCTTTTTCACTTTCTTTAAACTTAGCTGCCACAGCCTCAATGAAATCAGTAGCTAATTCTGGTTCCTCAACACAACCTCTCACTGATCTAGACATAGAACTTCTAATTACATTCTTGGCCATCATATTAGATCTCATCCACTTCTTATGGTGAGCTTTGACTGAGGGTTTATCATCTTCTGCTGGGGTATCAAGTTGTTCTTCAAGAAAACAGAATCCTATTGTCTCATGCATAGAAATGTAGTTTTCTACAGAATCTCTCCAGCCTCTAAAGTTTGAACCAGTAAGCACTAAGACATTGTTGAAGGTCATGTAGGTGTTACCTAAGGAGCAAAAGAAAAAGTTTTTGTGAGTTCTTAACTTTGTAAAGCTTTTAGAGTTTTCAGTGTTTTATGAATTAGTTTAAGTTAATCAAACCATAACAGAAACACTCATAAAACAAAACATTCAGAAAACTCAATACATTTATACTTGCATTTACATCAGTCCATATCCATAAAACAATACTAAGTAACACTTTTGAGCAGAAACTTAGCATACTGTAAATCTTCATCAATAAGCCACACTTGATAAAAACATGTTATTCAAGGAACCAAATCCACATCTTTAGACAGAAGATTAAATTCCAAGTATCCTGATTTATTCTTATCAAATATGCTTACTGCTGTTTGCATTCTAAAATCATGCTTCGACACTTCTTTGGAAGATAAAAAGCAATATTTAAAATACAAAACACAACTTTAAGTCTGTTATACCATATGATCTCCTGGAAATATTAATAAAAAATGCTTTGTGCAATATATTCATTTATACCAACAGAAAATCACAAACTTGTTTGAGCTTGAAAACTTGATTTCTATCCAGGTTACCCTTTGTAAGAAAACTAAGCTCTTGTGCCTGTAAAAACCTTTTAATGCATAAATTTTGGGAGACTTTAACGACTACATGCATCATTGTCAATTACAGAACACATACTTCAATTCAATTCCATAGAGTATAATCTGTATTGAAATATCATCCAGCCATAGAACAACACAATCACCAACTTATGTGCACGCTGGGAGTGCTCTAGGGTTCTTATGCAATATATATATATATATATATATATATATATATATATACATGCTTGAATTGAAAACAAAAAGTCCAGAAAAACCTGTTTTGCTTTTTCCCCAATTTGCTACAGAACACAGCGGAAGCTATAAACTTGATGCAGCAACTATTTCTTGGCTTTCTTGATCCACAGCAATTGGGTTTTGAATCCCATAAGAGACGTAAAAGTCTCCAGCGCTTCCAATCCAGTCTCCGCTCTATCTTCTTTATATGTTATGAATACATCCGCCACTGTTGCGAACTCATCCGCCACGGTTAATTCTAGCGAGCGGTTGACTTCTGGCGAGCGGGTCGAGACTGGATCCGCGCTTGCTTGTGGGTCGAGCCAAGAATTGGTTAATAGGCAAAGCCCATTAACCCGTTAAGCAAAATTTTTGTTTAAGAAAACCCTAAAACGATTTTGTTATGCAAAACTGAAAATTTTGTGAACTTTTATGGCTCTGATACCAATTTGTAAACCAATTCTGATTGTTCACAATACAATAGATCATATGCATAACCATAATCGCTAGACTTTTAGCTTTGAGTAAACTTACCATCATTATGAATCATAGCTCCTTCCATTGATATAAACCTGAAACACAAAAGTACTAGGCAAAGGCCTTCTGTTAGTCACCACAATAAGCTTCTCAATGGACAGAACTTTACACTATGTCTCGTGGTGATAACAGGGACCAATACCATCTATTTATATAGAATCATTAACTCTAAAGAGTCCTCCCATTAAGGACATTCCTTGAGAGTTAAGTCTTCTAATTAGACTATGAATAAGATTCCTTATAATAATGATCTAATACACGAAATCATTATTAACTGGATATAGTTCTGTATTTGTTTCCATGTAGAAATAGATATTGTCATTAAGCATAATTATCATTTAATATGTGCTAAGTCCATATTGATCTAACAAAGTTTCCTCTGCCGGATTGATCGACGGTGATATATAGTATAAGTTGCCAGTTTCTTTTGGCCGTACATTCTATAGAGCTGGCCATCTGCACCTAGTTGCCCTAATCCAAACCCGAGCAAGATGGCAACAAATGAATAGTAACCAAACCATGAAAGTAGAAATGACATCTTCTTCTTCTTCTTCTTCTTCTTTGGTTGCTAAGATTTTGGAGAGTGGAGAAGAAGAAAATCGAATGATACATAAGTAATTTAATTCTGTATTTAAAGCATTGTGGTGATAAGAGAAGTGACTAATATGGAATTTGGAGGGAAAGGGGGAAGTCAAAAGTCTCATTAGAGAAGATATCCAATTATAACAAAATTATACTTAAATAATTTCATAAATTATTCGTAATAATTGGGCGTTTTTTAGCTTTAACAAGAAAGAAAATAAAAACATATTATACGTTGCCCTATATTTGTGGAAACAAAACAATTTGCCAATATATGATTGTAAGGATCTTGGATCTAGATTTAGAGATTCATCACTTGATAAGGTTTGGGAATCAGATTAAAGATCCATTAGTTCCAAATACTATCATTTCCTTAAACTGAGCTAAATTGTAACTAATCAATGCATTTTGGACGGTAAAAAGGAAAATTAACAGAGGCCTATTTTATGAATAACAAATAACAACACAAAATACTGTATACCATTCTTGTCGAAAAGAAAAACAAAATATACCGCTTTTCTTTTCTTTCTCCTTTTACGTAGCTCATCTTTATCATGTAAGAGCTACATTTGAATAGAGCAACATTATAAGGTAAAAATTGTTAAATGTGAGGCTGTGGATTTCGTGAGTCAAAAGACTCGTTGTAAAATCTCGATGTTTATCTGATAAAAAAATGGCTACCCTTTTTCAAAAATGGCCCAACTATAACTTGAGGATGTAAAACTAGTCATTGTCGTCATGAAACTTAGGGACAACTCAAGCAATTGGTCACTGAATCAATTTGGGAATGGTTGGAAATTTAATGTTGTTGCTTAATGTGGAGGTCGAAACGCACTCTTTTGTTAGTGTGGTAGGTTAATGTGTGTGATTCATTTAATAATGCCTCGTTTGTGGCCAGGAAACCCAACTATTGACCTCATGGCAAATATTTAAGATTGTGAGAAATTAATGAGGATAACAAAAATCTCATTTTCATTGAGAAGTATGAGCATATTATTTTGATTTGATTCACAAGTTGTGATATGTAATGATGTTATAAGCGAGGGTGTAGAACCTTGGATAAATTTAGGAATTTCTTATGCATTGAAACCCTTTCTGTAATGGGTTTGTACCGAAGTCCATAAAATGGCGTCATGTCTAACTCGTGAGTTAAAATGGCGTCATGTCTAACTCGTGAGTTAAAATGGTGTAAGATCTAACGTGCATACAGTAGGAAATCAAACAGCTTAAAATGGTTTAATATCTAACGCGAAAATAATTGGTAAACTAGCAGCCTCCATTTGACATATAATTAGAGCCAGCTTAGAGCAGGTGAAAGATGAGAATGGAACAGAGCCCTCAAATTTTAGGGGCCTGATGACATCCTTTGGTTGTATTGGTATCATTCCCTTATAGATTTGTCATGTTCATTTGCATTTGAATTGTACAAATTTAATATAACTCGGAAGAATTATGCGAGGGACTAAAAGTTGGCGTTGAAATATTTCAATCAACTTCTTGGTAGAACTCACCCAACAAAGACAAGATCTCCACAATTCATCCAAAGCATCTTCTGGTACCAGCATTATAAAGCTAGGCAAGTCCATGCAATGCCACAAAATAACCGAAGAGAAAGAAAAGAAAGCTCCAGATCAACAACAGCCAATTCACTAAGGAGTCGAGCGAAACAACGCATGATAAACGGAGCTTCTCAACCTTGAAGATTCAAGTAGGGTAACACAGAATTTGGAAGACTTAAACAGGCAATTTGGTCTTTCCTGCCTTAACGGAAGAAAAAAGATTTCAATGCAATCCATTCTCACATTCTCAGTTTATCACATCTCAACACTGAAGAAAAATCGCTTAAAAGAAGCTTGCTTAAGAAAATGGCACGTCAAGGCATTACTTAAAATAACGCCGTAAGCTATAAACCAAGCCCCACAACCCCATTCTTACGATTGTAGAGAGAATTTAAGTTGGTTTTTAAAATGGGATCTAGATCCAGTTGTAGAATAGCAATCCAATTGAATTGGAAAAACACGGCTAATTTATAAATAAGGTCGGCATACAAAATTACGACTATCTTTAAACCACCAAACACAAAAATGAAGTATCATTAGGAAAACAGACTCCACTCAGTTCACAACATTTTCATCTTAAAAAGACAAACGTCTACTGCTCAATACTTGATAGGAGCAATGATCTCTAGATGAGGACCAAGTTTCTCCTCAGCAACCTTCTCTGCCTTGACTCTCAGTTTGTTCAGCTGTTTCTTCCTCTCATATGCAATCTGAGACCTCTCCTTCCTCTTCTTCTCAAGTTCCTGCACATACAACATCAGTGAGCACAAGAAATAATCGAGAACATAGAAACAGGGAACTAAACAATGAAAAATCAAACTATCAATATAATCCAAGATACAACAAAGGACCATTTGTTTAAGGCATCCAGGACACCAATTTAAAAATAGTTCATGTTTGCATGGGATCAACCACAAAAGTATAAAGCATAACAAGGGTTGGTTGTTACAAGAACAGGGTTTGTGACTAAGCTCAAATGGTACAGTGAACACAGAAGAGTAGGAATAAAACATAAGGAAAGAAAATTGATCACAGCAAACCAAGGCAGGTTGGAAATTTTCAAAACAAAAGTTTGTGGTCTTTATTGTTATTCTGGAACACATCACTTAGTATTTGAGTAAAACGAATAACGTCCTTTATGGATGATTCAAGAATGTTAGATACAACAGATAATAAGTGTTGCCCAAACAATAACAGAAGCCCACATCCAAGGGACGCACATTTTCTTAATAAGAAAAACCAAGTGTGTTTGCCATTGTCACGTCAAAGCATTGATGCAGATGCAAAGCAAAAAGGGACATTAAGCAGATTACAAAAAGCATTCACAGTTTTAAAGCAAAACCAAACAGAGGAGTGAAAACAAGTAACCACACCAAATGCAGCCTGAAGCATAATGAGAGCACGTATAAAGCATCAACACACGCATAAAACTCATAATGCTGAATCAGGAAAAATTATGCACATACCATCCCAACTACACCACAATTCTAGCAAAGTACATGCAATGTCAAACTAATTGAACAATAAGACTCGATAAAAATATCATCCTTTTATTGACTGTACAAACTTCCGCAGATAATGAACTTATTTTAGATTTTCAAACCATTAAAGCAATTAAGCAAACAAGGGTATTAGCCAATTCTTACCCTGATAGTGTCATAGTGGTTCCACCCAACCTCTGATGACAGCTTGCCCAACAAACAGTATTTGTGTCCTGCTTGAAGCCTCAAGACCCTGTCGATTTTTACAACACACAAAAAAACATCAACCAACAGAAAAAAGACCGACTCCAATCATAACAAAACCATCAACTCCTAAGCAATTGCGAAGAATCTCACTTGAGAGCATCAGGAATAACCATCCTCTTAATCTTGTCATATGGAGGTGGGATTCCCTCATAGGCCTTTAGACGAGCAAGAGCGGCTGCTCCACGCTTAGTCTTGTGTGGAATCATCCTACAAAAACCAAAACAAAAACTCAAACTCTCACATTTTAGCATAAACCAAAATCCAAACATAACCTAACAGTCATATATTCTCATATAACTACCAACACAGCTAACAGAGTCCCAGTATCTTTTTCATTAAAAATTTAACCGATTGTCAAAGCAAACCCTAGCTACATAGATCAACGAATTCCATCAACAAAAACAGAGAGAGTAAAACGACGACGTACCCACGGATAGTTCTCCAGAGGATCTTAGCAGGGGCACGGAAGTGAATGGGGCCATGAGAAGGCTTGGTGTTCATGCGTTTACGCAAGAACCTCATGTACTTCATCTTCTGCCTGACGAGTCCGCCGGAGATGCAGATCTCCTCGCAGCGAACGACGACGACCTTCTGGCCATTGAGAAGCTCCTTTGCGATGATCGAAGCCAAGCGTCCGAGCATGTGGTGACGCGCGTCCACCACCACGCGCTTGGCGCATATTCCCGAGCCGGACACCATTGTTGAGTAGCTCTGCTCTGTCTAACCCTAAGCGGCTGCGGAGATGAAAAATGGGAGCGAAGGTGTTAGGGTTTTGGGGGTATGGTTTTATAAAAGAGGGTTATTTATGGGCTTTAGGGTAAGGTTGGATGGTGCTTAAAGCATATGGGCCGGGGCATGGTATAATGCCCGAAATATAGAGTTGGACTAGTGACGATTAATTTCTCAAAATCCATATAAATAGAAAGGAAAATAGATTAAACAGTGTCTCACGTTTTCCATTTTCTAACTTTTAATGTCTCACGTTTCCAAAACTTCAAAACGGTGTCTCACCTTTTAACACTGACCTAATTTTGATACCTAGAGCCGTTAACTCCTTAATAGAGTTTGTCAAGTTGCAATTTTGGACCTTAAATGACCAAACTATGGTGGGAGCCTAAGCTCGCACACAATGATAACCCTACAAAAGATCGTTAGTAGTATAAGCAAGTAGGGATCGTTCTAGGCCGGGGATTAAGGGTACCTGAGATATGAAATTGTTAGACAAATATATACATACATATACACATCACAAACGTCACATTTTGGGGGAATGATAGGATCGGCAGCAATGCTGCCCTAATACTAGGTTCGGCAATGATAAAAGAAAAACAGAAAATAAAATTCTAGGTCTACTATATACAAGTTTGATCATCATCTCTCACGCATCACATAGCACAAAACACAATTTAACACAAAGATTCATATGCAAGAAAGTAAGAGACAAGTATTAGCATGCTCAAAATTCAAATTCGTTTCGACCGTAACTAGAGCTCTCGCTCTGTACCTAGTTACTAGACTTCCTTAAGTTCTTTTAGGACAAACTCTCGCTCTAGCCCTAAAGATATTTATGCTAATCCGGTTAAGACTTAACATATAATGCACAAGAGTCTTAAATCGAAAACATGTAAACAAGTAAGGTTGTCAATCATCCTATTTAGCATGCAAGTTCTAAGATTAATAGCCCTTAGTGAATAACACAAATCATAGAGTCCTCTCGGTCCATCTAGTTTGTAATTACCCTAGCAAATTAAACCTAATACCGAGATTATGTTCAAAGACAACACCAAGTATCGATTTTCATGCCCTCACCTTAGATTACTAACCAATTTAAATCCTAAACATGCTTCTAATACCACTGCTCTAATTATCTAAACATACAAAAACCATGTATTAAAAATCGCACAAGTCATCGCATAAACTTCAATGAAAATTGCAATTCATGTTCATCATACAAAACCAAACGAAACAAAGTATTTTTTTATAACAATACATGTGACTAAACCGAAATTAAAAACACAAGTCATAGGGATGGATCACACTTTAGAAACCTTGGAGAGCTTCGTCTTGGTGTGGTGGAAGAGGATCGGCAGTGGCTGAGGTAAGGGATTGGGATCGGTGATGAGTGGTGGTGTATGTTAGAATCGGTGACTTGGTGTTTCTAGGGTTTCGGCTTAGAACTTTGAGTAGGAAATTTGGTAGAGTTTTGGCTAGTGTTTTGCAAGAGATGAGATGATTTTTCAGAATGAAAAGTGGGGGTATATATAGAGGATAGGGAGAGAGAGGCTGCCGGCCAACAAGAAGGGGAAACAAAGAATAGGTTTCCTTGTAGGTTTATGTTTCCTTGTTGAATAAATATTTGCATTCTTGATTTTCTTTTTCTGATTTTTCTTCAAGGCTTGGGCTTCACATCTTCATGGACTTCTTGTATGATCTTGGACTTCATTTGACATGTCTTGGTCCATCGAAAAATACCCCAATTGCCGGCAGCACACAAAGGCATACAATCTGCCTCTATTCGGCAGCTTCTCCTAGTGTGACTAGGAGAACGTCTTTCTTCAAGTTTTTCTTCAATGCCATGGCCTAGTGTCTTCCTCTTCCCTTCATAAGGCTTGAACCATCTTCACATATGCATTTGTGCACCATTAGGTCCATCAAAAACAGAAAACACGAAAAGGGGGCAGTAGGTTCCTGGAATCGGCAGATTTGACCTTGTTGCAGTAATTCCGGCATATCTCCATCCGTGGAGCTCCGATTGATGCGATTCCAAGTCTCAGATGAACTAGACACATATGGCCATCTCCCCATAAAACAGTTTGATAAAAATCCTTGTGAGTCGACGGGAATGATTTTTCGAAGTTGGGACACAGTCCCAGGAAAATCCTGGAAGTCCCTGGATTGGAATGCTCGGACTGCCGTTTTGCAGCCAACTTTTGGGTGACTTCCCGAACTCCGATTGATCTGAAATTTTAACACAACATTCCTCAGCATATGAATATTAAGCACGCCAAATTTCATAGAATTCGGACAAGGATAGATCACAGTTTCATTCATCTCAAAATCACGAAAAAGACATATTTTGCATTATTTTCCAGATTTCTCAAACTTAGTCATTTTTCGGATTCTTAACCATTTTTCACAAAACTCTACCAAAATTGACACTAACTACATTATGACTCTATCTTAGACAATTAAGGGTTAAACAAAGCATAAACGAGGGCATAAGCATATAATATCGTCGCACATTGTGCTCCTATCAACTACCCCACACTTATCCTTTGCTAGTCCCTTAGCAAACTAAATTAAACTAGACTCTAAACAAACTATTGCCCCTAACAATTTGTCTCAGGCTCGTATGTACACATAGCTTTCAAGTTAATGCATGAAAATGTTAAGCACGAAAATTCCGAGCTTCATGAACATGTGACATCAATATGAACATATATGAGCAAAAGGTAAGCATGTAAACATGTTAAAACTAGTCCAATCCTCCTCACTAGGCATACTCTCTTCTTTTCTCTCGAAGCATGGTAATTCACTCATAAGTATATGCAAGCGAAAGATAATGACTTACAAAGAGTGACTTGCATATATCAAAGAAACGAAAGCACTTTGTGAAATTTTATGGAAAAACCTCATGTGATAACTATATGCACCAATGAACCAAAACCATATGCTTACTCTTGAGATAATCTCCACAAATCAAGTTTAACCATCTTAAGAATCATGAAAAAGATCAATGTAAAGGTTGTAATGGGGTTAGGCTAAGAGGTATTCGTTGTTTGGATAAGGAGGCTCAAAACGTCACCGTGCGCTTTAGCAAAGCTTGAATCTCCTTATGTCTTCTCGCCGAAAGGGTCAAATTTTATCTTGTTGGACCCATACTTCACTCTTTTCCTCCCATAACATTACAACAATAATCTAGACAATAGCCATGCACAAAATTTTCTTTTCTATGCCGTGCCTTACTCTATTTCTTTGATTGCTCTCGGTTTTCTTTTATTTTTCTTTTTGATTCCGAGCACACTTTTTCTCTTTTCTTTTCCTAAGACACGGCATACATTTTTCATATAAATTGATGGCTAAGTCTACCCCACACTTGTTCTTCTTCATCACACACGCGAAAACGCTTTCAAAAATCAAGCTTTGCCGACACACAAGGTAGAGACATCACTATACTAAGTTCCTGGAAAGTGTTTAAGGGTGATGAAAGAAAAAGCTCAACATAGGCTCAAAGGGGTTTACTAAGGTGTCCCACGACGGGCTCCAATAGGGCTAATGCTTTATTTGGCTTTGGTGGTAGACCTAAATGATCTTTATTCAATCACATTCAAAATCAAGGTATTTTATGATATAAACGTTTCGAAAATCAACAAGAGTAAGTTCTAGCATACTAGAGTTCATTAAAAGCTATGGCACATAGTCATCGAATAATCAAAGAATTATGAGGTTTCATGCTTACTACAAATCGAATTTTATCTTTTTACCGCTCAAGAAGAAAGCAAATTGGCACTAAAGCTCACATAGGTTATTTTCGAAATAAACTAGCTAAAACATGCATGCTTCGTTAATCAACAAGTCCTACATGCTCCTACCAATGCACAAAATCCATGAAACTCACAATTTTAATTGTATGCACAACTATCATCTATGTATGCAAAGAGGAGAAAAACATCATTGACATATTAGGGGCATCCTAAGACTCGAAACAAATTAAACACTCTCTTTTTGTATTACAATTTTCTGAATTTTCTTTTCTAAACTAAGCACACAAAAATTCAAAAACGAAAACGGAATACGTTATCCCACCCCACACTTAGAAAATTACATTGTCCTCAATGTAAGCACAAAACAATATCAATGAATTTCCTAAGCATGCAATAGTCTAACACATTCCAACAAATCATCACAAATCAAAGACAAAGAGAAGGGTTAAGAAATTTCAAACTCTCGGTGATGGCTCCTTCACTTTTCTTTGATCGACATGGGTTGCCTCCCAAGTAGCGCTTTGTGTTTATAGTCCATAGCCTAGACTTTTCACCGTGTTTCATGTGTTCATCGTGCTCCAAAGCAACTCAAATCGGCAACAAGAAGTTCGAGAAGTAGCTCGTTGCATAAGGTGTCCGATTCGGTGCTTGTAGAAGTGAACGTATCCGGCTGCGTGTCCGGCTCTGTTTCTGCCGTGTCTGGCGTAGCTGCTGCAGTATCCGGCGTATCCAATGGCGTGTCCGGCATGTGGCCGGCCTCTTGTGGCCTTGTGTCAACCCTGCCGGCAATGGCAGGTCCGGCAGGTTGTAGTGGTGAGGCCGGAATCGGTGGCTGCTGCTCGGCATCCATGTGTGAGGCCGGTTCTTCCATGTGTGTGTTGCCGGCAATGTCCTCTTGATGTCCCGAAGGTGGTGCGTCGTCAACAATGCACTTCTCAATTGTGTGTTTGGAAAATGAATCATAATATGGCTTGAGACGATGACCATTTACTTTGAAAATATTGCTCGAGGTGAGGCTTGAAATTTCTATTGCACCATGAGGAAAAACTTGAGTGATGATGAAGGGACCAACCCAACGTGAGCGTAGCTTACCCGGAAAGAGTCGAAGTCTTGAGTTGAATAAGAGAACTTTTTGCCCTACTTCGAATTTCTTTCCTCGTAACATCTTGTCATGGTAAGCCTTTGTTTTCTCCTTGTATATCCAAGCGGCATCATAAGCTTCATTGCGAATTTCTTCAAGTTCATTGAGTTGAAGTTTTCTATGAAGACCGGCATCATCTATGCTCATGTTGAATGCCTTGATTGCCCACCATGCCTTATGCTCAAGCTCAACCGGTAAGTGACATGCTTTGCCATAAACTAACCGAAAAGGAGACATACCTATCGGTGTCTTGTACGCGGTCCTATAAGCCCACAAAGCATCATCGAGACGATCACTCCAATCCTTCCTTGAAGGTCCAACCGATTTCTCCAAAATGTTCTTGATCTCTCGATTACTCACCTCAGCCATTCCACTTGTTTGGGGATGATAAGGTGTAGACACCTTATGTGTGACTCCATACTTCCTCAATAAGGCTTCAATGGTGCGGTTACAAAAATGGGATCCTCCATCGCTAATCAAGACCCTTGGAACTCCAAAACGTGAAAAGATGTTGGTCTTGAGAAACTTGGCTACCACCTTGGCATCATTGGTGCGTGTAGCCCTTGCTTCGATCCACTTTGACACATAATCAACCGCAAGCAATATGTAGAGAAAGCCCTTACTTGAAGGAAACGGTCCCATGAAGTCAATACCCCATAAATCAAAAATCTCAACCTCAATGATAGGCGTGAGCGGCATTTGGTCTCTATCTCCAATATTCCCCATTCTTTGACATCTATCACATGCTTTGCAAAACATGAATGCATCTTTGAAAATCGTAGGCCAAAAGAATCCACATGAAAGCACCTTCAAAGCCGTCTTCTTCGGTCCAAAATGTCCACCACAAGCTTCGCTATGACAAAAAGAAAGGATGGATCGATGCTCATTCTCCGGCACACATCTTCTAATAACTTGATCACCACATTGCTTCCATAAGTACGGATCATCCCACAAGAAGTGTCGAGCTTGCTTCCTTACTCTTTTTTGTTGGTGGCTCGGCATCTCTTTGGGAAATCGGTTTGTGGCAAGAAAATTTGCAATGTCGGCATACCAAGGCTCATGTACTTCAAGTCGAAAAAGTTGTTCATCCGGAAAGGTCTCTAATAGGGGTAGCCGATCCTCCTCTTGCACAAGTCTACTCAAATGATCGGCTACAACATTCTCAACTCCTTTCTTGTCTTTAATCTCAATATCGAACTCTTGAAGCAAAAGAATCCATCGAATGAGCCTCGGCTTAGCATCCTTCTTTGTCATAAGATATCTCAAAGCGGCATGATCACTATAAACAATAACCTTGGAATTCAAAAGATATGATCGAAACTTTTCCAAAGCAAAGATTACCGCTAAGCGTTCCTTCTCCGTTGTTGTGTAGTTGAGTTGTGCATCGTTGAGAGTCCCTGAAGCATAGTAAATGGCGCATGGCTTCTTATCAATTCGTTGTCCAAGTACCGCTCCAAGTGCATAATCACTAGCATCACACATCAACTCAAATGGCTCATCCCAATTAGGGGATACAAGTATTGGTGCCGTGCATAGCATAGTCTTCAATCCGCAAAATGCTTCTTCACACACCTCCGACCACTCAAACGTCACCTTCTTTTGTAACAAGTTGCTTAATGGCTTGGCAATTGAAGAGAAGTCTTTGATGAATCGTCGATAAAACCCCGCATGGCCAAGAAAACTTCTCACATCTTTTACACACCTAGGGCTTGGCAATGCTTGAATTAGCTCCACCTTGGCTTTGTCAACCTCTAAGCCTCTTGCCGAAATTATGTGCCCTAGAACAATGCCTTGCGTGACCATGAAGTGACACTTCTCCCAATTGAGCACAAGATTTGTCTCTACACACCTCTCAAGTATCTTCTCCAAGTTCCCCAAACATGCATCGAAGGTACTCCCATACACACTAAAATCATCCATAAACACTTCGATAATGTCTTCAATAAAATCCGAGAAGATAGCATACATACATCTTTGAAAAGTGCCGGGTGCGTTGCAAAGTCCGAATGGCATCCGCCGATAAGCAAACGTGCCAAATGGACAAGTAAAAGTGGTCTTCTCTTGATCGTCTGGGTGTATCATGATTTGATTGTAGCCACTATATCCATCAAGAAAGCAATAGTAAGAATGACCGGCTAACCTCTCTAGCATTTGATCCATAAACGGCAAAGGCATGTGATCCTTCCTCGTTGTAGCGTTGAGCTTCCTATAATCGATGCACATACGATGACCGGTTACAAGTCTTTGTGGCACAAGCTCATTCTTCTCATTCTTGACAACCGTTACACCACTCTTCTTTGGCACTACTTGCACGGGAGATATCCACTTACTATCCGAAATTGGGTAGATCACCCCACAATCAAGCAACTTGATAATTTCTTCCTTTACAACCTTCATCATGGGAGGGTGAAGTCGACGTTGAGCTTCCTTTGTCGGCTTAGCTCCTTCTTCTAACAAAATACGATGAACACAAGTAGTAGGGCTTATTCCCTTGATATCCGCTAAGGTCCAACCTATGGCGGTCTTGTACTTCTTAAGCACACGTATCAAATCCACTTCTTGCTTCTCACTAAGCATTGAAGACACAATAACCGGTAGTGTATCTTCGTCTCCAAGATAAACATACTTCAAGTGACTAGGGAGTTCTTTTAGTTCTAACTTTGGGGCCTCTTCCACACTTGGTCGAAATTTTGTTGTGGCACTTGGAATTGACAAGAACGAGTTCTTCGGAAACGTTGGTGTGGCGTCCAGCTCGGCAACAACTTCTCTAAGGCTCGGCAATATGGCACAATGCTCGGCATGACTTGGCTCGGCTCCATTATGCACTCGTTCTCCCCTCTTGTCAAATCCGACCCCTTGCTCAATCGCTAATTGCTATGCGTCGAGCGAGGTCGACATAACTTGCTCGACCTCCTCCAAAACATCAACGGCACAACCCTCCTTCAAATCAACATTAGGGAACTTCATGGCATCAAACACATTAAACTTTATCATCTCACCATCAAATTCCATAGTTAGGTTGCCCTCGGCCACATCTATCTTTGTGCGCGCGGTCCTCATAAATGGTCGCCCTAAAAGCAATTGAGTGTTGTTGACCGGCGAATCCTCCATCTCAACCACATAAAAATCGGCGGGGAATATCAATTGGTTGACTTGCACCAACACATCCTCTACATAGCCTTCCGGATATTTGCTTGAGCGATCTGCAAGTTGAATGATGACATTATCCTTCTTGAGAGGTCCTATACTCAACGTTTGATACACATTGAGTGGCATGACATTGATCGATGCTCCCAAATCCAACATAACATCATCAAACCGTGTATTGCCTATGACACAAGGCACATTGAAGCTTCCCGGATCCTTCATCTTTGGTGGCAACTTTCTTTGAATAACGGCCGACACCGTCTCGCTCATTGTCACCACACGAGTCTCTCTAGTATGCCTCCTCGCCGTGCAAAGCTCCTTTAAAAACTTAGCATACTTTGGCACTTGCTTAATGCACTCCAACAAAGGAATGTTGACTTGCACTTTCCGAAAATCTCCAATACCTCTTCATCGGATTTATCTTTCTTTGTTCTAGCAAAACGTGAAGGGAATGGAATGCTAGATGATGGCACACCTCCCTTACTTGCTTGGCTCGGCAATACCTCATTCTTTGATGTTGCGGGATCGTACTCAAGCTCGTTACGCAGCCCCTTGTCTTTTGCACTATTGTTGCCGGCACTATGCCCTTGCTCGGCACTCAAGTCTTTCTCGGCATCACCATTGCCGGTTGCTTCATGCTCGGCTGCTGCCTCTCTTCCCTCAATGTGGCTGCCGGCAATGACAGGTCCGGCAGCCCTCTCATCGTCCTCAATACCCTTAAAAGTTACTCGCTTCTTCTTTGGACTTGTTGGAGAAAACAACTCTCTTCCGCTACGAGTTTGAATCACTTTGGTTTGCTCGTTCCTCGGATTGGGAATTGTATTGCTTGGCAACTTCCCTTGCTCATTAAATCTTCCCATAAAATCCACAACTTGCCCCATTTGAGTCTTGAGCTCACCAATGTCCTTTTGATGATTTTGTTGTCCCGCGAGTAATGCTTGAGTAGCACTTGACAAAGATTGAATCAAAGCATCGTAATTAGGGTTGCTCGGTGCGGCTTGCACTTGGCTCGGCCCTCCTTGACCTTGGTACGGCACAACTTGTGCTTGGCTCGGCATGGTTCCAAAATTCCCTTGGTTCGGCTGATAAGTTTGCCGAGGCACAAATGGTGGCCTCGGTACAAATGGCGCTCCTCCCTCTCTCGGTTGCATAGGTGCCCTAAGCACGTTGTCATTGTTCGCCCATCGAAAGTTCGGATGATCATTGAACCTTGGATTGAAATTGCCAAATCGTTGGCCTCCTTGAAAACCAATTGCATTGCACTCCTCAACTCAATCTCTCCAGTCTTTTCAGCTTCCAAGGGAGGATAAGTAATATTAGAAGGAGCAACTCCAGCTCCAGCAATATGACCATTCTGTGATCTGATTGATGCCATGATCTCTTCTTCTTCTTCTAATTCGGCAAAAGCTTCAAATTCTGGATTCTGAAGATCACACGATGATGACACTACTGATGGGGAGCTCGGCACTGATGATGATATTGACGGCACAGATGGTGAACTTGGCAAGGATGATGATACTGATGAACTGGTTGGTGACGATGGTGGTAATGGCACAAAACGAGCAATAGCGAGTTCTTGGTCTAAACGTTGCAAACGGCCTTGAAGATCTCTTGTCCAAATACTAGATTCGGACATGCACTATTTCTGAAATTTGCAACATTTAAACAAGTTAGAACATCGTAAAGAAATAGAAAGCAAGAATATACATCATTACAAGCCACGGCATTGGCGATTACACAACAAATTTCAAACCATAACACATATACACAATCGGCAACAATATAAAGTACACGGCAATATAACACACTGCAACAAAAATTTCGGCAAAGCATACATATACAATCGGCACAAGAGAAGAAAATTTGAAAAGTTCATGAGCATGTAATCGCTAAGTCTAATTTCTTTTAAATTTGTTCTAACTCTCGAAGTACGTGGAGCAGAGGAGATAACGGTGCAATGGACTGATACAGCCCCCGGTAGTATCATGCTTAATCCGATATACCTCAAGAGTTTGAACCACACAACATGTTTTATCTTTGAAGAAAATAGGCCACATATGTCAAGTTATGTTCTAGCGTCTAAAGTGAGGTGATGCTTCGGCACAAGCTGTCGACTAGGTCGTGCGGATTTTACGTTTCAAAGGTCATTAAAATCACGGAGGGCGAACCCCCTACAGGAACCAGGCAGGACTCGTTGTTGGACACCACGGAGGGCGAACCCCCTATCGACTCACTCACCGAGAATGAACATCAGTCTATGGGCCTTGAGATCCAGTTAAACAAACCTGAGAACCATATCTATGATAATAACTTCCCCATACTTTGTAAAACAAACACGGATCCGTAGCGGTCTCAAGTGTTGATTAAAACCGCCCTCAACCTCATAGAAGTAATACTATTACCGAAGAAACGCTTATATGCGTGGGGGGGAAGTATCCCGCGTTTCCCAATCTACATAGAAACGCCCTCCGACAAAGCACCATTCACATGAAGGGTTTTGGTTATGATCAACAAAAGAGGCTTCACCTACATGTTACACTTTAGAAACTACAATAAACTCAAACATACACAACATATCAACTTCCTAGAAATTAAACTAAGTGACTACCAACATACATCATTATACATCATGCAACTTCCAAAATTTAAACTCTACATGCCGAAGCATATTTCTACTTTACAAAATCCCAAAATAAACTTAAAATTTACAACTTTACAACTTCACAACAAAAATTTCCAGCAACATATATACACAACAATAACATAAAACAAGCTTTTATAATCCCCGGCAACGGCGCCAAAAATTGGTGGGAGCCTAAGCTCGCACACAATGATAACCCTACAAAAGATCGTTAGTAGTATAAGCAAGTAGGGATCGTTCTAGGCCGGGGATTAAGGGTACCTGAGATATGAAATTGTTAGACAAATATATACATACATATACACATCACAAACGTCACATTTTGGGGGAATTATAGGATCGGCAGCAATGCTGCCCTAATACTAGGTTCGGCAATGATAAAAGAAAAACAGAAAATAAAATTCTAGGTCTACTATATACAAGTTTGATCATCATCTCTCACGCATCACATAGCACAAAACACAATTTAACACAAAGATTCATATGCAAGAAAGTAAGAGACAAGTATTAGCATGCTCAAAATTCAAATTCGTTTCGACCGTAACTAGAGCTCTCGCTCTGTACCTAGTTACTAGACTTCCTTAAGTTCTTTTAGGACAAACTCTCGCTCTAGCCCTAAAGATATTTATGCTAATCCGGTTAAGACTTAACATATAATGCACAAGAGTCTTAAATCGAAAACATGTAAACAAGTAAGGTTGTCAATCATCCTATTTAGCATGCAAGTTCTAAGATTAATAGCCCTTAGTGAATAACACAAATCATAGAGTCCTCTCGGTCCATCTAGTTTGTAATTACCCTAGCAAATTAAACCTAATACCGAGATTATGTTCAAAGACAACACCAAGTATCGATTTTCATGCCCTCACCTTAGATTACTAACCAATTTAAATCCTAAACATGCTTCTAATACCACTGCTCTAATTATCTAAACATACAAAAACCATGTATTAAAAATCGCACAAGTCATCACATAAACTTCAATGAAAATTGCAATTCATGTTCATCATACAAAACCAAACGAAACAAAGTATTTTTTTATAACAATACATGTGACTAAACCGAAATTAAAAACACAAGTCATAGGGATGGATCACACTTTAGAAACCTTGGAGAGCTTCGTCTTGGTGTGGTGGAAGAGGATCGGCAGTGGCTGAGGTAAGGGATTGGGATCGGTGATGAGTGGTGGTGTATGTTAGAATCGGTGACTTGGTGTTTCTAGGGTTTCGGCTTAGAACTTTGAGTAGGAAATTTGGTAGAGTTTTGGCTAGTGTTTTGCAAGAGATGAGATGATTTTTCAGAATGAAAAGTGGGGGTATATATAGAGGATAGGGAGAGAGAGGCTGCCGGCCAACAAGAAGGGGAAACAAAGAATAGGTTTCCTTGTAGGTTTATGTTTCCTTGTTGAATAAATATTTGCATTCTTGATTTTCTTTTTCTGATTTTTCTTCAAGGCTTGGGCTTCACATCTTCATGGACTTCTTGTATGATCTTGGACTTCATTTGACATGTCTTGGTCCATCGAAAAATACCCCAATTGCCGGCAGCACACAAAGGCATACAATCTGCCTCTATTCGGCAGCTTCTCCTAGTGTGACTAGGAGAACGTCTTTCTTCAAGTTTTTCTTCAATGCCATGGCCTAGTGTCTTCCTCTTCCCTTCATAAGGCTTGAACCATCTTCACATATGCATTTGTGCACCATTAGGTCCATCAAAAACAGAAAACACGAAAAGGGGGCAGTAGGTTCCTGGAATCGGCAGATTTGACCTTGTTGCAGTAATTCCGGCATATCTCCATCCGTGGAGCTCCGATTGATGCGATTCCAAGTCTCAGATAAACTAGACACATATGGCCATCTCCCCATAAAACAGTTTGATAAAAATCCTTGTGAGTCGACGGGAATGATTTTTCGAAGTTGGGACACAGTCCCAGGAAAATCCTGGAAGTCCCTGGATTGGAATGCTCGGACTGCCGTTTTGCAGCCAACTTTTGGGTGACTTCCCGAACTCCGATTGATCTGAAATTTTAACACAACATTCCTCAGCATATGAATATTAAGCACGCCAAATTTCATAGAATTCGGACAAGGATAGATCACAGTTTCATTCATCTCAAAATCACGAAAAAGACATATTTTGCATTATTTTCCAGATTTCTCAAACTTAGTCATTTTTCGGATTCTTAACCATTTTTCACAAAACTCTACTAAAATTGACACTAACTACATTATGACTCTATCTTAGACAATTAAGGGTTAAACAAAGCATAAACGAGGGCATAAGCATATAATATCGTCGCACATTGTGCTCCTATCAACTACCCCACACTTATCCTTTGCTAGTCCCTTAGCAAACTAAATTAAACTAGACTCTAAACAAACTATTGCCCCTAACAATTTGTCTCAGGCTCGTATGTACACATAGCTTTCAAGTTAATGCATGAAAATGTTAAGCACGAAAATTCCGAGCTTCATGAACATGTGACATCAATATGAACATATATGAGCAAAAGGTAAGCATGTAAACATGTTAAAACTAGTCCAATCCTCCTCACTAGGCATACTCTCTTCTTTTCTCTCGAAGCATGGTAATTCACTCATAAGTATATGCAAGCGAAAGATAATGACTTACAAAGAGTGACTTGCATATATCAAAGAAACGAAAGCACTTTGTGAAATTTTATGGAAAAACCTCATGTGATAACTATATGCACCAATGAACCAAAACCATATGCTTACTCTTGAGATAATCTCCACAAATCAAGTTTAACCATCTTAAGAATCATGAAAAAGATCAATGTAAAGGTTGTAATGGGGTTAGGCTAAGAGGTATTCGTTGTTTGGATAAGGAGGCTCAAAACGTCACCGTGCGCTTTAGCAAAGCTTGAATCTCCTTATGTCTTCTCGCCGAAAGGGTCAAATTTTATCTTGTTGGACCCATACTTCACTCTTTTCCTCCCATAACATTACAACAATAATCTAGACAATAGCCATGCACAAAATTTTCTTTTCTATGCCGTGCCTTACTCTATTTCTTTGATTGCTCTCGGTTTTCTTTTATTTTTCTTTTTGATTCCGAGCACACTTTTTCTCTTTTCTTTTCCTAAGACACGGCATACATTTTTCATATAAATTCATGGCTAAGTCTACCCCACACTTGTTCTTCTTCATCACACACGCGAAAACGCTTTCAAAAATCAAGCTTTGCCGACACACAAGGTAGAGGCATCACTATACTAAGTTCCTGGAAAGTGTTTAAGGGTGATGAAAGAAAAAGCTCAACATAGGCTCAAAGGGGTTTACTAAGGTGTCCCACGACGGGCTCCAATAGGGCTAATGCTTTATTTGGCTTTGGTGGTAGACCTAAATGATCTTTATTCAATCACATTCAAAATCAAGGTATTTTATGATATAAACGTTTCGAAAATCAACAAGAGTAAGTTCTAGCATACTAGAGTTCATTAAAAGCTATGGCACATAGTCATCGAATAATCAAAGAATTATGAGGTTTCATGCTTACTACAAATCGAATTTTATCTTTTTACCGCTCAAGAAGAAAGCAAATTGGCACTAAAGCTCACATAGGTTATTTTCGAAATAAACTAGCTAAAACATGCATGCTTCGTTAATCAACAAGTCCTACATGCTCCTACCAATGCACAAAATCCATGAAACTCACAATTTTAATTGTATGCACAACTATCATCTATGTATGCAAAGAGGAGAAAAACATCATTGACATATTAGGGGCATCCTAAGACTCGAAACAAATTAAACACTCTCTTTTTGTATTACAATTTTCTGAATTTTCTTTTCTAAACTAAGCACACAAAAATTCAAAAACGAAAACGGAATACGTTATCCCACCCCACACTTAGAAAATTACATTGTCCTCAATGTAAGCACAAAACAATATCAATGAATTTCCTAAGCATGCAATAGTCTAACACATTCCAACAAATCATCACAAATCAAAGACAAAGAGAAGGGTTAAGAAATTTCAAACTCTCGGTGATGGCTCCTTCACTTTTCTTTGATCGACATGGGTTGCCTCCCAAGTAGCGCTTTGTGTTTATAGTCCATAGCCTAGACTTTTCACCGTGTTTCATGTGTTCATCGTGCTCCAAAGCAACTCAAATCGGCAACAAGAAGTTCGAGAAGTAGCTCGTTGCATAAGGTGTCCGATTCGGTGCTTGTAGAAGTGAACGTATCCGGCTGCGTGTCCGGCTCTGTTTCTGCCGTGTCTGGCGTAGCTGCTGCAGTATCCGGCGTATCCAATGGCGTGTCCGGCATGTGGCCGGCCTCTTGTGGCCTTGTGTCAACCCTGCCGGCAATGGCAGGTCCGGCAGGTTGTAGTGGTGAGGCCGGAATCGGTGGCTGCTGCTCGGCATCCATGTGTGAGGCCGGTTCTTCCATGTGTGTGTTGCCGGCAATGTCCTCTTGATGTCCCGAAGGTGGTGCGTCGTCAACAATGCACTTCTCAATTGTGTGTTTGGAAAATGAATCATAATATGGCTTGAGACGATGACCATTTACTTTGAAAATATTGCTCGAGGTGAGGCTTTAAATTTCTATTGCACCATGAGGAAAAACTTGAGTGATGATGAAGGGACCAACCCAACGTGAGCGTAGCTTACCCGGAAAGAGTCGAAGTCTTGAGTTGAATAAGAGAACTTTTTGCCCTACTTCGAATTTCTTTCCTCGTAACATCTTGTCATGGTAAGCCTTTGTTTTCTCCTTGTATATCCAAGCGGCATCATAAGCTTCATTGCGAATTTCTTCAAGTTCATTGAGTTGAAGTTTTCTATGAAGACCGGCATCATCTATGCTCATGTTGAATGCCTTGATTGCCCACCATGCCTTATGCTCAAGCTCAACCGGTAAGTGACATGCTTTGCCATAAACTAACCGAAAAGGAGACATACCTATCGGTGTCTTGTACGCGGTCCTATAAGCCCACAAAGCATCATCGAGACGATCACTCCAATCCTTCCTTGAAGGTCCAACCGATTTCTCCAAAATGTTCTTGATCTCTCGATTACTCACCTCAGCCATTCCACTTGTTTGGGGATGATAAGGTGTAGACACCTTATGTGTGACTCCATACTTCCTCAATAAGGCTTCAATGGTGCGGTTACAAAAATGGGATCCTCCATCGCTAATCAAGACCCTTGGAACTCCAAAACGTGAAAAGATGTTGGTCTTGAGAAACTTGGCTACCACCTTGGCATCATTGGTGTGTGTAGCCCTTGCTTCGATCCACTTTGACACATAATCAACCGCAAGCAATATGTAGAGAAAGCCCTTACTTGAAGGAAACGGTCCCATGAAGTCAATACCCCATAAATCAAAAATCTCAACCTCAATGATAGGCGTGAGCGGCATTTGGTCTCTATCTCCAATATTCCCCATTCTTTGACATCTATCACATGCTTTGCAAAACATGAATGCATCTTTGAAAATCGTAGGCCAAAAGAATCCACATGAAAGCACCTTCAAAGCCGTCTTCTTCGGTCCAAAATGTCCACCACAAGCTTCGCTATGACAAAAAGAAAGGATGGATCGATGCTCATTCTCCGGCACACATCTTCTAATAACTTGATCACCACATTGCTTCCATAAGTACGGATCATCCCACAAGAAGTGTCGAGCTTGCTTCCTTACTCTTTTTTGTTGGTGGCTCGGCATCTCTTTGGGAAATCGGTTTGTGGCAAGAAAATTTGCAATGTCGGCATACCAAGGCTCATGTACTTCAAGTCGAAAAAGTTGTTCATCCGGAAAGGTCTCTAATAGGGGTAGCCGATCCTCCTCTTGCACAAGTCTACTCAAATGATCGGCTACAACATTCTCAACTCCTTTCTTGTCTTTAATCTCAATATCGAACTCTTGAAGCAAAAGAATCCATCGAATGAGCCTCGGCTTAGCATCCTTCTTTGTCATAAGATATCTCAAAGCGGCATGATCACTATAAACAATAACCTTGGAATTCAAAAGATATGATCGAAACTTTTCCAAAGCAAAGATTACCGCTAAGCGTTCCTTCTCCGTTGTTGTGTAGTTGAGTTGTGCATCGTTGAGAGTCCCTGAAGCATAGTAAATGGCGCATGGCTTCTTATCAATTCGTTGTCCAAGTACCGCTCCAAGTGCATAATCACTAGCATCACACATCAACTCAAATGGCTCATCCCAATTAGGGGATACAAGTATTGGTGCCGTGCATAGCATAGTCTTCAATCCGCAAAATGCTTCTTCACACACCTCCGACCACTCAAACGTCACCTTCTTTTGTAACAAGTTGCTTAATGGCTTGGCAATTGAAGAGAAGTCTTTGATGAATCGTCGATAAAACCCCGCATGGCCAAGAAAACTTCTCACATCTTTTACACACCTAGGGCTTGGCAATGCTTGAATTAGCTCCACCTTGGCTTTGTCAACCTCTAAGCCTCTTGCCGAAATTATGTGCCCTAGAACAATGCCTTGCGTGACCATGAAGTGACACTTCTCCCAATTGAGCACAAGATTTGTCTCTACACACCTCTCAAGTATCTTCTCCAAGTTCCCCAAACATGCATCGAAGGTACTCCCATACACACTAAAATCATCCATAAACACTTCGATAATGTCTTCAATAAAATCCGAGAAGATAGCATACATACATCTTTGAAAAGTGCCGGGTGCGTTGCAAAGTCCGAATGGCATCCGCCGATAAGCAAACGTGCCAAATGGACAAGTAAAAGTGGTCTTCTCTTGATCGTCTGGGTGTATCATGATTTGATTGTAGCCACTATATCCATCAAGAAAGCAATAGTAAGAATGACCGGCTAACCTCTCTAGCATTTGATCCATAAACGGCAAAGGCATGTGATCCTTCCTCGTTGTAGCGTTGAGCTTCCTATAATCGATGCACATACGATGACCGGTTACAAGTCTTTGTGGCACAAGCTCATTCTTCTCATTCTTGACAACCGTTACACCACTCTTCTTTGGCACTACTTGCACGGGAGATATCCACTTACTATCCGAAATTGGGTAGATCACCCCACAATCAAGCAACTTGATAATTTCTTCCTTTACAACCTTCATCATGGGAGGGTGAAGTCGACGTTGAGCTTCCTTTGTCGGCTTAGCTCCTTCTTCTAACAAAATACGATGAACACAAGTAGTAGGGCTTATTCCCTTGATATCCGCTAAGGTCCAACCTATGGCGGTCTTGTACTTCTTAAGCACACGTATCAAATCCACTTCTTGCTTCTCACTAAGCATTGAAGACACAATAACCGGTAGTGTATCTTCGTCTCCAAGATAAACATACTTCAAGTGACTAGGGAGTTCTTTTAGTTCTAACTTTGGGGCCTCTTCCACACTTGGTCGAAATTTTGTTGTGGCACTTGGAATTGACAAGAACGAGTTCTTCGGAAACGTTGGTGTGGCGTCCAGCTCGGCAACAACTTCTCTAAGGCTCGGCAATATGGCACAATGCTCGGCATGACTTGGCTCGGCTCCATTATGCACTCGTTCTCCCCTCTTGTCAAATCCGACCCCTTGCTCAATCGCTAATTGCTATGCGTCGAGCGAGGTCGACATAACTTGCTCGACCTCCTCCAAAACATCAACGGCACAACCCTCCTTCAAATCAACATTAGGGAACTTCATGGCATCAAACACATTAAACTTTATCATCTCACCATCAAATTCCATAGTTAGGTTGCCCTCGGCCACATCTATCTTTGTGCGCGCGGTCCTCATAAATGGTCGCCCTAAAAGCAATTGAGTGTTGTTGACCGGCGAATCCTCCATCTCAACCACATAAAAATCGGCGGGGAATATCAATTGGTTGACTTGCACCAACACATCCTCTACATAGCCTTCCGGATATTTGCTTGAGCGATCTGCAAGTTGAATGATGACATTATCCTTCTTGAGAGGTCCTATACTCAACGTTTGATACACATTGAGTGGCATGACATTGATCGATGCTCCCAAATCCAACATAACATCATCAAACCGTGTATTGCCTATGACACAAGGCACATTGAAGCTTCCCGGATCCTTCATCTTTGGTGGCAACTTTCTTTGAATAACGGCCGACACCGTCTCGCTCATTGTCACCACACGAGTCTCTCTAGTATGCCTCCTCGCCGTGCAAAGCTCCTTTAAAAACTTAGCATACTTTGGCACTTGCTTAATGCACTCCAACAAAGGAATGTTGACTTGCACTTTCCGAAAATCTCCAATACCTCTTCATCGGATTTATCTTTCTTTGTTCTAGCAAAACGTGAAGGGAATGGAATGCTAGATGATGGCACACCTCCCTTACTTGCTTGGCTCGGCAATACCTCATTCTTTGATGTTGCGGGATCGTACTCAAGCTCGTTACGCAGCCCCTTGTCTTTTGCACTATTGTTGCCGGCACTATGCCCTTGCTCGGCACTCAAGTCTTTCTCGGCATCACCATTGCCGGTTGCTTCATGCTCGGCTGCTGCCTCTCTTCCCTCAATGTGGCTGCCGGCAATGACAGGTCCGGCAGCCCTCTCATCGTCCTCAATACCCTTAAAAGTTACTCGCTTCTTCTTTGGACTTGTTGGAGAAAACAACTCTCTTCCGCTACGAGTTTGAATCACTTTGGTTTGCTCGTTCCTCGGATTGGGAATTGTATTGCTTGGCAACTTCCCTTGCTCATTAAATCTTCCCATAAAATCCACAACTTGCCCCATTTGAGTCTTGAGCTCACCAATGTCCTTTTGATGATTTTGTTGTCCCGCGAGTAATGCTTGAGTAGCACTTGACAAAGATTGAATCAAAGCATCGTAATTAGGGTTGCTCGGTGCGGCTTGCACTTGGCTCGGCCCTCCTTGACCTTGGTACGGCACAACTTGTGCTTGGCTCGGCATGGTTCCAAAATTCCCTTGGTTCGGCTGATAAGTTTGCCGAGGCACAAATGGTGGCCTCGGTACAAATGGCGCTCCTCCCTCTCTCGGTTGCATAGGTGCCCTAAGCACGTTGTCATTGTTCGCCCATCGAAAGTTCGGATGATCATTGAACCTTGGATTGAAATTGCCAAATCGTTGGCCTCCTTGAAAACCAATTGCATTGCACTCCTCAACTCAATCTCTCCAGTCTTTTCAGCTTCCAAGGGAGGATAAGTAATATTAGAAGGAGCAACTCCAGCTCCAGCAATATGACCATTCTGTGATCTGATTGATGCCATGATCTCTTCTTCTTCTTCTAATTCGGCAAAAGCTTCAAATTCTGGATTCTGAAGATCACACGATGATGACACTACTGATGGGGAGCTCGGCACTGATGATGATATTGACGGCACAGATGGTGAACTTGGCAAGGATGATGATACTGATGAACTGGTTGGTGACGATGGTGGTAATGGCACAAAACGAGCAATAGCGAGTTCTTGGTCTAAACGTTGCAAACGGCCTTGAAGATCTCTTGTCCAAATACTAGATTCGGACATGCACTATTTCTGAAATTTGCAACATTTAAACAAGTTAGAACATCGTAAAGAAATAGAAAGCAAGAATATACATCATTACAAGCCACGGCATTGGCGATTACACAACAAATTTCAAACCATAACACATATACACAATCGGCAACAATATAAAGTACACGGCAATATAACACACTGCAACAAAAATTTCGGCAAAGCATACATATACAATCGGCACAAGAGAAGAAAATTTGAAAAGTTCATGAGCATGTAATCGCTAAGTCTAATTTCTTTTAAATTTGTTCTAACTCTCGAAGTACGTGGAGCAGAGGAGATAACGGTGCAATGGACTGATACAGCCCCCGGTAGTATCATGCTTAATCCGATATACCTCAAGAGTTTGAACCACACAACATGTTTTATCTTTGAAGAAAATAGGCCACATATGTCAAGTTATGTTCTAGCGTCTAAAGTGAGGTGATGCTTCGGCACAAGCTGTCGACTAGGTCGTGCGGATTTTACGTTTCAAAGGTCATTAAAATCACGGAGGGCGAACCCCCTACAGGAACCAGGCAGGACTCGTTGTTGGACACCACGGAGGGCGAACCCCCTATCGACTCACTCACCGAGAATGAACATCAGTCTATGGGCCTTGAGATCCAGTTAAACAAACCTGAGAACCATATCTATGATAATAACTTCCCCATACTTTGTAAAACAAACACGGATCCGTAGCGGTCTCAAGTGTTGATTAAAACCGCCCTCAACCTCATAGAAGTAATACTATTACCGAAGAAACGCTTATATGCGTGGGGGGGAAGTATCCCGCGTTTCCCAATCTACATAGAAACGCCCTCCGACAAAGCACCATTCACATGAAGGGTTTTGGTTATGATCAACAAAAGAGGCTTCACCTACATGTTACACTTTAGAAACTACAATAAACTCAAACATACACAACATATCAACTTCCTAGAAATTAAACTAAGTGACTACCAACATACATCATTATACATCATGCAACTTCCAAAATTTAAACTCTACATGCCGAAGCATATTTCTACTTTACAAAATCCCAAAATAAACTTAAAATTTACAACTTTACAACTTCACAACAAAAATTTCCAGCAACATATATACACAACAATAACATAAAACAAGCTTTTATAATCCCCGGCAACGGCGCCAAAAATTGGTGGGAGCCTAAGCTCGCACACAATGATAACCCTACAAAAGATCGTTAGTAGTATAAGCAAGTAGGGATCGTTCTAGGCCGGGGATTAAGGGTACCTGAGATATGAAATTGTTAGACAAATATATACATACATATACACATCACAAACGTCACATTTTGGGGGAATTATAGGATCGGCAGCAATGCTGCCCTAATACTAGGTTCGGCAATGATAAAAGAAAAACAGAAAATAAAATTCTAGGTCTACTATATACAAGTTTGATCATCATCTCTCACGCATCACATAGCACAAAACACAATTTAACACAAAGATTCATATGCAAGAAAGTAAGAGACAAGTATTAGCATGCTCAAAATTCAAATTCGTTTCGACCGTAACTAGAGCTCTCGCTCTGTACCTAGTTACTAGACTTCCTTAAGTTCTTTTAGGACAAACTCTCGCTCTAGCCCTAAAGATATTTATGCTAATCCGGTTAAGACTTAACATATAATGCACAAGAGTCTTAAATCGAAAACATGTAAACAAGTAAGGTTGTCAATCATCCTATTTAGCATGCAAGTTCTAAGATTAATAGCCCTTAGTGAATAACACAAATCATAGAGTCCTCTCGGTCCATCTAGTTTGTAATTACCCTAGCAAATTAAACCTAATACCGAGATTATGTTCAAAGACAACACCAAGTATCGATTTTCATGCCCTCACCTTAGATTACTAACCAATTTAAATCCTAAACATGCTTCTAATACCACTGCTCTAATTATCTAAACATACAAAAACCATGTATTAAAAATCGCACAAGTCATCACATAAACTTCAATGAAAATTGCAATTCATGTTCATCATACAAAACCAAACGAAACAAAGTATTTTTTTATAACAATACATGTGACTAAACCGAAATTAAAAACACAAGTCATAGGGATGGATCACACTTTAGAAACCTTGGAGAGCTTCGTCTTGGTGTGGTGGAAGAGGATCGGCAGTGGCTGAGGTAAGGGATTGGGATCGGTGATGAGTGGTGGTGTATGTTAGAATCGGTGACTTGGTGTTTCTAGGGTTTCGGCTTAGAACTTTGAGTAGGAAATTTGGTAGAGTTTTGGCTAGTGTTTTGCAAGAGATGAGATGATTTTTCAGAATGAAAAGTGGGGGTATATATAGAGGATAGGGAGAGAGAGGCTGCCGGCCAACAAGAAGGGGAAACAAAGAATAGGTTTCCTTGTAGGTTTATGTTTCCTTGTTGAATAAATATTTGCATTCTTGATTTTCTTTTTCTGATTTTTCTTCAAGGCTTGGGCTTCACATCTTCATGGACTTCTTGTATGATCTTGGACTTCATTTGACATGTCTTGGTCCATCGAAAAATACCCCAATTGCCGGCAGCACACAAAGGCATACAATCTGCCTCTATTCGGCAGCTTCTCCTAGTGTGACTAGGAGAACGTCTTTCTTCAAGTTTTTCTTCAATGCCATGGCCTAGTGTCTTCCTCTTCCCTTCATAAGGCTTGAACCATCTTCACATATGCATTTGTGCACCATTAGGTCCATCAAAAACAGAAAACACGAAAAGGGGGCAGTAGGTTCCTGGAATCGGCAGATTTGACCTTGTTGCAGTAATTCCGGCATATCTCCATCCGTGGAGCTCCGATTGATGCGATTCCAAGTCTCAGATAAACTAGACACATATGGCCATCTCCCCATAAAACAGTTTGATAAAAATCCTTGTGAGTCGACGGGAATGATTTTTCGAAGTTGGGACACAGTCCCAGGAAAATCCTGGAAGTCCCTGGATTGGAATGCTCGGACTGCCGTTTTGCAGCCAACTTTTGGGTGACTTCCCGAACTCCGATTGATCTGAAATTTTAACACAACATTCCTCAGCATATGAATATTAAGCACGCCAAATTTCATAGAATTCGGACAAGGATAGATCACAGTTTCATTCATCTCAAAATCACGAAAAAGACATATTTTGCATTATTTTCCAGATTTCTCAAACTTAGTCATTTTTCGGATTCTTAACCATTTTTCACAAAACTCTACCAAAATTGACACTAACTACATTATGACTCTATCTTAGACAATTAAGGGTTAAACAAAGCATAAACGAGGGCATAAGCATATAATATCGTCGCACATTGTGCTCCTATCAAACTACACCTTTTTTCACTGTTGACTCTATTCCGAAACACTGTTCACTTTCTCTCTCCCCGACCCCGAGTTCTTCTTCCTCCCCGTCGGAATTTCCAACGCTGCACCACCGTCCGACCACTATTGGTTGTGTTCTTGGTATCCAGACGAAGCTGCTTTCCCCCTCTACAAGTCTAAGTAGGTATCTCATTCCCTCTCGTCGTCGATTAAAAGGAATCAACCGAATTAGGCCGATTACTGTTCATTTACTTTTTTCGTCGATTCTCTCTTCTCATGCTGTTATTGATCGAGTTCTTGGTATTGAATTGAAGCTTATGTTGTCATGAACAACCCCTCCAAAGGAATTGACTCAATTTGCAGTAGGTAAGGAGAAATCGAAAAATTTAAATTCAAGGGTTCTTGGTGAATAGTACCGAATTGGGGGTTTTTGTAAATTGACCTCTTTAAACTTGAAATTGGTGATTGTTGTAGAAGGGAAAGCTGTTTGAAATGTTGAGACAAAGCTTCTGTTAAATTTTGGTGATTTTTGGGGTCAGTGGCAGTGGTTGGCCGCCACTGCCGGTGGCGGTGCAGCCACCGTGAGTGGCTTCTGAGGTTGAATTTCGAATAATTATGAGGAATGGAGTATTTTGGCATTTATTTTGGAATTTTTAGAGGAGTTTAACAAGGGTTAAGATAATTGTTTAAATTTTGGACAAATGGTTTTGGTGGCGGCGCCAGACTTAGGGCATAGGCGATTATGTTCGGTATCGAGAGCGAGTCAGTGAAGAATAAGTGAGAATGTAAATTCCCCTACCAGAAAAAAAAGTAAAAAAAAGGAATATCAACAGTGAAAAAAAAGGTTAAGGGTAATTTCAGAAACTAAAAATTAGTTGGGAAAAATATTAATAAAAAAATCAGAGGGGGTGGGGATTTCAGTTTTTGGGGGTGGGAATTTCAATTCCCTTTATTAATTAGAGTCTAATGAGTTCCTTCCAAGACCATGAATATTCACCTGTGACTATTTAATGAAGGTGGTTGGGTCAATATATAGGCTGCAAGCCGCATGGACTGAGATCATCCCTCGATGTGGGATTGGAGGCTCCTTCTGCCCATTGTAGATGCAGTCTGGGCCATTTTTCTTGGGTCTCTCCCACCGGCTCTCGGGTCTCTACCGGGCGCTTGGGTATTCGGTCACCGCCCTCGAGCACTTGGGCTTGCCTCCTCGGCCCTAGCGTAGGCCTGTGGGCCCCGGTAGCCTATATGTTACTACCGTCAACATAACCGATTTAATAATATAGGTTCTAGGTTTTATTGTGATGAAGCTTTGGTTCACACCGTTGTCCGTTAATAGTTACATTAATTTGGAATAATGACCAATACTGATATCGGATTCTCCCTGAGAAAATTAAGAAGTATCGAAATGAAAGATACAAAATGAATGTTTTGTTTTTTCAAGATTAAATTTAATTTTTGGAAAGAAAAAGATTAAACAAAGTCAAATCTATTATCCCCCTTTCATTTGGACCCATATGCTTGCCACAACACTAAATTAGACGGAGGCATCATGTCGATCCCATAATCATTGTTTGAGTATCACGCTGATATTTCTTTAGAGTGTTTCAACTTGGCCGAGAAAGAATAGTTTAGGGGGTCGGGTCGTCGGGGCATCAACCCATAAAAAGTACGAGGGCGATAATGGACATTAAATTGAGAAATTTTAGGCATGTATGACAAGATCATCTTGACAAATTTATAGCTAATTTGGTTATCGTTAAGAAACACGAAATATCAGCACTTGCAGATTCATTGCATCGCTGAGCATGGTGTACTACACCGTGCAGGCGCTAGAGGCTCGGCCATATACCAAGGTATTTGATTCGTTCTTGTCAATTCCAAGTGCCACAACCAAATTTCGACCAAGTGTGGAAGAAGCCCCAAAGTTAGAATTAAAAGAACTCCCTAGTCACTTGAAGTATGTTTATCTTAGAGAAGAAGATACACTACCGGTTATTGTGTCTTCAATGCTTAGTGAGAAGCAAGAGTTTGATTTGATAAGTGTGCTTAAGAAGTACAAGACCGCTATAGGTTGGACCTTAGTGGACATCAAGGGAATAAGCCATACTACATGTGTTCATCGCATCTTGTTAGAAGAAGGAGCTAAGCCGACTAAGGAAGCTCAACGTCGACTTCACCCTCCCATGATGAAAGTTGTGAAAGATGAGATTATCAAGTTTCTTGATTGTGGGGTGATTTACCCAATTTCGGATAGTAAGTGGATATCTCCCGTGCAAGTAGTATCAAAGAAGAGTGGTGTAACGGTTGTTAAGATTGAGAAGAATGAGCTTGTACCACAAAGACTTGTAACCGGTCATCGGATGTGCATAAACTATAGAAAGCTCAACGCTACAATAAGGAAGGATCACATGTCTTTGCCGTTTATGGATCAAATGCTAGAGAGGTTAGCCGACCATTCTTTCTATTGCTTTCTTGATGGTTATAGTGGCTACAATCAAATCATGATACACCCGGATGATCAAGAGAAGACCACTTTTACTTGTCCATTTGACACGTTTGCTTATCGACGAATGCCATTCGGTCTATACAACGCACCCGGTACTTTTCAAAGATGTATGTATGCTATCTTCTCGGATTTTATTGAAGACATTATCGAAGTATTTATAGATGACTTTAGTGTTATGGAGGCACCTTCGATGCATGTTTGGGAAACTTGGAGAAGATACTTGAGAGGTGTGTAGAGACAAATCTTGTGCTCAATTGGGAGAAGTGTCACTTCATGGTCACGCAAGACATTGTTCTTGGGCACATTATTTCGGCAAGAGGCTTAGAGGTTGACAAAGCCAAAGTGGAGCTCATTCAAGCATTGCCGAGCCCAAGATGTGTTAGAGATGTGAGAAGTTTTCTTGGCCATGCGGGGTTTTATCGAAGATTTATCAAGGACTTCTCTTCAATTGCAAAGCCATTGAGCAACTTGCTACAAAAGGAGGTGACGTTTGAGTGGACGAATGAATGTGAGAAGAGTTTTTGCCGATTGAAAGAGATGCTATGTTCGGCGCCGGTATTGATGTCCCCTAATTGGGACGAGCCATTTGAGTTGATGTGTGATGCTAGTGATTATGCACTTGGAGCGGTACTTGGACAACGAATTGAGAAGAAGCCATGCGCCATTTACTATGCTTCAAGGACTCTAAATGATGCTCAACTCAACTACACAACAACGGAGAAGGAACTCTTAGCGGTAATTTTTGCTTTGGAGAAATTTCGATCATATCTTTTGAACTCCAAAGTCATTGTGTATAGTGACCATGCCGCTTTGAGATATCTTATGACAAAGAAGGATGCTAAGCCGAGGCTCATTCGATGGATTCTTTTGCTTCAAGAGTTTGATATTGAGATTAAAGACAAGAAAGGAGTAGAGAATGTTGTAGCTGATCATTTGAGTAGACTTGTCATTGAAGAGGATCGGCTGCCCCTTTTAGAGACCTTTCCAGATGAGCAACTTTTTCGACTTGAAGTGCATGAGCCTTGGTATGCCGACATTGCCAACTTTCTTGCCACTCGGACATTCCCTTGTACCTTGCCACGCCATCAACGTGAGAAACTCAAGAAGGAGTCACGTCATTATTTTTGGGATGATCCGTACTTATGGAAGCAATGTGGTGATCAAGTGCTTAGAAGATGTGTTGCCGAGCATGAGCATAAACCAATCTTAACATTTTGTCATAGTGAGGCGTGTGGAGGGCATTTTGGAGCAAAGAAGACCGCTTTGAAGGTACTTGAGTGTGGTTTCTTTTGGCCTACAATTTTTAAGCATGCTTACATGTTTTGTAAGTCATGTGATCGATGCCAAAGAATGGGAAATATTGGACCACGGGATCAAATGTCATTACATCCCGTCACTTCTATTGAGATTCATGATCTTTGGGGGATTGACTTCATGGGACCGTTTCCTTCGAGTAAGGGCTTTCTCTACATATTGCTTGCGGTTGATTATGTGTCAAAGTGGATCAAAGCCAAGGCTACACGCACCAACGATACCAAGGTGGTAGCCGAGTTTCTCAAGACCAACATCTTTTCACGTTTTGGAGTTCCAAGAGTCTTGATTAACGATGAAGGATCCCATTTTTGTAACCGCACCATTGAAGTCTTATTGAAGAAGTATGGAGTCACTCATAAGGTATCTACACCTTATCACCCTCAAACTAGTGGCATGGCCGAGGTAAGTAATCGAGAGATCAAGCAAATACTTGAGAAAACCGTTGGACCTTCAAGGAAGGATTGGAGTGATCGTCTCGATGATGCTTGTGTGGGCTTATAGGACTGCATACAAGACTCCGATAGGTATGTCACCTTTTCGGTTAACATATGGCAAAGCATGTCACTTATCGGTAGAACTTGAGCACAAAGCATGGTGGGCAATTAAGGCTTTCAACATGAACATTGATGAGGCCGGCCTTCATAGGAAGCTTCAACTCAACGAACTTGAAGAAATACGGAATGAAGCTTATGAAGCCACATGGATTTACAAGCAAAAGTCCAAGGTTACTCATGATAAGATGCTTCGACGGAAGAAGTTTGAAGTTGGCCAAAAAGTTCTCTTGTATCATTCACGACTCAAACTTTTTCCGGGTAAGTTGCGCTCTCGTTGGCTTGGCCCATTCATTGTTCTTCAAGTATTTCCACATGGAGCCGTAGAGATTCGGAATGAAGTTACGGGAAACATATTCAAGGTGAATGGACATAGACTCAAGCCGTACTACGAGCCATTTGAGCCTCTAAACGATGAAACCGATGTCCACGATCCTCCAAGCCAAGGGGCTGCCGTAGCTACTGTCCTTGCCGCGCCTTACTGCCTCACTACCGATCCAGCACCCCACTGCCCCAACGCTGCCGCCGCGACACGCTTGCTGCCGCCACAGCCGGACGTCCAACCAATGCTACTGCCCACTACCGAGAGGCAACCCTTTGTTCCCTCTGCAACTACACCTTCTGCCGGACCTGCCATCGCCAGCAGGATTGATGAGATGATACTAGAAGCCGAGAGCACTGCAACTGAGCTGCCGGATACGCCGGATACGTCCGAAACACTGCCGGACACGCTGCTCCAACCGGACACGCAGAATGACGTCGACACGGACACACGATGCATTGAGCTTCTTGTTGAACTACTTCGTGCCGATTTGAACTACTTTGGAGCGCAATGAACACATGAGATTAACAAAGGTGAAAAGTCTAGGCTATGGACTATAAACACAAAGCTCTACTTGAGAGGCAACCCAAGTCAATCAAAGAAAAGAGAATGAGCCATCACCGAGCGTTTGTAATTTCTAACCTTTCTCTCTTTCTTTGATTTGTGATGATATGTTGGAATTTGTTGGTCTATTGCATGCTTAGGAAATTCGTTGATATAGATTTGTACTTACATTGAGGGCAATGTAATTTTCTAAGTGTGGGGTGTGATAACGTATTCAGTTTATGTTTTTGTGTATTTAGTTAGAAAAGAAAAATCCAGAAAATTAGAATGCAAAAAGAGAGTGTTTAATTTGTTTCGAGTCTTAGGATGCCCCTAATATGTCAATGATGTTTTTCTCCTCTTTGCATACATAGATGATAGTTGTGCATACAATTTAAATTGTGAGTTTCATGGATTATGTGCATTGGTAGGAGCATGTAGGACTTGTTGATTAACGAAGCATGCATGTTTTAGCTAGTTTATTTCAATAATAACCTATGTGAGCTTTAGTGCCAATTTGCCTTCACTACCAGAAAAAAAAGGTTTTTCCGACGAAAAAAAAAACGGCCGACGAATTAAAATTTTCGTCGGTAATTCTAAGGAATAGCCGACGATTTTTTTTTCGTCGGTGGAAAAAAAAATCGTCGGCCATAGTTTAACCATAGCCGACGAAACCGTTTTTTCGTTGATATTTTCAAAAAATCGTCGGCTATATTCATATTTCAGTTGACGATTTGTATTTTCGTCGGCCTTTCTCCGAAACATTACACTACCAGAAAAGGCCTTATAGCCGACGAGGCCATCTCGTCGGCCGTTACCATTAATTCGTCGGCTATAGTCATAGCCGACGAAGTATCGTCGGCTATAGTCTCGTCGGGAATGCTCCGTCGGCTATACTATAGCCGACGACACGAGGCGTAAGTCGTCGGCTTATAAACCGCGGGGTATAGCCGACGAATAAAGAGTCGTCGGCTATACTTCGAACATTGCCGACGACAAGATCGTCGGCTTCAACAATTACGTAATTGCCCCTAAACCGAAGTATAGCCGACGACACTATCGTCGGCTATACGTCCAATATAGCCGACGACACTATCGTCGGCCATAACAATCGCCGGTACCAGGAACGGCTTTTTTTTTGACTGAAGCCGGGAGGGTATAGCCGACGACATATGGTAAACATCGTCGGCTATAGCCCTTATAGCCGACGAAATAATGCCAATATCGTCGGCTATAGCCCTTATAGCCGACGAAATAATGACAATATCGTCGGCTATAACCCCTAAATATTTAAAAAAATTTAAAAATTTAACTCGGGCCCAATTTCACTTCGTCTTCGGTTTGGCTGCAGAAAATGCACAAACAAACATCCAAATATCCAACAAATATCCACATCAATCCATCCCTAATATCCTACATACTGTACAAATTAACCCACTATCTACTCATCATCACCCCCTAAACGCGTAGCGTCGTCGACCGGATCGTTCGAGTTCCGGTGGCTATGGCTGTCCTGATCGGCTGGCGTACTCCGATGCGGGGGGGGGGGGGGGGGGGGGGGGAGTGGGGACGACGAACTGGGGCATCTGTGGCGGAGGCGGGGGCTGGAGTCCAGCCTGCTGGGCCTCCCAAGACTGCTGCATCCATCGGTACATCTCCGCCACAGATGCGTCTCTGGCCTGCTGCGCCGAAGCCTCCACGGCCCTCGCCAACTCCGCCTGCTGGAGCGCCTCCACCGCCCTCGCCAACTCCGCCTGAGTCCTCTGCAGCTGCGTCTGCAAGTCTCCTCTCGTCGAAGCCGCACGCTGCGTGCTGGGATTGGCCGGCGTGTACTTGAGAACCCCATCTCCCGCCGCGCCTAGGCCTCTCTGGTAGAAGTAGTTGTTCCCCGTCCCTACCGCCGCGTCCATGATCTGAGAGGCCAAGCGCGGCTCAAGGGTGTCGATCGTGGAGGCAAACTCCGCGATCGCCTCGTCGGACGCCCCGTCTCCCAGGGTGTCTCGCGCGATCCCGAAGGTGATCGCGTCGGTCTCCGCATCGATTTCCGCCTAATTGACAAGAAAATATAATAAACGAATTAAAAAATATATATATAAATTAATTTAATGAAACACTTTTATTGAAGATGGGCGAATACTTACCACTTGGTCGGGACGCCCCGGATACATCTGCGCATGAATCCACGACAACGGCCTCAGCGGTCGGTCCCTCCTCGCCATCTCTGCCCACTGCCTCCAGGAGCGGGCGCCGCCGTGGTGGGGGTGCTCGTTCCTCCTGCGGTTGTCGCTGTTCGTCCGCGAGATTTTCTGTATTATAAGAACGAACATATAAACGCAAATATAAATTAGTAACTAAATTAAAATATTACGAACTAACCAAAATAAAATTATTAACTAATTTAGTTACTAACTAATTTAATTTAATTAGTAACTACTTAACTAACTAATTTAATTTAGTAACTAACTAACTTACTAACTACCTAATTTAATTTAATTTAATTTAATTTAGTAACGAACTAACTAACTACGTAACTAACCAACTAACTTAATTTAATAACTAATAACTAACTAACTAACTAATTAATTTAATTAAGTAACTACATAATTTAATTATTAAATAACATTAAAAAGTTATATACTAGCAGGCTAAATTTTCTTACCGAGACCCTGTCGCTCCCGAAGTAGGCTACCAGCCATAGCCACTCGTACTCCCTGTACCGGAACTCGTGGGGGGTTGCACCTCGCCCCAAGCGCTGCTCCACATGGTACGTCCTGTAGTGCGTGGACAGCTCGTTCTTCCACTCGGAGTACCTATATTAACAAAATACAACTGTTAGATATATTCGTACACTGCCAATAAATATATTTATACAAAAAAAAGCAAAACACATAACCTGTTCTTCAGCTGCTCGTCTCTCCACCAGTCCAAGGTAGGATTGACTCTAAACCATTGCTGCAATATTATAAATTAATTAGAAAATATTTTTATATAGTTATAAGGACTGAATTCATAAATATTTATTTTCTATAATAAAAATCATATTTAACTCACCGACAGTGCATTGTACACTCGCGCCTTGATCTCATCGGGCACAGAGCCCCAGTCGGGCCACAACAGTGGGACCCTGTCCCGCACGAGCATGCCCGTCGCGTTGATGTACTTGGTGGTGGTGTCTCTCCGCTCAATCGGGCGTCCATCCTCACCGGGACCGGGCAGGATCTCTCTGATCCCACCGGCCAGCTCCCTCTCCAGGGTCGACATGTTCGCTGGCCCTCTAGTCCGTCTCGTCCCCGCGGGTTTATTGACGAGGACGCCTGTTTCATAATTAAAATGAATACATAGTTAAATAATTATATAAACTAACTAATTAAATAATTAATTAAACAATCTAAATAATTAATTAAACTAACCAATTACCTGCGTCGTTGTACTGCTTGTCCTTCTCACGAACGGCCCACAGGCCGCGGCAGTCCTCTGAGTCGAAAGGACTGTAGAAGTAGGCCTCCTCCCAGGGAATCTCGTGAGGCCGGTCGTGCCTCCAAATCTGCCTCCCCCTGGCGTCGTACTCAGGGATGGCAGGGAGGAACTGGACCATGTACATCCCCGATGGCGGAGACATACGGGGCGTGGACCCTGAGGGGCCTGCTCCCCCTGACGGTGGGCCCCGTAGCTGTGGACGCTGTCGCTGTGGGGGGACAGGGAGCATCTCTGGAGGGTCCAGATCGGCGCGCGGTGGGGTCGGCTGCCGATCCTGGAACAGTGCTGAAGTGCACTGGGGTCTGGTGGCTCTGCGTCCTCCTCTGACACTCGAGTCAGAGCCCGCTCCCGTCGACTCATACGAGGAGCCCCCACGTGGATCGCTCGGAGTCAATCCCATCAACGTCTCCTCTCGTCGACTCATAGGCCGGCCTAGGCCCCGACGACCGCTGGATCCGCTCCCCCCACGGCTGGATCCTGCCTGAGCGTCGGGGTCGCTCTCGGTCCGTCTGCCAAGCCATCGGTCTACAAAGCGCCGGTTTCCTGCACAATTAGTATATAAATTCCATAAATTGCACAAAAATTCCACAAAAAAATTAAAAACTTCATTCAATGTATATATACCTAATTATATATATACGTACCTAAATATATTTATACCTAATTATATATATATACACCTAATTATATATATACATAACTATATTTATACCTAATTATATATATATATATATATATATTCCGAAAAATATATATATATATATATATATATATATATATCGTCCTAAAAATTAAAAAAAATATTTATACCTAATTATATATAAATTAGTATATAAATTAGTATACTAGTATATAAATTCAACAAAATTCCACAATTAGTATATAAAAACCGTAAATTTAACAAAAAATCCACAATATTAGTATATAAATTCCACAAAATTAACAAATTTAACAAAAAATCCACACAATTCCATAAATTTCACAAAAACCCTAAATTCCACAAAAAATTCACAAAAACCCTAAAATTCACAAAATTCGACAAAATTAATAAAAACCCTAAATGAGGCTCGATCGGGACTACCTGACATGGTGGTGCAGTCTGGACGAGGACCGGTGGTGCGGTGCGGCGGCGACGGCGGCAGGGGCGGCTGCGGCAGGGGCAGCTGCGGCTAGGGGCGGCTGCAGCAGGGGCGGCAGGGGCGGGCAGGGGCGGCTGCGGCAGGGGCGGGTAGGGGAGGCTGCGGCAGCGCGGCTAGGGCGGCTCCGGCAGGGGCTTTCGGGTCGGGGAGGGCTCGGGAAGGAGGGGGCCGGGGCGGGGAGGAATCGGGTGGGGCCGGGGAGGGTCGATCGGCGTCGGGGAGGCTCCGTCGTGGTCGGTCGGCGTCGGGGAGGGGTGGGGAACGATTGGGCAATTTTGGTTCTAAGCAGAAAATGAGGGAGAGGCGCCTAGGGCTCGGTTTAAATCGACGGATTATAGCCGACGATTTAATTTTAATTCGTCGGCTATAGTCATAGCGGACGAAATTCGTCGGCTATACTCTTACGGGCCGGGCCAAAATCCGGGCCGGGCCGAAGTTGGGCTTTGCGGGCCGGTTATAGCCGACGAAGTTAGGTATATCGTCGGCTATAATATGCATGTCGTCGGCTATAATATGAATCTCGTCGGCTATACTTTACGCTCTCAGCAGCCGTCAGATCTCGCCCATCCAACGGCGGACAATGAAACGGCGCGGATCGCAAGAGTTTAGCCGACGAGGTTAAGTATTTCGTCGGCTATTCCCTGGTCAACTTTTGGTCAAACCTCTAAACGCTTTAAAACGGCAATTGACCCATCTAAATGACGTTTTTTGGCCTGACCTTCAACAGAGAATAGTTTCAAATCGATGCGACGCAATTAACCGTATAAAAATTTTCCTCCAAATATTTACCGACCGTCAGGCTACCCATAGGAAAACGGAAGTAAAAAACACCTAACCGCAACATTCGGCACACAGATTTTGTCGGAATATTCCCATTTTTCAACCGTAGTCGTGTTTCAATATTTCGGTCGTATCTTATTTCACGACACTTTTGCATTTGAACGGTCTACGTATGGTAACTATTTGAAACTATACATTCACTTAAACACTTAGTAAATAAGTTAAGGAACATTAGTGCATATGTTCCGATTTCGAATCTAAAAGTTTGGAAAATCTATTCCAACCGTCAGATATCACCGTTAAGATTAAATACATGTATGAAAAAAAATCCAACTACATCTGACAACGTTAAAGGCTCGATCGGGACGGTCAAACTTTTGGTCAAACCTCTAAACGCTTTAAAACGGCAATTGGCCCGTCTAAATGACGTGTTTTGGCCTGACCTTCAACAGAGAATAGTTTCAAATCGATGCGACGCAACTAACCGTATAAAAATTTTCCTCCAAATATTTACCGACCGTCAGGCTACCCATAGGAAAACGGAAGTAAAAAACACATAACCGCAACATTCGGCACACAGATTTTTTCTCGGAATCTTCCCATTTTTCAACCGTAGTCGTATTTCAATATTTCGGTCGTATCTTATTTCACGACACTTTTGCATTTGAACGGTCTACGTATGGTTTCGGTCAATATACTTTAGCCGACGACTTGCAAGTCGTCGGCTACAGTATAGCCGACGAATTATAAGTCGTCGGCTACAGTATGGGCATTATAGCCGACGAATTATGGTCCATTTCGTCGGCTATAATGCTGATGTTTCTGAAAATTTGCCATTTAGGGCCTGAAAATTGCCTATTTCACCTGATAAATTCCTGAATATCGCACAAACAATTCAATACAATTTCCCAAAAATTCGGAAAACGGTAATTAAGGACAAAATTTTTTTTCATACATGCATGCACCTTTGTACACAAATACATACATAAATAGTATACTAAGGATGATAATCAGAATCATCCTCATCACTTGAGTCAGACGTAGTATAGTAGTTAATATCTGGCAACCGGTGCTCGTACTCGTCGTCTGAGTCATCGTCTGCCTGATATAGACGATTCGGATTAACATCATACATGGGCACCTGACCCCTAGGAAGTCGAACCACTCTGCCCGGCGTCACATTATTATCGCGGATGGTGGAGGATTCCGGAATGTCGCCGGCGTCCGGCTCTTGGTATGCGGTCGCTTCTTGACACTCTGTGCTCACACCAAGTGTGGTAGCACTGTATATGTCTCGCTGAGACACATGGTTAACTACCTTCCACGTGCCTTTGTTCAAAGGATCGTCAAGATAAAAGACCTTTTTGGCCGCTGTGGCGAAAACAAAGGGGTCGTCTTCATACACACTAGTGGCGGTATTCACCGAAAGTATGCCGTACTGATCGATCCGTATGCGGTGCGGCCTAGTATCAAACCATCGACACTTGAACAAGTGGACTTTCATGCGGTTCCCATAAATGAGTTCAACAACTGACTGTAGGACACCGTAAAAATCCACGCCCCCCTCTGCACCATCCACCATCACCCCACAATTCTGTGTTTTGCGTTCCCCGTCTCTAGCTTCACATATATACTTAACGCCGTTGACATCACACATTGGGCGGACTGTGGAAGATATCGGCTTCATCGACAACAGCCTCAATTCCTCTGAGTAATTTGTATGACCACCACTCGCAGCCACTTGCATCAGCTGAAAAATATAACTCAAATCAGTCGGTGTGTTTATGATTAAAGAATAGGGAACTGTAAAAGAAAGCCATCTAATATATATATTTATACACTTACCCATTGTGGAAAATAGTCTGCAAACGTCGTGTTGTGGTAGTCGACATCACCGCGAACTTCCTTGCAGTGAAGATGGTGACGTTTCCAATATTGTACCTCCGGACAGTTTATTAGAACCCACCAGTGGGCAATCCCTACCTCATGGTCAGGCAACTTGTCCACACCCTTTTTCTTGAAGCTTCCGTATGGTACAACAGAGTTGGCGACGATAGATAGGTTGAACTCGGGGTCATCTCGACTTGGATGTTGTGGGGGGTCCTCCATCGCTCCCAAGTACAACTTGGCGTACGTTACACACTCATGCGCAATGTAAGCTTCAGCAATACACCCCTCAGGCGCAGATTTATTGTGCACATATTTCTTGTAGTCTCCAAGTTGTCTGCAAGGTTAACAAGTGCATGTTAAGAGCATGCAACTTTTATTTAAAAACATGTATAAATCAAATTTATGAATAACATGTACCTTTCGATGGGATACATCCAAGTGTAGTGTACGGGACCGGTAAGCAACAATTGTTGGGGAAGATGGATCATCAGGTGAGGCATGATGTCAAAGAAGTTTGGGGGAAATATCCTCTCGAACTTGCACAAGATAAAAACGATTTCCTCATGCATTCTCATGAGGTCTGATTTTCTAACTTCTCTAGCGCATAACTTCTGGAAGAATCTTGACAACGCCACCAACGGCTCAACCACTTCATCCTCCAAGTACGCTCGAATGAAAATAGGGAAGAGGCGTTGAAGCAGTACATGGCAGTCGTGACTCTTCAATCCGTACATCTTGTTGTCTCGGTAGTTAACACACTTGCTTATGTTACCCGCATAGCCATAAGGATACCTGCATAGCCATTAACAACAATTAGATTTCATGCATATATAGTCGTCCAACAACAGATGGATTCTTTAGGGAATACATGCCTAATAAAAAGTTACCTGACATTACTCAGCCATCCAAAGATTTCATGTTTCTGGTCCCTGGTGACGGTGTAAGGAGCTTGGGGCATTTTGCTCCTGCCCTCTCTCAACCACAAATGGTCCCGCAGTCCCATATTTCTCAGATCAACGCGTGCCTTGGGGGTGTCTTTTGTTTTCTTCTCCCAATTCAAAACTGTGCCAACCACGGCTTCACCCACGTTCTTCTCTATATGCATGACATCCAGGTAGTATCTGGTAGCCAACCTGGCCCAATAAGGAAGTTCCCATAAGATGCTCTTGTGTGACCAGAACCTATACCGATCCGGCCTCTCTGGAATCGTGCGCAACACATCGGGATGATTGCTAAGCGGACCAAAGTCATACTCATTCAACACTGCCAATATTTCCTCCCCTGTCCATTGCTCGGGTGCCCAGCCCCTTTCTTCAGTCCCATCAAAAGCCTGTGCATCGTCCCTAAATGGATGGTCATGCGGAAGCCAACGACGGTGACGCATCTGGACAATCTTGCTGCAATGAGGACTGGAGCAATCAACAGTCATACACTCTGAACAAGCCCTGTAACCCCTGGTGACGCTGCCCGACAACATACCCCTCCCAGGAAAGTCACTGATCGTGCCAACAAGCATGGCATGCATCCGGAACATCTCATTTTTGAACCGGTCGTAGACCAGGTGGCCGTTCAGACTCAAGTACCGAAGCTCCTCAATTACGGGTCTCAAATACACATCGAGACACTTTCCCGGATAACCTGGGCCTGGAATCAACAATGTGAGCATGTTATATTCCTTCTTCATGCACATCCACGGTGGAAAGTTGTACGGAATCAAAATAACTGGCCACACACTGTACTGAAGCTCTTTCTTGCCAAAAGGGTTGAAACCGTCGGATGATAGCCCTAGCCAAACATTTCGAACCTCTGATGCAAATTCAGGAAACTCCAACACGTTCTTCTTCCAAGCCTCTCCGTCGGCGGGATGTCTAAGGGTGTCATCGTCAGGCACATTCCTCTCAGCCCACCATCTCATAGCTTCGGCCGTGAAAGCACACATGAACAACCGCTCAAGCCTATCAATCATCGGGAAGTACCGAAGTATCTTCACAGCTTTCTTGTTCCCTTTAGGAGTGAACTTATACCGCTCTGTATTGCATAATGGGCAGTATTCAAGATCTGCAAGTCCTTCCCCGTAAAACAGAACGCAATCGTATCTGCATGCATGAATCTTGATGTAGGAAAGGCCGAGATCTTTAAGGATATGTCGCACCTTATGATGACTGGTAGGAAGCCGATGTCCGGGGGGCATCGCCCCACCCCATAGCCGAAGCCAATCATCAACCGATTTGACAGTGCCTTTGTTCTCCGTTTTGATCTTCATCACTCCCATGACAGATTCAAGGACAGTCTTACTGCATCCGGGGTACAACGGAGTCTGTTGCAATGCGATCAGGTTGTTGTACTTTTCCATACCACTTGTGTTGACCGGAGATCGGGGTAATGGCTCGAGTGGCTCAATATCAGGGAAACACTCCATCTCCGGAGGTGGGAGTTGCACATCTGGTGCTTCCTCAAAGACACCGCTCTCACGAGGAAACATATCGTTGATCCAGTTCGTTGTCGGATCATTGGAGGAACTCCCTCTCTCGGCAAATTGTCCATGATCATGACGACCCGCAAACTCTGGTTCACCGTGATAAATCCAATTAGTGTATAGGACCCAAAATCCATATCTAGCCAGGTGTTGCTCCACTGTCTCTATGGAAAACCGGTGTCGTGGGGTGGCACACTTGCACTTTTTACACGGACAATAATGAAGTGTAGTGTCTCCACAGTTAGCCATCACAAAATCCAGGAAACTCCTAACTCCATCATGATACGCCTGATCCCATCTTCCAAGGGTAATCCAACTCTTGTCCATCCTGTAAATTCAAGAAATAAATATAGCTATATATAGATATGTATATATGCACGTACTACGTACGTACGCACGTACTAATTAATTAAAAAATTCATCATTACACACACACACATATATATATATACACATGCATCCCTAAATTAATTAAAACATCGTCAATCTCCCTAATTAATTAAACACAATGTATTTTTTATATATACCAACAATATATTTTTAATTACAATTAAATTAATTAATATATATATACATTTTTTCATCAAATTCATCTAAAATCACCTATAAATCAACAATCAATCACTAATCTTCAACAAAACTTCAATTCTATCTAACCAATACAACATATATATCAACCCATTAATAATCTCATCTCAACACATATATATATATATATATATCAAATTAATCACACATTTATTCTAATTAAACTCTAAATTAACACACCTCTGCATATAACCAACTAAATCAACACACACAGCAATATACGTACCTTTCAAGCTTATGGCCGAGGTTTTGGACGATTTCAGAGCGTTTTGGACGATTTCATCGACGAATGAGCTCCCTGATGCAGAAGGTCGATCTGATATAAGAGTTATAGCCGACGAATACCCTCCTCGTCGGCTATAACCAAAAACTTTTCGTCGGCTATAACTCTTATAGCCGACGAATACCATTCTCGTCGGCTATAACCAAAAACGTTTCGTCGGCTATAGTTATAGCCGACGAGTTGTCGGCCGTCGTCGGCTATAATATTATAGCCGACGATGTGGCCGACGAAATAGTAATTCGTCGGCTATAAGGGGTTATAGCCGACGAGATACTATTTCGGCTATAACCCCTTTTCTGGTAGTGTTAGCTGACGAAAATTTTTGGAAGTATGGCCGACGAAGTTGACATTTTCGTCGGCTATAAGTCTATATATTTTCAGATCTGAGCAGCAGCTGCTCATTTCAAAAAAAAGGGGAAAAAACGGGAGAAAGTGTGAAAAATCTGTGGGTATTGTTGAAATCCGTCCTCTCTTACATTGTGGAGCTATATATAGGTACGTACATGTGTATATATATTGATTTTGAGTTTTAGTTGAGTTGATTTTGAGTTTTAGTTTAATTATGTGTTTTAATTTGATGTTATTTTAATTAGTGTTAAATTATATATATATATATATATATGTTAATTAATAGTTGTTGATATATAGTGTAATTAATTAACTTAAATAATGGTTGATATATAGTGTAACTTAAATAATAGTTGTTAATTAATGGTATATATATATGAGTTGATATTGATAATAATATATATTGTAATGTAATTAATTATTAAGGATTTATATATATATATATATATATATATGTATGTGTTAATTAATTTCTTATTAATTAAAGTTATACATATATATTATTATCAGGCTATATATGGATCTGGATAAGAGTTGGATTTCGCTTCCAAGGCATGACCGACGATACACTACAGGAGTTGTGAATTGTTTGCAGTTCGTCGAGGAAAATGCAAACGGGAATGATTACCATTATTGCCCGTGCAAGAAATGTAAGTGTCGTAGTTATATGTGTCGATTTTCGATTAGGACAGTATGGGAGCACCTAAAGAGTAATGGGTTTTGGCCGAAGTACAAACGTTGGATATATCACGGTGAGCCATCATTAGATGGATCGCATGATCATGGGCAGTTTTTTTAGGCGGGCATTAGTAGTACATCCAACGATCCAACAATGGCATTCGTCAACGACGTGTTTTCTTTTGAAAGCGGTGTACGTGGGGAACAATATATGCATGACCCGGTGCTGCCCTTCCCACAAGTTGTCAACACTGCTGCCTTTGACAAGTACAACAAACTGATTGCATTGCAACAGACCCCTGTGTCTTCAAGTTCTGAGAAGACAGTTCTTCAAAGTGTGATGGAGGTAATGAGGATTAAAGTCGAGACAAAATCGACTATCAGGCAAGTGGATGAATATCTACAGTACACTTCTTCGTTGTTGGAGGAGGGTCATCGTAATCCTACCAATCACCGTAAGGTCCGAAGTATCCTCAAAGATCTAGGGCTTTCCTACATTAAGATCCATGCATGCGCATTTGACTGCGTTCTCTTCTGGGGTAAAGAGGCAGAAGGGAATGACCTTGCTAGCCTTAACGCATGTCCGATATGTCAGTCTGACCGATATAAGTTGACGGGAGCAGGCAATAGGAAACCTGTGAAAGTGCTTCGGTATTTTCCGTTGAGAGACAGGCTTGAGCGGTTGTACATGTCAGAAACCACCGCAAAAGCTATGAGATGGCACGGTGAGCGGGACGCGGGAGACGCAGATATCATGACACACATCTCTGACGAGCGGCTTGGAAGCATATAAAAAATGAGTTTCCTCATTTTGCGTCAGATGTCAGAAACATCAGGCTCGGGCTCTCAACCGACGGGTTCAACTCTTTCGGCACCATGAGTCTTTCATACAGTATATGGCCGGTGGTTTTGGTACCTTACAACCTTCCTCCGTGGATGTGCATGAAGAAGGAATATAATATGTTGACGTTGTTGATTCCGGGGCCTGGTTACCCAGGAAAATGTCTCGATGTGTATATGAGACCATTGATTGAAGAGCTTAAGGTATTGTGGGACGTTGGTCATCCCACTTTTGACAAGTACAAGGAGGAGACGTTCCAGATGCATGCCATGGTTATTGGTACCATCAGTGATTTTCCTGCTTATGGGATGTTGTCGGGCAGCGTTGTTAGGGGATACAAGGCTTGTCCAGAGTGCCTCAGCGATTATGGAAGCACCCCTCATTGCAACAAGATATGTAGAATGGGTCATCGTGTGTTCCTTCCGGCGGATCACCACTGGCGTTACGAGTCCGCCGCATTTGATGGAACCGAAGAACATGGTGGTCCCCCCAGAAGATGGACGGGAAGAGAAATTTTAGCAGTGCTTAATGAGTACGATTTTGGGCCCCTCAGCAATCATCCCGATATTGTAGCGGAAATACCTGAAAGGCCTGAGGAGTACAAATTCTGGACACATAGGAGCATATTGTGGGAACTCCCGTACTGGTGTGAGTTGCTGATCCGTCACTTCTTAGACATTATGCACATAGAAAAAAATGTTTCTGAAAGTGTGGTGGGCACAACGCTGAACTTGGAGGGGAAGACGAAAGGCGGTCCTAAGGCTCGCACTGATCTGCAAAACATGAATATCAGAAACCAACTATGGTTGAAACAAGGGAAGAGAAAAATGCCTCAAGCTCCTTACACCGTCAAGCCTGAGCATAAATCAGAAATTTTCCATTGGATAAGTCGGGCCAAGTATCCTTCAGGCTTTGCTGGAAATATAGCCAAGTGTGTGAACAGACAATTCAACAATCTTTACGGGTTGAAAAGTCATGACAATCATATCCTGCTACAACGTCTCTTCCCTGTTTTCATTCGACCGTTCCTTCCCCGTCACGTTGTGGAGCCGTTAGTAGCGTTGGCAAGATTTTTCCAGAAGGTATGCACACGGAAAGTGAGAAAATCTGACCTCCGGGAAATGCAACAAGACATCGTTCATATCATGTGTAAATTTGAGATGATATTTCCTCCAAATTTTTTCGACATCATGCCTCACCTCATGATCCATCTTCCTCGGCAGTTGTTGCTTACCGGTCCTGTGTACTTCACTTGGATGTATCCGATGGAAAGGTACGTATTTTACACCTTATGTTAATTTCCTCATCAATATATGTGATATAGTATTAATGTATTATCATAACACTTTAAAAACTTGATTTATAGGCAACTTGGACAATACGGTGATTTTGTCCAAAACTGATCCGCACCTGAAGGATGTATAGCTGAAGCATATATTGCGCACAAGTGCGTCACCTACATGAAGCTGTATTTAGGAGCGTTACAGGAAAGCATACCGGAAGATGTACCTTCACAGTTCAATCTTTCCATACTCTCCGACGATGTTGTACTCGGTGGAAACATGCCAGTTTCCTACAAGCTGAAAGATTATGAGGTAGCCATTGCACATTGGTGGGTACTAATTAACTGTCCAGAAGTTCAGTTTTGGAAGAACATGCATCTAAACAGTGACCAAGTAGGAGGTGATCTCAATTACCACAACCGGACATTCGCAGAGTATTTCAGCCGCTGGGTACGTAACTTTAACACTATTCTATACGTATTTATATATTATTGTGTATAATTATTCATATTTATAGTTGATTCTGATGGTTGCAGATGGACCTTATTAAAAATGATAATCACCCAAATTGGTCGCACGAACTCAGACTTCTGGCGATGAAGCCGGTCTATTCAAAAGTTTATGCGACGTGCAAGGTGAATGGTGTGTTATTTCGATGTGAAGACAGAGACCTCAGACTGAAAACACAAAATTCAGGGGTTATGGCACATGGTGGGGATGGTGGAGTTGACTATTACGGTGTTCTCCATTCGGTTGTGGAACTGCATTACGGGGAAGGCATGAAAGTGCACCTTTTCAAGTGTAGATGGTTTGACACACGGCCGCAGAGCATGAAAACCGATCAATACGGCGTAAGTTCTGTGAACACTAGTACATCATGGTATGAGGACGACCCGTTCGTTTTAGCCACATGGGTGAAACAAGTGTTTTATCTTGATGATCTCGCCAAGGGTGACCCGTGGAAAGTAGTCAACACTATCCACCATCGCAACATTTACCGGGCGTCTACACTTGAAGTGGCTGAAGAGAACGAGAAAGGGGGCACCGCGTATCAATAGCCCAACTCAAACGGTATTCCTGACTCCTCTTTTATTCGCCTAGACACGCCGGTGCGAATTCGACGTGAAGAGCCACTGCTTTTTTATGTTGATCCAAATGAAGAAACTAACGAGGACTCTAGTGGTAAGGAACGACATAGATTACCCCTATCGAGCAATTCAGAAACCGAAGAAGACTCATCCGATGATTCCGATTACAATCCGACAGATTAAGTAATTTAGATGATGTAATCCTTTCATTTGTAATCCACTCTTTTCTAATGAACGGGCGTGGGGATGAGCCTCCCAGCATAGGCTGGGTTCCAAACCCCTTAAAAAAAAAATTTCAAATATGTTGACTGCGGAGTTTCTGTTTTTTTTTTATGTTCAATTTTGGTTATATATGAACAGGACATAGGAATACGAGAGGTGTAACACCACTGATTTTTTTTATTTTTTTTCAAAGAATAGCCGACGAAAAATGCGTGATTTCGTCGGCCAAAACTATATTGAAAAATACATATTCTATTTTAGACAGAAAACGACAAAAGAATAGCCGACGAGTACTATGTTTGATTTCGTCGGTTATGATTTAAAAAAAAAAAAAAAAACCACCTTCCATTTTCTATCACTATCGACAAACCATTGCTTCATCCTTCAAATGCAAATATGTCGTCAAATAAGATATGACCGAAATAATGAAATACGTCTACGGTTGAAAAATGACAAGATTCCGACAAAATCTGTGTGCCGAATGTTGCGGTTAACTGTGTTTTACTTCCGTTTTCCTATAGCTAGCCTAACGTTCGGTACATATTTTGAGGAAAATTTTTATACGATTAGTTGCGTCTCATCGATTTGAAACTATTATCTGTTGAAGGTCAGGCCAAAAAAGTCATTTAGACAGACCAATTACCATTTCTAAGCGTTTAAAGGGTTGACTCACCCGGTTAACCGTCCCGATCGAGCCTTTAACGTTGTCAGATGTAGTTGGATTTTTTTTCATACATGTATTTAATCTTAACGGTGATATCTGACGGTTGGAATTGATTTTCCAAACTTTTACATTCAAAATCGGAACATATGCACTAATGTTCCTTAACTTGTTTACTAAGTGTTTAAGTGAATGTATAGTTTCAAATAGTTACTATACGTACACTCTTCAAATGCAAATATGTCGTCAAATAAGATATGACCGAAATAATAAAATACGTCTACGGTTGAAAAATGACAAGATTCCGACAAAATCTGTGTGCCGAATGTTGCGGTTAACTGTTTTTTACTTCCGTTTTCCTATGGGTAGCCTGACGTTCGGTAAATATTTTGAGTAAAATTTTTAAACGATTAGTTGCGTCTCATCCATTTGAAACTATTATCTGTTGAAGGTCAGGCCAGAAACCGTCGTCTAACTAGACTAATTTTCGTTTTAAAGCGTTTAGAGGTTTGACTTCGTTGTTTGACCAAAAGTTTAGCCGACGAAAATTCTATGTCGTTGGCTAAACTCTTGCGATCCGCTTATTGTCCGCCGTTGGATGGCTCAGATCCAATGGCTGCTGATTGTCCAAAGCATAGCCGACGAAATATTTGAATTCGTCGGCTAAACTCTTGCGATCCGCGCCTTTTTATTGTCTGCCGTTGGATGGCGGAGATCAGACGGCTGCTGAGCGCCCAAAGTATAGCCGACGAAATCTTTTTTAATCATCGGCTATTCTTTCGGGTATAAATCAGAAACTGTTGAACCCTAGCCGACTTTTTCCTCTCTTCCTCCTCCGCCTCCTGCTGCTGCTGCCGAACGCGATTATGCTCTCCCACAAGATTCCGCCGCGCTGCTCCTCCTCCTCCTCAAATCGGCGGCTCATCCTCCTCCTCCTCCTCAAATCGGTGGCTCCTCCTCCTCCTCCTCCTCCGATCCAAACTCTAGCTTCCTCAAATCCTCCTCCAAGCAGCGCCGGCCTCCTCTTCCGATCCGGTTAAATTTTTTTTTTCAATTTAGTTTAATTTTATAAATTGTTATATATTTAATTTTAATTATATAAATTGTTATATATTTGTTAATAAATTTAATTTTAACAAATTGTTATATATTTGATATATATTTTATTTTAATTATATAAATTGTTATATATTTGTTATATATTTAATTTTAATTATATAAATTGTTATATATTTGTTATATATTTGTTATATATTTATTAATAAATTTAATTGTTATATATTTGTTATAATTTAGGTATAGAAATTGTTATATATTTAATTTTAATTATATAAATTGTTATATAATAAATTGTTATATATTTGTTATATATTTAATTTTAATTATATAAATTGTTATATATTTTTGTTAATATATAAATGGTTATTTGTATTTATATATATGTTAATAATGAAATATAGTTATATTTGTATATACGTAGTTATATTTAGGTTAATGGTTAGTATTATTTAAAATTAGTTAAAATTTAAATATTAATTTGTTAGTATGTTTTGAAATATGTTAGTATTATTGGTTATTATATTAATTAGAATTTGTTATTTAATGTAATATAATTTAATTTTAATTAATGTGTTAATGCCTCAAGCTGCAGATAGCCGATGCATTCAGACAGCTCTTCGTAGGCCGTCGTTCCAGATCTAGGGGTTCTGGAAGTTCCGCCGGTTCCGCAGACTCCGACAGGACCCTTAGCCAGCCTGAGAGGACCACCACCCAGCCGCGGAGGAGTGTAGATTCATCCCAGCCGCGGAGGCCTGTGGATTCATCCCAGCCGCGGAGGAGCGTGAGTTCTCGGCACCAGACCCTTCTCCAGGAGGGGCGGCCATCGAGCAGTTCACGTCCCCCTGTCGGGCCAGATGCTCCGAGGTTCAGTAGGCAGCTATTTCAGGACGAGATAGCTGCAAACGTTCCTCAGGTCCGTATGCCTGAGGTTCATCGAGAGCCGATGACGAGTCCGACGACGTCTGCAGCTGACTCGACTGAGGGGCCTACTCTCCCAAATCAGCTCTACCTCCCGTACAACATTCCTGCGATACCCGAGGTCGACTTTCGTGGTGTGCCCATATGGCCTGATATGCCTCAGTACGTGAGTGCTGCGGAGGCATACCAGCAGCAACCATTTGAGAACCCTGACCTCCTGATTTCGGCGAGGAGAAAAGGAAAGTCGATAGACGGGTCATCCAGTTCAGGTAACATTTGATTTTATTAATTACATGTTTTATTAAAATTAACGCACTAATATTTAATTTTATTAACCAATCGTGGTTTATATGATAGGGACAGCCGCTAGCAGTTCAACGAGGAATACGAGAGGTGTCATATGTTTTGACACGCTCAGGAGAACTGTTGAGAGCAGCGAACCTCCTAATCAGGAGGTTCAGGGGAAAAAACGCCGCGACTACGCGGGTTGCGTGGGGGCACTGATTAGGGACAGAGTCCCTATGTTGTGGACACGGTGGGCTGATGTGCCCGAAGAGATCAAGAGGGAGGTGAACAACGCCGCGTCCGTGAGTAATTTAAAAAAATTAATTTATATTACGTAATATTTAATAATTTTTGGTATTGTTATAATTGTAAAACTAATAAAATATTATCTTTCAGACATACTTCGAGATTGCAGAACACAAGCAGGATTGGGCGGACGCGATGCAGAACTTGAGGTACGTTGGGAATTCCTTATCTTATAATTTGAAATATTTTATGATATTAATAATATTTCTAATGCACTTTTGTTTTTTCCGTAGGTTCAAAGAGTGGAAGAACGAGCTCCATTCCCACTTTAACCAATACTACAACCGTGGTCGTATGGGTACTCCCAGAGAGTTCATGTTCAGGGAGTACGAGTGGCGTTGGTTGAAGACAGTAGACTTCAACAACCCACTTATGCAGGTAAATACTAAACTTAACTATAAATTTTTATTTTGTTAAAATTTTAATTATTAGTTTAATTATTTTATAATTATTACACTAATATTTTTTTATGTATTTTTCTAATATTTTATTATTTGTTTGAAGCAACGGTCTCGGGTAAACTTTGCGAACCGCCGCCGTAACACAACCCCCCATCATGGTGGTTCTAGGCCGTTTGCACAGTATCAGGAGGAGGCGCTTAGAGATCATCCTGATAGCAACCCGTACGTGGAGACGTTCAAGATCGCTTATCCACAAGCGACAGAACAGCTCGTAAGTCGTTGATTACGATTTTAAAATTTTAATTATTAATTTTACTTAATTATATATTTGTTAGAATATTAATTATTTTTTTTTCCCGTTCAATTAGGAGAGGGTGAACCGGGCCGAAGAAGAGGTGTTCCAGCAAGTAGTTCGGGAGACACAACCGAACATTTCAGAGGCAGATCTGGAAGAAGCCCTGCGCCAGGTCGACCGATCGAATGTCCAAACGGCAGCGAGGATGTTCGATGCAGCCTTCCCAGACCGGTCAAACCAATACTACTGCCGGGGTTTGGGAAGTTCTGGAATAGGGCTCCTGAAGACCACTAAGGGAGGTCAAAAGAAGGGAGGCGGGGCAGCCAACAGATGAGGGGGGAAGTGCAGAGATTGGCCGCAAGATTGGCGGCCGAGGCCCAGAGATCACAGGAGTTACGCCGCAGAACACAGTAGTATCATTTGGATATGGCCAGTTGGCATGCTGAATGCGACAGAGTTCGGCAACACAACTACGCCGCCCAACAAAACTGGTGGTGTGATATGTTCGCTGCACAATAACAAGCCCTTTAACCCCCGCCCCTGTTTCAGCCGTTAGTTGAACCTCCAATGCCTCAACCTCCCGAGTTCGTTCAGCAGGATGACGAGCATGATGGAGAGCAGGATGCTGGGGATGACGTGGTGGACTTTAGTGCTTTAGGTGATGATTAGGGTTATATTTTATGTATATTGGAACAAATTAAATAATAAATCATTTAGACGTGTTTCTTGTTGGTGCAAATGCATGGATTGTCTTTGTGATTTCCAGGTTGCTTGGAATGGTAATTTAGAAATTAATTTAATTTTTTTTCCCCCAAATGTAAGAATAGCCGACGATATTGGCATTATTTCGTCGGCTATAAGCACTATAGCCGACGATTTTTACTAATTTTCGTCGGCTATAACTTTTATAGCTGACGAAAATGACATTATTTCGTCGGCTATAACTAATTAATGCCTATTAAAATATTAATATATTCCGACGAAATAACCGACGAAATAGATGGAATCGTCAGCTATATTTCAGAACAAATAGCCGACGAAATTCGTTGGCTATAGTTTACGATATCGTCGGCCATACTCGAAAATATCCGACGAATTTCGTCGGATATTTTGCCCAAATTTGGTCGACGAAATTAATTTTCGTCGGTAAAGTCGTCAGCCATACTCGAATATAGCCGACGATTTCGTTATTTTCGTCGGCCATTGGTATTACCGACGGCGTTTTTCCGACGAATTATAGCCGACGAAAATTTCGTCGGCAGAAGGAATAGCCGACGAAAATTTGGCATAGTCGACGAAATTTTTTTCGTCGGCTATTCTCTCCGATCTGGTAGTGCTTCTTCTTGAGCGATAAAAAGATAAAATTCGATAGATTCATAGGAAGCATGAAACCTCATAATTCTTTGACTATTCGATGACTATGTGCCATAGCTTTTTAATGAACTCTAGTATGCTAGAACTTACTCTTGTTGATTTTCGAAACATTTTTACCATACAACACCTTGATTTTGAATATGATTGAATAAAGATCTTTTAGGTTTACCACCATTGCCAAATAAAGCATGAGCCCTATTGGAGCCCGTCGTGGGACACTTTAGTAAACCCCTTTGAGCCTACGATTATCCTTTTCTTTCATCACCCTTAAACACTTTCCATGAGCTTAGTATAGTGATGTCTTGACCATTGTGTGTCGGCAAAGCTTGATTTTTGAAGGCGTTTTTGCGTGAAGTGATGAAGAAGAACAAATGTAGGGTAGACTTAGCCATAAATTTATATGAAAAAATATGCATGTCGTACCCTAAAAAAATAAAAAAAGAAGAAATAATTTTTTTTTTTTGCTCGGATTGAAAAGAAAAGAAAAGAAGCCGAGAGAAGAGAAAAGAAATAGGGTACGGCATAGGCATGAAAAAGAAAAATTGTGCACGGCTATTGTCTTGATTATTGTTGTAATGTTGTGGGAAGAAAAGAATGAAGTATGGGTCCAACAAGATAAAATTCGACCTTTGGTGAGAAGACATAAGGAGATTTGAGCTTTGCCAAAGGCCACGGTGACGTTTTTTAAGCCTCCTTATCCAAATATCAAATACCTCTTAGCATAGCCCCATTACAACCCTTTTATTGATCTTTTTCATGATTCTTAAGATGGTTAAAATTTGATTTGTGGAGATTTTCTCAAGAGTAAGCATATGGTTTTGGTTCATTGGTGCATATAGTTGTCATATGAGGTCTTTCCATAAAATTTCACAAAGTGCTTTCGTTTCTTTGATATATGCAAGTCACTCTTTGTAATTCATTATCTTCCACTTGCATATACTATTGAGTGAATAACCATGCTTCAAGAGAAAAGAAGAGAGTATGCCTAGTGAGGAGGATTGAACTAGCTTAACATTTCTACATGCTTACTTTTTGTTCTTATATGTTTTTATTGATGTTACATATTCATGAAACTCGGAATTTTCGTGCTTAACATTCTCATGCATTAACTTGAAAGCTATGTGTACATACGAGCCTGAGACAAACTGTTAGGGGCAATAGTTTGTTTAGAGTCTAGTTTAATTTAGTTTGCTAAGGGACTAGCAAAGGATAAGTGTGGGGTAGTTGATAGGAGCACAATGTGCGACGATATTATATGCTTATGCCCTCGTTTATGCTTTGTTTAACCCTTATTTGTCTAAGATAGAGTCATAATTTAGTTTAGTGTTAATTTAGTAGAGTTTTGGGAAAATGTGCTTAATTGTCAGGAAAACGACTAAGTATAGAAATCTGAGGAAAAAGTGCAAAATATGTTGTTTTCGTGATATTTAGGGCTGTGTTTGACTGACTTATTCTTTTCCAAATTTGCTGAAATTTGGTATGCATGTTATTGGCTTGCTAATGGGTTTTGTGTCAAATATTCAGATCAATCGGAGTTCGGGAAGTCACTCAAAAGATGGCTGCAACTTGGCAGTCCGAGCAAAGATCACCAGGGACTTCCAGGATTTTCCTGGGACTGTGTCCCAACTTCAAAAAGTCATTCCCGATGTTTCACAAGTAATTTGATCAAGCCCTTTTATATTAAGGAAGCTCTACGTGTCTAGTTTCTCTGAGACTTGGAATCGTATCAATCGGAGCAAGGTCATTCTAGCCGATTCCAGCAAGTTTCTGCCTCTTTTCCTTTGTTTCTGTTTTCGATGAACATTTTGGCGTACAAGTGCATACTTGAAGATTGTCCAAGCTTATTGAAGGATGGAGGAAGACATTGAGCCAAGGCAATGGAGGAAAGCATGAAGAAACGAAGATTCCCTTGCCGATCGGCAAGCATGTTGCTGCCGATCTGCATTCTTGGCGTGCCAGGCATTTTCGATGGACCAAGGCTGCTAAATGAAGACATGAAGCCCACATTTTGAAGTCCATGAAGATATGAAGCCCAAGCCTTGAAGAAAATTCAGAAAAAGATGTCCAAGGATGCAATAATTATTCAACAAGGAAACATAAACCAACTAGGAAAAGATTTTCTTCCCCTTTGTTGTGGCCGGCAACCCTAGCAGTTTTTCCTATATATATAGCCAACTTTTGCACAGAAAAACGGGTCACATTCCAAAGCAAAAATCTAGCCAAAAGCTCTACCTAAATTTCCCAAGAGTCCTACACAAAAACCTTAGCCAAAACCACCTCCACCACACCCAAAGTTTTTGCCGAACCTTGGTTCTTTTGCTGCCGACACTACCACTGCCGAGCAGCAGTCCCATCCAACACCACCAACCGCTGGATCCATACAAGACGAAGCTCTTCAAGGTTTTTAATGTGTGATCCACTCCCTACTCTTGGTTTTGTAATTTTTGTTGTAGCTATGTTAAACTTTGTCAGTTAGCATGAATTCTTGGTTTCAAGTTATATGTCTATGTATGAATTGGATTGAAGTTTGGTTTTATAATTTGTATGTTCAATTTATTTTCTTTATCTTTAAGTGGTATTTCACTACCAGAAAAAAAGGTTTTCCCGACGAAAAAAAAAAAAACGGCTGACGAATTAAAATTTTCGTCGGTAATTCTAAGGAATAGCCGACGATTTTATTTTTCGTCGGTGGAAAAAAAAAATCGTCGGCCATAGTTTAACCATAGCCGACGAAACTGTTTTTTCGTTAGTATTTTCAAAACATCGTCGGCTATATTCATATTTCAGTCGACGATTTGTATTTTCGTCGGCCTTTCTCCGAAACATTAGCCGACGAAAATTTTTGGAAGTATGGCCGATGAAGTTGATATTTTTGTCGGCTATAAGTCTATATATTTTCAGATCTGGGCAGCAGCTGCTCATTTCAAAAAAAAAGGAAAAAAAAAGAAGGGGAAAAACGGGAGAAAGAGTGAAAAATCTGTGGGTATTGTTGAAATCCGTCCTCTCCTACATTGTAGAGCTATATATATATAGGTACGTATATGTGTGTATATATATATGTTGATTTTGAGTTTTAGTGATTTTGATTTAGTAAGTGATCGATTTTTTGTTTTATTGTTGTTTTAGTGTTAGAATGTATGTATATATGTTGATTTTGAGTTTTAGTTGAGTTGATTTTGAGTTTTAGTGATTTTGATTTATTAAGTGATTTTTTGTTTAATTTGTTGTTGTTTTAGTGTTAGAATATATGTATATATGTTGATTTTGAGTTTTAGTTGAGTTGATTTTGAGTTTTAGTTTAATTATGTGTTTTAATTTGATGTTATTTTAATTAGTGTTAAAATATATATATATATATATATATATATATATATATGTTAATTAATAGTTGTTGATAGTGTAATTAACTTAAATAATGGTTGATATATAGTGTAACTTAAATAATGGTTGTTAATGGTATATATATATGAGTTGATGTTGATAATAATATATATTGTAATGTAATTAATTATTAAGGATTTATATATATATATATATATGTATGTATGTGTTAATTAATTTCTTTTTAATTAAAGTTATACATATATATTATTATCAAGCTATATATGGATCTGGATAAGAGTTGGATTTCGCTTCCAAGGCATGACCGACGATACACTACAGGAGTTGTGAATTTTTTGCAGTTCGTGAGGAAAATGCAAACGGGAATGAATACCATTATTGCCCGTGTAAGAAATGCAAGTGTCGCAGTGATATGTGTCAATTTCCGATTAGGACAGTATGGGAGCACCTAAAGAGTAATGGGTTTTGACCGAAGTACAAACGTTGGATATATCACGGTGAGCCATCATTAGATGGATCGCATGATCATGGGCAGTTTTTTTAGGCGGGCAGTAGTAGTACATCCAACGATCCAACAATGGCATTCGTCAACGACGTGTTTCCTTTTGAAAACAGTGTACGTGGGGAACAATATATGCATGACCCGGTGCTGCCCTTCCCACAAGTTGTCAACACTGCTGCCTTTGACAAGTACAACAAACTGATTGCATTGCAACAGACCCCTGTGTCTTCAAGTTCTGAGAAGACAGTTCTTGAAAGTGTGATGGAGGTAAAGAGGATTAAAGTGGAGACAAAATCGACTATCAGGCAAGTGGATGAATATCTACAGTACACTTCTTCGTTGTTGGAGGAGGGTCATCGTAATCCTACCAATCACCGTAAGGTCTGAAGTATCCTCAAAGATCTAGGGCTTTCACATTAAGATTCATGCATGCGCATTTGACTGCGTTCTCTTCTGGGGTAAAGATGCAGAAGGGAATGACCTTGCTAGCCTTGACGCATGTCCGATATGTCAGTCTGACCGATATAAGTTGACGGGAGCAGGCAATAGGAAACCTGTGAAAGTGTTTCGGTATTTTCCGTTGAGAGATAGGCTTGAGCGGTTGTACATGTCAGAAACCACCGCAAAAGCTATGAGATGGCATGGTGAGCGGGACGCGGGAGACGCAGATATCATGACACACATCTCTGACGAGCGGCTTGGAAGCATATAAACAATGAGTTTCCTCATTTTGCGTCAGATGTCAGAAACGTCAGGCTCGGGCGCTCAACCGATGGGTTCAACCCTTTCGGCACCATGAGTCTTTCATACAGTATATGGCCTGTGGTTTTGGTACCTTACAACCTTCCTCCATGGATGTGCATGAAGAAAGAATATAATATGTTAACGTTGTTGATTCCGGGGCCTGGTTACCTAGGGAAATGTCTCGATGTGTATATGAGACCATTGATTGAAGAGCTTAAGGTATTGTGGGACGTTGGTCATCCCACTTTTGACAAGTACAAGGAGGAGACGTTCCAAATGCATGTCATGGTTATTGGTACCATCAGTGATTTTCCTGCTTATGGGATGTTGTCGGGCAGCGTTGTTAGGGGATACAAGGCTTGTCCAGAGTGCCTCAGCGATTATGGGAGCACCCCTCATTGCAACAAGATATGCAGAATGGGTCATCGTGTGTTCCTTCCGGCGGATCACCACTGGCGTTACGAGTCCGCCGCATTTGATGGAACCGAAGAACACGGTGGTCCTCCCAGAAGATGGACGGGAAGAGAAATTTTAGCAGTGCTTAATGAGTACGATTTTGGGCCCCTCAGCAATCATCCCGATATTGTAGCGGAAATACCTGAAAGACCTGAGGAGTACAAATTCTGGACACATAAGAGCATATTGTGGGAACTCCCGTACTGGTGTGAGTTGTTGATCCGTCACTTCCTAGACGTTATGCACATAGAAAAAAATGTTTCTGAAAGTGTGGTGGGCACAACGCTGAACTTGGAGGGGGAGACGAAAGACGGTCCTAAGGCTCGCACTGATCTGCAAAACATGAATATCAGAAAACAACTATGGTTGAAACAAGGGAAGAGAAAAATGCCTCAAGCTCCTTACACCGTCAAGCCTGAGCATAAATCAGAAATTTTCCATTGGATAAGTCGGGCCAAGTATCCTTCAGGCTTTGCTAGAAATATATCCAAGCGTGTGAACAGACAATTCAACAATCTTTACGGGTTGAAAATTCATGACAATCATATCCTGCTACAACGTCTCTTCCCTGTTTTCATTCGACCGTTCCTTCCCCGTCACATTGTGGAGCCGTTAGTAGCGTTGGCAAGATTTTTCCAGAGGGTATGCACACGGGAAGTGAGAAAATCTGACATCCGGGAAATGCAACAAGACATCGTTCATATCATGTGTAAATTTGAGATGATATTTCCTCCAAATTTTTTCGACATCATGCCTCACCTCATGATCCATCTTCCTCGGCAGTTGTTGCTTACCGGTCTTGTGCACTTCACTTGGATGTATCCGATGGAAAGGTACGTATTTTACACCTTATGTTAATTTTCTCATCAATATATGTGATTTAGTATTAATGTATTATCATAACACTTTAAAAACTTCATTTATAGGCAACTTGGACAATACGGTGATTTTGTCCAAAACAGATCCGCACCTGAAGGATGTATAGCTGAAGCATATATTGCGCACGAGTGCGTCACCTACATGAAGGTGTATTTAGGAGCGTTACAGGAAAGCATACCGGAAGATGTACCTTCACAGTTCAATCTTTCCATACTCTCCGACGATGTTGTACTCGGTGGAAACATGCCAGTTTCCTACAAGTTGAAAGATTATGAGGTAGCCATTTCACATTGGTGGGTAATAATTAACTGTTTAGAAGTTCAGTTTTGGAAGAACATGCATCTAAACTGTGAATAAGTAGGAGGTGATCTCGATTACAACAACCGGACATTCGCAGAGTATTTCGGCCGCTGGGTACGTAACTTTAACATTATTCTATACGTATTTATATATTATTGTGTATAATTATTCATATTTATAGTTGATTCTGATGGTTGCAGATGAACCTTATTAAAAATGATAATCACCTAAATTGGTCGCACGAACTCCGACTTCTGGCGATGAAGCCGGTCTATTCAAAAGCTTATGCGACGTGCAAGGTGACTGGTGTGTTATTTCGATGTGAAGAGAGAGACCTCAGACTGAAAACACAAAATTCAGGGGTTATGGCACATGGTGGGGATGAAGGAGTTGACTATTACGGTGTTCTCCATTCAGTTGTGGAACTGCATCAGGGGTCAAAGGTTTTATTCTTTCGTTTCCCTAATGGTAGCGTTACCTTCGGTAAATATTTTGAGGAAAATTTTTATACGATTAGTTGCATCTCATCGATTTGAAACTATTATCTGTTGAAGGTCAGGCCAAAAAACGTCATTTAGACAGGCCAATTACAATTTCTAAGCGTTTAGAGGTTTGACTCACCCGGTTGACCGTTCCGATCGAGCCTTTAACGTTGTCAGCTGAAGTTGGATTTTTTTCCATACATGTATTTAATCTTAATGGTGATATCTGACGGTTGGAATAGATTTTATAAACTTTTAGATTCAAAATCAGAACATATGCACTAATGTTCCTTAACTTGTTTATTAAGTGTTTAAGTGAATGTATAGTTTCAAATAGTTACTATACGGAGACTCTTCAAATGCAAAAATGTTGTGAAATAAGATATGACCGAAATGATAAAATACGTCCACGGTTGAAAAATGACAAGATTCCGATAAAATCTGTGTGCCGAATGTTTCGGTAGACTGTTTTTTACTTTCGTTTTCCTATGGGTAGCCTGACGTTCGATAAATCAATTTTGTAAAATTTTTATACGATTAGTTGCGTCTCATTGATTTGAAACTATTATCTATTGAAGGTGAGGCTAGAAAACGTCGTTTAACTAGACTAATTTCTGTTTTTAAGCGTTTTGAGGTTTGACTTACTGGTTTGACCAACAGTTTAGCCGACGAAAATTATATGTCGTCGGCTAAACTCTTGCGATCCGCGCCTTTTTATTGTCCGCCGTTGGATGGCTCAGATTGGACAGCTGTTGATCTTCCAAAGTATAGCCGACGATGTTCATAGAATAGCCGACGACATTCAAAGTATAGCCGACGATTAAAAAAGATTTCGTCGGCTATTCAAAAGAATAGCCGACGAAATCTTTTTTAATCGTCGGTTATTCTTTCTGTTATAAATCAGACAGTCCCGAACCCTAGCCGACTTTTTTCTCTCCTCCTCCTCCTCCTTCCTCAAATCGGCTGCGTCACTTCCTCCAATCCGCCACTCTGCTGCTCCTCCTCCTCCTCTAATCGGCGGCGCCTCCACCTTTCCTCCTTCTCCGGCCTCCTCCTCCTCCTCCTCCTTCCTCAATTCGGCCGGCCTAGCTCCTCCTCCTCCTCCTTCTCCTCCGCATTCCCCTCCTCCTCCGACCTCCTCCTTCTCCTCCTCCTCCGGCCTCCTCCTCCTCCTTCCCCTCCTCCTCCGATCGAGCTAGGTTTACCATTTTTTTTCCAATTTATTTTAATTGTATAATTAAATTGTTAAATTGTTATATAAATTGTTATATAATATTTGTTAATATTAATTATATAAATTGTATATATTTTTATATATTTTTTAATAAATTAATTATATATTTGTTATATATTTGTTAATTATATAAATTTGTAAATATATTTGTTAATAAATCGAGCTAGTTAATTAATTATATAAATTGTTATATATTTGTTAATATATACACATATTTGTTAATATATACACATATTTGTATATATATATATATATATATATGTTAATGTATATTTTAATTGTTATATATATATATTTTTAAATTAATTATATATATAAATTGGTAGCCTATTTATATAAATGGTTATATTTATGTTAATATATAAATAGTTATTTGTATGTATATATATGTTAATGATGAAATATAGTTATATTTGTATATAAATGGTTATATTTATGTTAATGGTTAGTATTATTTAAAATTAGTTAAAATTTAAATATTAATTTGTTAGTATGTTTTAAAATATGTTAGTATTATTGGTTATTATATTAATTAGAATTTGTTATTTAATGTAATATAATTTAATATTAATTAATGTATTAATGCCTCAAGCTACAGATGGCCGATGCACTCAGACAGTTATTCGGAGGCCGTCGTTCTTCTAGATCTAGGGGTTCTGGAAGTTCTGCCGGTTCCGCAGACTCCGACAGGACCATTAGCCAGCCTGAGAGGACCACCAGCCAGCCGCGGAGGAGTGCGGATTCATCCCAGCCGCGGAGGACTGTGAGTTCTCGGCACCAGACCCTTCCCCAGGCGGGGCGGCCGTCGAGCAGTTCACGTCCCCCTCTCGGGCCAGATGCTCCGAGGTTCAGTAGGCAGCTATTTCAGGACGAGATTGCTCCAGACGTTCCTCAGGTCCGTATGCCTAAGGTTCATCGGGAGCCGATGACGAGTCCGGCGACGTCTGCTGCTGACTCGACTGAGGGGCCTACTCTCTCAAATTAGCTCTACCTCCCGTACAACATTCCTGCGATACCCGAGGTCGACTTTCGTGGTGTGCCCATATGGCCTGATATGCCTCAGTACGTGAGTGTTGCGGAGGCATACCATCTGGAGCCATTTGAGAGACCTGACCTCCTGATTTCGGCGAGGAGAAAAGGAAAGTCGACAAACGGGTCATCCAATTCAGGTAACATTTGATTTTATTAATTAAATGTTTTATTAAAATTAACGCACTAATATTTAATTTTATTAACCAATCGTCGTTTATGTGATAGGGACAGCCGGTAGCAGTTCAATGAGGAATACGAGAGGTGTCATATGTTTTGACACGCTCAGGAGAACTGTTGAGAGCAGGGGGAGGATCCAGATCAACGAACCCCCTAATCAGGAGATTCAGGGGAAAAAACGCCGCGATTACGCGGGTTGCGTGGGGGCAATAATTAGGGATAAAGTCCCTATGTTGTGGACCCGATGGGTTGATGTGCCCGAAGAGATCAAGAGGGAGGTCAACAACGCGGCGTCGGTGAGTAATTTAAAAAATTTAATTTCTTTATCGTAATATTTAATAATTTTCGGTATTGTTATAATTGTAAAACTAATAAAATATTATCTTTCAGACATACTTCGAGAATGCCGAACACAAGCAAGATTGGGCGGACGCGATGCAAAACTCGAGGTACGTTGGGAATTCCTCATCTTATAATTTGAAATATTTTATGATATTAATAATATTTCTAATGCACTTTTGTTTTTTCCGTAGGTTCAAAGAGTGGAAGAACGAGCTGCGTACCCACTTTAACGAATACGACAACCGTGGTCGTATGGGTACTCCAAGAGAGTTCATGTTCAGGGAGTACGAGTGGCGTTGGTTGAAGACAGTAGACTTCAACAACCCACTTATGCAGGTAAATACTAAACTTAACTATAAATGTTTATTTTGTTAAAATTTTAATTATTAGTTTAATTATTTTATAATTATTACACTAATATTTTTTAATGCATTTTTCTAATATTTTATTATTTGTTTGAAGGAACGGTCTCGGATAAACTCTGCGAACCGCCGCCGTAACACAACCCCCCATCATGGTGGTTCTAGGCCATTTGCACAATATCAGGAGGAGGTGCTTAGAGATCGTCCTGATAGCAACCCGTACGTGGAGACGTTCAAGAAGGCTTATCCACAAGCGACAGAACAGCTCGTAAGTCGTTGATTATGATTTAAAAATTTTAATTATTAATTTTACTTAATTATATATTTGTTAGAATATTAATTATTTTTTTTTCCCGTTCAATTAGGAGAGGGTGAACCGGGCCGAAGAAGAAGTGTATGAGCAAGTAGTTCGGGAGACACAACCGAACATTTCAAAGGCAGATCTGCAAGAAGCCCTGCGCCAGGTTGACTGATCGAATGTCCAAACAGCAGCGAGGATGTTCGACGCAGCCTTCCCAGACCGGTCAAACCAATACTACTACCGGGGTTTGTGAAGTTCTGGAATAGGGCTCCTGAAGACCACTAAGGGAGGTCAAAAGAAGGGAGGCGGGGACAGCCAACAGATGAGGGGGGAAGTGCAGAGATTGGCCGCAAGATTGGCGGCCGAGTCCCAGAGATCACAGGACCAACACAACAGAACACAACAGTATCATTTGGATATGGCCAGTTGGCATGCTGAATGCGAGAGAATTCGGCGACACAACTACGCCGGCCAACAAAACTGGTGGTATGATATGTTCGCGGCACAACAACAAGCCCTTGAACCCCCGCCCCCGTTTCAGCCGTTAGTTGAACCTCCAATGCCTCAACCTCCCGAGTTCGTTCAGCAGGATGACGAGCAAGATGGAGAGCAGGATGCTGGGGATGACGTGGTGGACTTTAGTGCCTTAGGTGATGATTAGGGTTATATTTTATGTATATTGGAACGAATTAAATAATAAGTCATTTAGACGTGTTTCTTGTTGGTGCAAATGCATGGACTGTCTTTGTGATTTGCAGGTTGCTTGGAATGGTAATTAAGAAAATAATTTAATTTTTTTTTTTCCCCCAAATGTAAGAATAGCCAACGATTTTGGCATTATTTCGTCGGCTATAAGAACTATAGCCGACGATTTTTACCAAATTTCGTCGGCTATAAGTTTTATAGCCGACGAAAATGACATTATTTCGTCGGCTATAACTAATTATTGCTTATTAAAATTTTAATATATTCCTACGAAATAACCGACGTAATAGATGAAACGTCGGCTATATTACAGAACAAATAGCCGACGAAATGGTTTACGATATCATCGGCCATGCTCGAGAATAGCCGACGAATTTCGTCGGATATTTTACCAAGGTTTGGTCGACAAAATTAATTTTTGTTGGTAATATCGTCGGCCATACTCGAGAATAGCCGACGATTTTGTTATTTTCGTCGGCCATTCGTTTTACCGACGCCGTTTTACCGACGAATTATAGCCGACGAAACTTTCGTCGGTAGAAGCAATAGCCGACGAAAATTTGGCATAGTCGACGAAATTTTTGTCGTCGGCTATTCTGTCCGATCTGGTAGTGTTTGGATCTAAGAATACGGATTGCATGTTAAAAAGTAAGGAAAATATGATGTAAATTGATAGGGTAGGATTCGGCAAGCATGTTCACTTTGATTCTAGTAATTCGTTATTGGTTTAGTCTTTAAATCTGTGTGCCTCAAAGATTGGTACTTAGCATAGTCACGATATGTTTTGAGTATTAATCTTATATCCGTCAACATGATAGGACTAGAGTGGTTTAAACAACTATGCATGTAACAAGAAGTGGTGACGCCTTGCTTGATTGATATATTTCCGACTAAAAAGACTTTGTGCCTAATTACTTTGCATGTTTGATTTCGACGATAAGTGTTCTCAAATTTGTTTAGTATAACTTTGGGGTTAGACGATAAGTTAATCTTGAAGTACTTGAGAGTCTTAATCGATTAGTAAACTGATAAGGAGCTAATTAGGTTGGAACTAAGTCGGATCTAGGATATTGTGTACCCTTGCCGTATGTCTTGTTTTGTCAATTTGCTAAGTTTTTGGATTGCTTTCGTGTTAGTGCTTTGTGGAAGAATGTCGACCAAACTTGTATATAGTAATTTAGGACTTTAAATTTATGTTTTTATGCATGATTTGATTTAGAGGCAGCCTATTGCTGCCGAGCCTAGGGTAAATTTTATTTCTTGTTTCGGTTGTTTTGTTTTGTGCCGTACCTAGTTTAGTGCAGCCTTAGGGCTGCCGACGCCTACATCTCCCCCTTTTGTGATGTTTTGACATGTAAATATGTATATTTGTGTGAATATCTTGACTAACAATTTCATATTTCAGGTACCCTTAATCCCCGGCTAGAACGATCCCTACTTATTCTATACTACTAACGATTGCAGGGTTTATTATTGCATGCGAGCTTCGGTTCACATCAATGACAAGCTTTGCACATCACTCTCCATAACAGTAGTGCTCTTTTCTTTCATCTGTGTCTACATAACAACATAGAACTCAACTGCTATAATGGTAGATCCAATCACACTGCCGCACACATAAAATTACCCCATTATCAACTTCTGCCTCATTAGCTTTAATATAAATCAAATATTATCTTCTGGTCAAATATTATCAATTTTGTATTATGTGTTGAAGTGTTGTATTATGTGTAAGAATGTTGAAAATGCATGAAATTTGTAGAATTGATGTTAGGGAATACAACAGGTACCATAATTTGGCAAAATACTTGTTGCATGTTAAATTCTGTAACAGGATAATTTTGGGCCCGAAAACTCAGCTCGGCCCGTTTTGGTCGGGTTCGGGCCGGTCCTCAGTCTCTGAAAAGCCCGGTTCGGCTCTGCCTGACTGGGTCGGATTTTGGGCCGGGTTTCACAAAATTTGGGCCCGGCCCGGCTCGCGCCCAACCCTACTTTGACAGCCGCCCTCCAAAAATATTACTGCGTGACGGGCTGAGGACGGTAGAAGGGCCCCCGAAAGGGCCCTGGGTGGGGTCCACCCATAAGGCATATTAGTGGTGTTTTTGGTGTTCCCAATAATCGGACGGCCGAACGACGCCTGTTCCGGCCCAAATTTTAACTGTGCCCCTTATTTTACTTACATGTCACATCCAACAGTCAATTTTACCGACGGAAGTCCCCACCAAATAGCACCTTCAAGAAGTAGCAACTTCTTTGTTAATCTAATATAAAGGCTAAGCAACATAGGGGGATACTTAAATATACGTATATTATGGTATGCGGTTAAATTTCTGGACAGAGCGGACGTCGTTTGACTGTCCGATTGTAGAAAAAATTGAAAAAAGTGCACTTGCAAATTGAATTTGTAAGGCTAAATTCAAAACGCTAGACCCTAAAATTTGGTGCAACCCTAATTGTAAATATATGGTGCAATCCTAAATTAAATGCAAAATAAGTTTTTATTGTAAAATATAGGAAAAAAAGGTCTTAAAACAAGTAGATTTTGAAGAGGCGGATGTTTTGTATGTCCGTTGCTTAAGTGCTTAGGGGGGTGTATTGTGTATGGAATTAGTGAGAGTTTAATACAACTCAATTGTTTCTACACAAACCCGTAGGCCTAGTGGAAACTGATGAATCTAGATGTGATCTCCTCCTGCGAACCTGCTAACTAAGGGAAATACTGGGCGGGCCGGTCTTCTCCTCTCCGATGCCTAAGTTAGTACAGTTGGGATGAATAGATAACTTAAGCAAGAATGATAAGCAGTTGGAGAGATCAGTTACCTATTAAAGAGGGTAGTTGAGGCCCTTATATAGGTGGTCGAGCGTGGGGTCTGGTCTTACTCTTCGATGTGGGACTGGATTCCTTCTGTTCGTACACAAAAGGACATCTCTGGTGGCCTGTTCGGCAGGCTGGCGTCCCCGGTCCCCGGGTCCCTGGTCACAAGGTAGACTGCTGGACCTCGGGTCCGGGTGCTGGTGATCCTGCTCCGGGCCTCAGTCCGGACCCGGACGTGCTGGCTGCGAGTCTGTGGGCCTATGTAGCCCCTCTGTGGCTACTGTCAACAAGTCCCCCAAGTTCCCAGTCAAGTGCAATTTTGAATGGGGACTTAATATGTCTCGCTCCTGTCCCGCAGACCCGCAGGGTTACCGACCAAACAGTGCCCAGTCCACCAAGTCCGCATTGAAGATTGGGCGTGACCGGGCGTTCGGGCAGAGAAGGCGTGGTGATGTGAGTACCTGTTAATGATGACGTGTGACCGTTATGAGTATGTTTGCAATACTAATGGTATTGTGCTCAAGTGTTGTCGTGCCATGAGTATGGAACGGGGTGAAACCCGGACGAGTGCATGGGATGATGATGTGGCGTTGAAATCTTCCATGCAATGAATATGGTGCGGGTTGAAACCCGGACGAGTGCATGGGATGATAATGTGGCGTTGAAATCTGCCATGCAATGAATATGGTGCGGGTTGAAACTCGGACGAGTGCATGGGATGATGATGTGAGGACTCGACCGGTGGACTGCCATGCCGGAATGAGTCCCCCAAGTTCCCAAGGTGAAATTGCTGCCAACGGTGAGGCAGGCCGGGGAGTAGCCCGGTGGTTCGGCCCATCTTGTGCTGGAATAAGCGTGGGGTAATGTACAGGGTTGCTAGCCTGCGGGGAGGCCTGTTGGAGCGTGGAATAAGCCAACAGGTACCCCGGTGGGGTGTTGCGGTCATGTTGAAGCACCGGTTAACACCTGCTAGTTCTTCTCAGCTTGTGTTGGAATAAGCGTGAGATGTGCAGGGTTTCTAGCCTGCGGGGAGACTTGTTCTGTGTTAGAGAAACAATCTGCCCGGTGGGGTGGCGTGGAGATAACAAGTCTCGCCATGGATCCCCAAGTTTATCACAGTTCAGTGTGATGCAGGGTTTTTAGCCTGCTAGAAGAGTTTGCATGTGTTAGAGGTAAACTCTCCCGGGTTTATAAAGCCCATGTGTTTGAAGCCTTGAGTTTTTGCTGGCTTGTCCTTGCCCGCAGGAGCGAAGGAAAGTTCTGTGGAGGTACCTCGCGCTATCCGTGCTTCAAGCGTTCTGGTTCTTGCCTACCATTGCTCGGTGTTTTCGTAGGACTGACTTTCCTCGGTTGTGCATAGTAATCGGTAAGTCTCGCCTTCTTTGCTTCGTGTTTTTTTCTTTTTGGTTGGTATTTTGCGGCAGGGAGGGGGGGGGGGGGGGGGGGGCTCTGTCGCCGACTGTGAGTTGTTTTGAGCGGCGCATCTGCGGCAAACTTGGGGAGCAGCCGCAGAGGGCGCTGTTCTAGCTTGTTGTTGACCAACGGTGGGGTTTTGTTTTCTTCCCCCGAGGTTAAATGGCTTCTGCGAGCTCTGATGGGGCTTCTGAACCGACCGACAGGCGTCCTGCGGTGGACGATGAGGAGAGGTTGGAGGATTGGCTTGGTTCGGAGTCCGAAGCCGCTGCCCGCTCCCGGAGCGGGGTCTCGTCTTCCGGGTCACTGGGGTGTGAGGGCATCCCACACGAGGTGCGCTTTCCTGGTACTCCGCCCGTGATTTACACTATCGAGAGTGGGAAAGAGGCTATAGCGTGCGATGAACCGGAGGGTACTATGAGCCCTGCAGAGATTGCCGCATTCCGGGAGATGTGGAATATCCCTGATGAGGTGAAGTTACGACCGCTGAATCCCGGAGAGTCAGCTTGTAACCCGGAGGCGGGTTGGGTTGCTGTTCACGGAGACCTGGTAACCAGAAATCCCTAAAGCTCACGTACTCAGGGACCTTGGTGGATGAGGAGTCTGGCCGGCTTACCGTTCATGCCGAACCGATGGCCTTGGACGTTACGGACGACGCCTATACCCTAAGGCGTGTGAAGACTCACCCCGCTGCGTCCACGGCGGGACCCGGAAAGGGCAAGACCGCCGGGGGACCACCAAAGGTTCCTGGTGGGACGAATAGGATTCCGTACCGACCGGAATCGGTCCCGCTTGTCACCAGGGTTTCTCGGGCAGGCGCACAATCTTCTTCACCAGTCAACCTGGGTGAGAAGAGGCGAAGGATCATGGACGTCCCTCCCTCCATGCTGGTGACGCTGACTGGCCGGTCGTCTAGTGAGAATTTGGCGAAACGGCTCAAGTTGGCCAGCGGTGCGACGAGTTCCGCTGGGGACAAGGTCGCTGCTGCCTCAAATTCTGCCGGTCAGCAGAGTAACCCGGCTCCTGCGGAGGAACAGAGGGGAGGTTCAGAGTCCCTTGGTCCGAAATCTGGCGGCAGATGTGGCTGGCCTTGGTCTGGATAGGCCTGGGGTCGCTGGAGCCTTGTCGGGGGAGAACCGCCAGAAGAGCAAGGAGTCGGTCCTCCGGGTAAGAATTGCTTGGTGCCACGGTACCGCTCATAAACTTATGCAGGGTTTCGTTATTTTTGTTGTTTGTTTAATCGGCTCCCTGTTGTTCTGTAGCTATTGTACAATCTGTACCAGCCAGACCCGAGTGAGGAGCTGTCGGAGTTGAAGAGGCAGGTGGCCGCTTTGACAGGAGCCCGTGAGCGCCTGGAAGCTGAGAAGTCCAGGCTTGAGCGGGAGAAGGTCAGGCTGGAGGATAGGGCCAAGAAACAGGTGGCCAAGCTAGAAGGCCAGGTCCGGAGCCTCGAGGAGGAGAAGGAGCGGGCCGAGGAGGAGAGATCCGAGCTGGAGGCTAGAGTGGATGAGCTCCAGGTGGGAGCTGCCGCTGTGCGTGCCGCCACTGCCGCTGCGGCTGGAGAAGAGGACCCAGAGCTAGCTTTTCCAGCGGGTTATCCAGAAATATCACGATAGTGATCAGTTTCTTGAGCTCTTGGAAAAGGCTAGGGAGTCGGGTATCACCGATGCCTACGTGGAGTGGGAAGAGAAAGGGTACCTGGATACCTCGCGAATGCCGAAGGCGGGGGCCGATGACGATGCTGATGGGCAGCTGGCAGAAGAGGAGCAGCCGGAAAGGGAAGGCGGGCTTCGCCCATCTGAACCTGTTAGAGAGGATGCGGTGGCTCCATTTGAGGAAGCTGGTGGGCAGGTTGAGCCCGCTAAGGAGGGAGACGCGGCTCCTTAAGATTTTTGTTTGCTCTCTCTTTTTTGTAAATCTGCTGTAACGGTTTTTTTGTATTATACCCTTTGGATATACATTTTTGCTCCGGTGGAATTCCTTGGATTTCTCTCAAAATAGTTGGCATACATATCTTACAATGTTACGTTGGTTTAACCGTTGATATGCCAAACTAACTGCTTGAAATTTCTGGCACCTAACCCTTCACTGGGTCTGGGAGTGCTTACCAGAGCTTGTTCTGCTCCCGGTCGGTATCTGCTCTCCTTTCCCCTATATACCGCTGAAGCTGACCGCTGTTAACCAAACCCTCCACCGCTGTCTTGAGGGTGAAGCAATTGTTCGTCTGATGGGTAGCTTCATCGTGATAGGAGCAGTACTTGCCGGTACTGTGCTGGCTTGTGCTCGCCCTGGGGTTTGTCATGATAGGGCTTCTGCTGCGGTTGGTTCCCTCAATTTCTGCCGGGTCTGCTTGGTTGGGCGCCTCGGTTCTCGCTCCGCTAGCTGGCCTTGTTTTCTCGGCCGGCCGGGGGGTGCTCCTCCCGCTTTCTCTTCAACAGGTGTTGCCCATACGTTTCATGATCCGCCTGAGCATGCCTGATGGCCATCGCCATTAGCTCGTCATACCCTTGCGGGAGTTCCACCTGTACGGCGTAGGAAAATTTTCCTGGCCGAAGCCCCTGTTTGAACGCCATCTCGGCGATGCCCTTGTCGAGGTTCCGAACACTGGCCGTCGCCGTTTGCCAGCGGTTGACAAACGTCCTTAGCTCCTCGCCATGTGCCTGTCTGCAGTTGAAGAGGATGGTCGATGTCTGGACTCCTTCGACCCAGAGGATGAAGCGGCCTACGAACCGGTCGGCCAGTTGCTCAAACGCCTCGATGGAGTTTGCCAAGACCTCATAGAACCAGCTGAGAGCCTCTCCAGACAGGGTTTCTTGGAAAATGTTGCAGCACACTGCATCGGAATAGCCCTTGGCGCACGTTTGGGACCGGAAACTATCCAAATGTTGGTATATGGGCAGCCGGATCCTGAGTACGTGAGCTTTAGAGATTTCTGGCTACCAGACTTCCCTGATTCCAGAATCCGGTGCGAAAAGGGGCCCATGCGTTCGTTGAATCACGCGCCTTCCATCGGCCGCGCCGCCTTTCTCTCGTTGGCCTCCATTTGGGCCTTTAGATCCGATACAGAGTCGGTGAGTACCTGTAATGCCCGTACGGTCGGGGTCACGACTTCATCCTCGAATGAAGCGTGCGACTGCGGGGATGCCGGCGTGCTCATTGGCAAGACCACGCCTCCCAGGGACTCCGCCTTCCTAGGGTCGCTAGACCTTCCTCCCGATGACTGTCCCGCCCCAAGGCGCTGAGGTTGGCCTGGCGCGGGTGTACGTGCCCTTGCCATAGCGGCGTTACGCTGCTGTCCTCTTTCCAGGGCAGCCACCAGGGCAGCGTTTACCGCCTCCATTTCCTTATACCGAGCATTGGATTTTACTCTATCCCAGTCGCTATCCGCGCGTAGGCGACCGACTTCTGCCCTCATCGCCTGTTTCTCCCCCGCCATATCGTACCGGTCGGGGCTGTACGCGGTGTCCTAGTCGCTGTCATCGAGCAGACTCTCCTCTTTGTCGCTCGGATCGTCCGAGAATGTCATGGAAAAGCCCCGGTGCGTTGGTTGGTCGCCTACCATTGGGCCTTTCCCGCGCGCGCTATCGTTGCATGCCCGCAGTGTGCCGCTTGGCCCCCCATAGCTGCCGTCGTCCTGGTTGGCCTGGTCACTGCGCTGCTCCCGTACAGCGACCGGGGTGGAGATGAGCACTTGCTCTGGTGCGACCCGCTGATCCTCCGTTGTATTTCTTTCCTGCCCCGCTTCTGAGCTTTCTGTCATTTAGTGATGCCTACGTGACTTTTATACAAGCTTCCCACAGACGACGCCAATTGTTTCTGCACAAACCCGTAGGCCTAGTGGAAACTGATGAATCTAGATGTGATCTCCTCCTGCAAACCTACTAACTAAGGGGAATACCGGGCGGGCCGATCTTCTCCTCTCTGATGCCTAAGTTAGTACAGTTGGGATGAATAGATAACTTAAGCAAGAATGATAAGCCGTTGGAGAGATCAGTTACCTATTAAAGAGGGTAGTTGAGGCCCTTATATAGGTGGTCGAGCGTGGGGTCTGGTCTTACTCTTCGATGTGGGACTGGATTCCTTCTGTTTGTACACAAAAGGACATCTCTGGTGGCCTGTTCGGCAGGCTGGCGTCCCCGGTCCCCGGGCCCCTGGTCACAAGGTAGACTGCTGGACCTCGGGTCCGGGTGCTGGTGATCCTGCTCCGGGCCTCATTCCGGCCCCGGACGTGCTGGCTGCGGGTCTGTGGGCCTATGTAGCCCCTCTGTGGCTACTGTCAACATCAATGAAATCTGAAAGTCCAGGTGTATTCGATATAGACTTTTAAAAGTCCATAAAAATCTGGGTGTATTCAATTAGGATTTTAAAAAATCAATATTGAGTCTACCAAAGTCTAAGGGTATTCATTATGGACTTTTAAAAATGAATAGAATTTTGAGGGTATTCAAAATATCATTCATACTAGTTTTCACAATTAATAAAAAAATATGTTCTCTCTCTCCCGAGAGAGAAAAACCCTAAGTCTGCCTCCGGCCTTCCATGGCGGCGGTAGGTCTACAAAATATCTGGCCTTGGGCACAGACAATACCCGACAAAGCAGTGTGTTGGGATCTAGTCTTCGAATGGGCGAACGCGCCTCCTTCTCCGTTCGAAGGGAGTCATTGTCTCAGATCTTTGGAGGAGTGGAAAACGATGGCGGCGGCTTCGAGACTTGGCGGTGGGTTTCTGGGCTAGCGGCGGTGAATGGAAGTGGTGCGGTACGGCCACAACGGGCTCGACTGAAAGAGGATGTCGATTGGAATCAGGATGATGAGTTTGAATTGGTCTGCTGTGCTATTCACCTTTGGCAGGCTGCTTTGCAGAAGAATTTCAGGTTTCTTGAATTTATTGGTGGTGGTTCTCTAGCAGTTGTTGATCTGGTGATTCGGCAATCTTCATCTTGGCAAAAGATGATGGCGATTTGGCTTGGTTCTGGTCAAGAAGATTTCGAGACTCCGATCTCTGTTTTGGGTCGGATATGGATCCGGGTCTGGGACCCGGGAGGGCCCTGGGTTTGGATATGGGACCCAGGTGGATCTTGGGCCTAGGACCAAGCCCAAAATGTGTGCTGGATTTTGAACCAATGTAGGTAGTATTGGCCACCATGTTGGTTGTTATATTGGTTGACGGACCCACAATTATGGTACCTGTTCGTTAAAGATCGTCTGCCATTATGGCCATGTTTGGCATCACCCTTGGTCGGCTTCGATCCTTTAGGTGCAAGATTACCGTCAATCGTATGTATGATTGTCTCTTGGCATTTTATACGTACGATTCGGATGGGTCGTCATACCACCGACTACTCATCATTTCACTATACATATGCAGTCAGTAGTGTATACCCAGACCGGCGTTGACGTCTCAACGTAACGGTGACTGCAATATTTAAATTTCTCAAGATTTCAGATGTACTTATCTTATTTTTCCTTTTGGTATGTATTTTTCTATTGATGCATTTTTACATCATATCTTTGTATCTCTATTTTCAATAAATTCTTGTCAACTGATTCAAAAAAAAAATATCATTCATACTTATGGAATTAGTAACTCATGGATAATCATGGACTTTGTAATGTAAATTATGCACACAAAACTCCAATATTTTTCCAGTCTCCAGACCAAAGATTTCGAAAAGTCCACGACAGGCTTTTTCTGCCTATGAAAACGTTAATCCTCCGTCATCTCTTTATTTTTTAACATATCATCTGTCTTTCCTGTTTTTCTTTCCTCTCATTTTTTCTATAATATTTTATGCAATCAAACTTTTATACTAACATGTTCATTGTTGTTGAATTTGTTTTTCAAATATTTTTAATTTATTTCTCATTTATTTTTGAAATCCTAAAACACAAATATTATCGTTTGCACGAGTTAGTTATGGAGTTTTCAATTTCATTTTTTTCAATACTTATTAATTAATTAATAAGATTGATCAAATAAATATAAATCAAACTACATATTTGTAGTCGGTCTATAATAGGATATAAGACAATAAAAAGTCAATAATTACATAAAATAATTATGTAACTAATATATAACTCACTAATTACTATATGTTTTCTTTCATTATTAGGTAATTGCGGATTTCCCAACCAACGCCGATTTTTAGCTCCATTTCGAGGTACCCGATATCATCTCAAAGACTTTGGTGGTGAAGGAAATCATCATGTTAATGCAATTGAGTTATTCAATCTTCGACATGCTTCTTTGAGGAACGTAATTGAGAGGATATTTGGAGTATTCAAGTCACGTTTCACTATTTTCAAATCATCACCACCATTTCCATACAAGACACAAGCAGAGCTAATTTTGGCTTGTGCAGGATTGCACAATTTTCTTCGACAGGAATGCCGTTCTGATGAATTTCCTCCAGATCCAGAAGAAGACCCCATAGCCGATCAAGAAAATAATTTTGAATGAGATGATTTTCAAACCCAAGAACAGCAAAAAGATAGTGCTAATGAATGGAGAATGAGTATTGTCAGTCATATGTGGGAAGATGTTCAACCAAATGTTCAACAAAATGCCAATAATGAAAACGATAACAATGAAGAAAGTGACGATGAAGGAGAAGAATGATTTTTTCATTGTTTTAAGGACTCGTCCGGCAACATGACATTTTGTTAAAGTATTTTTTTCTTCCATTTTTTTGGTATTTTTTTTGTTTTGTATTTGATTCATTTACCTGTGGTTTTATTCGTTACATTGAGATATTTTTCTTTTATGTTCTAATTATTTTCTGTTATAACATTATAACAGAAAAGTCTATGGACTATTCATTTACCTGTGGTCTTTTTAAAAAGTCTATGGACTATTCTGAAAGTATATGAATTAAAAAAAAATACATACAAATCCATATACAATACACCCCCCTTAAAAAAAGAACGCAGACTCTTTTAGCGAAAATTTGAAATTTGAAATCATTTTAAGCCACGGAGGTTGGCTTTCTTCGTCGCTTAAGGTCAACCAAAAATCTCCAAATCTAGCAACTTCACTCTGCATTTCCCATTTTCATTTCTTAATGCGCTTCATTCGATTCAGTCTCTCCCAAAACCCTATTTTCATCATTAGCACAATAGCCCAGCACGACCACCCTTAATTACTTGCACCACCACCCTCTCCAAAACCCTCTATCTTTCTCTGTCTCTAACCCTCACCCAATTCCAATCTCAATTCCAATTTAAACCCGAAAGTGAGAGAGCAAGAGACCGAGAAGCTTCGTGCGGTGGTCAGAGACTGCGTCACTAGAAACATCGAGTTCAAACCCAAACCCGAGAAGTTGACCGAGTCAACTCGTCAAGTAGAAACATCGAGTTCTCATTCGACCACCGACTCGGCTGAAGCACAGAGGAAGACCAGAGCAGAACCTCTCCGTCCGGCACCTCCTGACGCCGGGCTACCTTCATTTGGACCACCTCGATGTCACCGAAGCACCAACTGTAGAAGGAGGATTTGTGGTGAGAAGCTTCGAGCTTTTGGGTGGAGCCTCTGCGACGCAGACGATTTATTCAGTGTTTGTGGTAGGAGAATTCTTCCTTTCGTCGTCTTCACTGTTTTGGTGAATTTAGTTTCTTAATTGTATCGATTTATGGACTGATTCTATTTTGGGTTTTCTGAGTTTGTGCTGCTTATCGGTGTTCTTCGACGCCACCAATGTTTCTGTCTTCCTGGCGTTGTATTTGACTTCGAGCCGATTAAGAGTTGATTCCGATAGCCTGTGAAATAAGAGAAGCTGGACTTGGAGTCATACACAAGAAAACTGAAGCCAATTCAACTTGAGGGGAGCTAGGCTGAACTTTTCTAGTTGATTTTCTGGTTTTGGGATACGAGAAGGTGAGCTTGAAGTTCTTTGTTAAATTTCCAGAATTTGGTTATAGCAGCACAAGATATATAATTGTTGTGTATTGTGAAAACGTGCTGTTATTGTGATTGGAGTTGGGTTTGGTCAAGTTGAAAATATTCTGGGTGGATATTGAATTGAAGTTAATAAGCAAAGGGTTATGCTTACTGTGAATTAAGAAAACGTGAACTGCCCTTGTTCTTATTTTTGGTACATTAATTAAATCCCACTATGGGACTGAAGAAAATTGAGTTAATTGATCTGTTAATTGATCTGGGAATTTTGCAGGCTTATTATCAGTGCCCTTATTGAGAAATACGTTAGTTAATTCGTTTTGGGGTGAAATGATTAATTCCAGTAACAAGTACAAAAACAAGCACCATTTAATAGAGAATTAAATTGTGGAGGTCACAGCTTTGTTATTAATTTAGATAACCAACAAGTCATAGCCATCGGCACTAATATACATCTAATAATTTCATTGCTAATTAATCACATTCGATCACTAGATCGATGCATGAGCTATAAAATTGTTTGTTTTCAAGACTATTACTAGTGCTCACTCTCCGTATAAACCACACCAATGATCGAAGAATAGGAAACTAGATTAATTAACAATGTGGAAGATCAGTATATCGGAATACATATAATTTTATAATATATTTTTATAACCATGCCACCGTCGTCGATACCTTGGAAATGAAGTTGTTACTTCACTGAAAACTAGCCAAGAAAACCCTCATGGGTCAACCCAGAAAAAGACAAACATATATGAATGATTGAACATGAACACAACAAAAGGATCGAGAAGTGGTGATCGATAACAATTGGATGATGAAGCTTCACTTGACTACAGAAATCCAAAAGACTCAGGGACCCTCTAAACAAGAGGTGATGCCGGATGCCGCCAGAAATGTACGTCATCGATCTCTGACAAGTCAACCGCCGGCCCCCGCAGCAGAGCTGGTATACAGGACTCGTTGACCTTCCACAACTCAGAGGCGAAATTATTTTCATCAAAGTCAAATAAGCGTACCCGTAGGTCCATTACAGAATTTGTCTCCATATCTAAGCTAGCTAAGCTTCGATCTCCTTCCCCACAAGAGAAAGAAGTGTGGATTTTAGCAGCTCGATCCTTCATTATTTTGTGATCTTTGTTCGTTTTATGGGGGAAGAGAACAAAGAAGGAAAGGGGGAAATGAAAGAACTATACATGGAATAGGTGTGACTGAAAAGAGATCGAAAAAAGTACAAAATGGATCGATGTTGACTATATTTTCCGACCACATTAACGGTGACATATAGGATACCCGTCGTCATGATCATGAACACAACTAATTTAGGTGATCGAGATATAAGCCTTCTAGTGATATACTCCATGCATGTAATAATAATAATACGTTAGTTAATTCGTTTTGGGGTGAAATGATTAATTCCAGTAACGAGTACAAAAACAAGCACCGTTTAATCGAGAATTAAACTGCATGTGGAGGTCACAACGCTGTTATTAATTTAGATAACCAACAAGTCATAGCCATCGACACTAATATACATCATCTAGAGGAATTATAAGGTGGTCCGGGATCACACGTGTCATGCTGACATGGTGGTCCGGACTAATAGTTGAGTGACATCTGTACAACTGCTAAATTGATAGGATTCCTAATAGTGTTTTAACGGCTTCGTTTTCTCTCGTTTGACTGTTTGAGTATTCCCTTAGTTTCACTCTCTCTCATGACTCTCCTCCTCATTCTTTAAAACCCTATTTTCTCTAGGTTTTGCATTTTCGTTTTCGTTGTGGCCTCGGTCAAGATCGAGTTCCGTCGCTTCATCGGAGGGCTCGCTTGATCCACTGACAAAGGGAGCGCATCGTTTTCAGTGGATCAGGCGAGCTTCATCGGAGATGAAACTCGATCTTGGCCGAGGCCACAACGAAAACGAAAACGCAAAACCTAGAGAAAATAGGGTTTCAAAGAATGAGGAGGAGAGTCATGAGAGAGAGTGAAACTGAGGGAATACTCAAAAGGTCAAACGAGACAAAACGGAGCCGTTAAAGCACTATTAGGAATCCTGTCAATTTAACAGTTGTACAGATGTCGCTCAACTATTAGTCCGGACCACCATGTCAGCATGACACGTGGTGATCCCGGACCACCTTATAATTCCTCTATACATCTAATAATTTCATTGCTAATTAATCACATTCGATCACTAGATCGATGCATGGCGACCGAAGCTATAAAATTGTTTGTTTTCAAGACTATTACTAGTGCTCACTCTCCGTATAAACCGTACACCAATGATCGAAGAATTGGAAACTATTAACAATGTGGAAGATCAATATATCGGAATGCATATAATTTTATAACAAGCACAAGAGGATATATGTGTTTAGCTAACTTGGTAGCTAGCTAGTGATCTAGGAGGATATTTGAAGTTACCAAAACCCCGCAGGTTAATATAACTATATATATCCAGCTACCTGCAGTCTGCAGATCGAGATCTCTTACAATAGCTAAACGCTTTAAAATGTTTTTTTTCTTTATTTATTTCCTACAATGAATCCAGAGAATCGAGCTACCTAGCTCCCATCATCAAATATGTATCACATGCTGGCGGTGTTTGCATGGATAAAGCTGAATATCTGCTGAACCGAACTTGCTATATCTTCAGCCGTGAACGTCGATTCACTTGCAACCTGCTCAACATATAACACATTGAATATATATCAGGAATCAACTGGATAAAAGTACGTAGCCACATACATATATAGGTAAGCACGAACCTTAAAGCAATACAGAACAGTTTGTTCGATGGTGGTTATGTTAGTGTGAAGAATTTTAAGCTGCAAATCTTCGAGGGCAGCAATGGCCTTAATGAGCTGGCCTGGTCTTCTCTGAGAAAGAATCTTGATCATGGCATCACCTCCTAAAACCTTCACTTCAACATCTGCGAAGCACGACTTGCTCTCGGCAGTTTCTTCGTGGAGCCCCGGTTCGAAGTCCACGACGAACTTGTTTGGATCATTTGGATTTAGAGGCATATTAGGAACCGGAAAGAACGGCACACCGCCACTGCCTTGATGATCTGGCTGTGAAGGTAGCACCGCCATATTAGCCGCCACAGCAGGATCAGCTCCCACTTGTCTCGGTGGAGGCGTTTCGCCTAAGAGCCTTCTCCGTTTCTGTGATTCCAAGCACTGCAGGAGCTGCTCCAATTCCCTTACAAAGTCTATAGCTCCTCCAATAATAGAAGCTTGATCCCCCTGTAATTTTTAGAAGGCAAAACTCATTATGAAGGTGGAGAGACTAAAAATGTCTTACATATTCAAAAGGTCAAGAATTCCAAGGTACCTACCCTTTGTACATATGAACCGGGCATGAGGGACCTGAGCACTCGAAGATGCTCATTCATTTGCTTCCTTCGGTTCCTCTCAACGGCGATGTGAGTCATCCGCTGGCTCTCAACTTCCTGACTCGTCTTAGTACTTCTTGGTCTTTTCCTCTTGTTCTTTGGCAGATCCGGTAGTCCTCCTCTAGGGTTTTGAACATCATCTGCAAGAAATCGGAGCTGCACCGAATTAGTACTTCCCGAAACCCCTCGAGCTTCCTCTTCTTCCCCGGACTTTGTAAATCTCTCTTCTTGACGACTGTCTAGTCCATCCTGCTGCGGAGCCATCAGAGACTGATTGTCATCCTCGTCCAACTTATTGTCATTCAAAACCGGAAACTTAAGGAAGTAAACCGGGTCAATACCCGATTCTTCTTCTGAGATCTTGGTCTGGTTTAAGGCTAGTTTGGGTCCAAAATCCGCAAACTGCATCACGTCGGCGAAGCTCAGCTTATCAAAAGAAGTAGCTGAGCTTCCACCAAACCCTGCCGGAGGAGGATGCTGCGTCGTCTGCTGTGGTTGTTGATGATCATTCATCAAGTAATTGACCATTCCATTGTTGTTGTTTTCGTGGCTCGAACAAGTCTGGTCGACATGGGATGAGTTCATCAGCTGCTGCTGACCTTCATCATGATGGTGGTCTAAGGTGTAATCCAGACCGTTAAAGCTAGATGGCAGGAAAGCAGCCTGCAATAGTTCATAACTATTAGTAGAGCAAACATACATGATAGTGATGATTCTATGAGAGGAAAGACAAGATTTGTCAACGAAAAGCTTAGTTTTGTACCGAGTAGTTGTTCTCTTCCTTCTCCATTTATAGGGAAACTACTTTAATCGAAAACCCTAAGGAAGACGATTGAGCTGATTCAGCATGCAACGACAAACCCTAGTAAAATTTAGCGACAGGGTCGGGCCCTGTACCTGAAAGAGCAGTACGTGATCTATCATAAGTCAATGGATGAAATTACAGGCAGTAAATGCAGGAAACAAATCAAATAAGTGTTTGGAGAGGATGATAGAGACAAAGTTTGATAACTCTGAGAGAGTGAGAGAGGACAAACCTGATTGCAGAAGAGGAGTCAATCACATATGTAAAAGACAGAGATGGAGGTTGCAGTGAAAGTGATGAGAGGAAGATCCAACAAGTGCCTGAGCTGAAATCTAAGAGATGGCCATGGTTACGTGGTCGACTTGTGTCTATATATGGAGAGAGAGAGAGAGAGAGAGAGAGGAGCCTGCTGGGATTAATTTGGAGAGTCACAGTTTCACCTCTCACTTTCACGGCGGCCTTCTTTAATTAATGGGTGTCACATGCAGCGGCTCTAGCAATAGCCTCCCCCATGACCCTTATTATTGATCATCAGCGCTTGTGATTCAGCATTTTTTACATTTCAACTTTCAAGTCTTCAATAAATTGATGGATTACAGAGTTCGTGATCTTAAGCTCCTTTTTGTAATCAGCCTCTCTCAGTTGCATACTATTTGAAAACAAGAAGTAAAAAAAATAGAAATAAACAAATACAGTACATTCCTAAATTTGATCATAATTATTGATTGAGGATATATTTTTCATCTATATTTTCGTTAACAAAAGCGATCGAGAGCAGACACTAATAAGTAATAAGTTCCAGTTTTTGCTAATGTTGCTAGTTGCTACCAACAACATAACAAATTAGGAATTCTTTTTAATTATCAGAAGATAACTTCAATAATAAGCAAAGATTACAATGAAGGTTCTACTATCATCTCCAAACAAAGTTCATACTGACGGTGGACTTTAAACTCAGTTCATACTTCATACTGACAGTGACAATTAATCTCAGTAGTCCAGTACCATGGTAAAGATGGAAAATAACTTTGGATTATTCTAGTAACCATTTATTAATAAACTGCGGAAATATAACCATATGAGCTTGCTCTCAGAACTCAGAAGTTCAAAACTGAAACAAATAGAAAAGAGAGGTCGAAATGAAACAAAAATGAGAATGCCCCAGCTTCAATGACAATATGGCATCCCCTCTTTTACATGATCCTACTGTATATGTTTCTTCTCATCTTGTGCATTCACAACAAAGCCGAGTTGCGTTTTCCATCTTCAATTGCAAATAATATCATTGTCTCTATATTTGAAGTTAGATACCCTATTCGTAGAGCTTTCATCATGAAGATAAATACAAGTAAAAGTTGACCTGGTGATGCTCTACTTGTATAGTTTCGATACCCAGATTCAGCTAGACTAAGTAAGCCAACTCCAGATTCAGTTCCAGCTACTTCCTTGGAAATGAAGAGGTCACTTGTAACAGCCTTCTACACAGTATTATGTGTTGGGACACTTAAATAGAATTTCGTATTCTTGAAGTCATCCAAAAGTGGATTGTATCCATCCTTCGTTCTTGTCCTCGACGGCAATCCAAATTCTTCCATGAATGAAGATGTATCAAGCTACAACATACATAAATTCGATTAGCAAAGAGCATTGACATCCGAAACTAATTTGTGAACAAAACCTATAGTTCTTAAACATTATTGATCTTTTTACTGGTTCTACCTTGTCTTGCTCTTTTTACCTCCATATTGATGGACAATAAAAATTGGAACTAAGGTCCAAGGACCAGTCCATTTAGACCAAAAACAAAATTGTAGCATAAAGGGAAAAATCTGACTACTATTAATCATCCCCCTAAAAAACATTACTCTTCACAGGCCACTAGAAACGGTAATGTATCTAAGGTCAATAGAACTGAACTCACTATAATTGTTCGCCTCTTCTTTCCTTCTTTGGATGAGTTATCTTGTTGCAGCTTCATCCATCCAGAACAGAAATGATCAATACGTTCCAATAACCAAAATTCAGTGGGGAAGAAGATATCAGCATCCCCCTGCAAACAAAACCAATACCACACAACCCTTCGTTTCAATTGAGTTGCTTACATTTAGAACTTCAATGACTTCAATAATAATGATAATATATTAACAATTCTGAACAGATCAAGATGCTCAATGACGCTAGCACAGTTAAGAAACAAATCCTAGTCTGCAACAGCTTGCCAATTTAGAATGAAAGAGGAAAGGTATAGTTTTCTACTCAGATTTAGAGGCCCAAAGAGATTCCAAGAACTTAACTCTCCCAAAACTCTTCCGACTCTGCACCACCATAGCTTTCAAGGATCCTTTTATTTTATTTTTCCATACATAACACTGAAATTACAGCTAACCGCAGCCCCAAAGAATTGTGGCCTTTTTCTCTTTTTCCAAAAGCATTAGGATTTTTACTTATCAAATCGATCTCCCTTAAAGAAATTGTCCAATCCGCTCCTGCCTCCCTAAACAGCTTCTTCCATCAAGAAACCGAACACCCCTTATATATGAGCGATTTCATAAGAATTTATGGCAGTTACATGTGGGACCTTGAAATCCCATTTTTAACTTCAGAATCCTTCCCTTTTCTTAGGTTGGCAACTAAATATCCTTTAATTCGGCAGTTTAATAGCATAATGGAACAGGAATTAATGGTGAGATATAACCGATTCATTTTCATATGTATAGATATAGAAGATTATAAGGCATATAACAGTAGAGAAGTATTCCACCACAGAACAAATGAGAACAAAACAACTATAGGTAATTCAACTACATCTGAATATCACCCAAAAGACAGCTAATGACAACACTACATAGCAGACAAAAGAGAATGCCCTGTACTCTGAAAGCTGCAGAGTGCAGGTGCCTATAATGAAGACCAGAATCCCTACAGTAATTGATCAGCATCATCAATCTTTAGGTTTGAGTTTATGATGTTCAGCAAATTCAGTATGTGCTATATAAAAATAATAATAATAATAATTAAAAAAAAAAAAAGGAAACATGTTTGGGTCGTAATAGCGATAAAACTACAAAAATAATTTCCTATACATTTTATTCAACTAAAGATCCATCAACACAACACCCAAACTCATGTTGTCAAACTTCAGTGATGCACTTAATTACACTAAGGGATAGACAAAAAAAGAAGAAGCATAAAACACTAGCACCGTAATGGAGGTATAAACAGCATTTTGTACGAGCATGAAAAAATTACAATATAAGTATAAGAATAATAATAAAATGAACAAAAGTGGTACCTTTGCGTCAAGATAACTGCCATAGTCTGTGCTGCTGCCATCTTTCTGTAGATAGAGAACATTAAAGTTGTCATATTGTTGCTAACTGCCATTGCTATACTTTATTGTACTGGAAATGAGTAGCACGTAAAACGAGGTGAACATAGAAGTATGCATTTTCAACTGGAACACATAACACACACACACACACACACACACACACACACATCAAATACACCTTTATGTCCTGTGAAGTATCTAATGAACACGCTTAAGCATAGAGAAAGCGAAAGAAAGAAGAAAATTATGGCGGCTAAAATGGATGGTAGTGCCCAAAAGTGCCCACACAACGGGTGCTGCCATCAGTTGCAGGAAAGAAATTGCCTCAAGTTATGAGTTGCTCTGTGAGAGGAATAACTTTGTGGAAGAAAGAGATGAATGGTGTTGGGGAGAGGTGACCTTACGACAATTTATAGGGTTTTGCAAAAGTGAAAGGACAAGAATGGACTATGATGACAAAGAGTGAAGAGGTGGAACATATAAAGGAAAGGGTTAGTTTCTAGACATCGTATGGGTTAGTATCAAGGATATGGGATTTCATGAATGACAAACTTTTTGCTATCTAGGACTACTCTGGGCAACCCAAAATTAGATCAGCAGCCCTTCAGAATTATAAACACAAAGGATGGATCTGTCAGGTAATTAGAGAATATTGTGGCAGGTACATCAAAAACATAGAAAAGGTATATTTATCATTGAAGAGAAAATAAAAGATATGTCATACCTTGGTTGAAACCAATGGAGCTCTTTCACCAAGTATTCTAACGTCAGGTAGGTAACTAAAGTCTGAAACAATCAAAGACATCTTTGGTAGTGCTCCGTGTAATGATTGAAGTAGTTTCTGGATGTTCAAAAACAACACTATTGCATGATTTCATTTGTTAAAAAAAATAATAATAATAATAAAAACTAAAAATGAAAATAAATAAATAAAACATTTATTTACCAAGCAACCAGTTGGTAACCAACTTCTTCGAGGTTTTGGGAAGACTTTAGACCAAACACTTTTGGCTAATGCACTGCTTCGAGAATCCTGTTTTTTCTCGAAGTCAATGATCTTAATGCATTTCTTAATTAGTGAGTCTTGCAATGGCTTGTACAATTCAGATAGTGTTTTCCTATCAAAATCAACCAAAAAAACCGTAATCAGAAAAATCAAAATCATGCTTTCAACAATTTCAACAAGGGCTCAGTGGAATAAAAATGTAATTCAGGTTCAGGTTCTTCATGGCTTATTTCATAATAAGCAGAGATAAGTTATGCCATCTCTAACCCCAACATAGTATGAGTAAGAGATGAATACAGCAAGCCACAGCCAGGAGCACACACGTTAAGCGATAACTCATTGAATTACTTAATTGGACATTTTATTCGACACAATAAGAAGAGGAAAGAAAACCCAGTTTATAATATACCCGAATCACAATATCATCTAAACAAACCAGTGTCAACAACAGGTTGATACCCCTTGGTTTGTCATAGATAAGATGATATCAAATGGTATTGGAGAAAAAATATGATGGTGGACAAAATGAATACATAATTGTAATGAGTTTATACTCCTTGTAAACAACATCCACCTTAAAGGGACTAAAAAATAAAAATAAAAACCAAGACCAACTGACCGAGCTAATAGGAATAATTTCTTTTACTCAACCATATAGTAATTTCCAGATGGAAACAAAGCAAGATATAAGATGCAATATTTCTTTTTATGGATACTGCATACACAATGTTGCGTACCCATCTTGGTTCTCCACCCAAACTTCCTTCCATGGTGAAACTTGATTTTCAGAATAGACAAGATCATGTGGAAGATTATCAAGTACCTGTAAGGATAAGACAGGAATTTCACAATCACACCAGAGATTGATGAACTAGAACTCACTCGGGCCACATGGTAAATATAAAAACTTCCAACTAAGAATCTTTTTTGGCTATTGATGCTATTTACAATTAGAAAGATAATAGAGAAAGAAACAGACAGATAAAAATTTGTGCCATCATTAATATCAGCAGCTATTTGTGAAGGCAGTTTATAAACAAACATCACTGAAAGTCAAAATATGCAATCAGCTAAGAATGGAAATATTAAAAGTGGTAATGGAACTTAATTTAATGTGAATCCTATCCTTCAAGATAAATTATAACTAAGGTTTATGTCTTTGCATCAGTATATAAAGGTACTTTGTATAAGCAAATTAAAAATCTGAAATGCCAAGGCCCATTAACTATTCCAGAACCTGCCAATTTCCCCTTTCCATCAAACTCTTAGGGTGCTGCTATCCACTTCTACTAGAAACCACCTCCTCCCATGCATAACAGTCCTTTTTTCTCTAAAAAACTTACTCCTCTTGAATTTTTTTTATTTTTTTAAATTTAATTCTCATCCTCCTCACATGATCTCTTTAGTTAATCAACCTCAAGTTCGATTTCCCTGCATCTTCAAACATTCTAATCCACCACTAGCAAACTTACGGACAAGGATGGATTCTCACTCAGGCCATCATCGTCTTCCTTTTAGGAACTCCCATCATAATCCCCACCAGGAAAATGTACTACACATAGTTGGTTAAGCTTAAGCTTAATCTCGGTGATTTGAGGGTTTCTATGGAGACAATTAGAGTTCTTAAGTTTTAAGAGATGATCATTGTTATATTCAACCATGGATGGGTTACAAATATTGCTTCAGTATCTATCTTATCACATAACTTTAGAGTTCAGATGACCCAATGCTTAGAAAGATTAGTTAGTGTAACTTTGAATTCAGATGGTCCATTGGTATTGTTTCACATTCAACCATATTAAAATTGGAACTTCCAACTCCAAAATCTATTGGCAATAGATCGAGGCTTAGATCTTATATCATGTTAGACAACGTTCTCGTTTACTAAATCCAACAAAGATAGTAAAAACAAATTAACTTTGATACAAAATCAATTGATCCTAGTATTCAGTAGTATAAATAGTATAACAGGCATAATCTTATCAATTTCAGGATTGAAAATACCTCGAGCATTATTACCCAGCATGGCTCTTGCTGCACATCCCCTATCAAAAAAATAAAAATGTTTGAAAACTAGACAAAGTCAGAAATTGCACTATGAAAGAAATACAAAGAGTTCAACCACCTAGAAATGGAAAAGTATTGAGCTGGGATAAGCAAATCCAAATATTAGGCACTTCATGTGAAACGCTAGAGTGGAGAATTCTATATATCTCTAATTGTGGCCAGTCCTTTTTATGTAGGTTTCATCCGGATTTGTTTGCTGTGCATAGAATTCAGAGAGAAATCTTATCAAGAAGATGAGGCAATCTTTTAGACAGCTACAGCAATTTAGTAAGTGCAGCTATGTGGCTGTCACTACTGTACTTTTGAGCCTAAGGATAAACTTTACATCTTCTCCTAGTGAGGAAACAAAGATAATACTGTTGTGGAAGAATTCTAATTTTTAGGAAATCCAGGCTCAAAGTGCTACTAATAAGGTATCTCTTTTTAAAGCACGTAAGAACCACATAGACTCTGGGAATATACCTAAAATGAGGTAGAAACGTACAGAAGTGGCAATTTACAACCCTATGTATAAATAGAGAATGAGAGGAAAACAGTACTATATAAACAAACAAACATAAAAATTCACTCTATGGGATGTAATGAGTCCTAATTGCAGATAGCCACACCTCATTTGAATTAGAAGGGTTGATCATGTCATTAATCCATGATACATGAATCTGTACATATGTAAATCTTCCATAAAGATTTATGTTCATTAAAAGAAAGTATCATTCATGAAAACAAGAAATATATCTATACTAGATAAAATATAGATAATGATTAAACAAAAGTTAAGACTCCATACCCCATCCCTTCCTGTCAGCAGCATCACGGCATTCGACTCGAAACTTTGATAAGTGACTGCGAACTTCTCCAACAGTTTCTCGTTGTAGCTCAGCCAGTGCGGGACTGATTTCAACTGAGCTATAATTTGACATAATTGCAATTGTAGTCAGTAGAAATACCCACATACACACACAATATACTGATATCTTGATGCACACAAGTAACATACACACGGACATCAATACAGATTGAAAAGACCAGCTCGAACCCAAAGCACATTGGCAGAACATATCAACGCCAACAATGGCAAATTTGCTTTCCAACTTATTTCCAAATATGATCATACTGACTCTTCACAAAAGTTATAAATGCCCTAAACATTGTACCCAATTGTGTTAACAATTCATATCCCAGTCCATACTCAGAGCGGCAAATATCCATCCAAAGAAGAGACTAAAGTAGCTGCAATGTTTTGTCTTTAAAATTTTAATGGCACGAGTATAAAAATGAGATGGTAGTAAATTGAATACTGAAAAGGTAATAGGTAGGAAGAGAAATATCAGGTGGTTTGTGTCCAAGAAGAAAATTATTATTCTCTATCTGATTAAATGTGAAGTTATATTTCTACGCACTTGCTAACATTTTGTCAAATTTAGGTTTACAAAACTATACACTTTAAAGATTGATAACCATATGATCACTTTTAGCAAGACAAGAGTAGTTTACTGGAAGGAAGTTCTATCCTAATTCCTGCTGCTTCAACTAATCATCTGATTGGGGTATTAAATGCAGGAGCGTTCTAGTGTTGCCAGTTCTCTTCCTATTGGACACTTCAATCCAAACAGAGAAAAAGTGAGGACCACCAGACAAGTATAGTTCAATATGCTAATCATAATGAATGCACGAAAGGCACTCAATAGGACACAGTTCAAGCTAACAGAAAGACCCAACTCCACTGCTGAAACCTCACTTTTCGGTTGAACATGGGATTCCAATTTCCTGAAAATCTCTATCATCCCATAACTTAGTTCAGCCAAAATCACACACAAAGTAGATGTGTAAGAGGATGCCCTTATATTCAATAACTATAAATAATCATTTAGAAGAATGTGCAATTTCACTACATACGCAGCACTTGACATTATAATTTCTAGTCAGATATGATGTCAGCCGCATGGTTAAGTTAAAAGTTTATTCAGAGCTATAGCTTATATGATGAATACAGATATCCAATTATTCAAGTTAAGTGGAGGAATAGTCAAGGACATACGTGTAAGTCATATTGTTGTAAACTCTAGTAGGTGCGTTCAACAATATGTAATCCATGATTCCCTTTGCACAAGTTCCTGATCCACCACCAATTTCATATATCTGAGTGAACATTATAAAGGGTTTAGCCTACTTGTATCAAGCACGTCGATGCATATGTAACAGGTGGAACAAAACATTTAAAGGCATAAACAAAAAAGAGATCCATTTAGAGCCACAACCAAAGATTTCAAAATTATTAGTCATACAACAGTGTTCACATCCTTATACTGGGATACTGGGATTATCAGTGAGCACGAGTAGTATAAACAGACAAACAATAAATAAATAAATAACAAAATCTAATATCTCACACGTAGAAATTGATTGTTTGAGTGAAAACACAGGAATATTATGCTGTTAAAAATTTAATTCTACAATTCTGTTTGGTGAGAGGAAAAACTGGACTCTCCCTAAAAGCATCCACAAAATGATAAAACTTGGGTTTTATTTTTCTAATATATAAACTAACGTAGGCATGTAAAAGATAACCAAAGCCAATATCGAAGGACAACAGCTATGCACTGATTATTTTATAAATTTAATCAGGCACAACCCGATGAATGCCAAAAAGCAAAGGTGTGACAGATGAATAAGTTTTCGATTAAATTCCATACCAAAAAGAAAACTAAATGTGTAAATTGAATATGATATTGAATCTGCAGTGGAAGCAATGCATTCAGACCAACAACATAAGCATATAACCAAATTTAATAGTGATATGTCCACTTGCAAATACTGACAAAGAGGAATCTTACCTTAAGGGGAACTGAAAGGTTAGCAGTACGCATTATGGCTTCAGCTATCCCGTGAGCATACCAAGGCTGCAAGGAGAAAAGTCTATAATGTTACATTTTTGAGATTGCAAAAGCATGAGATGATAAATTACCATCATTCATAAGCTTCAAGACCAGTCAAATAAAGTCATCCTAATTTGAGAATCATAATTTGAGAATCACCAAACAATTTTCACTATATGGCTGAATCGAGATAAAAGGTGTATACATATAACAGAAGGTATTGCAACCAGATATGATCGACTGCTCTGACAATTATTGAAATTAGTAACTTGAAGAAATCAGATCAATTTTTGTAAATGCTTAGAAAATAATATTACCTACAAGAGATCCTTTGACAACATAAATGAAGCCATTTCAACAATGATGTCTCTCTGGAGATTATAATTGAGTTTTCTTTAGGCCAGAAAGAGAGGGAGAGTGAGAGTGAGAGAGAGAGGGAGAGAGAGAGAACCTTAAAAAGTTCCACAGGAGTAAACCACGATAACTCACTTCCCTTGTATATTTTATCCAAGTAGTTCATATAAGCTTTCCTGCCTGCAATATATACAGAATTCAGTATACATCTTCCAGAAATTACAAACCACTATAATGGTGGCCACTTATACATAGTTGTCCCTGATAGGTAATTTATGCTAATTTTCAAAAATCTAACGCTTTACATTATTTGCAGAGTTTCATTAAAAAGTGCCAATGATGAACCAATAATATAAACATCTACGAAAATGACCAGCACAGACTCATGAATAAAAAAGTACATATTGCAGTAGGTACAAAAATGATAAGTATTTCTTCGTGACATAACCACCTCAACCAAGATTAGAAATAATGCAACAAGTTTTGTGTTTAAACCAAAAAGTGGAGAAGAACAAGAGAACCGCTATATAGTTCAACTCTGCTGAGAGATTATTTAGAGGAACAATACTGGGCATCCCATTGTTTTCATATAGTAGGCCAAACAAAAGTTGATTGACATTGAAAATTAACAAGAATTATTATCATCAGTTCGGCTAAATTGTCAAACAAACTATTTGACAAGTTTAGTCTAAAAGATTAGACGACGAAACAATCAAGTTTTACTGCTCCCGGTTTCTATATCATTTTTATATTAGCAGATATGTTTAATCCTTCGCAATATCAATGTTCCAGTATAATCAATGCATCATAACAAAAACAGAACCACCGGAAACTTCTACGATGTTATCCTTATGAATAACAGACCCATATCACAATCAACACAACCAATCAAAGACTAGACAAAGTTTGAGCCAGATACCCTCAATCCGATTAAACTTAATGACCTTCTGAAGAACACCAACCGACTTCGATCTTTGAGCAAAATACCCATGTCTGGGGTCATACAATGCAGAATGAATGAAATCACGAACCTGCCCAATTCAATTCATCAGTTTTTTTATCCCCACAAATCAAATATCTTGAATTGCATAAAGAGTCCAAATTGAAAATGATGGGAAGAGTGAGTGAAAATGGCTTACAAGAACTGGTTTTTCGCCAACAATGTGTGTGGAGAAGAGGGCTTGAGATGGAAGTGCCCATAGTTCACATGGGTTCACTGCAGAAACATTCATGGTTAGAGCGCAGAATGAACAAGTGAGAGAGAAAGAGAGAGAGTACCTTTGGGGCTGCGGGAGAAGAGGAAAGGAAGAGTCTTGGAGCAAAGAGTGCGAAGCATGATGGCTACCAGGTGATGGGTTTGTTGGGGAAAACCTCTTAAACCCTGAAACTTTGGAATACTCACTTCTGTTTGCCCAGATGTCCACACTAGTTGTCTGACTTGTCTCTACTCTCTGCTATTAAAAAGAAAGGCACTGTTCTATAAAGTTTTTATAAATGATTTTCAAAAATTAATGCTTTGAAAATAAAGACGACAAAACAAGATTTTGTTTTTCATATTTGAAAGAGAAATTTTATAGGGTAAATTACTCCTATGGTACTTGATGTATGGCCAATTGGACACTGTGGTACTCAACGTTCCAAAGAAAACAGTTTGGTACCTGAAGTTACGGATTATGTGACACTATACTACTTATGTTGACTTCTTTGTTGAATGTAACGGGTGAAATTAACATTATGTTCTAGGAGAAATAGATTGATAGTAAACTCTGTCTTTATTGATTGATAAGGAGGCCTTTATATAGGCATTACATCAAGTATCCCTGGCGAGCAGGGATTCCCTTATCTAATAAAGTATCTAGACTTCTAGCCTTATTAGGACAAGACACACCACGGAAGTTACGGAATTAACCTTCCTTGAACACTCCCCCTTGTGTCGCGTCCTCAATGGTGCATGAATTGTTGCCTCGTTAAAACCTTTGCCAGCAAACAAAAACCTCTTGGGCAAAAATAAAAGCATGGTCTAAGGGAAAATAGTACAACGCACCAACTACAAGTATGTAAGACATGCATAACTAGACTCCCCCTGAAGTCTAGACGAGAACTCCCCCTGATAGTCAATCAGTCTTTGAGTTCGGATAAGCGACACATACCAATGCGCTTTACATGCTTCACAAATGTAGATTTTGGTAGAGACTTGGTGAATAGATCAGCTGCATTATCTTCTGAGCTGACTTGCTTTACTTGTATATTCAAAGTCTCTTGCTGCTGCTGATTGTAGAAGAACTTAGGCGAAATGTGTTTAGTATTGTCACCCTTGATGTATCCCAACTTCATCTGCTCAATGCGTACTGCATTATCTTCAAATATGCAAGTTGGTCCCATCGTAGTAGACTCAAGTCCACTAGACTCTCGAATGTGAGATATAACTGAGCGAAGCCAAACACATTCTTTGACTGCTTCATGTAGTGCAATAATCTCAGCATGGTTCGAGGAGGTAGCAACAAGGGTTTGCTTGGTTGATCTCCAAGATATCGCCGTATTCCCAATGGTAAAAACATAACCGGTTTGGGAACGTCCTTTGTGTGGATCTGACAAATATCCAGCATCAGCAAATCCTACCATCACATCATTTGGTGTATCTGAGTAGGAGGGGGTATCGCCAAAGCCGTATCGGGACCACAACTTAGCATCCTCGGGTCCGGATATGTTGGCGGATATGGCTGCAGGATGGCGGATGGATGAGCCAAAGCCAGTCTTGGCGGATATGACTGGCGGATGGCGATCCGAGCCACGGTTTGTGCTGTTGGATGCAAGAGATCGACTATGTGTCGAATCCTGATGAGTGTATCGATAGTACAAGCCCATGTCAAGGGTTCCTTTAAGGTATCGAAAGATGTTCTTGATTCAACCCAATGACGTTGTGTTGGCGCAGAGCTAAATCTAGCTAACAAGTTCACTGAGAAAGCAATGTCTGGTCTAGTACACTGAGCTAGGTATAACAAAGCTCCAATTGCACTAAGATATGGATATTCAGCTCCCAAGACCTCTTCGTCATCTTCTTTCGGACGAAAGGGATCTTTGTTGATATCCAGACTTCTAACGACCATGGGAGTGCCTGTAGGATGCATAACTTTGTCCATGTTAAATCGCCTGAGCATCTTTCGGACATATGTAGATTGGTGTATAAAGATTCCACCACTTCGGTGCTCTAGTTCTAAGCCTAGGCAAAACCGAGTCCTTCCCAGATCTTTCATCTCGAATTCGGATTTCAAGTAGCTTGCAGTCTCATTGATCTCATTTAGAGCTCCAATGATGTTCATATCGTCAACATAGACGGCTATAATGGCAAATCCTGAACTTGTTCTCTTTATGAACACACAAGGGCACAACTCATCATTCTTGTATCCTTTCCTAATCAAGTAATCACTTAACCGTGTGTACCACATCCTACCAGATTGTCGAAGTCCATATAGAGATCGTCTCAACCTGATAGCAAATGAACTTCGTGGTTTTTGCTCACTTGACTTGGGTAACGAAAGTCCTTCTGACACTTTCATGTACATCTCCGTATCTAGATCCCCATAAAGATACGCTGTTACAACATCCATAAGCTGCATATTGAGTCTCTCTGAGACTACCAAACTGATTAAGTATCGGAAGGTAATAGTATCCATGATAGGAGAATACGTCTCCTCATAATCAATTTCAGGGCGTTGAGAAAAACCTTGCGCCACGAGTCGAGCTTTATATCGCTGGACTTCACCATTCTCATTGCGCTTTCTGACAAAGACTCATTTATGTCCAACAGGCTTAACGTTCGACGGTGTAGGCACAACCGGTCCGAATACTTGCCTTTTCTTTAGAGAGTCTAGTTCAGCCTGGATTGCTTCTTCCCACTTCGGCCAATCCGCCCTACGTTGACACTCATCAACAGTGCGGGGTTCCATATCGTCGTCGTCAATGACTTCTTGAGCAACGGCGTAGGCAAATGCATCATCGATATACATGGAATTCCTTTCCATAAGATTGTGCATGCATAAGTAGTTTAGTGAGATTTCCTTGTTCTCCAACATCAACGGTGAGTCTGAGGCGTCCCCCAGATGATTCAGAGTTGATTCTTGGACATAGGTATAGTCGGAGACAATCTCGTGTGACGGCGTCATAGTATCGATGATAAACGGATCGCTTTGTGCCTGGACACATGCCTTCTTTCTAGGTACATTGTCCTTGGAACCGATTGGTCTCCCCCTCTTTCTAGGAGGATTCGAAGTCGACGCCGGCCCTCCACTTGGAGGTGCCGAGCCTAGGCTGCCGAAGGCACCTAGGGCTGCGGGTCAGAGACCGGCGGCGCGTGCTCGCGCATGGCGAGGAATGTTGAGCCTTGCAGGTACATTCGCAGCAGGTATGGTTGATCTTGTCACTTTCGCAATATCAGTAAAGGAGTCGGGCATCGAATCCGCCACCTTTTGTAGTTCCAATATGCGTTGTATTTCGGTCTCACACTGAGACGTACGGGGATCATAATGAGACATAGTGGGAGAGAACCACGTCAATTCCTGATGTTCATTAAGGACGGATGAGGCCCCATCTCCCCCTAACGGCGGGAAGGATGTCTCATTAAAGTGACAATCTGTAAATCTTGCAGTAAACAGATCACCTGTCATAGGCTCTATGTAGCGGACAATTGTTGGTGCTTCATATCCAACATAAATAGCTAATCGTCGTTGTGGACCCATCTTGGTACGCAGTGGAGGCGTGATAGGCACATATACAACACAACTAAAAGTACGCAGATGCGAAATATCAGACTCGTAACCAGTTACCAACTGGTACGCACTAAATGGTTGGCTATCTGTGGGTCGTAGACGAATAAGCATAGCTGCATGTAATATTGCATATCCCCATGCCGAAACCGGCAAGTTTGTGGCCATGACAAGAGACCTAGCTACAAGCTGTAGTCTCTTAATAACGGCTTCTGCAAGACCGTTCTGAGAATGAACGTGGGGCACGGGATGTTCAACTTCAATCCCAACTGACATGCAATAGTCATCAAAACACTTTGACGTAAACTCTCCAGCATTATCCAGTCTGATTGACTTAATCGGATTGTCCGAGTGGTGAGCCCGAAGCTTAATGATCTGAGCTAGGAGTTTAGCAAATGCAGCATTCCTCGTGGACAACAACGCTACGTGTGACCAACGCGTTGACGCATCAACCAGAACCATGAAATATCTAAATGGTCCGCATTCTGGTGTTATAGGTCCACAAATATCACCTTGTATTCGTTGTAGGAACGGAATATTCTATTTATTATCAATAGCAAAAGATGGTCTTGCTTGAAGTTTTGCTAGTGAACAAGTTTTGCAAAACGAACGATGAGCATTAGACATCGCTACAGAAGCATGAGAAGCAGGAGGAGGCCGAACCTCTCCTTGGAGCCGAGAGGCTGCCAGCAGCGGCATTGAGGCCGAACCAAGGCCGGAACGCCTAGATATGGCGTCGGCTTGGGTTTGTCCAGTTTTCTGGTTTCCTGTTTGCTTCTGTGATCTGAAAAATGGATGACTGTGGGAGCATTTCAAAATACGGATCATCAGATCACGACCCGGATGACCGAGTCTCTCATGCCAAAGCTTGTAAGCATCTGAATCGCATAAGACAACAACATGAGATTCATTGGCTCGAATGGTTGTGAAATACATGCCATTTCGAACTCGCTTACACTTCTCCACAATGCGAGTGCGCATAGATTGAGTGGAGGTGATCAACAGATATTCAGTTCCATCTTCAACATAAGTGTTGAGGTGATAGTCGTTGTCACGCACATCCTTAAAAGCTAGCAAGGTTCTTGGCCCCTTAGGCGCATATAGGGCGTCCTCTACCCGAATTTCAGTGCCATTTGGCAATAAGAATTGAGCAGTGCCACGACCCTTAATTACGGGTCCAGTTCCTGTCATCGTAGATAACGATGATTCTCTTGGCGAAAAATCCGAAAACAATTGCCGATTCCTCAGAATCGTGTGAGTTGTTGCACAATCCAACAAACACTCAATCTCGCCTTGATACATCTACAAAAACAATGTAAATTCAATCAATAGTCTACTTTAGACTTCGGCGGACACTTTAAAGTAAGTGTACTGAAGCAATATATCATCACAAAATGAAGTGCAGTAAGGCCAATAACATAGCCATGGCATCGACATAACTTGAGAGAAAGAGATAAGCCTCATTTTAATCACCGAATACCAACATTGAGAGTTAACATAGTGTCACGGGCCTAGCCTTTTGGCTGCCACACTTGGCCCATGCAGCGCTCCCATCCTCTAGAAGCCAGCCTTGTCCACCGAGGCGACTACTGGTTTCGCCCTGCCTTGGGCTCATCAGGGGATCAGCTCCAGACCCCGACCAGTGTGTGTAGGGATGCCCAATCCCTCCATCAGCGTCAAGTCCTTGACTAGCGACAAGCTCCCCAAACTTAACCGGGTCGGCCTGCCTGAACTCCGAAGGGACTCCCCACACGCACCTGCCTGGAGCTGCCCCACCAGCATCGCTCGACAATGACACTCCCGAATAAGCGGGACATGACACTCTCCCCCACCCAAACAAGGTGTACGTCCTCGTACACAGCAACGCCTACTAGCCTTCGGCACCACGCTGCCCGAGCGACGAAAGGAGACTTCCCAAGATCGCCCAACAATGCTCCGTGTCGGATACGGTCCTCCTTCGCTGGTCTTCCTCGACCACTTATGACGGCACCCTGCCTACTCGTCTCCTTCACATGGAGACCCCCTACAGTCGGGGACACCCCCTGGTGTGAGCGCTCGGCGACTTGCGGACATCTGAACCCCTGCCTACTCGACTCCTCTCCTCGGAGCCCCTCCTCTGAGGACACCCCCTGGTGTGAGCGCTTGGCGCACGAACGCAAATGCCGGGACGGCTCTGATACCACTTGTCACGGGCCTAGCCTTTTGGCTGCCACACTTGGCCCATGCGGCGCTCCCATCCTCTGGAAGCCAGCCTTGTCCACCGAGGCGACTACTGGTTTCGCCCTGCCTTGGGCTCATCAGGGGATCAGCTCCAGACCCCGACCAGTGTGTGTAGGGATGCCCAATCCCTCCATCAGCGTCAAGTCCTTGACTAGCGACAAGCTCCCCAAACTTAACCGGGTCGGTCTGCCTGAACTCCGAAGGGACTCCCCACACGCACCTGCCTGGAGCTGCCCCACCAGCATCGCTCGACAATGACACTCCCGAATAAGCGGGACGTGACACATAGCCTAGGTCAGAGATTGAGACCGGACACCGTCGTAGGTGGCGTGGCCGAGCCAAGGCCGAGGCTAAGGCAAAGGCCGGGGCCAAGCCAAAGCCGAAGCTGTGGTAAGGCCGAAGCTACCCTGAGGCCGAGCCGAAGCAAGGCGAGCGGTGTGGGTCGGTCTGGCATTGAGGCAATACGATGCGACAGTTGAGCTAAATCCGAAGCATGGCGAGTCCGAAGACACTTCGTTGTCGAGCCATTGATGCAAAAGTTGCATTTGTTCGATAGGCTATCGATTGTTGGTTTCAAAAACCGGATTCGGTGCTGAGCCAAGCTGGCGAGTGGCCATGGCGAGTGAGGCCTAGCGAGTCGCGGTCAAGCGCTTAGTGGCATTGGCGAGCGAGGCTTGGCGAGTCTCGGCCAAGCGGCTGAGTGGCCATGGCGAGCGAGGCATAGCGGATCGCAGCCAAGTTGGCGGATCGCAGATCGCGGCCAAGTTGCCTGATCGCGTATCGCGGGTCGCGGCCAAGTTGGCGAATAGCGGATCGCGGATCGCGGCCAAGTTGGCGAATAGCGGATCGCGGATCGCGGCCAAGTTAGCGGATCGCGTATCGCGGATCTCTCGTTTTGTCTTTGTGATCTTATTTCGGATATGAGTTAACATCACCAGAATTGTGGTGAACTCAACATAATTATGCCATTGAGAATTGGAGGCATTGAACCAATTTTGCTTTCATAGGGATGTAAAAATCTCAAATTATTCATTGAATAAGAGAATTTATATTGATGACAACTCAAAAGTACATCAAGGTTGTTCTAAATAGAACGACTTATCGAACAAAGTCGTGATTTATTGACTATACTATGTCAAAATAACAATCAAAATCAAACTTGAACATGCATCTCATGACCTAAGTCAAATACTTATTCATAATCCGAAGTATCATACTCCTGAGTCCTACGTTTCTTGGTAGGTTGGAAGTCATCGATGGCGAAGTTCGTATCTTCCTCATCGTATTCTTCTTCCTCAAAGTCTCCTACATAGTGTGTTTCTTGTTCTATTTATTGTTTGTGTTTCTTGTAAGCGGCTTGAATCTCTCTACTTGCTGCGCAATCGCGTTGAAGATGATTCTTAGAGCCACATTTGAAGCAAAGAGCCGAAGCATTGTTCGGCGTATGACCACCACGCCTGGGACCGGAACCAAAAATGTTCCTCCCTCTGGGAGCGGCGGCGCTGCCACCTTCCCTTGTCCAAGAAAGCTGTCGGCCACGGCCGGCGCCTCTTCTCCCTCCTTGTCCGCCAAGTGTTGCTCTTGGCGTACGTGGTGGTGGTGCTTGACGTTCATGAGGTTGATGCTTTTGCTTAAAAGCTTTACCACGGGCTTGATGAGATTCCGCAATGAATTTCGGTCCTCGGGGCCTCTTATTGGTGGTAAGAATCAACTCATGGTACCTCTCCTTTCTTTGGAGCACATTCATCAAATCACTGAAGGTTTTGATAGTGCCTTTCTCACGGAGATCGCGGTACTGATGCGACAACATGGACGCAGATTCTGGGAACGTCGTGAAAGTCTTCTCCATCATATCGTCATCGGTCTTTTCGACCCCGTAAAAGCTCAAATCAGATTGCAAGTTTAGCATAGTCTGATGATATTCCTGGACGGAATCAAAATCCAATAAGCGGATTTGCTCCCAATCAGACATGAGGTCTGGGAGTTGTGCGTCATGCACATTGTCGAAGCGGTCCTTGAGGATATCCCATAGCTCTTTGGGATCGGTTTTCCTCAGGTATTGCTTCTTGAGTGTTGGATGGATATGGCACCTGAGAAACATCAGGGCTTGTGCTTTCTGTTCAGGAGAAGCGTGTAAGCTTTCATCCTCAGGAGGGTTGATGGTGGCGGTAAATCTTTTACCAATGAAGGTGTTCTCAACATCTGAGACCTACCTCTTGTATTCCTTGCCTTGGACATCCAAGATGTCAAATTCTGGACGCTGTGTGTCAGCCATCTACAGAACACAAACAGGGAGACGTTAGTATATTTGAATACTAATCAAGTTTGATTGTTCTTTTAGAACAGTGCCAAGATATATCATGGTCACATAAATCGATGCTTAACGTGACTTCAAGTCACAATCGATATCTTCCCTTTGTTTTCTTTTCAAAAGAATACGTTATGGTTCACAGTGACATCACAGTCACAAGCATAACGGTGGCCGGTAACATCACAGTTACCCCAATAAACTTTGGCACCGGGGTGACTAAATCCCCATATGCCGTCCCGAGAAGCGATAGAATCGGGATGAGGTAGCAGGGACACGGAAAGGTCCCGGAAGAAAAAACAAAACCCAACTATTGAAATTGCAGAAGCGGGAACGTTTATAAAAATATTTACCTCTTCAAGAGAAGCTTGATCAAACGAAACTTGACTCTTGGGGAAGCTTGTTTTCTTCGATTCTTCTTGATTTCTTCTCAATAACGAACTAGGTTTCAAAAGCCGCTTGCTTGGCTTGCGAGCAATCTTGATCTTCTGGGGGATGCGTGCAAGGGATAGCACGCAAGGGAAGGTTGCTGGCGAGCGTGCAGGATTGCAGGCGGGCCGGTCTGCCTAGAGGCAGAGGAGGAGCGGCGAGTGAAGGTTTAGGGTTTTGGAAAAAATATTTTTCGGAATTAGGGTTTTTGGGGCTATTAGACGGGAGGCTAAAGCAACGTGCTGATAACGTGTTCTAGGAGAAATAGATTGATAGTAAACTCTGTCTTTATTGATTGATAAGGAGGCCTTTATATAGGCATTACATCAAGTATCCCTGGCGAGCAGGGATTCCCTTATCTAATAAAGTATCTAGACTTCTAGCCTTATTAGGACAAGACACACCACAGAAGTTACGGAATTAACCTTCCTTGAACACATTAGAAATTATTTATAAATATAAAATTATAAACATAAGTGTTATGTATCTAACGTTATTGGTTATCACATTGATATTCATCATTTTTTTTCTTTTGGGAGAAAATAAATATGAACTAATTTTTTGTCAAAATAAAAAAAATATATTAATTAAACTTGAGTGTTGGCGTGTTGTTATTGGAACCTCCACATTTGCTCACTTGACCTCCCTCTATCTTCAATTATTGAATTACATTTATATCCTCTTACATAAAGACTATTGAGGACAATAAGTGTATAAAAAGAGTATTATATTTATTGTCTATAGACTTTCCAATTCAATAATAATGGTATTTATTATTTTCCTTATCAAATATATTTTCTCATTTTAGTAAGTGTTGAAACCAAGCGAATTTACAAAGTATAAGATTGTTAATGTGACATAAAGTTACTATAATTATACATGTTTAAGCGCATGTATAAAATCTAAAAGGTCAAGACTCAAGATCGAGTAAGTGTTAAAAACTAAGTGCATATATTTTAATAAGTTTTGTAACATGAAAAAAAGAAAATAGGATATATATATATATATATATATATATTGAATATTTTTATATATCTTACTAGACCTTAAATATATTTGCAACACACTAGTAACTATTGAAATAGTACAAGGGCATATGCTAGTGTGTTTTGAAATATTTGTATATCCTATGTTTTGATTTATCTTATTAAATCTTACACGAAAGAAGAAGAAAAATAGAGGTCTAGTGAGTGAATAGGAAGTTGAATGAGTAAGTTATTGAAATATATATGAATAACATATTTAAAGTTATTTCGGTAATCTGAATGGAGGTCTAGTGAGTAAATTGTTATATTCAAAAGTCTAATGGAGGTGTAGAAAGTATTGGAAGTCTAATGAGCAAATGTGGATGTCCCAATAGCAACACTCTTAAACTTTTGGGTTCTGTTGAAGGTAAAATAATGGAAATTTTAGTTAGGAAATGTAGTATTTATGATTTGAACACCCACAATAATACATTTTGTTGATTAGATATAGCTCCGCGAAGTAGTCTTCTGAGTGTTTACATCACCACGATTGAATTTCTTAATTTATATTTTCAACATAACTCAAAAACATTAAAAAAATACATGTTTTTAACCCAAAAATTAAGAAAATACAATTTTTTATTTTATTTTTATAAATTATACTTAAATGCCAATTTTACCCCTTATATTTAACAAAGAAGTCAACATAAGTACCATAGTGTCACATAAAACTTAACTTCAGGTACCAAACTGTCCTCTTTGAAACGTTGGGTACCAAAGTGTCCAATTGGCCATACATCAGGTACCATAAGAGGAATTTACTTAATTTTATATACACTTCCTAAAACTCTTAATACACAGTAAAATGAGAATTGGTTTCCTCATTTCATTGATAATTTCATTTATATAGGGTGAAGATTACAATGGTAATTACAACATACATAATGACAATAATGACTGATTGATTCGTTACATCCTTTGATTGAAAATATCATAATTTCCTATCGTCAGTTACTTTGACGAAGGCACATTAAAGGCGTTTTTCCTTCAACACTCCCCCGTGTGCCAAGTCAAAGATAAAATGGTGTATGAGGTGTTGCCTCATTAAAAACATTTCCAAATAACAAAAAAAACTAATGGGAGAAAATAAAACTTTGGTCGAAAGAGAAAAAAGCACAACGCACCTATTACATTTGAACAACAACATGTGTGTGCTAGACTCCCCCTGATTTTTACATTAATCATGAGATTCTCCCTGATCTTTCATTTGATCAAGAGAGTTTCAATAACCTTAGCACAGTTATGTATTTTCACATATTTTTCAAATATGACTTTGAACAATGATTTAGTAACTAAATCTTGCCACATCGTCCTCAGATCTAATTTTATTTACTTTGATCTCGAAGATAAGGTTGTCCATGAACTGAACACATAAGTTCATAATGAACATCATGTTTATGCTAAGCTTGACCTTCTCGTAGTAAAACAGTCAAAAACTCTATCAATAGTATAGATATGGACGAACCGTTAAGAGATTTGAAATTGATCTGCAATAACAGATTTTCACCTTTAATGCGTTTTTCTTTACGCATAGTTATCTATGACGTGGATAGTTTTCTTTCCATCACGTCGTCTTCTATGTGGGGATTGAATAAGCTCAAATCTTTCAAATTTGTGAGTATTTGAAAGAACCATTGTTGTTGCGTGGGCGTAGAGCTACATATAGCTTTACAGAACTTCATTGAATGAGAGGTGGAGTCTTACATATTGTGTTTAAATACTATCATGTGTCATTGCATGTCACGCCCCGGTCCTGGTGTCAGTGGGGTTTAGACACCCGGCGCCGATCTCAAGGTGTGATTGAGTGTTACAAAGCGGAATGTAAGTAAAAAAATAAAAATATTAATTTATATGCTAGTCCGACACATCGACTCGACAAACACTAAACACTTCTCTGCAAAACAACAAGTAAATGGGTGGGTGAGAAAAATCACGCGCTCAGTGAGTAGATCATGTAATATGCCACTGAAGCCATATCATTTTTATACACGCTATAAAATGCGTACATCGTATATCATATACACATTGACTACAAACAATTCATCATATCACACAATCCTTTTTTATTGGATATCCTTCAATTTAGTGATCACCACGGGCACCTAATGCACACAGCTCTAGACATCTGTGTGTCACATACTTACTTCGGCATAACCAATCAAGAAGTTCACATGTTCCATAACTTTTCAAACAATGGATCCAACACCATAATATATATAATCTCCACATATTTCACAAACAGACATGTTTCACTTGAAAATAGATAGATATTTCAAAATATATCAAAATCATGTTTTTCGACTATTTTAAGAGCATATAAGAATATTTGAAACACATTACATGAACCACTCACCTCGATGCGCCACCTCGTAATACCGGTCGTAAACCGAATCCCTAAAACGAGTCATCTTAACATCACCGTTGGATCTAATTCCAACCACCATAGATAGAAATATTGCGTCGATACGAATCCGTAGCCACTTGCGGATTCATAATCAGAGTTACAGATAAAAAGTTATGATCCGCGGAAAATTTAGACTGAGCAAACTAGAGAGAGAAAAATTAGGAGAATTCTAGAAAGAGAAACCTCTCTAAAACTGGTACGGATGGGGGGGGGGGCTGATCCCTATTTATAGGAAGAGAGAGCCAAACAAAATCTGTCACATGTCATCACTAAGGAGCTTCCAACACTTGTCAACACATATAAGAAGTTGCTTCTTTTCCACTCGCCACGTGTCAAGCACATAACAAAAGTCTTCCCTCTTCTGACATGTGTCAGCTGACAAGACTTAAGTGGATCAGCACATGGGCTGATAGAAACGTGGGGACAAAGTCAGTCTAAGGACCAATCACGAGTTGCCACGTCATAAGGTAACAAAATTTTGACCTAATTTTCAAAAAATCGCTAAAAATAGCTCGGATATCCTAAAAATTAACCGAAAAATACTACGAACTCGTGGTGACCCCTACTTTCTATTTTCAATAAGAAAAGTAGAATTTGACCAACTTTAAAAATCGAGATATTACATTGCACTTGTATAGGGAATTGCATTTCCCAACACCTCTTCGTCATCTTCCTTTAGATGAAAAATGGATCTATTGTTAGAGTAAAGAGTTCGAATGATCATGAGAGTATATGTAGACCTCACTTTATTGTTTAGAGTGCCTAAGACGATTGATGGATGGTCACCATCCTTACAGTCCTTGAGTTCCATTTCAAGGCTGTGTATTCCCAAGATCTTTATCATTCTTAACTTAGGATTTACAATACATAGAGTATCTCTTAGTTCATTAAGAGTCTGTGTATATCCATAATAAAAACGCAAGGGCATAATTCACCAATCCCTTTCCAATCAAGTAGTCACTTTAGTGAACATTTCAATTTCTTTTGCAAACACACTTATGTGATCTAAAGCCACTTGATTTGGATGAATGAAATCCGTTTAAGATCTTTATGTATATCTCTTAATTTAGATCCCCATAGAGGTATGTTGTGACCACTTTCGTAAGCTGCATATTCAGTTTTTCGGAAACTACCAAACTGACAAGGTAGTGGAATGCAATGACATCCATTACGAGAGATTGTCTCCTTGATAGGAGCATAAAATGCTACGTTCTTAATATGTTTTATCCCCATTTATGCAATTGGTTAACCCTTATTTTTGTAATATAGAGTCATTTAGTTAAGTATAGAGTCTTTGGCAGAGTTGTTGATGAAAAGAGCTTAAAACGTGAAAAGTGTGCAATTCTTGAAGAATCCTAATGAAAGCAGGAATCCTTATCGAATCAGGACGTCTTCTTAAGATATTGTGCTACATGTTATCTTCTTTTATTAATTTATTTTTCTCTATTATTTTCAGGAATTAAAGAGGAGATAAATGAAGAATTTTGGAAGCAAATTAAATGAAGAATTCAAATGCAACAAGGACAAGGAAAAATTTAAATGCTTCGACCAAGAAAGGAATGCATGAATTGTTGCCGAAATTTGTATGGCAAGTTTTCAAATAAAATAAGGGAAGCATTCAGCCATTTAAAGGAGTTCTAGAGCTACAAGGAAACAAGGCTGAATTAAGAAAGAAAAGGTGGAGCTTTGTGTGGATTAATTCGGAAACAAAGCTTGGAAAGGAAACAAAATTAAGGATGAATGTGGACTGATTTTCTCTCTACATTCAAGGTAATTTTACTGAATTAAATCAAGGATAATTTAAGGAATATTTTGAAAACAATTCAGCATTTATCCTTGAGTTATTTCGGCAACAACCTAGAAGGAAGGATTGACTTGCTGAACAAGAAGATAGGAGAAGGACTTTCGGATCTCAAGGATTCCTTTGCCGAAACCCTAGCATCCCTTGCTCTCTATAAATACCACACCATATTTTCAGAAAAATCATCTTCTCTTCCTCACAAAAAGCTTACCAAAACTCTGCCGAATTGCTTCCTTGAATCCTCACCAAGAACATAGCCGAACCATCTCCACCACCTTTCATAAAATCATTCCAATCATCAACACCAATCCACTTGCCGAATTCTTCAACAAGGTTGTCACTTGGATTGTAATTTCAATGGCTTTTGCTTCTTTGTATTTATACATTAATTTGTCTATGAATTATGTAAGGATTCTTGGTTTGTATTTTGGTTTTGTTAATTATTCATGGGATTTCCGAATTCTTGTTATATTGTTTGGTTTTCTTGTGTTTAATTACTGAATTATATATGTGATTTAATTGAATATGGTATGATGGGCAGTAGGCTTTTGCATGTTTTCTTGATTTAATTAGGTTTATTTCCTTAATTCGTGTGCAACCGAAGGAGATGTCTAGATGCAATCGCAGGCCATGGTTGTTGTCTAGGTGTTGAATTCACTTGCCGATTTAATACATGTTGGATTACACGCGTTGTGGATTTTAATGTGTATTTATCTAAGGGCTAGAGTAATTCTGGAAATTTACATGTCGATGTGGGATGAGTGACGCCATACCTGCTAACATGTTCCAATTCGACATACTGTGCTTATGTGCTATTTGTGTTTAATTTCTACGCGTAGTGTTATTAAACCGATTAGTACCATGTTTAGGATTACACGCGTTGTAGATTCTAAATACTTGTGATGTTTTGAATAATTAGATAAACCGCGTTGGCTCTAATTAAATTGGAACTTAATTGATCTTGAATTCGTTTTATGCTTGCTGCCCCTATTACTTGTTTTAATTTCGTTGCATGTGTAATGAGTTTTGTGTTTTGTGATTGTGTGAAAGATGTTGATCAATTGTATATAATAATTTAGGAATTATTTTCGTAATTTTCAGTAGATATTAGATACCATTTCTAATCCCCCCATATTATTATGTGATGTTTTATGAAATTAAATGCCCTAGATTTCCCCGGATAGAACGACCCCTACTTGTCAATACTACAATCGACACAAGAAGAGTATTATTGGTATGCGATTATTTTGCAGGTACAAATTGTGCACGCAACGTGGTCCCATCAATTTTTGGCGCCGTTGCCGGGGATCCATAATAAAAACAAGGCCTTGAACCCCGCCCCCGTTTTGCAGTGAATATAAACAAGGCCTTGACATCCATTACGAGAGATTGTCTCCTCGTAGTCCATTATGAGAGAATATATCCTCGTAGTCAATTCCAGTGCTTTTTGAGAGACCTTGCGCCATAAGGTGAGTCTACATACTCTTATTCTCATTACGCAGTAGACTTCAACAACCCACTTATGCAGGTAAATACTAAACTTAACTATAAATGTTTATTTTGTTAAAATTTTAATTATTAGTTTAATTATTTTATAATTATTACACTAATATTTTTTTATGCATTTTTCTAATATTTTATTATTTGTTTGAAGGAACGGTCTCGGATAAACTCTGCGAACCGCCGCCGTAACACAAAACCCCATCATGGTGGTTCTAGGCCATTTGCACAATATCAGGAGGAGGCGCTTAGAGATCATCCTGATAGCAACCCGTACGTAGAGACGTTCAAGAAGGCTTAACCACAAGCGACAGAACAACATGTAAGTCGTTGATTACGATTTAAAAATTTTAATTATTAATTTTACTTAATTATATATTTGTTAGAATATTTTTTTTTTTTCCCGTTCAATTAGGAGAGGGTGAACCGGGCCGAAGAAGAAGTGTTGCAGAAAGTAGTTCGGGAGACACAACCGAACATTTCAGAGGCAGATCTGCAAGAAGCCCTGAGCCAGGTCGACCGATCGAATGTCCAAACTGCAGCGCGGATATTCGACGCAGCCTTCCCACAACGGTCAAACGACTACTACTGCCGGGGTTTGGGAAGTTCTGGAATAGGGGTCCTGAAGACCACTAAGGGAGCTCAAAAGAAGGGAGGCGGGGACAGCCAACAGATGAGGGGGGAAATGCAGAGATTGGCAGAAGAAAATGCAAGATTGGCGGCCGAGTTCCAGAGATCACAGGAGCAACACCGCAGAACACAGCAGTATCATTTGGATATGTCCAGTTGGCATGCTGAATGCGAGAGAATTCGGCGACACAACTACGCCGGCCAACAAAACTGGTGGTATGCTATGTTCGCGGCACAACAACAAGGCCTTGAACCCCCGCCCCCGTTTGAGCCGTTAGATGAACCTCCAATGCCTCAACCTCCTGAATTCGTTCAGCAGGATGACGAGCATGATGGACAGCAGGATGCTGGGGATGACGTGCTGGACTTTAGTGCTTTAGGTGATGATTAGGGTTATATTTTATGTATATTGGAACAAATTAAATAATAAGTCATTTAGACGTGTTTCTTGTTGGTGTAAATGCATGGATTGTCATTGTGAATTGCAGGTTGCTTGGAATGGTAATTTAGAATTTAATTTAATTTTTTTCCCCAAAATGTAAGAATAGCCGACGATATTGGCATTATTTCGTCGGCTATAACGGTTATAGCCGACGATTTTTACCAAATTTCGTCGGCTATAACCGTATAGCCGACGAAAATGACATTATTTCGACCAAAATGTAAGAATAGCCGACGATATTGGCATTAATTAATTAATGTCTATTAAAATATTAATATATTCTGACGAAATAACCGACGAAATAGATGAAATCGTCGGCTATATTTCAAAACAAATAGCCGACGAATTTCGTCGGCTATAGTTTACGATATCGTCGGCCATACTCGAAAATATCCGACGAATTTCGTCGGATATTTTGCCCAGGTTTGGTCGTAAAATGAATTTTCGTCGGTAATATCGTCTGCCATACTCGAAAATAGCCGACGATTTAGTTATTTTCGTCGGCCATTTGTTTTACCGACGCCGTTTTACCGACGAATTATAGCCGACGAATGTTTCGTCGGTAGAAAGAATAGCCGACGAAAATTTGGCATAGTAGACGAAATTTTTTTCGTCGGCTATTCTGTCCGATCTGGTAGTGATATTAGGTTTTCCATTTTTTTTTCTTTATATTACAATACTCATGAAATTGCATTATCATGGCAATGCTCAAACTAAATAATTATTTAACAGTAACAAAACAAACATATAATGCTCCAAATTTAACATTTAAATAAATATTAATGCGATTTAAATAGAGCGGTGACTTTAGTTAATTCTTACTGTCAGTTTGTCAAATAAACTGCATATGAAACGATTGCTCGATCTCTGATTCCATATTGTCGTAGTGTATTGATTGCGCATCGTAATTGATACGTCACATAAAAAAACAAACAATGTTTATATGATTAGTCATATTGAATTGTATAAATTGAATTTAATATACCATATAATATTAAACAATTTCATATTTACTATTAAATTCGTAAAACAGTAAATATAATTCACTGTATAGTAATTTCAAAAATTACCTTTGAATTTACCGATAAAAGGTAAAAATTCTTCCTTTTTTCTTAATTCGCGGGTCGGGTCGATCAAATCCGGGTTGGGCGGATCGTTGAATCCGGGTCGTGCGGCGGTGGTCCTTAGTCGGAGGTGAAGGCGTCTTCGGCACCGGGCAGCGTTGGTCGCTGGGTTGAATAGATGTAGTCGACAGGGTGAAGAAGGGTCGACACAGGATGACGGATTGGTGTTGTTGGCCACGGGTCAGATCAGAATCATCTGGGTCGATGTTGGGTATTGAACAGCAGACGGGTCGGGTTGACCAAAACCAGGTCTGCAAACCCAAGGGTTGCTCCGATGGAGAAGGGCGCCGGATAGACGCTGGGACAGCAGCGTCGCCGTCGTGGCGACGGACAAAGCGAATCCGGGTTTAGCGAAGCGTTTGTATTCGGAGAACTCGGCGTCGTCTTCTGGAGATCAAGGGTAGCCTCACCGCGCAGCCGAGGGTTGGGGCTTGCTGGCTTCGGGGAAGCGAGAGGAAAGACGGAGCCTCGTCGGCTCTGGGTCGGGTCAACAAACGACCGGTCCGATCTGAGGAGCTTGATCGGAGGAGATGGAGGTGAGTTGGGTGTCCAGCGAAAAATTCTGGGTGCGCTGAGAAGTGTTCTTTCTTTGCCGACAAATCTGTCGTCGGCATGGTAAGATTGCTTTTCTTTTTCCGACGACGGGTTTGCCGGCAGAAAACACATCAATAGGGTTTTGGTTTTGTTTTTCAGGGACAAAACCTAGGTTTTTTTTTTTCCTTTGATTAAAGCAAAGTGCTGATAACGTATAAAAATAAAATTAGAATTGGTCTACTCATTTCATTGATAATCTCTTTTATATAGGGTAAAGATTACAATGGTAATTACAACGTACATAATAACAATAATGACTGATTGATTCGTTACATCATTTGATTGATAATATCATAATTTATTATCGTTAGTTACTTTGACGAAGGCACATTAAAGACTTTTTTCCTTCAACATATATCAATATATATGTCAATATTGATTTCTTGTATTATTCTTAAAAAATCATTCTGTTGTAGGCAAGGTTCTAAAAGGCGCTAGGCGGGCGGTGACCCATAGCCTAGCGCCTGGACGGACTAGGCGTTTTACATTTTTCACTTTTAATTAAAAAATATTATATTTAAAAATAGTTTAATACGAATAATTTGGAAGTTTAATATGAATAATTTGGAAAAAATTTAGCATGACATTTCTTTAAAATGAACAAGTGCAGAAGTGCAGAGAGAGAGCCGAGAGTCGCAGAAGTGCAGAACCACCCCCGTCCAAAGTCCGAACCCCCGCCTAAGATTGAGAGAGAGGGCCGAGAGGCAGACTTGAGAAGACTTAGAAGAGGCAAAGTCGCAGTCATTCGAAGGAGAGAACGAGCTGAGGCGAAGGCGGAAGGACTGAAGGAGAGAAACTGAAGAATTAGGTTTTAATCTTCGGACTACTTTTTTAGGTTTCAGACCCGACCCGACCCGGCCCAGCGCCTTGACCCGCCTCACCCGCCTCATCCGCCTGGGACAACCTGGAGCCGCCTGATGGACGCCTGAAGCCTGAAATCGGGGCGGTCGAGCTCCGCCTACAGCCTAGGCGGAGCTAGGCGGGGATTTTTAGAACCTTGGTTGTAGGAGAAACAAAGGATAAGCAAAGCGTAATCTTATTGATTGATAAGGAGGCCTTTATATAGGCATTACAACAAGAAAACCTGTAAATCTGGGATTCCCTATCTACTAAAGATTCTAGATATCTAGTCTAATTAGGTCAAGACACATTACGTAAGTTACGTAATTAACCTTCCTTAAACACATTCAAATTTATTACTATTCTTCAAATCACAAACATAAAATAATAAACACTATGAATAACACAAATCTCAATGCCTCACGAAGTGTGTTTAGATGAAAAATAATTAAAGGTGTATATGGATGAAGAGAAAAATAAAAAGATAAAATTAATGAGGATACTAATCGATCTCTTAACATGCACTTACCTTAAAAATTAAATTAATTTGTGGAAAGAAATAATTGAATCGTCTACTTATCCAAATTTTCCATATAAACTTCCATTATAATAGATGTCATCTCAAATTTTCTTACCTTTTTTTCTTTGACTACATTAATTAGTTTTAAAATTTGGTTTTGATTTCTGTATTTTAATTTGTTTTATATTTTTTAATTTGTTATATATGGATGTTTTGGTCATTTCATATCACTATAAAATCTGATTTTAATTATAAAATATTAGGGGTGTGTATTAAGTAGTTAAGAGAGTGTAATTAAAACTCCTCTATTTGAAAATGTGTCCGGTAGTTAGTCCGAAAATAATTTTTTAAAACGAAAACGTCAAAAACGCGTCCGGTACCACTATACGAAAATGTAAAAAATAATGAAAATGTATGCGGCTTTAGTGTTTCTGAAATGTCATGTTTTCAATAATTGATGGAGTTTCATGGTGACGGAACTGAGAGCAACGAAAGAAGAAACTGTGTAGAGATGAGAGAACGACACGAGAGAAGAGTGACACTTTGAGAAGATAGAAGAGAGAGCATGTATTATTCTTATCCAAGTGTGTACTTCATTTTTTTTAACCGGCAGAAGTTTTTATTTTGACCAATGTTTTTCAATATTTTCTAAAAAATGAAAATGAAAATGTGAATTGACGTTTTCCCATTTTACGTGTAAAATAGAAAATCATTTTTGAAAACTGTTTTCTGCATTTAAAAAAAATAGGCTAACGAACACGTTTTTTTTACCATTTTCATTTTACAAAACGAAAAAGTTGACTTGAAAACGTTACCGAACGACACCTTATTTGGGAGAGAAATACTCAAAATGAGATGACGTTTTTTTTAGGGACAGTTTCTTTAAAGATTTTATAGGTTTAGAGATGAATCTGTAGTGAGAAATTTTGTCACAACGCTTACTTCTCACTAGTCACGAAGAATAGATTGGGATTTAACTCCAAAATCAAATCTCTTCACAAGCATATCATAATTTGCCTTTTTTGTCAGATACTAAATCCATTTTTGATCGAATACCAATCATCGGAAGATTGGAAAAAAAAAAATGTATTGAGGACTAACGAATTTTGTATAGTTCTTCCCTTCAATGAGTACGAGTAGGTTATCATTTCGAATCACAAAAGAACAGTTGTAGCATTTGGATTTTTTATCCAATTAAAAAATAATTATTGTGTGGTTGAATGCAATACAAGTTAAAAGCTAATACTAGTGTGAATTACAAACAACTAAAATGATGCAAAGGATATATAAACCATACAAATGATTCACTTATGGTGTGTTTGGATGAGAACATTATGAAATCCATGAGAATTTATAATTGATGGCATCTTGAATTCCATCAATTTGAAATTCATCAATTGCAAATTCTATTGTTTGGTTATATTTATATGGAATTTGAAATGTGTTATAGATTAAGAAAGTTTTTAAAACATTAATAAAAAATAAAATATAAAAAGTCTTATTTTAGAAAAATAATTGAACACTGCAAAGGAATTTGTAAATGACACCTATTTTGTGAGGAATTCAAGAGAGGAATTTAAACAATGAATTCCTTCATTTTCTTTTCCACAGAAATTTAGAATTTCCTATTTGATAATGCCAAACGACTGAATTGGCTTTTAAGAATTATGAAATCCTCACTTTCAATTAAATTCCTCCTTATTTTCCCTCATCCAAACACACTCTTAGAATAGAAGCAGTTATTATTAAGGTTGCGGTTTTAAACTAATTTCTTGTTAGGTTTGAATCATATATTAACTTGGGTAAATTCCTCATATGGTACCTCATCATGTATGGTCAATTGGACACTTTGGTACCTAGAGTTTCAAAGAGAACAACTTGATATATGAAGTTAGATTTTGTGAGACATTTTGGTACTTATGTTGACTGTTCTAATAAATCTGAGGGTAAAATTAACATTTAAGTATATATTGATAAAAATAAACAAAATAAGGAGTTTTATGAGTTCAAATTTATGCTTTTAAGTTTAAATTAGTGTTTTTGGGTCATAATGAAAACATAAGTGAATATTCTGTTTAAGAAATTCAATCATGGTGATGTAAATACTCACTAGCTAGACTAATCCGCGAAACTATATATAATCAATGAAAAAAATTCTGATAGTTGTTCAAATTACGAATACTAGATTTCATAAACATAAATCTAATTATTTTCAACATCAACAGAACCCAAGAAATAAATTCATATTTATTTTCTCTTAGAAGAAATAAAAAATTATAGATACCAAGGTGATAGCCAGTAGTGTTATTTTAATTTTATTTTATAAATAAAAATTTGTTTGAAATTTTAATTTTTTAAATACCCATAAAACTCATGTTTTTAATTTTTTTTTATGAAATTATACCCAAATGTCAATTTTACCCTCAGTTTTATTAGAAAAGTCAATATAAGTACCAAAATGTCTCACAAAACCTAACTTCAGGTACCAAAATGTCCTCTTTGAAACTCTATGTACCAAAGTGTCCAATTGGGCATACACGAGGTACCATAAGAGGAATTTACCATATTAACTACCATATAAATGATTCACTCATTTATAATAAAAATAATGGTAACGTTACTGACGCTCTGTAATGTTGTAAAATAGATGGGTTTACTCTGTTAACAGACTATATTAGTAAAACAGACGAAAAATGACCACATGGGAAATAATGAAAAGCATGTTTGATGGTGGTAATTTTATGGGCTGATGATGTATATCTATTGGTAATCATGTAAATGAACAAGAGGAAGCAGGTGAAAGAAGGTACGTATTTCTCATAAAATAGACGGCACCATATTTTTTCGATACCTTCATATACCTACAGACCAGCAATCTGGAATATATTGGATAGGAGAAATGACTTTTAAAAAGTATCAAGTGATCAAACAGGAAATCTCTATTGCCCCTCTGCTAGGGTTTCGTCGTCTCTTCGATATCCAAAGCTAGGGTTTGCGACAAAACCTTCAAAATCGGACCATGGACTTAGATCTATTGAGTTGGAATTGCAGAGGAATCTGCAGGGATGATACGACCAGAGCTCTCAAGGATCTCATCAGTCAGAACCGGCCTCAGATGGTCTTCCTGTGTGAAACGAAGATCATCATCGCTCAGGACTTTCTTCGTCTCCAGCGTGCGCTAGGTTTTTCCAGAGCGGAGATGGTGCTAAGCAATGGCAGGTCCGGTGGCCTGGCTTTATTCTGGTCGGAGGAAGTGCAGGTTTAGACGATTTCCATGTCGGCTCACCTTATCGACGTCGAGATCATCAACATGTCGGGGTTAGCTTCTTGGCGACTGACAGGCTTTTATGGTTATGCAGCAACCGGCGATTGGGATAAATCATGGCAGCTGCTACGTGAGTTGGCCGATGCGGGTTCCCTCTCGTGGCTGGTCATCGGCGACTTTAACGAGATTCTCAATGGCAGCGAGAAAATTGATGGTGTGACGAGGTCGGAACGGCGGATGAGAGGATTCAGGTATGCACTCAGATATGCCAATTTGATCGATCTTGGTTACCAGGGCTTTATGGCGACGTGGGGCAACTCGGAAACACTGCTACGCTTGGATAGGGCAACTTGTAATCTGGCTTGGTTCAACATTTTCTTCCATGCTAAGTTGTTTCATCTCCCTCCGTCCGACAGTGACCATGTTCCCCTGTTATTGAAAGCTAGTACGACACCTCTTGCTGCTCGTCCAAAGGTACATCGGTTCCATTTTGAGGCTTTCTGGTTGCAGCATGAAGATTGTGATTCAGTAGTGAAAGAGGCTTGGCAGGAGGAAGTTCAAGGCATAGCTATGTTTCAGGTAGTAACAAAGCTGAAGAAAGTTCGAATTCGGCTTGATAAATGGCAGAGAGAAGTTTTCCGAGGATGTCAGGTTAAGATGATGGCAATAAGAAACCGATTGGAAGAGTTGATGGGCAGCCATGTAACTACTGAAGATCAGGAGGAAAAAGCAGCATTATTCAGTAATTTATAGAGCTTGCTTCACCAAGAAGAAATTTTCTGGCGACAACGTTCGAAGGTGAGATGGCTGAAAGAGGGTGATCGTAATACTTGCTATTTTCATCAACACGCTACTGTTACGAAACGGAAAAACTTTTTGAAGGGCATGTTTGATGTAGAAGGTAACTGGCATGAAGATGTTCAGGGAATGGAAAAAGTTGTCACAGACTATTTTGAAAAAATATTTAAGGCCTCAGAGATAGATACAGAGGCACTTAATCAAACCTTAGAGGCAATCGTACCATGTGTAGCGGAGGAGATTAATGAACAGTTATGTAGTGATTATTCTAGTGAGGAGATTAGACAAGTTGTGTTCCAAATGTACCCGACAAAGACACCAGGTCCTGATGGGATGCCCCCTCTATTTTTTCAACATTATTGGGAATTGATTGGAGATGAACTGGTGTCAGCAGTTCAGAATTTTCTACATATAGGACAGATTCTGAAGCAAATAAATTATACTCATGTCTGTTTAATTCCCAAAGTTGTGCAACAGGAGAATATGGCGGATCTCCGTCCTATTGCTTTGTGTAATGTCATATACAAGATTTGTTCCAAAGCGTTGGCCAATCGACTGAAGGTAATCCTCCCTGCCATTATTTCACCCTTTCAGAGTGCGTTTGTTCCTGGTAGATTAATTACTGATAATATACTGGTGGCCAATGAGATTGCACATTTTGTGCACAATAAGCGATCTGGCAGGGGTTATATGGCGTTGATACTTGATTTTAGCAAGGCCTATGATCGCATGGAGTGGTATTTTCTAGAAATGGTGATGCTTCGCTTTGGATTCAGCACCCAATGGATTCAACTGGTCATGCAATGCATTACTACGGTCAGGTATTCGTTTTTTATCCGAGGAAACCCTCGTGTTTATCTGACACCGGGGCATGGATTAAGGCAAGGTCATCCTCTATCCCCATATTTATTCTTGCTACGAGCTGAGGGGTTCTCTGCCCTTTTGAAACAAAAGATGCAGACATGTGAACTTCCTGGTATTACAATCTCTGAGGGAGCTCCACCTGTGAACCATTTATTATTTGCTGATGATAGTATGTTTTATGCGGAAGCCTCTGTATCTACTTTGGTGGTGAAGGAGATACTTGATGTGTATAGCAGAGCCTCTGGTCAAAGGGTGAATTTTGATAAGAGCTCCATGGTTTTCAGTGAAAGTGTGGACATGGAGACAACAGTGTTTATTTCAGATTTGTTGGGAGTGCAGATGATAGATACACATGAGAAATATCTGGGATGACCAACCTATGTGGGAAGGCAAAAATCAGCCATGTTTCAGTACATTAAGGAAATGTTGGAATCCAGATTAGCGGCATGGCAATGTAAATTACTTAGTGGTGTTGGGAAAGATATTCTAATTAGTGTGGTGGCACAGACTCTTCCAAGTTATGCGATGAGTGTGTTCAGACTTACAAAAAACTTATGTGATGATTTGGAGCAGTTATGTGCAAGGTTCTGGTGGGGCAGTACGCTGGATAAGAAAAAGATACACTAGAAGAGATGGAATATTCTCTGTAATCCGAAAGAAACAGGTGGTTTGGGTTTTCGTAGTTTATCCAACTTTAATCTGCCTATGCTGTCAAAGCAAACTTGGAGGGTACTTTATAATTCTTCGTCTCTGATTGCTTCTATTTATAAGGCAAAGTACTATCTAGATTGCTCTTTTTGGGAAGCTCCAGAATCTACCTCTCCATCCTTTTCCTGGCGCAGTATGTTCGGTGCTAGAGGTTTACTTAAAGAAAATATTTACTGGCAAGTTGGAGATGGTGTGCAGATACAAACATTTGTTGATAATTGGTTTCCGGGTTTAGTACTAGGATGTTCTGAGATGGTGATCCCTACCACAGAGCCTATTTCCAGAGTTTGTGACCTGTTGAGTGAGAGTGGTGAGTGGAATATTGCCAAAGCAAAGCGGTGTTTTTCAGACTCAGATGCGGAGCTGATACTGGGTATTCCTCTTAGCATCATACCAGAACGAGATCGACTTTGTTGGAAGCTAGTCTCGGATGTAAAGTTCTCTGTACGATCAGCTTACCAGTATGCTTTTCTTAATTCTACTAGTTATCATCCTATTATGCCAACCATTGGTAAACCTTTTTGGAAAAAACTATGGAGTACCAATATTCCGAATAAGGCAAAGATACATGGATGAAGGGTATGTCTTGATATTTTACCATCTCTAGGGAGTTTAACATCAAAGAGGGTGGTGGTGGATGGTACCCATTGTGTGTTATGTGGAGTTTTTGGGGAATCAACATTACATTTAAGTCGTGATTGTGTGTTTATCAAAGCAGTTATTCGGTCTCACCCTGTTCTTAGAGAGGTTTGTTACCGATGGACTACTTTACATGCAACCTCTGTGGAGTGGCTTGGTAATTATGCTAATGAGCTTAGCTTATTATAGTTTGGGGAACTTATTTTTGTCCTTTGGTCAGTATGGAAGGAACGAAATGAAAGAGTGTGGAATCAGAAGTCTATGGCAGCTTTGGATGTTTTTGCACAGCTCTCTGCTCATCTGAATGATTTCAGAAGTCATAATTTGACAACTTCTAAGCAGAGTAAGGAAAGAGGTCCAGTGACATGGAAGGCTCCATCATTTGGGATCTGTAAAATTAATGTGGACGGTGCATACTATCCCCTCAGTCGGAAGGGTGGATGGGGGTTCATTATTCGTGACCATTCAGGGAAGATGTTGGCAGGAGGTGCGGGACCTGCATCGAAGCTGGTGTCGGCAGAACATGCCGAATTGGTTGCCTGTAGCAAGGCAGCTGAGTTTGCAAGTGATCATGAGATTGCTCCAGCAATATTGGAGACTGATGCCTCGGAAGTCAAGCGCCAACTAGATGTATTGGCTCCTAATACATCGAGATTGGGAAGGCTGATGAAGACATAATCCAAGCACAAAGTACCTGCAAAACAACTTCATACACATAATACCCTTCTTTTGTCAATTGTAGTTAGGACAAGTAGGGATCGTTCTATCCGGGGAAATCAAGGGCTTTCAATCACACAAAGTGTTGCACATAAGGGGGTTTGTCGAATTTTAATGTCTAATTACCTACTGATTTTTACAAATTTAAATCCTAAATTATTATATACAATTGATCAACATCTTCCACACAATCACAAAACACAAAACTCATTACACATGCAACGAAATTAAAACAAGTAATAGGGGCAGCAAGCAAATATCGTATTCAAGATCAACTAAGTTCCAATTTAATTAGAGCATTCGCGGTATATCTAATTATCCAAAACATCACAAGTATTTAGAATTAACTTCGCGTATAATCCTAAACATGGTACTAATCGGTTTAACAACACTTCGCGTAGAAATTAAACACAAATAGCACATGAGCACAATATGTCGAATTGGAACATGCTAGCAGGTATGGCGTCACTCATCCCACATCGACATGTAAATTTCCAGAATTACTCTAGCCCTTAGATAAATACACATTAAAACCAACTTCGCGTATGATCCAACATGTATTAAATCGGCAAGTGAATTCAACATCTAGACAACACTCATGGCCTTTCGAATGCATCTAGACATCTCCTTCGGTTGCACACGAATTAAGGAAATAAACCTAATTAAATCAAGAAAACATGCAAAAGCCTACTGCCCATCATACCATATTCAATTAAATCACAAGCATAATTCGGAAATTAAACCAAAGATAACCAAATAATATAACAAGAATTCGGAAATCCCATGAATAATTTACAAAACTAAAATTGGAACCAAGAATCCATACATAATTCATAGACAAATTAATGTATAAATACAAAGAAACTAAAGCCATCGAAAATTACAATCCAAGTGACAACCTTGTTGAAGAATTCGGCAAGTGGATTGGTGTTGATGATTGGAATGATTTTATGAAAGGTGGTGGAAGATGGTTCGGCTATGTTCTTGGTGAGGATTTTTGGAGAGAATTCGGCAGAGTTTCGGCAAGTTTAAGTGAGGAAGAGAAGATGATTATTCTGAAATTATGTTGTGGTATTTATAGAGGCAAGGGAGGCAGCTAGGGTTTACAAAACCTAGTTTTTCTCAAACTTATCCTGCTGGCAGATTTGACCTTCGAGTGAAGATTATGGAATATCTTTCTCTAGAAAATAGATATTAAGGTGATTCTAGTTGGGTTGGAAACTAGACTCCCGTAGCTTTCTATCCATATAAGGCTCGAATTCTGATTCATTGTGAGCTGTCCGGGAGAGTCCGTGGAAGTTGAGAGACGTGCACAGGAATTTTCCCGAAATTAATCAGGATTCTTTTTCTTTCTCTTATTATTTGAATTCTTTTCTTCTAGACTCTTCTTGGCCTTATCTTGGACTTGAATCTTCTTATTAAGTTAGTATGGACATATCTTTAGGTCCATAATATCCGATCCATGCTTCAAAAGTCCAAAGGAAAGCTTTCCTTGTGCAACCGGGATAGTTGTTGTTTTCCCGGCAGAATGACCTTACTCCAGTAAATCCGGCATAACTTCCTCCTCAGAGCTCCGATTGATGCGATTCTAAGTCCCAGAGAAACTAGACACACATAGCTACCTCCATATAAGCAGTTTGATCAAATTCCTTATGAGTCGTCGGGAATGATTTTTCGAAGTTGGGACACAGTCCCAGGAAAATCCTGGAAGTCCCTGGATTGGTTTGCTCGGACTGCCAAGTTGCAGCCATCTTTTGGGTGACTTCCCGAACTCCGATTGATCTGAAATTTTAACACAACATTCCTCAGTATATGAATAATAAGCACACCTAATTTCATTAAATTCGGACAAGGATAGATCGCATTTTTACTCATCTCAGAATCACGAAAAAGACAACTTGCATTATTTTCCAGATTCCTCAAACTTAGTCATTTTTTCGGATTCTTAACCAACTTTTCGCCAAACTCTACCAAATTAACACTAAACTATATTATGACTCTATCTTAGAAAAATAAGGGTTAAACAAAGCATAAATGAGGGTAAAAACATATAATATCGTCGCACATTGTGCTCCTATCAAAGGCTATACGATAATTTAAATATACATATGCAGAACCAGGGTCATTGGATGGTATCTCATACCCGTCGTCAGGGTAATCGGGCTGCGCATTGCTTAGCAACATATGCTTGTTCTTTGAACATGGATGAGTTTTATTTTTTATGCATTCTTTTCTTGAATCTGCTATTATAGCAGAATATTGTAATGTTTGAACTTGATTCTTTTTAATAAATTTTTGTCAACTGATTCAAAAAAAGTGATCAAACAGGAGAAAACCATATATTTAGAATCCATTATCCAAGTCATGTAGGGAGTCCTACTAATAGCTAGTATCCAAGTCCTACTCCAAGTCAGACAGGGACAAACCCCACATCCTTACAGAAGCCTACGATTTCAGTTCCACAAAGGAAACAAACTCAAAATCATGTATGGAGTCGTACTCCAAATCCTACTTACCTAGCACTTTCTCTGTTCTTATATATAATCAAAGCAAGAGAAGTTGTCTTTTCAAAAAACAAAGCAAGAGAACTTGTGTTGTGTTCAAAAACTCTTTTTTTACTGACTGAAAGGAGAGATGAATATCGATATTGAAGCAAAGGGTAGTGATTAGAAGGAAAAGGATCTGAATGACTGGCTTCCCATCACAAGTAATAGGAATGCAACATGGTGGTACTCTGCCTTTCACAATGTTACCGCCATGGTTGGTGCTGGTGTGCTTGGTCTTCCCTTTGCCATGTCTCAATTCGGATGGGGACCTGGAATCACTGTGATGGTTCTTTCATGGATTATCACCCTATACACTTTATGGTAGAGTTGCATGAGTCGGTACCGGGGAAGAGGTTTGATTAGGTACCATGAGTTAGGTCAACATGCCTTTGGAGAGAAGCTAGGGCTTTGGATTGTGGTGCCCCAACAACTAATGGTGCAATTCGGAGTGTGCATCGTCTATATGATTACCGGTGGTAAATCACTGCAGAAGATACATGATATTTTGGCCCCCGGAAAACCAATCAAAACCATCATGATCTTTTCTGCAGTCCACTTTGTAATCTCTCATCTCCCTAGCTTCAACTCCATTGCTGGTATTTCTCTCGCTGCAGCTATCATGTCCTTGAGCTACTCTACAATTGCTTGGGGAGCTTCACTACACAACGGGTTTAACCAGCAGTGCAGTATTGCCCTAAGGCTTCAACCACCGCAGGAACTGTGTTCGATTTCTTTAGTGCTTTGGGAGATGTAGCTTTTGCTTTTGCTGGTCACAATGTGGTTTTGGAGATTCAAGCAACAATGCCTTCTACACCTGACAAGCCCTCCAAAAAACCAATGTGGAAGGGTGTGATTCTCGCATATCTTGTCGGGGCTTTGTGCTGTTTCCCAGTTGCTCTTATCGGTTATTGGGTGTTCGGAAACAGTGTTCAGGACAACATCCTCATGTCATTGGAGAAACCTAAGTGGCTCATTGTCATTGCTAATGCCTTTGTTGCTATTCATGTCATTGGAAGTTATCAGGTCTTTGCAATGCCTGCGTTCGACACAATAGAAGCAGCTCTAGTGAAACAGATGAAATTCAAACCCTCTTATTCTCTTCGCTTTGAATCACGAATGATATTTGTTGCATTGACATTGTTCATCGGAGTCACGTTCCCTTTCTTCGGCGGGCTGCTCAGTTTGTTTGGAGGATTTGCTTTTGCTCCCACAACATACTTTCTTCCTTGCGTCATGTGGCTCCTCATCATAATTGGACTGTTACTGATGGTGTTACCTCCTATTGATGCATTGAGGAATATCATACTTCAAGTCAAGGATTTCAAATTCTACTCTTGAGATATCAAATTGGAGAACAAATCGAGTTCGAAGTTGATCCAGTATATTAACTCTGTATTTAGAGGGCCTAGCCTGCTTAGTTTAGTCAACTGTTCACAGCTTGTTTGTTTCAGATATGTACGTAGTAATGTATTAGTTTTTACACTAATTTCCTATGATTTTTAATTTCTAATTCTCGTACATACATCCGTACAAATTTTGAGAAGAAGGGGTATAGGGTTTAAAAGCTTTAGGGTTCTTTTGAAACATTGCCACCAATATTAGAGTGTGATTGAACTCGATCATTTTTTTTTTCCATCGACGAAAAATTCAGATGTCTAATTAGGCCACTGTTCCACCCCATTTGCAAAGGCTGCTGTTATTGGTGACTCCCCGACTCGCTTCATCTCTATGATCTGAATTGTTATGCATAATGTCTCGAAAACTAAAAATTAATAATAATGGTAGATGAATCATCTTTTAGCAACCTAAATCACTGCCTGAAATTTATAGCTGCATATATAATTAGTGTGTTTGTCTCCCCCAATAATAGGGCTGGCATGGTACAGTTACCAACATTTTTTTACCATTACCAATTACCAATCAATTATAATCGGTGGACAAAATCATATTACCATTACCAACCACTAAAGTCGGTTACCAACAGTTTGGTACGGTATGGTACATGTTGGAATGGTACGGTTGGGGCTTTTACCAACATTAAATTGAACCAATTTTTTTCATGAAAAATAAGACCTTCCCTGCCTAATGCTCTCCCGGTCATCCTAATCCTTTGGCGACCCATCTTAATCGGCGATTGAATAGATGGAGACATGGAGTGAAGTTTAGTTACCTGGCGAGTGGCGAGGGAGGCAAGGATGGCCAGGGAGACACGAGTCACGCGACCGCGAGGGGTGGCAAATGGCACCGGAGTCTGCGACGGCACAGGGGACGTGGCAGGTGTGGCCGTGCTTGGGCTGGCCGCAACGGCCGCCCGTCTTTGGCGAGCCGGCGGATTAGAGATGAGGTCGAGAGAGTGGAGAGACAGAGACTGAGAGTCTGAGAGTAGAGAGACTGAGAGCGATTTTAGGAGAAATAGGGAATGAGTCGAATGAGAGAATGAACGAGTGAATGAGGCTGAGGCTCACTCTCCCTTACAGATTAGGTCATAAGATAGACGGTTTAGATTAAAACAATCTTCAATCAACGGCTAGGATTAGATAATTTTATATATACATAAATATATAAGTCGGTACGGTAATTACCATGGTATGAGAAATGTATTACCGTGCCGTACCGTGTATAGAGGAGTTGGTACGGTTACCGTACCGTACAAGTCTATTACCGACTATGCCAAGTCTATTCAATTGGCTCGGTTGATTTTGCGGTAATTGCGGTAAATTACCATACCATGCCAGCCCTACCTAATAATCAATTGAAGACAATAAATATTTCAAGAGAATATACATGCATGACTGCCCACATACAAGCAAATCATACCTTGTTCAAAATATCAAGGGGTTGAGCTATATGTACGTTACCAAAAGTTACAAATATATATGGGTCGCTTGCATCCATCACATTCATGCCTCAAGTACATTGATAATTAAGTTGTTGATGAATTATTATATCACATTGTATTTGATTTATTATCTGGCTTGTCCCTCCTAACTAGAAAAGGAATAACTAGCCTGCATCCCCATATATATTATGATTAATTGTTAATATTCAAAATATGCAAAGGACCACTTGCAATTTCATTTTGGGTTGCTGCTTGGTTCATTCTAAGAGCATCTGCACCGGGGAGCAACCGGGCGAGCAAGAGCACGAGCAAGAGGTAGGGCCGGCTAAGGTGCTCGAGCAAGACGGAAAACAGCACGCACCGGGGTCGAAAACGGTCGGCAACTGCTCGAGCAGTCAACGAGTCAAAGTGCTCGAGCCTTCGCTCGAGCAAAACTTGCTCCGATGCTTGCTCGAGCAGCTGGTGGGGCCGGGCTTCTGTTTGCTTGGCTTTTCGGACGTTGGAGAGACACAACAGCTCGTGGACGGCACGTTCGAGCAGTAGCACGAACCGGAGGTGAAGCCGAGCGCCGCACTCGACGGTGGCCGTGGCTCCCGAGATTTGCCGCACCTCCCACATCAATAAAATGCGCCTGAGACCAGTCCCAAATGAAAGAGCACTTTGAGCCCATCATTTTGGTGGGTGGCACGTCGGCTGGAGTGGCCGGACGGCGGCGAACGGAAGCCGGGAAGATACGGTAGAAAACGGCGGGAAAATTTGATGAAGACGATGAACAGTGGCTGTTTTAAAAACAGCCACTGAGAAGCCGACACGTGGCAGGCTGACCGGTCAAAAAAAAAAACGGGCAAATCAATCTGGGCCTTCCATTTCAATCTGAAATTTTGATCCAACGGTTAGAATTCAAAGGCAACGGCTACAATTTGATCATAACGGAAATATTCCCAAAAAATAGTAAAAAAATCCCAAAAATTTCAAAACTCTCCCAAAATTTTTCCTATAAATACTACCTCAATTTTTAATCAACTCACACCAATTTGTGCACAACAAATTTCACATCTTCCTCCATCTCCTCTCTCATTTCGTTTAGCATTTTTTCTCAAAACAATGGGTTCCCATTGGCTTCCTTCCGAAGATTTACAAATGTGCATATCTTTTGTCCGTCATAGCGTTGATGAATATGACGGTAACAAACAAAAGAGGGACAAATTGTGGGAGACAATTTTTGCCGATTATATGGAAAATTGGAAGCTAGCACCCAGTGAGAAACTTCCAAAGGAGCCGAGGACCCGAGTCGCCGTCACTTCGCACTACAACAAGTTCAAACTACTCTTGCAAAAATGGGGAGAATGTTTGGCCGCGGCACATCAACGTATAGCTAGCGGCACTTCGTTAATGGACGTAGTAAGTTTATATTCTTTTATGATATATTATAATTTTTATTCAATTATATATCTAATTAAATTATGTGATTTATGTATTTAATTGGTTTAAATATGTAGCATTGTTTACATTATTTCTTTTTACTATATCTAATTTGTTTAAATATGTAGTATTGTTTACATATTTTTTTTTAATATATCTAATTTGGTTAAATTCAAATTGTATCTAATTTGTTGGAATTATGTCATTAAATATGAACCTAATATACGTTTTTATTAGGAAAGACAAGCTCAAGCATGTTACTATAGTGCCAAGAAGAAAAAGTTTACACATTTTGAATGTTGGGAAGTGGTTAAAGATCATCCATCTTTTGCTCCCGTCCTACCCACTACTCCATCTCCATATGCAAGTACTTACGATGCTACTCCTTCCGCAACCGAATCAGCTACAGCCATCAATTTGGATGATGACCAATTGAATGAGACACCTCAAAGCAACACGGCCGCTGTCTCGAGTCCGCCTAGACCAATGGGAACCAAGGCGGCAAAGGAAGCAAGGCGCCTAAAGAAACATGGTAAGACTCCTATTGAGCAACGAGTTGAGGTTTTGCATACTATTGCAAGTGACCAAGCATCATGGCATACCAAGAGGCTCGCGCAAAATGAGGCCGAGCTTAACTATTACGCGGAGTACATAGACATTCAAAAGCGGAAGGAAGCAAGGGCGGAAGAAGAGTTACAATTGAAGAAACAAGAAAATGACACAAGGATCATGACAATGAATTTGGAGGCTATGACCCCAATCTCAAAAAAGTATTTTACCAAGAGGAAACTAGAAATCCTTAATGAAGGAGGAGCTAGTGAAGATCAACCTACCGATGAAACATATTCGGATTGTTATCACCCGGGTCGTGTGTTATTTCCATGATAGTTATAGTATTGTACTAAATTTAAATTTCATGTAATTTAAATTTCATGTAATTTCAATTTCAATGTAATTTCAATTTCATGTAATTTCAATTTTAATGTAATTTCAATTTCATGTAATTTCAATTTTCAATGTAATTTCAATTTCAAGAAAAATTAGTGGTTAATCTATCCGGTAAAAAAAATTTAATCATTTCACAACAAGACAAAACTGAGTTGCTCAAGCAAATTGTTAATGGGTGTGTGAAAAAATCGATTTGGTGGAGCAAAATTTGATTTCCATTTGCTTGAAGCAAAATTTGCTCCTGGGCCCACCAGGTGCTTGAGCAAGATCAAAACATGGGTGCGGATGCTCTAAGAGCATCTGCACCGGCGAGCAAGATGCCGAGCAAGAGTACGAGCAGCTGGTGGGGCCGGCCAAGGTACTCGAGCAAGGTGCTCAAACAGCACGCACCGGGGTCGAAAACTGCGAGCAAGATGCCGAGCAGTCAACGAGTCAAACTGCTCGAGCGAAGGCTCGAGCAAAGTTTGCTCCGATGCTTGCTCGAGCAGCTGGTGGGGCCGGGCTCCGTTTTCTTTGGCTTTTCGGACGTTGGAGAGGCACAAAAGCTCGTGGCCGGCACGCTCGAGCACTAGCACGAACCGGAGGTGAAGCCGAGCGCCGCACTCGACGGTGGCCGTGGCTCCCGAGATTTGCCGCACCTCCCACATCCCGAAAATGCGCCTGAGACCGGTCCCAAATGAAAGAGCACTTTGAGCCCATCATTTTGGTGGGTGGCACGTCGGCTAGAGTGGCCGGACGGCGGCGAACGGAGGCCGGGAAGTTTCGGGTGGAAAACGGCGGGAAAAATGGGGAAGACGATGAACAGTTCCGTTTTTTAAACGAGCCAATGTCAGGCTGCCACGTGGCAGTCTGACGGTCAAAAATTAAAAAACGGGCAAATCAATCTGGGCCTTCCATTTCAATCTGAAATTTTGATCCAACGGTCAGAATTCAAAGGCAACGGCTACAATTTGATCATAACGGAAATATGCAACGGTAGTATTTATAGGAAAATTTTTGGGAGAGTTTTGAAATTTTCCCCGCCTCTGTCAGCGCCACCGTTGCATATTGGCTCCATCTCTACCGATTGGTTCAAAAGGGATTCGATTCCCTTCTACATCCACCGGCCCATCATAAACCCGGAAAGCCCTAGCTGGATTTTGCAAGTCTTCTTCTTCATCATCCTCTTCTTCCTCATCCTCCACGTACTCTTCCTCAACAATCATGTTATGCAGTATAATGCAAGCTAACATGATGGTCGTCATGTCCGATTTGTGGTGCATTGTACAACTATGACGTATAATTGCCCATCGAGATTGCAAGATGCCAAAGGCCCTTTCCACATCTTTCCGGTATGCCTCTTGTTTCTTTGCGAAGAGTTTATCTTGCAGCGTCTGAGGATTGGGAATTGTTTTGACAAATGTAGAGTACCTTGGATATATTCCGTCAGCAAGATAGTAAGGGGTCGAGTACCTCTGTCCGTGGAGATCGTAAACGGCAGTTGGACCTCTTCCGGCAAGGATCTCTGAGAACACGTTTGATAGGTGGAGCACGTTAATGTCATTTTTAGCTCCAGGACACCCAAAGAAACTGTGCCATATCCACGTATCATACGAGGCAACCGCCTCTAAAATAATCGTTGGGCGACCCTTTCGGCCCGAATATGCCCCTTGATAGGCGGTTGGGCAGTTCTTCCACTCCCAGTGCATGCAGTCAATGCTTCCAATCATACCTGGAAAACCTCGGCGTTCGCCCTTAGCTAGTAGTCGTCCGAGGTCTGCCGGTGTAGGACTGCGGAGGTATCTTGGACCATAGAGCTCGACCACTTGCCTGCAAAACTCCTTCATACATTCGAGGGTGGTCGATTCCCCCATCCTTGTAATTTCAGTACATTGATCCGCAGCTGATCCGTACGCCAACATTCGTAGAGCCCCGGTGATCTTTTGTTGGGGAAGTAGCCCTAGCAAACCAGTGGCGTCTTCTCTTTGGTGCCAAGATTGGTCATGGTTGCAGAGGTCCGTCATGATAATGTTGAATCGGTCTCTGCTCATCCTGTACCTCCGGCGAAAGTCTTGGGCGTCGAAGATTGGACGATCGATGAAGTAATCTTCCATGAGATTTCGGCCCCTAGACATCCTCAAACGCTCCTTATTCTGTTTTTTACCGTGACGTGAACCGCTTGCTCGTGGTGGTTCGTCGTCGTGTTGTGCTTCTGCCATCACCACCTGATTGACGAATGCTTGCTCCATATGGGCATCCTCTTCTTGTTTACGTTGTCTCCGCTTGAAAAAATTGTTGAAGCTGAAAGGATTCATTGATGCGGATGAACAAGGAAATGTTGTAAGTGTTTAGATTGATGGATGAAAGATGTGAGTATAGAATGACCGATTTTAGACCTTTTATAGCCAATTGGTCGAAAATCTTATCAATTATCAGCATCAATTATTTTGCCGACAATGACACGTGGCAGTGACACGTGTCAATTATGCAACGGTCGAAAATCTGATCGAATATCAGCATCAATTATTTTGCCGACAATGACACGTGGCAGTGACACATGTCAATTATGCAACGGTCGGAAATCTGATCGAATATCGTGGATAAAATCGAGTCGATAATGATACGTGGCACATAATTATTGGTGGTAAATCTATCCGGTAAAAAAAATTTACGAATTTCACAACAAGACAAAACTGAGTTGCTCAAGCAAATTGTTAATGGGTGTGTGAAAAAATCGATTTGGGTGGAGCAAAATTTGATTTCCATTTGCTTGAGCAAAATTTGCTCCTGGGCCCACCAGGTGCTTGAGCAAGACCATTTCATGGGTGTGGATGCTCTAAGCTATTTATAAATCCTTTACATTTATACTTGTTTTGTCTTTGCATTTTGCAATAGAGAATGAATAGTCTCCGTCCCTCTTTTTCTCCCAACAATGAAATTGCAAAAGTGCTTTTATTGTAAGGTCCTATTAGATTGTTCTATCCAAGGTGTTAAAAATCGATAATATCGGCGAAATATCGCCGATATTTTCGTTTTTCCGTGGGATCGATATTTCGATTCAATTCTTTCAGTTTCTCGTCGAAATTTCCCGATATTTTCCGATATTTCCGATATTTCACCGATTTTTCCGATTTTCCGGCGAAATTTCCGATATTTTAGTACTTGGTTTACTGGTTTGCTGGTTTGCTGATTCTATGACTTATAACTTATAACTTATAAGTGATATACTTGCCTGCTGCAGTTCGTGGTCTAGAGGCAAAGACATGATCGTGTGTCTTCAGAAACTGTTTTGCCATTTCTGCAGAGGAAGCAACTACAACGGGGTAGGAGCCAAACTTGAGCTGCATCAAAGAGCCATAAGTTTGGGACAATTTGTGAAGGGATCGGTGAGGGAGAGGACCATTGATGAGGTTGAGGTTGCCAATAATAGGCCAGGGTTTTGGACCGGGTGGAAATTTCAGATTCCGTTTGTGTAGTTGGGAAAAGAAGAACTTTGTTACAAGGGCCACAAGGAATAGCCATGACAGAGACAAAACACCCCAAGAAATTGAAGCTTGCATCTTGAATCAGTTACAGAGAGAGTTTTGAGGTGGTCTGCAGCTTGATGTTCATGAAGGATTGAAGCACTATAAATACTACTTTTACAGGCTGTTGGAGAGAAAATTGCTACATCATCTCTTAATTAATTGATAATTTGATAAAATTTGAATCAGGTTTATCATTCTATCACCATGTGTGCTGCACTGCTGGTCTGCTGCTAGGTTCATTTCTTGGCACGTCCCACCCCAAAGCTGGAGCTTAGAATGTCCAGTTTTTGAAAAAGATCACTCTAAAGATCATCATCGGTTTGAAAAAGAGCCAAATAGAAAATCTGATTCCTACAGTCGACAAACCATCCAGTGGCAAGATGGTTGTCTATCTCTTACTAATACTATTCAGTGGCGATTGACTCTTGTTATGATAATCCCGCAACAGTCGACATAACCTTGACCCTGATGCAGCTACGTATTTTGACCATGGAGGAGCTGACCATGCAAGAATTGCGTTGCCAACTTAGTCAGAGGTATATATAGTCAGCCTAGTCTCACTTGCCTTTGGTGGAATGTAATTTGCTATTATTTCTGGTGAGTAAAGTTCTATCCTAATTGTTCCTGTGGTGAAAGTTCTATCCAAATTATATTAAAGGGTTTGATGGTATAGCCTCTTTTTAGGTTTCAATCATAAATTATATATATTAAATCATATTTCAATAAATATCAGTTCTATTTCACGTAGTAATTCATATAACATTTTAATAAATTGATATCTATTTGAGTTTATTAATATTTTCTTCTCACATATAATCGATAACATAGCATAAAACAACCTTAGAAAGTTTCAATACAAATTTCCATGTATTTCTTATAGTTTCCGTCGTTTTTGTTAAAATTTCTAATGGATCGATATTTTATCGATATTTCCGTCGAAATATCCGTATTTTGAAACATCGATATTTCCTCGATATCCGATATTTTACTCCTTGGTTCTATCAATGTCCCTTCCAAGTTGCTGTTGTGGAGTATGCAATTGGGGGAAAAAGTGAAAAACCCCACCACAATTGGAAAATTTGGAACACATTTTTGTCTGAAAGGTCATTGCGAACTTGGTGTTGACCCAGATATTTATGTGTATGGGTCTCCCTAAATTTCCAGTCAATAATTGTAGGACACAAAAGTGGCATGGGAGAGAAGGGCAAGGGGTCCAGACCTGTCCCTGTGACAATTCTAAAATTCTAATCCCATGCTTAACTGAAAGTGATCCAACTGACCCTTAACTACTCAAGAAAAAAACAGTTTGGCCAAGAATTAAACAAATCAAATTTTCAAAAAAAAAAAAAATTAAATAAATAAATAAATAAGTGATCCAAGTGATAGGTTTGGTGTGATGGCAATGGGATTATGGGAGTGGGTGGCTGGGGGTTGACTGTTGTGTGCAGGGGGCAACTCTTCTTTAGTCCCTAGCTAGGGTGTGTTGATCTAATTATCTTAAGTAAATCATCACTATTATAGTTTTAGGTGTGTGAATTACAAGTTTACATCTCCTCAAATAAACAATTTATGTAATGAGATTTTTTTTTGTTGCAAAGAAGTTGGTAATAACTAATAACTAGTAAAGAGATACTGACATTTTATGTTACAAGGATATAGTAAGTGAGATCGATTTGAACTCATAACTTTAATGATATCAGTTCATAAGTAATGTTAATATATATATGGAAATCGATTGCTTGTTGAACCGTACATGATGAGAAATTTTTAAATATGACGAGAGGACCACGTGTCTTCCAATTAAATTTCAACACGTGGAATTTTATCACATAAATTATAAATATTTTTATATTTTACTTTTTGTAAAATGACTTTAATCAATCTTTGATGAGTTTGGACTAGGATTTAGGGTTTTAGAGTTTAGGGTTTATGGTGTAGTGTTTAGAAAAACAATAATAAATCTAAAATAATTTTCTGTCACAAAATCCTACATGTCAAAATTTTATTGGTAGGAAGGACTATTAGGCAATGCCACGTGGTTCTCCCGTAACACTGAAAAATTCCTCGTTAATTGATTAGCTTAACTCGTAAAATTATTATTAGTTATGATTATTCAATCTCTAGTACCATACATATTTGATTTTGAGTCTTTTAAATTCTCAAAGACAATAATGCTCGTTGCTTCGTATCTCTAACAGTGTATTTCATTCATTTCCAAGTCTTCCTATTCTCACAGTCCATCCTGGTTACTTCATCGCCTCTCTGGTGAGAAACATCCATCAAACTTTTAAAGTTTTAACCAGAGCTCTTCTTCTCTAATCTCTTCTCTAATCTAAGATTCCAGAAATAAAACTAATAAGGTACACAACTTTCACACGCCTGGCTTTGATTAGCCGTTTTCAGAGAACAGAACAGAGAAAAGAGAAAGAAAAGAAAAAGAAACTTAAAAAAAAAAAAAATACAAAAACAAAAAGCAGAGGAGACAGAGACGCAACAAGACATCGCTGTCTAAGCTAAAAAGCTGAGCTCATCTCCCCTCACCTCGCATGCCTTTTGCTTCTCCTCTTCTCTCATCATTTTATTCTTTCTCTTCCTCACTCAAACCTCTCAGCTCCAATCTCCTCTTCAATTCTCGGGGCTCCGAGCCCCGTTTCCCAGGTACCCATTTCGCCTAATAAGTCCTCCAATGTCTGACTTATTTTTCACATCACTTTTTGTGGGTTTTGTTTCAGGGAAGCTTGAGAGAATGTACTCTGCTATGCATTCTCTGCCGTTGGATGGGGGTGTTTGTGGGCATGGAGAGTTCAGTGGATCGTTGGATGGGACAAACCTGCCGGGTGATGCTTGCTTGGTTCTGACTACGGATCCGAAGCCCCGGCTGAGGTGGACGGCCGAGCTCCATGAGAGGTTTGTGGACGCTGTCACTCAGCTTGGTGGCCCTGACAGTGAGTATTGTGTTCTTCTTTACTTAAAGTCTTGGTTTTTTTTTTTTAGTGTTGGTGTGTTACATTGAATTAAATGTGCAGCTTTTATGGGGGTTCTGGGGTTTTTGTTATTGTTAAGGATTATGTTGGAGTATTGGGTTTTTGTCCTTTTTAAGGATTGTGGTGATTTGGTGCTATTAATGTGTCTCACTGTTTTGGGGCTTTGTTTGTTGTTGTAAATCTGTTTCTTTTTGTCTTGTGTAATTAATTATTTTGGAAATTAATTACTTCCTCAGTATAATTAGTGTCATTGCTGAATTGGCGTGGTCTTTAACCAATTCATTACTGACTTGGTTAGTGTCATTGGTTGGGGGTCGTAGTTGTAGACTTGTAGTCATACTGTTATAAACTGACTGAGTTATCTACATCAATCATTATCATTGTAGTCATGATTATGCCTTGTGAAATTGGGGGTTTCGATGATATTCAACCAAGGAGCAAAGAGAAATAGATATAAGTATATAACACAAACTTACCCGGTTAGACAAACTTTCCTGCATCAATTGGGGAGTAAAGAAAAAACTTTACTCTCGATACAAAAAGAAAGGATTTTCCAGGACTTTTAATAACTATTACAGATAGATGCTATTCTAACTCAGGTATCCCAAGCCTTGATTGTTATTCTCCTCTCTTGTAATCTTGTTCCTCTTATTATCTGGCACTACAACACACACACACTAGGAAACTTAACATGGGTTTGAGGAAAAACGAACGAGTGAACAGTCGGAGGGAGCAGGAGATTTTCTTTGTTAAGACTCAAACTAGGGAAGTTTGAATCAAGTGTACACATTCAGTTAGGCTCTCCCTGACTAGAAGCCTACTCTCCTAGTCACCCATATCTCATTTGACTTAGGTAAGGAGAGACACCCATTTTTTGTGGTAATTTTGATGACTAGGTGCATGCTATATACAGGCTTACACTCTTGTTTCTCAGTTTGAGCAGTACCATCTTTTCATTAGTGGTTAGTCAGCACTCAGCAGTGTATACAAGGATAGCTTGCTTTCAAATTCTAGTGGCTATGAATATTTGACTGGTGACCGTGATTTCTGATTCCATCTAACTATGCATGCATTGCAGAAGCGACACCTAAGACCATTATGAGAACAATGGGAGTAAAAGGCCTTACCCTATATCACTTGAAATCACACCTTCAGGTTTGTTTCTCTTTCTGATAATTTATTTCGTCATATCTTAGATTTTAAATTTTCAGTTGAGTAGGGAGGGAGGGAACTGGTCTTTGAGATATAAAGGATTCAACAAACATTAAGCATTTAAGCTAGACTCTTTCTGATGAGTATAGCATAAGAAAGCACATCTATTTAGCTTTCTCTTCTTAGTGACAATAACCTCTACTTAAAATTTGTATTCTTTAATAATAACCTCTGCTTACTGTATGCTTGCAGAAATACCGACTGGGAAAGCAATCATTCAAAGAATCAACTGAAAACTCGAAAGATGGTATTGGTCTTGAGCACTTTGAAATAATAAAATGCTCATTCAATATTAAATTATTAACTATCATGTTCATTTTCCATGTGACTTTGAAGATCTAAATTAAAAGAGAGGCAAAATCACAAATACAGCTTGAACGATCCAACATAAAGATCCTGTTTTCATCTTGACCCTTTAATTTTTTATTTGCACACTGAGCTGTATATGGACATAAAAAAGAATGTACTTGTGTCTAGCTGGCTGCCTTCTTTTTGTTTACTTTTTTCTGCTGTCTCTTGGCATCTTGCATCTTCTCTGTTTTCCACTGGGTATTTTCGTTTATGTACTGTTAAGGCTCGGAACTTCTTAATCAATTACTGTAAGTGGAATATAGATCATTTATTTGAAATTGGCTTGGAAATTGTTAATCATTAGAGACTATGTTTATACTAGAAGGTGTTAGCAGGGAATCAATGATGAAGCAAGTTCATATCTCTGGTATCTTTTGGTCAGCGGTCAGAATGACATGTTTATGGGGATGTATAGCAGCAATAGAGTTTCTAACGTTTGTATTGCCGAAGTAGTGATGTGTAGTTGGTCTAGGAGATAATCCTAGGGGGAAATTGTGGCTTTTGAAATACTTATTTGTTCTATAAATAATGTGTAGTTGGGATTGCAGCTTCTTGCATTGCTGAGTGTCAGGACACTGGGTCTTCAGCAACCTCAACAAGAGTGATCGCGCAAGACTTGAATGAGTATGTGATCTTTTCCATACCACTCTTAATGCTCATCTGTTTTTTATTCTCACATAATTGTGGTTCTTTAAACAGTGGCTACCAGGTCACTGAGGCATTGCGTGTACAAATGGAAGTGCAAAGAAGACTGCATGAGCAGCTGGAGGTTAGTTTTGTTTGTCTTCTTTATTTAGTAATTTGAAGTTCACGAGTTTTTGCATTATCGCAAAGAGTTTGAGAAATCGTATACCAACTGGTTTTTCGGAAAACTTCCACTTAACAACAGTCTGAAGTTTTCAAAGTCCTAGCAAGAATATGATGATTTGGTCGTTTGACCTATATGATCCATTTTTATATCTTCACCTGTAATGCTCTTTGCTCTCCTATTTGTTCTACTTTTAAGTTGCAAATTCTTATGGCTACATTCTAACTCGTAAGCAGGTGCAGCGTCGCCTTCAACTTCGAATTGAAGCACAGGGAAAATATCTACAGTCCATACTTGAGAAAGCTTGTAAGGCTTTGAATGACCAGGCTGCAACTGCTGCTGGGCTTGAAGCTGCTAAGGAAGAACTCTCTGAACTTGCTATTAAGGTTTCCAGTGACTGTCAAGGAATGGCCCCACTTGATACCATAAAAATGCCATCCTTGTCTGAAATTGCTGCAGCAATAGAGAACAAAAGTGTCCCAAATGTACTGGCTCGAATCGGCAATTGCTCTGTTGATAGCTGCTTGACATCAACCGGTAGCCCTGGTTCTCCAATGGGTATGAGTTCACTGGCTGTGAAGAAAAGGCAAAGGCCCTTCTTTGGCAATGGAGAATCGTTGCCCTTAGAGGGCAACATGAGGCAAGAAGTAGAATGGATGATGAGTAATATTGGATGAAGCAAGACCTTAAATTGTTTAGAATTTGAAATCCCCTTCTCGTATGACTTTTTGTACTTATTGACTAGGTATCTAAACACATATCCTTTGTAACACCCATCAGTTCTGTATATTGGTAAGCAGATTGTTTGTAGTGTGTGGATCCCTTTTACTTTCATACCATTTCAAGGGGTTATCACCAGCTCAATTTTTCGTTGAAGTCATCCCATTGCAATTATCAATTACTTTTATGAGTCCCGAAGCCGAGATGTAGAGTCCTCGTGACATTTCCTATATAACATTCGTGCTAGGTCGGGTTGTGCTGCGTCTACAGTGTTGGGCGTTTCGGGCTGGGTTGTTTTATGAGATTTGGGTTGGTTGGGTTGCCACATGTTGTGCTGTAGCTATTCCACGTTAGGTTGCCAAAGACACGCATTCGCCTTTCTCTTCCATCTCGCTCTCTCTCTCTCTCTTCTTAAGACGAAGACGATCGCATCCTCCTTTCTTTTCTGTGATTCGTGTCAGCCGTCGCCTGCGAAGAGATCAACTTATTCATCCGTTGGGTTGCTAAATCGTGTGAGTCTCTCAGTTCAAAAATATGATTATATTAGTCTCTCAGTTCAATTGTAGATCGATCCAATTGTTGGTTACGATTAGAGATCGTCTGTGTTCATTTCATGGGGTTTGTGGGACATGCGATTACAACACCAATAGTTTCTGTCAGTTGCAGGTTTGCAATTGAATTGGTATTTTTTTTTCCCTTTTGGGAGTAATTGGATATCGATTGAATTGGGGTTACAATTACAGATGTTCTGTATTTATTTATTGTGTTTGTGGGACGTGACTACAACATCAGTAGTTTCACTGAGTTGCAGATGTCCTATTTCAACTGTGAATTATGGTTTTAGGAATTCATATAATTCATTAAGATTAAATTAGGGTAGGCTCTCTTTTTGTATATTTTCTCTGAGCAGTTCATTGTTGATATGTGGTAGCTAATAAGACATGAAAATATATAGAAAAAACCTTGCTGGATTTACTTTTTCTATGGTCTTAAGTATGAGTTGATTTGGGTATGAGTTGATTTGGGTATGAGTTGATTTAGGTTATCACTAAAACATCCTGTTCTGCTGAAGTGCTTTAGGTTAACCTGAATATAGATTGGTTGTAGTAAAAGTCTACTGCTGGAATTTCTGCAATGCAAGAACTCTAAGCAGTATTTATTAGCAAGGCCATGGTAAATGTATAATGCTGACAGCACAGGTTTCTAATATGTGAGATGCAAGGTAAAAGACATGGTATTTTTTTTTCATTATGAAACTAGGGTGTCTTTTAGAATGGCACATTGTCTGTAATTGTTCTGCTTTTGGTTTATTTTGTTACACACGGGTATCTTTTAGTGTAACTTGATAAAGTTCTTTGAGAAATTGATGTCAGCCTGTTTGGATAAGTCAACACTATACATTCGACTGGAGCACAGTGTAGAGAAATATTGGAGATTTAGAATGTAACCATTTAATTGGTGCATGTAGTTGTAGAAATTCAAATGTGTATTCAACAACTATTCCTGTATAGATGCTTAATTGAAAGATAGTCTCTCATTGTTAATTCATTGAAAGGGTGTTTAGGCATAATTGAGATATAGTTTCTTTTGCTAATTGATCAAGTGGATGCAGACTTTTGTTGTTACATCTCCAGTCTCCCTATTTTTTGAGTATGCACAGATTAACCCCCCAAAATTTTATATTCAGCAACATGTATACCACAAAGTTTCAGTTGTGCTCTCTAGATGTTGGAATTCATAAAGTTCCAAAAGATTATCAATTGACCGTATCCTTTAAGTTCCGCTACTCGAATCATTTGTTTACAATCTTGATTGATAATTTGGGTATGAGTTGATTTAGGTTAATTAAAACAAGTTCTTTGTCAGGACTATCTGATCTGTGGCGTTTTCACTTTTATCTTCTGTGATTTTATGTTTGCAGGGTTAATGCTCAAAAGTGTTTTAAGGACATTTTTCTTGCTGTTCTTCATTTTGGCAGTTCTCTTTGTATCTGTTCTCCCTTATACAGGTCTATATATTTTTTTTTTACTTTTGTGATTTAAAAAATAAATAAATTATTGTGAGGTTTTGATGAGAATGATTGGTTATATTAGAATTGTTTATTTCATTCTTACAGCTTTGAGAAAAAGTGAATCGTTTCATATTCTGACGGTTGTCGGCTCTGCTGATTTGAAGAATAGCCAGCTTTTTTTCGCAATAGTGCTTTGTCAAGGTATTACTTTTTCTTAGTGTTTGATACGACATAGCCAATTGACAATACTTATATTTTAACAAGTCTGTATGTGTTATATGTGTTACAGATATGTCGCACTGTATAGGAGTGTCTGCAAAGCGAAAGTTTTTTGAAGAACATATTTTTCATGAAGGTGGTGTTGCAGTTTCAATTGAAGACCCATTGGTGCTTGGAAGTGTTTCAAATAACCATGCGAATATAATAGGTATTTTCTGAGTGTTTGTATTTGTGTTCCTGATAAATATTTATGAGTTGACTAATAAATTAGAGTGATAATAGTTTTAGGACTCCGATATTGTTGGGCGGTGTAAATGAATATCTTATGTTTGCTTTTATATAGTTATTTTAGGATATGCAAAACCGAGATGTAATCAAGCTGAAACTATGAAAAAGATAGTGATATTCTCTTTGTTTTAGTGTCAACTGTGTGTATGGAGTAGTTTAAAGAAAGTAATGCTTTAAATTATTTCCGTCCAGGTGTGGAAGTTTGTCAATAAATAGCTGTAAAAATAAGTTATATTATGCTTATAAATAGATAGGTGTGGAGGGTGAAGAAAATGAAAAATGAGAATTGTTTTGAAAGGCATATAAGTCGTATTTTTTTTGTGTGGAAATGTGTTCATTAAAAAATTATTTGAGAACTGTGGTCTATAAAAGATAAATATATTGCTTTGTATTTTGTTTTGGAGTTTTGTCTTTATGAGTAAACAAAAGTTGTTTCTTTCCTTCTGCTACATTGATGTGGAGAAGTCGGTATTGCTTCTCTATTGACTGTGTGATTTTGCTGAAAAGGTTATGTAATAAGACAGACCCGAGGGGTTTCAAAATGTTCTATGTAATATTTATTTGGTTTTTTGTCTCTTTTACAACAATTTAAGTGTGTTTTTTTTTTCTTTTCGATATTGCCTGTTTTCAGCTATTAGAGTTTCAGGTCCAGATTTAATGTTTACATTTTGAATACTTTGGGAGCAAATGTTTTATTTTCAACAATTTAGTTGATTAACTTAATAGTCTGTTGATACGATATCAGGACTGAATTTTATAGGAAACCTAGCTCTATGAAAAGAAGTAGAAAAAGGAAACCATCATGTTCCTCTGGTCATAACAATGGTGAGGGAAGTTTTATTGATATTGACCGTACTGGACAGCAGATCAACGCTATTTGTGGGATATCTGAATTAGGCAACAATGCTACAAGGATGATGTTTTTGTTATTAATATTTTGGTTGGTATAATGAGTTATGAGTATCAATGGCAATTAATAACGACATTTTGTCTTCCAATTTGCATATTTTGTTTTGGGGTTTTGTCATTATGAGCGAGCAAAAGTTGTTTCTTTCCCTCTGCTACATTGATGTGGAGAAGTCGATATTGCTTCTCTATTGACTGTCTGGTTTTGCTGAAGAGGTTATGTAATAAGACAGACCAGAAGGGTTTTCGAAATGGTGTATATAATATTTATTTGGTTTTTTGTCTCTTTTACAACATTTTAAGTGTGCTTTTTTCTCTTTTCGATATTGCCTGTTTTCAACTATTAGAGTTTCAGGTCCAGATTTAATGTTTACATTTTGAATACTTTGGGAGCAAATGTTTTATTTCCAACAATTTAGTTGATTAACTTAATAGTCTGTCGATGCGATATCAGGACTGAATTTTATAAGAAACCTAGCTTTATATTACTTTTATCATGTATTTTATCATTTGGTTATGACTTTATATTATTTTTTCTTTCACTTCTGTGTTTAGGTTCTACACCTATGAAAAGAAGTAGAAAAAGGAAACCATCATGTTCCTCTGGTCATAACAATGGTGAAGGAAGTTTTATTGATATTGACCGTGCTGGACAGCAGAACAACACTATTTGTGGGATATCTGAATTAGGCAACAATGCTACAAGTATGATGTTTTTGTTATTAATATTTTGGTTGGTATAATGAGTTATGAGTATCAATGGCAATTAATAACGACATTTTGTCTTCCAATTTGCAGTTGCTGATCAAAGTATTTATTCAACTTCATGTGGACAGTCATTGTACCAGAAAAACAGAAGAGGTTATATATTCAATCTATTGTTTTTTTTTTTTATCAGAATCATATTATTTGTTGGAACTAATTTTGATTTGTTATTATTACAGATAATATTATTAAATATCATGATGATGGTGATGATGGATATCAATGTATTTATTGTCGTGCAAATTTTTGGTTGGGAGAAGTAAACAAACGTCAATATAAAACGGCGCCCATTATTTATCCAGAATGTTGTCAAAAAGGACGAGTTAGACTTGATGAATTGAGGCCAACTCCTATATTGCTTGAACATTATTTGAATTCTGATAATGGTCGAGAAAGGGTGTTTTTTAGAGAGAATATCCAAGTCTACAATTCTATGTTCGCTTATACTTCGATGGGTGCAAAAATTGATTATAGTGTGAATGATGGATCTGCGCCTTATGTTTTTAAAATCTGTGGACAGGTTCATCACTTAATGGGATCAATGTTACCACAGGATGGTGAAAATCCAAAATATGCCCAATTATACATTTATGATACACAAAATGAAGTTTCAAATCATATGAATGTTATTGATTGTTCACGTAGATCTAAAATAAAACTGAATGTTGTTGATGCGTTTATTGAAATGTTCGACCGATTTAATGAATTGAGTAAGACATATTGTGCTATTAGAGACAGATTTTTATCTCATTCGTTACCTTCAATGAATATGACTGCTTACTTCTCAAGTATCCAATAATAAACAATATGAACGTCCTACAAATAATGAAATAGGAGGTTTGATTGTTGGTGATATTAGAGAATTTGATTCGAATAAAGATATTATTGTTCAATCTACAGATAGCCGTTTGCGTCGTATTTCTAAAATACATCCAAAATATATGTCATTACAATATCCGATTTTGTTTCCTTATGGTGAAGATAGATTTAATATTAATTTATCGTTAGTACCGATTGTCGGTAAAAAACAAAAAAAATTAGATAGAATGCCAATGCGAAGTTTTGTTACGTATTATCTTCATGATAGAGATGGATAAATGAATACATTATTAAAAGGTGGAAGGCTATTTCAACAATATTTAGTTGATGCTTATGCTACTGTTGATGCAAAATTGCTTGGATTATATTAGACAAAATCAAGATAAAGTTCGAACTACAAAGTGTGACATAATTTATACTGGTGTTTCACCTGGAATAGAAAATAGTAGTGACATTGGACAACAAGTTATTCTTCCAAGTTCTCATACTGGCTGTCCAAGAGACATGACCAATAATTATCATGATGCGATGGCGATTTGTCGTCAACATGGAAATCCTGATTTGTTTATTACATTCACTTGCAATCCTAAATGGATAGAAATAGTAAGATATTTTAACAGACATCTGGGATATAGACAAGAAGATAGACCCGATATAATTTCACGGATTTTTCAAGTCAAATTAAAAAATATGATCGATTATATTAAATCTGGAAAACCTTTTGGTCAAACTAGAGCTCATGTATATACTCCAAATGATATTGATTCTATTTAATATCGTCAGTCAATCTATGATTCATGGAACATGTGGATCTATAAATTCAAAATCTCCTTGCATGCGTGACAATCATTGTTCAAATTTTTTTCGTAAACCATACAATAATCATACTTTATTTGAGGAAATTAATGCTCCTATATATAAACGGCGTAATGATCCTATGAAATTTGTAATAAAAGACGGAATCCAAATAGGAAATGAGTTTGTTGTACCTTATAATAGTGAACTTTTGTTAAGATATAATGCTCATATCAATGTCGAATTATGTTCACAATCTATGATAATTAAATATTTATTTAAATATATAAATAAAGGTCCTGATAGAGCTCGAATTATGATTTATGCTGAAAAACACAATGAAATTCTAAATTACTTAAATTGTCGATATTTAACTCCACACGAATCTGTTTGGAGATTATTTAAATTCTCAATTCATTTAAGATATCCCGCAGTTCAAAATTTAGAAGTTCATTTACCTTCTGAACAAAATGTTACTTTTAGAGTAACAGATACAATAAAATCATTAATAAATTATAGATCAATTCTGCATACCACGCTAACAGCTTGGTTTGTAGCAAATAAATAATATAAACATGCAAGAGAATTAACCTATCCTGAATTTCCTACTAAATTTGTTTGGAAAGATCAAGGGTGTAAAGAATTAACCAAGGCAACGTTATGAAACTATTAGTAAAATGACTTATGTTAGTCCAACACGAGGAGAAGTGTATTTTCTAAGAATGTTATTAAATATTCAAAAAGGTTGTTGTAGCTATAAGGATATTAGAACTGTAAATAATATTACATATTCATCATACCGAGAAGCATGTCAGGCATTGGGTTTATTAGGGGATGATAAAGAATGGATTGATGCTTTAGTTACTTCTTCAGTGGTTGCAACTGGACCACAAATGCGACAATTATTTTATTTTGTGAAGTGACTGATCCTCAAAGATTACTCGATATATATTGGCCTAATATGTGTGAAGATATTGTTCATAAAGCCCAACTAGAATTGAGAAATCTAAATTTAATTATACCAGAGTTTGAGTTAAAGAATAAAATGTTATATGAGTTAGAAAAATTATTCAATATATCATCATCCTCATTAGAAAAATTTCAATTACCCTTGGCAAACTCAGACGATATTTTAAATTTTGATAATAAGCTATTAAGAGAAGAACTTAATTATGACTGTGAGTTGTTAAGAAAACAACATCTAAATTTGATTACTCAATTAAGCAACTGCCAAAAAATAATTTATGATTATGTTATAGATATTGTCGAACAAAAAAAACAAGCGGCTATATTTGTTCATGGTAGTGGTGGAACTGGAAAAACTTTTTTATGGCATACAATAATTAGTAAATTAAGGTCAGAGAGAAAAATAGTATTGGCGGTAGCTTCATCTGGTATTGCTTCGTTATTACTCCCAAATGGTAGAACTGCACATTTAAGATTCAAAATTCTCATAGAAATACATAAACTAACAAATTGTTTAGTTAATAAAGGAATTAATCTGGCTAATCTTATAAAAAAAAACCGACTTAATTATTTGGGATGAAGCACCGATGTGTGATAAACGTTGTTTCGAATCATTAGATCAATGTCTTCGTGATATTTTAAAAGATTCTACTGAAACAAATACTAATATGCCATTTGGTGGAAAACCAATTTTATTAGGTGGAGATTTTAGACAGATATTACCTATTGTTTCCGGAAAAGGTAAAGAGGAAATTATTCAAGCTTCTATAAATCATTCGTATTTGTGGCGGTCATTTAAAGTATTCACTTTAACAGAAAATATGAGACTAATGATAAAAGGTTTAACTAAAAAAGAAAAACAAGAAATTACAACATTTGCAAACTGGATGTTACAAATCGGTGAAGGTAAGATAGAATCAGTTTTTGACACAAATGATAGCGATGCATCGTGGATTGAAATCCCTGATGATTTGTTAATCGATTGTAATACAAATACCATAGAGGCATTATTTTTAGCTACATATCCAAATTTTAATACAAATTATAACAATCAAAATTATTTGAGAGAACGTGCTATTATTACTCCGCGAAATATAACTGTAAATGAAATTAATAATTACGCGGTCGATTTATTACCGGGTGATAAAATAATTTACTTAAGTTTCGACACAATTTCTCATGATACTGGCATTAATGAAAACATTGATCTTTTATATCCGACTGAATTTCTAAATCAACTAGAGTTTAGTGGATTACCGACTCATGAATTAGTTTTAAAAATTAACATGCCGATAATGTTATTGCGAAATCTAAATCAAATTTGTGGGTTATGTAATGGCACTAGACTAATAATAACTAAATTATTTGGTAGATTAATTGAAGCATAAATTCTGACTGGAAATAATATCGGTGATAAAGTTTTTATACCAAGAATTATTTCAACTGCAACAGAACATAAATGGCCTTTTAAATTTAGACGACGACAATTTCCAGTTCGACCATGTTATGCAATGACTATTAATAAAAGTCAGGGTCAATCCCTTAATCAAGTTGGTGTATATCTTCCTGAACCAGTATTTAGTCATGGACAACTTTATGTTGCTGTATTTAGAGTAACATCGAGATGTTCTTTAAAATTTCTAATACGTAATAATGAAGAAATAGCAAATAACTACACTAAAAATATAGTATTCAAAGATGTATTAAAGAATTTGTGAGCGTAAAATATTTTATATAATTAGATTATTGTTTTCTATGTATACATAAAAATTTAATATAAAAATAATATACAAGAAATACTAGCGGTGTCTGAAATTGAACTACTTGATCTTATATTTTGTAAATTAATCTGACTTTTGTTCCTACTTCTGCCACAAAAAAAAAAAATATTTTTTTTATCACCCCTATGAAAAAAAATACAGGATAAACTTCAATTCTTATCATGAAAAAAAAAAAAAAAAACTAGGTCGGTGTGTACCACATCTATAGTGTTGGGCCGTTCGGGCCGGGTTGTTTTGTGAGGTTTGAGTTGGTTGGGTTGCCACATGTTGTGTTGCAACTATTCCCACGTTAGGTTGCTAGAGACACGCATTCGCCTTTTCTCTTCCATCTGCTAATTCGCTTTCTCTCTCTTCTCAAGACGACCGCATGCTCACTTCTTTTCTGTGACAGAATAAAAGGCTTAAAACAGAACTGGGTGAGATTTCACTTTGACTCCGCCGTTCCTAGACCGACAGTAATAACAAACTGGGTGAGTTTTGGCTGCACTGTCGTCTCCTTCATATTTGCTAAGTTATTCCCTTGATTGACTCTAAACTTTTTTGTTTCTGATTTCAGGAGTCTTGAAGTGGACCCGTTTGTCTCTTGAAGCTTTGAATCTGATTAAGTTTTTGAGGTAAACTTTCAGTCTTTCATCTCCAAATTTAGTTTCACAGAGCTGTTTTCTTACATCCGTCTCCTGTAGCTAATTAATTTTGATCATGGGCTTTGTGCTTTAACTTTTGAATTGGATAGGCTCTGGCTTGAATTGAATGATCATTGATTCATTTAGTTGATTACATGAGCAAAATAAGGTTCTTGAAAAACATCTCTTTGTTGTAGGAAATAATGAATTGGTCTACTCATTTCATTGATAATCCCTTTTATATAGGGTGAGTATTACAACGGTAATAGTAAATACATTAATGACAATAATGACTACCTAATTACCTCTCGTCAGTTACATTAACGAAGGCACGTAATGTGTTTTTCCTTTAACACTCCCCCTTGTGCCGAGTCAGAGGTAAAATGGTGCATGTGGTGTTGCCTCATTAAAACCTTGCCAAGTAACAAAAACCCAATGGGAGAAAATAAAACTTTGATCGAAGGAGAAAAAGAGCACAACGCACCTATTACATTTGGAAACAACATGTATGTGCTAGACTCCCCCTGATGTCTGCACCTCTCCCTGATTTTTACATTAATCATGGGATTCTCCCTGATTCTTTCATTTGATCAAGGGAGCTTTAGTAACATTAGCATAGTTATGCATTTTCACATGTTTTTTCTAAATATGACTTTGAGCAATGATTTAGTAACTAAATCTTGTCAAATCGTCCTCAGATCTAACTTGATTTGCTTTGATCTTGAGGATAAGGTTGTTCATGTACCAAACGCATAGGTTCATATTGAACATCAAGTTCACTCGTGGTATGACTTTCATATAACAAAATAGTCATAATTTCGTCTAGAGTATGGGTGAACCATTAAGAGATTTGAAATTGATATGTAATAACAGATTTTCTTATCTCACCTTTAATGCGTTTTTCTGTACGCATAGTTAGTTATTACGTGGATAATTTCTTTATCATGTCACATACTATGTAAAGATTGAATAAGCCCAAATCTTTCATATCTTTAAGTATTTGAAAGAACCATTTGCGTTGCGTGGGCGCAGACACATAGCTTTACAAATTTTCATCGAATGAGAGGTACGTCGAGTCTTACATATTATGTTTAAGTACAATCATGCATCATTGCACTTGTATAGGAATTTCATTTCCCAACACTTCTTCGTCATCTTCTTTTAGATGAAAAACGGATCTATTGTTAGAGTAAAGACTTCGACTGATCATGGGAGTATATGTAGGCCTCACTTTATTCTTTAGAGTGCCTAAGCCGATTGATGTATGGTCACCATCATTACAGTCCTTGAGTTTCATTTCAAGACTGTGTATTCCCAAGATCTTTTCATTCTTAACTTAGGATTTACTATACATAGAGTATCTCTTAATTCATTGAGAGTCTGTTTATATCCATAATGAGCACGCAAGGGCATAATTCACCAATCTCTTCCCAATCAAGTAGTCACTTTAGTGTACGTTTCAATTTCTTTTGCAAACGCACTTATGTGATCTAGTGCAACTTGATTTGGGTGGATGAAGTCCGTTTAGGATCCTCATGTATATCTCTTAATTTAGATCTCCATAGAGATATATGTTTTGATCACTTTTCGTAAGCTGCATGTTTAGTTTTTCGGAAACTACCAAACTGACAAGGTAGTGGAGTGCAATGACATCCATTACGAGAGATTGTCTCATCGTAGTCCATTACGAGAGAATATCTCCTCGTAGTCGATTCCAGTGCATTTTTGAGAGACCTTGCGCCATAATTTTACGAGTAGGCTTTGAATGATGTACTTTTATTCATAAAATCACGATGGATGTCAGAAGCATAATAGGGTATAAGTGCATATACTTGTGCATCAAATATATTATAATACCACCTTAGGGGAGCGGTGGAATTTAGGGATTGAACAGACGTCTTCAACCCTACATGGATTATGTCGAAACAATATTTGAGGATAAAATGTTCTTTGGTCATCCTCGGTTTCGTGTTTGAACCATATTCTTCTGGTATTTGGTTCTATTCATCCAAAGTATGGGTGTCCATAGTAATTTCTTTAATGTACGGATCACCATATCAAAGCCAATCTATGTCAAAATTCCAAAAGATCATTTTCTTATGACTTTGGATTCAATTAGCGGTTACATATAACCCACTAAGTTGACATATAAATTTCTCTAATACTCGTTTACATCCGTAGTCATTAGAGGTAATGCAAAGGAGATCAAATGAATTCTCACTTGTGTCTTTTTACATGAACATCGTGGCATAAATTTCTTTAACGTGTGGAACAAATTCAATTTTCTCTTATCGTATAAATTGTCAATTTGACATATGCTCAATATATACATCGAAACGTAACTCAAGTTCTTTAGAGTAACTCGATGGGGATTGTAATAAAAACTATGGTAATCCCAGTTAAGCAGGTGCATTATGAATCCCAAATGAACAGATATACCGATCCTTATCATTTTCATTATAGTACTACTGTTTTTCAGTACTATTGTGTTATTTTTGTGATATATTAATACCATTGTCCTTCAGTACTATTATTCTAGGGATTACATGGTGCGTTTCTTTGCACACGGTTCTTTGTGTCATGCCTATATTATGATATGTTACTTTACTTTATGCAATACTTTGCAAAGTTATATGCAGAAAATTGAATCATGTATATCATGAATAAAATTTGAATAATCTCAATTCCTTTAGAGAAAATTCAAAAATTAGCATGCCAACGATTACATTTAGTCTTGTCTAATTAAATGATAGAAACTTTAAGACCAAGAGTCTAATTTAGGCGTAATAGCCTTTATAAGGATATCTTAGAAATTTAAAAATAGACTAATCAAAGTCTTTCTTGGATGGAGTCAAATCCTTTTGGCTCTTTTAATAGCTGCAATGATGAGATGTGTCATTGACATCTTCTTCCCATATGGTATGCATTTAGTTGTAAATTCATTTTCAATGTTCTTGTTGGATATTGAAGATACTTTTCCGAAATCCGCGTACTCGTATGATTCTTTATACTTATTATAAGTGACAGCTAATTCTTTGCTAACTTGTAATATACGTATCAATACTTCATTGATTTACAACAATGGCAGAGTGCTTCATTGCACATGACATGTCCCCTATGTCATCTTTTCAAATGGTACATTGTCTCCACTTGCTTTGGATGATTATAGAAATCTTTACGTCCATGGTAATTGCCCTTTGTTTTAGGGTTGTTGCATTACTTTGCACAATTTGTTCCAAGAAATAATTTTTTTTCTCAGACTTTACATCGTCATTGCCCTTTGTTTTAGGGTTGTTGCATTACTTTGCATAATTTATTTCAGGAAATTTATTTTTCTCAGACCTTATATTGTCATTGAAGATATTATAATTATTTCTTAGCTATTTACATAAAACAGTTTGCATAAATATACCATGCTCAAGCCTTAGTTGGCTCAATAGGGGAATTTGGTACTCAAGTTCTTCAGAGTCCAATGTGTCAAAGTCAAACTGTGATGGTTAAACCATCTGTAAAATATAGGAAGAATAAAATGTATTAGCTTCGCGGTCTAAATGACATTCACGACAACTAATATAAACCAAGATACATTATGGTAAATCCGATGCTTTGTGAAATTACGTTATCACTGTAAAATTTTGGTTTCTCCGTTTTCATTGCATGTGAAGCTAATGAAATTCCATTATTGTTGCTTTTTACACAATTAATAAGATATCCATCTTGAAAAATTTTCAAGAAATAAAAATTGGATCTCAAGACCGAAATTTGTAATAGTCATATTTTTCTTACTTCGTGAATATGTTTTTTCACAGTAGTAGGTTTGTCCATTTTTCTTTATATTTCAATGATCATGAAATTGCATTTAACATGGCAATGCTCAAACTAAATAACATGTTAAATAAAAGTAATTATTTAACATAATAAAATAGACATATAATGATGCTCAAATTTCATAAGTATATGTCATAATATAATAAGATCAGTTTGAGCATTATATCATTAACGATTTAATGAAAATGATAACTTTAATTAGATCTTACTTGTTAGTTTGCCAAATAAACTGCATATGATACCATTGCTCGATCTCCGACTCCAAATTTGTCGTCGCATATTCATCGCCGCATCGTAAATTTGTAATTGATATGTCACATTAAAAAAAAAACAAACAATATTCATATGATTAGTCACTTTAATCATATGTATTTCATATTTACCATATAAATTAAATAATTTCATATTTACCATTAAATTCGTAAAACAGTAAATAATCACAGTAAATAAGAATTACTATGCGGTAATTTTAAAATTACCATTAAATTTTACCATAAAGGTAAAAAAATCTTTTTCTTTTCTTCGTGGGTCGGGTCAGGCCCAATGAACAGGGCCGGGTCGGGTTGTTTCTGCCGACAATACCTTTGTCAGTAGAAGAGAGAAGTTCGAAGGGGATCGAGGGCGGCGAGCAGGAGTCGTCGGCCAAGGTCTGATCGGGGGTGGCCGATCTGGAGGAGGTCGATCGGAATAGGACGAGGCCGATCCGAGGTTGCTTGACCGGCGTCAAATGGTTCGGGTTGATGGCGAGGCGGCAAACTCCTAACTTCGGGGCTGCTGCTATCGTCGAGGCGATCGGAGGAGCAGCGAGGCTGGGCTAGGGCGGAGGCGGCGCTGCTAGCGAGATCGGGAGGCGTGCCGGAGTATGTGCCGGGCAGGCCTAGCATCGGAGGCGGCGGAGTAGAGATCGGCAGGGTGCCCAGATCAAATTGGAGGTTGTTCGATCGGAGGAGCAGGCGGCGATCGAGGCAGTGGGTGGTCCGATTTGGATCGAGGCGAGGCCTGCGGCGGTGGCCCGGTTGGTGCAGGCCTAGCGATGCTAGGCTAGGGTGGGCTGCAGTGGCGGCGGCGAAGAGAAAAAAAATTTAGGGTTTTTTTTCTGTCTGTTTTTTTTTTTTTTGTCTTGGCTAAAACTCTAGGTTAGGCAAAGTGCTGATAACGTGTTGTAGGAAATAATGAATTGGTCTACTCATTTCATTGATAATCCCCTTTATATAGGGCGAGTATTACAACGGTAATAGTAAATACATTAATGACAATAATGACTACCTAATTACCTCTCGTCAGTTACATTGACGAAGACACATAATGTGTTTTTCCTTTAGCACTCTTAAAGTTTCATGCTGTCTCCCTGGATATAGATTATGATTAGCATCCGTGAGAAGTTGTTCCATTTTTAACATATACAATTGACAGTGATGAAGGGAAAACAATGAATTTTCGGGCTATTTTCTCTGTCATCAACATACAACATTTCAAATTATAATAAAAAAAAAAATCAACACAACAGAAATTTAAGTCCAAGGGAGTATTATTTTAGCCCTCACTCAAGTGTTGGCATATTGATACAGTTAAGGGCTTATGATTATACATAGGGATCCTATCTGAGATCTTTACCAATAAATAGTTGTTAACTGTAAAATAAAGTTATGTTCCTAAAGCTTCTAAATTTAGGATAGTGATTCATCTATTTGAGTATACTACTTACTCTATATAATAAGTCTAGGAAATATGAAAATCGAATTTTTCTTAATAGGAGGTTAGTTTGATTATCCCTGTGTTGTTCTTTTTTTTGGTTTTTTTAGTTTTAATCCTTTTAATATTATTAAGATGATCTGATAACTGATGGAGACATTATCCAAGCACAACGTACCTGCAAAACAACTTCATACACATAATACCCTTTTTTTGTCAATTGTAGCTAGGACAAGTAGGGATCGTTCTATCCGGGGAAATCAAGGGTTTTCAATCACACAAAGTGTTGCACATAAGGGGGTTGTCGATTTTTATGTCTAATTACCTACTGATTTTTACAAATTTAAATCCTAAATTATTATTTACAATTGATCATCACCTTTCACACAATCACAAAACACAAAACTCATTACACATGCAATGAAATCAAAACAAGTAATAGGGGCAGCAAGCTAAAATCGGATTCAAGATCAATTAAGTTCCAATTTAATTAGAGCCAATGCGGTATATCTAATTATTCAAAACATCACAAGTATTTAGAATCCACAATGCGTGTAATCCTAAACATGGTACTAATCGGTTTAACAACACTATGCGTAGAAATTAAACACAAATAGCACATAAGCACAATATGTCGAATTGGAACATGTTAGCAAGTATGGCGTCACTCATCTCACATCGACATGTAAATTTCCATAATTACTCAAGCCCTTAGATAAATACATATCAAAACATAACATGCGTATGATCCAACATGTATTAAATCGGCAAGTGAATTCAATACCTAGATAACACTCATGGCCTTTGAATGCATCTAGACATCTCCTTCGGTTGCACACGAATTAAGGAAATAAACCTAATTAAATCAAGAAAACATGCAAAAGTCTACTGCCCATCATACATATTCAATTACATAACATGCATAAATCGGTAATCAAACATGAAATAACCAAACAATTATAACAAAGATTCGGAAATCCCATACATAATTAACAAAACTGAAAATAAAACCAAGAATCCAAACATATTTCATAGACAAAATAATGTTTAAATACAAAAAGATCAAAGCCATCGAAATATTACAATCCTAATGACAACCTTGTTGAAGAATTCGGCAAGAGGATTGGTGTTGATGATTGGAAAGATTTTGTGGAAAGGTGGTGGAGATGATTCGGCCTTGTTCTTGGTAAGGATTAATGGAGAGATTTTGGCAGAGTTTCGGTATGTTTTTGTGAGGAAGAGAAGATGATTATTCTGAAATTATGTTGTGGTATTTATAGAGGCAAGGGAGGCATCTAGGGTTTACAAAACCTAGTTTTTCTCAAACTAATCCTGCTGGCAGATTTGACCTTTGAGTGAAGATTATGGAATATCTTTATCTAGAAAATAGATATTAAGGTGATTCCAGTTGGGTTGGAAACTAGACTCCCGTAGCTTTCTATCTATATAAGGCTCGAACTCTGATTCATTGTGAGCTGTCCGGGAGAGTCCGTGGAAGTTGGATGACGTGCACAGGAATTCTGCCGAATTTGATCAGGATTTGTTGCGATTTTCTTCCTCTATTTTCTGCCGAAAATTCCCAAGATAATGGCTGAATAATTGAGCAATATCTCTTTAGGTTTTCCATGAATTAATTCAGCCAAAAATCTTGCACAAAGGATGGAATTCAGTCCACATTCGTAAGCCAAATCCATGTAGAACTCGGTTTAGGTTTTCTTCTTTCCGCAGACTTGACCTTCATACATTCAAACCGGCATAACGTTTTGCTCAGGAAAGAGTTTGCTGCGATTCCAAGTCCCAGAGAAACTAGACTCGTAGAGCTTTCCAACGGCGTATGGCTCGTTCTCTGGTTCCAAGCGATGTGTCCCACAGAAATTCCGGAAATCAGGACAGAGTCCCAGGAAAATCCTGGTAGTCCCTGGATTGGTTTGCTCAAACTGCCAAGTTGCAGCCTTCATTTGGGTGACTTCCCGAACTCCGATTGATCTGAAATTTTGACACAATACACTTTAGCTTCCCAATTAAATGTACACCAAATTTCATCAAATTTGGAAAAGGATATATCAGTTTAGTACATGCCTCAATATCACGAAAACAACATATTTTGCACTTTTTGCTCAGATTTCTTTACTTAGTCATTTTTCTGACAATTAAGCACACTTTCTCCAAAACTCTACCAAAATGACACTAAACTAAATTATGACTCTATCTTAGGTAAATAAGGGTTAAACGAAACATAAATGAGGGCATAAGCATATTAATATCGTCGCACATTGTGCTCCTATCAACTACCCCACACTTAGCTTTTGCTAGTCCCTTAGCAAAACAAAACAAAAAGACTCAACACTACTGCCCATAAATGATTGTCTCAGGATCCTTAAAACACATAGCTTTCAAGTTAAGCATTCAATGTAAGTACAATAATCCCAAGCGTCATAGACATGTATCATAGCATGAACAAGTAAGAAACGAAAATCACAAGCAATGACATGTTATGTTGATTTCATCCTCCTCACTAGGCATACTCTCTTCTTTACACTCATGATATGGCAATTCACTCATAGTATATGCAAGAGAACAGATTGTAAGGCAACAAATAGCTCGCATATTTCATCAAATAAAAGCACTTTGTGAATCAATTTTCTGGAAAAACTTCATGTAACAACTATGTACACCAATGAACCAAAGCCACAAGCTCAACTCTTAACAAAAATCTCCACAAATCAAAGTTCACCCATTTTAGGAATCATGAAAAGATCAACATAAAGGTGATAATGGGGATTGGCATAAGGCATTCACATTTAGGATAGTGGTGATAAAATGTCACCAAGACTTAGCAAAATTCAATACTCCTTATGACTTCATTACAAGGGCCAAATTCCAACTTGTTGGGCCCAAACTTCATTCTTTTCTTCCCGATAACATAGTGAATATGAACAAAGGTCAAGTATAGTAATAATAGACCTTCAAATAATAATACAACTCTAAATTCACCACAAGAACTCATCCAATTTTTCTCTTTTCTTTTCATTTTTATGTCCGAAATTTCTTCTTTTTCTTTTAATTTCGGCAACACATCTCTTTTCATGCAATTTGACAAGTTTTACCCCACACTTACTTCCCAACATCACTTCAAATAACAAATTCCAATTAAACTTTACCAAGTCTTGACAACAATGGTAAGGTTAAACTATTCTAAGCTCAAGGAATGTGTATCATGGTGATGAAATAAAATGGTTCAATGTTGGCTCAATGGGGTTAAAACTAAGGAGTCCCACGATGGGCACAAATTAGGCATAAACTTTATTTGGCATTGGTGGTTGTTTCTGCCTAAACCCGGGGGTCTAGTAGATACTTGGTGAATCCACCTCTATCTCCTGCAATCTTGCTCACTAAGGAGAATACCGGGCGGGCCGGCCTTCACCTCTCCGATGCCTAAGTTAGTATAGTTGGAATGTATATAACTAAGGCACGTAAGTAAGCGGGGAGAGAGACGAGTTACCTCATAAAGAAGGTAGTTGGGGCCCATATATAGGTGGTTGGGGGTAAGGACTGGCCTTACTCTTCGATGTGGGACTGATTCCCTTCTGCTTATACTTTCTGAAGCCCTCTTAGGCAGGCTGGTGCCCCCGGTCCCTGGAGGCAGGATAGAGTGCCAGGCCCCGAGGCCGGGTGCTGATGATCCGGTCCCGACCCTTGGGCCGGCCTCTGGTGCGCTTGCCGCGGGTCTGTGGGCCTGCTATAGCCTCTCTGCGGCTACTGTCAACAAGTCCCCCAAGTTCCCGGTCAAGTGCAATCTTGAATGGGGACTTAAATCTGTCTTGCTCTTGTCCCGCAGACCCGCGGGGTTACCAATCTACCGGTGCCCAGTCCCCCAAGTCCGCGTTGAAGATTGGGCGTGACCGAGGTGAGTACCTGTTACCGATGGGAAGCAATAGTTTATAAGCACTCTTGCAATATAAGCAGCAATATGACTAAGTGTGGTGTTATGAGCATGGAGCCAAGATGATAATGATGATGCCATGATGCCATGATGCCATGCAACAGACGTGTGCATGGAATGATAATGAGGCGTTGAAATCCGCCATGCAAGAGATTTATGCATGGGATGATAGTGAGGCGTTGAAATCCGCCATGCAAGAGATTTATGCACGGGATGATAATGAGGCGTTGAAATCCGCCATGCAAGGACTGTGCACGGAATTTCGGCCGGGCACTCTGCCCTATCGGTATGAAGCGGAGCTTCACTAGGCTTCAACTGGCCGATCTGCCGAAACGGGATTCACTGAGCCTCTACCGGGCTATCTGCAGAAACGGGATTCACTGGGCCTCTACCGGGCTATCTGCCGAAACGGGATTCACGGGCCTCTACCGGGCTATCTGCCGAAACGGGATTCACTGAGCCTCTACCGGGCTATCGTTTCCCATTGCTAGGCTGCAGGGAGATTACCCTGGTGTTGCGGCCTATTTGAAGCACCGGTGAACACTTGCTAGTTCTTCTCAGCTTATATTGAATAAGCGTTGAGGTAAAGGGGTGGCATTGAGGTGACAAAGCTCGCCATGTAGCCCCATGTTTGATCGCCTTTCAATGCGATGCAGGGTTTTTATCCTGCTGGACAAGCGTGCATGGGTTAGATGCAGACTCGCCCGGGTGTATAAAGCCCGCCGGTCGAATATTTTCGACCGGTGTCAGCCATGGTATTGGGCGGAACTTGACCGTTGGCGGACATCATGCCATCTCCGGACGAGTCCCCCAGTGAAGTGCCATGGGCCAGGTGCATTATGTTCCTGGTAGGGGGGCGGCGTTGAGGTGACAAAGCTCGCCCTGCGTCCCCCTGTTGCCGCAGCTAGTGCGATGCATGGTTTTTATCCTGCTGGACAAGCGTACATGGGTTAGATGTAAACTCACCCGGGTGTATAAAGCCCAAGCCGGTCGAATGTTCTCATGACCGGGGTCAGCCATGGTACTGGGCGGAACTCGACGGTTGGCGGACATCATGCCATCTCCGGACGAGTCCCCCAGTGAAGTGCCATGGTGCCGGGTGGAGCCTATTCCCGGAATGTGTTATGGAGCCGGTTGAATGCGTCGAAACCGGTGAGCGGAACTCGACCGGGCGCCCTGCCATATCGAGACGAGTTCCCCCAAAAAAGAGATGCGACTGGACAGACCTCGACCGTTGTCCGGACGCCATTGCATACCCGGACGAGGTCTCCAGTAATATACGATGAAGAAGCCGTGCAGCTGGTTGAATGATCATAACCACGAACTGCCATGGTGCCGGGCGGAGCTCGACCGGGCGGCCAGCCGTATTGAGCCGAGGCTTCATACCCGGATGGGTGCTCTCCAAGTGGTTGGATGATCATAACCGCAAGAGAGGTCTTCGAGAAATGCAGCGAAGATTGTGGTGCAAGCGTGGAATCTGGGGAAGTGGGAGAGCCTGACTCCTTGATTCCCGTTCCTACCTTCCTGCCGTCAGGGTGTGGGACAAATGGCTGACATGCATTTAAGGAGGAAGTCCATCAATCCCGTCAGCTTATGATGGCGTGGGGAGGTTACCAACGCTGGGACACGTGCCACTGCGGGGCGGTCTTGAGATGGAGGGCCTGGATTCGCAGGCTTTTGAGTTGCTCTGATTACTTGTTTTTGGAGGGATTTCGATTGCCTAGGGTATTGGTCCCCTCTATAAAAAGGCCTGTTCTTCTCTTCTTTCTGCTGTTGCTTCTTACTTTAGAGAGACTGAGATAAAAGGAGAAATCCGGCGACCACTCTGAGCCTTTCTTGCCTCACGAGATCTGTTTTCTTTGAACGCTCCCTAACATTGCGCGCTGCTTTCCGCGGGCCGATTGTCCTTGGTTGAGCATACTAATCGGTAAGTTTGATTTCTTTGCCCCATCATTATTCTTGTTTCTGGGTTTGTTGTTTTGCCTTGGGGGGGGGAGGGATCTCTGCCGTTGACGGAACTGCTTTGCGGCGAACTTGGGGAGAGGCCGCAGAAGGCGTTGTTGTACCTGTTGTTTGACAAGCGCTAGGGTTTTGTGTTCTTCCCCTAGGTTAAGATGACGTCTTCAGGTTCTGACCGGGTTTCCGAAACGGCTGTCAAAGGTCCCCTCATGGATGATGCGCAGAGGTTGGACGACTGGCTGAGTTCGGAATCTCCGGAGACCGAAGTTGCTGACTGCTCCGGGAGCAGGGTTTCTACTCCGTCCTCGGCTTCGTCTTCCGGGGCTGAATCTTCTGAGACCGAAATACCGCGCGGGGTGCGATTTGCAGATGCTCCGGTTGTGAGCTACACCATGGGGAAAGGGAAGCATGCTGTAGTGTGCGATGAACCGGAGGAGAGCATGACCCCGGAAGAGATTGAGGAATTGCGGGAAGCGTGGGATATCCCGGATACTATACTGCTGCGGCCCTTGAACCCTGGAGAGTCAGCCTGCAACCCGGAAAAAGGTTGGGTTGCTGCACATCCGGACCAGTTCCGGCATGGACTGTCGTTCCCGCTGCCAGACTACGTGCAGTACATGCTCAGTGCGCTGCGAGTGTCACCCGCTCAGCTTCCTGGGCTCCAGTGGAGACGACTACTGAGCCTCGGCTGCTTGTACGAGTTCTCTGGGATGAACATTCCCACGGTGAACGAGTTCCGGGCCCTGTACAGGCTGTCGTACTCCCGGAAGCAGGGGTCCCGTGGTTGCCTGTCCTTCAACAGCCGGAAGCCTCCACCGATCGTCACCAATGTGCCTTCATGTGTGGACAACAGCTGGAGGAAGAAAGTGGTGATGGTGGGCGGGAAGTGGCAGACGAGGAATAGAATGTACTGTGTTCCTGGCGCCTTCCAACCCATTGGTGACCAGTCGTATGAACTATCGGACCTGGAGCGCGAGAGGATTTCGACCATAGCCGGGTGCTGGGACGATCTGGAACGGAGTTCGTACAACTTCATCCGGCGAGAAGTGCTGGAACACTGCCAGCTTGGGCGGGGTCCCGGTGCGTAGGAAGCGGTTGAGTGGTGATACTTTGTGTTAACTTCTGCAATATACTAACCGTTTGCTTTCCTTGCAGGTGCATCTTCTCGGGCGACTATCAAGCCCGAAACCACTCTCTCTATGGACGGGGAAGATCTCCTCAACCAGCTGATGGAGAAGGCCGAGATCGTCTCGCGGACGTCAGTGGAGGACGGGTCCGGTCGGCTTGTGACCCATGCGGAGCGGAGGGCCATGGATGTTGATGAGGATGCCTATGTCCTGAAGCGAGTGAAGACCCATCACTCGACAGGCCTGCTGGCGCCTGGAAAGGGCAAGAGCACCGGGGGGGCCTTAAAGATTCCCGGTGGAGCAAACAGGATCCCCAACCGCCCGGTGGCTGCGGCGCACGTGGCTCGCGCTGTTGGCGCAAGCGCACGATCTTCTTCTCCGGAGGGCCGGGGAGAAAAACGGAAGGTTGGAGACGTTCCTTCCTCCGCGCTGGTGACACTGACCGGCGAGTCGGTACGGGAGAATCTGGCGAAACGGTTCAGGAATACCAGCGGCGCGCAGACCATCGCTGCCGGGGAGAATGCCGCTGCTGCTGCTCGGCAGAGTAGTCCCGCGCCTGCGGATGCATCAAGGGGAAGCCCGAGTGGTGCAATCGCGCAGCAGGTGGCGGCGGACCTGGCCGAGCTTGGTCTGGATAGGCCCGGGGTTGCTGGAGTCCTGGCGGGCGGGAAACGTCCAAAATGCAAGGAATCCGTCCTCCGGGTAAGTACCGCATGGTACCACTATAGTGCTTGACTAACCTTGCCTTGCTGTTTGACCAACTCTTCGGTGTTGCGCAGTTGCTGTACAGTCTGTACGAACCGGACGCGAGCGAGGGGCTGTCGGAGCTGCAGAGACAGATAACTGCTCTATCCGAATCCCGGCAGCGCCTGGAGGTGGAGAAGTCTCGCTTGGCCCGGGAGAAGACCAGATCGGAGGAGAAGGCTAAGAGGCTGGAGGAGCAGAACCGGATCCTGGATAAGGAGAGGGCCGAGCTCAAAGAGCAGAACCTGATCCTGGAGGGGGAGAGGGCCGCACTGGAGTCCAAGGTGGACGAGCTCCAAGTGGGAGCTGCTGCTCTGCACGTAGGCTCTGCTGCTCCGGCCGGGGAAGATGACCCGGAACTCTTCGAGCGGGTCGCTCTCAAATACCGGGAGAGCGATCAGTTCCTGGAGTTTCTGGTGAAGGCCAGGGAGGAAGGCATCTCGGATGCTTACACGGAATGGGCGGGGAAGGGATGGTTAGATACTTCCCTGATGTCGACTGCTGCCGAAGGAGATATTCATGAGCAGTCGGACATCCATCAGGAGGCGGTGGAGGAGCGGCCGGGTGAAGTGATTCGCTCGGACTTGGACTCTTTTACCATTGGTGCCGAGTCTGCCCGGGCTGAAGATCATACCGGAACTGATGTCGACGACGAGGGTATCGCAGGAGAGGCTGGCGGATTGCCTGCCGAAGGCGCAGTCGTAGGTCCTTAGGATTTTCTTGCCCTTTTCCTTGTAATGCTTCCGGATCGGTTACTGCTTGTATACTTGCCTGAATATGAATATAATGGAACTGGCAGAGCCGGTGAAATTTTCTCAGAAGTAGTTTGCATATATACTTGTTTTTACAACGGTTAGACCGTGAACTATGCCAAACTAACCGCTCAGACTAGCGGGTTTTACCAAGACTGATAGAAGCACAATGTGCGACGATATTACATGTTTATACCCTCGTTTATGCTTTGTTTAACCCTTATTTGTCTAAGATAGAGTCGTAATGTAGTTAGTGTCCATTTGGTAGAGTTTTGGTGAAAAATGGTTAAGAATCCGAAAAATGACTAAGTTTGAGAAATCTGGAAAATAATGCAAAATATGTCTTTTTCGTGATTTTGAGATAAATGAAACTGTGATCTATCCTTGTCCAAATTCTATGAAATTTGGTGTGCTTAATATTCATATGTTGAGGAATGTTGTGTTAAAATTTCAGATTAATCGGAGTTCGGGAAGTCACCCAAAAGTTGGCTGCAAAACGGCAGTCCGAGCATTTCAATCCAGGGACTTCCAGGATTTTCCTGGGACTTTGTCCCAACTTCGAAAAATCATTCCCGACGACTCACAAGGAATTTGATTGAACTGTTTTATGGGGAGATGGCCATATGTGTCTAGTTTATCTGAGACTTGGAATCGCATCAATCGGAGCTCCACGGAGGGAGTTATGCCGGAATTACTGCAACAAGGTCAAAGCTGCCGATTCCAGGAACCTACTGCCCCCTTTTTGTGTTTTCTGTTTTTGATGGACCAAATGGTGTACAAATGCATATGTGAAGATGGTCCAAGCTTTATGAAGGGAAGAGGAAGACACTAGGCCATGACATTGAAGAAAAACATGAAGAAATCAAGTCTCCTAGTCACACTAGGAGAAGCTGCCGATTTGAGGCAGATCGGATGCAACTTCATGCTGCCGGCAATTGGGGTATTTTTCGATGGACCAAGACATGTCAAATGAAGTCCAAGACCACATAAGAAGTCCATGAAGATGTGAAGCCCAAGCCTTGAAGAAAAATTCAGAAAAGAAAACCTAATTGGATTAAGAAAGGAAGGTTGCAAAACCTTAATGAACTAGGTTTTCTGAATCCCTTTTGGCTTAAGGGACTGCCGGCAGCCTCTCTCCCTATCCTCTATATATACCCTCACTTTTTCATTCTGAAAATCATCTCATCTCAAGCATAATACACTAGCCTAAAGCTCTACCAAGTCCTTTCAAACACCAACACATAAATACCTAGCCGAACCATCACCACCACAACCATATTGCCGAATCCCTTCCACCTTTGTTTCTGCCGATTTTTGTTCTTGCCGAACACCAAGGAGCAGCAGCCGAGCCACCTTGTCACCTTTGAGGAATCTTCAAGGTTTTTAAAGTGTGATCCATTCCCCTATGGCTTTTGTATTTATTTATGTTTGGTTGTTTTGTACGAATTTGTTTCGATTCTTGGTTTTTCTTGAAACTTTGTATGAACCGAATATTGTATGTTATGCATTGTTTTTCTGAAATTTAACTTATGGATTTTGTATGTTTGGATAATTAGGACAGTGGTATTAGAAGCATGTTTAGGATTTAATTTGGTTAGTAATCTAAGAAGTGTGCCTTATAAACCGAAGCATTAGTATTGGCTGGAAGCATGTAAATCTAGATGTTAGGTTTCATATAACCGAGTAATACGAATAAGTCATACGCTGGAGTAGTTTGTTTTGTGTTGCTCACCTAGGGTAAAAACCTTAGATTACTTGCATGTTAAATAAGATGATTGACAACCTTGCTTGTTTACATGTCTTCGATTTAGACTCATATGCTTAAATGTTAAAACGTGTAAAACCGGATTAGCATCACCTTAGAAGTCATACGCTGGAGTAGTTTCTAAGAATTTAAGAAGTTTAACAATTGGAAAACTGCTGGAGGCTCTAGTTGTGTCGAAACTAATTTAGGTCTTGAACATGCTAAATACTTGATCCTTACCTTCTTGCATGCAAATTTATATGTTAAAAAGTCTTTTGTGTGAACTGTTTTGTGTGAGAGATGATGATCACTTGTATATAATAGCTTAGGTTTATTTTTCTGTTTTTATTTTCGTATCTAGTGTTAGAGGGCAGCCCTAGGGCTGCCGAACCATCTTATACCCCCATATGTGTGTGACGATTTTGTATATGTGTGAATATGTTTGAGTCTAACAATTTCATATCTCAGGTACCCTTAATCCCCGGCCTAGAACGATCCCTACTTGCTCATACTACTAACGATATTTTTGTAGGGTTTATTATTGCATGCGAGCTTTGGCTCCCATCAATTTTTGGCGCCGTTGCCGGGGATTATAAAAGCTTGTTTTATATTATTGTTGTGTATATATGTTGCTGGAAATTTTTGTTGTGAATTTGTAAAGTTGTAAATTTTAAGTTTATTTTGGGATTTTGTAAGTAGAAATATGCTTCGGCATGTAGAGTTTAAATTTCGAAAGTTGCATGATGTATAATGATGTATGTTGGTAATCACTTAGTTTAATTTCTAGGAAGTTGATAGTGTTGTGTATGTTTGAGTTTATTGTAGTTTCTAAAGTGTAACATGTAGGTGAAGCCTCTTTTGTTGATCATAACCAAAACCCTTCATGTGAATGGTGCTATGTCGGAGGCCGTTTCTATGTAGATTGGGAAACGCGGGATACGACCCCCCCACGCATATAAGCGTTCCTTCGGTAATAGTATTACTTCTATGAGGTTGAGGGCGGTTTTAATCAACACTTGAGACCGCTAGGGATCCGTGTTTGTTTTACAAAGTATGGGGAAGTTATTATCATAGATATGGTTCCCAGGTTTGTTTAACTGGATCTCAAGGCCCATAGACTGATGTTCATTCTCGGTGAGTGAGTCGATAGGGGGTTCGCCCTCCGTGGTGTCCAACAACGAGTCCTGCCTGGTTCCTGTAGGGGGTTCGCCCTCCATGATTGTAATGACCTTTGAAACATAAAATCCGCACGACCTAGTCGACAGCTTGTGCCGAAGCATCACCTCACTTTAGACGCTAGAACATAACTTGACATATGTGGCCTATTTTCTTCAAAGATAAAACATGTTGTGTGGTTCAAACTCTTGAGGTATATCGGATTAAGCATGATACTACCGGGGGCTGTATCAGTCCATTGCACCGTTATCTCCTCTGCTCCACGTACTTCGAGAGTTAGAACAAACTTAAAAGAAATTAGACTTAGCGATTACATGCTCATAAACTTTCCGATTTTTCTTCTTGTGGCCGAACCATATTGTTGCTTTGCCGTGTATGTTGTGCCGTGAATGTGTATGTATTGCCGAATGTTTATATATGTTTATCATTGTTTGAAATATGATTATGTAATTGCCAATGCCGTGGCTTGTAATGATGTATATTCTTGTCTTCGATTTCTTTACGATGTTCTAACTTGTTTAAATATTGCAAATTTCAGAAATAGTGCATGTCCGAATCTAGTATTTGGAAAAGAGATCTTCAAGGCCGTTTGCAACGTTTAGACCAAGAACTCGCTATTGCTCGTTTTGTGCCATTACCACCATCGTCACCAACCAGTTCATCAGTGTCATCATCCGTACCATCCTCCCCTATTGTGCCGTCAGTTTCATCATCATCAGGGCCGAGCTCACCATCATTTGTTTCGTCGTCTTGTGATCTTCAGAACCCAGAATTTGAAGCCTTTGCCGAATTAGAAGAAGAAGAAGAGATCATGGCATCAATCAGATCACAGAATGGTCATGTTGCTGGAGCTGGAGTTGCTCCTTCTAATATTACTTATCCTCCCTTGGAAACTGACAAGACTGGAGAGATTGAATTGAGGAGTGGATTCCTCCATAAGCTGAAGTCATTTTATGGGATGCCGAGTGAGGACCCTAACAAGCATCTACAGTGGTTTAACTTCACCACGGAGTCTATGTGCCCAAGAGGGACCGATTTGCAACACTTCAAAATGAAGGCTTTTCCATTTTCTTTAGAAGATCAAGCGAAGGAGTGGTTGTTTGAAGTGCCTAGTGGTCGCATTGTTTCGTGGAGTACTATGATGGATGAGTTTTTACTCAAGTACTTTCCTGCTTCACGTATCACTGATCTGAGGAAGCAAATTACAAGTGTGAAGCAAGCCGGAGATGAGACTTTCTTCGACTACTACAAGAGGTTCAAGTCCCTAGTTTCTTTGTGTCCATCGCATGGCATTAGCGATGGACTCTTGCTACAATATTTCTATGAGGGATTGCGCGTCATGGAGAGAGAGTTTCTTGACTCGGCCGCGGGAGGTAGCTTTTTGGAGTTGAATGCCGGTGCGGCAAGAAGTTTGTTGGAAGTTCGTGCATTGAACAACCAACAATTTGGTATGGCACGAGGCAATATGCAAAGGAATGAGAAAGTGCATGAGACGTCTTCGAGCTCAAAGTTAGAGGATAAAGTGGACAAGCTCACCGACTTGGTGAGTAATTTGATGAAGAAGCGTGCTAGTGTTTGTGGAATTTGCACCGAGGGCCATGAGACCGAACAATGCCCTCAATTTGGAGTTAATGAGGGAGTAGAGGAGTGCAATGCAATTGGTTTTCAAGGAGGCCAACGATTTGGCAATTTCAATCCAAGGTTCAATGATCATCCGAACTTTCGATGGGCGAACAATGATAACGTGCTTAGGGCACCTATGCAACCGAGAGAGGGAGGAGCGCCATTTGCACCGAGACCACCATTTGTGCCTCGGCAACCTTATCAGCCGAACCAAGGGAATTTTGGAGCTATGCCGAGCCAAGCACAAGTTGTGCCGTACCAAGGCCAAGGAGGGCCGAGCCAAGGCCAAGCTTCGCCAAGCAATCCGAACTACGATGCTTTGATTCAATCTTTGTCAAGTGCTACTCAAGCATTACTCGCGGGGCAACAAAATCATCAAAAGGACATTGGTGAGCTCAAGACTCAAATGGGGCAAGTTGTGGATTTCATGGGAAGATTTAATGAGCAAGGGAAGTTGCCGAGCAATACAATTCCTAATCCGAGGAACGAGCAAGCCAAAGTGATTCAAACTCGAAGCGGAAGAGAGTTGTTTCCTCCAACAAGTCCAAAGAAGAGGCGAGTGACTTTCAAGGGAATAAATGAGGATGAGATGGCTGCCGGACCTGTCATTGCCGGCAGCCATGATGGAGATGCCGAGGAGAGCCATGCAGCCGAGCATGTAGATGATGCCGGCAATGTTGCTGCCGAGAGGAGTAGAGGTGCAACCGAGAAAAAGGGTGATGCCGGCAACCATGGTATGAATGATAAGGGGCTGCGTAACGAGCTTGAGTACGATCCCGCCACATCAAAGAATGAGGTATTGCCGAACCAAGCAAGCAAGGGAGGGGTGTCATCATCTAGTGCCCCATTCCCTTCACGTTTTGTTAGAACAAAGAAGGACAAGTCCGATGAGGAGGTGTTGGAGATTTTCCGGAAAGTGCAAGTCAACATCCCTTTGTTGGAATGCATTAAGCAAGTACCGAAGTATGCTAAGTTTTTGAAGGAGCTTTGCACGGCTAGAAGGCATACTAGGGAGACTCGTGTGGTAACAATGAGTGAGACGGTGTCGGCCGTTATTCAAAGAAAATTGCCACCAAAGATGAAGGATCCGGGGAGCTTCAATGTGCCTTGTGTCATAGGCAATACACGGTTTGATGATGTTATGTTGGATTTGGGAGCATCGATCAATGTCATGCCACTCAATGTGTATCAAACGTTGAGTATAGGGCCTCTCAAGAAGGATAATGTCATCATTCAACTTGCGGATCGCTCAAGCAAATATCCGGAAGGCTATGTAGAGGATGTGTTGGTGCAAGTCAATCAATTGATATTCCCCGCCGATTTTTATGTGGTTGAGATGGAGGATTCGCCGGTCAACAACACTCAACTGCTTTTAGGGCGACCATTCATGAGGACCGCGCGCACAAAGATAGATGTGGCCGAGGGCAACCTAACTATGGAATTTGATGGTGAGATGATAAAGTTCAATGTGTTTGATGCCATGAAGTTCCCTAATGTTGATTTCAAGGAGGGTTGTGCCATTGATGTTTTGGAGGAGGTCGAGCAAGTTATGTCGACCTCGCTCGACGCATAACAATTAGCGATTGAGCAAGGGGTCGGATTTGACAAGAGGGGAGAACGAATCGTGCATAAGGATGAGAAAGAAGGACCGGCCAAACCAAGAAGTGCCGAGCAAGGCATCATTGCCGAGCCATTCATGATAGAGCCGAGTATGAGGAAAGTTGCTGCCGAGCTAGAGGCTCGACCCTATGCCCCACCCTATAATTCGTTCTTGTCAATTCCAAGTGACACAACAAAATTTCGACCAAGTGTGGAAGAGGCCCCAAAGTTAGAACTTAAAGAACTCCCTAGTCACTTAAAGTATGTTTATCTTGGAGAAGAAGATACACTACCGGTTATTGTGTCTTCAATGCTTAGTGAGAAGCAAGAAGTGGATTTAATACGTGTGCTTAAGAAGTACAAGACCGCCATAGGTTGGACCTTAGCGGATATCAAGGGAATAAGCCCTACTACTTGTGTTCATCGTATCTTGTTGGAAGAAGGAGCAAAGCCGACAAAGGAAGCTCAACGTCGACTTCACCCTCCCATGATGAAGGTTGTAAAGGAAGAAATTATCAAGTTGCTCGATTGTGGGGTGATCTACCCAATCTCGGATAGTAAGTGGATATCTCCCGTGCAAGTAGTGCCGAAGAAGAGTGGTGTAACGGTTGTCAAGAATGAGAAGAATGAACTTGTGCCACAAAGACTTGTAACCGGTCATCGGATGTGCATTGACTATAGGAAGCTCAACGCTACAACGAGGAAGGATCACATGCCTTTGCCGTTTATGGATCAAATGCTAGAGAGGTTGGCCGGTCATTCTTACTATTGCTTTCTTGATGGATATAGTGGCTACAATCAAATCATGATACACCCGGACGATCAAGAGAAGACCACTTTTACTTGTCCATTTGGCACGTTTGCTTATCGGCGGATGCCATTCGGATTTTGCAACGCACCCGGCACTTTTCAAAGATGTATGTATGCTATCTTCTCGGATTTTATTGAAGACATTATCGAAGTGTTTATGGATGACTTTAGTGTGTATGGAAGCACCTTCGATGCATGTTTGGGGAACTTGGAGAAGATACTTAAGAGGTGTGTAGAGACAAACCTTGTGCTCAATTGGGAGAAATGTCACTTCATGGTCACGCAAGGCATTGTTCTAGGGCATATAATTTCGGCAAGAGGTTTACAGGTTGACAAAGCCAAGGTGGAGCTAATTCAAGCATTGCCGAGCCCTAGATGTGTAAAAGATGTGAGAAGTTTTCTTGGCCATGCGGGGTTCTATCGAAGATTTATCAAGGACTTCTCTTCAATTGCCAAGCCATTGAGCAACTTGTTACAAAAGGAGGTGACGTTTGAGTGGACAAATGACGAGTCGCCGAAGCGAGCATCAAGCAATAATAACCCTACAATCGTTAGTAGTATAGAATAAGTAGGGATCGTTCTAGCCGGGGATTAAGGGTACCTGAAATATGAGAATGTTAACACAAATATTCACAAACATATATGCACACAATTGTCACACTTATATACATATATACGAATTTATCATGGGGGATAAAGATGAAGTTCGGCAGCAAGGACTGCCTCTATATCTAAGACACGAAAATAAACCTAAACTACTATATACAAGTGATCATCATCTCTCACAAAACATTTAGCACCAAGAGACTCTTTAATATGTAGATTAATATGCAAGAAGGTAAGGAACAAGTATGAATGTTGTTTCGACTTAACCAATTTCGATCCCAATTAGAGCCTACGAGGTCATCTAATCGTTGATTACTAGGGTCTTAAGATTAACTACGAGTATAATCCTAAGGTATGTGTTAACCGATTTTACTGGGCCAACAATTAAGCACATGAATCACAAATCGAAGACAAGCGAACAAGTAGGGTCGTCAATCCTCTTATTATCTTGCAAGTTCTAAGGTATTTAGACCTAGTGAGCACATGATTTAAGAAAACTACGAGTATGACTCAACCATGAACTCTATCACATGAAACCTAGCACTTAGAATTACATGTCAAACAACCAATGCTTAAAACAAAACTAGTGTGTCGATTTATTGCCCTAACCTTAGATTACTAATCGAATTAAGTTCTCAAACAACATCGCATACCTATTGTCCTAGTTATCAAACATAAAAATCTACAAGTCACATATCACAAATCAACATGCAAAACATGCAATTTATAAAAAACCAAAATCAATTCATACATAGACATACAAATCATCACCAAAAATTCATGAGTGTTTCATAGACAAAACTTAAACATAACTAAACAAAAATACTAAACCGAAGAAGGGAGTGGATCACACTTTGAGACACCTTGAGAGCTTCACTTGGTGTGGATCCGGCGATGTATGGAAGATGGAATGAGGCTGCACGGCAGTAAGGTATGTCGGCAGGGTATTTTTCCAAGTTTCGGCAGAAACTTGGATGGTGGTGATGGATTTCGGTTTAGGGTTTTTGTCTAGGATCTTTGGTGAATTTTGGTAGAGTTTCGGCCTTGTGTTTAGCTTGAGATGAGATGATTTTCAGAATGAGAATATGAGGTTATATATAGAGGAGGCTGCCGGCTGCCCTATAGCAAAAGGAATAGAGAAAACCAAGTGGGATAAGGATTTGCAACCTTCCTTTTCAAAGTCTAATTAGGTTTTCTTTTTCTGATTTTTCTTCAAGGCTTGGGCTTCACATCTTCATGGACTTCTTGCATAGCATTTGGACTTCAATTGATAGGTCTTAATCCACCAGAAATGCATCATTGCCGGCAGCAACACAAAGGCACACAATCTGCCTCAAATCGGCAGCTTCTCCTAGTTTGACTAGGAGAAGTTTTTCTTCAAGTTTTTCTTCAATGCCATGGCCTAGTGTCTTCCTCTTCCCTTCATAAAGCTTGGACCATCTTCACATATGCATTTGTACACCATTTGGTCCATCAAAAACAGAAAACACAAAAAGGGGGCAGTAGGTTCCTGGAATCGGCAGATTTGACCTTGTTGCAGTAATTCCGGCATATCTCCATCCGTGGAGCTCCGATTGATACGATTCCAAGTCTCAGATAAACTAGACACATATGGCCATCTACCCATAAAACAGTTCGATCAAATTCCTTGTGAGTCGACGGGAATGATTTTTCGAAGTTGGGACACAGTCCCAGGAAAATCCTGGAAGCCCCTGGATTGGAATGTTCGGACTGCCGTTTTGCAGCCAGTTTTGGGTGACTTCCCGAACTCCGATTGATCTGAAATTTTAATACAACATTCCTCAGTATATGACTATTAAGCACACCAAATTTCATAGAATTCGGACAAGGATAGATCACAGTTTTATTCATCTCAAAATCACGAAAAAGACATATTTTGCAATATTTTCCAGATTTCTCAAACTTAGTCATTTTTCGGATTCTTAACCATTTTTCACCAAAACTCTACCAAATTGACACTAACTACATTACGACTCTATCTTAGACAAATAAGGGTTAAACAAAGCATAAACGAGGGCATAAGCATATAATATCGTCGCACATTGTGCTCCTATCAACTACCCCACACTTAACCTTTGCTAGTCCCTTAGCAAACTAAATAAAACTAAGCTCTAAACAAACTATTGCCCCTAACAATTTGTCTCAGGCTCGTATGTACACATAGCTTTCAAGTTAATGCATGAGAATGCTAAGCATGAAAATTCCAAGCTTCATGAACATGTAACATCAATAAGAACATATAAGAGCAAAAGGTAAGCATGTAATCATGTTAAAGCTAATCCAATCCTCCTCACTAGGCATACTCTCTTCTTTTCTCTCGAAGCATGGTTATTCACTCATTAGTATATGCAAGCGAAAGATAATGGATTACAAAGAGTGACTTGCATATATCGAAGAAACGAAAGCACTTTGTGAATTTTCATCGAAAAACCTCATATGATAACTATATGCACCAATGAACCACAACCATATGCTTACTCTTGAGATAATCTCCACAATCAAATTTAACCATCTTAAGAATCATGAAAAAGATCAATCAAAAAGGGTTGTAATGGGGCTAGGCTAAGAGGTATTCGATATTTGGATAAGGAGGCTCAAAACGTCACCGTGCGCTTTAGCAATGCTCGAATCTCCTTATGTCTTCTCGCCGAAGGTCAAATTTCATCTTGTTGGACCCATACTTCATTCTTTTCTTCCCATAACATTACAACAATATTCAAGACAATAGCCATGCACATAATTTTTCTTTTCTTTTTCAAGCCGTGCCCTACATTTTTCTTGCTCTCGGTTTTCTTTTTCTTTTTCTTTTGTTCCGAGCAAAAAAAAAAAAAAAAATTTTCATTCTTTCTTTTTCTAAGGCACGGCATACATATACACTTCTCATATAGATTCATGGCTAAGTCTACCCCACACTTGTTCTTCTTCATCACACACGCAAAAACTCCTTCAAAAATCAAGCTTTGCCGACACACAATGGTCAAGACATCACTATACTAAGTTCATGGAAAGTGTTTAAGGGTGATGAAAGAAAAGGCTAATTGTAGGCTCAAAGGGGTTTACTAAGGTGTCCCACGACGGGCACAAATAGGGCTCATGCTTTATTTGGCAATGGTGGTAAACCTAAATGATCTTTATTCAATCACATTCAAAATCAAGGTATTTTATGATATAAACGTTTCGAAAATCAACAAGAGTAAGTTCTAGCATACTAGAGTTCATTAAAAAGCTATGGCACATAGTCATCGAATATGCAAAGAATTATGAGGTTTCATGCTTCCTACGAATCTATTGAATTTTATCTTTTTATCGCTCAAGAAGAAAGCAAATTGGCTCTAAGTCTCACATAGGTTATTATGGAAACAAACTAGCTAAAACATGCATGCTTGATAATCAACACGTCCTACATGCTCCTACCAATGCACATAATCATGAAACTCACAATTTTAATTGTATGCACAACCATCATCTATGTATGCAAAGAGGAGAAAAACATCATTGACATGTTAGGGGCATCCTAAGACTCAAAACAAACAAATTTAAACACTCTATTTTTGTGGAACAATTTTCTGAATTTTTCTTTTCTAAACTAAGCACACGAAAACATAAACGGAATACGTTATCCCACCCCACACTTAGAAAATTACATTGTCCTCAATGTAAGCACAAATTTATATCAACGAATTTCCTAAGCATGCAATAGTCTAACATATACCAACATATCATCACAAATCAAAGAAAAAGAGAAGGGTTAAGAAATTTCAAACTCTCGGTGATGGCTCCTTCACTTTTCTTTGATCGACTTGGGTTGCCTCCCAAGTAGCGCTTTGTGTTTATAGTCCATAGCCTAGACTTTTCACCGTGTGTGTTGTGTATTCATTGTGCCATGTGCTCGGTTTGTGGTGTGGCAGCCTCCTTTCTCTCGGCAGTGGGCTGCTTGGCAGCAGCGTTAGCATGCAGGGGCAGCAGCAAGATTGGCAGCGTAGGTGGGCTGCGTGGCTGCAGCAGTGTAATGTGCAGGGGCAGCATGCAGCGAAAGGGCAGCAGCATCGCGTTAGGCAGTGTCTTGGCAGGGTCTTCTCGGCAGCAGCAGGGCTGGCTGCAGGGGTAGCAGCATCGGCAGGCTGCACTGCTGCATTGGCAGCTTTGTTGTCATGGCGCGCATGCTGCGCATGTATCTCGCTGCTCTTAGTAGCAGCATTGTTAGCATACAAGGGCAGGGGCAGCAATGGCGTGCAGGGCAGCAGCAGGTTCCTCCCGGCTGTTCCACACAAGTAGGTGCAGTGGCAGGTTCGTCCCGGCAGTTCCACACAGCAGGCTGCCTGTTGGCAGCAGCGTAGGTAGGCTGCTCTAAGCAGACCACCACAGCGGGACCTCGGCAGAACAAGTTGCTCTCGTCAGGGTCGTTCAGCAGGTTTCTCGGCAAGGACGCTCGACAGGTGCTCAGCAGTGCGCAGGGCCGCAGCAGGGTAGGCTGCAGACAGCTTGGCAGCAGCTTTGGCAGATGGTACACTTCCCCTTTAGGCTCAAATTTGGGTGTGCTCCACTATCCTAATGCAAAAGTGTTCTGAATAAATGTTGTAGTGGACACACAGAGTTTTCCAACGGTATAAAATTTGTCTCAATCGGACCAGCAGAAGTACTCTTTGTTTGGCTTTTTATCGGACCTATTGTGCTGCCCAGTTCTCTGTTCTGCCAGACTGACCTTGGTGCATTCAAATTGAAACTGGGAACGGCCCGAGACTTCAAATCAACTTCTGTAAAATCCTACAGAAAGTAGACTCAGAGACCTTTCCAACGGTGTATGGCTCACTTTCCCAAGTTTTGTGAGCTGAAAACGGCAGCCATCCAAAGTCGACGGACTGCACTGCCCGATTTCTGTTTTAGGCAGAAGTTTGGAATTTCCTGCACTTTTCTTTTAAGTTCGACTGCACAGACACAAAAAACATCAAAACGAACAAATACAATAAACTAAAATGCAAGAATATACAAATTCTATACTTAAACAAATTTTTCAAGGTATTACAAGAATTTTTCAAGCTATACACAACATCAAAGATTCAAGGTACGTGGAGCAGAGGAGCAAACTGTGCAATGGACTTGTGCAGCCCACGGTAAGGTCATGCTTTATCCGATATACCTCAAAACTTTAAAGACTCAAAAAAAAGATTTTCAAAAATTTACAAAGCTAACATTCAAACAAATCAAGATTTTATAATCCCCGGCAACGGCGCCAAAAATTGACGAGTCGCCTAAGCGATCATCAAGCAATAATAACCCTACAATCGTTAGTAGTATAGAATAAGTAGGGATCGTTCTAGCCGGGGATTAAGGGTACCTGAAATATGAGAATGTTAACACAAATATTCACAAACATATATGCACACAATTGTCACACTTATATACATATATACGAATTTATCATGGGGGATAAAGATGAAGTTCGGCAGCAAGGACTGCCTCTATATCTAAGACACGAAAATAAACCTAAACTACTATATACAAGTGATCATCATCTCTCACAAAACATTTAGCACCAAGAGACTCTTTAATATGTAGATTAATATGCAAGAAGGTAAGGAACAAGTATGAATGTTGTTTCGACTTAACCAATTTCGATCCCAATTAGAGCCTACGAGGTCATCTAATCGTTGATTACTAGGGTCTTAAGATTAACTACGAGTATAATCCTAAGGTATGTGTTAACCGATTTTACTGGGCCAACAATTAAGCACATGAATCACAAATCGAAGACAAGCGAACAAGTAGGGTCGTCAATCCTCTTATTATCTTGCAAGTTCTAAGGTATTTAGACCTAGTGAGCACATGATTTAAGAAAACTACGAGTATGACTCAACCATGAACTCTATCACATGAAACCTAGCACTTAGAATTACATGTCAAACAACCAATGCTTAAAACAAAACTAGTGTGTCGATTTATTGCCCTAACCTTAGATTACTAATCGAATTAAGTTCTCAAACAACATCGCATACCTATTGTCCTAGTTATCAAACATAAAAATCTACAAGTCACATATCACAAATCAACATGCAAAACATGCAATTTATAAAAAACCAAAATCAATTCATACATAGACATACAAATCATCACCAAAAATTCATGAGTGTTTCATAGACAAAACTTAAACATAACTAAACAAAAATACTAAACCGAAGAAGGGAGTGGATCACACTTTGAGACACCTTGAGAGCTTCACTTGGTGTGGATCCGGCGATGTATGGAAGATGGAATGAGGCTGCACGGCAGTAAGGTATGTCGGCAGGGTATTTTTCCAAGTTTCGGCAGAAACTTGGATGGTGGTGATGGATTTCGGTTTAGGGTTTTTGTCTAGGATCTTTGGTGAATTTTGGTAGAGTTTCGGCCTTGTGTTTAGCTTGAGATGAGATGATTTTCAGAATGAGAATATGAGGTTATATATAGAGGAGGCTGCCGGCTGCCCTATAGCAAAAGGAATAGAGAAAACCAAGTGGGATAAGGATTTGCAACCTTCCTTTTCAAAGTCTAATTAGGTTTTCTTTTTCTGATTTTTCTTCAAGGCTTGGGCTTCACATCTTCATGGACTTCTTGCATAGCATTTGGACTTCAATTGATAGGTCTTAATCCACCAGAAATGCATCATTGCCGGCAGCAACACAAAGGCACACAATCTGCCTCAAATCGGCAGCTTCTCCTAGTTTGACTAGGAGAAGTTTTTCTTCAAGTTTTTCTTCAATGCCATGGCCTAGTGTCTTCCTCTTCCCTTCATAAAGCTTGGACCATCTTCACATATGCATTTGTACACCATTTGGTCCATCAAAAACAGAAAACACAAAAAGGGGGCAGTAGGTTCCTGGAATCGGCAGATTTGACCTTGTTGCAGTAATTCCGGCATATCTCCATCCGTGGAGCTCCGATTGATACGATTCCAAGTCTCAGATAAACTAGACACATATGGCCATCTACCCATAAAACAGTTCGATCAAATTCCTTGTGAGTCGACGGGAATGATTTTTCGAAGTTGGGACACAGTCCCAGGAAAATCCTGGAAGCCCCTGGATTGGAATGTTCGGACTGCCGTTTTGCAGCCAAGTTTTGGGTGACTTCCCGAACTCCGATTGATCTGAAATTTTAATACAACATTCCTCAGTATATGAATATTAAGCACACCAAATTTCATAGAATTCGGACAAGGATAGATCACAGTTTTATTCATCTCAAAATCACGAAAAAGACATATTTTGCAATATTTTCCAGATTTCTCAAACTTAGTCATTTTTCGGATTCTTAACCATTTTTCACCAAAACTCTACCAAATTGACACTAACTACATTACGACTCTATCTTAGACAAATAAGGGTTAAACAAAGCATAAACGAGGGCATAAGCATATAATATCGTCGCACATTGTGCTCCTATCAACAAAGGCGTGTGAAGAAGCATTTTGCCGATTGAAGGAGAGACTATGCACGGCACCTATACTTGTGTCCCCTAATTGGGATGAGCCGTTTGAGTTGATGTGTGATGCTAGTGATTATGCACTTGGAGCGGTACTTGGACAACGAATTGAGAAAAAGCCATGCGCCATTTACTATGCTTCAAGGACTCTCAACGATGCACAACTCAACTACACAACAACGGAGAAGGAGCTCTTAGCGGTAATCTTTGCTTTGGAAAAATTTCGATCATATCTTTTGAATTCCAAAGTCATTGTTTATAGTGATCATGCCGCTTTGAGATATCTTATGACAAAGAAGGATGCTAAGCCGAGGCTTATTCGATGGATTCTTTTGCTTCAAGAGTTCGATATTGAGATTAAGGACAAGAAAGGAGTAGAGAATGTTGTGGCCGATCATTTGAGTCGCCTTGTTCATGAAGAAGATCGGCTGCCCCTTTTAGAAACCTTTCCGGATGAGCAACTTTTTCGACTTGAAGTACATGAGCCTTGGTATGCCGACATTGCCAATTTTCTAGCCACAAACTGATTCCCTAAGGAATTGTCGAGCCACCACCAAAGAAGAATAAGGAAGCAAGCTCGACACTTCTTGTGGGATGATCCGTACTTATGGAAGCAATGTGGTGACCAAGTTATTCGAAGATGTGTGCCGGAGAATGAGCATCGATCCATCCTTGCTTTTTGTCATAGTGAAGCTTGTGGTGGGCATTTTGGACCTAAGAAGACGGCATTGAAGGTACTCACGTGTGGTTTCTTTTGGCCTACAATTTTCAAAGATGCATTTATGTTTTGTAAGGCTTGTGATCGGTGCCAACGTGTGGGGAAGATTAGTGGGCGTGATCAAATGCCGCTCACACCTATTCTAGTGGTGGAAATTTTTGATGTTTGGGGGATTGACTTCATGGGACCGTTTCCTTCAAGTAAGGGCTTTCTCTACATATTGCTTGCGGTTGATTATGTGTCAAAGTGGATCGAAGCAAAGGCTACACGCACCAACGATGCCAAGGTGGTAGCCAAGTTTCTCAAGACCAACATCTTTTCACGTTTTGGAGTTCCAAGGGTCTTGATTAGCGATGGAGGATCCCATTTTTGTAACCGCACTATTGAAGCCTTATTGAGAAGGTATGGAGTCACGCATAAAGTTTCTACACCATATCACCCCCAAACAAGTGGAATGGCCGAGGTGAGTAATCGAGAGATCAAGAACATTTTGGAGAAATCGGTTGGACCTTCAAGGAAGGATTGGAGTGATCGTCTCGATGATGCTTTGTGGGCTTATAGGACTGCGTACAAGACACCAATAGGTATGTCTTCTTTTCGGTTGATTTATGGCAAAGCATGTCACTTACCGGTTGAGTTAGAACACAAAGCATGGTGGGCCGTTAAAAAGTTCAACATGAGCATAGATGATGCCGGTCTTCATAGAAAGCTTCAACTCAATGAACTTGAAGAAATTCGCAATGAAGCTTATGATGCCGCTTGGATCTATAAGGAGAAGACAAGAGCGTACCATGACAAGATAATTCGGGGGAAGAAGTTTGAAGTTGGGCAAAAAGTTCTCTTGTTTAATACACGGCTTCAACTCTTTCCGGGAAAGTTACGCTCTCGTTGGCTTGGGCCATTCATTGTTCTTCAAGTGTTTCCTCATGGAGCCATAGAAATTCGGAATGAAGTTACGGGAAACACATTCAAGGTAAATGGCCATCGCCTCAAGCCTTACTTTTCTCCCTTTCAAGAACACACGGTGGATGAGGCCGCCGTCTTCCCCGCCCCACCATCATCACCACAAGCCGAGTTGCCTTCACATTCACATGATGCAGCCATGCCACCACCACACCAAGAGGCTGCCGGACCTGCAATTGCCGGCAGCATCACCAAGAGGGCTGCCACGGACACGCACCAACATGCCGAGCTGCTGCCGCTGTTTTCAGTTGCACCACCACCTCCTGCCGGACCTGCCATTGCCGGCAGGGTTGACACAAGTCCACAAGAGGCCGGACACCAACTGGATACGCCGGATACGCCGGCAGAAGAGCCCGATACGCCGCACCAACAGGATACGCCAAACAGCACCGGATCGGATACACAGTGCAATACACTTCTTCTTGAACTTCTTCTTGCCGATTTGGAATGCTTTGGAGCACGATGAACACATGAAAAACACGGTGAAAAGTCTAGGCTATGGACTATAAACACAAAGCGCTACTTGGGAGGCAACCCATGTCGATAAAAGAAAAGTGAAGGAGCCATCACCGAGAGTTTGAAATTTCTTAACCCTTCTCTCTTTCTTTGATTTGTGATGATATGTTGGAATATGTTAGTCGATTGCATGCTTAGGAAATTCATTGATATTGTTTTGTGCTTACATTGAGGGCAATGTAATTTTCTAAGTGTGGGGTGGGATAACGTATTCCGTTTTTTGTTTTTTTGAATTTTTGTGTGCTTAGTTTAGAAAAGAAAAAAATTCAGAAAATTGTTCCACAAAAATAGAGTGTTTAAATTTGTTTATTTCGAGTCTTAGGATGCCCCTAATATGTCAATGATGTTTTTCTCCTCTTTGTATACATAGATGATAGTTGTGCATACTATTAAAATTGTAAGTTTCATGGATTATGTGCATTGGTAGGAGCATGTAGGACTTGTTGATTATTAAGCATGCATGTTCTAGCTAGTTTATTTCGATTATAACCTATGTGAGCTTTTGAGCCAATTTGCTTTCTTCTTGAGCGATAAAAAGATAAAATTCAATAGATTCGTAGGAAGCATGAAACCTCATAATTCTTTGCATATTCGATGACTATGTGCCATAGCTTTTTAATGAACTCTAGTATGCTAGAACTTACTCTTGTTGATTTTCAAAACGTTTATGTCATAAAATACCTTGATTTTGAATGTGATTGAATAAAGATCATTTAGGTTTACCACCAAAGCCAAATAAAGCATGAGCCCTATTTGTGCCCGTCGTGGGACACCTTAGTAAACCCCTTTGAGCCTATGTTGAGCCTTTTCTTTCATCACCCTTAAACACTTTCCATGAACTTAGTATAGTGATGCCTTTACTGTGTGTTCCGGCAAAGCTTGAATTTTTGAAAGCGTTTTCGCGTGTGTGATGAAGAAGAACAAGTGTGGGGTAGACTTAGCCATAAAATTATATGAAAAATGTATGCATGCCGTACCTAGAAAAAGAAAAAAATTGGCTCGGATTAAAAATAAAATAAAAGAAGCCGAGAGAAAAAGAAGAAAAAGAAGGGTACGGCATAGGCATGAAAAGAAAAATTTTGTGTATGGCTATTGTCTAGATTTTTGTTGTAATGTTGTATGGGAAGAAAAGAATGAAGTATGGGTCCAACAAGATAAAATTTGACCCTTTCGGCGAGAAGACATAAGGAGATTCGATCTTTGCTAAAGCGCATGGTGACGTTTTGAGCCTCCTTATCCAAATATCGAATACCTCTTAGCCTAGCCCCATTACAACCCTTTTATTGATCTTTTTCATGATTCTTAAGATGGTTAAATTTGATTGTGGAGATTATCTCAAGAGTAAGCTTATGGTTTTGGTTCATTGGTGCATATAGTTGACATATGAGGTTTCTCCATAAAAAAAAATTTCACAAAGTGCTTTTGTTTCTTTGATATATGCAAGTCACTCTTTGTAATTCATTATCTTTCGCTTGCATATACTATTGTGTGAATAACCATGCTTCGAGAGAAAAGAAGAGAGTATGCCTAGCTTGTGAGGTGATTTGAATTAGCTTTAACATGTCTACATGCTTACCTTTGCTCCTATATGTTCATATTGATGCCACATGTTCATGAAGCTTGGAATTTTCGTGCTTAGCATTCTCATGCATTAACTTGAAAGCTATGTGTACATACGAGCCTGAGACAAATTGTTAGGGGCACTAGTTGTTTAGAGTCTTAGTTTTATTTAGTTTGCTAAGGGACTAGCAAAGGATAAGTGTGGGGTAGTTGATAGAAGCACAATGTGCGACGATATTACATGTTTATACCCTCGTTTATGCTTTGTTTAACCCTTATTTGTCTAAGATAGAGTCGTAATGTAGTTAGTGTCCATTTGGTAGAGTTTTGGTGAAAAATGGTTAAGAATCCGAAAAATGACTAAGTTTGAGAAATCTGGAAAATAATGCAAAATATGTCTTTTTCGTGATTTTGAGATAAATGAAACTGTGATCTATCCTTGTCCAAATTCTATGAAATTTGGTGTGCTTAATATTCATATGTTGAGGAATGTTGTGTTAAAATTTCAGATTAATCGGAGTTCGGAAAGTCACCCAAAAGTTGGCTGCAAAACGGCAGTCCGAGCATTTCAATCCAGGGACTTCCAGGATTTTCCTGGGACTTTGTCCCAACTTCGAAAAATCATTCCCGACGACTCACAAGGAATTTGATTGAACTGTTTTATGGGGAGATGGCCATATGTGTCTAGTTTATCTGAGACTTGGAATCGCATCAATCGGAGCTCCACGGAGGGAGTTATGCCGGAATTACTGCAACAAGGTCAAAGCTGCCGATTCCAGGAACCTACTGCCCCCTTTTTGTGTTTTCTGTTTTTGATGGACCAAATGGTGTACAAATGCATATGTGAAGATGGTCCAAGCTTTATGAAGGGAAGAGGAAGACACTAGGCCATGACATTGAAGAAAAACATGAAGAAATCAAGTCTCCTAGTCACACTAGGAGAAGCTGCCGATTTGAGGCAGATCGGATGCAACTTCATGCTGCCGGCAATTGGGGTATTTTTCGATGGACCAAGACATGTCAAATGAAGTCCAAGACCACATAAGAAGTCCATGAAGATGTGAAGCCCAAGCCTTGAAGAAAAATTCAGAAAAGAAAACCTAATTGGATTAAGAAAGGAAGGTTGCAAAACCTTAATGAACTAGGTTTTCTGAATCCCTTTTGGCTTAAGGGACTGCCGGCAGCCTCTCTCCCTATCCTCTATATATACCCTCACTTTTTCATTCTGAAAATCATCTCATCTCAAGCATAATACACTAGCCTAAAGCTCTACCAAGTCCTTTCAAACACCAACACATAAATACCTAGCCGAACCATCACCACCACAACCATATTGCCGAATCCCTTCCACCTTTGTTTCTGCCGATTTTTGTTCTTGCCGAACACCAAGGAGCAGCAGCCGAGCCACCTTGTCACCTTTGAGGAATCTTCAAGGTTTTTAAAGTGTGATCCATTCCCCTATGGCTTTTGTATTTATTTATGTTTGGTTGTTTTGTACGAATTTGTTTCGATTCTTGGTTTTTCTTGAAACTTTGTATGAACCGAATATTGTATGTTATGCATTGTTTTTCTGAAATTTAACTTATGGATTTTGTATGTTTGGATAATTAGGACAGTGGTATTAGAAGCATGTTTAGGATTTAATTTGGTTAGTAATCTAAGAAGTGTGCCTTATAAACCGAAGCATTAGTATTGGCTGGAAGCATGTAAATCTAGATGTTAGGTTTCATATAACCGAGTAATACGAATAAGTCATACGCTGGAGTAGTTTGTTTTGTGTTGCTCACCTAGGGTAAAAACCTTAGATTACTTGCATGTTAAATAAGATGATTGACAACCTTGCTTGTTTACATGTCTTCGATTTAGACTCATATGCTTAAATGTTAAAACGTGTAAAACCGGATTAGCATCACCTTAGAAGTCATACGCTGGAGTAGTTTCTAAGAATTTAAGAAGTCTAACAATTGGAAAACTGCTGGAGGCTCTAGTTGTGTCGAAACTAATTTAGGTCTTGAACATGCTAAATACTTGATCCTTACCTTCTTGCATGCAAATTTATATGTTAAAAAGTCTTTTGTGTGAACTGTTTTGTGTGAGAGATGATGATCACTTGTATATAATAGCTTAGGTTTATTTTTCTGTTTTTATTTTCGTATCTAGTGTTAGAGGGCAGCCCTAGGGCTGCCGAACCATCTTATACCCCCATATGTGTGTGACGATTTTGTATATGTGTGAATATGTTTGAGTCTAACAATTTCATATCTCAGGTACCCTTAATCCCCGGCCTAGAACGATCCCTACTTGCTCATACTACTAACGATATTTTTGTAGGGTTTATTATTGCATGCGAGCTTTGGCTCCCATCAAAGACTGGTCATTCTCTCGGCCGGGGTCTGTTCCTCTTCTCCCCACGTACCGCTGGAGCTGGCCGTTATCGATCAAAACCTGCACCGCTTGCCTGAGGGCATGGCACTTGCTCGTTCGATGAGTAGCCTCATCATGGTAGGAGCAGTAGTTGCCCGTCTGCGCCGTTGTAAGTTTCCCCTTTGGGAACCTTCTCGGGGGCGGTGGAGGAATGACACTCCCGTTCTCAAGTAGGATATCCTCGTAGGATGTGGTGAGAGCGGTGAAGACTTCTTGGTTGATCGGGGGTGCTGGCATGATTGCCAGGGGGCGCTCTTGGCGGAACGGCGCTGGCTTGTGCTCATTCTGAGGCTTATCAGAATAGGACCTCTGCTGCCGCTGTGGCCAGTTTCTGTTATTGGCGTTCCGGCTGGGCCGAGCGGTGCGGTTATCGGTCTGCTGATTGGGCTTGGCTTCCTGGGTGGGTGGGGGGTTCTCTTCCCGGGGATGGTCCTCCTGCTCCTCATCTCGGTTCCTCTTCAGGAGGTGGTGCCTATAGGTCTCATGATCGGCCTGAGCATGCCGGATGGCCATAGCCATCAACTCGTCGTACCCCTGCGGGAGTTCTACCCGGACGGCGTAGGAAAATTTGCCCGCTCGGAGCCCTTGCTTAAATGCCATCTCGGCGATGCCCTTGTCCAAGTTCCGAACTCCGGCCGTAGCCGTCTGCCAGCGGTTGACAAAGGTTCTCAGCTCCTCTCCGGGGGCTTGCCTGCAATTGAAGAGGATGGTCGATGTCCGGGCTCCCTCGACTCGGAGGATGAAGCGGCTCACAAACCGGTCGGCCAACTGCTCGAACGCTTCAATCGAGTTTGCCGGAAGCTCGTAGAACCAGCTGAGTGCTTCTCCGGACAGGGTCTCCTGGAAGATGTTGCAGCAAACTGCATCGGAGTATCCCTTGGCGCAGGTTTGGGACCGGAAGCTGTCCAGATGCTGGTATGGGCAGCCGGATCCTGAGTAGGTGAGCTTGAGGGACTTCTGGTTGCCAGACCTTCCCGACTCTATGACCCCGTGCGAAAAGGGGCCCATACGTTCATTAAACCGAGCGCCCTACATTGGCCGCGCAGCCCTTCTCTCGTTAGCCTCCATCTGGGCTTTCAAGCTTGACACGGTGTCGGCCAACACCTGCAGCGCTCGCGCGGTTGGGGTCTCAGCTCCATCTAATGATGAGGCGTCGGGCTGGCGGGAGGTCGTCGCGCTCTTTGGCGGGATGGCGCCTGATGGCGACTTCTGCTGCACAGGGCCACCGGACCGATCGCCCGAAGATTGCCCTCCATCGGTGTGCTGAGGTGGAACTGGCGGGATTGCCGCCTGTGCCTCGGCCATGGCGCCACTGCGCTGCTGCCCCCTCTCCAGGGCGGCCACCAGTGCAGTATTCACTGCCTCCATCTCCTCGTACCGAGCGTTGGACCTAGCTCTGTCCCTATCGCTCTCCTCTTTTAGACGACTGACCTCTGCGGCCATCGCCCGTAGCTCTCCCGCCATACCGCTATGGCCGGGGCTGTATGTGGGGTCCCGGCCCGGGCTCTCCGGGCTCTCGGATCGATCGCTCGAATCATCCGAGAACGTCAAGGCGAAGCCCCGCTGCTCTGGACTGTCTTCCTCCTCTGCCAGGCCTTTACCTCGCGGGCTGTCGTGATGGGGATCCGGCACGCCGGATGGTCCCCCGTAGCTTCTTACCTCCTGACCGTCGCTTCGGTCGAGGCGCGGCTCCCTCTCAATGGCTGGGGTGGAGGTGAGCGCCTGCACTACTGCAGGGTTTCCCTCCTCGGTGGTTTCTTTCTCTTGATTCATCTTCGATTTCTTTCTCAACGGTGTTGCTTACACGACTTCTCGTTCAAGCTTCCCACAGACGGCGCCAATTGTTTCTGCCTAAACCCGGGGGTCTAGTAGATACTTGGTGAATCCACCTCTATCTCCTGCAATCCTGCTCACTAAGGAGAATACCGGGCGGGCCGGCCTTCACCTCTCCGATGCCTAAGTTAGTATAGTTGGAATGTATATAACTAAGACACGTAAGTAAGCGGGGAGAGAGACGAGTTACCTCATAAAGAAGGTAGTTGGGGCCCATATATAGGTGGTTGGGGGTAAGGACTGGCCTTACTCTTCGATGTGGGACTGATTCCCTTCTGCTTATACTTTCTGAAGCCCTCTTAGGCAGGCTGGCGCCCCCGGTCCCTGGGTTCCTGGAGGCAGGATAGAGTGCCAGGCCCCGAGGCCGGGTGCTGATGATCCGGTCCCGACCCTTGGGCCGGCCTCTGGTGCGCTTGCCGCGGGTCTGTGGGCCTGCTGTAGCCTCTCTGCGGCTACTGTCAACAGTGGTAATCCTAAAATGATCTTTTCAATCCTTTTCAAAATCAAGGCATTTCATGAATAATAGTTTCAAAAATTGTCAAGAGCAAGTTCTAGCATTTTAGAGTTCATTAAAAGCTATGGCACATAGTCATTGAATAATCAAAGAATGATGAAGTTTTGAAAAATTCTGCCCATTTTTATCACTCAAGAAGAAAAGTATATGGTATCAAAGCTCACATAGGTTATTATGGAACAAAATCAACACAAACATGCATGCTTATTACACAATTAAGTTCAAGTCTCAAATGTTCATACCAATCACAAAGTCCATGAAACTCACAATTATTTTCAAGATTATGCAAAACCATCATCTATGTATTCAAAGATATATTTATCATCGACTTATTAAGGGGCACCTAAGACTCAAACAAAACAAAAATCAAATAAAAGCAACGAAATTTTTTTTTAATTTTTCTGAATTTTACGATTTTGTATTTTCTTTTCTTTTTATGACTCAAACAAAAGACTCAAAACAAAAACAAACATGTGAAACATGTACCACTACCCTACACTTAGAAAATTACATTGTCCTCAATGTTACACAAAAATTATGTTGTAATCTCTAAGCATATGATAAATCACACAAGTTCCACATTTATACAATTCAACCAAAAAGAGTTTAGGGATTTAGAAAATTCAAACTCTCGTAGACGGCTCCTTCACACTTTTGGTTGAAATGAGTTGCCTCCCATGCAGCGCTTAATGTTTATAGTCTACTCAGCCTAGACTCTTCACTTCTTAATCAAGTTGTGGGCGACACCTTTTGGAGTGCGCACTCCAAATTCGTGCCACTACCAGATCTGAGTGAATAGCCGACGAAAAAAATTTCGTCGGCTATGCCAATTTTTCGTCGGCTATACCATCTACCGACGAAATTTTCGTCGGCTATACTTCGTCGGAACAACCCCGTCGGCTATACCAATGGCCGACGAAAAAAACAAATTCGTCGGCTATGGTAGAGTATGGCCGACGACCTTACCGACGAAAATATTTTTTGTCGGCCAAACCTTGGAGAAATTGCCGACGAATTTCGTCGGGTATTTTCGAGTATGGCCGACGAAATTCATTAATTATAGCCGACGAAATTCGTCGGCTATAATGTGTTAATAATAGCCGACGATTCTATAAATTTTCGTCGGCTATTTCCTCGAAATATATTAATATTTAATAGGCATTAATTACTTATAGCCGACGAAATAATGTAATTTTCGTCGGCTATTCAACTTATAGCCGACGAAAATTGGTAAAATTCGTCGGCTATAGTTATTATAGCCGACGAAATAATGCCAAAATCGTCGGCTTTTCTTACATTTGGGGAAAACAAAATTAAATTATTTTCTAAATTACCATTCCAAACAACTTGCAAATCACAAAAACAGTCCATGCATTTGCACCAACAAGGAACACGTCTAAATACCTTTTTTATTAAATTCGTTCCAATATACATAAAACATAACCCTAATCATCACCTAAACCACTAAAGTCCTCCACGTCATCCCCAGCATCCTGCTCTCCATCAGGCTCGTCATCCTGCTGACCGAACTCGGGAGGTTGAGGTATTGGAGGCTCCACTAACCGCTGAAACGGGGGCGGGGGTTCAAGGCCATGTTGTTGTGCCGCGAACATCTCATACCACCAGTTTTGTTGGGCGTCGTAGTTGTGTTGCCGAATTCTGTCGCATTCAGCATGCCAACGGGCCATATCCAAATGATACTGCTGTGTTCTGCAGCGCAGCTCCTGTACTTTCTGGGACGAGGTCGCCAATTCTGTGGCCAATCGCTGCACTTCCCCCCTCATATGTTGGCTCTCCCCACCTCCCTTAGTGGTCTTCAGAAGCCCTAGTCCAGAACTTCCCAAACCCCGGCAGTAGTAGTTGTTTGACCGGTTTGGGAAGGTTGCGTCGAACATCCTCGCTGCCGTTTGGACACTGGACAGGTCGACATGGCGCATGGCTTCTTCCAGATCTGCCTCTGAAATGTTCGGTTCTGTCTCCCGAACTACTTGCTGGAACACCTCTTCTTCGGCCCGGTTGACCCTCTTCTAATTGGACGGGAAAAAAAAAATTAATATTATAACAAATATATAATTAAGTAAAATTCATAATTAAAATTTTAAAATTGTAATGAACGACTTACGAGCTGTTCTGTCGCTTGTGGATAAGCGATCTTGAACGTCTCCACGTACGGGTTGCTATCAGGATGATCTCTAAGCGCCTCCTCCTGATATTGTGCAAACGGCCGTGAACCAGCATGATGAGGGGTTGTGTTCCGGCGGCGGTTCTCAGAGTTTATCCGAGAACGTTGCTTCAAACAAATAATAAAATGTTAGAAAAATGCATAAAAAAATATTAGTGTAATAATTATAAAATAATTAAACTAATAATTAAAATTTTAACAAAATAAACATTTTTACTGAAGTTTAGTATTTACATGCATAACTGGTTTGTTGAAGTCTACTGTCTTCAACCAACGCCACTCGTACTCCCTGAACATGAACTCCATAGGAGTACCCATACGACCAAGGTTGTCGTATTCGTTATAGTGGGAACGCAGCTCGTTCTTCCACTCTTTGAACCTACGAAAAAAATAAAAGTGCATTAGAAATATTATTAATATCATAAAATATTAATAATTATAAGATAATTATAATATCATAAAAACAAACGTACCTCGAGTTCTGCTGGGTGTCCGCCCAATCCCGCCTGTGTTCGGCAATCTCGAAGAATGTCTGAAATATAATATTTTATTAGTTTTACAATTGTAATAATACCAAAAATTATTAAATATTACGATAAATAAATTAAATTTTTTAAATTACTCACCGACGCGGCGTTGTTCACCTCCCTCTTTATCACTTCGGGCACATCAGCCCACCGGGTCCACAACATAGGGACCCCACGCAACCCGAGTAGTCGCGTTTTTTCTTCCCCTGAACCTCCTGATTAGGAGGTTCGTTGATCTGAATCCTCCCGCTGCGCTCAACAGTTCTCCTGAGCGTGTCAAAACATATGACACCTCTCGTATTCCTCCGTGAACTGCTAGCAGCTGTCCCTATCACAAAAACGACGATTGGTTAATAAAATTAAATATTAGTGCGTTAATTTTAATAAAACATTTAATTAATAAAATCAAATGTTACCTGAACTGGATGACTCGTCTGTCGACTTTCCTTTTCTCCTCGCCGAAATAAGGTGGTCAGGGTTCTCAAATGGCTGCTGCTGGTATGCCTCCGCAGTACTCACGTACTGAGGCATATCAGGCCATATGGGCACACCCAGATAGTCGACCTCCGGTATCGCCGGAATGTTGTACGGGAGGTAGAGCTGATTTGGGAGAGTAGGCCCCTCAGTCGAGTCAGCAGCAGACTGAGTCAGACTCGGACTCGGCATCGGCTCCCGATGAACGTCAGGCATACGAACCTGAGGAACGTCGGCAGCTATGTCCTCGTGAAATAGCTGCCGACTAAACCTCGGAGCCACAGAGGGACCGACATGCGGAAGTGAAGTGCTCGACGGCCGCCCCGCCTAGAGAAGGGTCTGGTGCCGAGAACTCACACTCCGTCGCGGCTGGGCTGCATCCACAGTCCTCTGCGGCTGGGATGAATCTACACTCCTCCGCGGCTGGCTGGTGGTCCTCTCAGGCTGGCTAGCGGTCCTCTCGGAGTCTGCGGAACTGGCGGAATTTCTAGAACCTCTAGATCTGCCGGCACGACGGCCTCCGAATAGGTTTCTTAATGCATCGGCCATCTAAAGCCCGAGGCATTAATACATTAATTGATATTAAATTATATTAAATAAAAAATTCTAATTAATATAATAACCAATAATACTAACATATTTTAATATAACAATTTATATACTAACATATTAAATTATATTATATTAAATAACAAATTCTAATTAAATATAATTAAGTTATATATATAATTAAGCTAAATTATACAATTAAGTTATCAATTTATATAATTAAAAAACTAATTTATACGTATAAATTATACAATTACACCTAAATTATACAATTAAAATAAATTTGAAAATAATTACCTAAATTAACATAAATACCTAAAATTTACCTAAATTAACATAAATACCTAAATTATACCTAAATTAACATAAATACCTAAATTATACCTAAATTAATTAACATAAATACCTAAATTATACCTAAATTGTTATACATACCTAAATTAACAATTATATCTAAATTAACATAAATTAGATATATCTAAATTAACATTAATTAACATAAATGAAAAAAAAAAAACACTTACAACCAAAATGCAGAGAGGAGGAGGCCGGCCGGATTGGAGGAGGCTGGGCAGGAGGAGGGACACGCCGGATTGGAGGAGGAAGAGAGGAGGGGGCTAGCTGCCGGATTGGAGGAGGAAGAGGGAGGAGGGGGACGAGGCGAGCGCCGGAGGGAGGGTTGGAGGTGAGCGGCGGAGGTTTTGGAAAAATGCAGAAAATAGAGGGTAGGGTTCGGCTGGTGCAACCTTATACCCGATAGTATAGCCGACGAAATAAAAAGATTTCGTCGGCTATACTTAAGAATAGCCGACGAAATATATGAATTCGTCGCCTATACTTTGAATTTCGTCGGCTATAGTTTAGGCGCTCAGCAGCCGTCCGATCTCCCCCATCCAACGGCGGACAATGGAAAGGCGCGGATCACTAGAGTTTAGCCGACGAAATACAATTTTCGTCGGCTGAACTTTTGGTCAAACTGCGAAGTCAAACCTCTAAACGCTTTAAAACGGAAATTGGCCCGTCTAAATGACGTTTTTTGGCTTGATCTTCAACAGAGAATAATTTCAGATCGATGAGACGCAACTAATCGTATAAAAATTTTCCTCAAAATATTTACCGACCGTCATGCTACACATAGGAAAACGGAAGTAAAAAACAGCTAACCGCAACATTCGGCACACAAATTTTGTCGGAATCTTCTCATTTTTCAACCGTAGATGTATTTCAATATTTCGGTCATATCTTATTTCACGACACATTTTCATTTGAAGGGTCTACATATAGTAACTATTTGAAACTATACATTCACTTAAACACTTAGTAAACAAGTTAAGGAACATTAGTGCATATGTTCCGATTTTGAATCTAAAAGTTTGGAAAATCTATTCCAACCGTCAGATATCACCGTTAAGATTAAATACATGTATGAAAAAAAATCCAACTACATCTGACAACGTTAACGGATCGATCGAGACGGTCAACCGGGTGAGTCAAACCTCTAAACGCTTTAAAACGGAAATTGGCCCGTCTAAATGACGTTTTTTGGCCTGATCTTCAACAGAGAATAGTTTCAGATCGATGAGACGCAACTAATCGTATAAAAATTTTCCTCAAAATATTTACCGACCGTCAGGCTACCCATAGGAAAACGGTAGTAAAAAACAGTTAACCGCAATATTCGGCACACAGATTTTGTCAGAATCTTCTCATTTTTCAACCATAGATGTATTTCAATATTTCGGTCATATCTTATTTCACGACACATTTTCATTTGAAGGATGAAGCAATGGTTTGTCGATAGTGATAGAAAATGGAAGCTGCTCTTTTTTTGTTTTTTTTGTTTTTAACCATAGCCGACGAAATCAAACCTAGTACTCGTCGGCTATTCTTTTGTCGTTTTCGGTCAAAAATAAAATATTTATTTTTAAAAAAACTTATGGCCGACGAAATAATGAATTTTTCGTCGGCCATTATGAGTATAGCCGACGAAAAATATAATTTTTCGTCGGCCATTATTGGAATGGCCGACGAAATAATGGATTTTTCGTCGGCTATTCTATGAAAAAAAACCAAAAAAATCAGTGGTGTTACACCTCTCCTATTTCGATGTCCTGTTCACATATAACCAAAATTGAACATAAAAAACCAGAAACCCAACAGTCAACATATTTCAAATTTTTTTTTAAGGGGTTTGGAACCCAGCCTTGCTGGGAGGCTCATCCCCACGCCCGTTCATTAGAAATGAGTGGATTACAAATGAAAGGATTACATCATTTAAATTACTTAATCCGTCGGATTGTAATCGGAATCATCGGATAAGTCTTCTTCGGTTTCTGAATTGCTCGATAGGGGTAATCTATGTCTTTCCTCACCACTAGAGTCCTCGTTAGTTTCTTCATTTGGATCAACATCAACAAGCAGTGGCTCTTCACGTCGAATTCGCACCGACGTGTCTAGGCGAATAAAAGAGGAGTCAGGAATACCGTTTGAGTTGGGCTCTTGATACGCGGTGCCCCCTTCCTCGTTCTCTTCAGCCAGTCCAAGTGTAGACGCCCGGTAAATGTTGCGATGGTGGATAGTGTTGACTACTTTCCACGGGTCACCCTTGGCGAGATCATCAAGATAAAACACTTGTTTCACCCATGTGGCTAAAACGAACGGGTCGTCCTCATACCATGATGTACTAGTGTTCACAGAAGTTATGTCGTATTGATCGGTTTTCATGCTCTGCGGCCGTGTGTCAAACCATCTACACTTGAAAAGGTGCACTTTCATGCTTTCCCCGTAATGCAGTTCCACAACTGAATGGAGAACACCGTAATAGTCAACTCCACCATCCCCGCCATGTGCCATAACCCCTGAATTTTGTGTTTTCAGTCTGAGGTCTCTCTCTTCACATCGAAATAACACACCATTCACCTTGCACGTCGCATAAACTTTTGAATAGACCGGCCTCATCGCTAAAAGTCTGAGTTCGTGCGACCAATTTGGGTGATTATCATTTTGAATAAGGTCCATCTGTAACCATCAGAATCAACTATAAATATGAATAAATATACACAATAATATATAAACACGTATAGAATAGTGTTAAAGTTACTTACCCAGCGCCCGAAATACTCTGCGAATGTCTGGTTGTGGTAATCGACATCACCTCGTACTTGTTCACAGTGTAGATGTATGTTCTTCCAAAACTGAACTTCTGGACAGTTGATTAGTACCCACCAATGTGCAATGGCTACCTCATAATCTTTCAACTTGTAGGAAACTGGCATGTTTCCACCGAGTACAACATCGTCGGAGAGTATGGAAAGATTGAACTGTGAAGGTACATCTTCCGGTATGCTTTCCTGTAACGCTCCTAAATACAACTTCATGTAGGTGACGCACTCGTGCGCAATATATGCTTCAGCTATACATCCTTCAGGTGCGGATCTGTTTTGGACAAAACCACCGTATTGTCCAAGTTGCGTATAAATCAAGTTTTTAAAGTGTTATGATAATACATTAACACTATATCACATATATTGATGAGGAAATTAACATAAGGTGTAAAATACGTACCTTTCCATCGGATACATCCAAGTGAAGTGCACAGGACCGGTAAGCAACAACTGCCGAGGAAGATGGATCATGAGGTGAGGCATGATGTCGAAAAAATTTGGAGGAAATATCATCTCAAATTTACACATGATATGAACGATGTCTTGTTGCATTTCCCGGAGGTCAGATTTTCTCACTTCCTGTGTGCATACCTTCTGGAAAAATCCTGCCAACGCTACTAACGGCTCCACAACGTGACGGGGAAGGAACGGTCGAATGAAAACAGGGAAGAGAAGTTGTAGCAGGATATGATTGTCATGACTTTTCAACCCGTACCGATTGTTGAATTGTCTGTTCACACACTTGGCTATATTTCCAGCAAAGCCTGAAGGATACTTGGCCCGACTTATCCAATGGAAAATTTCTGGTTTATGCTCAGGATTGACGGTGTAAGGAGCTTGAGGCATTTTTCTCTTCCCTTGTTTCAACCATAGTTGTTTTCTGATATTCATGGTTTGCAGATCAGTGCGAGCCTTAGGACCGTCTTTCGTCTTCCCCTCCAAGTTCAGCGTTGTGCCCACCACACTTTCAGAAACATTTTTTTTCTATGTGCATAACGTCTAGGAAGTGACGGATCAGCAACTCACACCAGTACGGGAGTTCCCACAATATGATCTTATGTGTCCAGAATTTGTACTGCTCAGGTCTTTCAGGTATTTCCGCTACAATATCGGGATGATTGCTGAGGGGCCCAAAATCGTACTCATTAAGCACTGCTAAAATTTCTCTTCCCGTCCATCTTCTGGGAGGACCACCGTGTTCTTCGGTTCCATCAAATGCGGCGGACTCATAACGCCAATGGTGATCCGCCGGAAGGAACACACGATGTCCCATTCGGCATATCTTGTTGCAATGAGGGGTGCTCCCATAATCGCTGAGGCACTCTGGACAAGCCTTGTATCCCCTAACAATGCTGCCCGACAACATCCCATAAGCAGGAAAATCACTAATGGTACCAATAACCATGGCATGCATCTGGAACGTCTCCTGCTTGTACTTGTCAAAAGTGGGATGACCACTGTCCCACAATACCTTAAGCACTTCAATCAATGGTGTCATATACACATCGAGACATTTCCCTGGGTAACCAGGCCCCGGAATCAACAACGTCAACATATTATATTCCTTCTTCATGCACATCCACGGAGGAAGGTTGTAAGGTACCAAAACCACCGGCCATATACTGTATGAAAGACTCATGGTGCCGAAAGGGTTGAACCCGTCGGTTGAGAGCCCGAGCCTGACGTTTCTGACATCTGACGCAAAATGAGGAAACTCATTGTTTATATGCTTCCAAGCCGCTCCGTCCGAGATGTGTGCATGATATCTGCGTCTCCCGCATCCCGCTCACCGTGCCACCTCATAGCTTTTGCGGTGGTTTCTGACATGTACAACCGCTCAAGCCTATCTCTCAACGGAAAATACCGAAGCACTTTCACAGGTTTCCTATTGTCTGCTCCCGTCAACTTATATTGGTCAGACTGACATATCGGACATGCGTCAAGGCTAGCAAGGTCATTCCCTTCTGCATCTTTACCCCAGAAGAGAACGCAGTCAAATGCGCATGCATGAATCTTAATGTAGGAAAGCCCTAGATCTTTGAGGATACTTCGGACCTTACGGTGATTGGTAGGATTACGATGACCCTCCTCCAACAACGAAGAAGTGTACTGTAGATATTCATCCACTTGCCTGATGCTCGATTTTGTCTCGACTTTAATCCTCATTACCTCCATCACACTTTCAAGAACTGTCTTCTCAGAACTTGAAGACACAGGGGTCTGTTGTAATGCAATCAGTTTGTTGTACTTGTCAAAGGCAGCAGTGTTGACAACTTGTAGGAACGGCTGCACCGGGTCATGCATATATTGTTCCCCACGTACACTGCTTTCAAAAGGAAACACGTCGTTGACGAATGCCATTGTTGGATCGTTGGATGTACTACTACTGCCCGCCTCAAAAAACTGCCCATGATCATGCGATCCATCTAATGATGGCTCACCGTGATATGTCCAACGTTTATACTTCGGCCAAAACCCATTACTCTTTAGGTGCTCCCATACTGTCCTAATCGGAAATCGACACATATCACTGCGACACTTACATTTCTTGCACGGGCAATAATGGTATTCCTTCCCGTTTGCATTTTCCTCGACGAACTGCAAAAAATCCACAACTCCTGTAGTGTATCGTCGGTCATGCCTTGGAAGCGAAATCCAACCCTTATCTCGATCCATATATAGCCTGATAATAATATATATGTATAACTTTAATTAATAATAAATTAATTAACACATATATATTACAATATATATTATTATCAACATCAACTCATATATATATATACCATTAATTAACAACCATTATTTAAGTTCATTACACTATCAACAATCATTAATTAACATATTTATATATATTTTAATACTAATTAAAATAACATTATTAAATTAAAACACATAATTATACTCTAACTGAAAATCAACTCAACTACAACTCAAAATCAACATATATACATACATTCTAACACTAAAACAACAACAAAACAAAAAATCACTTACTATATCAAAATCACTAAAACTCAAAATCAACTCAACTAAAACTCAAAATCAACATATATACACATATACGTATCTATATATAGCTCAACAATGTAAGAGAGGACGGATTTCAACAATACCCACAGATTTTTCACTCTTTCTCCCGTTTTTTTCCGTTTTTTTTTAAATGAGCAGCTTCTGTCAAGATTTGAAAATATAAAGACTTATAGCCGACGAAAATTCCAATTTCGTCGGTCAAACTTTCTAAAGTTTTCGTCGGCTATACTTTAAGAGAAAGGCCGACGAAAATTCAAATCGTCGGCCATTCTTGGGGTATAGCCGACGAAAAATAATTTTTTGGGACGAAAGAAAAAATCGTCGGCCATTCTTAGGGAATAGCCGACGATTTTTTATATTTACCGACGAAAGAAAAAATCGTCGGCCATTCTGGGGAATAGCCGACGAAAATAGTATGTCGTCGGCCGTTTTTTTTTTTTCGTCGGCTATACTGTTTTTTCTGGTAGTGTGCCTCCTTACAATGGTTATCATAACTCGATGCATGATTACTCCACTCTTTAACTGCATCACATCAAGATAAAGAAAATTAGAAGAGTGGAGATGAGAGTTCAAAGAATAGGTTAGTAGTGAGTTAGTGAATTAGCTAAAGTTAGAAGTTAGTGTATAAATATACAACAATTAGCTAAGTAGAATTTAATTGTAAATCATGAACAAAAGTTTGGAGTATGGAGTCTCATTTCTTGCAACACTTGTCGTCCTTCCCAAGTCAATGAGAGCTTCAATCAACTGTTTACAATATAATTCTTCGCCCTTCCTTATGATCTGCAACTAACAACTAAACTCTACAAGAATCAACATGTATAGATTAGAAATAATGAGTTAGAATAAGTTAGAGTATACGTTAGAAATAAGTTAGAAGTAATATGTATAGGTTAAAAAAAAAAAAAAAAATACTGTTCACGACACTATTACGATTTCACTGTTCACCGTCACTATTCACAATCACTGTTCACAGAAAAAAAAAATTCAAGAGCTCATACAATGGCAGACGAAATTTACAAAGTTACAAAGTAACACTTCATGAATCAAAACATTTTAATTTCCTCGGCAACGGCGCCAAAAATTGATGGAGACATTATCCAAGCACAACGTACCTACAAAACAACTTCATACACATAATACCTTTCTTTTATCAATTGTAGTTAGGACAAGTAGGGATCGTTCTATCCGGGGAAATCAAGGGCTTTCAATCACACAAAGTGTTGCACAAAAGGGGGTTGTCGATTTTTATGTCTAATTAACTACTGATTTTTACAAATTTAAATCCTAAATTATTATTTACAATTGATCATCACCTTCCACACAATCACAAAACACAAAACTCATTACACATGCAACGAAATCAAAACAAGTAATAGGGGCAGCAAGCTAAAATCGGATTAAAGATCAATTAAGTTCGAATTTAATTAGAGCCAATGCGGTATATCTAATTATTCAAAACATCACAAGTATTTAGAATCCACAATGCATGTAATCCTAAACATGGTACTAATCGGTTTAACAACACTATGCGTAGAAATTAAACACAAATAGCACATAAGCACAATATGTCGAATTGGAACATGTTAGCAAGTATGGCGTCACTCATCTCACATCGACATGTAAATTTCCAGAATTACTCAAGCCCTTAGATAAATACATATCAAAACATAACATGCGTATGATCCGACATGTATTAAATCGGCAAGTGAATTCAATACCTAGATAACACTCATGGCCTTTGAATGCATCTAGACATCTCCTTCGGTTGCACACGAATTAAGGAAATAAACCTAATTAAATCAAGAAAACATGCAAAAGTCTACTGCCCATCATACATATTCAATTACATAGCATGCATAAATCGGTAATCAAACATGAAATAACCAAACAATTATAACAAAGATTCGGAAATCCCATACATAATTAACAAAACCGAAAATAAAACCAAGAATCCAAACATATTTCATAGACAAAATAATGTTTAAATACAAAGAGATCAAAGCCATCGAAATATTACAATCCTAATGACAACCTTGTTGAAGAATTCGGCAAGAGGATTGGTGTTGATGATTGGAAAGATTTTGTGGAAAGGTGGTGGAGATGATTCGGCCTTGTTCTTGGTAAGGATTAATGGAGAGATTTTGGCAGAGTTTCGGTATGTTTTTGTGAGGAAGAGAAGATGATTATTCTGAAATTATGTTGTGGTATTTATAGAGGCAAGGGAGGCAGTTAGGGTTTACAAAACCTAGTTTTTCTCAAACTAATCCTGCTGACAGATTTGACCTTCGAGTGAAGATTATGGAATATCTTTCTCTAGAAAATAGATATTAAGGTTATTCTAGTTGGGTTGGAAACTAGACTCCCGTAGCTTTCTATCCATATAAGGCTCGAACTCTGATTCATTGTGAGCTGTTCGGGAGAGTCCGTGGAAGTTGGATGACGTGCACAGGAATTCTGCCGAATTTGATCAGGATTTGTTGCGATTTTCTTCCTCTATTTTCTGCCGAAAATTCCCAAGATAATGGCTGAATAATTTAGAAATATCTCTTTAGGTTTTCCATGAATTAATTCAGCCAAAAATCTTGCACAAAGGATGGAATTCAGTCCACATTCGTAAGCCAAATCCATGTAGAACTCGGTTTAGGTTTTCTTCTTTCGGCAGACTTGACCTTCATGCATTCAAACCGGCATAACTTTTTGCTCAGGAAAGATTTTGCTGCGATTCCAAGTCCCAGAGAAACTAGACTCGTAGAGCTTTCCAACGGCGTATGGCTCGTTCTCTAGTTCCAAGCAATGTGTCCTACAGAAATTCCGGAAATCAGGACACAGTCCCAGGAAAATCCTGGTAGTCCCTGGATTGGTTTGCTCAAACTACCAAGTTGCAGCCTTCATTTGGGTAACTTCCCGAACTCCGATTGATCTGTAATTTTGATACAATACACTTTAGCTTCCCAATTAAATGCACACCAAATTTCATCAAATTTGGAAAAGGATAGATCAGTTTAGTACAGGCCTCAATATCACGAAAACAACATATTTTGCACTTTTTGCTCAGATTTCTTTACTTAGTCATTTTTCTGACAATTAAGCACACTTTCTCCAAAACTCTACCAAAATGACACTAAACTAAATTATGACTCTATCTTAGGTAAATAAGGGTTAAACGAAACATAAATGAGGGCATAAGCATATTAATATCGTCGCACATTGTGCTCCTATCAATAACGTAGATTTAAACTGTCAATTTTACTTGGCCACTGTGAAGTTAAATTGAATGTCTTTTGGTCATCTCCTGGTCTTCAATTTAAAACAAAAGATTAGGTGTTTGCATTTTTAGTTTTCTAGCTAAATCACTTAACATTCAGATCACTTTTTTTTCTTTCTTGGCTGACGCTGCTAACAAAATATTAACTAAATCACTTACTAATTTCGGCTACTATCTTATGATTTATTAATATATTGTATTCTTTGTGTAGTGAATAAAATGAAGTAAATTTGCCTTATCGTCCCATGTCGCTGTGTTGATAATACATTTCTTCTATGATATATAAGAGTTTATTGAGTTACTGACATTTGTGCTTACAGACAACGTAAACAGACTTCCTCTTTAATATACAGGTTCAAACAAAAATGAACATCACCGCCATTTCCAATATATCAGTAGGTCAATATGTGAACAGAATTCGTGTGCGTGCATCAAGGGTGTAGAGACCAAAGAAACATAAAAGTGAGGCCTATGATGGATTGCATTATCTCTTGATTGATCAAAAGGTGACCACATCATATCCCTTGAAAATTAAAAAAATTACATCTTTCATATTACTGATTGTTTTAGCTCTTCCCTTATGACCTCTTTTTACTTGATCATTGATCTCTATGGTTAATATTCAATCTACTTATCATGGATTACCCAGTATGTCAATACAGCAGGACACAAACGCATCTACTTAACATATTTTTGTTTACTAAATGAATGTCATTATTATTATTACTGTATCACGTTTATTGGATAAATCAAAATATATGCATCTAATATACAACATAGAACGCCAATAGTTTTGTAATGTAAGTGACATAGCCTTCTTTGTCTTAGAATCGAACCACACAGTTGACTAACTAGCTGCATCCTAGCCTTGATCCATAACTGTTTCATCTTAATCTCCCAAGCTATAGTTGATCCACACTCAATATAGCTGGTTATATAATGGGAAAAAATATATTATAGCTGGTTATATAATGGAGAAAAACAAATTAATGTATCAGTATAAACTGAAGAGAGTTATGATATAAACTCAACTCGATCCCGTATTTAAAATATATATATATATATATATATATATATATATTTGGGTAAGTCGAATAGGGACTAACAAATTTATTCAAATACACAACTGATCATAAATTTAAATATTTATTAAAGACAAACACAAATTGTTAAGAAATAATGCAACAGATACCGTATCAAATCCAGAATAATTAAACAAAAAATTAATTTACTCTTCAGAAGCATTTAGCAGTGATTAACAGATAGAGACTTAACAGTGCTTAAGACAGGCTGAACCCTGATTCTATATATGTGTATCTTCCATTTTTTTTTATTCACACTACTGTATGATTAAATTAGTAGCTTATTTTGTGACTCTTTTTTTCCCAAGAAAATTGAAACTGTAGCTTATACCATTATTTCTCACCTGTTCTTTTATTTCAAATATGAAATATAGGGAAACAACATCCATGCTATAGTCGACGAGCATGACTACAAAACAAACGGGACAAATGAAAGAGGGCAACGTGTATGATTGCTACCATATTCGAACAAGGAGACCCACGTTTGGGCATAAAATTATCAACCATCATGTAGAGCTGCGCTTTAGTGAAATGAGCAAGTTCATACCAGTAGACGAATCTGTATGTTCAATTCCAAGATATGCATTCAACTTTATCCAATTCGGTGAACTAGAAGACCTCATGCAGGCACAAAATGAGAGACAGAGTAACAATATGAATATAATTCTACAAGGCAAGTACCAATTTCTATATTTTAATGAGATCTATAGTGTACAAAAAATATGCATATATATATATATATATGTAAATGTATATCAATATTTTACAAATACTAAAGTTTTATCTTATATTTCTCATGTAAGATATATATGGCTGCATCAAGAAAGCAGACTTCAATCAAAGAAAGCACATGCGAGCAACACATACTGAAGAATCTATTTGTGAAATTACCCTTGAAAACCTGAGGTATTGTATTTATAAGTATGTTTTTCTAGCAAAATGTGAGTTTATTTTTAATAAAACATCAACTGACCCTGAAAATTCAAATGTAAAAGGGAAACTGTGAAGATCACACTTTGGGGAGATCTTGCAAGAAATTTTGATTTGGACACTGTCGAAAATGCGGCACCACCAGTTCTGGTTGTATTCACCAGTTTAAGACTGGTTAGATATGAAGGTATTTTCTATTGAATACTAAATCATGTTTTCAACATTCACCAGTAATCAAACAGTTATATTCATTATGACAAGCAGGAGATATAACTCCAACCAGTACCAATCACACATGCATCATCTTCAACCCAGATATTCCACAGGCAGTGGAGTATCAAACAGAGTAAGTATTGTTAATATTATCAAACGACAGTATTGCAGAGAACCATATAACTAAAAAAGGTTATGATTATGACCTTTCATTGTTTTCCTATTGCTTGATAGATAACTGTTTCATGGGTACTTTGTGTCTATCATTCGCCAATGAATTAACATTCTCACTTTTTGTAAAAAAACACAGATTTTCAAAACCAGGTGATAAAGCTAAGGTGACTAGCGGATTGAGCGTGTGCACATCAAAATCAGCATGGAAAACAGTGTTGGATTTGTACAAGTTGGATCCACAATCCGACAAGGTATGACCTTATTTTGTTCTTAATTGATGCACTCCATATATCTCCTCAATTTCATTCCTCATTCTTTCTCCTATCTCTTTTATTTTTTTAAATATAATCCAAGGTTCCAATACAATATCAAACATAAATATATGATCTGTCTACATGAATATATAATAACAAACAAAATAACTAAATATATATTATAAAACATAGATATATAATGAGAAGTTCGATCTACATATATGTGTGTGTGTGTTGTGTATAGACGTTGTTAATTCTATTACTCATTATAATCTCAAATTCTTCTATTACATTACGATTTCAATTTTTCCACATATGAATAAATCATATTACCATTACAGGATAAAATTATATTTTGTCGTGCCACAATTGTGAGGTTCTCAACACATACTGGTTGGTGGTACAAAAAATGTCTAACTCAAAACTGCTTTAAACAGCTGAAGGAGAGAGAAGACAGTAATGACTATGATTGTGTAGAACACAAGCTGCAGACCAGCTATGTCCCATGGTAAGTTATTGTCATTCATAAACAACTACTTTAGATGAATACTGATGCAATTGCATTATGCATATTTTCTTCTGTCATGTGTCTTTTTTTTTTTTTGGCTCAAATTCCTTACCAATCACTTATATTATTAAAACAGGTACAAAGTGTTCATGACTGTCAAAGATGATGAAGATCACACCATCACATTCACTTTGTTCGGATGGCAAGCTGAAAAATTATTTGGATGCACATGTTTGGAACTACTGAACAAAAGAGAATACCAAACCGAAGAAGATTTCCTTGCAGAAATAATTAATAAAGTCGGTGAAACCTATATGTTTGAAGTTAGAATGGGTCGAAACGATGAAATGATTGTGAGAAACATTCACCCAAATCCAGACACTGACAAATCATTAGAAGTGAATGCTGAAACTAGTGAATTTAGGGAAGAACCAGTTTCATCAACCCCAGAAAAAACTTATGAGAAAAAAAGGATAGCACAGCCAATAGGAAGACCATTACACATCTCTGAACCGGACAAGAAACACAAAAGGTAACAACTACATCTATTATCTGTTTACTATTTATATTTTATACATTGACATCTACTCTTCATTGCTTATCTTTAATCACTATTTTCAATATTTAGATACATATATCTATACCTCATTGATTTTAAATTAACAGGCAAGACAAACAATCAATATCATCTTCCACAGACAAGCATAACTGGGAAAGATAAGCAAGAGTGAACTCCAATGATGAAACTCTTTTCTGTATGTACATATTAGTTTTTATGTGACTGCAACTATAGCTGCATTTTTCTATCATAGCAGCTAACAAACAGAATGGATTAGTTGACACAGAAACAGTTGGAGCCACATCTTTTTTGAACAAGTTCCTAACTATATCACAAAATCCATTCAAGCTTAACCATGAAGCAGTCAAAAGAGGAACAACTGGAGTCCTATGTTTTTTGTGTAAGCTCTAGATGTTGCTTCACTTTCAGCTACAGCACTGACATAAATTGTATTTTTTAGGTCAATAGAAATAGCTGTGCTGTAAAGAATGCCACTTCTATGTACAAGTTGATTGTACAAACTGAGTGTGTATATAGTGTTAAATGTTTTAAATAATAATTTGTTACTGTTATCTTCTATATCTCATTTTTTTTGTTCGTAGCTGAATACAGTTGCAAAAAAAAAGGAATATAACACATGGGTGTGAAGAAAATTTTCTGCTGTGTTTATTTGTATTGATAAGCATTCCCTTTTAGTGGGAACACAATTAGGATACTTTTTATACCATCTTGAATTTCTTTTGATTCTAACATCTCAAAATATATTTTTCCATAGACCAGTATCAAGTACAAATTTGCTTTTAGGGGATACAAATAAGCATCAACTTTCAAACCATGCATTAGATAAGTTGTTTAGGAAGACACAATCTCCAAATAAGCAGCGGCAGTCCCATCCACCCAGCCGCAGCAGAGCGCGGCCCTATTAACTAGTGCTATACATAGAACCTATTTTGATTTCAACCTGGTAATATATGTAGAAACTGAAACTCTGCCAGTCTGCCTAATAGGGAATAACATGGAGCAGAATTAGGGGCACTGCACTTGGGAAGAGGCAAAAGCTTAAATCTTCTCCAAAAAAAATACTAACAAACATTTTGGAGATTGTGTTTGTTAGTTTTTATTCATACTTTCACAATTGGTATTTAGACCATTTCAAACTTTTGTACAAATTTATATCCAACTCTAGATCAGAAATGGTCTAAATTCTGAAATTGGTTTTGCTCTCTTTTTCTTGTTCATCATATCTGCTTGTACAACTTTGAGTGCTTCTATTCATACCTTCACAATTCTATTCATACCTTCTCTCTCTATTTCTTTCTCTAGATTAGATCACAAATTCTCTCTTGATATTTTACAAGCAGATATGATGAACAAGGAAAAGAGAGCAAAACCTACGATAGTAAGATAATCTTAGAAATTCTTATTTATTTTGAAAAAGTGTCAATCAATAGAATGTAAAATTGAATCTTCACGTACTTCATCCCTAAGATGTTAAGAATACCTTTAATAAGAACTTTAACTCAGTGAAACCTCTTAATATAATAATTCAACTGTATAGTAATTGTTCATCATCAAAACAAAGTCTAGCAATTGAAAATGTCTAGATTTCTAAATTTACTTGCCCACAGACAGGGCGGAACTAGGAATTGAATATAAATTGGGCTAGATTTAAGAACAATAAAAATTGACATTTTTTTTTAAGGTTTGGAACCTAATGGGAGGCTCATCCTCACGGCTTTGATATTACCATCCAAAACATAATACAGGGGAGACATAAAACCAAAACTATGTAAATTACATAAATTACATAGCTAGCTAAACTTTACCCTACGAGGTCCACTCATTTCGAACTCAGCAATTACATCATTATTATCAATATTATCTGCATATGTCCTTTCAATATAAAGAACCATTAAATCATCAAGAAAATCATCATTCATCTTATTTCTAAGTTTACTTTTGATGATGTTCATAGATGAGAATGCCCTCTCTATTGTTGCTGTAGAAACTGGAAGAGTCAAAATAAGACAAATCAATCGATAAATCATGGGATAAAGTGATGACTTACCGAATTCAACCAACCGTCGACACAAATCAGATACATAAGTTGTCTTTGCAAATCTTGGATCCTTCTGAACATCTGCTACAAAGAACCCACACTCCAAATCTAGAGCAAGCATATCATATGATGAAAAGTCTGAAGGATAAAACTTTAAAACAAGTTTGCACACATCTTCAGGTTTGAATGCTCGAAAATTATAATGTGGATCAAATGAAGCACTAAGAGCATCTCCAACCGGTATGTTATTTTTGCCAAATCAGCAAAACTGTAATTTTTGACAGCTTAAACTTGTAACACCCCGACCCAGGTTAATATGGCTTAATCTGAATTAGGGTGCTCTCGTGTTCTCCCGGCACAAAACGTGAATTTTATTTTAGCATTCACAGCAAACACATAGCACCGAAATTAGGAGGTCACAAAACAATAAAACACAAGTTAAAATAAGAGCCTGCTACATAATCGTACTTGAGAGAAAAGGGATAAACCAAACATAATTGAATCTCAAGAAGTTTTCCTTAATACCAAACCTCACAGCTAACCTTGTATTTAGTTTAAAAACTACTAACAGAACAATAATAGAACATTCAAAACCAAACCAAATCAAAGCTCAGGTTATCAAACACCCAACTCTAATTAATTGATTGGTAATCTCACAACCATAAGACCATGTCAATAATCCAGATATAAGCCACAACATCATATCATCAAGAAGAACACCAACTCGAAATAATATAATTGTCACTCACAATTTTATCGCTCCAGCATCATAGCCCACAAGAAAGAAACTAACCAACAAATCAATTTACACTCGCGCTGATTCAAGTACACGTAATCAAACATGAACCCATAATCAATTTCATGATCATGGTTCGACACTTCATATATAACAATTAACTCAATTCCACTACTATTAGTTTGTCAAGCATTAAGCCATGATTAATTACATAATTACCTAAAACTACAATTTTGTAGTGATATTTACCAATAGCAAGACCTAATTTTTTTATACCATCAGCAGGGAATTAACAGTAATGGGCTGTTAATCCGTCCACGATTTAATGACATAATTAACCCTAGAAATCCATAAATTACAACCCATGTCATTCATATATATATCAACATATTCCTCAGATGGGATTAGGGTTTTGCAAAATACGGCGTCGCCATTGTCGAACTTGGACTCGGAGAAGCCCCAGGTGGCCTGCTGGAGGATGATGGCGGCGGCGGTGGTGGCGTTGTCAACGATGGAAACCCACAACCCCAATACCCTCCTCTCCTTCCCGACCTGGAGCCACTGACTCAGAAACACCCCTATCTGACCCGACCCAAGAACCCGCCTCCTCCGACTTCGACGACCGCCTCAGTCAGGTCCGACTCCGCTACCGGAGCGGCACCGCCCTTCCCGACTTCAAAGACGAGCGCCTCTCGGGGTTCTCTCACCATAAGCTCGCCAACCGCCGCCGATGACAACCTCCACCACCTCAACCACTGCCTCTCTCCGCCGCCGACGACCTCCATCACCTCAACCACCCCTCCTCGCCGCCACTTTCGCACCTAGACGACGACCACACCAACCACTGCCTCCCTTCGTCGAGCTCATGGTTATGGAATAGGAAAGTTTGACGTCACAAAAGATGTGGCAAACTACAATCTTGCCAATCCGATCATGAAGAACACAGTGCCAGTACACCCTTATGGTTGGACTATTTTGAGATTTCGAGCAGATAATCCAGGTGTTTGGGCATTTCATTGCCACATAGAGTCACATTTCTACATGGGAATGGGAGTGGTTTTTGAATCTGGGGTGGAGAAAGTGGGAAATCTGCCATCTACTATTATGGGTTGTGGAGAAACTAAAGGCTATCATAGGCCATAATTACAACCCATGGTGGTTGTCGAGCAGGCCTTCATGGTGGAGATCTGATCAGATCTGAATTTTCTGAGGGTAAATTTATGGCGGAGGTAAAGTTTCTGAGGGTTAGTAGCATTGGAATCACGGCGGAGGACGGCGAAGGTAAAGTTTCTAAGGGTCAATAACATTGAAATCGCGGCGGAGGACGGCGGAGGTAAAGTTTCTGAGGGTCAGTAGCATTAGAATATTTTAGTTTCTGAGGCTCAGTGGTATTGATTTCTGAAGGTAATTTTGTAATTTATGAGTTAACGGATTTTGTTAGTTTTGGATGGAAACTTGTTAGTGGTAATTTAAAAAAACAATTTTGCTACTGGTAAATATCACCACAAAATTGTAATTTTAGGTAAAAACCTCATGATTAATTTGCCCTTCACATACAAGCCTACAAGAAGATAGTCAACTTAATCCCTTATCATACTAGCTTCACAGAAACAATAACCAAACCTCCATTTGTTAACATCATAATAGAATTCTCAGATCATCAAACATAACTAAAATATATCAATGTCCAATCCATTCTAAATAAGTTTGCATTCAAGAAATAAATAAAAGAGTAATCATGCCCAGAACCCAAATTTACCTTCGAGATGGGAAGTTGTTGCTTCTGTTCAGCAACGAAGCAACCCAAATTGGCTGAAATATTTCTAGCAAAGAACACAATAGCTTAACACCAGCTCCTAGTCAACTCCAACCACCTCAGCCCAACTCATGTACAACCTAACCGGGCGACCGTGGTCGCCAGAGAAAGTCGAATTCGATGGAAAAGACGTTGAGCTATAGTTCGTCGAATCCCTCTCTGCTAACGATAGGATAACCCGCTACCATAGACGTGATGGCATCGACGAGAGGAGTCGATTGGTGCCGTTGTGACGTCGTGGAGTGGGCGAAGACGACCTGATGGTGAAGCCTTGATCAAACTCAGTTGTAGGTCGGCGTGTCCATGACCCCCTTCTCTTTCCTCTTCCTCCTCTTCTTCTTTCTTTTTCTCTCTTTTTATCCTCTGGAATTCTCCCGAGCCTTCCTTCCCTCATCTTTATCCTTCCCCTAAATAAACCTTCTTTTCCGACCCCTCCTTATCTTCCTATTTATGTAATTATTTTCTTTATTAACTTCCTTCTTTTAGGATTATGTGGGAATAGAACTCGGTTAATGTCCTATCAATACATATTGATAAAATCAATAGCAGTCAATTTCATTAATTACTACAAGAAGCTAGCTAAACTAAATACCCCTTTATTATTAGACATTTTAGATACCGGGTATTACAAAACTCCTCTCCAACCGAAGAGGCAATTACAGATGGATCCCATGTGGCAGTTGTAAATTTGACAGTTCTCCCTCTTCCTGTCAAATTTGACAGGTTCAACTGAACATGCCATTTATTTTTTTATTGTTTTTCTTCCTTGCTTCTCTCTCTCGTCTATCTCTCTTCGTCTCTCACTCTCTCTCTCTCTTCTCATAGAAGTATTTGGAGGAGATCCACTGCTGCTACTGCATCCTCTCATGCAAAAAAACAAGAATCATATAAACCTACCTTCACTTTTGATTGTTCTAGGAACTCCATCTTCAACCCAGAATTTCTACAACATCTGAAACCTTTGGCATATGCTATCTAGGCCACTCCACTTCCATCCCCCGGTGTCTCCAAGTCTTGCCGCCACTCGTGCGTAGTTAAAGAAAGGAAAGCGAGAATGGATAACCGGCAAGTAGACCAACAAGATCCAGCTAAGGTAAGGAACTTCGTATCGCGGCTGCCCTAGCGTGGGTAGGAGCAGGTAGAGTCCGTAACTCCATTTTCAACCCAGAATTTCTAGAACATCTGGAACGTTTGGCATAGGCTCCCTAGGCCCCTCCTCTTCCATCCGCCTTCAGCTATACCCGAATCGACTTGAAGGAGACCCCAAAGACACGAATCGATTGAAAAAGGAAATTTGACCGTTACGGGTATTCATTTGATTTGAATTTTTTTTGTTTGGAACTCTGTGGGATGGAGAGTTTTAGAGTAAGAGAATAACGTTGGATGTTTCCATTGGAAACACAGGAGAAAGAAAGACTACAGGGAAAGAATTAAGAAGAGATAGAGAAGATAAAGAAGAAAAAGAAAAAGTGATTTTCTTTTTGATGTATAAAATAATAGTTAAATATGACATATCAATTGGAGCAAAAAATAGTTAAAATGAGTCAAAATTTGACATTTTCCATATCACATGTGTTGACAGTAGCTATAGAGAGGTTACCTAGGCCCCCAGACCCGCAGCCAGGACTCTTGGACCTAGGCCCGGGAACCGGGGATGACAGCTCCCCAAACAGGGGGCCGAAACAGTACAGTAATATGTGCAAAAGGGGGCCAGTCCCACATCGAAAGGTGAGGCAAGTCCTCACACCCGGCAACCTATATATGAGTCCCAACTACCCTCATTAATAGGTAATCAATACTTCAACTACTCATTTCTGCTTAAGTTATCAGTTTATTCTAACTATACTGACTTAGGCATCGGAGCGGAATAGACCGGCCCCGCCCGGTATTCCCTTAGTTAGCAGGGTTTGCAGGCAGGAATCACACCAAGATCCACTAGTATCTGTGAGTCTACGGATTCAGACAGAAACAATTGGCGCCGTCTGTGGGAAGAGGGCAAAAAGTTTGTGTTGTCATACGAGCGGGAACATAATTGGTCAGTCTACGGGTCGCAAAAAAAAAACATATGTCTGGAAGCATAGGAGAAAAGAGGGAAGAAAATCCAGAGGACCGGTGGATTCTGGAGCCGGTGCTAGTCCAAACCCCGGGGGTGGGACAGGGGCAGCCCGCTGGAGGTTCCAGTCAGATTGCTGCCGCTAGTAGAGATCAGGACGGAACCATGGGCGAATACGACAGGGATGCATGCAGGAAGGACCCGGAAGAAGCCCATCAAGTCTTGAGCCAGGGAACCTTACCGGCGCCCCCCGAGGCCCCAAACAGAGGGGAAGATCGACTGCCCAGCAGCGACAGCCCAGACGATATCTCCAGTCCAGGCCAGTATGATATGGCGGGAGAAATAGAAGAGATGCGAGCGGAAGTAAACCGCTTGCGGGTAGAGAGCGATCGGGACAGGGCAGAGGCCACCACCAGGTATCAAGATATGGAAGCGGTCAATGCCGCACTGGTGGCTGCCGTGGAAAGAGGCTAGCAAGGCAATGCCGCTCTGGCAAAGTCATTCACACCGCCCACAAAAGAGCCTCCCCACCAGAAGGTGGGCCAGTCATCGGGAGGAGAGAGGGTCACCGGCGTGGCGGGAGACGTGTTCCCGGCGGACGCGGTACCACCAAAGATCGTCCCAGCTCCTCAGAGGAATAGCGGCTCGTTCGAGGAAGATACCATCACCTCGACCGCACGGGCACTACAGATACTATCTGACTCGGTGTCAGAGATGAAGACCCAGATGGAGGCCAACAAGAGAAAGGCTGCGAGACCGCCGGAGAGCGCACGATTCAACGAGCGGGCCGGACCCTTCTCACTCCGGGTTCTGGAATCCGGAAGAGCGGGCAGCCAAAAGTAGCTAAAGCTGACATACTCCGGAGCCGGCTACCCATACCAACACCTGGACAGCTTCCGGTCCCAAATGTGTGCTAAAGGCTACTTCGACGCCGTTTGCTGCAATATATTCCAGTAGACCCTGTCCGGGGAGGCACTTAGCTGGTTCTACGAATTGCCGGCGAATTCTATAGAGGTATTCGAACAGCTGGCCGACAGGTTCGTGGGCCGGTTCATATTACGGGTCAAGAGGGCTCGGACCTCGACGGTTCTCTTCAACTGCAGGCTGTCAGACGGCGAAGAACTGCGAGCTTTCGTTAACAGTTGGCAAACGACCACGGCTGGGGTCAGGGACTTGGACAAGGGGATTGCAGAGTCCCCCTTCAAGCAAGGTCTCCGGCCCGGAAAATTCTCATACGCTGTGCGGGTGGAGATCCCGCAGGGTTACGATGAACTAATGACAATGGTCATTAGGCACGCCCAGGCGGACCACGAAACTTATGGGTCTCGCCAGCACAAGAGAAGGCAGGAGGAACCTGACTCCGCCCGGCAGGAGGCAAGAAACTGGTAGTAGGGCCATGACCGAGGAGCCGCATCCGACAGGAAGCCAAGGAGCTGGCCGAACCAGCAGCTCCGGAGGGACACCTTTGACACCCCACAGCGAGGTGGAAAGCCCCCGCCCTACCAACAAATCCGCCTCCTCACAATCATGCCAGCAGGACGACAAGAGGTATTCTCTACTTTGACCTCCTCCTACGAGGACATCCTGTATGAGAACGGGAACAACATCCCCCTTCCACCAAAAAGAAATCACCCAAAGGGGAACCTGACCAGGGCACAGTCCGGTAAATACTGCTCCTACCACAATGAAGCCACACACCACACGAACGATTGCCTTGCCTTGAAAACAACGATTGAGGGCCTAGTCCGCCGCGGCGACTTGCAGTGATATCAAGGGTAACCCGGAACAGTGGGGACCGCGCGGAATCGGGACGTCTATCCGGCGACACCAACGCTCATACGACCGGTCGAAATCTTAAACCCATATAGAAGCTCAGCGGTCCAACAACTTGTCAGCCTGAGTAAGATGCTAGTTTTTTCTTTCCTAAACACAACTAGCTAGACATTCCAACCGGTTCAGCAGGTGTAATTTCAGCAGTTATCTATTCCAACTTTGTTTTCAACTAAGTACAAAGGGCAATCCATGGGTAGCCAAGTCAGGCAAATTGAAAAAGGCACAACACAAGCTTAGGCAAAATGTCCATTCATTATAACTCAGGCCAGCGTGTACAAAAAAGAAAAGAAAAAAAGAGAGCTTAAAGCAAAAAGGGAGGGCGGGAGTGTACAAAGTCTGGAGCCTACTAGGGCACTTCCGCCTGATCCCCCTCTTCAGCAAGAGCTACTTAGCAGCGGTTTCACCAGCGGCATCTTCACCGGCCAGCTCGGTGTCACCCTCCTGAACCGCTTCCTCATCCGCTTGCGGCGGTGGCAGCTTTGAGACGTCAAGGTAGCCCTTACTCTTCCAATCGTCATAAGCATCGGCTATCCCCACCTCCCGGGCCCGTTTCAGCAGATCAAGAAGCTCATCGCTTTTCTGATACTTTTTCACTGCCCGCTGGTACAGCTCCGGGTCATTCTCATCGACCGCCCCGTCGGCAAATACTGATACCGTCGCCAACTCCCGCTGGAGCTCCTCGACCTTGGTCTCCAACTCGGCCCTCTCCTCCTCTAGACCCTTCTTCTCCTCTTCAAGAGCCTCGACTTGGGCCGCCAGCTTGGCCACCTGCTTCCTGGCCCTTTCCTCCAAGCGGGCCTTCTCTCGTTGGAGCTTGGATTTCTCCAACTCCAAGAGGTCCTGGGCGCTTGTCAACGCCGCCACCTACTTCTTCAGCTCCGGCAGGTCTTTACTTGCATCTGATTGATACAAGTGGTACAGCAGCTATAGTTTAACAGGCACCGGTTAGAAAGCAACATAGCACGAAATAATGAACGAATACCAGTGGCAAACTATCCTTACTTGGAGGGCCACCTCCTTGGTTTTCAGCCGGTTCTCCTCCGGTCGCCCTACCGGAGCCACAATCTTCTCCAGCTCCATCCCCTGCACATTCATGAGCAGCCCCCGGGCGAACGAGTCATCCGGGCAGCTATGCTGCCGGCCCGGCTCCGCCGCAGGAGCCTTCTCCACCCCCGATGCTTCTGTGCCGGCAGCAGCAGAGCTAGAGGCCGCAGGAACATCGCCTTGGGCGGTAGTGGGGCCACCACGCGTCAGCTTCAGCCGCTTGGCCAAGCTCTCACCAACCGACCAGCAGGTGTAGGTAACAACCGCGGAGGCCGGCAACTCCCGGGACTTCTTCCTCCTCTCACCGAGGTCAACTTGTAAAGGAGAAGATTGGGCGGCAGATAGTGGGGACCTGGTGACAATTGGCACCGAACCCAACCGCTCTGGAATCCTTGAAGTACCACCCGGGGGCTTTGACGGCCCACCAAAAATCTTCCCCGGTCGAGAAGCCGCTTGGGGTCCCGAAGCATGAGTCTTTACGCGCATTAAGCCATAATCCTCGTCCGCAACGTCCAGCGAAACCGGTTTGTCATGTACGATCAACCCCCCGGTTCCGCGGTCAACCGTTGACCGTGCAACGGCTCCCCCCTTTTCCTTTAGCTTCGAGACTAGATCATGATTGTCCATTGACAGCGTCTCGTGAGCTTTAATTGCCGACCGGGATGATACACCTGCATAACACAAGGCAAACATATTAGTCAACACCAATACGCTCAACGGGATCAGAGATACATCCTACATTTCACCACCCACTAGGATTCCCCCCCAGATGACATAGTTCCAGCACTCACGTCGGATAAAGTTGTAGGAACTCCGCTCCAGGTCCAACTAGCACCCAAATACCAGGGCGATCCTATCTCTCTCTAGCTCAGATAACCGATACGACTGATCGCCAATCGGCAGAAAGGCACCAGGCACCCGGTAAGTCCTGCTCCTCTTCTGCCACCCCCCTGCCATTACCACCTTCTTCCTCCAATTATTGTTGAGCCAGGAGGGCAAGCGGGTTATCACCGGCTTAGTCCCGAGCAGAAAATCTTACACACCCCCGGGCCTTACTCTTCTTCGAGTATGTCACCCGGTACAAGGCCTGAAATTCATTCACCGTTGGGCAACTCATATCACTCAGTCAGTAGAAACAGCCCAGGCTCAGTAGTTGCCTCCACTGGTTCCCGGGAATTTGTGCCGGTGATATCCTGATGGCACTTAGCAGGTACTGCACAAAGTCCGGCAGCGGGAGCGATAGCCCATGCCGAAATAGGTCCTCATGAATGACAACCCAACCATCCTCCGGGTTGCAAGCCGACTCTCCGACATGTAGCTCCCATAGATCTACTTCTCCGGGAATATTCCACCTCGCCCAAAAAGCGGCAATCTCCCCGGGAGATTATGAGCCCTCCGGCTCATCACAGCTTATGGTTTTATCCCAGTCCACAAGTATGTGGCGCGAGGCCCCTCCTAGGTGGGCAGTGCCCAAGGACACTCCATAGGGAGCATCCTCTTGTCCCAGAGACCTGGATGTCGACGCCTCGCCTGTAGAGCGAGCGCTGGCGTTCAGCCCTGAGGAAGAGGAGGCAAGCCAGTCCTCCATCCTCTCTTGGTCGTCCCTCACCGGTCGCCTGGCGGCTGATCCAGAAATCTCACTAGAGCTCCCAGAATCCATGTAACCTATAAAAAAAAAATCCCCTTGCCCGATCAGAAACACAATCTAAAAAAAACAACCACCGCAGGGCAGTCCGAAGCGTATAGTGCCTCAGCACAGCCCACACCGACCGCTAGGCATCTCAGCCAAAAGTTCCCGGTTCTCGCGGAGATCCGGTACTACAAGGGTCCTATCCAAATGGCTAATCTAGTTACCACCAACTGCCCATCGGATCCACCGACGAACAAAAAGGGGGGGGGGGGGGGAACAATTTTAGAATCGCAAAGGACTGGGACTCACCGATTAGTGTGCACGACGACGGAAACGGAACAGTTGGAAGACACCGAGCAATTGTGTTGAGCGAGGCTAAACAAGGGATCAGTTCTCAGCCCAACGCCCTTGAATTTCCTCCCCAAACTACTCAGTAGGGCAAGCAAAGCACCCGCGGATCCGGGCCATCCATCTCTGACCGTCTCCTACCGGCACGTGTCCCAGTATTGGTAACTTCCCAGACCATCATAACTGATGGGACTAATGGAATACCCCCTTCAATGCATGTCAGCCACTTGCCTCGCATGCGGAGGGTAGTTGAAAGAGCAGGGGACATACTCGAACCGTCCCGCCTAGAGCCTACTTCACCTAATGCTGAAAAACTCCAACAAATGGAGGTATCCCACTGGAAAAACTCTTCCTCTAATACAGGAGACTTCTTCCCGCAGGCTAGAAACCCTGCAAGATTATTATTGTTACCCCTGAAATATTCCAACAAGTACGGGGCATTCTAACATATATTCCATCAAGTACGGGGCATTCTAACATATATCCCAACATTACGGGCCAATTCACCGGTTGAATTTATTCCACAGTTACAGCCAAAACAAAAAACGGTTTGGTATCCCACCGGGAGAAGTCTTCCTCTAGCACAGGAAACATCTTCCCGCAGGCTAAAAACCCTGCAACAATATTATGTACAGGCTACAATATTCCAACCATAGTGCCTGCTCCAGTTCAACGGTTTTCTAGTCAGTCCATCCAGTTTCGACTACTGGATGCGGTATCGGACCGGCCATGATGACACTTGCTTATCGCTCTCCTATGGAATAATCGATTCAGTGAACTGAGACATTCCTACATACAGCTGTGTACGACCTAACAAATCCAATGTACCACCGGGCTTTATAAACCCGGGAGACTTGATCCTTTAACACATGACAACTCTTCCCGCAGGCTGAAAACCCTGCACATACATCCCACCTGCAGGAACAAATGCAGCGACGTTGGGACGACTACCAAGGACTACTCCGGGCCACGCCACCCATCGAGAGATTTGATCCTCTCATACAGGACAACTTTTCCCGCAGGCTAAAAACCCTGCACATACCTCACGCCTGTACGGCCAAAAGGTATGAAACGATTGGGGATGTCTCCGGTACCAACACGGGACCGCTTCACCCCGGGAGACTTGATTCTCTCATACATGACAACTCTTCCCGCAGGCTAAAAACCCTGCACATCCTATATGCCTGCAAGAACAAGAGGTTGTGTGACACGTGAGGACGGCTGCCCAGGATCACTCCGGGCCACGCCACCCACCAGGAACTCCTATAACACAGGCATGTTTCCCGCTGGTACTGGGTGACCTCCTCAAAACTGTTCAAGGCACTCTCCGGCTACTGTGGCTACCGTTCCTAACTCGGAGGACTCGGTCATCTCATTCGCTATATTCACCGGGTTTTCCCAGGAACATAGTATGGTGGATTTCAACGTCACATCATCCCATTGGCTATATTTACCGGGTTTTCTCCGGAACATAGCATGGCGGATTTCAACGCCACATTATCATCTCACGTACTACATCTTGTAACCATATGCAACTGTTAGCATCAACATCATATCCATGCACTCATCACATTATGCATCATCATAACAGGTTTATTCTAATGCCCGGCCAAGCCCAATCTTAAACGCGGACTTGGGGGGCTAGGGTACCGGTGGGTAAGTGCCCCAGCGGGTCTGCGGGCCTATAGAAGAAGACATATTTAAGTCCCCATTCAAGATGGCACTTGACCAGGAACTTGGGGAACTTGTTGACAGTAGCTATAGAGAGGCTACCCAGGCCCCCAGACCTGCAGCCAGGACTCTTGGACCCGGCCCAAGGCCCGGGGTCAAAGCATGAACACCTGCACCAGCGTCCGGGCAGGTCTTACCTGTGACCTAGGCCCGGGAACCGGGGAAGGGAGCTCCCAAACAGGGGCTGAAACAGTACAGTAATAATTGCAGAAGGGGGCCAGTCCAACATCGAAGGGTGAGGCCAGTCCTCACACCCAGAGCCTATATATGAGTCCCAACTACCCTCATTAATAGGTAATCAATACTTCAACTACTAATTCCCGCTTAAGTTATCAGTTTATTCTAACTATACTGACTTAGGCATCAGAGCGGAATAGATCGGCCCCGCCCGGTATTCCCTTAGTTAGCAGGGTTTGCAGACAGGAATCACACCAAGATCCACCAGTATCTGTGAGTCTACGGATTCAGACAGAAACAACATGTCAAATTTCAAATTTGACAAAAAAAATTTGCATACTCCATTAGAGATGCTCTAAGAAGAAGAATCTCCAAGGAACTTTCTGTAAATCTGCTTTCAAGCTCTGCCAATTGAAAGTTTATCACAACATAAAGTATATTCACACGATAATAGTGCTCATTTGAAATATTATTTTCACAATCCCTCGACCCTTTCTTGTAAGGAGCTGTCATATCCGGCATAGAAATAACATGCTCAGCACAAAATGTTCTAACCTTCATAATCAAATCATCCCAACTATTTTCTCTCATATCTTGAAGCTTTTCTTTTATTATTGAAATAAAATGCAGATCACTTAATATGTCCATGTCTTTTCTTTGCAAAGCTTGACACAACAAGTCGGTAATCCTCATAATATCATGCATCATCAGCAAACAATACCCAAAATCAAGCTTTTTCAAGGCCTTACCGATTGCTTTTGCTTCTCCTTGCACTTTGTCTACTCCATTCTTATACAAATCATCAATAGTTACTCGGGTAGCTCCAAACAACTTAATCAGACTTGAAATAGAACGAAGATGTGAACCCCAGCGAGTAGCCCCTGTTCTTTGCAAAGTGCAAGCTTGGTCCATACCTGAACCTCTCTCAAGTGTACCTGCAGCCACTAAATCTGGGATTTCCACTTCTCTGAAAGCTTTTAACATAGAATGTCTTTTTGCAGAAGAATCAACAAAGTTCACAATCATAGTCAGAGTAGAAAAAGAATTGGCACAAATCATGCACTCCTTTAGCTGCAGCATTCAAAGTCAATTGTAAGCGATGAACAAAACAATGAACATAATATGCATATGGACACTCTTTTAAAAACAAAGCTTGCAAGCCATTAAATTGGCCACGCATGTTATTTGCACTATCATACCCTTGGCCACGTATATTTTATACTTGAAAATCATATTGGGCAAGGACCTTAGATATCTCATCCTTCAAAGTTTGAGAAAACAAGTGTCAACAACACTAATCACCTTAAAGAACCGTTCTCTAATAAACCATTCACAATCAACAAACCGAAGAATTATAGTCATTTGCTTCTTATTTGACACATCAAGAGCTTCATCAACAAGGATGCAAAACTTATAATCTCTCACTTCATCACGAATCTTGACTCTTACTTTGTTGCCAAGAATATTTACAATTTGTTTTTGAATCTTTGGAGATGTATACTTGGCATTTCCCGGAGCATTGTCTACTACTTTGTTGACTTCAACATTCATTCTTTTAAAAGACTTCAAAACCGCATTAAAGTTGCCACTATTGAGAGAATCAACTGATTCATCATGACCTCTAAAAGAATATCCTTGTCGTGACAACAACCTCACGGCCTCTATAGTGGCAACAAACCGAAGCCTATTATTTGTTATTTCTTGTGAGGATAATGTGTGAATCACTCTTTCTATTTGCCTTGAAGGGTTTCTCAAATTTTCCCACTTTTGTATTGAAGCATTATGTATGGACATTATGCCTCCCACATGAAATAAGATGCCCGACTGCTTGAACATTATATTCTTCCAACTATTAAACCCAACTTCAGTGAAGGATGGATGTCGGGATGGATAATCATCAAATAAGAAACAAGGGAAGCAATATGTTTTATCCTTCTCAAGAGAATACTCAAGCCAAGGCCATTGTTTAAACCATTTGTGACAAAATCTTCGTCCTTAGCCTCCATGCCAAGTAGAGGAATAATTGTGAAGACCCGTCCCATAATTTCTCCCAGAAACCCGAAACAGGTCCGAATTAGAACCATTAACCGACTAAAATCCCTTTTGCTCCTATACCGCAACCACCCACCCACTGAGAACAAGGACTAACATTCAATAAAAATAACGGAATTTTTAAGTTCAAAAACTATCAATGGCGCCGGCAGCGGTCAACACTGCCACCGCCACAAAAAATCACCAAAATTTATCAGAAGTTTCTTCTCAACATTTATAACAACTTTCCTAACTACAACACTCGCCAATTTCCAGCCTAAAGGGGTCAACTGACAAAAACCCCCAATTCGGCACTATTCACTTAAAAACCCTATAAATTTCAAAATCTAATTCCTCCTTACCTGGGATGAATCGGTTCGATTCCTCTCGTGGAGAGGTTGTGTGGGTCGAGACCTCCCTTTCCCCCCTAGAATCGAGCTGATTGGTGGCCGGAGGAGTGAGTTCTGGTTCGATTGTGTCGAACCTTCTTAGGCTTTGCACCGCTAAACGGCGGCGAATCACCTTGAACCACCACCGTAAACTTGACGAGGGAGTTGAGGCGGTCTGAAAGCGACCGGTGCGGTGGCCCAATTCGGCCGGACGGCGGAGAACCAAGGGCTGCGACTCGGTCGGGCTGATTGGGGGAGAGGAGAGAGAGAAAGAACAAAAAAGGAATTTTTTTTTTCCTTTTCCGCCAGATTACCCAGTTGCCCTTTCAATTTCTTTTTTGTACTCACGACTAAAAAGAAATTATTGTTTTTACGTCACAACTTTTACGTTCTGTCTCCGAAAAATATTTCCAAATTACCGACGAACCCGTATCGTCGAACTCTACGACATTGAAACCACAATAGATAATATTTGAATATCGAGAAAGATTCTGATAATTACCCAACACAAATACGTTCGTCGATAACTAGTATAAAACTCAATAGTTCAGTAAAATTGGGTTCGGGATGTGACAATTCTCCCCCCTTATAAAATTTCGTTCTCAAAATTTTCACATCTTATCAGAACATAGATCATCCTTCGTAAGGTTTAAGAATGCATTCATTTGCTTTAAACTAATAATTAAATTCACACCATGCATCTTTCATTCACTCATTCATATTAATTTCATCTCGTTTTCCATGCTAATATAAATATATACTCATATCCTGCACTCATAACCCCACGCAATAATTTTAATCCGCGCTTGTCCGTCTCTATATTCATACTAATATTTATAAAAATAAGCCAATCCCATTGGTTCAATATTTCATATAAAAGAGAAATCAATACACCAAACCAATAATCAGCCTCCAGTGGCTCCATGAGCGTCTCACGCTCTAATATATGCGACTACCCACCTCGTGGGTAGGAACCATCCTGTGGCTCTATAAAATACGACTTACCCCTGGGTTGGTGTACTGAATGAATCATTAAACATTGAAAACCAAACCAAATCATAACTCAAATAAAATAAACTGATGAGGAAGTGGCTACACCATAAATCGGAGCCTCCCAGGCTCGGGTCGGAACCTCTCAGACTTCTAAGTAGCGTCCCACGCTACTGCTAGCTAGCAGCACAACAATATGATGACCCAATAAATCAGAGCCTCCCAGGCTTGGGTCGGAACATCTCAAGCTCTATGTAGCGTCCCACGCTACTGCTGGCTGGCAACACGATGACCCAATAAATCGGAGCCTCCCAGGCTCGGGTCGGAACCTGGTGAGAAGCCTAAGCTCGTACACAAATAATAACCCTACAATCGTTAGTAGTATAGACATAAGTAGGGATCGTTCTAGGCCGGGGATTAAGGGTACCTGAAACATAAGAATGTTAACACAAATATTCACAAATATATACAAAAATCGTCACATTTATGGGGGAAAATTGAGGTTCGGCAGCCCTTGGGCTGCCCCTAAACTATGGCACGAATTGAAAAGACATGGAATTAAGTTGCAGGAATTTAAACTCTAAACTACTATGTACAAGTTTTGGTCGACATTCTTCCACAAACCACTAGCACGAAAGCAATCAAAACACATAACAAACAAGCAAATAAGACTCACGGCAAGGCATTAAAGTGTTCTAGACTCAACCTAACTCCAACCCAACTAGCTCCTAAACGGTATTACTAATCGATTAAGACTCCTCATATATTTTAAGTGACTAAACGCTTAGCCTTAAAAATTAAACTAGTCATCTTTGAATATTCTAAACGACGTAAACAAACATGGCAAGTAATTAAGCACAAAGTCTTTTTTAGTTGGAAACAAATTAAATAAGCAAGGCGTCACTCTTCTTATTAACAAACATGTTTTTTAAACCACTCTAACCCTTGTGAAAACAACACAAATCAAATAACCCTAAAGATTAATTAATCCATATTCTTTTCGGCTAATGAGATTAATATTCCACACATTGCAATTGCATAGACTACCAATCTTTAAGCACACGAATTTACAGAACAAGTCAAGAAAACCCTAAAACCAAATTAACACATGTTTGCCGATTGCCCTATTTACTAATTCATTACATATTTTCCTTACTTTTTAACATGCAATCCGAATTCTTACATCCAAACACCAATTAAAGATAAAGAAAACGAATTGATTATGAGAATTATAAAACCAAACTTCAATCCAAACAATACATAGACATAATATTTGAAACCAAGAATTCATGCTATCTTCATAGACAAAGTTTAACATAACTACATAAAAATTACAAAACCGAAAGAGGGGAGTGGATCACACTTTTGTAGACACCTTGATGACTTCGACTCGTGTGGATCCGATGGATGATGGAGGGAACGGCTGCTCGGCAGTGGGTGTGTGTTGGCAGAAATTTAAGGTGCGTTGGGGGTGATTTTCGGCTAGGGTTTTATGTAGGATTCTTGGGGAAATTTTGGTAGAGCTTTGACTATATTTTTTTTGCTTTGGAATGTGACACTTCAAATACGAACTAAACTCCAAGATCACAACATTTATTCAAGGAATAAGACTTAGTAATTTTATTTTTGAAACCGTGCCTTATACTTTTTATTTTTTATTTATTTTTATTTTCTTTTTCTTTTTCTTTTTCTTTTCTTTTTTTAAGGCACGGCTCACATATAATTTTTCGTACAATTTTCAAGTTAAATCTACCCCACACTTGTTTCATACATCACTCTACACCAAAACTCTAAATCGATTTCACACTTTTGCCAAGTCTCGCGAGGACAAGGGTTAAGATATAACTATTCTAAGCATAGAAATTTTAATAAGGGTGATGAAAGAAAAGGCTCATCATAGGCTCAAAGGGGTTTTCTAAGGAGTCCCACGACGGGCACAAATAGGGCACATGCTGTATTTGGCAATGGTGGTAATCCTAATATAACGTTTTCAATCCTTTTCAAAATCAAGGCAATTTTAATTGACTATCAAGTTTCAAAAATCACAAGAGCGAGTTCTAGCAATACTAGAGTCCAAAAAGAGCTATTGCATATAGTCATCGAATAATCAAAGAATTATGAGGTTTCATGCTTCCTACGAATCTTATCGAATTTTTATCTTTTTATCACTCAAGAAGAAAGCAATTTGGCTCTAAAGCTCAAATAGGTTATTAAAGAAATAAACTAGCTAAAACATGCATGCTTCATTAATCAACAAGTCCTACATGCTCCTACCAATGCACATAATCCATGAAACTCACAATTTTAATTGTATGCACAACCATCATCTATGTATGCAAAGAGGAGAAAAAACATCATTGACAATCTAGGGGCATCCTAAGACTCAAAACAAACAATTTAAACACTCTATTTTTGTAGAACAATTTTTCTGAATTTTTTTCTTTTTTATACTAAACACACAAAAACATAAACGGAATACGTTATCCCACCCCACACTTAGAAAATTACATTGCCCTCAATGTAAGCACAAATTTATATCAACGAATTTCCTAAGCATGCAATAGAGTAACATATACCAACATATCATCACAAACCAAAGAAAAAGAGAAGAGTTAAGAAATTTCAAACTCTCGGTGATGGCTCCTTCACTTTTCTTTGATTGACTTGGGTTGCTTTCCAAGTAGCGCTTTGTATTTATAGTCCATTGCTTAGACTTTTCACCGTGTGTTTTGTGTGTGTGTTCATCCATTGTTGATGCTCGACAGATTGGGGGCAGCAGTCCTTTCTCTTGGTAGTTAGGCTGCTTGGCAGCTTTGTCCTCTCGGCAGTGTGCTTGTCTCGGCATGTAGGGATGGTAAGGCTGCCAGCAATTGCAAGTCCGGCAGCTTCTTGTGCAGTCGGAGCATCAACGAGCAAAACTTCCGCATTCATGCCATCAAACGGTTCATGGTATTGCTTGAGTCGATGGCCGTTGACTTTGAATGTGTTACCGGTGGCATCATTACAAATTTCAATGGCGCCATGGTGAAAGACTTGAATAATAGTGAATGGCCTAATCCATCGAGAACGTAACTTACCCGGAAAACGTTTGAGTCGTGAATGATACAAGAGAACTTTTTGTCCAACCTCAAGCATCTTGTCATGAGAAACCTTGGTCTTCTCCTTGTAAATCCAAGCCGCATCATAGGCTTCATTGCGTATTTCTTCAAGTTCATTGAGTTGAAGCTTCCTATGAAGGCCGACCTCATCGATGTTCATATTGAAGGCTTTAACGGCCCACCATGCCTTGTGCCCAAGCTCTACCGGTAAGTGACATGCTTTGCCATATGTTAACCGAAAAGGTGACATACCTATCGGAGTCTTGTATGCAGTTCTATAAGCCCATAAAGCATTATCGAGACGATCACTCCAATCCTTCCTTGAAGGTCCAACGGTTTTCTCAAGTATTTGCTTGATCTCTCGATTACTTACCTCGGCCATGCCACTTGTTTGGGGATGATAAGGGGTAGATACCTTATGTGTAACCCTATATTTCTTTAACAAGGCTTCAATGGTGCGGTTGCAAAAGTGGGATCCTCCATCACTAATCAAGACTCTTGGAACTCCAAAACGTGAAAAGATGTTGGTCTTGAGAAATTTGGCAACCACTTTGGCATCGTTGGTGCGTGTAGCTTTGGCATCTATCCACTTTGACACATAATCAACCGCTAACAAGATGTAGAGAAAACCCTTACTTGAAGGAAACGGTCCCATGAAATCAATCCCCCACAAGTCGTGAATCTCAATTGCATTGATGGAAGTGAGTGGCATTTGATCTTGTGGACCGATATTCCCCATTCTTTGGCATCGATCACATGACTTACAAAACATGTAAGCATCCTTAAAAATTGTAGGCCAAAAGAATCTACATTCAAGTACCTTTAAAGCGGTCTTCTTTGCTCCAAAATGTCCTCCACACGCCTCACTATGACAAAGCCTTAAAATCGGTTGATGTTCATGCTCGGCAACACATCTTCGAAGCACTTGATCACTACATTGCTTCCATAAGTATGGCTCGTCCCAAAGATAGTGACGAGCTTGCTTGATAATCTGAAGTCTTGCTTGTTTCGGTATGGTGCTAGGAAGTTGCCGAGTGGCTAGATAGTTGGCCAAATCGGCATACCAAGGCTCTTGTGCTTCAAGTCGAAAGAGTTGCTCATCCGGAAAATTCTCAATAAGGGGCAGCCGATCTTCTTCTTTGACAATTCGACTTAGGTGGTCGGCCACCACATTCTCCACTCCTTTCTTGCCTTTTCTCTCTATGTCGAACTCTTGAAACAAAAGAATCCATCGAATGAGCCTTGGCTTAGCATCCTTCTTTGTTATAAGGTATCTCAAAGCGGCATGATCACTATACACAATGACTTTGGAATTCAAAAGATATGATCGAAACTTTTCCAAAGCAAAAATTTCCGCCAAGAGTTCTTTCTCCGTTGTGGTGTAATTGAGTTGAGCATCATTGAGAGTCTTTGAGGCATAGTAAATGGCACACGGCTTCTTCTCAATTCGTTGGCCAAGCACCGCTCCAAGCGCATAATCACTTGCATCACACATGAGCTCAAACAACTCCTCCTAATTTGGGGAAGTCAAGATCGGCGCCGAACATAAGGTGTTCATCAATCGGCAAAATGCCTCCTTACATGCGTCCTTCCACTCAAACGTCACCTCTTTTTGTAACAAGTGATAGGAGCACAATGTGCGACGATATTACATGCTTATGCCCTCGTTTATGCTTTGTTTAACTCTTATTTATTTAAGATTGAGTCATAATATAGTTTAGTGTTAATTTGGTTGAATTTGGGAAAAATTGGTTAAGAATCCGAAAAATGACTAAGTCTGAGAAATCTGGAAAATAATGCAAAATATGTCTTTTTCGTGATTTTGAGATGAGCAAAAGTGCGATCTATCCTTGTCCGAATTTAGTGAAATTTGGTGTGCTTAATATTCATATGCTGAGGAATGTTGTGTTAAAATTTCAGATCAATCGGAGTTCGGGAAGTCACCCAAAAGATGGCTGCAAAACGGCAGTCCGAGCATTTCAATCCAGGGGTTTCCAGGATTTTCCTGGGACTTTGACCCAACTTCGAAAAATTATTCCCGACGACTCACAAGGAGTTTGATCGAACTGTTTTATAAAGAGATGACCATATGTGTCTAGTTTATCTGAGACTTGGAATCGCATCAATCGGAGCTCCACGGATGGAGATATGCCGGAATTACTGCAACAAGGTCAAATCTGCTGATTCCAGGAACCTACTGCCCCCTTTTTGTGTTTTCTGTTTTTAATGGACCAAATGGTGCACAAATGCATTTTTGAAGATGGTTCAAGCTTTATGAAGGGAAGAGAAAGACACTAGGACATGGCATTGAAGAAAAATTGAAGAAAGAAGTTCTGCTAGTCACACTAGGAGAAGCTGCCGAATAGAGGCAGATTGTGTGCTTGATGTTGCTGCCGGCAATTGAAGCATTTTTGGTGGATCAAGACCTATCAATTGAAGTCCAATGATCATACAAGAAGTCCATGAAGATGTGAAGCCCAAGCCTTGAAGAAAAATTCAGAAATAGAAAACCTAATTGAACTATGAAAGGAAGGTTTCAAATCCTTAATCCACTTGGTTTTCTGACTTCCTTGAGCATCTAGGGCAGCCGGCACCCCTCTCCTCTATAAAAGCCTCACTTTTTCATTTTGAAAATCATCTCATCTCTTGCAAAACACTAGCCGAAACTCTACCAAATTACCTACCAAAGTTCTAACCCGAAACCCTAAAATACAAAGTCCACCGATTCCACCATTCACCACCGATTCCATCCCCTGCCTTAGCCACTGCCGAGCCTCTTTCACCACACCAAGACGAAGCTCTCCAAGGTTTCTAAAGTGTGATCCATCCCTATGACTTGTATTTTGATTTTTGGTTTAGTCACATTTGTTGTTATAAAAATACTTTGTTTTCGTTTGGTGTTGTATGATGAACATGAATTGCGATTTTTGTTGGAATTTATGTGATGAATTTTGCAAACAATTGCATGCTTGAATTCGTATGTTAGATTAGGGCAGTAACATGTTCTTGTATTCTTTAGTTTTTATTCGATTAGTTCTTGAATTTGTGCATAAAAATCAATGTTTACATGATGCTAGGGCCTTAGTACTTATATAGATTGCGATTTCATTTAACTTAATAATTTGGGATTGAGTTAGGCAACGATCGAACTGAATTCTAGGTTGTTAAAATCAAAGTTACTTAATTCATGAACTTGCATGTTGATAGGATGAGTGACGCCATACCTAAAGATATGTCTCCAATTTATAGACTCTTGTGCGTAATTACTCTTTGTGTTTGTCTTCGACGTTGAGTGTTTTCAAACATGACTAGTATAATTTTAGGATTCGACGTTGAGTGTTTTCTAAAATATTTAAGAGAGAGTCTAGTGATTAGATGACCGTTGAGGCTCTAATTGAAATTGGAATTGAATAGAGTCTATGAAACTTGAACTAAATTGCCGAGTCTTGCATGAATGCTTGTGTGTGAATTGTGTGTTTTGTGCTATGTGATGCGTGAGAGATGATGATCAAACTTGTATATAGTAATTTAGGATTTTAAATTTCTGTTTTTATGCATGATTTAGAGGCAGCCTATTGCTGCCGAACCTAGGACCTTTTTGTTTCTTGTTTCTTTTCTTTCAATTTTTGTGCCGAACCTAGTTTAGGGCAGCCTAGCTGCCGATTCATACCATCCCCCATATGTGACGTTTTATGTGTGTATATATGTATATATTTGTCTAACAATTTCATATCTCAGGTACCCTTAATCCCCGGCCTAGAACGATCCCTACTTATGTCTATACTACTAACGATTGCAGGGTTTATTATTGTGTGCGAGCTTAGGCTCCCATCAACAAGTTGCTCAATGGCTTTGCAATTGAAGAGAAGTCTTTGATAAATCTTCGATAAAACCCGACATGGCCAAGAAAACTCCTCACATCAATCACATTCTTTGGGCTCGGCAAGGCTTTGATTAGCTCCACCTTGGCTTTGTCAACTTCTAGCCCTCTTGCCGAAATAATATGCCCTAGGATGATTCCTTGAGTAACCATGAAGTGGCACTTCTCCCAATTGAGCACAAGATTAGTCTCTACACACCTCTCAAGTATCTTCTCCAAGTTCTTCAAACAAGTCTCGAAGTCGCTTCCATAAACACTAAAATCATCCATAAAAACTTCGATAATGTCTTCAATAAAATCTGAGAAGATAGCGTACATACATCGTTGAAACGTTCCGGGTGCGTTGCATAGGCCGAATGGCATTCGTCGATAGGCAAATGTGCCAAATGGACAAGTAAAAGTGGTATTCTCTTGATCATCCGGGTGTATCATGATTTGATTGTATCCACTATAACCATCAAGAAAGCAATAGAAAGAATGACCGGCTAACCTCTCTAGCATTTGATCCATAAACGGCAAAGGCATGTGATCCTTCCTTGTTGTAGCATTGAGCTTCCTATAATCGATGCACATATGATGACCAGTTACAAGTCTTTGTGGCACAAGCTCATTCTTCTCATTCTTGACAACCGTTACACCACTCTTCTTGGGAACTACTTGCACTGGAGATATCCACTTACTATCGAAATTGGGTAAATCACCCCACAATCAAGCAACTTTATTATCTCATCTTTGACTACTTTCATCATGGGGGGATGTAATCGGCGTTGTGCCTCCTTGGTTGGCTTTGCTCCTTCTTCTAGCAATATTCGATGAACACAAGTAGTAGAGCTTATTCCCTTGATATCCGCCAAGGTCCAACCTATAGCGGTTTTGTACTTCTTAAGCACACTTATTAAATCACCTTCTTGCTTCTCATTAAGCTTTGAAGATACAATAACCGGTAGAGTATCTTCTTTTCCAAGATAAACATATTTCAAGTGACTAGGGAGTTCTTTTAGTTCTAACTTTGGGGCCTCTTCCACACTTGGTCGAAATTTGATTGTGGTACTTGGAATTGACAAGAACGAATCAAACATCTTAGCATAGGGCCGAGACTCTAGCTCGGCACACACCTTTCTTAGGCTCGGCAAGACTTCATCTTCTTGGTCGTTCGTGACTCGCTCTCCCTTCTTGTCAAATCCGACCCCTTGCTCGATCGCTAATTGCTATGCGTCAAGCGAGGCCGACATAACTTGCTCGACCTCCTCCAAAATATCATGAGCTCCACACTCCTTCAAATCGGCAATGGGGTACTTCATGGCATCAAAAACATTAAACTTTATCACCTCACCATCAAACTCTATTGTCAAATTGCCTTCGGCCACATCAATCTTGGTGCGTGCCGTCCTCATAAATGGTCGGCCAAGTAGCAATTGTGTGCTATTAACCGGCGAATCCTCCATCTCCACAACATAAAAATCGGCGAGAAATATGAGTTGGTTCACTTGCACAAGCACATCTTTAACATAGCCCTTCGGATATTTGCTTGAGTGATCCGCGAGTTGAATAATGACATTGTCCTTCTTGAGTGGCCCTATACTCAACGTTTGGTACACATTGAGTGGCATAACATTAATCGATGCTCCCAAATCCAACATCACATCCTCAAAACGAGTGTTGCCCTATCACACAAGGCACATTGAAGCTTCCCGGATCCTTCATCTTTTGTGGCAACCTTCTTTGAATAACGGCCGACACCGTTTCGCTCATAGTCACCACACGAGTCTCCCTTGTATGCCTCCTTGCCGTACATAACTCTTTAAGAAATTTAGCATACTTAGGCACTTGCTTAATGCACTCCAACAAAGGGATGTTGACTTGCACTTTCCGAAAAATCTCCAACACCTCCTCGTCGGACTTATCCTTCTTCGATCTAGCAAACCGAGAAGGGAATTGAATGTTTGAGTTTGGCACCCCTCCCTTGCTCACTTGGCTCGACATTAACTCACTCTTCGATGTTGCGGGATCACACTCAAACTCGTTATACAGCCCATCTTTCTCGGCATTCTTTTTCTTCTCGGTATCACCACCACCGGCAGCAGCCTTGCTTGGCTCGGCTGCCCTTGTGTTGTTAACATTGCTGCCGGCAATGACAGGTCCGGCAGCCTCTTCCTCCTCTTCGATCACGTCGAGCGATATACTTTTCTTCTTTGGGCTCCTCGGAGATAACAACTCCCTTCCACTTCGAGTTTGATTCACCTTGGCATGCTCGTTCCTCGGATTAGGAATTGTATTACTCGGCAACTTCCCTTGCTCATTGAATCTTCCCATGAAGTCCACAACTTGCCCCATTTGAGTCTTGAGCTCACCAATGTCCTTTGTGTGGTTTTGTTGACCCGAAAGCAATGCTTGAGTAGCACTTGAAAGAGATTGGAGCAAAACATCATAGTTCGGATTGCTCGCTCCACCTTGCACTTGGTTAGGCACGGCATGGGGTGGCTGCATGGCTTGGTATTGCCCTTGGTTCGGCTGAAATTGGGGATGAGGCACAAATGGTGGTCTTGGTGCATAGGGTGCGGCAGCCCCTTGGTTTGGTTGCGTAGGTGCTCTAAGCACGTTGTCATTATTTGCCCACCGAAAGTTCGGATGATCATTGAACCTCAGATTGAAGTTCCCATATCATTGGCCTCCTTGGAAACCAATAGCATTGCACTCCTCTACTCCCTCACTTGATTCAAATTGAGGGCATTGTTCGGTTACATGGCTCTCGGTGCATATGCCACATACAATGGCACGATTTCCCTTCATCAAACTACTCACCAAGTCGGCAAGCTTATCAACCTTTTCCTCCAAGTTTGAGTGCTAGCTGCGGGTCTGGGGGCCTGGGTAGTCTCTCTATGGCTACTGTCAACAGCGGCCTATTACTTTATGTTGGCTGATCAACATGATGAAGCTAGAATAATAAAAACAAAATGCGAAACATAGAGCAGTAAAATTTAGATAGAGAAATTCAGATGCAATAAATACAGCCAAATTCTTGAATTAAGAACCAAAAGCTTATCATTCTAAAATTGGTCTTTAATAAGGGGTCTATGAGTGAAAAAACTCAACGTAGTAGTGAAGACGATTAATGGTGTTCCAGGAAAACAAACACCCTTCCAATTTAGCATTGCAGCACTATATATCTCAAAGCCATGAGATCATGTAAACAAGCTCCTTAGGGACACATAAATGCCCCTTCCAATTTAGGAGAATAAAATTTGCAGGTGACTCAAATATCAGACAATGAATGTATTGCAAATGACTATAAACATAAATTGAAAAGAGACAGTAACTCTTAACAATCAAAATATATTTACATACAGTAAGGACTAGGAATATTAATGTCAGGCTACTCCCACAAGATAAAGGAAAACAAACAGAGAGAAAAACTTTACAAGAACAATTAAAAGTACAAATTGCAAAAAGAAATAAACAAGCCCAACAAGCTAATAGGTTCTAGAGCACCCAAAACAATAATTAAACAATTACTTTCGGCTGAAAATCCCATTTTCCACGCTCAATATCCTCTCACGCAAGGAGTTACTAGCCTTAGACAAGGCCAAACACACACAGCAATATAGCAGTTCAACCAAAACCACAACACAGACTCAAATATGCTTCCCAAAAGTTGTAGTCGTCTCAGACTACTACTCACAAACTCATAGAACCTATGCTTGATAAACCTTCTGCACATATTGCTGGACTGTTCCGGCCCCTACTTGGGGAGTTGCCATCCCCGGTTCCCGGGCCTCGATCACAAGTAAGATATGCCCGGACGCGGGACCAAGTGTCCATGCCTTATTTTCGGGCGCTGGGCCGGGTCTATGAGTGCTGGCTGCGGGTCTGGGGGCCTGGGTAGCCTCTCTATGGCTACTGTCAACAAGTCCCCCAAGTTCCCGGTCAAGTGCCATTTTGAATGGGGACTTAAATCTGTCTTGCTTTACAGGCCCGCAGACCCGCAGGGATACGAACCTAACGGTGCCCTAGCTCCCCAAGTCCGCGTTTAAGATTGGGCTTGGCCGGGAGTTCGGATAAACCTATTATGATGGGGTATAATGTGATGAGTGCATGGTTATGATGTTCATGGTGACAATTGCATACGGGTGCAAGATGTAGTTCATGAGATGATGATAATGTGGCGTTGAAATCCGCCGTGCCATGCTATGTCCCGGGAAAACCGGGTTAATATAGCGCACGGGTGGAATGAGTCCCCCAAGTGAGAAAGGTAGCCGCAAAGGTCAGCGGTCAGTGGTTGCCTTAAATATAGTTGTCTTGATGAGGTAACATGGTACCAGCGGGAAACGTGCCATGTGTTAGAGGAGTACCCGATGGGGTGTTGTAGGACTGTCTTTGTTCCTGCAAAAGTGAACTTTGTGCAGGGTTGTTAGCCTGCGGGAAGAGTTGTCCTGTATGAGAGGAGCAAGTCTCCCGGTGGGGTGAGGCGCCCCTGTGTTCGTATTGGCCTGCATCCCCGATCGCTTCTCAGCCCGTGTGTTACAGGCATGAGGTATGTGCAGGGTTTTTAGCCTGCGAGAAGAGTTGTCCTGTATGAGAGGATCAAGTCTCCCGGGTTTATAAAGCCCGGTGATACCAAGAGCCCGTAGGTCGTACAAAGTTGTCCGTAGCAATGTCTCGGTTCGTACAACTGGTTATTCCGTAGGAGTGATCGTTAAGCAAGTGTGGACCTGGCCGGTGGAATGCTGCAGCCAAAGGGTCAAGCTGGGTGTACCGGCGAATATGATAGCGTTTAGTTGGAGCAGGTACTACAGTTGGAATAGCGTAGCCTGTACATAATATTCCTGCAGGGTTTTTAGCCTACGGGAAGAAGTCTCTTGTGTTAGAGGAAGAGTTCTCCCGGTGGGATACCTAGCCGTTGTTTTTTTGCTGTAGTCAACCGCCCAGCGGTGAAATAAAATATGCGCAGGGTTTTTAGCATGCTGAAAGAATCGTCCTGTACGAGAAGATCAAATCTCCCGGGTTTTAACATTTACCGCTAGCCGTAAGGGTGGAATAAGTTCAACATGTGGAATGCCTCGTACCAGTGGAATAAATGATGGAATACCCCGTACTGTTTCAATATTCCAGCCTTAGGTTGGAATAGGCTTCGGGCGGGACGGTTCGATTTTATCCCCTGCTTTTTTCACTTACCCTCTGCATGCGAGGCAAGTGTCTGACATGCATTGAAGGGGGTATTCCATCAGTCCCATCAGTTATGATGGCCCGGGAAGTTACCAATACTGGGACACGTGCCGCTAGGGGACGGTCAGAGATGGATGGCCCGGATACGCGGGCGTTTGACTTACCCTACTGAGTAGTTTAGGGGGAAATTGAAAGGGCACTCAGGATGTTGGACCTGTATATAAACCCCTGCCACTTCGTGCATTTTACTTTTGGCTGAGAATTGTTCCCCTGTTTAGCGTGCAAACACACAATTGCTCGGTGTTTTCCAGCTGTTGAGTTTTCGTCGTCGTGCATATCAATCGGTGAGTTCTACCCTTGTGATTCCGAAACTTCCTTTTGTCTTGTCTGTGGGTTGATCTGATTGGCACCTGGTTGTATCTTGGTTTCCCGTTGAATGAAACCCCACTGGTGCCGAATCTCAGCGAGATCTGACAGTTTTAGGCTGAAAAGCCCAGTGGTCGCTGTAGGGATGTACAGAGGTATTACATGCTTCGTGCTGCCCCGCGGCCGTTGTTTAGGTTGTACTGCTGACCGACCATAGGGTAATAACTTTTTTTTTCTTTCCCCTAGGTTACATGGATTCTAGGAGCTCCAGTGAAACCTCTGCACCGGCCGCCAGGCGACCATTGACGGACGACCAAGAGAGGATGGAGGACTGGCTTGCCTCCTCGTCCTCGGGGCCAGAACCCGCCGCCCGTTCGTCTGGCGAGGCATCATCGTCTGGGTCTCTAGGACCGGAGGATGCTCCCTATGGGGTGTCCTTGGGCACAACCCACCCAGCAGGCGTCCCGCGCTACACATTTGTGGACGGGAATAGGACCATAGTCTGTGATGAGCTTGAGCGCTCTTTAAATCCTGGGGAGATTGCCGCTTTTCGGGCAAGGTGGAGTATTCCCGGAGAGGTAGATCTCCGGCCTCTGTATATCGGGGAGTCCGCCTATAACTCGGAGGAAGGCTGGGTTGCTATTCATGAAGACCAGTTCCGTCATGGGTTCTCTCTCCCGCTGCCAAACTTTGTGCAGTACGTGCTAAGTGCCATTCAGATATCACCGACGCAACTCCCCGGTAACCAGTGGAGGCAACTACTGAGTCTAGGCTGTCTCTACTGGCTGTGTGATATGAGCTTCCTAACGGAAAACGAGTTCCTGTCCTTGTACAGACTGACGTACTCGAAGAAGAGTAAAGCCCGGGGGTGTGTGAGTTTTTCCGCCCGAGACTATAAGCCGGTGATAACCCTGCCTGCCCTCTTGGCTCAATAATAATTGGAGGAAGAAGGTGGTGATAGCGGGGGGGGGGGGGGGGGGGGGGGGTGGGGGAGATTGGGAATTGACAGAAGAGTAGTAGGAATTACAACTTCATCCGGTTAGAGGTGTTAGAACTGTGTTGCCTCGGCAGGAATCACGGTGGGTGGTGGGATGTAGATTTATTGTGCATGTTCCCGTTGAGTAAGTTGGGGTTTTGTCTAACCCCTTTGGTTGGTGTTCTGCAAGTGTATCTTCCTGGACGGCCATTAAACCCCACGAGACGCTGTCCATGGACAATCAGGATCTTGTCTGCAAACTGAAAGAGAAAGGCGACGCCGCAGCGCCGGCTAAGGTTAACCAGGAAATCGGCGAGTTAACCATATACGAGGAACCAGTAGCCATGGATGTTGCGGATGAGGATTACGCCTTACGACGAGTAAAGACTCCTGCTGCGGAATGCCTGGTGGCGTCTGGATCGGGGAAGACTGCTGGTGGGCATTCCAAGCCCCCGGTTGGTGCTGAAAAGATTCCCCGGTGGCAGGGACTGGTACCTACTGTCGCCAGGCCCCTTTTGTCTGTCGCCCGATCTTCTTCCTTACAGGTTGATCTGGGTGAAAAGAGGAAGAGGGTTCGGGAACTACCGGCCTCCACGCTTGTTACGTTTAAAGCTGATAAGTGGTGGTGCCACTACCACCCAGAACAAGCTTCCAATGGCCTCTAGCTCTTCCACTCCGGGCACAGGCGCGTCGGTAGTGGAGAAGACTCCTGGTCCAGAGCTGGGACCGGAGGGCGGTTGTCCGGACGACCCGTTCGTCCGGAGGCTGCTTACGGATATGAAGGGCATGGAGGTGGATAAGGCTGGGGCTCCGGGAGGCCGACCAGAGGAGCACCAGCGGAAAAGCAAGGAGATGACCATCCAGGTAAGGATTGTCTTCCACTGGTATTCGACCAACATTACTTTGTATATCGTTGCTTTCTAACCGGTGCCTATCGAACTGTAGTTGCTTTACAGCTTGTATCAGTCAGATGCAAGTGAAGAGTTGCCCAAGCTGAAGAAGCAGGTGGCGGTGTTGACAAGCTCCCGGGACCTCCTGGAGGTGGAGAAATCCAAGCTCCACAGGGAGAAGGTCCGAATGGAGGACAAGGCCAAGAAGCAAGTGGGCAAGCTGGAGTCCCAAGTTGAGACTCATGAAGAGGAGAAGAAGGGCCTAGAGGAGGAGAGGGCCGAGCTGGAGACCAAGGTCGAGGAGCTCCAACGGCAGGTCGCGACGGCCTCCGCTTCTGCGGGCGGGGCGGTGGATGAGAATGACCCGGAGCTGTATCAGCGGACTGTTAAGAAGTATCAGCAAAGTGATGAGCTTCTTAATCTGCTGGAACGGGCCTGGGAGGTGGGGATAGCTGACGCCTTTGATGATTGGAAGGCTAAGGGCTATCTCGACACCTATAAAATAACGCCGCCGCAAACGGATGAGGAAGAGTACCCGGAGGGAGAAACCGATCCGGTCGTGGATGAGGCAGTGGGTGGAACGGATGCTGAAGGAGCGGTTGCTGATGAGGGGGAGCAGGCTGAAGTGCCTTAGCAGACTTCACACCTTTTTTTGTTGTTTTTTTCTACCGGGTTGCTTGCCAGTGGCATAGTCCCCTGTAAACATTGCCTTGAGTTTTAATGAAGGGACATTTTGCCTGAGCCTGTGTTATGTCTTTTTCAATTTGCTCGACTTGGCTACCAATGATTTGCCCTTTCCTTTTACTTGGAAACAAAATTGGAATAGAGGACTCCTGAAATTACATTGGTCGAACCGGTTAGAATGTCTAGCTAATTGTGTTGGAAAAATTTAGTACTTTATTCTCGGGCTGAAAAGTTGTTGGACCGTTGAGCTTCTCTACGGGTTTGAGCTGGCGGGGTGCGTCGGGTTTGAGCGGGCGGTTTAAGATTTCAACCGGTCATACGAGCCTAGGTGTCGCTGGAATGAAGTCCCGGTCCCGTGCAGTCCCTACATGTCGGGTTCTCTTTGATACCACTGTAAGTTGCCGCTTCGGACTAGTCCCTCTATTGCTGTTTTCAAGGCAAGCCAGTCGTTTGTGTGGTGTGTGGCTTCATCGTGGTAGGAGCAGTATTTACCGGTCTGCACCCTGGTCAAGTTCCCCTTTGGGTGTTTTCTCTTTGGCGGCGGAGGGATGTTGTTCCCGTTCTCATACAGGATATCCTCGTACAAAGAGGTTAAGGTGGAGAATATCTCTTGTCGTCCTGCTGGCATGATTGCGAGGGGGCGGGTTTACTGGTAGGATGAGGGCTTTTCACCTCGTTGGGGGGTGTCAAAATTGTCTCGTCGGCGCTGCTAGCTCCCCCAATTCCTAGGCTTTCTGTCGGACGAAGCTCCTCGGTCGTGAACCTGCTGCCAGTGTCTGATTTCCTATCGGGCAGGTATCGTCTCCTCCTGCCTTCTCTTGTGCTGGCGACTCCCACAGGTTTCGTGGTCCGCCTGGGCGTGCCTGATTTCCATCGCCATCAGCTCGTCGTAACCCTATGGGAGCTCCACCCGCACAGCATAAGAAAACTTCCTGGGCCGGAGGCCCAGCTTGAAAGCCGATTCGGCAATCCCCTTGTCCAGGTCCCTGACCCCGGCCGTGGCTGTTTGCCAACGGTTAACGAAAGCCCGCAGCTCTTCGCTCTCTGCTTGCCTGCATTTAAAGAGGATTGTCGAGGTCCGAGCCCCTTCGACCCTTAATATGAACCGGCCTACAAATCTGTCGGCCAACTACTCGAATGCCTCTATAGAGTTCACTGGTAACTCAAAAAACCAGCTGAGTGCCTCCCCGGACAGGGTCTCTTGGAATATGTTACAGTAGTCGGCGTCAGAGTAACCCATGGCACACGTTTGGGATCAGAAACTGTCCAGGTGCTGGTATGGACAACCGGCCCCAGAGTACGTCAGATTTAGTGATTTTCGGGTGCCTGATCTTCCGGATTTCAAAACCCTGGGTGAGAAAGGCCCGGCTCGCTCATTGAACCGCACGCTCTCTGGCGGTCTCGCAGCCTTCCTCTCGTTAGCCTCCATCTGGGCCTTCATCTCTGACACCGAGTCAGATAGTATTCGGAAGGCCCATGCGGTCGGGCTCAGGGTATCATACTCGAATGAACCGCTCAGGGTATCATACTCGAATGAACCGCTTGCCCGCCTGGGGGGCAGGACGATGTCTGGTGGTGCCGTGTCTATCGGGAGCTCATCTCCCGCCACGCCGGTGTCCCTCTCCCCCCCCCCCCCCCCCCCCCCCCCCCCCCACCTGATGACTGTCCCACCTCCTGGTGTCGGGACGCTTTTGGCGGCGGCGCGAACGCTTTTGTTAGAGTGGCATTACGCTGTTGTCCTCTTTCCAAGGCAACCACCAGTGCGGCATTCACCGCTTCCATGTCTTGATATCGAGGCCCAGATTACGGTTGGTGGCAGCGTTCTGACTACACCCGCCAGCGGGCTGCACCTGCCCCGCGCCCGGGATCTCGGCTAGCACCGGCTCCATAATCCGCTGGTCCTCCTCTGGATTTCTTTCCCTTCTTTCTTATGTACTTCCAGACATACTTGCCACGTAACCCCCCTTTTTTTGCGATCCGTAGACTGATCGATTCCCTTCCCGCTAGTAGGACAACACAACTTTTGGACTCTTCCCACAGACGGCGCCAATTGTTTCTGTCTGAATCTGTAGACTCACAGAGACCGGTGGATCTTGGTGTGATTCCTTCCTGCAAATCCTACTAACTAAGGGAATACCGGGCGGGCCGGTCTATTCCGCTTCGATGCTTAAGTCATAATAGATGGGATAACTGATAAGTTAAGCGGGAATGAGTAGTTGGGACTATTAATGAGGGTAGTTGGGACTCATATATAGGTTGCCGGTCTATTCCGCTTTGATTACCTATTAATGGGGTAGTTGGGACTCATATATAGGTTGCCGGGCATGAAGGTCGGTCTCACCCTTCGATGTGGGACTGGCCCCCTTCTGCACATATTGCTGGACTGTTCCGGTCCCTGCTTGGGGAGTTGCCATCCCCGGTTCCAGGGTCCCGATCACAAGTAAGATATGCCCGGGCGCGGGACCAGGTGTCCATGCCTTGTTCCCGGGCCCTGGGCCGGATACGGAAGTGCTGGCTGCGGGTCTGCGGGACTGGGTAGCCTCTCTATGACTACTGTCAACAGTAAGGACCCGTCCCAGAATTTCCCCCGGAAACTCGAAACAGGCCCGAATTAGAACCATTAACCAACTAAAATCCCTTTTGCTCCCATACCTCAACCACCCACCCACTGGAAACAAGGACTAACATTCCGTATAAAATAACGGAATTTTTTCCCATACCTCAACCAATCACCAAAATTTATCAGAAGCTTCTTCTCAACATTTAGAACAACTTTCCTAACTACAACACTCCCAATTCGGCACTATTCACCAAAAACTCTAGAAATTTCAAATTTAATTCCTCCTTATCTGGGCTAAATCGGTTCGATTCCTCTCGTGGAGAGGTTGTGCGGGTCGAGGCCTCCCTTTCCCCCCTAGAATCGGGCCGATTGGTGGCCGGATGAGTGAGTTCCGGTTCGACTGTGTCGAACCTTCTCGTGCTTTGCACGGCTAAACGGCGACGATTCACCTTGACCCACCACCATAGACTTGACGAGGGAGCCGAGGTGGTCTGAACGCGACAGGTGCGGCGACCCAGTTCAGCCGGACGACGGAGAACTGAGGGCGGCGATTTGGTCGATGGAGTCGGGCCGATCGGGGGAGAGGAAAGAGAGAAAGAAAAAAAAAAAAAAAAGGAAAATTTTTTTTTTCCCTTTTCCGCCAGATTACCCAATTTCCCTCTCAATTTCTTTTTTATACTCACGACTAAAAAGAAATTATTTTTTTTACGTCACAACTTTTACGTTCTGTCTCCGAAAAATATTTCCAAATTATTGACGAACCCGTATCGTCGAACTCTACGACATTAAAACCACAATAGATAATTTCTGAATATCGAGAAAGATTCTGATAATTACCCAACACAAATACGTTCGTCGATAACTAATATAAAACTCAATAGTTCAGTGCTGGGAGACGAAACTCACACTAATTTAAAACCCTGCAAAATGTCATCGTTAGTATGGATAAATAGGGTTCGATCAATCCGGGGAACTTGAAGGGTAATCGAGAATTAAAGTGTTAACAAGAACATAACAATGGGGGATTCGAAATTGAGATTAAATACTTACTGAAAATAAAAACCTAAATTATATATATACAAGTGATCAACAATTCCACACAAAGCATAGCACAAAGAACTCAAAATCATGCATGACACGAACCAAAGAACAAATAGGCAGCAAGCATACAATCGGCAATTCCTATGATTTAACCTAATTCCAATTTTAATTAGAGCCCTCAGCGGTCCATCTAATCGTTAAGACTTCACAAGTAATTAGAGTTAACTCAGCTTATCACCCTAAACATAATGCTAATCGGTTTAAAGACACTCAACGTAGAAATTAAACACGAAGAACATATAAACACAAAAGCCAAATTGGAAACACATAAACAAGCAAGTCGTCACACATCTTGTTTAAACATGCAAATTTTCAGAATTATGGTAACCCTCTTAAGTGACTTAGACACAACAACTCAGCGTATGATGCAATCTAAATTACTTTGGCAAGTGAAATCGAGACCCTTGGAACTGCCATGACAAGGGCAGCCCGCACGTACACAATTTTTATGCATAGAATTCATGAAAATTAATCAAGAAAATCATAGAAACATAGCCGAATATACCACTGCCCTATTCAAAGAATTCGGAAATCATACATGAAATTGTTTATACAAACATCACATAACTTCAATAGAAACCGAAATTATAACATTCATACAAAACCAAAATTAAACCAAGTATTATTACAACAAAGATTGTAACAAGGCAGAAAATAATACAAGTCATAGGGATGAATCACAACTTTAAAAACCTTGGAAGATTCGGCAAGATGTGGTGGTGTGCACGGATGAAGGTAGGTTAGGGTTCTTGCGATTTTGTGGTGGGAGAATGGATGTGTTTCAGCTTGAGGATTTTCTTCCTTCACTTGAGAGAACTTTGGCAGAACTTTTACTGGTATTTTCGTATGGAATATGATGATCTTGAAGAGAGGCAGCCGGCCAAGTTATATGGGGAACAAAGAGAAACCCTAGCCATTAAGGAATGGTGCAAAACCGGCAAGTAGTAAGAGTTCTTTCCTTTTCTTGTTTTGGCTGAATTCTTTTCCTTTTTGCACAAAGGTTTCTTACCAATTTGATGTAAGAATAATGTCCCTTTCCTTGTATGATTCAGCAATTAAACCTTCCCTTTTGTAGCTAGGAAAAACCGGCCAAACCTTCCTTCTTCTTTTCTTCTTTTCTGAAATCGGCAGACTGACCTTTCGGCAATGATTCTAGCATAACCTTTTACTCAGGAAAGCTTTTGATGCGATTCCAAATCCTGAAGAAACTAGACTCAAAGGCTTTCCTCTCCATAAAAAGGTTTCCCCAAATTCGTTGTGGCTCGTCCGACAGAAATTCCGGAAGTTGGCAGACAGGAATCTGCCCGAATTTGAACAGGGTTCTTTATGTTTCTTCTCTTCTTTCCTATTTGCATCTGAGCTTTCCTTGCCTTTTTAGGTCTTTTTTTCCTCTTGCTTCAAGATTTCAATTGTGGAAATATTTTCTGAAAAGTCAAGAAAATAAATATGGTAAGTTTCGGCAAGAATAATCTTCCCTATTCAAAATAGGTTTCCTTGTTCAATCCGATTTCCTAATTCATTTTAGTTTCCTAATTTCAATCTTCGTCGTTTTTAGAAACGACAAAGCATTTTTACTTTCCTGGTTCAATTAGGATTCCTAGTTTGACTAGGAATTGCCGAAACTTTTCTAATTCAATATCATTGCGCACAATTTCATATTATTTCTGCCAAAGACTCAAGACTCACTCTAATGACTCGATCTTACACAAATAAGGGTTAAGAAAAGCATAAATGGAGGTAAAAACATATTAAGAACGTCGCATAAAATGCTCCTATCAAATTACCCCACACTTAGCTTTTGCTAGTCCCTTAGCAAAATTAAATTAAAAACAAAACTACTACTGCCCCTAAAACAATTATCTCAGAATCTTAAGAATGCATAGCTTTCAAGTTAAACATTTGAGAGTAAGCACACAAATTCCAAATTCCATAAACATGTATCACGGCATGAATAAGTGAGAAGCAAACATATAAGCATCAACATGTAAGGTTAATCTGATCCTCCTCACTAGGCATACTCTCTTCTTTTCATTTGATCATGGCAATTCACTCAAAATATATGCAAGAGAAAAGATTGTAAGGCATTCAAATAGCTTGCATATTTTATGGAAAGAAAGCACTTTGTGAATAATTTTCTAGAAAAACCTCATATAACAATTATGTGCACGAATGGACCAAAACCATATGCTTAACTCTTGAGACAATCTCCACAAATCAAATTCACCTATCTTAAGAATCATGGAAAACGTTTTAAAGGGAGAATAATGGGGCTCGGCTGCATAGGTGAGAATTTTTGGATAAGTGGTGCTTAAAGATATCACCAAAACTTGGTAAAGCTCAATTCTCCTTATGCCTTCCCTCCATGGGCCAAATATCATCTTGTTGGACCCAAACTTCATTCTTTTCTTTTCCAAAGCATTGTGAAAACGAACAAAGACCAAATATAACAATGATAGGTCTTCAAATAGATACAAACTCCAATTTCACAACATAGAACTTAGCAATTTTTCATTCAAAGCCGTGCCTAAAATTTTCTTTTGTTTCGGACTTATTTTTTTTTTTTCTTTTCTTTGTTTTCTGTCCGATTTTTCTTTTCTCTTTTTCTTTTGTTTTAGGCACGGCATACATATAATTCGGTATCATATTGCATATAAGTTCACCCCACACTTGTTTCATAACATCACACCATGTTAAAATTTCTTCTCGGTTTCAAGCTTTTGCCAAGTTTCAATGATAAGGGAAAAGATATAACTATACTAGGCAAAAGGGAAATGTTTAAGGGTGATGAAAAGAAAAGCTCAATGTAGGCTCAAAGGGGTTAAAACTAAGGAGTCCCACGACGGGCACAAATTGGGCACATGCTTATTTGGTATTGGTGGTAATCCTAGTTAAAACGTTTCCAATCCTTTTCAGAATCAAGGCATGTTATGATTATACAGTTTCGAAGATCAACAAGAGCAAGTTCTAGCACTCTAGAGGCCATCAAAAGCTATAGCACATAATCATTGAATATGCAAAGAATAATGAGGTTTCATGCTTCAAATTTTTCTGCCGAATTCATCTTTTATCACACATGAAGAAAGCATTTAGGCACAAAAGCTCACATAGGTTGTTATGGAAACAAAACTAACCAAAACATGCAGGCTTTTCCAATCAAAACATATCTCAAGTGTTCATACCGATCACATAATTCATGGAACTCACAATTTAATCATTAGGTGAATGTAAAACCATCATCTATGCATTCCAAGACATAATCATCCTAGACATTTTAGGGGCATCCTAAGACTCAAAACAAAACAAAACACACGATTCTTTTTGGGATTTTCTGCATTTTTCAATTTTTTTTTGTTTTTTTTTTTTTGTTTTCTTATATGACTCAAAACAAACAAACTAAAAATAAACAAACAAAACAAAAGGCATGTGAAACATGTATCTCCACCCCACACTTAGAAAATTACATTGTCCTCAATGTAAACCAGAAAATAAGAATGTAATTTCTAAGCATACAATAGATTCCACAAATTTCACACATATACAATTCAACCATAAAAGTGTAGGGATTTAGAAAATGCAAACTCTCGTTGATGGCTCCTTCACTTTTATTGGTTGAAATGGGTTGCCTCCCATAAAGCGCTTAGAATTTAAAGTCCTTTAGCCTAGACTCCAAGTGTGTTCATGACAAGGGTGGTGCGTCCTCAATTGGTGTTTCCTCAACCGTGCGTACCTCAAAAGGTTCAAAATAAGGTTTCAAGCGATGGCCATTCACCTTAAATGCTTTACCTGTATTATCACTTTGAATTTCAATGGCACCATGAGCAAACACGTTAGTAACAATAAATGGACCAACCCAACGAGATCTTAATTTTCCAGGAAAAAGCTTAAGACGAGAATGAAACAATAGGACTTTTTGTCCCACATGAAACGTTTTTCTCCGTATCATCTTGTCATGGTAAGCTTTTGTCTTCTCCTTGTAAATCCATGCAGCCTCATAAGCATCGTTGCGGATTTCTTCAAGTTCATTAAGTTGCAACTTCCTATGGAGGCCGGCGGCATCAATGCTCATGTTGAAGGTCTTCACAGCCCACCAAGCTCGATGTTCAAGCTCCACGGGTAAGTGACATGCCTTCCCATAAATGATCCGAAAAGGAGACATCCCAATAGGCGTCTTATAGGCAGTCCTATACGCCCACAATGCATCGTTGAGTCGATCACTCCAATCTTTCCTCGTAGGGCCAACGGTCTTCTCCAGAATGCTCTTGATCTCTCGATTTGAAACTTCCGCCATTCCACTTGTCTGAGGGTGGTAGGGTGTTGAAACCTTATGTGTGACGCCATATTTCTTGAGCAAAGCTTCTATGGTTCGGTTGCAAAAATGTGAGCCTCCATCACTTATCAGAACGCGAGGCACTCCAAACCTAGAAAAGATGTTAGTTCTTAAGAAATCTGCAACAACTTTAGAATCATTAGTTCGTGTGGCTTTCGCCTCCACCCATTTAGACACATAATCCACATCTAATAAGATGTAAAGAAAGCCTCTAGAAGAAGGAAAAGGGCCCATGAAATCAATACCCCACAAATCAAAAATTTCAACCTCCGTGATGGGTGTGAGCGGCATTTGATCCCTCGGTCCAATATTCCCGGTTCTTTGGCATCTGTCACATGACATACAATGCAAGTATGCATCCTTAAAGATCGATGGCCAATAGAAACCACATTCCAACACCTTCAAAGTTGTCCTACGCGGTCCAAAGTGTCCTCCAAACGCCTCTTCATGACAAAATGCTAAGATGGACTTGTGCTCACTTTCCGGAATGCAACGACGAAGAATTAACTTGATCGCTACAACTCTTCCATAGGTACGGTTCATCCCAAATGTAATGTCTTGCTTGCTTCTTCATCCGTACCTTGCTTGCATGCGATAATGTGCTAGGAAAAGTCCTAGCCACCAAGTAGTTAACCAAATCGGCATACCAAGGTTCTTTTGCTTCCACATGAAAGAGTTGTTCGTCCGGAAATGTCTCATGGAGGGGCAGCTCGTCCTCTCTTCTCACAATGCGACTCAAATGGTCGGCTACCACATTCTCGCTGCCCTTCTTGTCCTTGATCTCTACATCAAACTCTTGGAGCAAAAGGATCCATCGAATCAACCTTGGTTTTGCATCCTTCTTTGTCATGAGGTACCTTAAAGCTGCATGATCTGAATAAACAGTTACTTTAGAGTTCAAAAGATAAGAACAAAATTTCTCTAAAGCAAAAATCACAGCTAAAAGTTCTTTCTCAGTGGTGGAATAATTTTGTTGAGCATCATTAAGAGTGCGTGAGGCATAATAAATAGCACATGGCTTCTTCTCTGTCCTTTGGCCAAGTACGGCACCAACTGCATAATCAGATGCATCACACATTAGTTCAAAAGGTAAATTTCAATCTGGAGGAGACAGGATTGGTGCCGTGATGAGTAGTTCCTTCAAACGCACAAAGGCAGCCTCACACTCGTCACTCCACATGAATGGAACATCCTTTTGCAAGAGGGAGCTCAATGGTTTCGATACTAAGGAGAAATCCTTAATGAAACGTCGATAAAAACCTGCATGGCCAAGAAACAAACGAACCTCTCTCACAGAAGTGGGAGAGGGTAAGTGTTGCACAATATCAACTTTAGCCTTGTCTACTTCTATCCCTCTTGCCGAAACTATGTGCCCTAGAACTATACCTTGATTTACCATGAAATGACATTTTTCCCAATTTAGTACAAGGTTAGTTCCTACACATCTTTCCAATATCAACTCTAAATTTCTCAAACATGCATCGAAATCTTTGCCATAGACACTAAAATCATCCATAAAGACTTCGATAATATTTTCAATGAAATCTGAGAAAATAGAGTACATACAACGTTGAAACGTACCCGGTGCGTTGCATAACCCAAAAGGCATGCGTCGATAGGCAAACGTACCAAAGGGACATGTGAACGTTGTCTTTTCTTGATCATCTGGATGTATGCAAATCTGGTTGTACCCACTATAACCATCGAGGAAGCAATAAAATTCATGACCAGCCAAACGCTCCAACATTTGATCCATAAAAGGCAAAGGCATGTGATCCTTCCTTGTGGTGGCATTTAGCTTCCTGTAATCGATGCACATCCTATGCCCAGTTATCACACGTTGTGGCACGAGCTCATTCCTCTCATTTTCAACAACTGTAACGCCACTCTTCTTAGGCACAATTTGAATGGGTGAAATCCAACGACTATCCGAGATTGGATAGATAACTCCACAATCTAGCAACTTAATCACCTCGTCCTTCACCACTTTCATCATTGGGGGATGCAAACGTCGCTGCCCCTCTCTTGTTGGTTTCGCACCCTCTTCAAGTAAGATGCGATGAACACACTTCGTAGGGCTTATTCCCTTGATATCTGCCAAGGTCCAACCTATGGCAGTCTTGTGCTTCTTCAACACGGCTATCAACTTCTTCTCTTGTTGCTTGCTCAATTTTGACGATACAATCACCGGAAGAGTACCATCTTTTCCTAGAAACGCATACTTCAAATGTTCGGGGAGAGCTTTGAGCTCTAACATAGGGGCCTGCTCCACAGATGGTAACATTTTGTTAGTGGTAATGGGAATTGACAAAGGAGATTGATTAGTGTTAACTAAATCATTTGAGTTAGAATTTGCTACCTTTGGTGCCCCAGAGATCGGCACATTCTCTTTCTTGGAAGTTGCTTGATCATTTTCCAAGTCACGTTTCTTCATAGCATCAAGCTCGGCTTTGGTAAGAAGGCTAGGCTCGGCTTCATCATCACTTGCTTCAATCTCGGCACTTCTGCCCTTGTTGGAGCCGAGGACCTCCGTCTCCTTTGCTGCCTTGGTGACCAGTGCCTCTAGCACCTTTCCACTTCGTGTAGTGATGGCTTGAGCTTGTTCCCTCCTAGGGTTTGGTATGGTTCCTGCCGGCAGCTTTCCTTGTTCATTAAATTTCCCCATGAAATCCACAACTTGTCCCATTTGTGTCTTCAACTCGGCAATATCTTTGGAGTTTGTTTGCTGCCCCACCAACAAAGCTTGTGTGGCGGTGTTCAATTGAGCTTGCCCCATAGCTAAAGACTTCAACAATTCATCATAGTTGGGGTTAGTTGCGGCAGCTTGAGGAGTAGGCATGGGAATGTTGCTTGGCATAGCATTCGGCATTGATGGAACAAAGGGTGCTTGAGGTCTTGCAAATTGTCCGGCCAGTCTTTGTTGAAATTGTCCTCCACTTGGCTGCATTTGTGTGACATTTTGTTGTGGACGAAGCACATTCTCGTTGTTGGACCAACGGAAATTTGGATGATCACGGAAACCAGGATTGTAAGTGTTGGAGTAGGGGTTGTACTTTTGGCCTCCTTGATACCCTATAGCATTAACTTCCTCAATACCTTCTTGCGAAGAAACTTGAAGACACAAATCGGTTGGATGCTCCTCGGTACATACACCACATACATATGCCTTCTTCACCTTCATCATATTTGCAAGCAACGAGGACAATTTGTCAACCTTCTCTTCAAGAGCTGAATTTGTTGAGGTTTCATGAACATGCCTCGAGGAGGTGTCTCTTGATGCTCCAAATTGCTGATTGTTGAGAGCCCTAATCTCCAAGAGTGCCTTAGCTTCATTCGGCCCTTTGTCTAGAAACGATCCACCGGCAGCCGAGTCAAGGAATTCTCTCTCCATTGTGCGCAACTCCTCATAAAAGTATTGTAAAAGGAGTCCTTCTCGAATGCCATGAGCTGGACACGAAGCGACGAGAGATTTAAACCTCTCATAGTACAGAAAGAATGTCTCATCCCCTCCTTGCTTGATGCTTGTGATCTGCTTCCTTAAGTCTGTAACTCTTGAGCTTGGAAAGTACTTGAGAATAAACTCATTCACCATAGTAGTCCATGAGGTGATTCGGCCGGGTGGAATTTCAAACAGCCACTTCTTGGCTCGGTCTTCAAGGGAGAATGGGAAAGCCTTCATCTTCATATGTTGTAAATCAGCTCCTCTAGGGCACATGCTCTCACAAGTGAATTGAAACAATTGCAAATGTGAGTTTGGATCTTCACCCGAAAGTCCATGAAATTTCGGCAGTTGGTGGAGAAATCCACTCTTCAACTCAAAGTCACTTGTCTTGCCCTCTGCCACAGGTGGAAAGGTAATATTGGAAGGTGCCGTACCTCCCAATCCCTCTTGAACTTGTCCATTCATCTCTCGGATTGTTGCCATTGTTGGTGGAGTAGGTGCGTCAAGTAGGTTGAACTGAAAATCGGTTTGATGGTGTGGACTTGGAAACAATTCAAACTCCGGATCGTCTACGTTGTTCTTCCTGCTACTCGATGCTTCTATGTCAAATGATGGGCTCGGCTCAACTCTGGGAGGACTTGTCAAAAGATTGAATGGAATTGGAATCGGTGATCTTGGATTTTCCTCTCGAGGTGAGCTCGGTGTAGGTACTTCAAAATCTAACTTCTCTTGAATGTCTTGAAGTCGATGATCAATATGTTCTTTCCACGAACTAAAGCTGGACATTCATGAGTCTGTACATAACGATCAAGTTATAAATACAAGTTCATAATATTAAATACAAGCCATATATTTACAAAATCAAAAGTATGTTAGAATTAGCAATAATTTCAAAATACAATATTACAAAAGATGGCGCGCCAAGAGATACAAGTATTGAAGCAAAAATTCCACACAATATCACACATATGCACACGAAAGTAATTAGGCAAAAATCAAAGGATGACGAGCTTAGCTTATTCTAATTGCTTTTATTCACACAACTTTAAAATTTGAGGTACGTGGAGCAGAGGAGATAACAGTGCAATGGACTGATACAACCCAAGGTAGTATCATGCTTATTCCGATATACCTCAAAAATCAAAGACAAATTTTAGTTTTGAAGAAAATAGATTCACGTATGTTCAAGTTATCTTCTAGCGTCTAAAGTGAGGTGATGCTTCGGCACAAGCTGTTGTCTAGGTTGAGCGTATTTTACTTTTCAAAGGCGGTGTCGTTAAGATTCACGGAGGGCGAACCCCCTACAGGAACCAGGCAGGACTCGTTGTTGGTCACCACAGAGGACAAGTCCCCTATCGACTCACTCACCGAGAATGAACATCAGTCTGTGGGCCTTGAGATCCAGTTAAACAAACCTGAGAACCATATCTATGAAAATAACTTGCCCCGTACTTTGTAAAATAAACTCGGGTCCCTAGCGGTCTACAAGTGTTGATCAAAACCGCCCTCAACCTCATAAAAACGCAAGCGCTAGTATGAAGGGTTTAGGTTAAGATCAACAAAAGAGGCTTCACCTACATGTTACACTTTAGAAACTACAATAAACATAAGTATACATAAAACTATCAACTTCCTAGAATTTTAACTAAGTTATTACAACATACATCCTCAAATAATTACAATTAGCAACTATTAAAAACTGAAAACAAAACCCTAATTACTATTACAAACCGTCTACAACTACGAATCAAAGTAAAGAAAAATTTATACAAACCGAAATTTAACAAATATACAAATATACAAATATTAACACTTCAATAAACAATATTTCTCAAATTCCCCGGCAACGGTGCCAAAAATTGGTGGGAGCCGAAACTCACACTAATTTAAAACCCTGCAAAATGTCATCGTTAGTATGGATAAATAGGGTTCGATCAATCCGGGGAACTTGAAGGGTAATCGAGAATTAAAGTGTTAACAAGAACATAACAATGGGGGATTCGAAATTGAGATTAAATACTTACTGAAAATAAAAACCTAAATTATATATATACAAGTGATCAACAATTCCACACAAAGCATAGCACAAAGAACTCAAAATCATGCATGACACGAACCAAAGAACAAATAGGCAGCAAGCATACAATCGGCAATTCCTATGATTTAACCTAATTCCAATTTTAATTAGAGCCCTCAGCGGTCCATCTAATCGTTAAGACTTCACAAGTAATTAGAGTTAACTCAGCGTATCACCCTAAACATAATGCTAATCGGTTTAAAGACACTCAGCGTAGAAATTAAACACGAAGAACATATAAACACAAAAGCCAAATTGGAAACACATAAACAAGCAAGTCGTCACACATCTTGTTTAAACATGCAAATTTTCAGAATTATGGTAACCCTCTTAAGTGACTTAGACACAACAACTCAGCGTATGATGCAATCTAAATTACTTTGGCAAGTGAAATCGAGACCCTTGGAACTGCCATGACAAGGGCAGCCCGCACGTACACGATTTTTATGCATAGAATTCATGAAAATTAATCAAGCAAATCATAGAAACATAGCCGAATATACCACTGCCCTATTCAAAGAATTCGGAAATCATACATGAAATTGTTTATACAAACATCACATAACTTCAATAGAAACCGAAATTATAACATTCATACAAAACCAAAATTAAACCAAGTATTATTACAACAAAGATTGTAACAAGGCAGAAAATAATACAAGCCATAGGGATGAATCACAACTTTAAAAACCTTGGAAGATTCGGCAAGATGTGGTGGTGTGCACGGATGAAGGTAGGTTAGGGTTCTTGCGATTTTGTGGTGGGAGAATGGATGTGTTTCGGCTTGAGGATTTTCTTCCTTCACTTGAGAGAACTTTGGCAGAACTTTTGCTGGTATTTTCGTATGGAATATGATGATCTTGAAGAGAGGCAGCCGGCCAAGTTATATGGGGAACAAAGAGAAACCCTAGCCATTAAGGAATGGTGCAAAACCGGCAAGTAGTAAGAGTTCTTTCCTTTTTTTGTTTTGGCTGAATTCTTTTCCTTTTTGCACAAAGGTTTCTTACCAATTTGATGTAAGAATAATGTCCCTTTCCTTGTATGATTCAGCAATTAAACCTTCCCTTTTGTAGCTAGGAAAAACCGGCCAAACCTTCCTTCTTCTTTTCTTCTTTTCTGAAATCGGCAGACTGACCTTTCGGCAATGATTCTAGCATAACTTTTTACTCAGGAAAGCTTTTGATGCGATTCCAAATCCTGAAGAAACTAGACTCAAAGGCTTTCCTCTCCATAAAAAGGTTTCCCCAAATTCGTTGTGGTTCGTCCGACAGAAATTCCGGAAGTTGGCAGACAGGAATCTGCCCGAATTTGAACAGGGTTCTTTATGTTTCTTCTCTTCTTTCCTATTTGCATCTGAGCTTTCCTTGCCTTTTTAGGTCTTCTTTTCCTCTTGCTTCAAGATTTCAATTGTGGAAATATTTTCTGAAAAGTCAAGAAAATAAATATGGTAAGTTTCGGCAAGAATAATCTTCCCTATTCAAAATAGGTTTCCTTGTTCAATCCGATTTCCTAATTCATTTTAGTTTCCTAATTTCAATCTTCGTCGTTTTTAGAAACGACAAAGCATTTTTACTTTCCTGGTTCAATTAGGATTCCTAGTTTGACTAGGAATTGCCGAAACTTTTCTAATTCAATATCATTGCGCACAATTTCATATTATTTCTGCCAAAGACTCAAGACTCACTCTAATGACTCGATTTTACACAAATAAGGGTTAAGAAAAGCATAAATGGAGGTAAAAACATATTAAGAACGTCGCATAAAATGCTCCTATCATTCAGTAAAACTGGGTTCGGGATGTGACAATAATTGCTTAAATGAGGTTGACATGGTCTATGTACCACATAAGCTCGTCGAACATTATCTTGTTCATTCAAAGGATATGTACGTATAGGACGACGTTTTCCTGGGTCCCGCTCAAGTGATGTAATATCATAATCTTAATCACCTTCAATCTCAATTCCTTCATTTTGATCATGAAGTGATGGAATCGATGGAGAAGGGTTTAAAATATCATTCACGGAATCCCTAATGGCATTAGTAATCTCCGCTCCACTTCCACTTTCAATCTCATGATGATCATTCTCACTAATACTTGAAGGAGTGCCACGTACTCTTAAACCATGAAAACAAGTTCTTATAACGCTTGAGATTTCGGTTATCCGTCATGATATTCAATACACCTATAAGGCTATAATGAATAAACAAATTGCAGTGCCAAATTGCAGACCCAGTAATATGCCAATTTACCTTGCAATCTGTTAAAATTCAAGACCCATAGTTTAGAGTTACAAAATCAAAGACAAATTCCTTTCAATTGGGTTTGATTTACAAAATCAACAAGAAGAAAGTGAAAAAAAGAAGCATGACATTATAGGTTTTAGGTGGAGCAGACCTGCGGCAAGGACAACCAACGGCGAGGTCGCGAGGACGACCACCAATGAGCAGCGAAGTCTTTGAGATGGCTACTGGGGTTGCTGGTGTTCTTCTTCTTTTCTTGGTCGAATAGAACACGTTGTTGGTGTTCTTTTTTTTTGTCGAACAGAACACAATGGTTGTGTTCTTCTATTTAGTTTTTGAAACACACTAAAAAAAAAATTTGTCCTCCCTAAAAAGTACTTATGCTAAAGCCCACACAGCCTTTGGGCTGGGTCCGCCCCTATCCACAAATCACAGGATCATCTTTGTTATCCCACCAAGGTTTTCAAATCCCAGAAGACATGGAGTATTAACGAAACAAACAAAGAAAACAAGTAAATTAAGAGAATATATGGAGTACTAACGATTAAAGATATTTCCAAAATGAATTTTAGGATGTTAAGAAGGAGAGTTCTAATTGCACCCTTAAATTTACTATGTAAACCTCCACAAATTTTATATTTTTATTTGACTTTTTCAACCCTCATGAAATGACATAAAATGACAAATATCAAAGCAGAGGAAAAAAAAATTTACATTGCAGACCTCCATGATTTTTTTCTTTTAGGGCTGCTCGATTCAACGGAGATTTCTAGGATTTTAGCTCCTCCACGTCCATACCCGAAAAGATGATGAAGAGGTTGGTATTGTCGGGAAGTGTGGAACCCGATATTGTGTTAGTTTCTCTAGTTTGAGAAAATGATTAAGAAGATGGAGGTCATTCAACACAACAAATTTCAATTGAGGTGGTAAGTCGGCACAACAATTTTCAATTATATTGTATGACTAATCAAATTTGATTTCGAGTAAATATATGGTAATTGCTTCCCTTCGATTATACTGGCATTGCAAATGTCTATTGCTTAATTGAGGTGGTTATTCATTCGTAGGAATCATCAGCAGGAGACTAATTTTCATTAGTAACAAGATTTAGCTTTGTCCTTGAGGATAACTAGCAGAGCTTCTACTTTTGTCAGCAAAAGATTCTTTTGATCCCAATCCTTATATCTTGTAACAATTAGTGTTTGCGAGGCATGTATGGAACCAATCAAGTTTTTAATGAAGTGTTCTTGTTCGCGTTCAATTCTACAATCACAGTTGATACTTGTTCATTCCATGTAAAGAGGATATTTTGGTCAGAATAAGGAGGTATACTTAGGTTTTTAAGTTTTTAAAAACTAAAATAGAGGTATATTAAGTAAGGGAGGTCTACATAGCAAATTTAGAGGTGCAAGTAGAACCACCCTGTGAACAAAGATCGAGCTGCATTTTCTGTTTATTCTTTAGAGGGGCAAAATTGGAAATAAATTTGTACAAAAATTTAAGGAGGTGTAAATACCAATTGTGGAGGTATGACTAGAATCACCTTTTTTTTTTTTACACCCTTCGTCCCACCTTTGTATAGCAAAAGCCTTGATAGGTCGAAGACTAATTCACTGGGCCCGAACAGCCAACATGGCGTTACAACCTTCTTTCTTGGTGTCACATTTATAATTCTGCAATTACCCTAAATGAACCTAACATTCCAATTTTCTTCTTAAGAAAAAAACCTAACATTCTGATTTTCTTCTTAGGAAAAAAACCTAACATTCCAATTAATTAATTGTCGATATCCCCAAATGTATGTATTTCAATTGTTTAAATGCACATACGCATCTTGAATGTTCTCATGAGGGACCTTGTGCCATCCATTGTACTACTTTCCGTGAATTTTAAAGAGGAAGAAACTTGGCTGACCAAGGCTGATCAGCTAGAGCTGACACAAGCCAATGAGGAGAGGTAACGTGGCCTTTGAAATGAATTACATAATAATGCGAATACCCATTCAGCCCCTGCTATGTCTTTTATTTTACCAAAAACGCCACGTGACCTCTCCTCATTGGCTTGTGTCAGCTCTAGTTGACCAGCCTTAGTCAGCCAAGTTCCTTTCTTTTAAAGATTGCTTTATTGTGTCGTAGGGTGGGAAAACCATTTTGTGTTCTGGAGTATTAAAACTTGGAACACATAAAGTGTTCATATTCTTCAATGTGTGGAGTAAAGCTTGTTTACTTCTCATATATAAAGTATTATAACTGTTCGCCTTTGTATCGAACACTTAGTAGACCCAAAAGTTGACTTTTTTTATTATGTATACTGTATGAAAAACCTTTCTTTGTGAAGGTTGTAGAAGACATTAAACTTAGCCAGTAAACACATGACACGCTCAAATCGGATTTGGTGTAAACAAAACCCAAAGTTACTCCTTCAAGGAAACTTTGTATAAGTACCGGCCATGCCATTCCTAACTAAGATACTTTCCATTTAGTAGACAAAGGAGTAAATCGGTTAAAATAAATCCATAATGGGCAATTCGACATTTTAGCATAATTTTATTCATCTTTTATTGACATTCAAAAGAAAAAGTGTATACTTTATTTTATATCTTTCTCTCACGGGGTATCTAGGTAACAAACCATGATTAATTTTCAAAACAAAAAATATTTGCGTTTTGTATAAATTAAGTTAAACTCGATATCAAACTCGACATCACGAGAGGTTAGAAATCTGAGTTTTCATATATTGCTTTGTTTTCTTTATTTAAAAGTTTAGATTTTAAGTCGTATTTGTAATCATATAAATCTATGTTATTATAGTAATAAACTAATCATAAAACCAAATAAGTAAATCTCCATAAATTATGATTTTGGGTAATTATAATTCATTGAACCACAATCAATATATATTATTGGAAATGTTGTTTTATGGAATTACAAATTTACAATATACATATATAGAATTTAATATGAAATTTATTAGGAAGATTTTGTTTGGTTCAGAGAATATAGATAAAACAAAAATTTTATTAGGAACATTGTCTATATTCAACATTTCCAAATACAACTCACATTTGTTCAACAGAATGCTATAAATAAGGACGTATAGCTACATGCCTCATATATTCATTCGCATATGTCTTACAAGTACTATAAAGTTTTAATTTGGGTTTCCTCTTTTCTATTAAGTTTTTTTTTTTCTTGATAAAATCCCCTTGAGGATACCAACTAATTTAGATAGCGTATACAAAAATGGAGGAAACAGGTCACAACATCATTGAGTTTTCAAATCAGTCAAGATGCGCACACGAATACACATACCTTGTGCTTCCATCATAAAGTTGAGAGTCACATATCGAATCAATGATTTACCAAATTGCTCCTCCACTCCATTGAGGATTTGGCCATGGATTCCCAGTGGAATTTTCCCATGGCTGATGGAACATTGAAAATTGATTTGAGGCCTCGGTTTAATCTTGGGGAGGTTCATATAACCTTAATATGTACTCATCTGTTATTTCCAACATATCGTCCATTCAGAGTTCAATGTGATCAACTTCTACTTCCTTTTAAAAGATGACAACTCTAGGACAATCTAATTTGTCGAATCAACGATCTACCAAATTCTTAGAACCTTTTGTAAATTTAATTATATTTATTGTTGGAAAGTAAATTAAATATAGTTGTATATATCTTTTCCATTCAATTGCATTTGTTATGTATTAGGAATTCTTTCTTTTATCGTCTCCTACCTTATTGCAGAATACTTGTTGTACAAGACTATTGTTGTATATATTTCTACAGTGTCAATAGAATTATTCATTCCGTCATAATATACTTTTTTATATGGCATCAGAGCAGAGATTATAAACGAGCTTTGTGTCGTCGTTTTTTTTCAGTCTTTTTTCTGAATCAATCAGAAACACTTTGCACACCCAAATTTTTGCTTTGGGCACCCAAAGCCTGCTGCTTCTTTTGGATCGCCTCTGGCTTGTCTCGCCGTCCGGGCGAGGTCACTTGATCAGTACACCCAATCCTATTCAGATCAATCCCGGCTCTCCTCCGTCAGGCGCCGTTTGTCTCTTCCGTCCAGCTTCCCAGTCCGGCATCGTCTTCAGTTTTCATTGTCATGTCGGTTCTTGTCCAGCCCGCGGGCGCAGCCGAGCTCGGTGTTTCGCGATTCAGATTCGTCTCTCACAGAATTGCTAACAGTGCAATTACACAGTCAGTGCAGTTAGAACCATTGCCAAAATTTGTTGTCAGTGCAATTACACCGTCATCTCAGGTCCACCTATATTTCATCATGGTTTGTGCTTCCAAATTTGCCTTGTCTCAGGTTACCCCCAATCAATGGATTATCGACAGTGGGGCTACTCACCATATTGTCAATTCATCAGTTTTGATTACTAATCGCAGCAAAATCAATTCATCCGTTACTTTACCCAGTGGCGCTAAAGCACATATTTCTATGCAAGGATCAGTTACAATCAATAATGTTGTTCTACGAAATGTTTTATATGTTTTGACATTCCATGTCAATCTTATGTCTGTTGGGAGAACCAATGATGATTTACACTGTTCGGTAACTTTCTTTCCGTCTTGGTGTTTTTTGCAAGACTTGACTACGAGGATGATGATCGGTGTGGGAAAGCGATGTGGAGACTTGTACTATTTGGTGGCGTTGTTCTCTACCATTCCCTACAAACACCCATTTACCAGTCACATCACCATCTCTTCTGATCTTTGGCACCGTCGATTGGGGCATCCTTCTTCTGTCTGTTTGCAGCATATAGTCAATGAGTCGCTTCATTGTCAATTTGATTCAACAAGTAAGTGTGAATTTGTCATTTGGCTAAACAAACCCGCAAATCTTTTCCTTCTAGTTCAATATCCACATCTCGTTGTTTTTCTCTCATACATTGTGATATTTGGGGACGTTATAAGACGCCTTCTCTTAATGGTGCTCATTATTTTTTGACTATTGTGGATGATTTCTCTCGTTTTACATGGGTTTTTCTAATGCGTCACAAAAGTGAGGCGCAACATTTGCTTCGTAAATTTTTCGCCTATGTCAAAACTCAATTTAATTCACTTGTCCAAACTTTTCGCTCTGACAACGGAGCTGAATTCCTCTCTTTGCGAGAGTTTTTTCTCGAGCAGGGGGTCGTTTTCCAAACTTCTTGCGTTTATACACCTCAATAAAATGGTGTAGTTGAGCGCAAACATAGACATCTCATAAATGTTACTCGAGCTCGTCGTTTTCAATCACACTTACCTCTTCATTTTTGGGGAGAATGCATTCTTACTGCTGCATACACAATTAATAGACTTTCTACATTTTTACTCAATAAAAGGTCCCCTTTTGAGATTCTTTACAATAAACCTCCTGACTATTCTCGCATGCGTGTTTTCGGTTGTGTAGCTTTTGCAACTTCTGTTAATCCTTCATCAAAATTTTCTCCATGAGCTCACAAATGCATTTTTCTTGGATATCCAATGCGTCAGAAAGCTTATAAGCTATACAATCTTGAAACCAAAAAGATTTTTACTAATCGTGATATTACTTTTTTGGAAGATACTTTTCATTTCACGTCTTCTTCTCCAGGAGTTTCTCCATCTTCTTCTTCTTCCTTGTCTTGTCCTTTTTTTGACGACATTGTGCCTCATTCTGAACCTGTTTCTCATGAACCTCCATCGCCCTCATCTTCTGGACCTCCATCGTCCCCACCAATTTTGGAGTCATCAGACTTGGCCACAGCTGCCCCTTCAGCTGCCCCTTCAGCTGAGATTGATACCTCATCACAATCCCCACCTGATACTGATCAGTCTCTACAGTCCTCTCCCAAAAATGCCAACTCCTTACCTACTGAACTCGATCACCTTGATTCTGATTCATCAGCTCCTGCCTTACGCCGCTCCACACGAACCCGTGTTCCCAATGTACGTCTCCGTGATTATAAGTGCTCGCAGGTGATTCTGCCACCACACCATCTATCATCTCTTCGGTCGAGTCCTCCACTAGGTACACGTTACCCACTTTGTAATTTCATTTCATATCAGCGATATTCTCCATTGCACCTTGCTTATGTTGCAGCTCTTAGCAGGGATGAAGAACCATCTTCCTATGATCAAGCCTCATCTGATCCTAATTGGCAGACTGCTATGCATGAGGAACTTGCAGCCCTTACAACCAATAATACTTGGTCATTAGTTCCTCTTCCTCCTGGTAAACGGTCAATTGCTTGTAAATGGGTATATCGGATTAAGCGCAAGGTCGATGGTTCTATTGAGCGTTACAAGGCTCGCCTTGTGGCCAAGGGTTTTACACAGGCTGCATGTATTAATTATCATGATACTTTTTCTCCTACTGCTAAGATGATTACAATTCGCTATGTTCTTGCCATTGCAGCTTGTCAGAATTTGTCCCTTCATCAGCTTGACGTTAATAATGTTTTTCTTCATGGTGATTTACATGAAGAGATATATATGTCTCCTCCTCCAGGTCTTCAGTGACAGGGGCATAATTATGTGTGTCGCCTCCATAAATCACTATATGGTCTGAAGTAAGCTTCTCGGCAATGGTTCTCTAAGTTCACTGAAGCCATACTTGCTGCAGGGTTTGTTCAATCTAAAGCTGATTACTCTCTTTTCGTACAAAAGGTTGGTGATTCCCTTACAGTGTTATTGATTTATGTTGATGATATTCTTATTACTGGGAACAACCAAGACTCTATTCGTGCTACTAAGGAATTTCTGCATTCTCATTTTCGTATTAAAGATTTGGGTAACCTTAAGTTTCTCTTTGGTATTGAGATTGCACGTTCACAAAAGGGCATATTATTGTCTCAACGAAAGTATGCGTTGAAAATTATCAAGGACACCGGTCTCTTAGGTGTCAAACCTGTTGACTTTCCCATGGATGATTCAAAATTGTCAAATAAGGGGGAGTTGCTTAAGGATTCTACTGTGTATCAGCGTTTGGTTGGACGACTCATTTATCTCACAATTACCAGACCTGACATCACTTATTCAGTTCATGTTCTTAGCAGGTTTATGCATGAGCCTCGCCTACACCATATGACAGCAGCTCTTCGAGTTGTCAAATATTTGAAATCTTGTCCTGGTCAAGGTTTGCTTTTGAGTTCTAACAATGACCTTAGTTTGAAAGCATTCTATGATTCTGATTGGGCAGGCTGTCTTATTACTCGCCGTTCCACGACCGGATATTGTGTGTTTTTGGGAAATTCCTTAATATCATGGCGTACTAAGAGGCAAAGGACAATTTCATTGTCAAGTGCAGAGGCAAAGTATAGAGCTATGGCTGGTACATGTTGTGAACTTACTTGGCTCCAATATTTATTTGTTGATTTGCATATGTCTATTCCTAGACCAGTATTTCTTTCTGAATCCGTAGACTCACAGAAGCACAATAATAAAGATAGATAATTCGACACAAAGATTTATAGTGGTTCACCATGCCTACGGCGGGCATGGCTACGTCCACTTAGAATTCACTACCATTGGCTAATAAGCCATCGGGGTGTTACAAATGTGGAATGTCAAGGATTCCAAGAGATCAGATATCTAGGAGGAAGCCTTCTATTTATAAGGAAGGAAGGCTCCCTCCCTTTTACATATTTCCGATGCGGGACACAAACCTACTTTTCCTACTCACGAAGCTACTTCCGGAGCCTGGGGGCACGCCTTCCGGATGTGGCACCGGTGATCTTCCACAATGGAGATGTAGCCGAGGTTGCGGTCTACCCAATGAATGTCGGAACCAGGACCTATCGCGCCGGTTTGACTGTCCACGAGGTCGTTGGATATGCTTGGCGGTGCACCATATATACTGTCAGCAAGTCCCCCAAGTTCCTTAGTAAGAGGCAATCTTACTGGGGGAGTTAAAATCATGTACCGCCAAGGGTAGGTGACGACCGAGTGACGTTACCCCCACTAGTCCCCCAGCTCCTCAAGTAAGATGGACTCATTACCGGGCGTTCGAATACCGAGTCTCCCAGGTTTCCAGGTAGAATGCCTGTGTCGTTGGTTGATATGTACCTCAGAAAAAAAAATGAACAATTAATTAGAAATGAAGCTACTTACAGCAAGCACAGAGTTGTTATACTGTGCTTGTGAACACGTTGACTGCCCGGTGATACGAATGTCATGCTTACGGACATTAATTGAACACATATATGATCATGTATCGAATGAAGGCATGCATTGCTTGAAGATGTCATGCATAGTCTTTCGTTGGTGTTGGCTTACCCGTTGGAATGCCTCAACCGTTGTTATTGGCTTACCGTTGGAATGCCTCAGCTGTTGTTATTGGCTTACCATTTCCCGGAGGAAAAATCCCGGAGGATAGAACTCGGCCAGTCACACACGAAAAACTATATGCTATGCACCAACAAGCTAAAAATTACCGGTGTAGCAGGTAATCATGCACATTTATTAGCCGGTATAAAAATAACCATGTGGTTCGCACGGTACAACATGCTTATATGATTATATTACAGCGGGAAAACTATTCTTAACATGGTTGCCAAATAAATGTAGAGCACAGAGTATTTGCATACTGGTCGAGCAGGTATAATTGTGAGAGTTTGAATACTTAGCTTTACTGGAAGTGAGCAGGTTGATTTGCTGCTCGAAACAGTGCCACTGCCCACTTGTTTGAACTGTGAAAAGGATTGAGTGCCCAAAGGAGACTGGTGGGTGTCCAAGCAGAATTGCTTCCTGTTCAAATGCTGCCTGCTCGGATAAAAAACTGCTGGGCCTTTTTTTTTTTTTTTTCGCTAACCCGTTGACGGGTTGATCGGGCTTTTTTCTTCTGTTTCTTTTCTCGCTTTTTTTTTCTTCTTCTGCTCTTTCTCTGATTCTCTCTCTCTCTCTCTCTCTCTCTCTCTCTCTCTCTCTCTCCTCTTTCTTTCTCTTCTTCTCTAGTTTCTTTTGGCTGCTCTCTCTCTCTTCTTGTTCTTTCGTCGCGACCAGAGAGGGACGATCGCCAGGAGAGACCGACTGACCGGAGAGGGACGATCCAGCAGTGCCCGCACTTCTAGAGAGAGACGACCGCCCGGAGATGGATGACCCAGCGGCTGGAGAGGAAGAGAAGGAGGTTGCTGGTGCCCGGATGGGGGAGGCCACCGGCCGGAGATGAAGACCAGCGGCACCCGGAGAGAAGAGCCACTGGTTCCCGGAGGGGAGGACGACCCGGACCAGAGAGGAAGACGACTCGCACCGGAGAGATACGACCCGCACCCGGACTGGAGATACGACCGCACTGGAGGAGAGATGACCAGAGAGGGAGCGCGGCTTCAGCTGCTGACCTGCTTACTCCGACGAAGCTTACGTCGCGTTGGCCTCGGCCCCGTCGACCGAGACTGCACACCGTGGAGACGACTGATAGGAGCACAATGTGCGACGATATTAATATGTTTATGCCCTCGTTTATGCCCTCGTTTATGCTTTGTTTAATCCTTGTTTATCTAAGATATAAGATAGAGTCATAATATAGTTGAGTGTCGCTTTGGTAGAGTTTTGGAGAAAATGTGCTTAAGTGTAAGAAAAAACGACTAAGTAAAGAAATATGAGGAAAAAGTGCAAAATATGTTGTTTTCGTGATTTTGAGGCCTGTGTTTGACTGACTTATTCTTTTCCAAATTTAATGAAATTTGGCAGACATATAAATGGAAAGCTGGAGCGTATTGTATCAAAAATTCAGATCAATTGGAGTTAGGAAAGTTACCCAAACGATGGCTGCAACTTGGCAGTTTGAACAAAAGTCACCAGGGACTAACAGGATTTTCTTGGGATTGTGTCTTGACTTCCATAATTTATTCCGGACGTTTCACTAGGAATTTGAGGAAATTATTTTACATGGAGAAATCCCTGTGAGTCTAGTTTCTCTAAGACTTGGAATCACATCAATCGAAGCAATAAGGAAAGATTTATGCCGGATTTATTGGAGAAAGGTCAATCTGCTGAGAAACAGAGTGGTTTCCCGGTTACGCAAGGAAAGCTTTCCTTTGGACTTTTGAAGCATAGATTAGATGTAATGGACCCAAAGGAATGTCCATACTAACTTAATGAGAAGATTCAAGTCCAAGATAAGGCCAAGAAGCGTCTAGAAGAAAAGAATTCGGATAACAAGAGAAAGAAAAAAGAATCCTGATTAATTTCGGGAAAATTCCTGTGCACGTCTCTCAACTTCCACGGACTCTCCCAGATAGCTCACAATGAATCAGAGTTCGAGCCTTATATGAATAGAAAGCTACGGGAGTCTAGTTTCCAAATCAGTTGGAATCACCTCAATAGCTATTTGCTAGAGAGATTTATGATTTAATCAATGCACGGAGGTCATTCTGCCGAATTCAGAAAATCAAGGAAAACCTAAACCAATTCGGTTTTGGTTTGTGGCCGGCTTCTCTAGGTTATTTCCTCTATAAATAGCCATGTAATAGTCAGAAAAAAGATATCACTTCTCTCTCACTTTTCAAAGCCGAAATTCTGCCCATTTAGCACCACAAATCCAAAGAAAATTCAAGCCAACTCCATAGTTCATCACCACTTCCGATCGCAAGTTTCATCTCCACCGAATCTCTCTTTGCCGATTCCTCTACAAGGTTTCTTTTAAAGTGTGATTCACTCATCTCTCATGGCTTGTAATTTTCTGTATAATTATTTAACTTTGTCTATGAAGTTTGTAAGGATTTGTGGTTTGTTATTTGATTTTATTAATTTTACATTGGATTTCTGAAATTCTGTTATGTGTTTTGGTTTTCTTTTTGTTTAATTGATAAACATGTATGTGACGATTTGATTGTATGGCAATAGGGCAGTACGTTTGTTGCATGATTTGATGATTTTATTTGGTTTATTTTCTGAATTCGTTTGCACAACAAGTTATACGGTTAAGGGTAGCTTTAGCTAGGCGATCTTTAGGTTTATTTCTTTATGTTGCCGAACTACAAATATGGGGTAAATTATACACGAAGTTAATTGATCTTGTATTGGTTCTAAGGGGTAGAGTAATTCAGAAGATATGCATGTTGAACTAAGGTGAGGTGATGCCATACTTGTTGCATGTTTCCAATTCGACTCATTGTGCTTATGTGTTCCTTGGTTTAATTTCTACACGAAGTGTCTTTAAACTGAGGAGTTTTAAATAATTGAGGAGTTTTGAATGATTAGATGAACCACGAAGGGCTCTAGTTATAATTGGAACTAAATTGCATGAAATCGATGATAAATGTTTCTGTCATATTGTTGTTTCGTGATCGGTTTGTTATTTGACATGCGAGTTTTGTGTGATGTGTTTTGTTTGAAAGATGTTGATCACATGTAAATATATAATTTAGGATTTAATTTCGTAAAAATCAGTAGAATATAGAATCAAATTTCAAATCCCCAATATGATTTTGTAATACTTTATGTGATTGAGCGCCCTTGATCTTTACCCGTTGGTAGAGTAACAAAAATTTTCGTACAGTTTCCCACAGACGGCGCCAATTGTTTCTGTCTGAATCCGTAAACTCACAGAAGCACAATAATAAAGATAGATAGTTCGACACAAGGATTTATAGTGGTTCACCATGCCTACGGCGGGCATGGCTACGTCCACTTAGAATTCACTACCATCGGCTAATAAGCCATTGGGGTGTTACAAATGTGGAATGTCAAGGATTTCAAGAGATTCGATATCTAGGAGGAAGCCTTCTATTTATAAGGAAGGAAGGCCCCCTCCCTTTTACATATTTCCGATGTGGGATACAAACCCACTTTTCCTACTCACGAAGCTACTTCCGGAGCCCGGGGGCACGCCTTCTGGATGTGGCACCGGTGATCTTCCATAATGAAGATGTAGCCGAGGTTGCGGTCTTCTCAATGCATGCCGAAATCAGGACCTATAGCGTCGATTGGACGGTCCACGAGGTCGTTCGATATGCTTGGCGGTGCACCATATATACTGTCAACAACCAGCTATTTTGCATTGTGATAATCATGCAGCTCTTCATATAGCTGCAAATCCAGTTTTTCATGAAAGAACTCGTCACATTGAGATGGATTGTCACTTCATTCGAGATAAGATACTGGATGGCTCAATTCAAACTCGATTTGTTGGTTCTTTGCATCAGCTAGCAGATGTGTTCACAAAAGCGCTAGGCAAAGACAAGTTCAGATCGTTGTTAAGCAAGTTGGGAGTTCTTGACATACACTCTCTAACTTGAGGGAGAGTGATGGAAAGTAAATCAAATATAGTTGTATATATATTTTTCATTCAATTGCATTAGCTATGTATTAGAAATTCTTTCCTTTATCGTCTCCTACCTTATTGGTGACTACTTGTTGTACAAGACTATTGCTGTATATATTTATACAGTATCAATAGAATTATTCATTCTGCCATAATATACTTTTTTATATTTATAATGTTATTATGTCTTAATTCCAATAAAATATCTATCATGTCATTGTTTATCTCGCATACATATCTAATTCATTCCCTTGTTCTTCTATTATGTCATGTTATCTCTCATACATACCTAACTCATTTAAATGCACATGTCAATATGCTTTTTCCTCACACTAAATATCTAGTCATGAGCATAGGAAGTTATGAGAAATTTCTCCTTTTGATGTGTGATGTTGTGATTTTCCTATAAATTGTTTACTTTTATACTCTAATTTGTAAATAATTTTCTGATTCACCATAGTATCTTGTGAGGGCATTTAAGAAAGTTTAAGATTTATTAATTTCTTCGAGAATTGGCTTAATTATATAGTATATACATAAGAAATAAGATACACAATTTTTTTTTTTTGAATAAGATACACATTTATATTTAGAGAAATTTAATCAAATCTCCTTGCTTTAGAACATCTTCAACAGAATCTAATCACGAGCATTCTATACTCATGAAGAAATTTCTCTTTGATGTTATCATGTGAGACTGTGAGGGCATTAAAGAAAGTTAAAAAAAATTATTAATTTCTCTTTTATATCAACCAGCAATGACGTCATTAAACCCAAAGAAATCGGAAAGAATACCACACTCCACTAAAACTTACAAAAATAACTGACACATTACTATGCAAGCTAACCAGTCCGGCACCAAGCTCCACCAATAGGTAGGATAAGGGCAGGAAAGGGCTTCTCTGGCCACCCTATGGGCCGCCCTATGGGGACACAGCCCCAACTACAATGACTAAAACAATTTATATAAGACTTGACCTCCTCCACCAGAGCACCATCGACGCGGATATCCTCAATAGTAGAATCCACATGAGTAAACCCAACTTGGAGGCGAAAATGAAGACCAAGAACCAAAGCCATAAACTCCATTTTCAGCATCAAGCGCTCCATCAATATTCAATGCATATTCTGATTGTAAAACACAAATTATTAAGTAAAAAAATCATAGACCATTTAATGCAAATGTCTCCGTTTACGAGTGGAAAGTCTTGAACTTGACTCATATCTTAGACCAAAAAAAAATCGGAGGACAAGCACCAAAAAAAGCATAGGACAGGAAATTCGGATATCCCAATGAAGCCGAATCGAGGCTGGAGATGAAAGTAAAGACAGGAACAAGCAAAAGTGAAGCACAACATTCCTTGCGTCATGAATCAAGAATCATGATGCTGCTGTACTACAAAAGTCAAGTCGTACAATATTCTGCCGTTAATCATGTTTTTAAAAACATGGAAGCAATACCTCTCTGTTTTCCAAAGCCATAGTGGCATCTCCACTTTAAGTCTTTAAGCATCCTCCTAAGCCCCATTTATATCTTTCCCCAACTTTTCTCATCATTCTGTCTCTGCTTTTGTCAAGAGTGTGTCCTCTGTTTTACTAAGCTTTGCTCTACTTTCACACCCCAAATTCGCATGAAGGCATCGGGTGAGTAGTCTCTGTTTCTTTTGCGCTGTTCAGTGTTGATAATTTTATAAACCCATTTGATTGTTTTTGTAAGATTGATATTGGGTATTGCCAGAAAGCTTCTGGGTTCAATTCTGTGTGGTTGAATTGGGATTTCTGTTACTGTTTGGAATTGTGGAGTTTGCATCTTTAGTTTTGGTTTTGTGGTGTGTAATCCAAACTAGGATTGTACATCTCTTTTAGTTCTTTTAGTTGTGTTGATTTTCGTGTATACTGATTAAGGTTAGATACCTGTGTTGGAAACAGATCAATGAGGCCAATGTTTTGTTCCTTCCCAGTTTTGATCAAATTGAGAAGAGGGAAAATATTTAGTCATGAAGTCCAAGTATATAGCTTGATTAACAAGGGAAGTCTTTCCGATTAGTCTTTTCCTTGGTTGGCTTAGTAAGATTGTTTAGGGTGATAAAGATTGTGAATTTAAGCCCAATCGTAGACATTTTTTGTCAGTTTGACAATGTTGGTTGTTTGAACGAGTGAGGTGATGATACCTTTCTTGTGCTTCCAACTAAGGACTAAACTGTTAGTACAGTACTGGTTACTTTGTAGTTAAAAATGAGGTTTACTTTTCAGTGAGACGCAAATTCAATTCTTACCATGATACTCATATATCAGAGATATCAGTGGTGCGAGATGGCAAAATATGAAAACTAAGTTTTGGTAGTGAAAGAGGGAGCCAGTGGTGAACTGGTTATGGTGTAGTGCCTCTGCTGTGAGTTATCTCCAGGATCATTATTAGTATAATAGTATTAACACTATGTTCATCATTAACCAAATTCAACGGGGTAGTACCACACTACCACTCCTTTTTACAAGTTGCACTGCTATTGCATTTTCTCTTCCTAAATCATTTTTTCTTACTTATTTAAGGGTGATGTAGCACACAACACTAATCAGCCACAAAGTTGCTATATTCTCACAGAGGATAGCTTTTTCTTTAATTAAATTTATTTTCAGAAAGTCTGAAGACAATCTGAAAAGATTTATTTTGAGGACCTGGTCAAATTTTGTAGTTCTTATTTCTGCTTATCTTCGGACTGTACCCCCAGCCATCAGGTTGAGGGGATAGTATGTATACGTAGAACACAGACCATGAAAAGATGCTCCTAACCATTACCCAAAAATAGTGATAGTGATTAAAGTACCTAAAAAAATAAATCATTTGTGGATGATAGTTGGCGATATGATATATACTGGTTTCAGTCATAAGTAAATTTGGAAAATATATGTGCCATTTTGATTCTTCACCTTGAATGAGATATATTGCAAAACTAATTTTGTTCTGTTCAAGAGAGTAGCATATTGTTATAAAAGAAACAATTAAACCTGAGATGATTTGGCAGGATCTAGGTTTCATCTTATCTGCTTAATTGATTTTCCCTCATGTCTTTTGTGTAGGCACATCTCATCTTTGCTGTTCTGTGAAGTCTTTATCAGGCAAAGTAGGAGGCATGCTTTGTTGTCGTGGTACGGCAAACAAGTATAGCAGGCTAGATGCAAAGCTTGAAAAGAGAATGGTTGAATTTAAAAGAAGTTCTTCAGGCCAAAGCAATTTTAGGTCAATTGACAGCATAATTTTGAGGTTCCCTCAGTTTAGAGAAGAACTGACGAACATAAGAAATGTGTTTGACCTGTATGGTAAGTTTTGATATGGTTGCTTAGTCTTTACTAAGGTTTCTTAGCTGACTCTCTTTCTGTCTCTGACTTCTCTCTCATAGATGAGGACTCAAATGGAACTATAGACCGCGAGGAACTGAAAAAATGCTTACAGAAACTGCAGCTCCATCTGACAGCAGAAGAGATTGAGGATCTTTTTCATTCATGCGACATGGATGGGAGTGAAGGGATACAATTCAATGAATTCATTGTTCTTCTGTGTCTCATCTATTTATTGAAAGACCCCCACACGGTATTCACAATAAACTTTATGTTTTCTCTTCTCCTTGGAAGTAAATTTATGTCGGTCATTATAGTTCTGTATTGGGGATTCTTTCAGGCTTCAAAGATAGACTCTCCACAGCTTGAAGCAACTTTTGATACTGTGATTGAAGTATTTTTGTTTCTGGATAAAAATGGTGATGGCAAACTGAACAAGACAGAAGTGGTGAAGGCACTGAATGAAGCTTCTCCGCTGGAGAAATCTCCTGCTCATGTCAGCAGGAATAGATTTAGTAATGATTCCTTGCTCCTATAGTAAAAATATTATTTCTCCGTTCTTTTACGCTGATGCAAAGTTCTCATCATTAATTTCTTTTTCTTTGTGGGTTGTTGCAGAGGAAATGGATTGGGACAAAAATGGGAAGGTGACTTTCAGGCAGTTCCTCTTTGCTTTCATTGATTGGGTTGGAATTCAAACAGATGAAGAGATATCTCAAGAACAAAGTGAAGGCTAACAGTATAGAACATTGAATTTGGTTGCATAGCTGTTGCAATTGAGGTCAGATAATACATTTATGTATATTTCCAAAAGCCTCATAAGATTTGTATGAAACAGTTTAGCTGCTGTGTTACTTTGGTTTATCTATGATTTCTGTAAAGGTTTGACTTTGACCTGTTATGAATTATCATGATTGGTAATATATGGAGAATATGATTGCACTTTATGTATCTATTCTTTTAACTATTTTTATCATCATTAATTTTATTTATTAGCAAATATAGATATTTTCTCTTTTTCTTTTCTTTTTTTCTTTTTCATGTGGATAATTGCATCTGATAAGGCAAGAATATGTACCTATTTAGAGATCCACTACTTCCTCAGAAATATACATATGGAAGACATTAACGTCTTTACTCTGTCACACAGATTCTAACTTTCTAAATCTAAAAGGTTAAAAGAGAGGATATTTTTCCCATTACAGAACATCCTGTAAATATTCCATATGTGCTCACTCTTATGCTGCAGCTTGGGTGAGTATCATTGTATTCCTAGAGCTTGGATCCTCTTAATTAGTGACAGAGCATAATCATTCACTTGTCTCCATTCTTCCCTACTTTCCTGTCTTCTGTGTAGTTCCGTCAAGCATTTGTCATTCCCATCGAGAATTCTTACAATCTGCCTCATGCTTGGTCTTAATTGAGGATTGGAGCGTGTACAAGCAAGTCCTAGTTTAAACAGTCTCATCAGTTCCTTCTGATTGTACACTCCATTCAACCTAATATCTGCCATTTCCTTATAAGTCTTTGTGCGTGCCTCAAATTCATGGACCCTCTTGACCAGTAGCACCTCAGGCCGCCGAAAGTCAACTGCCGTCTGTCCAGTGATGACCTCAAGCATTACTACACCAAAGCTGTATATGTCAGTCCTTGTGGTCGCTTCTCCAGATTCCATACATTCAGGTGACATATAACCAAAAATCCCTCGAGCTGATTTGCTTGTGTCAGTAACAGCATGATGCCCGTGGTCGTTCCGTGTCAAGAATTCAGCAAGGGCAAAAGAACTGAGCCTTGGGTTCATGTCTGGATCAAGAATAACAGCAGAAGAGGTAATGTTTCTGTGAATAACTTGTTCCTCCCATTCCTCATGGAGATAAAGAATAGCAGAAGCAAGCGATTTGATAATGTTGTATCGATGACGCCATTGCAGGATTGAATGGAAAAATCTGTAGTCTTCACGAAAAAGTAGGTGGCTTAGAAGGCGATCAGCTAAGTAATCATAGACAACTAGCATTTCTCCTTGCTCAGTGCACCATCCACGGAGCTGAACCAAGTTCCGGTGGCGGAGCCTTCCCAAGTTTTGAAGTTCATTTGAGAATCTTGCCCGCAATGCAGGGCATGTCTTCATGCCAAGCCGCTTTACCAGGACATGATGGCGGTTGTTGAGAAACCCCTGGTAGGCTGTCCCAAAGTCCAGCTCTGCTACCCTCTGAGAATCTGCGAAGTTATTTGTGGCAGATATAATCTCCATGTAGGATATTTCTCGTGGAGTTTCAACCAGAGGAAATGTTGCTTTCTTCTGTCGGAAGCTTTCATATGAGCTGACCTCACTGCTTCGACTGCTTCCATTCTCAGCAGTTGCGTATATTGTTTCTCCAGTGGCTGTGACATAGGTTGATAGAAAAGATGATGCAAGAGTTGCAGTGGTGGTGGCTATTGTGTACCTTGTGTTGCTGCTGCCATTGTTTGTGCTAGAATTGCTGGCAGAGGATAGAGAGATGTAGAGAGGATGGCACTGAAACGATGGGAGGCCTGGCAGTTTGCCATATAAGTTGCCTGAAAGTGCTTCTACAACCCATTTCATGTTTGGTCGCAACTGCGGATTTTGAAGTGTACATAGAAGTGCAAGATGCAACTGATACTCCATGTCAACAAGCTGATATGAACCGTCTGTAATCCTACTGTCCCCTGCTTGTAACAGCTTCCCTTCATCAGACAGCTTCCGGATCCAGTCAAGCAATATGATCTGATCATCAGGGCAAGCGAGATCTACTGCCCTTCTACCTGACACCACCTCCATAACAACAATCCCAAAGCTGAAAACATCAGATTTTGCTGTAGCCACGCTTCGTTTCTGGAAGCTTTCTGGTGGCAGATACCCTATTGTTCCACCAATTTTGGTCGTTTCAGCTAGCCGAAACTGGTGGTTTTGCATAGAAGGTGTCTTTATCTCGTACTCAATCTCATGTTCCAGCCAGCGTGCCAAGCCAAAGTCACCTAGCCGTGCATTGAAATGTGAATCCAGCATCACATTACTCGTCTTGACATCCCGGTGAATGATCTGAGTTTCCAACTGTTCGTGAAGATAGTAAAGCGCCGCTGCCAAGCCACTGATTATGTTCCTTCTACGCTCCCAATTGAGAAGCACTGCTGCCGGAGACCCCATAATCTCAGGTCTCCTGAAAAGTACGCGGTCAAGGCTAAGGTTTGGCATGTAGTCATAAACCAAAAACAGCTGTTTCTCATGAACACACCACCCTCTCAGCCGGACAAGATTTCGGTGACGAAGATGAGCCACTGCCAGCAACTCCGCCACAAAAGTCTTCTCGAACCGCTCTCCTCTCTCCACTAAGCACTTGACAGCAACAACAGTTCCATCACTAGGCAGAACAGCTCTGTACACTTTCCCAAACCCTCCACTCCCCAAAACTTGTTCCTCACTGAAACCATTCGAACCAATATAAAGCTCGGAGAAGCTGAAGATCCTCGGGTTGTCTCCTCCGACCTTGTCCTTGAGCTGTATCCCATCCATGTCCTGAAACACCCCAGAATGGTCTCGGTGTCGATTCTTTCTCGTGTCATGATGACACAGGTTGATCCATTTCAGGTCATAGAGCCTGCAGAATGAGTCTTTGACGAAAGCACGAAGATGACTCATGCATTCCTGACGGGTGTGCTTCTTTCTGACCTCCAACTCCTGCTCAGTAGGTCTGTGGTGGTTTTCGTGGTCATCCGGTGGCTCCATATAGTCGCAGTCCTCCGGTGGCAAAACGAAGCAGAGGTGGTTCAGCTGCATGGTGGTGGTTGTGGACATTAAAGAACTGAAAGCACGCCCTATGCCTCCAAATCTCAGGAGAAACAAGGTTCAAACTTCAAAGTGAGTTGTGGAGAATATGATATTGTAAACAGTGGGAAGATATAAGTTTCATGCTTAAGGTATCAACAAAGTTAGGTTGCATGGTTGAATTGAATGCCGTATGAACCGGCCAAATTGAAGCTATGATGTCATAAATTTTTAGCCTTGATCTTCCAAGGAGCTATGATGTCATAAATTTAAGAAGTTTCTTTTTAACACAATTCTCTTGTGGTTTTAGATAGATTAATCAAAGTTCCAAACACGTGAGAATTATTGAGTTCATATTATTCATACTGGGGCTTAAGTAAAGCGCGTGGATCGACGATTCTTCAGATGTTGGGATTCAATATGGTGTGCTTGGATCTTCTTCACACTTGAAACCAAAATATATCTTTTTCCAAATAGTGATGGTTTGGATAAGTCAAATCGGCAGCTGTTTTGAGCTATCAAAATGATGCTATAGATTGCTTATATTGTTTTTGAGTTTCGTTCTAGTTAAGACTTGAGACTGTTCGATTGGTTTAGTTTTGTGCCAGTTTATGGTCATGTGTTTCAATATCAATTCACTATGATATATGATTTAGATAAATTTCGAGGTGACTCGATCAATCTCGCGTTTGAGTTAATTCTTGCTATATACAGTGGCGAATCTAGAGGACCCAAACATGAAGTGGACTACATATATAATTATGTGTTCTTTTTGGTACATTTAAACACAGAACATGAGCAAAGAGGTAAGAATTCGAGAGTTTGAATATTTAACGATTGAATTTAGTATGGAATTGACCTATTGTGAAATAACAAAAAGACAATAATGAGAGTGCGAGGTGGATTTTTTTTATGATAAAGACGACATAATGAATTAATCTCCAAACTAGACATTACACAGCAAGACTTCCAGTTCTTGCGGGACAGGACACCCCCCCCCCCCCCCCCCCGCGCGCAAGAAGCTTGAAAACCTGAGGATTAAGCATATTTAGCTAACTTATGAGCCAAGGTATTGGCTTCGCGAAAAATATGATGAAAACTAGAACCCTGAAATGAGAATAATGCATGAGAAATATCATCAACAATACGACCCAACATCGAATAATCTTCCCCCCACAGGAGACAGCCTGAACCAACTGAAGACAATCCGTCTCAAAATGCACAGGAGCCAAGGAGAGATCACCAACCAGGCCACATGCCAACCTAGCTGCCTCTGCCTCAACCACAATAGGGTACGATACACCCCTAATAACCTTGGACACTCCAGCCACTACTTGGCCATCAGAATCTCTGACTACAATTCCCAACCCACCTAGACTCAAATTAATATCAAAGGCACCATCAATATTAACCTTAAGCCAACCTGGGGAGGGCGGTACCCATGAAGTGGCCACGCGACGACTTTTCAGCATTATAGGCTTATGTACTGCCATAAAAGAATGAAAAAGAGTCTTTGTCTGACAAAAGACCTGCATAAATGAACTCGATTTCTCCTTCCACAGTCGTTGGTTCCTTTCTTTCCAGACACTCCAAATCAACATCAACAGAAGAGCAAAATCTTGAGAGGAAAGTAGCAAGTGAGCCGCTGAAATCAATTCCAACACAGGGCTAGTTGGCAGAATGAGTGTAGAATGTAAGGCCGGAACCAAACTAATAGTATCCCTAAAAAAATAACAATCCTTGGAGATATGATCTGGGGTCTCCTCCGATGCACAAAAGAAATAATCATTACCAATATGAACTTTTTTACTCCGAAGTTGAGAAGCTGTAGGAAGAATAGAAGAGCACACCTTCCAAACATGAACGTTCACTTTACCTGGAACTGTAGCATTCCACACCTTCCTCCAATTGCAATAGTTAGTAGCGGGCCCTGTACTTGAGCTAGATTCTGAAACCATATTAGGGTAAAGAGCAGAAAAAGCCACTTTATAGGCACTCTTTGTAGAGAAAAAACTTTTCCTATCAAAGTGCCAAATTAAGCGATCTTAGACAGCCCTATGACTCAGCGGAATAGCACATATCAAAGCAGCTTCATCATCTGGGAAATTGGCATAAACAAGTTCTGTATTCCAGCCACCATTTAGCATCAGATCACACACAGAGGTCAAAGAGGAGGGACCGTACCTGACCGGTCTAAAAAACACTGGTCTTGGAATCCACGGGTCCTCCCAAATCCGGACATTTGTTTTTGTACCTACCTGCCAGCGAACACCACCTTTCAGAATATCTTTAGATGCAAAAATACCCCTCCAACAAGCTGAGACATGAGAGCTAGCATCTGCCTCTAGGAAAGAAGAATCAGGGAAATACCGCGCTTTGAACAGCCGACTTACCAGTAAATTAGGATATTTAAGGAACCTCCATCCCTGTTTAGCAAGTAACGCTAAACTGTGAGCATACAGATCTCTAAAACTCATACCACCATCATCTTTCATACGACACAATTTCTCCCACGACATCCAATGGATTTTCTACTCATTCGACTTACAACCACACCAAAAATTAGCACACATTTGGTGCAATTCATTACACAAGTCTTTTGGAAGAAGGTAGCAACTCATTGCATAGGCAGGGAGAGCTTGTGCCACCTCTCGGATTAACAAATCCTTTCCCGCACTACTAAAGAGCTTACCCTGCCAACCTGCAATTTTTTGACTCAGCCTCTCCCTGATGTACGCAAAAGCCTCTGTCCTCTGTCTACCCAAATAGGTGGTAAGACCCTAAGTACTTATTCTGTTTAGCTTCAATCTTTACTCCCACAAAGACGGCAATAGACTACTACAAATCTGAAGGTACTTTCTTACTAAAAACAATACTGCTCTTAGAAAAATTAACATGTAAGCTAATTCATAGTCCTGCAATACTAATTTGATATGAGCACACTCAGATAAGGAAGCCTTACCAAATAACATGCTATCGTCAGCAAAAAGAAGATGATGCACGGTAGGAGCGCAGTCACAAATTTGTATCCCTTGCAGATCACCCGATCTCACCTTCCTCTCCAAAAGAGCAGAAAAAACTTCAGTACATAATAAAAATAGATATGGTGATAAGGGATCACCTTGTCTCAGTCCCCTGAAAAGAGTCAAATAGCCTTTTGGGCTACCATTGATCAGGAATGAGTAACGAATAGTCGTCACACACTTCATAATAATACCAACCCATAATTCATGAAACCCTAGCCTGAGGAGCACAGCTTCCAAAAAACTCCACTCCATTCGATCGTACGCCTTACACATATCAAGTTTCAAGAAAAATACTCCCTCCACTTTAGATTGACAATTATGGATGAAATGAGCAATCTCATTGGCCACAAGCGTATTATCAGTGATTAGTCTCCCAGGTACGAAGGCACTATGGAAGGGCGAAATAATATCAGACAATATCCGCTTCAACCTGTTTGCAATGACCTTAGAACAGACCTTATAGATGACATTATACAATGCTATAAGTCTCAAATCAGCTATCGACTGAGGATTATTCACCTTAGGTATCAACCAAATATGGGTAAAATTTAGCTCACCCAAGAAGTTCCCTGTATGCATGAAATGTTGTACAGCCTCCACCACATCTCCACCTACCACATCCCAATACTTTTGGAAAAATAATTGAGGCATACCATCCGATCCCGGCGGAGCTTTAGTCGAGTACATCAGAAACAAAACTGCTCGAATTTCAGCTGCCGAGTATGGAGCCATAAGCTCAGTATTCATATCACTAGTAACCCTCGGCTGTAGTAAATTCATTGTTGACCTCATGTGATTATAGTTTAAATCATCTGCTCTATACATATTGGAAAAGTATCACAAAATTACTGACTCCATCCCTTTCGACAACTCCTGCCAACAACCATTATGATCGAATAAACTCAGAAGTTTATTATTTGCCTTCCTATTCGAAGTCTTACGGTGAAAATACTTGGTGTTTCAATCACCCTCCGAAAGCCAAGTCACCTTCGATCTTTGCTTCCAATAGGCAGCCTCATCATGCAGCATCCAGTTCAGTTTACCAGAGAGACGACTAAACTCTTCCTAGTCCGCCACATTGAAAGGTAAGGAGGACAGAGCATGGAGGTGTTCACAAACAGCACCAATCTCACGAACTCGACCACCAAACTCCGATTGTCTACAACTATTCAGGGAAAATCTCGACATCTCAATATGCCTCTTAACCTTCATCAGAGGTACACCAGAGACCTGAGTGCCCCACCCTTCTTTACCAGCTCCCAGACTTCTTTCATGATTAATCCAAAACTTTCAAAACGAAACCGAGGTTTCGCTCGGGCTTCCAACAATGGCGTCCTCATCCTGACACTGAGCAATAAAGGGATGTGATCCCCATGTATCGGAGGCAGGTGAACCAGCTTGGATGCAGAAAACACGTCTGACCAAGAAGCCGACGCCACCTCCCGGTCTAGCCGACTGCGCATCCCCGGCCCTTTCTAGGTAAACATAGGACCTTCAAACCCTAAATCAACGAGTTCACACGCTAGCAAGCAATTCCGGAAAGGCTGCATCTGATATTCCCGACGGATCACCCCTCCTTCTTTCTCATGAGCATGCAGCAATTCATTCATGTCCCAAATGACGACTCAAGGCAGCACCGACTCCTCATACAACTCCTCCAGCAAAGATCGCGAGATATGGCGATCTGCCATAGTAGGGTTCCCATACCAACCAGTAAGCCTCCACGCCACACCCGATCCATCAGGCTCCCAAATTTCCACATCCACATGGTTTGCACTCTTAGACCGAAAGCGGACATCGAGACCGTCCTTCCAAAGAAGAGCCAGTCCACCGCCGGTCCCAGCACGCCATACTGACTCACAATTCTGAAACACTAACTCTAGGAGCAAGGAATTCATATACTACCAGTCGTCTATCTTTGTTTCTGACAGGAAAACGAACACAGGTTTATGCTGATTAATCAGCATCTTAAGAGCCTGAGACACAGACGAGTTGTTCAACCCACGTCAATTCCACGCCAAGATCTCCATCAACGCCGGAGGGGTTTTTTTAGGGTTCCGTATTTTTCGGAGAGAATACCTTAGTTAATAATATATACATATGTTGTGGTTTTGAGTGCGAGGTGGATTGAGAGAATAGATGAGTTTTATTTCGATAATTCGGAAGTCCGGACTTCATCAAACAATTATACATATATGAATGATAATTATATATAAGATATACATGAGTCGCCCCACATAACACCTAGCTTTGCGCCTGGCTAAATATCTGTGGTCACTATGGCTTGGACATTTTGTATAACTTAACATGGTAAGAATGCTTAGTTTCAAGTTGTTGTTGTCTGTGATTGTTGTAATATCATATCGGATGTTGTGACTGAAATAAAAAGAAAAATCATCGATCATCTGAGGTCTCTGAGTATGAATTGCTTTTTTTAATAAAGGATTTCTGCGACTATCCTCAAGCATTCGTCGAATATAACAAAGGGACGTATAACTTAAACTCTTGATTACAATAAACATTTAGAAGAAATCCCGAATAATGTCGGGAATCTGTACTAAGTACATGTATTCTGACAAGCACCCACTAACAAAGAGTATTGCTCTAATGACGACTCTATTCGCTTTATCACAACAGTTACATAGTGGAAAGATGACTAGATATGTAGTACGAGTATATATCTTAATGTCCAATAAGATAGCACGAGTATGAATTGCTTTTAACAAGTGGCAAATACATGCCGCCATAACAAACAATCAAAAGTAGTGTTATTACATTATGAGATATGTATGGAATTGAAAATGCAAATTTTATAAGATATTATATTGAAGGAAAGTACATTTTTTTTATAAAAAAAAAAAAAAAAAGAAGAAGAAGAAGAAGAAATACAAAACAAACGTACGCACCATCGAGTCTTTTTTCCTTTTCGGTTAGTATGAACAAAATTAATATATGTCTAAAAAAGGAAGAATTAATACTATATTAACCTCGACTGTATAGCCTGTGTCAGTATGAAATTTATGGTAAGACATTATCACCGTATTCAATTTGAACAACAATGTATGACCATGAACCCTACTATATTAATTTCGACTGTATTAATATCAAATTTATGGTAAGACCGTAAGACGCTAAGGCCTTATTCCATTCGAACAACAGTACATGTATGACCATATATGAAGTACAAGTTTTTTTTTTTTTTTTTTACAAGGATATATGAAGAACAAGTTGTTTTATCGTAGTGCAATAGACATAACTCACATGTATGACTATGAGGATGGACCATTTTGATGTAATTGATCTGTAGATTGTAGAATCCTTTGTTTTCTTGCATCATATCGAATCATTCATTTTTGCCGGTAGCTATAAAATCCAATTCGGAAGTCCGGGCTTCATCAAACAATTATACATACATGAATGATAATTATATATAAGATATGGACTAAATTCTGCTTATTACCTTTATTTTTGGGATTTCATCAATTCAGTCATTGACTTTATAATTTAATCAAAAAGTCATCGTAATTTCTAATCTCATCAAATCTATCTATTTTGTTACCAATCAAATCGACTCATATATAGCTTAACCTCCAATAAGACAGCACGAGTATGAATTGCTTTTAACAAGTGGCAAATACATGCTGCCATAACAAACAATCAAAAGTAGGGTTATCATATCAAGTGAGCCTTATGAATTAGCTATGTATGGAACTGAAAATGCAAATTTTATAAGATATTATATTGTAGAAAAGTACATTTTTTTAAAAAATAAAAAAAAAACAGAAGAAGAAATACAAAACAAACTTACAATTTATATTGTGCCATTTCCAACAATTTTCCCCATCGAGAAATTTTTCAGTGCTACGGGAGGACCACGTGGCAGTGTCTAGTAGTCCTCGATAGAAGAATTTTTCAGTGTTATGGGAGGACCACTGACAGTGTCTAGTCGTCCTCCCTACCAATGAAATTTTGACATGTGAGATTTTATGACAGAAAATTATTTCAGTTATTTTGTCAAATACAATTTTACAATTATTATTATTTTTCTAAACACTACACCATAAACTCCAAACCCTAAAATCCTAAACCCTAAACCCTAAAACCCTAAACTCTATACCCTAGTCCAAACTCATCAAAAATTTATTAAAGTCATTTTACAAAAAGTAAAATAAATAAATTTATAATTTCTGTGATAAAATTCCACATGTTGAAATTTAATTGGGAGGGAGGACCACTAGGCATTGTCACGTGGTCCTCCGGTCGTATTTAAAAATTTCTCATTCTCCCTACCAATGAAATTTTGGCACGTAGGATTTGATGACAGAAAATTATTTCATTTATTTTTTCAAATACCATTTTAGATTTATTATTGTTTTTCTAAACCCTACACCCTACAACCATAAACTCTTATCCAAACTCATCAAAGATTGATTAAAGTCATTTTACAAAAAGTCAAATAGATAAATTTATAATTTCTGTGATAAAATTTCACGTGTTGGAATTTAATTGAAAGGGAGGATCACTATACATTGTCACGTGGTCCTTACGTCGTATTTAAATATTTATCTTCCCTACTATATTAACCTCGACTGTGTCAGTATGAAATTTATGGTAAGACACTATGACCGTATTCAATTTGAACAACAATGTATGACCATGAACCCTACTATATGACCGTATTCAATTTGAACAATAATGTATGACCATGAACCCTACTATATTAATTTCGACTGTATTAATACCAAATTTATGGTAAGACCGTAAGACGCTAAGGCCTTATTTCATTCGAACAACAGTACATGTATGACCATATATGAAGTACGTACAAGTTTTTTTTTTTTTTTGACAAGGATATATGAAGAACAAGTTGTTTTATCGTAGTGCAATAGACATAACTCACATGTATGACTATGAGGATGGACCATTTTGATGTAATTGATCTGTAGATTGTAGAATCCTTTGTTTTCTTGCATCATATCGAATCATTCATTTTTGCCGGTAGCTATAAAATCCAATTCGGAAGTCCGGGCTTCATCAAACAATTATACATACATGAATGATAATTATATATAAGATATGGACTAAATTCTGCTTATTACCCTTTATTTTTGGGGTTTCATCAATTCAGTCATTGACCTTATAATTTAATCAAAAAGTCATCGTAGTTTCTAATCTCATCAAATCGATCTATTTTGTTACCAATCAGATCGACTCATATATAGCTTAACCTCCAATAACACAGCACGAGTATGAATTGCTTTTAACAAGTGGCAAATACATGCTGCCATAACAAACAATCAAAAGTAGGGTTATCATATCAAGTGAGCGTTATGAATTAGCTATGTATGGAACTGAAAATGCAAATTTTATAAGATATTATATTGTAGAAAAGTACATTTTTTTAAAAATAAAAAAAAAACAGAAGAAGAAATACAAAACAAACGTACAATTTATATTGTGCCATTTCCAACAATTTTCCCCATCGAGAAATTTTTCAGTGCTACGGGAGGACCACGTGGCAGTGTCTAGTAGTCCTCCATAGAAGAATTTTTCAGTGCTATGGGAGGACCACTGACAGTGTCCCTACCAATGAAATTTTGACATGTGAGATTTTATAACAGAAAATTATTTCAGTTATTTTGTCAAATACAATTTTAGAATTATTATTATTTTTCTAAACACTACACCATAAACTCCAAACCCTAAAATCCTAAACCCTAAAACCCTAAACTCTAAACACTAGTCCAAACTCATCAAAAATTTATTAAAGTCATTTTACAAAAAGTAAAATAAATAAATTTATAATTTCTGTGATAAAATTCCACATGTTGAAATTTAATTGGGAGGAAGGACCACTAGCCATTGTCACGTGGTCCTCCGGTCGTATTTAAAAATTTCTCATTCTCCCTACCAATGAAATTTTGGCACGTTGGATTTGATGACAGAAAATTATTTCATTTATTTTTTCAAATACCATTTTAGATTTATTATTTTTTTCCTAAACCCTACACCCTAAAACTATAAACCCTTATTCAAACTCATCAAAGATTGATTAAAGTCATTTTACAAAAAATCAAATAGATAAATTTATAATTTATGTGATAAAATTTCACGTGTTGAAATTTAATTGAAAGGGAGGATCACTATACATTGCCACGTGGTCCTTACGTAATATTTAAAAATTTCTCTTCCCTACTATATTAACCTCGACTGTATAGTCTGTGTCAGTATGAAATTTATGGTAAGACATTATGACCGTATTCAATTTGAACAACAATGTATGACCATGAACCCTACTATATTAATTTCGACTGTATTAATATCAAATTTATGGTAAGACCGTAAGACGCTAAGGCCTTATTCCATTCGAACAACAGTACATGTATGACCATATATGAAGTACAAGTTTTTTTTTTCTGACAAGGATATATGAAGAACAAGTTGTTTTATCGTAGTGCAATAGACATAACTCACATGTATGACTATGAGGATGGACCATTTTGATCTGATTGATCAGTAGATTGTAGAATCCTTTGTTATCTTGCATCATATCGAATCATTATTTTTTGCTGGTAGCTATAAAATCCAATCGACAATAAATTGTTAGGCATTTGAAAATTTATATCACTGAAACTCAATTGGGACATATGAATGACACCCTCTGTCTACCAAAACCCACAACCAAGTTTAGTGCTCCTCCTACATGGCAGACAATTTAAAAAATTGATTAAACATCTTGTTAATTTAGTGCATGCACTACCAGTTTTAACAGAATAGCCGACGAAATTTTCGTCGGCTATTGCAAATTTTCGTCGGTTATTCCTTCTACCGACGAAAATTTCGTCGGCTATAATTCGTCGATAAAAGGCCGTCGGTAAAACTAATGGCCGGCGAAAATAACGAAATCGTCGGCTATTTTCGAGTATGGCCGACGATATTACCGACGAAAATTAATTTTGTCGACCAAACCTTGGCAAAATATCCGACGAAATTCGTCGGATATTTTCAAGTATGGCCGACGATATCGTAAACTATAGCCGACGAAATTCGTCGGCAATGTGTACTGAAATATAGCCGACGATTTCATCTATTTCGTCGGTTATCTCGTCGGAATATATTAATATTTTAATAGGCATTAATTAGTTGTAGCCGACAAAATAATGTCATTTTCGTCGACTATAACGGTTATAGCCGACGAAATTTGGTAAATTTTGTCGGCTATAGCACTTATAGCCGACGAAATAATGCCAATATCGTCGGCTATTCGTACATTTTGGGGAAAAAAATTAAATTAATTTCTAAATTACCATTCCAAGCAACCTACAATTCATAATGACAATCCATGCATTTACACCAACAAGAAACACGTCTAAATGACTTATTATTTAATTTGTTTCAATATACATAAAATATAACCCTAATCATCACCTAAAGCACTAAAGTCCACCACGTCATCCCCAGCATCCTGCTGTCCATCATGCTCGTCATCCTGCTGAACGAACTCGGGAGGTTGAGGCATTGGAGGTTCATCTAACGGCTCAAACGGGGGCGGGGGTTCAAGGCCTTGTTGTTGTGCCGCGAACATAACATACCACCTGTCTTGTTGGCCGGCGTAGTTGTGTCGCCGAATTCTCTCGCATTCAGCATGCCAACTGGACATATCCAAATGATACTGCTGTGTTCTGCGTTGTTGCTCCTGTGATCTGCGGTGTTGCTCCTGTGATCTCTGGAACTCAGCCGCCAATCTTGCATTTTCTTCTGCCAATCTCTGCATTCCCCCCCCCCCCCCCCCCCCCCCCCCCCTCATTTGTTGGCTGTCCCCGCCTCCCTTCTTTTGAGCTCCCTTAGTGGTCTTCAGGAGCCCTATTCCAGAACTTCCCAAACCCCGGCAGTAGTATTGGTTTGACCAGTCTGGGAAGGCTGCGTCGAACATCCTCGCTGCCGTTTGGACATTTGATCTGTCGACCTGGCGCAGGGCTTCTTGCAGATCTGCCTCTGAAATGTTTGGTTGTGTCTCCCGAACTACTTCCTGCAACACTTCTTCTTCGGCCCGGTTCACCCTCTCCTAATTGAACGGGAAAAAAAAATAATTAATATTCTAACAAATATATAATTAAGTAAAATTAATAATTAAAATTTTTAAGTCGCTTGTGGATAAGCCTTCTTGAACGTCTCCACGTACGGGTTGCTATCAGGATGATCTCTAAGCGCCTCCTCCTGATATTGTGAAAACGGCCTAGAACCAGCATGATGGGGGGTTGTGTTACGGCGACGGTTCGCACCGTTCCTTCAAACAAATAATAAAATATTAGAAAAATGCATCAAAAATATTAGTGTAATAATTATAAAATAATTAAACTAATAATTAAAATATTAACAAAATAAACATTTATAGTTAAGTTTAGTATTTACCTGCATAAGTGGGTTGTTGAAGTCTACTGTCTTCAACCAACGCCACTCGTACTCCCTGAACAGGAACTCTCTTGGAGTACCCATACGACCATGTATGTCGTATTCGTTAAAGTGGGTACTGAGCTCGTTCTTCCACTCTTTGAACCTACGGAAAAAACAAAAGTGCATTAGAAATATTATTAATATCATAAAATATTTCAAATTATAAGATGAGGAATTCCCAACGTACCTCGAGTTCTGCACCGCGTCCGCCCAATCCTGCTTGTGTTCGGCAATCTCGAAGTATGCCTGAAAGATAATATTTTATTAGTTTTACAATTATAACAATACCGAAAATTATTAAATATTACGATAAAGAAATTAAGTTTTTTAAATTACTCACCGACGCCGCGTTGTTGACCTCCCTCTTAATTTCTTCCGGCACATTAGCCCACCGGGTCCACAACATAGGGACTCTATCCCTAATTAGTGTCCCCACGCAACCCGCGTAATCGCGGCGTTTTTTCCCCTGAACCTCCTGATTAGGGGGTTCGTTGATCTGGATCCTCCCCCTACTCTCAACAGTTCTCCTGAGCGTGTCAAAACATATGACACCTCTCGTATTCGGCCTTGAACTGCTAGCGGCTGTCCCTATCACATAAACGACGATTGGTTAATAAAATTAAATATTAGTGCGTTAATTTTAATAAAACATTTAATTAATAATATCAAATGTTACCTGAACTCGATGACCCGTCTGTCGACTTTCCTTTTCTCCTCGCCGAAATCAGGAGCTCAGGTCTCTCAAATGGCTCATGATGGTATGCCTCCGCAACACTCACGTACTGATGCATATCATGCCATATGGGCACACCACGCTCGTCGACCTCGGGTATCGCAGGAATGTTGTACGGGAGGTAGAGCTGATTTGGGAGAGTAGGCCCCTCAGTCGAGTCAGCAGCAGACGGCGCCGGACTCGTCATCGGCTCCTGATGAACCTCAAACATACGGACCTGAGGAACGTCTGGAGCTATCTCGTCCTGAAATAGCTGCCTACTGGACCTCGGAGCATCTGGCCCGAGAGGGGGACGTGAACTGCTCGACGGCTGCCCCGCCTAGAGAAGGGTCTGGTGCCGAGAACTCACAGTCCTCCGCGGCTGGGATGAATCCACACTCCTCCGCGGCTGGCTGGTGGTCCTCTCAGGCTGGCTAAGGGTCCTCTCGGAGTCTGCGGAACCGGCAGAACTTCCAGAACCCCTAGATCTGGAAGAACGACGGCCTCCGAATAACTGTATGAGTGCATCGGCCATCTGGAGCTTGAGGCATTAATACATTAATTAATATTAAATTATATTACATTAAATAACAAATTCTAATTAATATAATAACCAATAATACTAACATATTTTAAAACATACTAACAAATTAATATTTAAATTTTAACTAATTTTAAATAATACTAACCATTAACCTAAATATAACCATTTACATACAAATATAACTATATTTCATTATTAACATATATATACAAACAAATAACCATTTATATATTAACAAAAATATAACCATTTATATAATTAGGCTACCAATTTATATATATAATTAATTTAACAATTTATATATAACAATTAAAATATACATTAACATATAACCAATATTAACAAATATATAACAATTTATATAATTAATCTACTGTTCAAGGAAGGTTAATTCCGTAACTTCCGTGGTGTGTCTTGTCCTAATAAGGCTAGTAGTCTAGATACTTTATTAGATAGGGAATCCCTGATTACCAGGGATACTTGATGTAATGCCTATATAAAGGCCTCTTTATCAATCAATAAAGATACAGTTTATTATCATCTATTTCTCCTAGAACACGTTATCAGCACGTTGCTCTAGCCTCCCGCCTAATAGCCCTAAAACCCTAAAACCCTGATTCTGAATTTTTTTTTTTCCGAAACCCTAATCCCGACCGCCGACCGCCGTCCTTACCTCCGGCACCGTCGGTCCATTCTCGGTAGTACATGCGCTGCCGACCTGCCTCCCTGCCGCGCCGTACCTTCACGAGCTGCTCCTCCTCTGCCTCTCGACAGACCGGCTCGCCTGCAGCCAAACCCGCTCGCCAGCAGCCCTCCCTTGCGTGCTATTCTTTGCACGCATCTCTCGAAGACCAAAAATTGCTCGCAAGCCAAGCAAGCGGCCCTCGAAGCCTTCTTCGTTGCTGAGAAGACATCAAGAAAAATCGAAGAAAACAAGCTTCCCCAAAAGTCAAGTTTCTTTCGATCAAGTTTGAATTGAAGAGGTAAATATTTTATAATCGTTCCCGCTTATGAAATTTCAATAGTTGGGTTGTGTTTTCTTCCGGGACCTTTTCGTGTCCCTGCTACCTCATCCCGATTCTATCGCTTCTCGGGACGGCATACGGGGATTTAGTCACCCCGGTGCCAACGTTTATTGGGGTAACTGTGATGTTACCGGCCACCGTTATGCTTGTGACTGTGATGTCACTGTGAACCATAACGTCTCTTTTTCAAAAGAAAATAAAGGGAAGATATCGATTGTGACTTGATGTCACATTATGTATCGATTTATGTGACCATAATATATCTTGGCACTGTTCTAAAAGAAAAAGAAAAACAATCAAACTTGATTAGTATTCAAAATACTAACGTCTCCCTATTGTGTTCTGTAGATGGCTGACACTCAGCATCCAGAATTCGACATCTTGGATGTCCAAGGTAAGGAATACAAGAGGTGGGTCTCAGATGTAGAGAACACCTTCATTGGCAAAAGATTTACAGCCACCATTGTCCCTCCTGAGGATGAAAACTTGCATGCTTCTCCTGAACAGAAAGCTCAAGCCCTGATGTTTCTCAGGCGCCATATCCATCCAACGCTCAAAAAGCAATACCTGAGGAAAACCGATCCCAAAGAGCTATGGGACATCCTCAAGGACCGCTTCAACAATGTGCATGACGCACAACTCCCTGACCTTCTGTCAGATTGGGAGCAAATCCGCTTATTGGATTTTGATTCCGTCCAGGAATACCATCAGACTATGCTTAATTTACAGTATGATCTGAGCTTTTGTGGGGTCGACAAGACCGATGATGATATGATGGAGAAGACATTCACGACGTTCCTAGAATCTGCGTCCATGTTGTCGCATCAGTACCGTGATCTCCGTGAGAAAGGCACCATCAAAACCTTCAGTGACTTGATGAATGTGCTTCAAAGAAAGGAGAGGTACCATGAGTTGATTCTTACTACCAACAAAAGGCCTAGAGGTCCGAAATTCTTAGCCGAATCTCACCACGCCCATGGTAGGGCTCTTAAACCAAGGAGTCATCTTTGCGAACGTCAAGCACCACCACCACTATGTGCGCCAAGAGCAACACGTGGGGGAAGAGGAGGTGCCGGCCCTAGCTGGAACTTCACATGGAAACATGACAGCGGCGGTGCCGCCGCTCCTAGAGGGGGGAACCGATTCGGTTCCGGCCCCAAGCGTGGTGGCTACGCCTCAAACAATGCTTCGGCTCCTTGCTTCAAATGCGGCTCTAAGAATCACTTTCAACGCAATTGCAAAGCAAGTAGAGATGTCCAAGCTGCCTACAAGAAACACAAGCAATACATAGAACAAGAAACAAACTATGTAGGAGACTTTGAGGAAGAAGAGTACGATGAAGAAGATACCAACTTCACCGTTGATGACTTCCAACCTACCAAGAAGCGTAGGACTCAGGAGTATGACACTCCGGATTATGAATAAGTATTTGACTTAAGTCATGAGATACATGTTCAAATTTGATTTTGATTGTTATTTTTGCCTTTCTTTAGTCATAATTCACGACTTTGTTCGATAAGTCGTTTAGAACATCCTTGATGTACTTTTGAGTTGTCATCAATAAAAATTCTCTTATTCAATGAATGATTTGAGATTTTTACATCCCTATGAAAGCATAAATGGTTCAATGCGTCCAATTTACAATGGCATAATTATTTTGAGTTCACCACAATTCTGGTGATGTTAACTCAAATCCGAAATAAAATCACCAAGACAAATGAGAGACTCGCGAGAAATCGCGTTGCACATTAGGCCGGCCTATCGGCAGGAGCTTGGCCGCGACTCGCCAAGCATCGCTCGCCAAGGCCACTCAGCCGCTTGGCTGCGATTCGCCAGGCCTCGCTCGCCAAGGCCACTCAGCCGCTTGGCTGCGATTCGCCAGGCCTTGCTCGCCAAGGCCACTCAGCTGCTTGGCCGCGACTCGCCAAGCCTCGCTCGCCCAGGCCACTCAGCCGCTTGGCCGCGACTCGCTAGGCCTCGCTCGCCATGGCCACTCGCCAAGCTGGGCTCAACACCGAATCCGGTTTTTGAAACCAACATCGATAGCCTATCGAACAAATGTAATTTTTGCATCAATGGCTCGGCAACGACGTGTCTTCGGACTCGCCATGCTTCGGATTTAGCTCATCCGTCGCATCGTATTGCCTCAATGCCCGACCGGCCCTCCCCACTCGCCTTGCTTCGGCTCGGCCTCAGGGTAGCTCCGGCCTTACCACAACTTCAGCTTTAGCTTGGCCACGGCCTTTGCCTTGGCTCGGCCACGCCACCTACGACGCTGTCCGGTCTCAATCTCTAACCTAGGCTATGTTAACTCTCAATGTTGGTATTCGGTGATTAAAATAAGGCTTATCTCTTTCTCTCAAGTTATGTCGTTGCCATGGCTATGTTATTGGCCTTAATGCACTTCATTTTGTGATGATATATTGCTTCAGTACACTTACTTTAAAGTGTTCGCCAAAGTCTAAAGTAGACTATTGATTCAATTTACATTGTTTTTGTAGATGTATCAAGGCGAGATTGAGTGTTTGTTGGACTGTGCAACAACTCACACGATTCTGAGGAATCGGCAATTGTTTTTGGATTTTTCGCCAAGAGAATCGTCGTTATCTACAATGACAGGAACTGGACCCGTAATTAAGGGTCGTGGCACTACTCAATTCTTATTGCCAAATGGCACTGAAATTCGGGTAGAGGACGCCCTATATGCGCCTAAGGCGCCAAGAACCTTGCTAGCTTTCAAGGATGCGCGTGACAACGACTATCACCTCAGCACTTATGTTGAAAATGGAACTGAATATCTGTTGATCACCTCCACTGAGAATTTGCGTACTCGCATTATGGAGAAGTGTAAGCATGTTCGAAATGGCATGTATTTCACAACCATTAGAGCCAATGAATCTCATGTTGTTGTCTTATGCGATTCAGATGCTTACAAGCTTTGGCATGAGAGACTCGGTCATCTGAGTCGTGATCTGATGATTCGTATTCTGAAATGCTCACACGGTCATCCGTTTTTCAGATCACAAAAGCACAGAGGGCGCCTCGGCCTCCGTTCGGTCGCCATGCTGTCGATAGCCGCCTCTCGGCTCCAAGGAGAGGTTCGGCCTCCTCCTGCTTCTCATGCTTCTGTAGCGATGTCTGATGCTCATCGTTCGTTTTGCAAAGCTTGTTCACTAGCAAAACTTCAAGCAAGACCATCTTTTGCTATTGATAATAAACAGAATATTCCGTTCCTACAACGAATACAAGGTGATATTTGTGGACCTATAACACCAGAATGCGGACCATTTAGATATTTCATGGTTCTGGTTGATGCGTCAACGCGTTGGTCACACGTAGCGTTGTTGTCCACGAGGAATGCTGCATTTGCTAAACTCCTAGCTCAGATCATTAAGCTTCGGGCTCACCACCCAGACAATCCGATTAAGTCAATCAGACTGGATAATGCTGGAGAGTTTACCTCAAAGTGTTTTGATGACTATTGCATGTCAGTTGGGATCGAAGTTGAACATCCCGTGCCCCACGTTCATTCTCAGAACGGTCTTGCAGAAGCCGCTATTAAGAGACTACAGCTTGTTGCTAGGTCCCTTGTCATGGCCACTAACTTGCCGGTTTCGGCATGGGGATATGCAATATTACATGCAGCTATGCTTATTCGTCTACGACCCACAGATAGCCAACCATTTAGTGCGTACCAGTTGGTAACTGGTTACGAACCTGATATTTCGCATCTGCGTACTTTTGATTGTGCCGTATATGTGCCTATCACGCCTCCACTACGTACGAAGATGGGCCCACAATGACGATTAGCTATTTATGTTGGATATGAAGCACCAATAATTGTCCGCTACATAGAGCCTATGACAGGTGATCTGTTTACTGCAAGATTTGCAGATTGTCACTTTAATGAGACATCCTTCCCGACGTTAGGGGGAGATGGGGCCGCATCCGTCCCTAGTGAACGTCAGGAATTGACGTGGTTCTCTCCCACTATGTCTCATTATGATCCCCGTACGTCTCAGTGTGAGACCGAAATACAACGCATATTGGAACTACAAAAGGTGGCGGATTCGATGCCCGACTCCTTTACTAATATTGCGAAAGTGACAAGATCAACCATACCTGCTGCGAATGTACCTGCAAGGCTCAACATTCCTCGCCACGCGTGAGCACGCGCCGCCGGTCCCGGACCCGCAGCCCTAGGTGCCGTCGGCAGCCTAGGCTCGGCACCTCCAAGTGGAGGGCCGGCGTCGACTTCGGATCCTCCTAGAAAGAGGGGGAGACCAATCGGTTCCAAGGACAATGTACCTAGAAAGAAGGCATGTGTCCAGGCACAAAGCGATCCGTTTATCATCGATACTATGACGCCGTCACACGAGATTGTCTCCGACTATACCTATGTCCAAGAATCAACTCTGAATCATCTGGGGGACGCCTCAGACTCACCGTTGATGTTGGAGAACAAGGAAATCTGACTAAACTACTTATGCATGCACAATCTTATGGAAAGGAATTCCATGTATATCGATGATGCATTCGCCTACGCCGTTGCTCAAGAAGTCATTGACGACGACGATATGGAACCCCGCACTGTTGATGAGTGTCAACGTAGGGCGGATTGGCCGAAGTGGGAAGAAGCAATCCAGGCTGAACTAGACTCTCTAAAGAAAAGGCAAGTATTCGGACCGGTTGTGCCTACACCGTCGAACGTTAAGCCTGTTGGACATAAATGAGTCTTTGTCAGAAAGCGCAATGAGAATGGTGAAGTCCAGCGATATAAAGCTCGACTCGTGGCGCAAGGTTTTTCTCAACGCCCTGGAATTGATTATGAGGAGACGTATTCTCCTGTCATGGATACTATTACCTTCCGATACTTAAGCAGTTTGGTAGTCTTAGAGAGACTCAATATGCAGCTTATGGATGTTGTAACAGCGTATCTTTATGGGGATCTAGATACGGAGATGTACATGAAAGTGCCAGAAGGACTTTCGTTACCCAAGTCAAGTGAACAAAAACCACGAAGTTCATTTGCTATCAGGTTGAGACGATCTCTATATGGACTCCGACAATCTGGTAGGATGTGGTGCACACAGTTAAGTGATTACTTGATTGGGAAAGGATACAAGAATGATGAGTTGTGCCCTTGTGTGTTCATAAAGAGAACAAGTTCAGGATTTGCCATTATAGCTGTTTCTGCCTAAATCCGGGGGCCTGGTAGATACACGGTGAATCCAACTTGATCTCCTGCAATCCTGCTCACTAAGGGGAATACCGGGTGGGCCGGTCTTCTCCTCTCCGATGCCTAAGTTAGTATAGTTGGAATATATATAACTAAGGCACATATGTAAGCAGGGAGAGAGATAAGTTACCTAATAAAGAGGGTAGTTGGGGCCCTTATATAGGTGGTTGGGGGTGAGGGCTGGCCTCACCCTTCGATGTGGGACTGGTTCCCTTCTGTTTGTACATTCTAGTGCCCTCTTTGGCAGGCTAGCGCCCCCGGCCCCAGGGTCCCTGGAGGCAGGATAGAGTGCTGGACCCCGAGGCCGGGTGCTGGTGATCCGGTCCTGAGCCTTGGGCCGGGCCCTGGTGCACTTGCTGCGGGTCTGTGGGCCTGCTGTAGCCTCTCTGCGGCTATTGTCAACAAGTCCCCCAAGTTCTCGGTCAAGTGCAATCTTGAATGGGGACTTAAATCTGTCTTGCTCTTGTCCCGCAGACCCGCAGGGTTACCAACCTATCGGTGCCCAGTCCCCGAAGTCTGCGTTAAAGATTGGGCGTGACCGAGGTGAGTACCTGTTTCCGATGGGAAGCAATAGTTTATAAGTACGTTTGCAATATAAGTAGTACTGTGCTCAGGTGTTGTGGTGCTATGAGCATGGAGTGGGGTGGAACCCGGAGAGTGTATGAGATGATGCCATGATGTGCAATGGATGTGTGCATGGAATGATAATGGGGCGTTGAAATCTGCCATGCAAGAGATTTGTGCATGGGATGATAATGGGGCGTTGAAATCCGCTATGCAAGAGATGTGCATGGAATTTCGGCCGGGCACTCTGCCCTATCGGTACGAGGCGGAGCTTCACTGGGTCACAACTGGGCGATCTGCCAAATCGAAACGGAGCGGAGTTCACTGAGCCTCTACCGGGCAATCTGCCAAAGCGGAGCGGAGTGAAGTTCACTGAGCCTCTATCGGGCGATCTGCCAAAGCGGAGCGGAGTTGAGTTCATGGGACCTCGACCGGGCGTTCTGCCATATCGAGACGAGGTGGAGCAAAGGACCTCGACCGGGCGTTCTGCCATATCGAGACGAGTCCCATATTGCTAGGCTGCTGGGAGATTACCCCGGTGTTGCGGGCTGTTTGAAGCATCGGTGAACACTTGCTAGTTCTTCTCAGCTTGTGTTGAATAAGCGTTGAGGTAAGGGGGGTGGCGTTGAGGTGACAAGGCTCGCCGTGTAACCCCAGGTTGATCGCGGTTCAACGCGATGCAGGGTTTTTATCCTGCTGGACAAGCGTACATGGGTTAGATGTAAACTCGCCCGGGTGTATAAAGCCCATGCCGGTCGAATGTTCTCATGACCGGGGTCAAGCCATGGTACCGGGCGGAACTCGACCGAGCGTCCTGCCATATCGAGACGAGTCCCCAGCGAAATGCCATGGGGCCGGGTGAATCCTGTTCCCGGTAGGGGGGGGTGGCGTTGAGGTGACAAGGCTCACCGTGCAGCCCCCCGTTTGCCGCAGCTGGTGCGATGCAGAGTTTTTATCCTGCTGGATAAGCGTACATGGGTTAGATGTAAACTTACCCGGGTGTATAAAGCCCTATGCCGGTCGAATGTTCTCATGACCGGGGTCAAGCCATGGTACCGGGCGGAACTCGACCGGGCGTCCTGCCATATCGAGACGAGTCCCCCAGTGAAATGCCATGGGGCCGGGTGGATCCTGTTCCCGGAATATGCTCTCGAGCCGGTTGGATGCGTCGTAACCGGTGGGCGGATCTCGACCGGGCGTTCTGCCATATCGAGACGAGTCCCCCGAGAGAGATGCAGCTGGGTGGATGGCTCATACCCGGATGGATGCTCTCGAAGTGGCTGGATGAAGCGCCACCGGTGAGAGGTCTTCGAGATATACAGCGAAGAAGCCATGCAGCCGGTTGAATGATCATAACCGCGAACTGCCATGGTGCCGGGCGGACCTCGACCGGGCGTCCTGCCATATCGAGACGGGTCCCCTATTGCTCATACCCGAATGGATGCTCTCGAAGCGGTTGGATAATCACAACCGGTGAGAGGTCTTCAGGATATACAGCGAAGAAGCCATGCAGCCGGTTGAATAATCATAACCGCGAACTGCCATGGTGCCGGGCGGATGGCTCATACCCGGATGGATGCTCTCGAAGCGGCTGGATGAAGCGCCACCGGTGAGAGGTCTTCAAGCCGGTTGAGAAACCATGACCGGTTAACCTGCAGCAAAGATGGCGTGCAACCGTGGAATCTGGGGAAGTGTGGGAGGGCCTGACTCCTCGGTTCCCGCTCCTACCTTCCTGTCGCCAGCGTGTGGGACAAGTGGCTGACATGCATTTAAGGAGGAAGTCCATCAGTCCCGTCAGTTACGATGGCATGGGCAGTTTACCAATGCTGGGACACGTGCCAGCAGGAGGCGGTCTTGAGATGAAGGGCCTGGATTCGCAGGCGTTTGAGTTGCTCTGATTACTTGTTTTGGAGGGATTTCAATTGCCTAGGGCACTGGTCCCCTCTATAAAAAGGCTTCTTCTGCTCTTTTTTCTGCTGTTGCTTCTTGCTTTGGAGAAACTAAGAGAAAGAGAGAAATCCGGCGAAAACTCTGAGCCCTTTTGCCCCACGAGATCCGTTTTCTCGAGCGCTCCCTAATCTCTTCCTACCATTGCTCGCTGCTTTTGCAGGGTGGACTATCCTCGGTTGAGCATATTAATCGGTAAGTTTGTTGATTTCTTTGCCCCGGTGTTGTTCTTGTTTTGGCTTTGTTGTTTTGCGGCGGGGGGGGGAGGGATCTCTGTCGCTGACTGAATTGCTCTGCGGCAAACTTGAGGAGAGGCCGTAGAAGGCGCTGTTGTAGGCTGTTGCTGACGAGCGCTAGGGTTTTGTTTCTTCCCCTAGGTTAAGATGTCATCTTCAGGTTCTGACCGGGCTTCCGAATCTGCTGCCAGGGGTCCCCTCGTAGATGATGCGGAGAGGCTGGAGGACTGGCTCGGTTCGGAATCCCCGGAGACCGAAGTCGCTGACTGCTCCGGGAGCAGGGTTTCGTCTTCGTCCTCGTCTTCATCTTCCGGGGCTGAATCCTCAGAGACTGAAATACCGCACGGGGTGCGCCTTGCGGCTGATCCGGCCGTGAGCTATACCATCGGCAGAGGGAAGGATGCGGTGGTGTGTGATGAACCGGAGGGTAGCATGACCCCTGGAGAGATTGCAGCGCTCCGGGAAACGTGGGGTATCCCGGATGAAGTTCTGCTGCGGCCCCTGCATCCTGGAGAGTCAGCCTGCAACCCTGAAGCAGGCTGGGTTGCCGCGCATCAGGACCAGTTCCGGCATGGACTCTCGCTCCCGCTGCCAAATTTCGTGCAGTACATGCTCAGTGCGCTGCAAGTGTCGCCCGCGCAGCTTCCTAGGCTCCAGTGGAGGCGATTATTGAGCCTCGGCTGCCTATACGATTTGTCTGGAATGAGTATGCCAACGGTAAACGAATTCTGGTCCTTGTATAGGTTGTCCTACTCAAGGAAGCAAGGGTCCCGGGGTTGCCTGTCCTTCAACGCCCGAAAACCTCCACCGATCGTCACCAATATGCCTACGTGGGTAGACAACAGTTGGAGGAAGAAGGTGGTGATGGTGGGCGGGAGGTGGCAAGCGAGGAGTAAAATGTACCGGGTTCCTGGCGCCTTCCAATCCCTTGGCGACCAGTCGTTCGAGCTATCCGATCTGAAGCATGAGAGAGTCTCGACCATACTCGGATGTTGGGACGATCTGGAACGGAGTTCTTTCAACTTCATCCGGCGAGAAGTGCTGGAATACTGCCAACTCGGGCGGGGTCCCGGTGCATAGGAAGCCCTTTAGCTCTGGTAAAATGCTAACTGTTCGCTTTCCTTGCAGGCGCAGCTTCCTGGGCGGTCATCAAGCCCGAAACCACTCTCTCAATGGACGGGGAAGACCTCCTTAACAAGCTGAAGGAGAAAGGCGAGACCACTCGCAGACGTCGGTAGACGAGGAGTCCGGCCGGCTCACGACTCATCCGGAGCCGAGGGCCATGGATGTTGATGACGGCGCCTATCTCTTGAGGCGGGTGAAGACCCATCATGTTGCGGACCGGGCGGTGCCTGGAAGGGGCAAGAGTACCGGGGGGCCAGTGAGGATTCCCGGTGGGGTGAACAGGATCCCCAACCGGCCGGTGTCTATGCAGCACGTGGCTCGTGTCGCCCGGGTAAGCGCTCAATCTTCTTCTCCGGAAGGCCGAGGAGAGAAACAGAAAGGCGGGGACATTCCTTCCTCTGCACTGGTGACGCTTGCCGGCGGGTCGGCACGGGAGAACCTGGCCAAGCGGTTCAGGATAACCAGCGGTGCGCAAACTAACGCTGCCAGGGAGAAGGCTGCTGCTGCTGCCCGGCAGAGTAGTCCCGTGCCTGCGGAGGCACCGAGGGGAAGCCCGGACAGTGCACTCGTCCGGCAAGTGGCGGCAGACTTGGCCGGCCTTGGTCTGGACAGACCGGGGTTGTAGGAGCCCTAGCGGGTGGGAACCGGTCAAAATGCAAGGAATCCATCCTTCAGGTAAGTACCGCATGGTACCACTACACTGCCTGTAGCTTGTTTTCTTTTGCTGCTTGACTAACTGCCCTTGTTGCTGCGCAGCTGCTGTACAGTCTGTACCAACCGGATGCGAGCGAGGAACTGTCGGAGCTGAAGAGACAGATACCTGCTCTATCGGAGGCCCGACAGCGCCTGGAGGTGGAGAAGTCCCGCTCGGACCGGGAGAAGGCCAGATCGGAGGAGAGGGCCAAGAAGCTGGAGGAGCAGAACCGGAGCCTGGAGAAGGAGAGGGCCGAACTGGAAGCCAAGGTGGACGAGCTCCAAGTGGGAGCTGCCGCTCTGGGTGCCACCTCTACTGCTGCGACCGGGGAAGATGACCCGGAACTCTACGAGCGGGTCGTTCTCAAATACCGCGAAAGCAATCAGTTCGTGGAGTTTCTGGTGAAGGCCAGGGAAGAGGGCATCTCGGATGCGTACACGGAATGGGCGGGGAAGGGATGGTTAGACACTTCCCTGATGCCGATTGCTGCTGACGGAGATATCCATGAGCAGTCGGACATCCATCAGGAGGCGGTGGAGGGGTAGCCGGAAGAAGCGATTCGCTCGGACTTGGATTCTTCTACCAACGGTGCCGAGTCTCCCCGAGCCAGAGTCAACGCCGGAACTGAGGTCAACGACGAGGGTACCGCAGGAGTGGCTGGCGGATTGCCTGCTGAAGGCGGAGTTGTGGCTCCTTAGGATTTTCCTTGCTCTTCTCCTTGTAATCTTTCCGGAACGGTTACTGCTTGTATACTTGCTCGATTATGAATATACTTGAACTGGCAGAGCCGGTGAAATTTTCTCAAAAGTAGTTTACATATATTTGTTTTTACAACGGTTGAACCGGAGATATGTCAAACTAACCGCTCGGAGTTAGCGGGTTTACCAGGCCTGGTCACGTTCCCGGTCGGGGTCTGTTCTTCTTTCCCCTACGTACCGCTGGAGCTGGCCGTTATCAATCAAACCCTGCACCGCTGTCTTGAGAGCGCAGCACTGATTTGTTCGATGAGTAGCCTCATCATGATGAGAGCAGTACTTACCCGTCTGTGCCGTTGTAAGCTTCCCCTTCGGGTACTTTCTCTTGGGCGGTGGGGGAATGACGCTTCCGTTCTCAAGTAAGATATCCTCGTAGGAAGTGGTGAGAGTGGTGAAGACTTCTTGACCGGCCGGTGGTGCTGGCATGATTGCCAGGGGGCGCTCTTGGCGGTACGGCGCCGGCTTGTGCTCGTTCTGGGGTTTATCAGAATAGGGCCTCTACTGCCGCTGTGGCCAGGTTCTGCCGGCGTTCCGGCTGGGTCGAGCGGTGCGGTTCTCGGTCCGCTGAATGGGCTTGGCTTCCTGGCCGGGTGGAGGGTTCTCTTCCGGGGGATGGTCTTCCTGCTGCTCATCCCGCTTCCTCTTCAGTAGGTGGTGCCCATAGGTCTCATGATCGGCCTGAGCATGCCGGATGGCCATAGCCATCAACTCGTCATACCCCTGCGGGAGTTCTACCCGGACGGCGTAGGAAAACTTACCCGCTCGGAGCCCCTGCTTAAACGCCATCTCGGCGATGCCTTTGTCCAGGTTCCGAACTCCGGCCGTAGCCGTCTGCCAGCGGTTGACAAAGGTTCTCATCTCCTCTCCGGGGGCTTGTATGCAGTTGAAGAGGATGGTCGACGTCCGGGCTCCCTCGACTCGGAGAATGAAGCGGCCTACGAACCGGTCGACTAACTGCTCAAATGCCTCGATCGAGTTCGCGGGAAGCTCGTAGAACCAGCTGAGCGCTTCTCCAGACAAAGTCTCCTGGAAGATGTTGCAGCAGACTGCATCGGAGTAGCCCTTGGCGCAGGTCTGGGACCGGAAACTGTCCAGATGCTGGTACGGGCAGCCGGACCCTGAATAGGTGAGTTTGAGGGACTTCTGGTTGCCAGATCTCCCCGACTCTATGACCCGGTGTGAGAAAGGGCCCGTGCGCTCATTAAACCGGGCGCCCTCCATCGGCCGCGCGGCTCTTCTCTCGTTGGCCTCCATTTGAGCCTTCAAGTCCGACACGGTGTTGGCTAGCATCTGTAGTGCTCGTGCGGTCGGAGTCTCAACTTCATCCACAGACGAAGCGCCGAGCTGGCGGGAGATTGTCGTGCTCTTCGGCGGGCCTGCGCCTGCCGGCGACTTTTCTGGCACGGGACCACCGAGCCGTCCGCCCGAAGACTGCCCTGCCTCGGTGTGTTGAGGTTGGATCGGTGGGAGTGTCGCCTGCGCCTCGGCCATGGCGTCACTACGCTGCTGTCCCCTTTCCAGGGCGGCCACTAGGGCAGTATTCACCACCTCCATCTCTTCGTACCGGGCGTTGGACTTAGCTCTGCCCCTGTCGCTCTCCTCTCTCAGACGACTGACCTCTACGGCCATTGCCCGTAGCTCTCCCGCCATACTGCTATGACCGGGGCTGTACGTAGGGTCCCGGTCCGGGCTCTCAGATCGATCGCTTGGATCATCTGAGAACGTCAAGGAGAAGCCCCGTCGCTCTGGACTGTCTTCATCCTCTGCCGGGCCTTTTCCGCGCGAGCTGTCGTGGTGGGGATCCGGCACGCCGGATGGTCCCCCACAGCTCCCTCCTTCCTGACCGTTACCCCGGTCGCCGCGCGGCTCCCGCGTGACGGCTGGGGTGGAGGTGAGCGTCTGCACTAATGCAACACGTCCCTCCTCGGCGGTACCTTTCTATCGACTCATTTCCGAATTCTCCTTCAACGGTGTTGCTTACACGGCTTTTCGTTCAAGCTTCCCACAGACGGCGCCAATTGTTTCTGCCTAAACCCGGGGGCCTAGTAGATACACGGTGAATCCAACTTGATCTCCTGCAATCCTGCTCACTAAGGAGAATACCGGGCGGGCCGGTCTTCTCCTCTCCGATGCCTAAGTTAGTATAGTTGGAATATATATAACCAAGGCACGTATGTAAGCAGGGAGAGAGATAAGTTACCTAATAAAGAAGGTAGTTGGGGCCCTTATATAGGTGGTTGGGGGTGAGGGCTGGCCTCACCCTTCGATGTGGGACTGGTTCCCTTCTGTTTGTACATTCTGGTGCCCTCTTTGGCAGGCTGGCACCCCCGGCCCCAGGGTCCCTGGAAGCAGGATAGAGTGCTGGACCCCGAGGCCGGGTGCTGGTGATCCGGTCCCGAGCCTTGGGCCGGGTCCTGGTGCACTTGCTGCGGGTCTGTGGGCCTGCTGTAGCCTCTCTGCGGCTACTGTCAACAATAGCCGTCTATGTTGACGATATGAACATCATTGGAACTCTAAATGAGATCAATGAGACCGCAAGCTACTTGAAATCCGAATTCGAGATGAAAGATCTGGGAAGGACTCGGTTTTGCCTAGGCTTAGAACTAGAGCACCGAAGTGGTGGAATCTTTATACACCAACAAGAGACATTTCGCCTAAGTTCTTCTATAATCAGCAGCAACAAGAGACTTTGAATATCCAAGTGAAGCAAGTCAGCTCAGAAGATAATGCAGCTGATCTGTTCACCAAGTCTCTACCCAAATCTACATTTATGAAGCATGTAAAGCGCATTGGTATGTGTTGCTTATCCGAACTCAAAGACTGATTGACTATCAGGGGGAGTTCTTGTCTAGACTTCAGGGGGAGTCTAGTTATGCATGTCTCACATACTTGTAGTTGGTGCGTTGTACTCTTTTCCCTTAGACCATGCTTTTATTTTTGCCCAAGAAGTTTTTGTTTACTGACAAAGGTTTTAACGAGGCAACAGTTCATACACCATTGAGGACGCGACACAAGGGGGAGTGTTCAAGGAAGGTTAATTCCGTAACTTCCGTGGTGTGTCTTGTCGTAATAAGGCTAGTAGTCTAGATACTTTATTAGATAGGGAATCTCTGATTACCAGGGATACTTGATGTAATGCCTATATAAAGGCCTCCTTATCAATCAATAAAGATACAGTTTATTATCATCTATTTCTCCTAGAACATCTACAAATTTATATATATAATTAATCTAACAATTTATACATATAACCAATATATATAACAATTTAACACACACTTAAATGTCTAAATTATATACCTAAATTATAAAATTAAAATAAATTATAAAAAAAAAACCAAAAAAAACCTTCAGACCTGTGTTGGAGGAGGGGAAGGAGGAGGAGGTGGCCGGAGGAGGAGGAGGCCGGTCGGAGGAGGAGGCCGGATTTCGGGCCGGATTAGGAGCTAGGAGGAGGAGATCGGACGGCGCCGGCGTGTCTAGGAGGAGGAGGACGACGACGTTATCGGAATGGAGGAGACGCACGGCCGATTTGAGGAGCGGAGGAGGAGTTTTTGCGGATTTAGGGTTGAAAAAGTCGGGCTGCTGCGGCTTTAAGCTTTTATAACAGAGAGAATAGCCGACGAATTAAAAGATTTCGTCGGTTATTCTTTCAGAATAGCCGACGATTTAGAATATGTCGTCGGCTATTCTTTGAATGTCGTCGGCTATTCTATGAACATCGTCGGCTATACTTTGGAAGATCAACAGCCGTCTGATCTGAGCCATCCAACGGCGGACAATAAAAAGGCGCGGATCGCAAGAGTTTAGCCGACGAAATATAATTTTCGTCGGCTAAACTTAGAAAATAGCCGACGAATTAAAATATTTCGTCGGCTATTATTTGAATGTCGTCGGCTATTCCATGAACATCGTCGGCTATATTTTGGAAGATCAGCAGCCGTCTAATCTGAGCCATCTAACGGCGGACAATAAAAAGGCGCGGATGGCAAGAGTTTAGCCGACGACATATAATTTTCGTCGGCTAAACTGAGAGAATAGCCGACGATTTAAAATATTTCGTCGGCTATGCTTTGGAAAATCAACAGCCGTTGGATCTGAGCCATCCAACGGCGGACAATAAAAAGGCGAGGATCGCAAGAGTTTAGCCGACGAAAATTATATGTCGTCGGCTAAACTGTAGGTCAAACCACTAAGTCAAACCTCTAAAAGCTTAAAAACGGAAATTAGTCTAGTTAAACGACGGTTTCTGGCCTCACCTTCAACAGATAATAGTTTCAAATCAATGAGACGCAACTAATCGTATAAAAAATTTACAAAATTGATTTATTGAACGTCAGGCTACCCATAGGAAAACGAAAATAAAAAACAGTTAACCGCAACATTCGGCACACAGAGTTTATCAGAATCTTGTCATTTTTCTCTCGTAGACGTATTTCATTATTTCGGTCATATCTTATTTCACAACATTTTTGTATTTGAAGAGTCTACGTATAGTAACTATTTGAAACTATACATTCACTTAAACACTTAGTAAATAAGTTAAGGAACATTAGTGCATATGTTCTGATTTTGAATCTAAAAGTTTAGAAAATCTATTCCAACCGTCAGATATCACCGTTAAGATTAAATACATGTATGGAAAAAAATTCATCTTCAGCTGACAGCGTTAAAGGCTCGATCGGAACGGTCAACCGGGTGAGTCAAACCTCTAAACGCTTAGAAATGGTAATTGGACTGCCTAAATGACGTTTTTTGGCCTGACCTTCAACAGATAATAGTTTCAAATCGATGAGATGCAACTAATCGTATAAAAAAAATTTCACTAAATATTTACCGAAGGTAACGTTACCCTTAGGGAAACGAAGGAATAAAACCTTTGACCGCATCTTTCGACACACAGATTTTATCGGAATCTTGTCATTTTTCAACCGTAGACGTATTTCATTATTTCGGTCATATCTTATTTCACAACATTTTTGCATTTGAAGGATGAAGAAATGGTTTATCGTTAGTGATAGAAAATGGAATATGGTCATTTTTTGTTTTTTTTTTCTAAATCATAGCCGACGAGAGACTCGTACTCGTCGGCTATTCTTTTGTCATTTTCTGTCTAAAAAAGAAAATATGTATTTTTCAATATAGTTATAGCCGACGAAATAATGCATTTTTCGTCGGCTATACTATGAAAAGGGTAAAAAAAAAATCAATAGGTTTACACCTCTCGTTTTCCTATTTCCTGTTCATATATAACCAAAATTGAACATCAAGAAAACAGAAACTCAGCAGTGAACATATTTCAAATTTTTTTAAGGGGTTTGGAACCCAGCCTAGCTGGGAGGCTCATCCCCACGCCCGTTCATTAAAAATTAGTGGATTACAAATGAAAGGATGACATCATCTACATTACTTAATTTGTCAGACTGTAATCGGAATCATCGGATGAGTCTTCTTCGGTTTCTGAATTGCTCGATACGGGTAATCTATGTCTTTCCTCACTATTAGAGTCCTCGTTAGTTTCTTCATTTGGATCAACATCAACAAGCAGTGGCTCTTCACGTCGAATTCGCACAGGCGTGTCTAGGCGAATAAAAGACGAGTCACGAATACCGTTTGAGTTGGGCTCTTGATACGCGGTGCCACCTTCCTCGTTCTCTTCAGCCACTCTAAGTGTAGACGCCCGGTAAATGTTGCGATGGTGGATAGTGTTGACTACTTTCCACGGGTCACCCTTGGCGAGATCATCAAGAGAAAACACTTGTTTCACCCATGTTGCTAAAACGAACGGGTCATCCTCATACCATGATGTACTAGTGTTCACAGAAGTTATGCCGTATTGATCGGTTTTCATGTTCTGCGGCCGTGTGTCAAACCATCTACACTTGAAAAGGTGCACTTTCATGCCTTCTCCATAATGCAGTTCCACAACTGAATAGAGAACACCGTAATAGTCAACTCCATCATCCCCACCATGTGCCATAACCCCTGAATTTTGTGTTTTCAGTCTGAGGTCTCTCTCTTCACATCGAAATAACACACCATTCACCTTGCACATCGCATAAACTATTGAATAGACCGGCTTCATCGATAGAAGTCTGAGTTCGTGCGACCAATTTGGGTGATTATCATTTTTAATAAGGTCCATCTGCAACCATCAGAATCAACTATAAATATGAATAATTATACACAATAATATATAAATACGTATAGAATAATGTTAAAGTTACATACCCAGCGGCCGAAATACTCTGCGAATGTCCGGTTGTGGTAATCGAGATCACTTCCTACTTGTTCATAGTTTAGATGCATGTTCTTCCAAAACTGAACTTCTAGACAGTTAAGTACCAATGTGCAATGGCTACCTCATAATCTTTCAACTTGTAGAAAACTGGCATTTTTCCACCGAGTACAACATCGTCGGAGAGTATGGAAAGATTGAACTGTGAAGGTACATCTTCCGGTATGCTTTCCTGTAACGCTCCTAAATACAGCTTCATGTAGGTGACGCACTCGTGCGCAATATATGCTTCAGCTATACATCCTTCAGGTGCGGATCTGTTTTGGACAAAATCACCGTATTGTCTAAGTTGCCTATAAATCAAGTTTTTAAAGTGTTATGATAGTACATTAATACTAAATCACATATATTGATGAGGAAATTAACATAAGGTGTAAAATACGTACCTTTCTATCGGATACATCCAAGTGAAGTGCACAGGACCGGTAAGCAACAACTGCCGAGGAAGATGTATCATGAGGTGAGGCATGATGTCGAAAAAATTTGGAGGAAATATCATCTCAAATTTACACATGATATGAACGATGTCTTGTTGCATTTCCCGTAGGTCAGATTTTCTCACTTCCCGTGTGCATACTTTCTAGAAAAATCTTGCCAATGCTACTAACAGCTCTACAACGTGACGGGGAAGGAACGGTCGAATGAAAACAGGGAAGAGACGCTGTAGCAGGATATGATTGTCATGACTTTTCAACCCGTAAAGATTGTTGAATTGTCTGTTCACACACTTGGCTATATTTCCAGCAAAGCCTGAAGGATACTTGGCCCGACTTATCCAATGAAAAATTTCTGATTTATGCTCAGATTTGACGGTGTAAGGAGCTTGAGGCATTTTTCTCTTCCCTTGTTTCAACCATAGTTGTTTTCTGATATTCATGTTTTGCAGATCAGTGCGAGCCTTAGGACCGTCTTTCGTCTTCCCCTCCAAGTTCAGCGTTGTGCCCACCACACTTTCAGAAACATTTTTTCTATGTGCATAACGTCTAGGAAGTGACGGATCAACAACTCACACCAGTACGGGAGTTCCCACAATATGCTCTTATGTGTCCAGAATTTGTACTCCTCAGGTCTTTTAGGTATTTCCGCTATAATATTGGGATGATTGCTGAGGGGCCCAAAATCGTACTCATTAAGCACTACTCAAATTTCTCTTCCCGTCCATCTTCTGGGAGGACCACCGTGTTCTTCGGTTCCATCAAATGCGGCGGACTCGTAACGCCAGTGGTGATACGCCGGAAGGAACACACGATGACCCATTCTGCATATCTTGTTGCAATGAGGGGTGCTACCATAATCGCTGAGACACTCTTGACAAGCCTTGTATCCCCTAACAACGCTGCCCGACAACATCCCATAAGCAGGAAAATCACTGATGGTACCAATAACCATGGCATGCATCTGGAACGTCTCTTCCTTGTACTTGTCAAAAGTGGGATGACCAACGTCCCACAATACCTTAAGCTCTTTAATTAATCAATGGTCTCATATACACATCGAGACATTTCCCTGGGTAACCAGGCCCCGGAATCAACAACGTCAACATATTATATTCCTTCTTCATGCACATCCACGGAGGAAGGTTGTAAGGTACCAAAACCACCGGCCATATACTGTATGAAAGACTCATGGTGCCGAAAGGGTTGAACCCGTCGGTTGAGAGCCCGAGCCTGACGTTTCTGACATCTGACGCAAAATGAGGAAACTCATTATTTATATGCTTCTAAGCCGCTCCGTCAGAGATGTGTGTCATGATATCTGCGTCTCCCGCGTCCCGCTCACCGTGTCATCTCATAGCTTTTGCGGTGGTTTCTGACCTGTACAACTGCTCAAGCCTATCTCTCAACGGAAAATACCGAAGCACTTTCACAAGTTTCCTATTGCCTGTTCCCGTCAACTTATATCGGTCAGAATGACATATCGGACATGCGTCAAGGCTAGCAAGGTCATTCCCTTCTGCATCTTTACCCCAGAAGAGGACGCAGTCAAATGCGCATGCATGGATCTTAATGTAGGAAAGCCCTAGATCTTTGAGGATACTTCGGACCTTACGATGATTGGTAGGATTACGATCACCCTCCTCCAACAACGAAGAAGTGTACTGTAGATATTCATCCACTTGCCTGATAGTCGATTTTGTCTCCACTTTAATCCTCATTACCTCCATCACACTTTCAAGAACTGTCTTCTCAGAACTTGAAGACACAGGGGTCTGTTGCAATGCAATCAGTTTGTTGTACTTGTCAAAGGCAGCAGTGTTGACAACTTATGGGAAGGGCTGCACCGGGTCATGCATATATTGTTCCCCACGTACACCGCTTTCAAAAGGAAACACGTCGTTGACGAATGCCATTGTTGGATCGTTGGATGTACTACTACTACCTGCCTCAAAAAACTGTCCATGATCATGCGATCCATCTAATGATGGCTCACCGTGATATAACCAACGTGTGTACTTCGGCCAAAACTCATTACTCTTTAGGTGCTCCCATACTGTCCTAATCGGAAATCGACACATATCACTGCGACACCTACATATTGCACGGGCAAGAATGATATTCATTCCCATTTGCATTTTCCTCGACGAACTGCAAAAAATTCACAACTCCTGTAGTGTATCGTCGGTCATGCCTTAGAAGCGAAATCCAACTCTTATCCGGATCCATATATAGCCTGAAAATAATATATATATATATATATATATAACTTTAATTAATAAGAAATTAATTAACACATACATATATATATATATATGTATAAATTCTTAATAATTAATTACATTACAATATATATTATTATCAACATCAACTCATATATATATATACCATTAACAACCATTATTTAAGTTACACTATATATCAACCATTATTTAAGTTAAGTACACTATCAAAAACCATTAATTAACATATATATATATATATATATATATAATTAAACTCCACACACACATGCACACACACACACACACACACACACATATATATATATATATATATATATATATTATCTCCTAATTAAAATAACATCAAATTAAAACACATAATTAAACTCTAACTTAAAATCAACTCAACTACAACTCAAAATCAACATATATACATACATTCTAACACTATAACAACAACAAAACAAAAAATCACTTACTAAATCAAAATCACTAAAACTCAAAATCAACATATATACACATATACGTACCTATATATAGCTCCACAATGTAAGAGATGACGAATTTCAACAATACCCACAGATTTTTCACTCTTTCTCCCGTTTTTTTTTAAATGAGCAGCTGCTGTCTAGATCTGAAAATATATAGACTTATAGCCGACGAAAATGTCAATTTCGTCGGCCAAAATTTCAAAAGTTTTCGTCGGCTAATGTTTCAGAGAAAGGCCGACGAAAATTCAAATCGTCGCCTGAAATCTGAATATAGCCGACGATTTTTGTTTATACCAACGAAAAAAAAGGATCGTCGGCTATTCCCAAATTATGGCCGACGATTTTTTTTTTCTACCGACGAAAAATAAAATCTTCGGCTATTCTATGGAATTACCGACGAAATTTTTAGTCGTCGGCCGTTTTTTTTTTTTCGTTAGGGAAAAACCTTTTTTCTTGTAGTGATGACCAATAAAAATAATTTGGGGTTGTCAGAAATTCTATACTTTATTGATTTCATGCAGATATTAGAAAGTACAATTTTTCGTCTGGATATGCTCGATTTTTCACACTCAATTGTAATTTGGCGTCAAATCAAGCTATCTTTTTTAATAGAGAAGAGATTAGGTGAAAATCAAAATGGATTAGAGTAATGGTATAAATCAACTCAGGAAAAGGATGGGTAGGGGGAGAAGTCAATGAAAATGGGACCATTTTTATTTATTTTGTTGGATTGGGTGGACTGGTATCTGCATGGTGCCCTGTGTTTGAATTTGTTGATTCTGGGTTTTGGATTGTGGTGGTTTCTTGATATGTGACTGAGATGCATGGGGTGTAGTTGGATTTGATTGCAAAAGATTCGAGTTTGGTTACCTAATTCCTTTTCCTTTTTGGACTATTTTTGCTTGTTCTGTTTTTGTTTTCCATATCTCTCAAACCTCCAGAATTTGTGTATAATGTCTCCAGGTATTCCCACAAAAACATATTCAGATCGGAAGAAACTTGGTTGACCAGCCTCAGTTAGAGTTGACACAAGCCAATGTGGAGATGTCACGTGACCTTTAAGATGAATTAAATAATAATACAAATACTCATTCAGCCCCTGCAAATATCCACTCAGCCTCTGTTATGTCTTTTATTTTACCAAAAACGTCACGTGACCTCTTCTCATTGGCTTGTGTCAGCTCTAGCTAATCAAGACTGGTCAACCAAGTTCTTTCCATTCAGATTCTACTAAAGTTGGGGTGAAAGGCAGTAGCTAGGTTTGAATAACAATTCTAGACGTTATGTATTTGTTCTGGAATGATGTAAAACAAATTACTATGAAACATATTAATTGGAGATTTTGCAAGTTGGACAATCAAGGATAGGGACATGATACCAAACCCACCTAAATAGACATAATATCCTATGAAATTGACATCTTGAATGTAATTTTATAATTTTAGTGTCATTCTCCCACTCATATATATATAAATGATCTATAGATGATTGGGGATTAGGAATTTCATTGTCTCATAGGATATTTATTAAAAGTCGTATAAGTCAAAATTAAAGAGATCAGCTGCAACCAAAATTAAGTAAATCAAAACTTAGGTAGAGATGTGAAGGAGGCAACTAGATCACCTAAACTAATGGAATGACCACGCTTTGTTAAAGAATTGGCTGTGAAAAGTACTGCTTGTTACCTGGCTTACTTTACGTATTGTTTTATGTTGGAACTAATCAACTGCAATAGCTTTATTTAAGATCTGTCTAAAAAAAATAACTTTAAAAGCAGCAATAACCCGCTTAAATGTCTTTTATTATTTTCTTTATTCGTAAAATAACTCATAAGTGCGATAAACATATCACTTTTAACCTGGATATTTTAATTGTTCAACAACAACTTACAAAGAGATGAGATCAAACTGGAATTTGGCTTTGAGGGTTTTATGGCTAGCATGAGCTTGTAGTGAATGTTCGATACTGAAGTTTGGGATTAATCATGATTAGATTGACCACAAGCTTATTCTAGCCATAAAACCCTAGCCAAACCTATAAAACCTTGATGAATCATTTGCAGAACCAATAACTTGTCGATGAGTTGCATCCTCTCAAAACTCTAATTGACAATTGGAAAGCTGATGTTAGAGGACATGCTGGTATTGGTTCACACCAATGGACCAAGTTCTAGCTTTTATCGGTTATGAGATGAACTCCGCTTTCAATGTAACCAGATACATTATTGGAGTACTAGTGTACTAGACCATTATAATGGTGGGGGGGGGGGGGGGGGGGGGGGTTGTAGTGTCTAAGTGTCTCAAATCTGGTCCCGTTGTCTAAGTGTCTATGTCGATTCTCTAATTAGAGCATTGGATAAATGATTTATGAATACGTTTGTTTCCAAACAGATTTATTGATCGATAAGGAAACGATATTTCTAAATGGTTTTGCTGCTTGTTTTCTCAAGAGGGATGTTGTCTTTTGTACTACGTTGAGCGTAGAAACTGATACTTTCAAGGAGTAAAATATCGGATATCGAGGAAATATCGGCGTTTCAAAATACGGATATTTCGACGGAAATATCGATAAAATATCGATCAAATAGAAATTTTGACAAAAACGATGGAAACTATAAGAAATACATGGAAATTTGTATTGAAACTTTCTAAGGTTGTTTTATGCTATGTTATCGATCATATGTGAGAAGAAAATATTAATAAATTCAAATATATATCAATTTATTGAAATGTTATATGAATTACTATGTGAATAGAGCTGATATTTATTGAAATATAATTTAATATATATAATTTATGCTTGAAACCTAAAATGAGGTTAAACCATCACACCCTTTAACATTATTTGTACATAATATTTCACAAAAGCAACTACATGAATTTTTTTTAAAACCATACATAAATTGATATTATATAGTCGTTGACCCGTTGCCACTAGCTATTATATAGTCGTTGAATCGCTACATAAAAAAAAAACAAAAAAAAACAAGCTTATTAGAACATCATAGAAAAATCATGTCAATAAAATTGTAATTACATACATTATCATGTAAAATCATTACACATTACTATTTTGATTATATGTTACAAAAATATACATTATAGTAAAATATATAGTGTAAGACACATTAATATTAAGCATGCACGAGTAAGAAACTTATTAGGAAATTATCAAAACAGAAGTATGATAAAATTAGCTCTTGAAGGTAAGTTAGAAATTAAAATTTGGTGTTGAAAATTATATGTTTTAAATTGTTGAAAATTAGTTTTTGAAGGTAAGATAAAAAAATTCTGAAAAATATCGGAAATATCGGAAATTTCGCCGGAAATATCGGAAAAATCGGTGAAATATCGGAAATATCGGAAAATATCGGGAAATTTCGACGAGAAACTGAAAGAATTGAATCGAAATATCGATCCCACGGAAAAACGAAAATATCGGCGAAATATCGCCGATATTATCGATTTTGAATACCTTGGATACTTTAAAATTTATACGGAATATGTTCGGTGACCTTAATCATAGAGGGAGTTCATCTATACAGAGTACTCTCCATGATTTTTAAATCAAGAGTGTTTCTTTTTAAACCCAAAGGGCTAAACAAGAAGCACAATAGAGATAGGTCAACACAAAGTTTATAGTGGTTCGCCATGCCATCGTAGGTATGACTACATCCACTTAAGATTCTACTATAGCAGGCCAATAAGCCTTTGTAATGTTACAAGTGTGGAATTCCAATCCCTTTCTATTTAGGGACAAATTCCAATTCCTTTTATAGTTAAGGAAGACTGGCTCCTAACACATGTTTCCGATGTGGGACAAATACATACAATAACTACTCACGAAGTTTATTGCGGAACACGGGAGCATGTGTTCCGGATGCGGCACCGATGATCTTCCACCATGGTGAGACAGTCGAGGTGTCGGGCTATCGGATGTATGCCGGAGGCGAGACCCACCGCGTCGGTTGAACGGTCTACGATGTCGTTACTTATACTTGACGGTGTACTATATATACCATAAACAAAGAGGTATTAGGTCTACTACAAATAAAGAAGACAAATAAAATTTATGCATTTAGAAAATGGAAAATTGGGTCTTCCCTAATGTGGATCGAACAACATGAAGCAGACTGGATGAAGGATGAGAATAATCGATAACTGATTGTCTGATTGGCAGAATGAATCCTCTGCGGCTTGATGAATTGACAAATGCGGTTTAGAGGAACTAACAATGTGGAGGCCACTACATGCTAGTTTTACAGCCAGGTGAAAATTGACCAAGTGAATGCTTTGTACGAAATCATGTATCTAATTTTATTTTTTTTTGGTGAATGAGGTCAAGAAAACGTAATGTTGAGGTAATTTATGACGAATTAATTACGTTTCAATTTTCCCTCGATGTTTTTCAACTTGCTAAAAAGAAGAAAAAAAACCCACCAAACAAGGAGATCTACTGTTACATTTCCATCAGTGAATGAGTTTCACCCCCGCAGTGTTTGAATTCCACGACCATCCCAAAGCCTAACAACGACGAACCAAACAAGTGAGACGCGTCAGCGGCAGAGCACGACGTCGGTGACTCACCTCAATCGGCCGACCCTGTCCACTCCCTCCCCACCTCAATCTCTCTAAACCCACCAGTCCACCACACAAGAACACCCCCCTCACTCACCCAAAACAGAAACATCAAATATTTCACGGAGCTCAACTCGGTGAGTCACTCCAACTATTCAAGATTCAATATTTTTATAAGTTTTTTTTAAAATAGAAAGTGTTAAGATTCAATGTTTTTGTTTTTTGATTGTGTGGTAATTGTTGTACTAATAAGTTTAATTGTAATTGGCTTTACAGAGTAGTGGTGGTAAATGATTTCTTGATAAAAAATGGCATGCCAGATGATACATTCATGGACATTTAGTGGGCTTGTGGGAGCATTTCTTGATCTTTCAATAGCATATCTGTTACTCTGTGCTTCAGCTGTTGCATTTTTCACCTCTAAATTCTTGGATTTATTTGGATTGAGTCTTCCATGCCCTTGTGATGGGCTGTTTGGAAACCCCAAGAACAGTTACTGCTTTCAGAAGCAGTTAGTGGAAGGCCCATCTGAGAAAATCGGCGGAGTTCAGTTGCAGCTGAAGAGCAAGTTCCCTTTCGATGTAATGTGGAGTGAACACCCACATTTGCATACAAAGTCAAGGTCTGATAATGAGAATGTGCACTTTGAGTTTGAAGGTGATGCATCATGCAGCTCGTATTCGGATGGGAAGGTGCTGAAAGAGGTTGGGAGAGGTTCTGTTTCGGGGAATGAGCAGAGTTGTGAGTCTGGTGCTGTGCAATTGGAGCAATGGGTCGATCATAAGGGAAAGAAGGTTGGTAGTCGAAGGCCAAGTCATGGTCTTCGGCGCCGTCGCAAGGGGGTGGCCTCTGTTGATTTTGGGAAGCTGTTTTCAGTTTCCTCATGTGATATGGTACAGTCAGATTCCCAAGACATGGTTACGCCTATTAATTCAAGAAGGCCAGGTCATGGTATGCAACGCCGCCGCAAGGAGCGTTCTGTTGATTATGGAAAGGTATTTTCGGTTTCACCATATGATGTGTTGCAGTCAGGTGCAAGAGACATTCCTACTCCTCCTTCGAGCATAAGTAAAGTAGGGAATCAGGGCACTGAAGTTCCTTCCGGTTCGGGTGAGTTTTTATTACCTTGTAGTTGAATCTTTCTTAATATAAGTGGGGCAAGTATTTTTTCAAGCTGACTATTATCGTGTTTGTGCTATTATAGGTTTTCGGATGTTAATTAATGTATTTCCTCTTTCTTGTACTGCACTATGTCACTGTCTAAGCAGTTTATTTATATTATGTAATTGCTTGTTCAAACTTCACAAGAATAACCTTTTAGAGATGAAGTGCGAAATATAAGCTAGCACTTCTATGACTTCAATTGTGTATAAGGAAATAAGTGATGGGGCATGTAGATTGGGAACTCATTGCATAATTGTAGTTCCAGGCCTATCTTGATATTCAGATGAGGACCCATGTAGTAATTGAGTCTCATTGTTATGTCTACACACATTTAATGCAGAGATATTTGTTACATATTATTGCAAATAACAAATAGTTGCAATTTCTTCCAAGTGAATAAGCTTGAGTTTCAAGTACTTGATGGCTTAGGCAAAAGTCCCATTGACTGTAGAAATTTTGTTTTGTAAATGATCTATTAGTTCTAGCAGAATCACATCATTATCGATGTCTGGATAAATTATGCTGATATTTCTTTAATGTTGATGCTCACGTAATAATAGATGGCATGGAAGCTCCGACAGACAGTAGTAGACCAGAAAGAGGTTCACGTCTTGAGTTGGAAGAACGTGTTGGTAAAACTAAATCGATTGAGAACGATGCTTCATCTATTGAAAATTTTGCTGGCAGTGAGCAAGAGAAGCTTGTGTATGATAGTAATGATAAAACTACGGTTCGGGTATTGGAACAAGCACTAGACGAAGAGCATACTGCTCGTACTGCTCTGTATTATGAATTGGAGAAGGAGAGAAGTGCTGCTGCTACAGCGGCAGATGAGGCCATGGCCATGATATTGCGTCTGCAAGAGGAGAAGGCATCAATTGAAATGGAGGCAAGGCAATACCAGAGGATGATACAGGAAAAATCAGCTTACGATGCTGAGGAAATGAATATTCTCAAAGAGATCTTACTTCGGAGAGAAAGGGAAAAGCATTTCTTGGAGAAGGAAGTTGAGTATTACAGGAAAATACTTTTTGGAAATGATCAAGTTGATGATGACATGCATGATGTTGCTGCCACAGAAGCACAAAGTATTTCGCGGCTTCCAAGTGAAGAGCTGTTGTTGATGCTGGAGCGGACAAGCGATTCAATAAGTGAGAAGTCAAAGTTGAAAATGCCAAATAGTACTTCAGATTATGGGGCTCCATCTAGTGACTCACAAAATCGCACTCTGGCCTTGGGGATAGAACTACCAGTTCCAGATTTGGAAGAAGATGACTCTACGAAACAGGTGGACATGCACTTGCTTCCAAGCATTGACAGCGATTCACATATCCTATATAGTAGGTATGAGAGTAGTAACAAGTTTCAAGAGAAGGGAATGGTGTCTGTGGATGAGAGGCAAGTTTCTCAGGGAAAAGAGGTCCAGGTGTTGAATGCTGAGGAACTCGAATTGGTTGAAAAAATTATTCCTCCTAATGAACATGAACTTAATCTAGATGGCAGCAATGTGGATCCGGGAAGCAAAGATCCACCTAGCTCCACGTCTAATACAGAGCCTCATGTTCATGATGTTCATGTTATTGTTAAGAAGTCTGATTTGTACAATGAAAAGAGTGCAGAGAAAAGTGAAGAGCTATTAGCAAATGCTAACTTAGATATTTCTGAAAAACACAAAAGTATTACAGGGTTGGGAATTGAGCGTAAAGTGCACGAAGTTGGTTCAGACACGGGTAGTGAATTGTCTATAGTGGATAGCTCTCAAGGCAAAGCTGTACCTTACGATCTGCGGAGAAATTCCATGTCACCTAATTACATGAGGAGGAATTCCATGTCTGCAGTTGATTATGAAAGATGGAAAATTGACAACAAAGTGGACAGAGGTAGTTCAGACACAGAACCTAAAGATGTGCGTAGAAATTCCATGACTGCAGTTGATTATGAAAGATGGAAAATGGGTAACAAATCTTACAGAGGTAGTTCAGACACGTCACCGTCACCCTCTGTCATGCGAAGAAATTCCATGTCTGCAGTTGATTATGAAAGATGTAAACTTGACAATGAAGTTGAGTGGCTTAGAGAAAGGTTAAGGATTGTGCAAGAGGGAAGAGATAGGCTCAACTTCTCAGTGGGGCACAGAGATAGGGATAAAGTACAGCGAAAACTTTTGGAAGATATAGCAAGCCAACTCCAAGAGATTCGGCAATTGACAGAACCTGGAAAGGTCAAGTGCCAGGCTGCATTGCCGCCTCCATCATCTAAGGTATATACTAGTTTTCATATATCCACTCAAATACTAAATGACCTATCTTAGTATATGTATGATCTGCTAGGTATGTTTTGTCTGCAGTGCATTTTGATGGCAAGGTACCTAAAATTTAGTAATGTCCTAGTTGCCCTTTGTATTTAGTATGCTTAATCTCCGGGATGCATTTTTCTTGGTGGGTTTTCCTAGGTGTGTATGTCTGTATGCTCAGTAGTTTCTTTCTGTTGCAATTAAACGAGGCAATGCAGCATGACACTGAAAAAAAAATAAAAAATTGAGGCAAGGCAGTTAATTTGTTAGTAGCTTAGGTAAATGTTGAGATGCTGGAGAAAGAATGGGCTATGAAGAATTTTTTTGGGCATTTTCTTGTTTAGTTGCATCTTTTTATGGACCTTCATGTTTCTTTGTTTGGAAAGTTGATATGTATCTTTTTCTTTTCTAGCTTAAGTTTTTGTGCTACTTTAAACCTTACAATGTTGATTGTGCTAAGTCCATTCTTCTGTCATTACCTTAAACTATTATGATTATCTTTAGTGGCTGTAGTTGATGAACAGTGGGCTGCATACATTTTCAGGTTATGTCAAAGAAAAGACGATGGCGAACTTTGTCTCTTGGAGTGCATAGAAGTACCTAACAGGGCGAGAGTGTTTCTCATACAAGTGACAGCTGGGAAGCTGTTATACTCATCTCCAGACACTACAAGGAAGCTGTTTCACCTTAGCTACATTTCTAAATGTTAGTTCTGGTCGGATTATGGGTCTCATCCTTTTCAGTCACTATTTTCCCTTCATGCATAAATAAGCCATGCAGGATCCATTTCATAGGAAAGCCTCTAACGAACCCTTTAGAAGCATAGCATGTGGGATGGAAATTCTGTCATCAAATTGAACGAAAGCCGCATGTTAAATCAGATGCAGGAGAAGGCTGGATTATCATTAGTGAATAAGAGGTACATACAGTATTAGTTTCTTTTCGCAGGGTTCTGTATGACCATGTGATTCCACTTCAGAAATGAATTTTCGGATATTGAAGAACAGAGTTGTCATCAGTCGAGAATATCAGAAGATAATTTCTATCATAGTATGTTCATCAGTTTTGAATTTTCGACTTTCAATAAAGGCAGAGGAGTTCAACAAACATGTAGACACATGCAGTAGACGTTCTGTTTATCTTTGGGGGTTTCAGTTGGGTAATAGTTGGTTCCAAAATGCTTACTTTTACATATAATTTTCTCATGTTTGTGTATTGAACTGCAAGAACACACGTATACTTGTTACATATAATCTTGAACTTGAAGTTGTTCTTGATGTAGTCTACTGACCCAGACAGCCACATGCTCTTGAGAGTCATGTTATCCGAACCGGAACCAATACCAATCACATTAACTTTGTATACTCTACATAACCCTGTATGAGGGGTTTCTTTTTTTCTTTATTCTTTTATGGAAAAAGGAAATAATTAGACTGAGGTGCCTCTAGGGCATCCAATGTTTACAATCACCACTAGGTACTCTCAATCGAACAGATAAAAAGAGAAAAATAAAGTTGAGCAAAAAAAAAAAAAATGTTTGAAGGAGGATGTAAGAAAAACTCAAAGCAAATCTTCCTATTGTCTTTGACAATTTTAATTGATTAGTCTCCAAGGTGGCTCGCAAGCTCCAATAACGAGCTAAACCCTCAATACAGAAGATGAAAAACTGGAACTTATGAATCCCTTACTCAGCTACCTAACCGAAGCTAAACCCAGGCTATCAATTAACTCCAGGATTAGCCGCCACAGAATCCCACTTAGGATCAGGCTCAAGACTATTCCTCCGAGCATTACGTACGATTAACTGGGATCCACTCCAACTCTTCATAAGGACAGCCAGGAGGACTAGAATCATCATCAATGTCATAATCACGGCCAGTCCCGATAGTATCGGTTGTTATGACGGCACAATGTTGAAGCATGTCTCTGAAAAGAGCCTCAATATTCTGATGGGTAGAAACGACAATCTTTGGTTCTTCCGCCTTGGCACCATGAGAAGGCCCCGCAGGTGAATCCTCTGAATTTCTGACCTTGCTACCATGGGGACGATTACCTGAGGCTTATCGGCCATGGCCGATTTGACTTCACGATTGCTTGGAGCACCTGTGGTTTGATAAGAGCATAATATGCGACATTCTTAATTTGTTTTATCCTCATTTATGTAATTGTTTAACTCTTATTGTTGTAATATAGAGTCGTTTAATCGAGTCAGAGCCTTTGGTTGAGTCGGTTTGTGAAAAGAGCTAAAACATCTAAAAAACGCTGAATTTGCGAAGAGTTTGAGTTGAACTAAGATTCTTTTGTGAAGAGTTTGATTTAAAGTAGGATTCCTTATTACATCAGGAATCCTAATCAGTTCAGGAGTCTACAATGGCTCGACGTTTCTCAAAAACGTCGAAGGTTTTTAAGAGTTTCAGTTAAAGTAGAACTCCTTGCTGAACCAGGAAACCTAATCAAATTTAGCGTACTGAATATTAATTCCTTAACATATATTTATTTTCTTTATTATTTTCAGGGAATTAAAAGAAGAGAATTGTGATTAAATGAAAAGTATGCCGAGCACATGCTAATGAAGCTTGTCGATCAAGAAAGAAGGAATGCATGCCGTGCACATGCATGACAAAAGAAGATTTCAGCAAGAAAGAAAAGAAAAGAATAATTAAATTCCGAATTATACAAAGAGGAGAAGAAGAATTCGGATCAAAGAAGGAAAACTTGTTTCTGAAATTAAAAGAAGAAAACCTAAATGAATCTAGACTTGATTCCATACAAGTTCATTTAGGTTTTGTGCCGAATTAATCAAGAAGAAAAGGAAGAATTTTTCAGTAATGTGCAAGGGATTTTCGGCATCAATTAAATAGGGAATGAAAGTCGCAAGCAAGAAAGGAGGAAGAAGACTTCGGCTCAAAACCCTAACAGCCTTGCCAAACCCTAATGCAGCCTTTTCTGAAATTAAAAGACAAAACCCTAGCTCCTCCTCTCTCCTATTTAAAGGGTTCGGCAGCCCTTGAATGAGTATCTTTTTCTCTCACAAAAAAGCTTACCAAAACTCTGCCAAAATACTCCCACAAGTCCTATACAGAAAATTATCAAGCCATAACCATCACCACCACCTCCAAAATACCATTCCTTACCACAATCTTCCATCCGATTCACCACCTTTGTCGAAAGCTTCCAAGGTTCTTCTTCAAAGTGTGATTCATCCTATCCATGGCTTGTAATATTTTATGTATGATTTATGATTTTGTATTGTATGGATTTTTGGATTGTAAACCTTGGTTTTGTATATTATACTATGATTTCCGAATTCTTTTGGTTTTCTTGCTATGATTTATGAACTTGTTCATGTATGGTTTCGTGATTTAGTGTATAGGGCAGTAGGTATTTTCGCATGATACTTTGATTTTGTTTAATTAGCTTTCATGAATTCACGCTCAACAAATTGTGTGCTTGAGGACTGACTTTGTGGCAGCCCCTTGAGTGCCGATTTCATATGCTAGAGTAATCTAAATTGCATCATACGCGAAGTTGTTGTGGTTTAGGTTGTTCACTTAGGGTTACCATAATTCTGAAAGATAACATGTTCAAATATGATGAGTGACGCCATTACATGTTTGCATGTCTCCAATTCGGCTTATTGTACTTATGTGCTTCTTGTGTTTAATTTCTACGCGAAGTGTCTTTAAACCAATTAGTACCATGTTTAGGATTATACGCGAAGTTAATTCTAAATACTTGAGAAGTTTTAACGATTAGATGAACCGCGAAGGGCTCTAACTAGAATTGGAATTGAATAGGTCTAAGAGGATTCGAAAATTGCCGCCTTGTATCATTAATTTATGTGTCATGCATGTTTAGGAGAATTCGTGTGATGTGAGTATGTGGAGAAGATGATCACTTGTATATATTTAGTTTAGGATTTAATTCTAGTAAATTTTCAGTAGGTGTTAGATATAAATCCCAAACCCCATATGATTGTTTAATACTTCTTGAGATTGAACACCCTTAATTTCTCCGGACTGAACGATCCCTACTTGTCAATAATACACTCGACACAAGAAGGATAATATATATGTATGAGATTATTTTGCAGGTACAACTTGTGCACGTAAAATGGTCTCATCATGGTTCTGGAAGAGATGCCTGCACAATTAGGGATTTAGGGATTTCTGATAATAGTGTTGGTTCCTTTAAAAGATGAAGTATCCTTCCTTTCAAGTTGTGTACGGTGAGAGCGATTGGCTTTCCTTTTTGATTTGGGAGACTCTAACCAAATGAAAAGTGGGCCGGGTAGACTCTAACAAGAAAATAACGCTCTAAGAAAAGTGGGCCGGGAAATTCATCTCAATGAATTTTTTTTTATTGAAAAATATATAATGAGGAAGAACCGTTAGATCGAGAGTGATATGACTGTCTATTTACTTAAAAATGATTTGCCATAATTTTTCTAATTGGTAATGTGTCCTGATGACATGACATGCCACATACGATTGAGGCCACAAATCCAAGGCCTCATTGTAGCCCCTTATCAGTGCCCTACTATATATATATATATATATATATATATATATTAGTGAGATTTAAACTCATAACTCTCAGAGTTTCAATTATTGTTTACAATTGTATTCCACACCCAACAACAACTCAAAGCCCTTAGTATCATTATTTTGTGACAAACTTTTATGATGAGGCCATTTAATTTTTTTCATTTTTCTCTTTTTTGTTGATAAACGTAAATTGTAATAGAAATTCTTTGCCTTTCTCTTTTTGCAGAAATCTATTCATTTATACTTCCAAGGATTTCTGTCATAATGGCGCATGAAAATTGTTCGATCCAGAAAATCCAACTTTGCATAACCGCTCGTCTGAAACCAAATTCGGAAAACAACAAAGCGGAGGCAGAAGCTCACGCAATGCATGCAATGTTTATATTTATGCTACAGAAAGCTCCAATACTACGCATCGCTGTTCTCTTCTGTTTCTTTGCCAAATGGCCTCTGTTGAACTGGAACCACAAATAAACACAAACACATTGTCTCATGTTATCAGCACACACATATAATTGAAAACACAATTATAGACAATAGAGTACCTTGATTGTTCATGTTGAGTGTCGTTAATCTTCTGCAAAGGAAATCTTCTATGCAATACTCCAGCTTTAGTACTCACTTGTGAGAAATGACTTTTGTACGTTAAATGAAGCTTGCACAGGGACCCCTTTATATTCTAGTCAGATCACTTGAGTCCCATCTCACAAGGCAACTCAAAATTCAATCCGATTAGATAACTCTATATGATAACCATAGTATAGAGATATATACCATTTAAACTTCTTGTATTTATCTCAACAGATTATAGAGATTAATATCTAAGTTAAGTATTTATCATTTAATCTCTTTTACTTATTTCACAAGATGCATATGTGTGTTGGACTCTCATGAGATATTATTGAGTCCACATTAGATATAATTCTAACATTCTCCCACTTGGACCATTAATATCTCACACAACAAAACATATGCTTAGTTAGAATATAGTAAAATCTTTAGTGCACATTTGAGATTAAAAGACAACACAAAAGTTCTCAACTTTGATCTATAAATAAGCTGCAGTAATGCAGAATTAAGAAATGAGATGCATCAGAAAACACAGTCACTTCAAAACCACTGCAATTCCAGCAACAAACCATATCAATCAAACAAAGTTACCAAACTGTAATCACATTGAAACTACCTGATGTATCTGCAACAGTTTAATGTAATTTTGATCCTCCTTATGGTTCTGTATGCAAGAACCTGACACCATCTTCTTGTGAAGATGACCTTATGTGTCCTTGATATTCTGAAACAATCATTGTCAATACAATAATCATATAGCTATATCATGATCCAATAATCATAGAAAAACAATGCAACAATCGCTGAATTTATTATCAACCAGAAAATTCACAAGTTGCAAACATAAAGTTCAAATCTGGAAATTAAAACAAATAAGCAATCCAGAAAGCATGAACTATAACCAAAGAAGTCTAAAACTGAAAAATGACTCCCACTGAACCTATGCATCAAGGCGTGGCAGAATGCCAATGTTAGATGCATGCTCCTCAAAAGTAGCTACAGTCATAGGCTTAGTAAAAGGATCAGCTAACTGGGCTAAAGTGCTTATTTTCAGCACCACAAGCTCCTTATGCTTAACCCTCTGTCTAACGCTGTAGTACTTAAGATCTATATGTTTGGAATTGGTCGATCTCTTGTTGTTCTTGCTGAAATACACTGCTGCTGAATTGTCACAATAAATCTTCATAGGCCTTGTAATGCTATCTACCGCATTAGTCTGTATCAAGAAATTCCTCAACCATAACCCTTCACAAGCACCCTCATAGATTGCAAGGTACTCTGCTTGCATTGTTGAAGTAGTTATAAGATCTTGCTTCATGGTTCTCCAAGCTATGGCACCTCCAGCCATGGTGAACACATAACCTGTAGTAGACTTATTTGAACTTGGATACTTTGATGCAAAATCTGAATCTGTGTAGCCAACAACTTCAAGCTCCTTCACTTTTCTGTATACAAGATGGTGACTTTTGGTGCCTTGAAGATATCTGAGAATTTTCTTTCCTGCTGTCCAATGTTCAATGCCAGGATTAGATTGAAACCTTGATAAAATACCAACTGCATAAGACAAGTCTGGCCTTGTACACACTTGTGCATACATAAGACTACCAATGAGCTGTGCATATGGCTTGTTCTTCATCTGCTCTCTCTGCAGTGCATTACTTGGACATTGATTCTTATTCAGCTTGTCACCCTTAGACATTGGAATCGGACCAGCTGTGCAGTCTTGCATATCAAACCTCTTCAAAACCTTGTTAATGTAGCTCTGCTGTGACAATCCAAGTAAGAAACGAGACCTATCCCTTTTGATCTCTATTCCTAACACATAAGAAGCTTCACCTAAGTCCTTCATATCAAATTTCTTTGACAAAAAAGACTTAGTTTTCTTCAATAAGTCCAAACTGGTACTTGCCAACAATATGTCATCCACATATAAAATCAGAAAAATAAAGTTCTTACCCTCTGATTTCATATACACACACACTCATCCACCAGATTTTCCTGAAAACCAAAAGCACCAATGATTGAATCAAACTTCAAATACCACTGTCTTGAGGCTTGTTTCAGTCCATAGATTGATCTGTTGAGCTTACAGACCAAATGCTCATTTCCAGGCTCAATAAATCCTTCCGGCTGCTTCATGAATATTTCTTCATCCAATTCCCCATTCAAGAACGCAGTTTTTACGTCCATCTGATGAAGCTCCATGTCATAATGAGCTACCATAGCCATGATAACTCTAAAAGCATCCTTGGTGGAAACTGGAGAAAAAGTTTCGGTGAAATCCACTCCTTCTTTTTGTGTAAACCCTTTAGCAACCAATCTAGCCTTGTACCTTTCCACACTGCCATCTGCATTCAGCTTTGTTTTGAACACCCACTTGCATCCAATAGCTTTCTGCGTTTTCGGAGGCTCTACTAAATCCCATACATTATTCACATGCATTGAATTTATCTCTGAAATCATGGCTTTCTCCCACTCAGGTGAATAATCTCCAGAAATAGCCTCTTTGAATGTAGTAGGATCAGCAATTTCACCAACATCATAATCTACTTCATTATAATAAATCTGAAAATCAGTGGACATGGCATCAAGTGTGGACTTTCTCTGTCTTTGTGACCTTCTAATGACTGGTTGTGGCTGCTGTAATGGCTGATGTGGTGGCTGCTGTACTGGTTGTTGTGGTGGCTGGTTAGGATTAGGACCAGGTGCAGCAACGACATTGACATCAGTCACAATAGGCTCAAAAAACACATGTTGAGGCTGTGGTTGAGCTGCTGTAGGTGTAGGAGAATTTTCAGCAGGTTCTTCAAAAATAAAATCCTCAAAAGAATGAGAATAATTAATCTCATTGAAGAACACAGCCTTATTAGTCTCTAAGATCTTATGTGAGTGTGTGGGACAGTAAAATCTGAACCCTTTTGAATGCTCAGGATAACCAATAAAAGATGCAGACACAGTCTTGGGATCTAGCTTGTTCACTTTCGGATAATACGGCCTAGCTTCTGCTTTACAACCCCATACATGTGTGTGATAAACACTAGGTTTCCTGTTTTTCCACAGCTCAAAAGGTGTTTTAGTCGCAGAAACAGACTTGGATGGAGTCCTATTGGTAAGATAATTGGCTGTTTTGAGTGCTTCACCCCAAAGAAAATGCGGAAGTCCTGAGGTGCACATCATGCTCCTCACCATATTCATAAAAGTCCTATTTCTTCTCTCTGCAACCCCATTTTTGCTCAGGTTTACCAGGTGTGGTATACTGAGCCACAATTCCATTTTCCTCTAAGAAAAGAGCAAAAGGACCCTTACATTGTCCAGCCTCTGTATATCTCCCATAATATTCACCACCTCTATCACTTCTCACACATTTAATGACTGCATTCAGTTCCTTTTCTGCTTCTAATTTGAAGATCTTAAACTTCTCTAAAGCTTGACTTTTTTCTGAGATTAGATATACATAACAATATCTAGAATAATCATCGATAAAGGTTATAAAGTATTGATTCCCACAAATGGTCTTAGATGCAAATGGTCCACAAATATCTGTGTGAATTAATTGCAATAAACCAGTACTCCTAGTGGCTCCTCTCTTAGGCTGCTTAGTGAATTTTCCCTTAACACATTCAATACAGTCCACAAAATCAGAAAAGTCTAACTCTGGTAGTATTCCCTGCTTAACCAGCAATTTCAGTCTTTCTTTAGAGACATGCCCAAGTCTCCTATGCCAAAGAAAAGCAGATTTTTCATTCATTTTTCTCTTTTTCCCAATCACAGAATCAACATCATTCTCAATCAATAAAATTTCCTTGTGGCAAGTATTAGGCAAGGTCCAATAATCATCAATAAACTTTGCAGTAGCAAGATAATCAGAAGCACGATTTATTTTCATTCCAACCGAATCAATAACAAACTGAAAATTGTCTTTAACCAAAACAGCAACTGAAATTAAGTTCCTAGACATGGAAGGAACATAATACACTTGCTCCAAAACTAAGAAAACTCCTGGCCTCAAAATTAACTTAACAAATCCTACAGCTTCGACTCCTACTCTCGTGCCTTCTCCCACATGGATTCTGATCTCATTTTCCCTTGGTTTCCTCTGGTTTTGCAGCCCCTGTAAAGAATTTGTAATATGGACAGGTGAGCCAGTATCCAAACTCCAACTATCTGAATGAACTTTAACTAAATTCACTTCTATATAAAAGTTTATTGATGAATTATTACCTCTCTTTGCCTTCCAGGCCTTATACTTGCCACACTCTTTCTTCATATGCCCCTTAAGCTTACAAAAGAAGCATTTGATGCTCCCTTTGTTCCCAGCAACCTTTATGGGCCTTTTCTGAACTCCCAGGTTCTTAGAGGGACTGACTTTCTTCTCAGTGTTTGGCTTTTTCCACTGTGGTTTGGTGGTGATAAGGTGAATGGTGACCTTCTTAATCCTCTCATGTTCCTGAACACAAACAGCAATCAACTCATTCAGAGTCCACTTGTCCTTTTGGGTATTGTAGGTTGTTACCAGCTGATCAAACTCCACAGGGAGTGAATTCAAAACTAGGATAACTTGCAAATCATCTGGCAATGGCATCTTAAGGACATTAAGTTTGGCTGCTATCTCAATCATTTTCTAATATACTCCCTGATATTCATGGACATCTCATACTTCATTTTATGCAGAGCATCAAGCAGCATGCTAGTCTCAGCCTTCTCACTGACATAGAACCTCTCAGCTATGGCAGTAAGTAACTCACTAGCTAAATCCTTGTCAGGTATACCACCCTTCACAACATCAGACATAGTTCTCATGATGGTGAGCTTACAAATTTTATTCGCCCTCATCCACCTATCTCTAGCAACGCCACCCTCTACATTTTCAGTAGGAATAGGGGCAGTCAAACACCAATCAACATTTTGTTGAATCAGGTTGAGGTCTAAGTCATCTCTCCAAGCCTTATAGTTGCTACCGGTAAGGGGAACGATAGGACCTAGGCTGACCGGAGCAAAAACTGAAACAAAAGAAAATAAAAGTCTAAGTATAGTGCAACTGGTTACTGTACTTACATAAACAAGTTCTTCAAAAGAAAATCATCATAACCAGAACCACACCAAACACAACTTTCACAGAACACATAAAGTGTCAACCAAAAAACATTTCAGAATATACATTCAGTAAGCATACTTATAATTCAATAACCAGTCTACCTGTATGGCAAAGCACAAGTTATTCCTTAGTTTTAACTGAACTATAACACATTTTAATTCTACAACATGATCAGTCAGTACCTGTAGGCAAAAAGAAAAGATCATACTGTACTTTATGATTTAAAACATGTCATACTCAGAACCATATTTGTTACTTAAAATAGGCAGAGTTTAAACCATCTGTGGATGATACAGTCCCTATTTGAAGCACATCTATGCAATTTTCCAGGCATGTACTCTGTATAGTTTGAAAGAGAAACTTTTAAAATAGATTGTTGTGTGCAACATATATCCCAAAAATTTCTATCCAACTCAGTACCTGTGATTGTATCTTTATATTTCCCCAATTCAAAATTTTATAAGAAATTGTCAGAAAATCAATCATGCTTGCTCAAAAGATCTTAACAAACATATATAAATTCGGGAGGAAAAATATACAAATCTGTTAATTTCTTTCACAAGCTATATATGTGAGTGATCATACATACAGTACACAAAATCACAAATTAATCAAATCATTCATAAGACATTCAGATCATGCATGTCATCTTTCAAACAATTCGAAAAAATAAGTTTCATCTGGGCACTACCCTAAACCTAAACCCCCCAGGAGGGAACTAAGGTTTTTATGCATGAATCAATCGCATAAATCAGTAAATATTCAAAATTCCATTGAAACAACATACCCGAACGATCCTGCGCTTGCAAAACGAAGTTAGTAACAATAATATGTATTCCAGAATTTAATTCGCATACTAACCATGTTGCAGTCCTTGAAGCAGCAAGAAAATTAACCCAAGATCATATAGCATGAATTTGTAATAGTGGGTTTTGATGAAGAACCCTTATTCCCAATTCTGGGAACGAAGGAATGAAACGCAGAAACCCCCTTTTTTTTTTTTTTTTTTTTTTTTTTTTTTAAACACTGCAGCTTATGTTTTAAAAACAAAACCGGATCGGGTCGCAAGGATCCGCGTGTTTCTAAATGGGTCGTGGGTGCATGCTTGTACTTTTCTATTTATTCAATCATTGTTAACATAGACTGGTTGTCTATAGTGATGTATATAAAAGACATATCATATAGAACCCTTCATTATAATGTCTTGATTCTCTTCAATTGTTAATGAAAGAGAAAAAAAAATAAAAAAATTTGCAGAAAATTTTCAACCGATTATGCATAACACAACAAAGATTTATGAAAATTTATGGTACGCTCTGATACCACATGTTGAACTGGAACCACAAATAAACACAAACACATTGTCTCATGTTATCAGCACACACATATAATTGAAAACACAATTATAGACAATAGAGTACCTTGATTGTTCATGTTGAGTGTCGTTAATCTTCTGCAAAGGAAATCTTCTATGCAATACTCCAGCTTTAGTACTCACTTGTGAGAAATGACTTTTGTACGTTAAATGAAGCTTGCACAGGGACCCCTTTATATTCTAGTCAGATCACTTGAGTCCCATCTCACAAGGCAACTCAAAATTCAATCCGATTAGATAACTCTATATGATAACCATAGTATAGAGATATATACCATTTAAACTTCTTGTATTTATCTCAACAGATTATAGAGATTAATATCCAAGTTAAGTATTTATCATTTAATCTCTTTTACTTATTTCACAAGATGCATATGTGTGTTGGACTCTCATGAGATATTATTGAGTCCACATTAGATATAATTCTAACAGCCTCCAGATCATCACCTTGCGTATTGCTCGAAGCCAATCAGGCTCAGACTCAGCTTCGGTCTCTCCGAGCCTAAGCCTATGTCTTCCTTCCACCGTCTTATAAATGTGTCAGAGGAGATGCTAGCTGAACCACTCCACGCAAAAAACACCATCGCACTTGAGCCAGAGAGGTTTTCATCAGAAGCTTATAGAGTGCAATCGGTGTGTGCTTTCCCTTCCTAGCTTTGCTTCTTTCGTTTCATTATTATCGAGTTCAGTCTCTGTTAATTGATTTTTAGAGCGTTATTTCTGGTTCAGGTGTATTGTGTTGATCTAAAATGGCCAATTCCAGCACTGATAAATCTGAGCTATCCGTCGACGCTTTTGAAGTAGATTCAGAAGAAATGACCGAGGACATGGAAACCAAGCACATGTTGGAGGAGGAGGCGTCCTTCTCCAGCTCGTGCACTGAATGCCGGATATGCCAGGTTGAAGACTCCATTAACGAAATGGAGGCTCCTTGCCGGTGCAACGGCACCCTCAAGGTACATGATGAATAGCTTAATTATATCACACGTATACGATGCACTGGATTAATCAATTGATTTACTACTGCAGTTTGCTCACCGAGATTGTATCCAGCAATGGATCAACTTGAGCTACAAGGCCACTTGCGAAATTTGTAAGCAGGTAATTAACCTTACATGAAAAACACATAACTATAGACTCTAATAATTGTTTTCTGAAGTAGTACAATATTCCATTATTAGTTAAGATTTTTGTGAATTAATCGCAGCCGTATGAGGGGGGTTATACAATCCCGGTACCACCTCCAGCAGCACCGCCACGGCAGCCGACTAGGAGGGAGGTCCTGGACACTATAAGGGCTAGAAGGGCACATGTGGCAGTAGACGCAGAGGTATATCGTGCTCGGCTAAATGCGGCTAACAGTGCCATTTTGGGTCGAAGTGTTGTATGCAGCATTGCTCCTGTCCTTGTGAGTCATCTTAGCTGGTTTATAATTACAAACTCAATTATATAGAGAAAGCGATATGATATATCTGTACAAATGATAGCTATCGATTTTCTTTTGTGTTCTTGTAGGTTATTTGTTTATACATCATCGTCATAACCATTGACTTAAGTTGCGGCTAATCAAGCCCCTAATGCTGCTGATAAAATACTACTCAAGGCAATGTTAGTGGTGGGATTAAGTAAGTAGTTTCAAAATTAATCTGATTTTTGGAATGTGTTTCATGAACTTAATTAATTTCTCATCTTTTTTGTTTGTCCGCCTATTGCTTCTTATGGTGCTTGGCATTTCTGCTGCGATAGAAATGGTCTGTAACGTTGTGGCGTCGGTTTGCAAGCTCATGCACGGGCGACCTCTACCCTAAACAGATAGGCTCCATCGATGATCAAATTGTACATTGGTGGTTTTAACTTAATATTGGCCGTCACTTCTCTCACATTTATTTCACCATACATGCAAGTTGAGAGTTGTTTGTTACAACTGAGCCCTAGGTCATCGAATGCAGCATTATCCCATTTCTGAAGCAAGGTGAAAAGACGGTTACCAAATACTTGAAGGGCAAAAAGAGGGAGACGGTAGTTTGCTCCAGTTGTGCAACTAGCTGAAAGGAAAAAAATATAAAGATGAGAGTAGGCTCGAGCTATGCTGCATGCCATTGCCTCCATCGCTTTCTAATAATTTTCATTCAATTAAATGAACGGTAGAGGTGTAAAAATGTAATTAACAAGTTGACTTAATAATCGATTCTTTTTTTTTTGAATCAGTGGACAAGAATTTATTGAAAATAGAGTTACAACGATACGATGCATATATGCATCAATGAAAAAACACAGAGCAAAAGGAAAAATAAGAAAAGTACATATATATAAAATTTTGAGAAATTTAAAAAGTGCAGTCACCGTTACGTCGAGACGCCGACGCCGGTTTGGGTATACACTATTGACTGCATACGTGTAGTGAAATGATGAGTAGTCGGTGGTATGACTACCCATCTGAATCGTACGTACAAACTGCCAAGAGACATTCATACATACGATTAAGGGTAACCTTGCACCTAAAGTAGGCCTCATCTTTAAGCCCGCGGATCAAGTGGCCCGATGGAGGCCTGCAAGCCCGATGGGCTTCAAACCCGGCCTGGCCTGTCTAAAAGTTCGCTTAAGCCCGACCCGATGGGTTGAGGGACGGGCTTAGTTTAGGGGTTAGAAACTCGGCCTGGCCCGTTAAGAGCTCGTCAAGCCCGCTCCATCAATAGCCCGTAATGCCCGGCCCGTAAAGCCTGTTAAAATTCCTACCCCGGGTCTCTACGGGTTATCTCACGAAAACGTTTTACGTACCTTTAGATGACTTTGTTTTGTCGATTCTTCCAAATATTAAACTCTCAATTAGATGAGACGTAATCAACTATGTAAAAATTTGGGAACGTTTACCTCCCGATACTATGGCTCCCCATAGAGAGAGATAAGTTTAAATAACGTTGACCGCATCGATCGGGGCTCTAAATTTGTCGGATTTAAGTAATTTTTTTACCATCACCGTATTTCATCAGAACGATAAATTCTATTTCATAGCGTTTTTCAAAATTTGACTTCTTTTATATAGTTGTTTCAAAAAGTTATACACTTGAGTATAATCTTCTAATCAAGTTATACCGCATTAGTAAGATGTTGTCATTATAATGGCTAAATTCACAAAATAAAAACTTTGACCGTCTGATGTGATCATTATAGTTAAATATGAGTATAGTAGAAAAATCAACTCGTTTCGTGAACGTTCGATGCTCGATTGAAACGGTCAACCATATTTTCATAAAACTTATCACACGAAAACGCTATTACGTACCTTTAGATGACCTTGTTTCATCGGCTCTTTCAAAGATTAAACTCTCAAATAAATGAGACGTAATCAGCCATGTAAAAATTTGGGAATGTTTATCTCCCGATAATTTGGCTCTCCATAGAGAGAGATAAGTTTAAATAAGGTTGACCGCATCGATCGGGGCTTTAACTTTGTCGGATTTAATTGATTTTCTTACCATCACCGTATTTCATCATAAAAATCAAATGTTATCTCATAGCATTTTTCAAAATTTGACTTCTTTTATATAGTTGTTTCAAAAACACTACCAGATATGGGAGAATAGCCGACGAAATTTTTTTCGTCGGCTATGCCAAAATTTCGTCGGCTATACCCTTTACCGACGAATTTTTCGTCGGCTATAAGTCGTCGGAAATACGCCGTCGGTAATACCAATGGCCGACGAAATTTTCAATTTCGTCGGCCATTCCAAGTATAGCCGACGAATTATGGCCGACGAAAATGATTTCGTCGGCTATGCTTGGTCAAATATATTAATATTTTAAAGTTATAGCCGACGAAATTTGAGCTATTTCGTCGGCTATACTTAGAGAATAGCCGACGAAATATATTAATTTCGTCGGCTATGCTTTGGAATTTTTTTTTTTTGGAGTATAGCCGACGAAATATATTAATTTCGTCGGCTATGCTTTGGAAATTTTTTTTTTTTTTGGAGTATAGCCGACGAAATAATGTCAATTTCGTCGGCTATAACTGCATTTTGGGCAAAAAAAAATACCGGAGGCCGGAGGAGGGGAAGGAGGAGGCCGGAGGAGGAGGGGAAGGAGGAGGCCGGAGGAGGAGGGGAAGGAGGAGGAGAAGGAGGAGGGGAAGGAGGAGGGGAAGGAGGAGGCCGGAGGAGGAGGGGAAGGAGGAGGAGAAGGAGGAGGCCGGAGGAGGAGGGGAAGGAGGAGGAGAAGGAGGAGGAGGGGAAGGAGGAGGAGAAGGAGGAGGAGAAGGAGGAGGAGGGGAAGGAGGAGGAGAAGGAGGAGGCCGGAGGAGGAGGAGGAGAAGGAGGAGGAGGGGAAGGAGGAGGAGGGGAAGGAGGAGGAGAAGGAGGAGGAGAAGGAGGAGGAGGGGAAGGAGGAGGAGAAGGAGGAGGCCGGAGGAGGAGGAGGAGAAGGAGGAGGAGGGGAAGGAGGAGGAGGGGAAGGAGGGGGAGAAGGAGGAGGGGAAGGAGGAGGAGGAGGCCGGAGGAGGAGGAGGAGGAGGGGAGGAGGAGGAGGAGGAGGCCGGAGGAGGGGAAGGAGGAGGAGGAGGAGGCGGAGGAGGAGGAGGAGGAGGATGCCGGAGGAGGAGGAGGAGGAGGAGGGGAAGGAGGAGGCCGGAGGAGGAGGAGGAGGAGGCCGGAGGAGGCCGGAGGAGGGGAAGGAGGAGGCCGGAGGAGGGGAAGGAGGAGGCCGGAGGAGGAGGAGGGGAAGGAGGAGGAGGAGGCCGAAGGAGGGGGAGGGAAGGAGGAGGAGGAGGCCGAAGGAGGGGGAGGGAAGGAGGAGAGAAAAAAGGCGGGAGGATTTAAAAGATTTAGAATGAGAATAGCCGACGAAATTAATATATTTCGTCGGCTATACTTAGAGAATAGCCGACGAAATATATTAATTTCGTCGGCTATACTTAGAGAAAAAGGCGGGAGGATTTAAAAAATTTAGAAGGAGAATAGCCGACGAAATTAATATATTTCGTCGGCTATACTTAGAGAAAAAGGCGGGAGGATTTAAAAAATTTAGAAGGAGAATAGCCGACGAAATATATTAATTTCGTCGGCTATACTTAGAGAAAAAGGCGGGAGGATTTAAAAAATTTAGAAGGAGAATAGCCGACGAAATTAATATATTTCGTCGGCTATACTTAGAGAATAGCCGACGAAATATATTAATTCGTCGGCTATGCTTTGGAAATTTTTTTTTTTTTTGGAGTATAGCCGACGAAATATATTAATTTCGTCGGCTATGCTTTGGAAATTTTTTTTTTTTTTTTTGGAGTATAGCCGACGAAATACAATGTTTCGTCGGCTAAACTCAGAGAATAGCCGACGAATTGCAATGTTTCGTCGGCTATTCTATGAAAACATACTAAAATGCCGTTTTGAGGACCTAAACGAACTCGAAAGCCCGAAAAAGCCCACACGTCGTGGCGAAGCCACGAGTTTTGTTCCTGGCGTCGTTCCCTTTCCGGAATGGTATCACAATCATCATTCGGACGCCGGATGCCAAATCTACAGTAAACCGGGTTTTGACTGATTTCATTATTTCGGCACACAGATTTTATCGGAATCTTGTCATTTTTCAACCGTAGACGTATTTCATTATTTCGGTCATATCTTATTTGACGACATATTTTCATTTGAAGACTCAGCGTATAGTAACTATTTGAAACGATACATTCACTTAAACGTTTAGTAAACAAGTTAAGGAACATTAGTGCATATGTTCCGATTTTGAATATAAAAGTTTGGAAAATCTATTCCAACCGTCAGATATCACCGTTAAGATTAAATACATGTATGAAAAAAAATCTAACTACATCTGACAACGTTAAAGGCTCGATCGGGACGGTCAACCGGGTGAGTCGACCCTTCAAACGCTTAGAAATGGTAATTGGCCTGTCTAAATGACGTTTTTTGGCCTGACCTTCAACAGATAATAGTTTCAAATCGATGAGACGCAACTAATCGTATAAAAATTTTCCTCAAAATATTTACCGACCGTCAGGCTACCCATAGGAAAACGGAAGTAAAAAACAGTTAACCGCAACATTCGGCACACAGATTTTGTCAGAATCTTATCATTTTTCAACCGTTGACGTATTTCATTATTTCGGTCATATCTTATTTCACGACACATTTGCATTTAAAGGACGAAGCAATGGTTTGTCGATAGTGATAGAAAATGGAAGCTGTTTTTTTTTTTTAATCATAGCCGACGAAATCAAACCTAGTACTCGTCGGCCATACTTCCAAAAATTTTCGTCGGCTTAAATATGAATATAGCCGACGATTTTTTTTTTTACCAACGAAAAAAAAAATTCGTCGGCCATTCTAGGGGAATAGCCGACGAAATTTTTTTTTAGCGACGAAAAAAAAATTTCGTCGGCCATTCTAGGGGAATAGCCGACGAAATTTTTTTTTGGCGACGAAAAAAAAATTTCGTCGGCCATTCTTGGGAATAGCCGACGAAATTTTTTTTTCGTCGGCCGTTTTTTTTTATTTCGTCGGGAAAAGCCTTTTTTCTGGTAGTGAAAGTTGTTTACTTGAGCATAATCTACTAATCAAGTTATACCGCATTAGTAAGCATGTTGTCATTATAATGGTTAAATTCACAAAATAAAAATTTTGACCATCTGATGTGATCATTATAGTTAAATATGAGTAGAGGAGAAAAATCAACTCGTTTCGCGAACGTTTGATGCTCGATCGAAACGGTCAACCATATTTTCATAAAACTTATCACACCAAAACGCTATTACGTACCTTTAGATGACATTGTTTCGTCGACTCTTCCAAACATTAAACTCTCAAATAAATGAGACGTAATCAGTCATGTAAAAATTTGGGAACGTTTATCTCCCGATACTTTGGCTCTCCATAGAGAGAGATAAGTTTAAATAAGGTTGACCGCATCGATCGGGGTTCTAACTTCGTCGGATTTAAGTGATTTTTTGATCATCACCTGATTTCATCATAGCTATCAAATTCTATTTCATAGCATTTTTCTAAATTTGACTTCTTTTATATAGTTGTTTTGAAAAGTTGTACACTTGAGTATAATATTCTAATCAAGTTATACCGCATTAGTATGCATATTGTCATTATAATGGCTAAATTCATAAAATGAAAATTCCATAAGCCACATATTTATAGGGTATATTTATAATAGAAAATCAATTTGAATTTAGAGTTCCCGGTGATGATGCCTTGTTCCAAACCCTTTTTGAAAAATAATCTTTGATATTTATTTATTTTAATTAAAGCCCGGCCCGGCCCGGCCCGCAAAAGTCCGTCAAACCCGCTTTATATGGATGGGCTTGGATCCTAGAATTTCTAAAGAAGCCCGGTCCGGCTCGCCATTTCTAAAATACATTGTAAAGCCCGGCCCGGCCCGCTCCAAGCCCGTTATGAATGGGCCTGGATGGGCCCGGCCCGGCCCGTTGACGAGGCCTAACCTAAAAGATCGAAGCCGACAAAGGGTGATGTCAAACATGGCCATAATGGCATACGATCCTTAACGAACATATACCATAATTGTGGGTCCGTCAACCAATATACCAACCAACATGGTGGCTAGGCCTCATCATGGGCCGGGCCGGGCCAAGCCCTACCCTAAAATTTAGGGCTTAGGGTAGGGTCGGGTCGGGCTTTGACTAAGTCAACATAGCTTAGGGCCGGGCCGGGTTAGGGCTTTGATATGTAAACCCTTACCCGCCCTTAAGGCCCATTCTATTAGGGTAGGGCCGGGTTTAATTTGCAAAACGCTATGAAATAGAATTTTATCTTTATAATGAAATACGGTGATGGTAAAAAAAAATCACTTAAATCCGACAAAATTATAGCCCCGATCGATGCGGTCAACCTTATTTAAACTTATCTCTCTCTATGTGAAGTCATAGTATCGGAAGTAAACGTTCCCAAATTTTTACATGGATGATTACGTCTCATCTATTTGAGAGTTTAATGTTTGGAAGAGTCGATGAAACAAGTTCATCTAAAGGTACGTAATAACGTTTTCGTGTGATAAGTTTTATGAAAATATGGTTGACTGTTTCGATCGAGCATCGAACGTTTACAAAACGAGTTGATTTTTATATTCTACTCATATTTGACTATAACGATCATATCAGACGGTCAAAAATTTTATTTTTTGAATTTAGACATTATAATGACAACATGCTTACTAATGCGGTATAACTTGATTGGTAGATTATACTCAAGTGTACAACTTTTTGAAACAACTATATACAAGAAGTCAAATTTTGAAAAACGCTATGAAATAACATTTGATCTTTATGATGAAATACGGTGATGGTAAAAAAATCACTTACATCCGACAAAGTTAGAGCCCCGATCGATGCGATCAACCTTATTTAAGCTTATATCTCTCTATGGGGAGCCATAGTATCGGGAGGTAAACGTTCCTACATTTTTACATGGATGATTACGTTTCATCTATTTGAGAGTTTAATGTTTGGAAGAGTCGACGAAACAAGGTCATCTATAGGTACGTAATAGCGTTTTCGTATGATAAGTTTTATGAAAATATGGTTGACCGTTTTGATCGAGCATCGAACATTCACGAAACGAATTGATTTTTATACTCTACTCATATTTGACTATAACGATCATATCAGACGGTCAAAATTTTCATTTTGTGAATTTAGACATTATAATGACAACATGCTTACTAATGCGGTATAAGTTGATTAATAGATTATACTCAAGTATACAACTTTTTGAAACAACTATATAAAAGAAGTCAAATTTTGAAAAACGCTATGAAATAGCATTTGATCGTTATGCTGAAATATGGTGATGGTAAAAAATCACTTAAATCTGACAAAATTAGAGCCAACTTTTGTATGGTGATTGGTAGATTATACTCAAGTGTACAACTTTTTGAAACAACTATATAAAAGAAGTCAAGTTTTGAAAAACGCTATGAGATAACATTTGATCTTTATGATGAAATACGGTGATGGTAAAAAAATCACTTACATCCGACAAAGTTAGAGCCTCGATCGATGCGGTCAACCTTATTTAAACTTATCTCTCTCTATGGGGAGCCATAATATCGGGAGGTAAACGTTCCCAAATTTTTACATGGATGATTAGGTCTCATCTATTTGAGAGTTTAATGTTTGGAAGAGTCGACGAAACAAGGTCATCTAAAGGTACGTAATAGCGTTTTCGTGTGATAAGTTTTATGAAAATATGGTTGACCGTTTCGATCGAGCATCGAACGTTCACGAAACGAGTTGATTTTCATACTCTACTCATATTTGATTATAACGATTATATCAGACGATCAAAATTTTCATTTTGTGAATTTAGACATTATAATGACAACATGCTTACTAATGCGGTATAAGTTGATTAATAGATTATACTCAAGTATACAACTTTTTGAAACAACTATATAAAAGAAGTCAAATTTTGAAAAACGCTATGAAATAGCATTTGATCGTTATGATGAAATATGGTGATGGTAAAACAATCACTTAAATCCGACAAAGTTACAGCCCCAAATCGCTTAGTGAAGATATTTGTATGTATTATGTAATATAAAATAATTCAAATTTTAGGGTAGGGCCGGGCCGGGCTTTTAGGGCCGGGTAGGACTTGGCCCTAAAGGGCTCAATAGGGCCGGGCCGTAGGGTAGGGCCGGGTTTAATTTGCTCGACCCTCACCCTACCCTACTCAAAAAGGGCTAGGGCCGACCCGCCCTAATGGAGGGCCGGGCCGGGCTTCGGCCCTATAGGGTAGGGCGGGCTTTAGGGCGGGCCAGGGCCAAAGGGCCAAATGATGAGGCCTAGTTGACAGTTAAGAATTTAAAGTGCTGCCATTCTTATCACCAGGGAGTCAATAGACTGGAAGAAAAAGAATTTGCTATGTCTTAATGGTAAAAATTGAGTTTTGTGTGACTGAATTCTTTTATGTGTTCATTTACTTTCGATTGAATTGGATCCTTATCTGAGATTTATATTTAGTCGCCTTATCTTATCAAGCTATGGTATTTGGGAATTTGAAATAGTTCACATTTAGTAATCCATTAATTACTCCAGATTGTTGTTTTGTTGTGCAAGTACTGTGGTGTGTAGAAGGTAGTTTGTAATAGGTGAATTGTATTGTCGGACAATTACATTGTTGCTTTGGTTCTCCATAAGTCTTTGTTGAAGTACAAAAGCTATAATGTGAGTGTTCAATAACACATGCCTTCTGCTATGTGAAGAGATGGTTGCATTAATCATTAACGAATCAAATGGATTGCTTGCTTTGTCTGTTTTTCAACCTTGGTGCTCATTGGCACGGTACTGGTGTCATGAGTATGATAACTGAGTATTACTCTCTTAATAAATAGTTAAGAGCAATTTCTGTTTTGGATTGTGTACGGCGTTGTCGGCAATTGGTGCCGTTGAAGGTATCAACAAGATTGTGACTGGATCACTTATCAGCTTCTCTGAGCAAGAGTTGATGAATTGTATCAAAGGTCTCACAACTAGAGGCTGTAGCGGCGGACAAGTAAGCAGTGCATTTTTCATACACTACAATGATGAAATTTTATAGCTGATTCGACTTTTTATGTATTCTATCTAAGCATTGATGCTTTAAACACTAACATTCCTAAAATGGTAGATCAGGCGGTGGCATCTCAGAGTCTATATGATGAGCTGCTAAACTAAGTGAAGATCTTAGGAAGAATACTAGAGGGTGTCATAGTGGGTGTGGAATGCTATTGCACTTCTCTTAATGTTGGGAGTTGCAGGTTATATTCTGTATTTCATGTCACTAGACGCTCAAAACAGGAGACTAACATCATATTACTACAGGGTGAGTTTTGCTGGGTAGCGGGATATGTTATTTCAATACCAAAACATCATGCTCAATACCAAATTCATAATACTTGAACATAAACAAGCTATAAAACCAAAAAATACAGAACACGAACATTAAACCAGAAACATGATCAACATCATACCATCAGCTCCTTTAATCGGATCCATCTCTTATATAGAACCTGAAACAAGAAACAATGAGGCTATGCCTTCTGTTAGATCACCACCAAAGCTTCTGATATGGATAGAACAAAAGGCTAAAGACAATGGGATCAACAGGGACTAAACCATCTATATATAAGGGATCTGTGATTCAAGAGTCCATCCATAAAGGACTACTTGAATCACAAGAAACCTAATTAGACACTGAATGAATCACTGTAGTATTCCTCTCATAGAATCCGATAAGGTTTCCTTAGCTTTAGGAACAATACACAGTTTCCTAATACAACTAGGAAAACACAAATCATTATCCATGTTGAACTAGTATTCATACTTTGCTTATGATTCATGTATTCTGGATATTATTGTAACAAGTCCATTTATTTTCTAACAATCTCCCACTGGACTGTTACAACAAACCATGAAAATAAAGCTCCTGTAAGCATTAGACTAATCAACTTACTTAAGGGCGCGCCAGATAACAACCTGATACTTAAAATCTCATTCTCAGAATAGTCAAAATGCAGCTATACATGTAGAGCAAGAAACAACAAACATTTTAACAAAAATGCAGAGTTTTTGTACCACTAACATACACACCTGTAATTCACATGTTCAAAAACAGCAAAACTGATATATGCTTATGTGCATTTTACGAGTAAAAAACATATATCAAAGTCCACCTTATGTTTCCTAAACCAGAAACTCAAGCAAAAACTGTTCACCAATGGCTTCCCAAAACTTGAACTGTATTTATCATAATTTGCCATGATAAAAGCCATCTGATAGCAAGTACAAAAATAAAATCAAAACAGTATGACAAAATTCAGATGATTAAAAACATAATGCTGCAGCAATCAATATTTTTCTGAAAATACCTCAAAATACTGAAAAATATCAACTGTCAATACAAACATAATGTGAATAAATCACAGCAACTCTTAAAAAATTCAAAACTGAAAATTTCTAATTTTTGCTTCTAGTTTAAACTCTCACTGGACCTTAAAACTCTAGGCTCAATAAAACTCCCATGTTCTTGATGTGCTCCTTGAAAACGCCAACTGCTAGAGCTTTGGTTAAGGGATCTGCAAGCTGTGAGTTGGTGTTAATACTTAATACATTGACTTCTCCACGTTTCACTCTCTGTCTAACATCATAGTATTTCAAATCAATGTGTTTTGAATTTCTAGACCTTTTGTTATTTTTACAGAAGAACACAGCTGCTTCATTATCACAATAGATCACAAGTTTGTCTTCAACTATGTGACTTAAAACCACAGTTTGAATCAGAAAATTTCTAATCCAAAGTCCCTCACACATGGTCTCATAAACAACAATATACTCAGCCTGCATTGTAGAAGTGGTCACCAGGGTTTGCTTCATGGTCTTCCAGGCTATAGCTCCTCCAGCCATCATGAAAACATATCCACAGGTTGACTTATTAGATGTAGGAAAATTCTCAGCAAAGTCAGAATCTGAATATCCTGTGAGATTTAGATCTTCCACATGTCTATATACCAGCATATTACTATCAGTACCCTGCAAATATCTCAAAACTTTCTTTCCTGCAACCCAATGCTCATGACTAGGATTTGATTGAAACCTAGACATGATTCCAACTGGAAAAGCCAAATCTGGTCTGGTGCAGACTTGAGCATACATTAAACTACCAACAAGTCTAGCATATGGTTTAGAATCCATAGCAGCTTTTGCATCCTGAGACTTGTTTTTAGTTAGCTTGTCTCCTTTAGACATAGGTACTTCACCAGTTGAGCACTTTTCTATATTGAATCTTTTCAGAACTTTAGAAATATAATTCTTTTGAGATAGGCCTAAAAGCTTTCGAGTTCTATCTCTTTTAATCTCTATTCCAAGTACATATGAAGCCTCACCTAAGTCTTTCATGTCAAAATTCTTTGACAGAAAGCTCTTGGTATCCTTTAGCATTTTAACATTAGTGCTGGCCAAGAGTATATCATCAACATATAATACTAGGAATATGAAATTATTCCCAGAGACCTTTAGATAAACACATTTATCAACTATATTTTCAGTAAATCCAAAAGAAGAGATTACTAAATCAAATTTCTTATACCATTGTCTAGAAGCCTGCTTTAATCCATAAATGGATTTCTTTAACCTGCAGACTAAATGCTCACTGCCAGCATTGACAAAACCTTCTGGTTGTTTCATATAGATCATCACATCCAAATCACCATTCAAGAAAGCTGTTTTAACATCCATTTGATGGAGTTCCATATCAAAATGTGCCACTAAGGCCATGATAATTCTGAAGGAATCTTTTGTTGAAACTGGTGAAAAGGTTTCTGTGAAATCAATTCCTTCTTTTTGTGTAAAACCTTTAGTTACAAGTCGTGCTTTATGTCTTTCAACATTTCCAAATGCATCTCTTTTGGTTTTAAACACCCATTTGCAGCCTATAGGTTTCTGGTTTGGATTTGGTTCAACTAGCTCCCACACTGCATTATTATCCATTGACCTTATTTCTTCTTGCATTCCAATCTGCCACTGCATAGACTCTGAACTTTCTACTGCTTGAGCAAAACTAGTGGGATCATTGTCATCTGAGCAGTCTATTTCTACTTCCCCTTCATTAAAATAGACATGATAATCACTATTTTCCCCATATTTTGGTTTCTTGGCTCTGGTGGACCTTCTAAGCTGAGGAGGTGGATTTTGTTGGTTTACAAGAAGGTTTGTTGCTCTATGTTTTCTTCTGGTTGGCTCACTTGAGGCTCATGCTGAACTACAGGTTCAGCTTGATCCTCATCCATTTGCATTTCTTGATCAAAATTTTGATCTTCTGCATTGGTTTCTGTCAAACTTTCAGAGACTAGATTATTGGTTTTGAAAGGTAAAGCTATTTCCATATCTTCATCTAGTATAATTTCTTCAAAGTCTGCAGATAAATCTTCAAGCTTTGTATTATGCAATTTTTCACTCAGAAACTTTACTTGATGTGTTTCAAAAATCCTAGGTGAATGTTTAGAAGAATAAAGCTTATAGCCTTTAGACTTATCTGGATAACCAATAAAATAGCAGCTAATTGTTTTAGGATCAAGCTTATTAATGTTCGAGTTGTAAACTCTTCCTTCTGCATGGCATCCCCAAACATGGCAGTGATGAAGACTTGGTTTTCTTCCAGACCACAATTCGAATGAGGTATTATTTATGGCTTTACTTGGAGTTCTGTTGCAAATATAATTTGCTGTTTTTAAAGCTTCACCCCATAGAAATTTAGGTAGGCCAGTGGTGCACATCATGCATCTGACCATATTTAAAAGTGTCCTATTTTTTCTCTCAGCAACACCATTCTGTTGAGGGTTGAATGGTGTTGTATATTGAGCTTTTATGCCTTGTTCCTCAAGAAACAAAGCAAAAGGACCCTTAGATTGACCTTTCTCTGTGTATTTTCCATAAAACTCTCCCCCTCTATCTGATCTTACTGTTTTGATCTTCCTTTCCAGTTGGTTTTCTACCTCAGTTTTAAAAACTTGAAAAGCTTTTAAAGCTTGAGATTTCGCAGAGAGTAGAAAAACATAGCAGAATCTGGAGTAATCATCTATAAATGTGACAAAATACACATTGCCATAGATAGTCTTATGCTTAAAAGGGCCACAGATATCAGTATGGATTAACTCAAGTAGATTTTGGCTTCTATATGCAGTCTTTTTCTTTAGGTTTGTGAGTTTTCCCTTATAGCATTCGACACATTCTTTTAAGTCTGAAAAATCTAGTTCTGGTAAGATATTGTTTTTTATCAGAAGTTTCAGTCTTTCTGCAGAAATATGGCCAAGTCTTCTATGCCACAAAAAGGCAGACTTTTCATTGATTTTAGTTCTTTTAACACCTGTTATAGTGTTAGGACTTTTCGTGCATTCTGGTTGTTGTGTTCTTCCTGTTTCAACAAGAGAAATCTCTTGCTGAGGTGTAGAACAATTGAGCTGTAAATAACCATTTATGATTGCACCAGAACCAATATTCATAGAATTCCTTGAAATAATTATTCAATTATCATCAATCAAAAGTCTACAACCAGCGTTGACCAAAAGACTAACCGAAACTAAATTCCTTCTAATGGAAGGTACATAAAAAACATTATCTAAAACTAAAAATCTTCCAGAACCAAAACTGAGCCTCAATGTGTCTATTGCCTTGACTGCTACTCGCATGTCATTTGCCACTCTTAGGTTGATTTCATCATTTTTTGGGGTTCTCTTCTTTGTGAATCACTGCAAAGAATTAGTTATATGCACTGGAGAACCAGAATCTAACCACCAGCTAGTAGGTTCAACATTTATAAGGTTAATTTCTAAAGCAAAAATCTGAGAAAATTGCTTACCCTTCTTAACCAACCAATTCTTGTAGCCAGTACAATCCTTCTTCATGTGTCCTATCTTTTTACAAAAATAGCACTTGAACCGGAAAGGTTTTGTTTCTCCTGAGGTTGAAGCTTTAGTGATGGTTTTGACAGGTTTAACCGTTTAAGCTTGTTCTTCGGCTTTTTCTTCTTAGGCTTTTCAACAAGGTTTACTGTAGTGCTATGCTCTCCTTGTTCTTTCTTGATCCTTGCCTCTTCATCACAGCATATAGAGATCAACTCATCTATAGACCAGTTTTCCTTTGAGCATTATAGCTAGTTCTTAAGTGGTTATAACTGCTAGGGAGTGTATCAAGTACATGATGTACTATCAACTCATCTTTAACTCCCTGCCACATTTCCCTTAGTCTAGCATTGATGTTTTCTAGCTTTAGAATATGCTCTCTAATTGATCCAGACTGAGAAAATCTTATACTATGATATTCCTTATTAAGCCTAGCAATCTCAGCTTTTTCACTTTCTTTAAATTTAGCTGCAATAGCATCTATGAATTCTGTTGCTAAGTCTAGTTCTGCAATGCTGCCCCTTATGGTGTTTGACATAGAGGTTTTAATAAGATTTTTAGCCATCCTGTTTGACCTCATCCACTTCCTATAATGGTCTCTAACTTCCTTAGAATCTTCTCCAGCTGGTACTTCTAGCATGTCTTCAAAGAAACAGTAATCCATTTTGTCTTGCACACTCATGTAGTTTTCTATCGATTCTTTCCAGGCTCTATAGTTTGTTCCAGTGAGTACCAAAACTGAACTAAGATTCACATAATGTTTTCCTAGAAGCAAAAGAAGAAAATAAACTTAGTGAGTTCTTGGTTTTGTAAGGCTTTAAAGAGTTTTCAGTGTTATATGAAGTTGTTAGCTTATTTAAAAAACAAGCCATGCAAAAGCAAAATCAAAAACAACAGAGAAAACACATCATTCTATATATACTTGCATCTTTCAGTCCATAAACCATAAAACAATATTAAAGCAACACTTTTGAGCAGAAGCTAAATATTATGTATTATTCTGTAAGTCTTGATCAATAAGCCATGTCAAACCAAACTATGTTATACAGAGAAAATAATCCACATCTTTGGACAGAAGAAAATTTCTATGTATCCAGAGATAATTCAGTTTGATATGCATATTGCTGTTTTGAGTTCTAAAATCATAATCTGTCACTTCTTTGGAAGATACAATGATATGATTTTAGAACTCAAAACACAATTATCAATCTTGTTTTTATAATCATATGTATTCTCCTGACATCAATGAGGAATGCTTTGTGCAATATGCTCATTGATATCAGCAGAATACTACAAAATTGATGATTTCCATCTTTATGCTTTCTAACCAGAATTCGTCTTTGTAAGAAAACTTTTAAGGAAACCCCTGCATCTGTAATTCTATTAGCATATATAAAACTTAAGGAGATCATAATATGTATAATAGAGTCACATACATATGTTCATTGCTTCAATCCAATTCCATAGAGCATAACCTGTATTGAAATTTCATCCAGCCACAGAACAACACAATTCCCAACTTATGTGCACACTGGGAGTGCTCTAGGGTTCTTATGCATATATATACATATAATTATTATAGTATAACATGCTTGAATTGAAATTGTTTACGAAAAACCTGATTTTGCTTTTTCCCAAATTTTGCTGCATAAAGGTTTTTTTAAAGCGGAAGCATCTCTGATTGCAGCATTTGTCTTGATCTTGGCTTCTTAATCCATGGCTGTGTTGGAGTTGAATTCCATACAAGACGCAGAGCATCTCTGGCTTCTCTGGTTCATCCCTTTCCCTTATCTGCTTTTTGCATAAATCGACCGTTAAGAGCCAACGGCTATTTCTGCAGTTTAAAAACTTTTGCTTCGGGTCGGGTATGAACCGGGTCAGCCTTTTTGCACATGGGTTGCCAAGAACACGACCCGAAAACAAAACCAGAAAATTTGCTTGTTCTTTAAAATTGGTTTTCAAAAAATACTTTGATCAAGCAGCCGATTTTATGAGCACAGATGTGCTCTGATACCATTTGTTATTTCAATAACAAAACATCATGCTCAATACCAAATTCATAATACTTGAACATAAACAAGCTATAAAACCAGAAAATACAGAACAAGAACATTAAACTAGAAACATGATCAGCATCATACCATCAGCTCCTTTAATCGGATCCATCTCTGATATAGAACCTGAAACAAGAAACAATGAGGCTATGCCTTCTGTTAGATCACCACCAAAGCTTCTGATATGGACAGAACAAAAGGCTAAAGACGATGGGATCAACAGGGACTAAACCATCTATATATAAGGGATCTGTGATTCAAGAGTCCATCCATAAAGGACTACTTGAATCACAAGAAACCTAATTAGACACTGAATGAATCACTGTAGTATTCCTCTCATAGAATCCGATAAGGTTTCCTTAGCTTTAGGAACAATACACAGTTTCCTAATACAACTAGGAAAACACAAATCATTATCCATGTTGAACTAGTATTCATACTTTGCTTATGATTCATGTATTCTGGATATTATTGTAACAAGTCCATTTATTTTCTAACAGGATAGTCATACTAAAGAGAGTAGCTAGAGTTTATTTGCTCCTGTACTCATCTCCCAGTACTTGTGTTTGGAACCTTGAATAGGCCATTCTTGATTGGGTTCAGCTTCTGTTATTTAGGAAGTTTATGATTTAGCTAGAGTTGCTTTTCATTATTCCAATTAACTGTGATCCCATGGTTATATTTAATTCTGGTCTGCAACTACCCTTTCACAACAAGAGGAATACTAATGGGTCATATCAATTTAAACCACGAGACATTTCAGGTCAGTCAGTTTATAATTTTTGCGATATAAATCTTGGATCTTATATTTTGGTTTTCATTATATTTTGAAATCGTCTGCAGGTGACTGATACTCCAGGCCTGCTGAAGAGATGTGATGGTAAGTTTCCGGAAGTTGTTGATGTTCTGTATTGTATAGGGCTTATATTCAACTTGTACTCAGCAATCCAGCATGCAGAACACATATTATGTTACAAAAGTTGAGCTAATTTCATTTTATCTAAACGGGAGCTCATTTAGCACTGTCTACTTCAGAATTTCTCTCTGATTGGTTTTTGTTGTCGCTCTGTTGATTTGTCATTGCATCTTCTCTGCATTCCAGAGGACAGAAATAATTTGGAAAAATTGACACTTGCTGTCCTCTCACATCTGCCAACTGCAGTATTGTACGTCCATGATCTTTCAGGAGAATGTGGTACCTCACCTATTGATCAGGTATTCTGTGGTTTATAAGTGTTTTTGAATCCAATACAAGATCTGCAACATGATTCCAGAACGTGTTAATTATATGAACCGGTCTTTTACTGCTCACGATAGATGAGTAATGGTCTGTAGCTTGATCCATTATGTTACATGATTAGGTACGGTTAATTCACTTAATTGTTGCTGTTGGTTTGTGATTTTTATGACTGGTGTCCAGATGCTTATATTGTTTCCTTGGTGAAATAGAACATTAACTTGAATTTGTTTCTTTCTGCTCTTCCTTTCCATTGTGTTAACTCCACGTTTGTTGTGATGGTCATTCAGTTTGTCATATACAATGAAATGAAGGAGAAATTTGGTGACCATCTATGGCTTGATGTTGTGTCCAAATGTGATCTGTTGCAAGAGTCTCCAGTGCTATTTGCGACTGATAATGGCGCTCATAATGATCCTAACCTGGAAAGTTACCTGAAATTGGGCCTTCAGGGAGCTCTTCATGTGTCAGTGAAAAATGAAATAGGGCTCCCAGAGGTAATCTTTACTATCACGATTTTAATCTCTATCAGTCCATCGTAGTCATTGCCTTTATTTTACTAGGGGCATCAGCTACAATTTCTTGCATCAGTGTTGAAGCTATCGGTTAAAGTCACATTATTGTGCCTTTATATGGTTACTCTGCTGGGCAATAATGAAAATTCAGACCCTTGAACGGCTCCTTGCAAACCCAAAAGCCCAATCCCTTGTGTCTTGAACAAGCAAGGTTACTATTCCTGTAATTTGTAATTTACTAATTGAAGTGTTTTGCACTGCAGTTGAAGAAAATAGTGCAGGAACTTCTTCAAGGTTTCTAATTTGAGAGATCATTTTCTAAGTTCAGTAATTGGTGGCTGCTGGATGAGAGTAATGATCAATTTCCATATTTCTTCATTCCCAAGGAGGTGAAGCACTTATGAACGCTAACTTGTGCTTTGTGAGAAGGTGACATCTGGAATGCTTATTAAGTTACTAGAGTGCCGAGTTTGTGAAGCCACTTACTAGAGTGGCAGATATTAAGGCATTAGGCTTCGCTCCTTTCGTCTTCTTGAGATGTATTGCTTCTCTTTATTGAGATGTACATTTTTTTTCAACAAAAATACATTATACCCTATGCAGCACGGACACGAGTTCGAGTGTCCAATACGGACACGATTCGATACGTGGACACGTCAAAACCAATTTTTAATCGGACACGGACACGCAGTGGACACGTTAATTAAATAATATATATATATATATATATATATATATATATCAGAAATTTGATTGGAACAACATAGTGACCAAAGCCCAAGCTTTCTTGAACCCAGGCGCGAGGGCCCAAACCTGGGTCCTTCTCTCCACACTTTCTTGCCACCTCTTCGTTTTCTCTCCACACTTTCCTGCCTCCTCTTCCCAGCAAGGCTCGCCGACGGTGAAGGCAAGAGATCGAGATGGTGAGGCGTAGACATTGCAAGCTCGACTCTCTCGGATTTGACTTCAAGTCTTCCATGTAGAGAGCGATAAAGGGAGTGATGATGAGGACGATGTAGAGAGGGAGCGGAGAAGAAGGACCGGAGCGGAGGAGAGGACCGGAGTTGCGGTGTGGAGCAGAGACGAAATGTTGAAGTGTTGAGACTGAATGAGAAACTCAATCGATCAAACCCTAACCCCCAAAAATGAAAGAAAAAAGATGCAAATACCCCCGTGTCCAACACATCTGGCGTGTCCAAGGCGTGTCCAATATTCAATTCGCGTGTCCAGCTGTTTTTGGGCGAATTGGACCGTATCCGTGTCCAAACCGTGTCGGATACGCGACACGCGCCTCCTGCAGCGTGTCCGTGCTACCTAGATTATACCTCTTATGTCGGTGCCTTGCTGGAGTGAATTACTCTGGCATGGTTCACAATGGCTTGGTAAATGCAATATGTTTTTAAATTCCCCTTTAGTTGTGTTGAAAAGGAGAGATCCCTCATTGGAAAAGTGACAAATAAAATACAATTTATAAGTGGATGTATAATATCTAATTGCACCGAGACCTTTTGTAATTAAAACCCAACAAGTTGGGACAATATCGGTACCTTGGTGATCCAAGGGCCAAGCTTGTCACTGTTTAACTTGGTATCAGAGCGAGTCCATCTCCAATTGCTTTTCCGGCGCATGAGGTTTTCCCAAGCATAATGGGCCCAAAATTTGGGCTCATCAAACATACCAAGTGTCCTCAGTGGGCATTGGACTGCATATACTAATTTCTAATATCGGAATTGGACTGAGTGAATTACACGTGCAGCCCTAAAAAATAATAATTAGGTTACACGTGAGGGGGAGTGTTGAAGAGGAGAGATCCCACATCGAAAAAGTGACAAATAAAATACAACTTATAAGTGGATGAATAATATCAAATTATACCGATGCATTCTCAACACCTTAAATGTGGTTAAGTTGGGACAATATCGGTACAATGGGGCCACGTATGTCGCCGACTTATTCAAGTTATGAAACTGTGTGCATTAGTCGGCAAAGACACCGTTGGTGATTTATTGAAGCCACTGTCCGATTATCAAGTGCCTCTTAGTAGGCGAATACCGGCCGATTTTTTAGAGTTTGGCACTTGATAATGCTTGTCCTAAGGTTAGGCAGTACTTGTGTAGTTGCAAGAGATACGTCATACGTCACTTGGCAGAAGGGGGCGCTAATCGATTTTGACTTGATAATGCTTTCTGGCACAAATTTGGAGAACAAAGCTCCCGTTAGGAATGAGATATCTGTTATGTAGCATAGTAACATGGACAATCTACTGAGGCGGCATATGGAGGTCTCAAGTCTTTGTGCTGTCAGGGGTGTATCCGTTCCTGCAACTTGCAGATTAGGCGGCTCGAGTGCGGCTTTGGAAGCGCTATCACGGGCAGGTGATTTGGGGCTGCAGAAGGTGGTCTTTGAAACTGATTGTTCTCATTGGCGCATGTACTTTCTTCTCCTCAGGTTTCTGTTCCTGCTCTGAGACTACAACTCTATATGGAGTTGAAGATTGGCCTGAATGCTTCGGAGATAGTTGCTTCAAGCTGCACAACACTTGGCCAGTTGGGCGCTGCGCAATAGGTTCTACTAATTTTACTAATCCTCCTAGTTTTCTGGAGGATATTTTAATCACTGATTGCACTATTGTACTTAAGTCCATTTCTATAAGTATTTGTTAAAGGTGTTAATAATGTTGCAGTATAGTCTGGAGGAGAAGTAATAATAGGAATAGGAACTTGAAGGAATCCAAACCACCTATAGTGACCTGAATCTCTGTTGATGGAGTTCTCCTGGTTTAGCTCACGATGAAGTACCCAAATTCAACTTGTAAGAAGGCTAATTGTTTGCCTTCAGAGAACAAAAGCAGTTTCAAATCCCTTTCTTTTTTTTTTTCTTTTTTTTTTAAAAAAGGCCTGCAGGCAGCACTCAAATGTTTTTACTTATATTTGGTTCTGGAAATTCCATTGGCAAGAATAAAGAAAAAGCTGGAATCCAGCAAGTGCCAAGAACACATGCACCTTGCAAAAACGAGGAGCATACCAACTCCAACTGAGAAGCATAAACACTTGACAACCACCAAGCCGGTAAGTTTAGACTGTTCCTACATTTGCCTTCAACTGGAAGCGTTATGGTTCTCCTAAAATGCAACATATCTTCCATGGCTGACTAGTTACTTAGGGATAATTACACACTAACAAATTCCGATTCGGAAGGCGTGTATTGCTGATAATGCTTGCTTCTCTCTCAATTTGTTGATAATGCTTGCTTCTCTCTTAATTTGTACTGCTGAATAATGCTTTGTGCTCTCTTTGTACGGCTGATCGTGCTTCTTGCGCTCTCTGTATTGCTGATAATCCTTCTTGCACTCACTGTATTGCTGATAATACTTCTTGCCCTCTTTCTACTGAAAATGCTACTTGCTGTCTCTGTATTTTCGAAATTTCTTCTTGGCATTTGTTACTACCAAAAGAATTTCTTCTTACTCCGTCAAAGCTATTAACTAATTTCAAGACTACCATTATTTCAGGAAATAACTCAGTTGGGTACAAGTCGGCAATGCTCGAAGGTTGCTCTGTTATTTAAACATGGCATGATTGATTCTGTCAATACTGATATCAGATATGGGTTCAATGGGTTGATCATCACTGGCCATTTGACCGGAGCTTGCAGGATCTCTACTAAACTCATCTGCATGAGAGAATCAAATGGGCTAAAATCCTGAAAGAAAGGCTCAAAACATTTATCAAATAAGGAAGACAATCACCACTCACCATACACTGTATATAAGGAGGATGGGGGAGGGGTGGACATGAAGTTGAGGCCACAGTAAAATACTAATGCCAGTACCACTGTCATCATTGCATAAGCTGGCAGAGCCAGTGCCCAATACCTGGACAATATACCATGAGTTTTGACTTAAACCCCCAAGTGTGAAAAGACGAAATAATTATCGCAAAGAAACACAAAACGAGTAATCATATGGTCAGTTGGTAAAAGACAGAATGTATACTTCCTACATCAATTGTCATGAACCCATTACTTAGGACCCAAAATATCAAGGGGGTAAGAACATAGTTGAGAACTAACAGCAGAGTAAGTATATAACTATGAGTCTACAGATCTTACAGATCTCAAAGAACCTATGACTATGTGACTTTAGCTGGTGACAAAACAGATGGGCTCAAGATTAAAAGACAAAAATTTCGCTCCAAATAACCAGAGTTTTATTTGAGCAAGTAACTTTCAAATTTTATCAACTATATCAGGCTTCAAGTGGCCCTCACAGTTCCGTGATGGCCAGCAAGTTCCACCATCTGTACTGTAAACTCATGCTGACCTACATTCACCTGCAGAAAATAGATGGTACTTTGGGTCAATGCCAAAAAAATTTAAAAGGCCATTTTTCTGCTGTCCTCAAGATGCATTGCTTTTTCTGAACCTGACAACAAAACGTGCGGCCTTTTATGTGGCTTCCACAAAATGCAAATTTCAATATTTTGCAACAAGTCACACTCTGTCTGGAATTCCAATACCTACTTTCACGAACCCCCATAAGTGGTTTGGACATCTTCCCACGACCTCAGCTTGCCAATACTTCTGCTCTAAACCAGAAAATGCACTCCTTTGTTACAACACCCTGGTCAATGCAAATTTGGGCCATAATACTTGGATGGTTCATCCAAATGCTATTGGACAGCAGTATCCTGTATCTCATTTTTTTTCAATCAAGCTGTCAGACTATCAACTAGGATGCTGATATATCTTTTAAATTAAATGCAGATACTGGAGAATCAGCAAAGTGCCCTTCAAAACAAAATGAAATTGAACGATAAAGGAGCAACTCTTTGTCAGCAGGGGTCTAAATTTGTCAAATGCCAACGAATCTGCTTTGCTCAATATTTTTGGAGCTGATTTTTTGCATGGAAATCCTGGTCCAGAATCAGAAACCGTGCATTCCAAACAAATTTTCCGACTCTCAGATTTCAACGGAGGTGAAGTCTGCACTACTGCCACAACTCCTGATCCTAACACCTTAAAAATTGAGCTTGTCTGTTACCAGAACAACGACAAGAATTCATTAAGCCCCGACAGATGCTTCAGCCAGATCAGATTCAGTCATTGCAGCAGTCCAGGTCATAAGTGAACCAATTATTTGATGCAGCAATTTCTAACCTGCGCAAGCACATACTTGCTTGGTACACACAAAGCTTGCTACCCTCACCTAAAGTTGAAAAAGCTTTGCTACTAACATTATTCGACTCAGGTAAGCAGATCTATTGATTAAGGTAGTGTGTACAAGCTTGTGTGTGCATAGTGAGTAAATAGATTAGAACATGGTTCGAGTTTTGACAACTTTCATGAATGTCCTATTGGCCTGAGGTATTGACGAAAGGAAGACAACATACTTCATTAACTGTGTTGTTGATCCGATATCCCAGACTTAATACATTATGCATGATTTTGTTTACATGTCTTTTAAGCATATTGTTGAATCAAACTCACAAACGAAACAGGAACATACATCATAGTCTCAAGTATCAAACCATTGAGCGAAGAATGGAAACTCTGGAAACTTAAACAAAGCTAAAAGAGTAAAAAAAAACAGATGAGCCAAACTGACCTGCTGGGGTAGTAAAAGATCCCAATCCAATGTAGCCAAGACTCCGGCACATATGCCCACACCAACAGAATAACTGCTTTAACACAAAAACGCCCATATCAAAAATAGTTGCCCACAAAACATTAAAAGCAAGAAAACCCAGAAAGCAAAAGACTGAGAAACGAACCTGTTGCGACAACAGTGGTGATAGAACCGACAAAGCCATAAACTTCAGCAGGTTTGGGACCATGAAACCCAGAAGCCTTTTTATCAGGATCTGCAAAAGACACGGTTGCCTCCCTCCTCTTTTTTGACACACTCAGAATTCTTCTGGGACTACAAACTGAGTATGAGTCTTCCATCCCCTTAATATGTTCTGGGATTCCAATACATGCATTACAGCAAGAAAAAGATAAATCTTTGGATACAAGCCAAGGGGTTTTAAGAAAATGGAATCAAGTTGTGAATTGTTTGAACATTTGAATTTAATGATTGAGAGAGAGAGAGAGTACCTGGAATCGACCAATTTGAAGCCAAATTAAAGTGAGGGACTCGGAGATGAGTGTTAAAACCTGTTTCTCAGTCTAGTTTTACAAATCGTATAACAAAACGGGGAATGAGAATTCTCGAGGAGAAATTCCACGTGTTCGTGATCTACGACGTGATTCTAGTTTGCCAGTGATTTTTGGCTTTTTTTCTTTCTTTTTGTTCCGCTTTATTTTTACTTATAGTTGTTACTTGTTAGATTCACAGAGAAAACTAATTGAGAGAAGTCTTTTTAACCGTTAATGGGTGTCAGTAAAAACTAGAAAGGTTACCCGCATCAGTTGCTGGGGGACTTGCAACGTCTTTTACTCACTTTCTGTTGGTTGATTAACGGATAATGGATAATCACATGTCTGTCAGCAAAAATATTTATCTACTTTGGCTATATTTGCCTTCTTTTAGCAACTGCTGTGTTTGTGTTTTTAGGGATCGATCACTAAGTATACAAAACATAGAAGACGATTTGTTTCAGCTTGAGAAGCTTGATCCATCCATCTACCTGAAGCCTTTGCAAACACGAACAGTCAAGATCCGCTGAACATGAGAACAATACCATAAATTACCAATTATAATTAAATCAATCGAAACACATCCATTTGCTGTTAAGCAAGGAAAGAGCGACACACTTAAATTCAGACTGCAACTCCTCACAGGTTAGGTATTCCACCGTTTCAGAAGTCTGAAACAACTATTGAATCACAAACCAAATATTAAAAGTAAATACAACCACTGTTATACTGTGAGGCAACTGAACAATGGTACACCCAGAAACACTTCAAAACTTCTAAATAAAAACTCAAGTACAACATCTTTTATTTCCCAGAGAAGCATAAGCAGTACAATTCAAGAACAGCAGCCGAACTGGTTCCACCCAAATCAGGACTCATAAACTCTGTGTTGCTTTTGTGTTTGGGAAAAAACTGTATTAGGTTTTATTTTTCGGGATGTCTTGGGTCAAACCTAGTCATTTTCATATGACTCTCAAAATCGTAGTGAACCCAATCTACTTGAAACACTAACAGAAGAATTTAAATCATGCTCATATGAAATTCACCCAACTAAAAGTGAAATAACTATTGGGAGATTACTGCCATCATAGAATACTGGATTCCAAGAGCACGAGAATTATGTGATTATTTCCTTGCAAAGCAAATCATATAAAAACCATACAGTTATCATCCAAAGAGCAAGAAACGATTGATGAAAAACGTAAATAAATGGTTGTTTGAAAACATAGAATTAATACAACGTTTGTTGAGAACCAAAATCCATAAACCCAATAAGAAAACGGAACTAAAAAAATTACAAATCCACATCAAAGAACAATCAAATCACTCAAGTACATGAAACCCAGAAAAGAAAAGCTCACCTATTTTTGCACGTCGATCGATTAATCAGTCGATTGGTCAATCCTCTACTTAGATTGAAGAAGACCCAACAGAAATCGATGTTCTGATGCAGAGGTACAAGGAGCGGAAAGGAAGAGGAGAGTGCAAAAAATTTGACACGTGGTCATCCTTTATAGTAGGAGAGAATGGCAGTACCGTTAATACAGATGAAATCTGTGTGCAAACGGATCGGCTCGGAGCCGCCACTGAAAATAAGCCCAAGGACAACACATGCTTAAACCCCACTAAAATAGATCAGCTCGAGCATCGACTTGATATAAGCCGACCATCCCAGACACGAACGGCTCGGCTGGAACAGCAAATGAAAATAAGGCTGACTACCCATGACTGAACATTAGTATATAGTAAATAAACTTAGGGACCCGACTTTGTTAGCCAAGTAAGTTTTGTTTTTCGATGATGGAAAAGAATACAACAAAAAAAGGTAAATACAAATTACAAAGACAAGTCCTAGTGCAACCTATTCCGTGGAAATCAAAAGGGTTTTTTACCTAAAATTATAATTTTATATTGATATTTACCAGTAGTAAAATTATTTTTTTAAATTACCACTAGTAAATTTCCATCTAAAACTAACAGAATCAGTTAACTCTTAAATTACAAAATTACCCTCATTGAGCCTAATGCTACTGATTCTCAGAACTCAACCTAATACTACTGATCCTCAGAACTCAACATAATACTACTGAGCCTCAAAAGCTCCGCCGTCCTCCGCCGCCCTTCAATACTACTGACCCTCAAAACTCTGCCATCCTCCACCGCGTTTCAATACTATTGAGCCTCAGAAGCTCAACCATAACCAACACACAAGCAAAAATCCCAACACACAACAATCAAATCGCTACAGAATAAAGTGATCTGAATCAACATTGAACAGGATTTCAGATCGGGAAGCTAAAAATCAAAATAGGACAAGAAGAAGAATTAAAAATTGAAAATTGAAAAATGATCAGTAGAGAGAGAGAGAGAGAGAGAGAGAGGCTTCAGATGAAGCGGAGTCAGGGAGGAAGAGCCACCAGGACGTAGTTGTCGTCGGCAGTGGGAGGAAGATGAAGCGGAGTCAGGGAGGAAGAGCCACCAGGACGTAGTTGTCGTCGGCAGTGGGAGGAAGATGAAGCGGAGTTAGGGAGGAAGAGCCACCGGAGAGGGACGAAGAGCCACCGGAGTGCGACGAATAGCCACCGGAGTCAGGGACGAAGCGGCAGCAGAGGGAGGAAGATGAAGCAATGGTTGTCGTCGTTGTCGGCGGCGGCAGAGGGAGGTCGCTGCCTCTCGCCTCCGTCCTCGAGCCTCCGTCCTTGAGCCTCTGGCCTCGCGCCTTCGCTGCCTCGCGCCTCCACCCTCGCTCTGCCATCGCCGCCCGCCGCCCAGCCTTGCCCCTCGCCCCTCGCCTCCTCCAATTAGATCTCAGAAATTAGGTTAGGGTTTTTTGAGAATATGTGGATATATATATGTGGTATGAGTTGTAAATTACAAATTTTCAGGGTTATTTATGTCATTAAACAGTAAAGGGGTTAACAACCCATTAATGTTAATTCCCGTTAATGGTATAAAAAAATCTGATCTTGCTATTGGTAAATATCACCACCAAAATGTAGTTTTGGGTAATTATGTAATGTTCTAAAAGGCGCTAGGCGCTAGTCGGGCGGTGACCCATAGCCTAGCGCCTGGACGGACTAGGTGGGGACTAGGCGATTTACATTTTTCATATTTAATTAATAAATATTAATTTAAAAATAGTTTAATATGACTATATGAGTAATTTGAAAAAATTTAGCTCGACTTTTCTCTAAAAATGAGCAAACCAACCTGTAAAATATTCACCACATTACAATTGCAGAATTGCTAAACCATATTGATAAGCAGTTTGTGTGAAATCGGGGTGGCTTGGCTCCGCCTAGCGCCTAGGCGGTGCCTGGGCGGAGCTAGGCGGGGATTTTTAGAATAGTGTAATTATGTAAAATCAAAATTCATTTACTGAAGATAGTGGACGAGCATTCTGTCATCTGGCAACAGGGGGTAAAGTGAACAATGTTAGCCAATAGAGTTAACTAGGGCTGCGTTCGGGTCGGTCCGGGCTGAAAAAAATCAAAATCGGACCAGAACCCGAAACTTTCGGGTCGGGTCGGGTCGGATTTTTAGATTGCTAAACCCTCTGATTCTGGATTCAATTCAGGCCGGACCGGGTTTTCTGGATTTTCGGGTCTATTTCTGACAGAAACTTTCTAAGTTGAAATTTGAAAAATTCCTGCAAACTTTCTGGGTTCCCTTAACAAATCTGTCATCTTTCTCAACTTCTCAAAATCAAATCACAAGTTCACAACAGTACATTGAATACAACAAACAAGTAAGCCAACAGCTAAACTCAAAGTCTCAAACTCAATGCAAAATTGCAATTGCAGTCCAACAACAAATCAGCTATAATACCAGCAGGCAGCAAATAAAGTCCAACAGCAATTCAGCAAATTCAAGTATTCAACAACAACAAGCCAACAAATTCAAAGTTCAAACTTCAAACAAGTGAAACAACCTAACCAACAACAATGTTCAACAGGCCAAACAGAAAGTCTGGCCAACATCCAAGCATCATAAACTCCACATGCATATGCTGCTCCTAACTCCCAAGTCTGAAAATGCAACAACTAAGGTTTTAAGTAAATGAAGTTGTTTAAAAAAAACAGTAAAACAAATAACATACACCAATATTTACAAAGTAAGAAACTGATCTTGAAATCTCTATTCATTTTATTGTCTTCTTTAAAGATCTAACACTTCCTTTTTGCTTTGTTGTCTGATCTGCTCCTTTGAGTTTCTTCCCTTTCTTGACTTGTTTCTGTTTGGTTTTCCCGTGTTATCTATCAGTTGTGTCCTTTAGAGCATCTACGAATGATAAAAAAACTCACAAAGTAAATTAATTTATTAAAAAAATTAAAGATAGAAAGGCATTGAACTCATAAATCTATATATCTCTTTCAGCTTGCTCATAGAACATGATGTCTTCAATGATTGGAAGATATTCTAAGTTTTGAATACTCTCAGACCTCAATCAATTTTAGAAGCAGATTAATGCTTCAATTGTCCTTAGAGACAATGAGCTCCTGAATGGATCAATTACCCTATTCGATGTGCTGAAGCAGCTTTCACTAGCCACTGTACTCACTGGAATGACAAGCAAATCTTTGGCAACCAGTTGAAGATTTGGGTACTTCGAACCATTTAGCTTCCACCATTCGAGAAGCTTCCAATATTCATCTTCTGGAGGGTCTTCAATAGGATCCAACAAGTATCAGTCCACCTCATGTGAGACAACTGTTTGAGAGGAATCTTCTAGTGCTCGTAACCAATTAGCCTGCATTGTTGCCCTCTTCCCACTAAGCCTTGAAGAAGTTTTTGATCCACAACTGCTGCTCTTGGAAGTAGTTGAAGATTTCTCTGCATCATTGTCACTTAAATTTCCTTTTTTGGTGCCCATTGAGGTTGCATACAAGTCTGTGAGCTTGAAGACCAAGTCCCTCAACTCATCAGACTTCTGCTTGACTCTAGTACTGTCATAGTGCAGCTCAGTTTCACATATATGCTGAAAGTAGAGCAGCTTATAGCGAGGGTCAAGAACCAAAGCCACCAAAAGCAGTTGATTAATGTCATCAATGCTTCCAAAATATTTCTAAAACTTAGTCTTCATCTTATTTGCCATCTTTAACAAGATCTTCTGTGTTTGGCTCCCAACTTCAAGGTGTCTCTGATTGAACAGGTCCTCAATCTCTTGCTAAATAAGCACGATGCTTCTGCACAAACCCTGGGGCCTGGTAGAGACAGGTAAATCTTCGTGCTATCTCCTGCAAACCTGCTTACTAAGGGAAATACCGGGCGGGCCGGTCTTCTCCTCTCCGATGCCTAAGTTAGTATAGTTGGAATAGATATAACTTAAGCACGTATATAAGCGGTAGGAAGGATCAGTTACCTATTAATGAGGGTAGTTGGGGCCCTTATATAGGTGGCCAGGAGTGAGGTCTGGCCTTACCCTTTGATGTGGGACTGGTTCCCTTCTGTTTGCACACCAAAGGGCAGCTTTGGTGACCTCTTAGGCAGGCAGGAGCCCCCGGACCCCTGGCCCCTGGTAGCAGGATGGACTGCTGGACCCTGAGGCCGGGTTCTGGTGATCCGGTCCCGGGCCCTGGTGCACTAGCTGCGTAGCTGCGGGTCTGCAGGCCTGCTGTAGCCCCTCTGTGGCTACTGTCAACAAGTCCCCCAAGTTCCCGGTCAAGTGCAATCTTGAATGGGGACTTAAAACTATCTTGCCCTTGTCCCGTAGACCCGCAGGGTTACCAACCCAACGGTGCCCAGTCCCCCAAGTCCGCGTTGAAGATTGGACGTGACCGGGGTGAGTACCTGTTACCGATGAAGTGCAACAGTTTATGTGTATGTTTGCAATATAAGTAGTACTGTGCTTAAGTGTTGTAGTGCTATGAGCATGGAGATGATAGTGGGGCGTTGAAATCCGCCATGCAATAGATGTGTGCATGGAGTGATTATGGGGCGTTGAAATCCGCCATGCAATAGATGTGTGCTTGGAATGATAATGGGGTGTTGAAATCCGCCATGCGATAGATTTGTGCATGGAACCTGGACCCTGCGTTCTGCCATATCAGAGCGAGGCAGAGAGCATGGGATCTCGACCGGGCGTTCTGCCATATCAAGACGAGTCCCCCAAGTGAACTTGTGCACCGGACCTCGACCGGGCGTTCTGCCATATCGAGACGAGTTGGAGTATGGGACCTCGACCGGGCGTTCTGCCATATCGAGACGAGTTGGAGTATGGGACCTCGACCGGGCGTTCTGCCATATCGAGACGAGTTGGAGTATGGGACCTCGACCGGGCGTTCTGCCATATCGAGACGAGTCCATATTGCTAGGCTGCGACCTCGACCGGGCGTTCTGCTAAATCGGTACGAGTCGGAGTATGGGACCTCGACCGGGCATTCTGCCATATCGAGACGAGCCCATATTGCTAGGCTGCGACTTCGACCGGGCGTTCTGCCAAATCGGTACGAGTCGGAGTATGGGGCCTCGACCGGGCGTTCTGCCATATCGAGACGAGTCCATATTGCTAGGCTGCGGGGAGGTGGCCCCGGTGTTGCGGTTTGTTGAGGCACCAGTTAACACTTGCTAGTTCTTCTCAGCTTGTGTTGGAATAAGCATTGAGGAAATGGGGTGGCGTTGAGGTGACAAGGCCCGCCGTAGAGCCCCATATTGACCGCAGTTCAGTGCGATGCAGGGTTTTTATCCTACTGGAAAAGAGTACATGTGTTAGATGTAAACTCACCCGGGTGTATAAAGCCCATGCCGGTCGAATGTTCTCATAACCGGGGTCATGCCATGGAACCGGGCGGACCTCGACCGGGCGTTCTGCCATATCGAGACGAGTCCCCCAGTGAGATGCCATGGGGCCGGGTGGATCTCGTTCCCGGAAGAATGCTCTTGAGCCGGTTGGATGATCATAATCGGTGAGATGGTCTCGGGGCGGTTGAATGTTACCTAACCGGTGAGATGCCATGGAGCCGGTTGAATGATACCTAACCGTGAACTGCCATGGTATCGGATGGATGGCTCATACCCGGAACAATGCTCTCGAAGCGGTTGAAAAACTCATAGCGGTGAGAGATGCCATGCAGCCGGTTGAATGATACCTAACCATGAACTGCCATGGAAACGGATGGATGGCTCATACCCGGAACAATGCTCTCGAAGCGGTTGAAAAACTCATAGCGGTGAGAGATGCCATGCAGCCGGTTGAATGATACCTAACCGTGAACTGCCATGGAAACGGATGGATGGCTCATACCCGGAACAATGCTCTCGAAGCGGTTGAAAAACTCATAGTGGTGAGAGATGCCATGCAGCCGGTTCAATGATACCTAACCGTGAACTGCCATGGAACCGGATGGATGGCTCATACCCGGAATAATGCTCTCGAAGCGATTGAAAAACCCATAGCGGTGAGAGATGCCATGCAGCCGTAGAGTGTGGGGAAGTGGGGGGGGGGCCTAACGCCTCGGTTCCCGCTCCTAACTCCCTTACATGTCGCCAGCAGGCAGGACAAGTGGCTGACATGCATTTAAGGAGGAAGTCTATCAGTCCCATCAGTTATGATGGCGCGTGCAGTTTACTGATGCTGGGACATGTGCTGGTAGGGAGCGGTCTGAGATGGAGGGTCTGGATTCGCGGGCGTTTGAGTTGCTCTGATTGCGTGTTTTGGGGGGATTGCAAGCGCCTAGGGCACCAGACCTCTCTATAAAAAGGCCTCCTCTGCCTTCTCAAGTTCTGTTTTGCTGCTTGATCAGAGAGAATAAGAGAAAGAGAGAAATCCGGCGAAAAGCTCTGTGGAGGTGCCCCGCGACATCCGTTGCCTCAAGTGCTCTTTTACTCTTCTCCTATCATTGCTCGCTGCTTTCGCAGGGCGGACTTTCCTCGGTTGAGCATACTAATCGGTAAGATCTTGCTTTCTTTGCCTGGTGTTGTTCTTGTTTTTCTTTTCGGTGTTTTTGCGGCTGGGGGGGGGGGGGGGGGGGGATCTCTGTCGCCGACTGAGTTGTTTTTGAGCGGAGCGTCTACGGTAAACTTGGAGAGGGGCCGCAGAGGGCGCTGTTCTAGCCTGTTGCTGACCAGCGCTAGGGTTTTGTGTTTTCTTCCCCTTAGGTTAAAAATGTCTTCTGTAAGTTCTGATGGGGCTTCCGAATCGACCGACAGACGTCCCATTGTGGATGATGAGGAGAGACTGGAGGAATGGCTCGGTTCGGAATCCCCGGTGTCTGAAGCCGCTGACCGCTACCGGAGAGGGGCTTCGTCTTCCGGGTCCTCAGGATCTGAGGAAATACCGCACGGTGTGAGCCTTGCTGGTGCTCCGCCCGGGAGCTACACCATCGGTAGGGGGAAGGGTGCCGTGGTGTGCGATGAGCCAGAGGGTAGCATGAACCCCGGAGAGATTGCTGCGTTCCGGGAGACGTGGAGTATCCCGGATGAGGTGGCGCTACGGCCACTGAATCCCGGAGAATCAGCCTGTAACCCGGAGGCAGGTTGGGTTGCCGTGCATCTAGACCAGTTTCGCCACGGGTTCTCACTCCCGCTACCAGACTTCGTGCAGTACATGCTCAGTGCACTGTAAGTATCTCCCGCGCAGCTTCTAGGGCTCCAGTGGAGGTGACTGCTGAGCCTCGGCTGCCTGTACGAGTTTTCCGGGATGAGTATGACAACGGTAAACGAATTACGGGCACTGTACAGGTTGTCCTACTCGAAGAAGCGAGGGTCCCGGGGTTGTCTGTCCTTCAGCGCCCGGTGTTTTCAACCTATCATCACCAATATGCCTACTTGGGTGGATAACAACTGGAGGAAGAAGGTGGTGATGGCGGGCGGTAAGTGGCAGAAGAGGAGTAAGATGTACCGGGTTCCTGGTGCCTTCCAGCCCCCTGGAGATCAATCGTTCGAACTGTCCGAGTTGGAGCAGGAGAGGATCACGACCATACTCGGATGTTGGGATGATCTCGAACGGAGCTCTTACAACTTCATCCCCAGAGAAGTGTTGGAGTATTGTTGTCTCGGGCGAGATCCCGGTGCGTAGCGAGTACTAGTGGTGACACTTTTGCTAACTTTTAAATACTAACCTTTGCTCGTCCTGCAAGTGCATCTTCCCGGGCGGTCATCAAACCCGAAACAACCCTATCCATGGACGGTGAAGACCTTCTCGCGAGGCTGAAGGAGAAAGGCGAGGCCGTTTCACGGACCTCGGTGGACGAGGAGTCCGGTCGGCTTACGGTTCATCCCGAACGGCAGGCTATGGATGTTGAGGACGAGGGCTACGTCCTGGCGCGTGTGAAGAGCCATCCTGCTGCGCCCAAGGCAGGACCCGGTAAGGGCAAGACTACCGGGGGGCCACTGAAGATTCCCGGTGGAGTGAGCCAGATTCCATACCGGCCGGGGTCAGTCCCGCTCGTCACCCGGGTAACCCGATTAGGCGCGCAATCTTCTTCGCCTGACGGCCAGGGTGAGAAGAGGCGGAGGATCATGGACGTTCCTCCCTCCACGCTGGTGACGCTGACCGGTGGGTCGTCCGGTGAGAATCTGGCCAAACGGCTCAAGGTAACCAGCGGTGCATCGAGTTCCGCTGGGGAGAAGGCTGCCGCTGCCCGGCAGAGTAGCCCCGCGCCTGCGGAGGCACGGAGGGGAAGCCCGGAGAATGCACTCGCCCGGTAGTTGGCGGCAGACTTGGCCGGCCTTGGTCTGGACAGGGCTGAGGTCACCGGAGCCTTAGCGGGCGGGAAGCGCCAAAAGTTCAAGGAGTCGGTCCTGCAGGTAAGAATTGCCCGGTGCTATTGTACCGCTCGTAACTTATTTCCTTTGCTGCTTGCTTAATTGCCTCTCTGTTGTTATGCAGCTGCTGTACAATCTGTACCAGCTCGATCCGAGCGAGGAGCTGAAGAGGCAGGTGGCCGAGCTGACAGAAGCCCGAGAGCGGCTGGAAGCAGAGAGGTCCCGGTTGGAGCGGGAGAAGGCCAGATTGGAGGAGAGGGCCAAGAAGCAGGTGGCCAAGCTGGAGGAGCAGGTCCGGAGCCTGGAGAAGGAGAAGAAGCTGGCTGAGGAGGAGAAGGCCGAACTGGAGGCCAAGGTGGACGAGCTCCAGGTGGGAGCTGCCGCTGTGTGCGCCGCCTCTGCCACTGCGGCCGGGGAAGAGGATCCGGAACTGTACGAGCGGGTTGTTCTCAAATACCATGAGAGCGATCAGTTCTTTCAGATCCTGGAGAAGGCCAGGGAATCGGGCAACCCGGATGCGTACACGGAATGGGAGCAGAAGGGGTACCTGGATACTTCCCGGATGTCGAAGGCTGCTGATGAAGATATTCATGAGCAGTCGGATATCCATGAGCAGTCGGCGGAAGAGCAACCGGAAGGGGAGGGTGGACCTCAGATTGCTGAAGACGCGGCTACTTCATCCGGAGAGGCTGGTGGATTGCCCGCTGAGGGTGGAGGCGTAGCTCCTTAGGATTTTCCCTTGCTCTTTTTTTTTGTAAACTTGCCGGAACGGCCTCTGCTTGTATTATCCCTTGACTATGAATGTACTTGAATTGGTGGAGCCGGTGGAATTTTTCTTGAAAGTAGTTTGTATATACATCTTGATGTTACAGCGGTCGAACAGGTGATATGCCAAACTAACCGCTTGGAGGCTCGGCGAGTCTACCAGCCCCGGTCTTGCTCCTGGTTGGGATCTGCTCTCATTTCCCCTACATACCATTGGAGCTGGTCGTTACTAATCAAACCCTCCACCGCTGTTTTGAGAGCACAGCACTGGCTCGTTCGATGAGTAGCCTCATCATGATAGGAGCAGTACTTGCCCGTTTGCGCCATGGTAAGCTTCCCCTTTGGATACTTTCTCCTGGGCGGTGGTGGAATGATGTTCCCGTTCTCAAGCAAAATGTCCTCGTATGAATAGGTGAGAGCGGTGAAGACCTCTTGACCGGCCGGTTGTGCTGGCATGATTGCCAGGGGGCGTTCTTGCCGGTACTGCGCCGGCTTATGCTCGTTTTGGGGTCTGTCATGATAGGGCTTCTGCTGCCATTGCCCCCAATTTCTGTTGGGCCGGCTTGGCCGGGCGGCTCGGCTCTAGGTCCGCTGGCTGGTCTTGTCTTCTTGTCGGTGTGGGGGGTGCTCTTCCCCGGGGTGGTCTTCTCGCTGCTCTTCCCGCTTCCTCTTCAACAGGTGCTGCCCGTACGTCTCGTGATCGGCCTGGGCGTGCCGGATGGCCATTGCCATCAACTCGTCATACCCCTGCGGGAGTCCCCCCCATACGGCATAGGAACATTTTCCCGGGCGGAGCCCTTGCTTGAACGCCATCTCAGCGATACCTTTGTCAAGGTTCCGAACCCCGGCCGTCGCCGTCTGCCAACGGTTGACGAAAGTCCTCAATTCCTCGCCGGGCGCTTGCATGCAGTTGAAGAGGATGGTCGATGTGCGGGCTCCCTCGACCCTGAGGATGAAGCGGCCTACAAACCGGTCGGCCAACTGCTCGAAGGCCTCGATTGAATTTTCCGGGAGCTCATAAAACCAGCTGAGCGCCTCCCCAGACAGAGTTTCCTGGAAAATGTTGTAGCATACTGCATCAGAGTAGCCTTTGGGGCATGTCTGGGACCGGAAACTATCCAGGTGCTGGTACGGGCAGCCGGACCCCGAGTAGGTGAGCTTGAGGGACTTCTGGTTACCGGACCTCCCCGATTCCATAACCTGGTGCGAGAAGGGGCCCATGCGCCTTCCATCGGCCGTGCCGCTCTTCTCTCATTGGCCTCCATTTGGGCCTTCAAATCCGACACAGTGTCGGCGAGCATCTGCAATGCCCATGCAGTCGGGGTCACGGCTTCATCCTCGAACGAAGTATGGGGCTGGCGAGGCGTCGGCGTGCTCTTTGGTGGGGCCGTGCCGGCAGGTGAATCTGCTCGCCCGGGATCACTGGGCCTACAGCCCGATGACTGCCCCGCTTCAAACTGCTGAGATCGAACTGGCGGGGATGCCTGTGCCCTGACCATAGCGTCGTTGCGCTGTTGTCCTCTCTTCAAGGCGGCTACCAGGGCGGCGTTTACCGCCTCCATTTCTTCATACCGGGCGTTGGACTTGGCTCTATCCTGGTCGCCCTCCTCACGCAGGCGACTGATCTCTGCGGCCATTGCCCGTATCTCTCCCGGCATACTGCTCTGGTCGGGGCTGTACGTGGTGTCTCGGTCACTGTTGCAGCGCGGGCTCTCCTCTCGGTCACTCGGATCATCCGAGAACGTCAGAGAAAAGCCCCGGTGTACAGGCCTGTCTTCAGTTGCCGGGCCTTTGCCGCGCGAGCTGTCGTGGTTTGGCCCCGGCGTGCCGGTCGGCCTCCCACAGCTCCCGCCTTCCTGATCGCCCTGGCCACCGCGCTGCTCTCGCATAACGACCGGGGTGGAGACAAGCGTTTGCACTGGTGCAATACGCTGCTCCTCGGTGGTATTTCTTTCCTGTCTTGCTTCCGAACTCTCTGCCATCGATAGTGCTTACGTGGTTTCTTGTCCAAACTTCCCACAGATGGCGCCAATTGTTTCTGCACAAACCCTGGGGCCTGGTAGAGACAGGTAAATCTTCGTGCTATCTCCTGCAAACCTGCTTACTAAGAGGAATACCGGGCGGGCCGGTCTTCTCCTCTCCGATGCCTAAGTTAGTATAGTTGGAATATATATAACTTAAGCACGTATATAAGCGGTAGGAAGGATCAGTTACCTATTAATGAGGGTAGTTGGGGCCCTTATATAGGTGGCCAGGAGTGAGGTCTGGCCTTACCCTTCGATGTGGGACTGGTTCCCTTCTGTTTGCACACCAAAGGGCAGCTTTGGTGACCTCTTAGGCAGGCAGGAGCCCCCGGGCCCCTGGTAGCAGGATGGACTGCTGGACCCCAAGGCCGGGTTCTGGTGATCCGGTCCCGGGCCCTGGTACACTAGCTGCGGGTCTGCGGGCCTGCTGTAGCCCCTCTGTGGCTACTGTCAACACACGATATCATGGAATGCTTTCTGAGCTGTGGGAGTATTAGTTGCAGAAGCTCGAAGGGTCACTTCATAAAATCGCTGCATCAAGTAAAAAACTAAAAATATTAGGCAACAAGTATTAGAATTTTTAATAGATGGAGTTAGAAAATACCTGAAAGAAGTTGACAAACACAATAGATCTCTCCCAATCACTTGGGTTTGGTGGCCCTACTCGTTTTTCTCTAACTTTTCGCTTGTTTTGAGCATATGTTTCTGCTATGTCTGCCTCATCATCAGTAAATTCATCTTCCTCATCAAAATAAATTCTATACTTTGAATCCTCTTCTTCAGCCATACGATCAAAAGCTTTTCGAAGCTGAAGAGTTGTATCCAACATAAGGAAGGTGGAATTCCAACGTGTTGGCACATCCAATATGCAGACCTTCTTGTTGTCTAACGTAAGGATCTCTAGACACTGCCTAAACATATCAAGCCTAGCTGGAGAACTACTAACATAACATACTGCATTTCTAATCGAAGCTACATATTTATCCATCATCCTTAAGCCACTTTTCACAATAAGGTTAAGAATGTGAGGAAAACACCTCACATGTAGCCACTTACCACCTAAAACAGGTGGTTTATCCCAACCCATCATTTTTTCACGAATGAACTCGATGGCTACCTTGTTAGCTGATGCATTGTCCACTGAAATAGTTAAAACCCTCTCTATATCCCAAACAAGCAAGCATGCTTCCAAAAGCTTCCCTATGGTGTTCCCTTGATGATTAGGAATTACACAAAAGTTAAGGATCCTTTTGTGTAAATTCCAACCACAATCTATGAAATGTGCCGTAACCACCATATAGTTAATATTTTGAACTGATGTCCATGTATCAGTGGTTATATTCACACAGTGACTAGCAAGCTCTTGCCTAAGTTTTCTTTTTTCATCAGCATACATCTCCCAAAAATGTTTTGACAACCAAGCCTCTACCAGGAACCTTGAACCTAGGACATGCAGCTTTACAAAATCTCTTAAACCTTTGTTTCTCTGTTGAGTTAAATGGCATCTCATCTATTACTATCATCTCAACACATGCTTTTAGGATGCTATCCTCATCAAATGATGTCATTTCTAAGGTAGGTTCACTCAATTTTCCACCAGCAACAAACACTTTCTGGTGTTGTTCTAAATCTGCCATACCCGGATATCTCTTACACACATTCTCAATATGTCTTTTCAGACTACTTGTACCATTATCATAAGTATTGCAACCAAGGTCTTTTGAGCAGTATTTACATTTGGCGCGCATCTCATTACGAACCCAGACCTTCTTCCCATGTTTGTACTCATACACCGGCCGCTCAAACTTCTCGTAATGCTCCCATACCATTGAACGCTCTCTTGACCCTGATGAAGACGTAGGATACGAACTCTTCCTCGATCTCTTTTGGGATTTTGGTGGCAAGGATGTCATGGTAGATGGAGATGGAGTTGTTGTTGCAGGAATGAGGGCATTTTCAGCTGGAGCCTCCACTGGCTCCACATCTTGATCCTCCATATCAGAACCAGAATCAACCTTTACATCTTCATCCTCCGAATCCGAATTCGAATTGGATTCGAGTTCGAAGCTTCCTGATTCTGTTTCGACTGTGTTTCCCAAAGACGAATCCATGGGACTGGGTTTTGATTGATGGATTCGAGATTGACATATTGAGAGATTGAGAGTGGAGAGATGGACTGAGGGAGGGCTGGGAGGCATTGAAAACTTTCCTGGAAAAGGGCTAATGACCTAATGTTTAATGAGAGGGACATAACTAGAAAAACCTGAAAAATTCATGTTTTCGGGTTTTCGGGTCGGTTCGGTCCTTCACATATGGAACCCGGACCGATCCGGAAGTATTAAAATCGGTCCGGTTTTAGCCCGACCTGGAAATTTTAGAGTTAAAACCCGGCCGGATCTGGTCGGTTTCGAGCCAAACCGGTCCGGGTTTTCAGGTTTCGATCTTAAAATCACAGCCCTAAAGTTAACCAACAAGTCACGGTTATTATTAGGAAAAAAAAAGTTACAGTTATTTGACGCCATGTAGTTGTACAATCCATTCCCAAAAACAACCGTAGAGAGCATAGAACCTAAAGAGGCCCTTCGTCTTGCTCTCTACCAAGAGACCTCACCTGAAGATGAACAACTTCATGAATCGAGCTGAGCTTCCTTACGACCTTCAATTTTGCAAGGGCGAACCGCACATTCCAAGCGTGTACCCATTGATCAAATGGAAATATATTTCTTATGGCAAGGTCTATTAGCTCCATTAGCTCATTACGCCATACATACGTAGACCAAGAAACAAAATAATTTTTTTTTGCTGTTATATAAACCACCATGAGCTGTGTCAACAGCAAGCACCCATAAAATTGAAGAACTAGATTTTTTTCGTCCTTCCAAAACTGTCCCGACCTTGTACAAACTCAAAAAGCATCAAAATTAGTTCACTCACGCAATTTTAAAGAGTTGTAATTATTAAGCAAAAGAAAACATTGGAATTACCAGCGTGTTTTTGTTGTAGCTCATGTAGAAATGCTCTACATATAACGTAAACTTTAATTCTAGCAGCGGCGCAAAGAAAACATACTCAAAATAGATGTCAAGACTAAACACTCACACAATTCGCATGAAATGGTAATTATGTAGCAAAAAAAAAGACACTGAATTTATGTACTCGACCGTTTAACTTTTAAGTCTCACGTTAAGTTAGGTTCGGATTAAGCTTCGGTCTTTTCCAAGCCTGAACCAACAGAGGCACAAACAACCTTATAAATGTGAGCAACTACTAAGCAGGTTGATGAGGAAAAAAAAAATTGCCAGATAGCTATATTCGTGAGTTTTAGAGATCCGGAGAGGCTTAGAGAGATGAAGAGGTTGCTTTTTCTAAAGCTAATTTGAGGACTCTCATTGATGAAATGGATGCTTGTTTTTTATACCCAGTTAAAAAGAGGGGAACTTCCATTTGGTCAATGGAGTCCTTAACTTTGCCCTTAGCATTGCGGTACGACTCTAATTGACAAAATGGATGCTTCTTTTTTATTGCCAATTTAAAAGAGAGGAGCTTCCATTTTATCAATGGATTCGTTTTTTTAAGAGATGAGCTTCCAATTGGTCAATGGATTCTTTTGTTTTGCCCTTAACATTTTGGAAAAGCTTCAATTTAGGGGAAATAGAAGGGGCATTTATGCGACCAATTCACATGTAAATTGCTCGGTGATAGAAACTATGATATTGAAAGAGAATCTAAGAACCTTAGATATCCTAATCATTATTGTGTTTTTTTTTTTTTTCTTTCGCTAGCAGGTATGCGTTATTTTTTGTGCAGGTGAATTAGTCTTGAGTTATATGTTATTTTTGTTCTAGATGAAATGATTGAGTAGATTACTAGTGAAGGAGACCCTAAAATTAGCAGTGGCGCTTGACCACGAGGAGGGTGATTCGTTACCCAATATTGCTTGGTTTCAAAGTTATTTATTTTCATATTTGATTCGGCAGCGACAAAGATAGACCCAATTGAGGATCCTCATGCTGATGCTACATTAGTCTGATTTACCTCGTTAAAGATCGATTCTTCCATCTGACTGAGTATTTCCCTTGCTATTCCAGTAGTATTACTTATATATTTGTTTCTATTATATAATCTATGCATACTATTAGATCTTAAGATATGTGGGCACTTATTTATACATTGGATGATAGGAGATTCAGGTTAGAATGACTAGGGAGTAAGTTTTCCCAGATAGTCTAAGTCTCCTTAGCAACCATATACGTAGGAAAAAAAAATAAAAATCTTAAACTGGGCACATATTAAAGACGTACGTCGTTGCTACCATAAGCTTGATCATCGATCACAATGACAACCATGGAATTATTGATCGATGGTTAGTGGTAAAATTAAGCAAGTCATATGTCATTCTTATTTTTGTAATTGTTGTGGAACTTAAATTGTATTTTCTCTTATTAATGTCTATAATTGCTTTTCACAATGTTTGAAATTTGCGGGAGAATTCTTACTATTGTAATCTGGCGGCATATGCTATTTGCCAAGTAAAATTTTAAACAATAAGTCAACTACGCCAAACAAGTAAAATTTTAGACATAAACTGTCGCCTAAAAGACGAAATCTGTCGCCTAAGTTTTAGGCCACATACAAACACGTCGCCTAAGTTCTTACGCGACGCATTTTGCATTGCCAGTCACCTAAGTGTAACTTTAGGCGACTAACTTTATAATGTGTCGCCTAGAAATGAAATACCTTGGCGACTAACATATATTCAGTTTGGGTCGCTTAAAAATGATGTATTCGTCGCCTAAGTATAATTTTTTATTTATTTTTTTTCAAAAAATAGTTTTATATTGATCTTAAACGACGGGCATATAAATGTGTGTCACCTAAGATTCACCTAGGCGATGCGCTTTGTTCATTCTTCGTCGCTGAAGATGTATCTAGGCGACGTATTTTGCTATGCATGTCGCCTAAACATAATTTTTTTTTTTTTTTTTTAAAAATAGTTTTATATTGATCTTAAACGACGGCCATATAAATGTGTGTCACCTAAGATTCACATAGGCGACGCGCTTTGTTCATTCTTCGTCACTGAAGATGTATCTAGGCGACGTATTTTGCTATGCATGTCGCCTAAACATAATTTATTTATTTAATTTTTTCATAAAATAGTTTATATTGATCTTAAACGACGGGCATATAAATGTGTGTCACCTAACATTCACCTAGGCGACGCACTTTGTTCATTCTTCGTCGCTGAATATGCATATAGGCGACGAATTTTGCATATGCCCGTCGCCTAAGAATAATTTTTTTTTTTCCAAAAATAATTTTATATTGATCTTAAACGACGGACATACAAATTTGTGTCACCTAAGATTCACCTAGGCGACGCACGTTGTAGTTTCCGTGTCGCGTCAGAGGCATCTAGGCGACGGATTTTCCAGATGACCGTCGCCTAAGAATAATTTATTTATTTAATTTAAAAAAAAAAATAGTTTATATTGATCTTAAACGCCAGACATAGAAATGTTAGTCACCTAAGATTCACCGAGGCGACAGACTTTGGTCTGCCCTCGTCGCTTAAGATGCCCCTAGGCGACGTATTTACCTATGCCCGCCGCTTAAGTGTTATTGCAGAACTCAATACAGAAGCTGCTTCTGTATTTTGCCCTTTTACAAAACAAACAACATAACCTGCACAACCCAAACCAACACATTCTAAAATTTGAAAACAAAACATTCATTCCAAAATCATTTGTTCTATTACATAAACTGTTCTTTAAGTACAAACAAAAGGTAATAAACATAGTCTAAAATGTGGTTGCCTCCATGTCGAGAAGTCAAGGATTTTGAGAAGAACTACCTGATAGGCGAAGCGCTAAGAGCATCGCAATCTTCTCGTCCACCTGCCGTAAGCGCTCTTCTTGGGCTTCTTCTCTCTGGCGGTGGCGCTCTTCTGATTGGCAGATACGCTCTGCCAGTTGCGCTTCTTTCTCCCTATAATCCGCCATCAATTCTTCTCTGACTTCACTAACACTACCAGAAAAGGCATCATAGCCGACGAATTTAAGTCGTCGGCTATAATGGTTATAGCCAACGATATCGTCGGCTATAATTATTATAGCTGGCGATTTCGTCGGCTATAACCATTACCCGACGACATATCGTCGGTTATAACATCGTCGGAAATACGCCGTCGGCAAAACTATACCCGACGACGATATCGTCGGCTATAACCATTTTAGCCGACGAAATACCACTACAGACGACGAATAAAGAGTTCGTCGGCCGTTTTTTTTCATATCGTCGGCTATGACCCCTTTTCTGGTAGTGTAACTCGCTCCTCCACGATGCTGTCTACTTCGATACGCTGGGCGCCTCCTCTCTTCTTCGGCTCCCGCTGCATGCACTTTCCCACCCCTCGGACGTCTGTGCCTCTCTTGTCCCCAAGTCGACTGACTATCACATCGATTTGTTCTTCAATGGGGAGAGGCGCTTCGGGGGGAATAACCTGGTATTTCTCCCTCCTTTGCCCTACTAGTTCGTCCACACGTTCTTTCATTGCCTCCTACAATAACACACAATTGAACAAGGTTAATAAAAAATACATACGGTGCATTTGTAAAACAAGAAATGGAACAAAAAGAGCGGATGCCTCACCACGTGCGGACGGCCCAAAGGGTCTTTGGCATAGACATCCTCAAAGGCACGGACGAAAGGGACTGGATGTCCTTGATTCTCATGCAGCTTCGCCCGGTAACTGAAGGCGGTCGGGCCGGAGTGGTGGTTCATCCTTTTTGGACCCGCTCGGACCTCCTTCATTTTCGTACATAAGGCATGTAACACAACATTTACAACCATTACATATTGAAAAAAAAAACTAATATAAACCATGAAAAAGATTGAAACAGAGAGAGAGGGAGAGATAGAGTGATTACCGCATGATCAGGGTCCTTGAAGTGCGTGCACAACCACTCCCACTGCGTCGGACGATGGAGAAACTCAAGAGGAAGGTCATCCCCCCACTGCAGCCAATGTTGTCTGCAATCAGATTTCCAATCCTTGTACCGATCAGCTGCCGTTCTCTGAACATAATTCCACAGGCCATCATGATCCGGTGGGAGCTCGTAGTGTGGCTAGATATACACAACGGACCCACATTAGTAACAAAACATAACAAAAATAAAACAGTAAGAAAAATATTTTAACATATTAAATGACAGGGCTTACTGAGAGGTAGTTGGACACGATCGCTCGGTCCAAGAGGCCCAATTCCCTGTAGGTGGCCTTCATCGTAGGGACAGCGTCCTTGACACAACTTCCTATGTCCCTAGAAAGGAGGCTTCGGACCACCGGATCCTTCGAGCCGCGGTGGTACTCATCATACTCCACCACGATATCTTTCCCCCCGTAGTTCAGACCAGCTGCTGGGTCTTTAATCCAACCACCACACCTCTCTTTCTTTTTTGTGGTGTATCTACAAACAAAAGCCGAAAGAAGTTTATAACCATTAAATTAAATCCTTAATTACCGAATCAATTATATGCTTTCATATCATCTATATCTATCCTTAATAGAATTACCTACAGTAACCGAAATATACCTGTCGTGACCAAGTCTTGGCAACGAATGCTGCGCGCAGTCGTCGAAGCGCCGGTAGATGCAGAACCGGTACTGTGGTCGCTAGACGTCGCTGGCGCAACTGCTGGGAGTGGGGGAGCGCTTAGCTGCAAGGCAATCAACTGAGCAGAAGGAGAATTGTCCACCGGATTAGGAGCAGAAGAATCAGGAGCTGTAATGTGTGGTGCTGAAGAAGCAGGAGTTGAAGGTCCAACATCAGGAGTTGAAGGACCAGTAACTTGAGAAGATGAGAACCCCGAAGAACCAGCATGTGACGTCGGTAGTGGTGGTGCTTGTAGTGATTGTCTCATCAACTGTTGCCGTAGGTCACGGTCCTCAATCTCCAAGAGCTTCCTCGTCTTTCCGTATCGCGGTTTTGGAGGCATTGCTAATATAAGAGGTATATAAAAAAAAAAAAAAAATAAGTTATAAACCAAGAGAAATGTAAAGCTTCTAAAACATAGGCAGTATACAGTTTAGATTCAATCTGCCGGTTTAAAAAGTAGTTGAATCACATCTAAAACAGTAAATATTAAAGATATATGAAAAAGCTTGTAAACAGTATAACATGAAAGTATCATTGGAATGCAATAGACCTATTTAGTCGTTAATTAGCACAAAGGCCTCAATAACATGTTCGAACTTGATCCCATTTCCTGCCAACTAAGAAAAGACAGAAGCTCTGCCCCACTTTTGTAATGAAATAAGTTAATTATTAGGAACCCTATTACTTCATTAAGATCACCAACCGGACAGTATATTACCTCACTTGAGAATATTTAAGTAGATGCAGCAATAATAATGTCAAGGTAAACAATGATTGATGATAACCAGCTAGCGTTATCTGTAGCACTAGTTATATGATAATTGATAATAAACTGAAATAACTATTTTATCATGAAGATTCTATTATGCTGAAGGTACCCATCAACCCTATCTAGCTCTTATATATATATGGAAGGATGTATACTCGAACCATCATAGATAAGTTGATATCTCTTATCCAAAGACACGAAGTACAGTAATTGATCGACTGAAGCATGCATAATAGGCTACAAGCATAACTAAATTTCTGATGCAATTAAAGTCTGAAAATTAATTGCAAGTAACTAAACCCAGCAACTTATATCAACCAAAAATCCAATGTATATAAGAAACTAGAAAACGATCTTGGACACAGTGCCTAGAATGATAATTGACAAATACATGAAACAATACAAATTGAAATAGGGAAGCGAAACTGGTACTAGAACTAAACCACATGCTAATAAGGAATAAAGAGTAGCCGAAGAGCAAACTAATGACAAAGATAAATGTACTTAAACAGATAACGAATAAGATGTAAAACAATAGAATCAACCGTTTAGTATCCCACAATATATGTCAACAATTTTATCTAAGGACCTAAAACGTTGTATAACAAATTTTGAAGCCAAACTCAGTGAAGTATTTGTCTATTTGTATTAATTATAACATTCGAAATTGTTTAGTCATCTTACTCGTCTATATATATGTTAAATCATTGATAGGAAGTCTTTGATATATATAAAAACTCATGGAAATCAAGTAGGTTGCCAGAGTTTTTCACACCAAACACATTTTGCAGCTTTTTATACTATCAGTTTTAAAAATAAAAATCAAACACACAAAATTTGGACCACTCATAAAATTAGTGGCAAAGGTCAACTCCTCCTACCTATTCTCTTCTAGTTCGAAATCGGGATATTTAGGAAGCAGCTCTCATGTAATTCAAAAAGCAAGAACCCATCTCAAATATATCTTACACTGAAACCTTGAAGGTATTAATTATACACTCATGTTCATGGTATTTGCAGATATGTTGTGAACAAGAAAACAAAAATTCTCTAGTGAACAAGGCTATATTTGAGAAGAACATCCAGAAACAACAGAAGATGATTACATTCTCCTGTTGTACACTACCCGAAAATAGCCCATTACCGACGAAAAAAAAAAACGGCCGACGACATACTATTTTCGTCGGCTATTCCCAAGAATGGCCGACGATATTGTCTTTCGTCGCTAAAAATAAAAAATCGTCGGCTATTCCACAAGAATGGCCGACGATTTTTTCTTTCGTCCCTAAAAAATATTTTTCGTCGGTTATACTCCTAGAATGACCGACGAGTTAAAATTTTCGTCGGCCTTTCTCTTAAAGTATAGTCGACGAAAACTTTTGAATGTTTGGCCGACGAAATTGGAATTTTCGTCGGCTATAAGTCTTTATATTTTCAGATCTGGACAGCAGCTGCTCATTTAAAAAAAAACGAAAAAAAACGGGAGAAAGAGTGAAAAATCTGTGGGTATTGTTGAAATCCGTCCTCTCTTACATTGTGGAGTTATATATAGGTACGTATATGTATATATATGTTGATTTTGAGTTTTAGTTGAGTTGATTTTGAGTTTTAGTGATTTTGATATAGTAAGTGATTTTTTGTTTTGTTGTTGTTTTAGTGTTAGAATGTATGTATATATGTTGATTTTGAGTTGTAGTTGAGTTGATTTTAAGTTAGAGTTTAATTATGTGTTTTAATTTGATGTTATTTTAATTAATGTTAAAATATATATATATATATATATATATATATAAATATGTTAATTAATGGTTGTTGATAGTGTAATGAACTTAAATAATGGTTGTTAATTAATGGTATATATATATGAGTTGATGTTGATAATAATATATATTGTAATATATATGTGTTAATTAATTTCTTATTAATTATAGTTATACATATATATTATTATCAGGCTATATATGGATCGAGATAAGAGTTGAATTTCGCTTCCAAGGCATGACCGACGATACACTACAGGAGTTGTGGATTTTTTGCAGTTCGTCGAGGAAAATGCAAACGGGAATGAATACCATTATTGCCCGTGCAAGAAATGTAAGTGTCGCAGTGATATGTGTCGATTTCCGATTAGGACAGTATGGGAGCACCTAAAGAGTAATGGGTTTTGGCCGAAGTACAAACTTTGAATATATCACGGTGAGCCATCATTAGATGGATCGCATGATCATGGGCAGTTTTTTGAGGCGGGCAGTAGTAGTACATCCAACGATCCAACAATGGCATTCGTCAACGACGTGTTTCCTTTTGAAAGCGGTGTACGTGGGGAACAATATATGCATGACCCGGTGCAGCCGTTCCCACAAGTTGTCAACACTGCTGCCTTTGACAAGTACAACAAACTTATTGCATTGCAACAGACCCCTGTGTCTTCAAGTTCCGAGAAGACAGTTCTTCAAAGTGTGATGGAGGTAATGAGGATTAAAGTCGAGACAAAATCGAGCATCAGGCAAGTGGATGAATATCTACAGTACACTTCTTCGTTGTTGCAGGAGGGTCATCGTAATCCTACCAATCACCGTAAGGTCCGAAGTATCCTCAAAGATCTAGGGCTTTCCTACATTAAGATTCATGCATGTGCAATTGACTGCGTTCTCTTCTGGGGTAAAGATGCAGAAGGGAATGACCTTGCTAGCCTTGATGCATGTCCGATATGTCAGTCTAACCGATATAAGTTGACGGGAGCAGGCAATAGGAAACCTGTGAAAGTGATTCGGTATTTTCCGTTGAGAGATAGGTTTGAGCGGTTGTACATGTCAGAAACCACCGCAAAACCTATGAGATGACACGGTGAGCAGGAAGCGGGAGACGCATATATCATGACACACATCTCTGACGGAGCGGCTTGGAAGCATATAAACAATGAGTTTCCTCATTTTGCGTCAGATGTCAGAAACGTCAGGCTCGGGCTCTCAACCGACGGGTTCAACCCTTTCGGCACCATGAGTCTTTCATACAGTATATGGCCTGTGGTTTTGGTACCTTACAACCTTCCTCCGTGGATGTGCATGAAGAAGGAATATAATATGTTGACGTTGTTGATTCCGGGGCCTGGTTACCCAGGGAAATGTCTCGATGTGTATATGAGACCATTGATTGAAGAGCTTAAGGTATTGTGGGACGTTGGTCATCCCACTTTTGACAAGTACAAGAAGGAGACGTTCCGGATGCATGCCATGATTATTGGTACCATCAGCGATTTTCCTGCTTGTGGGATGTTGTCAGGCAGCGTTGTTAGGGGATACAAAGCTTGTCCAGAGTGCCTCAGCGATTATGGGAGCACCCCTCATTGCAACAAGATATGCAGAATGGGTCATCGTGTGTTCCTTCCGGTGGATCACCACTGGCGTTACGAGTCCGCCGCATTTGATGGAACCGAAGAACACGGTGGTCCTCCCAGAAGATGGACGGGAAGAGAAATTTTAGCAGTGCTTAATGAGTACGATTTTGGGCCCCTCTGCAATCATCCCGATATTGTAGCGGAAATACCTGAAAGACCTGAGGAGTACAAATTCTGGACACATAAGAGCATATTGTGGGAACTCCCGTACTGGTGTGAGTTGCTGATCCGTCACTTCCTAGACGTTATGCACATAGAAAAAAAATGTTTCTGAAAGTGTGGTGGGCACAACGCTGAACTTGGAGAGGAAGACGAAAGACGGTCCTAAGGCTCGCACTGATCTGCAAAACATACATGAATATCAGAAAACAACTATGGTTGAAACAAGGGAAGAGAAAAATGCCTCAAGCTCCTTACACCGTCAAACCTTAGCATAAATCAGAAATTTTCCATTGGATAAGTCGGGCAAAGTATCCTTCAGGCTTTGCTGGAAATATAGCCAAGTGTGTGAACAGACAATTCAACAATCTTTACGGGTTGAAAAATCATGACAATCATATCCTGCTACAACGTCTCTTCCCTGTTTTCATTCGACCGTTCCTTCCCCGTCACGTTGTGGAGCCGTTAGTAGCGTTGGCAAGATTTTTCGAGAAGGTATGCACACGGGAAGTGAGAAAATCTGACCTCCGGGAAATGCAACAAGACATCGTTCATATCATGTGTAAATTTGAGATGATATTTCTTCCAAATTTTTTCGACATCATGCCTCACCTCATGATCCATCTTCCTCGGCAGTTGTTGCTTACCGGTCCTGTGCACTTCACTTGGATGTATCCGATGGAAAGGTACGTATTTTACACCTTATGTTAATTTCCTCATCAATATATGTGATATAGTATTAATGTATTATCATAACACTTAAAAAACTTGATTTATAGGCAACTTGGACAATACGGTAATTTTGTCCAAAACAGATCCGCACCTGAAGGATGTATAGCTGAAGCATATATTGCGCACGAGTGCGTCACCTACATGAAGCTGTATTTAGGAGCGTTACAGGAAAGCATACCGGAAGATGTACCTTCACAGTTCAATCTTTCCATACTCTCCGACGATGTTGTACTCGGTGGAAACATGCCAGTTTCCTACAAGTTGAAAGATTATGAGGTAGCCATTGCACATTGGTGGGTACTAATCAAATGTCCAGAAGTTCAGTTTTGGAAGAACATGCATCTAAACTGTGATGGAGTAGCAGGTGATCTCGATTACCACAACCAGACATTCGCAGAGTATTTCGGCCGCTGGGTACGTAACTTTAACACTATTCTATACGTGTTTATATATTATTGTGTATAATTATTCATATTTATAGTTGATTCTGATGGTTGCAGATGGACCTTATTAAAAATGATAATCACCCAAATTGGTCGCACGAACTCAGACTTCTAGCGATGAGGCCGGTCTATTCAAAAGTTTATGCGACGTGCAAGGTGAATGGTGTGTTATTTCGATGTGAAGAGAGAGACCTCAGACTGAAAACACAAAATTCAGGGGTTATGGCACATGGTGGGGATGATGGAGTTGACTATTACGGTGTTCTCCATTCAGTTGTGGAACTGCATTATGGGGAAGGCATGAAAGTGCACCTTTTCAAGTGTAGATGGTTTGACACACGGCCACAGAGCATGAAAACCGATCAATACGGCATAACTTCTGTGAACACTAGTATATCATGGTATGAGGACGACCCGTTCGTTTTAGCCACATGGGTGAAACAAGTGTTTTATCTTGATGATCTCGCCAAGGGTGACCCGTGGAAAGTAGTCAACACTATCCACCATCGCAACATTTACCGGGCGTCTACACTTGGAGTGGCTGAAGAGAACGAGGACGGGGGCACCGCGTATCAAGAACCCAACTCAAACGGTATTACTGACTCCTCTTTTATTCGCCTAGACACGCCGGTGCGAATTCAACGTGAAGAGCCACTGCTTGTTGATGTTGATTCAAATGAAGAAACTAACGAAGACTCTAGTGGTGAGGAAAGACATAGATTACCCCTATCGAGCAATTCAGAAACCGAAGAAGACTCATCCGATGATTCTGATTACAATCCGACTGATTAAGTAATTTAGATGGTGTAATCCTTTCATTTGTAATCCACTCATTTCTAATGAACGGGCGTAGGGATGTTCCAAACCCCTTAAAAAAAAATTTGAAATATGTTGACTGCTGGGTTCCTGTTTTTTTTTGTTCAATTTTGGTTATATATGAACAGGACATATGGGTACGAGAGGTGTAACACAACTGATTTTTTTATTTTTTTCACAGAATAGCCGACGAAAATGCATTATTTCGTCGGCTATACTAATTATAGCCGACGAAAAATGCGTGATTTCGTCGGCCAAACTATATTGAAAAATACATATTTTATTTTAGACACAAAACGACAAAAGATTAGCCGACGAGTACTAGGTTTGATTTCGTCGGCTATGATAAAAAAAAAAAAAAACAGACCACCTTCCATTTTCTATCACTATCGACAACCCATTACTTCATCGTTCAAATGCAAATGTGTCGTGAAATAAGATATGACCGAAATAATGAAATACGTCTACGGTTGAAAAATGACAAGATTCCGACAAAATCTGTGTGCCGAATGTTGTGGTTAACTGTTTTTTACTTCCGTTTTCCTATGGGTAGCCTCACGGTCGATAAATATTTTGATGAAAATTTTTATACGATGAGTTGCGGCTCATCGATTTGAAACTATTATCTGTTGAAGGTCAGGCCAAAAAACATCATTTACACAGGCCAATTTCCATTTCTAAGCGTTTAAAGGGTTGACTCACCCGGTTGACCGTCCCGATCGAGCCTTTAACGTTGTCAGATGTAGTTGGATTTTTTTTCATACATGTATTTAATCTTAATGGTGATATCTGACGGTTGGAATAGATTTTCCAAACTTTTAGTTTGAAAATCGGAACATATGAACTAATGTTCCTTAACTTGTTTACTAAGTGTTTAAGTGAATGTATAGTTTCAAATAGTTACTATACGTACACTCTTCAAATGCAAATGTGTCGTGAAATAAGATATGACTGAAATAATAAAATATGTCTACGGTTGAAAAATGACACGATTCCGACAAAATCTGTGTGCCGAATGTTGCGGTTAACTGTTTTTTACTTCCGTTTTCCTATGGGTAGCCTGATGGTCGGTAAATATTTTGAGGAAAACTTTTATACGATTAGTTGCGTCTCATCGATTTGAAACTATTATCTGTTGAAGGTCAGGCCAAAAAACGTCATTTACACAGGCCAATTTCCGTTTTAATTTAAAGCGTTTAGAGGTTTGACTTCGTTGTTTGACCAAAGGTTTAGCAGACGAAATATTTGATTTCGTCAGCTAAACTCTTGCGATCCGCTTATTGTCCGCCGTTGGATGGCTCAGATCCAACGGCTGCTGATTGTCCAAAGTATAGCCGACGAAATATTAAAATTCGTCGGCTAAACTCTTGCGATCCGCGCCTTTTCATTGTCCGCCGTTGGATGTCGGAAATCAGACGACTGCTGAGCGCTTAAAGTATAGCCGACGACATTCAAAGAATAGCCGACGACATTCAAAGTATAGCCGACGATATTAAAGATTTCGTCGGCAATAGGAAAGAATAGCCGACAAAATCTTTTTTAATCGTCGGCTATTCTTTCGAGTATAAGTCCAGAACTGTCAAACCCTAGCTTCCGTTTTGCTCATTTCCTCCTCCTCCTCCTCCGCAGCTGCTGCCGAACGCCACTCGCCTTCCAGATTCCTCCTCCTCCTCCTCCTCCATTCGGCTCCTCCTCCTCCATTCGGCTCCTCCTCCTCCTCCTCCTCCTCCGATCCGGTTATTTTTTTTTTCAATTTAATTTAATTTTATATATGGTTATATATTTAATTTTAATTATATAAATTGTTATATATTTGTTAATAAATTTAATTTTAACAAATTGTTATATATGTTATATATTTTATTTTAATTATATAAATTGTTATATAATAAATTGTTACATATTTGTTATATATTTAATTTTAATTATATAAATTGTTATATATTTGTTATATATTTGTTAATAAATTTAATTGTTATATATTTGTTATTATTTAGGTATATAAATTGTTTTGTATTTAATTTTAATGATATAAATTGTTATATAAATTGTTAAATTAATTATATATATAAATTGGTAGTCTAATTATATATATATATGTTAATATTGCAATATAGGTATATTTGTATAAAAATAGTTATATTTAGGATAATGGTTAGTATTATTTCAAATTAGTTAAATTGTTATATATAAATTTGTTAGTGTTGACAGTAGCCGCAGAGGGGCTACATCAGGTCCACAGACCCGCAGCAAGTGCACCAGGGCCCGGCCCGAGGCCCAGGACCGAACCACCAGCACCCGGCCTCGGGGTCCAGCAGTCTATCCGGCTGCCAGGGACCCTGGGACTGGGCGCGCCTGCCTGCCAAAGAGGTCACCAGAACTGCCATTCGAAGGGAACCAGTCCCACATCGAAGGGTGAGGCCAGCCTTCACCCCCAGCCACCTATATAAGGGCCCCAATTTCCCTCATAAATAGGTAACTTATCTCTCTCACCGCTTACATACGTGCTCAAGTTATATATTCCAACTATACTGACTTAAGCATCGGAGAGAAGAAGACCGGCCCGCCCGGTATTCCCCTTAGTAAGCAGGTTTGCAGGAGATCAAGTTGGATTCATCTGTATCTACCAGGCCCCAGGGTTTGTGCAGAAACAATTGGCGCCGTCTGTGGGAAGTTTGAACAAAAAGCCGTGTAAGCATCACCCATGGATGAGAGTTCGGAAGCAAGGCAAGAGAGAGGTGCCACCGAGGAGGGGCGTGTTGCATTAGTGCAAAGCTCATCTCCACCCCGGGCGTCACGCGGGAGCCACATGGCGCCCAGGGCAACGGTCATGAAGGAGGAAGCTGTGGTAGGCCGTCCGGCATGCCGGGACCGGGACACCACGACAGCTCTCGCGGGAAAGGCCCGGCAGAGGATGAAGACAGTCCGGTGCACCGGGGCTTCTCCTTGACGTTCTCGGATGAGCCGAGCGACCGATCTGAGAGCCCGCTCTGTGACAGCGACCGGGACACTACGTACAGGCCCGACCAGAGCGGTATGGCGGGAAAGATACGGGCAATGGCCGCAGAGGTCAATCGTCTAAGAGAGGAGGGCGACAGGGACAGAGCCAAGTCCAACGCCCGGTACAAAGAGATGGAATCTGTGAACGCTGCCCTGGTAGCCGCCTTAGAGAGAGGACAACAGCGCAGCGACGCTATGGACAGGGCGCAAGCGGCAACCACGCCAATCCAACCTCAGCAGTACGAGGCAGGGCAGTCATCGGGCGGTCGGTCCGGTGATCCCGTGCGAGAGAAGTCACCGGGCGGTGCAGGTCCGCCGAAGAGCGCACCAACCTCCCGCCAGCTCCACACTTCGTCTGTGAATGAAGTTGAGACCCCGACTGCACGGGCATTGCAGATGTTAGCCGACACTGTGTCAGACTTGAAGGCCCAAATGGAGGCCAACGAGAGAAGAGCTGCGCGGCCGATGGAGGGCGCCCGGTTTAATGAGCGTATGGGCCCTTTCTCGGACCGGGTCATAGAGTCGGGAAGGTCTGGCAACCAGAAGTCCCTCAAGCTCACCTATTCAGGGTCCGGCTGCCCGTACCAGCATCCGGACAGTTTCCGGTCCCAGACCTGCTCTAAGGGTTACTCTGATGCAGTATGCTGCAACATCTTCCAGGAAACTCTGTCTGGAGAGGCGCTCAGCTGGTTCTACGAGCTTTCGGCGAACTCGATCGAGGCATTCAAGCAGTTAGCTGACCGGTTCGTAGGCCACTTCATTCTCCGGGTCGAGGGAGCCCGGACGTCGACCATCCTCTTCAACTGTATGCAAGCGCCCGGAGAGGAACTGAGGATCTTTGTCAACCGTTGACAGACGGCAACGGCCGGGGTTCGGAACCTAGACAAGGGCATTGCCGAGATGGCGTTTAAGCAGGGACTCCGGCCAGGGAAGTTTTCCTACGCCGTCCGGGTAGAACTCCCGCAGAGGTATGATGAGTTGATGGCAATGGCCATCCGGCATGCTCAGGTCGATCACGAGACGTATGGGCACCACCTGCTGAAGAGGAAGCGGGATGAGCAGCAGGAAGACCATCCCCGAGAAGAGAACCCCCCGCCCAGTCAGGAGGACAGGCCCAGTCAGCGGACCGAGAACCGCGCCGCCCGGCCGAGCCGGCCCAATAGAAACTGGCCACAAAGGCAGCAGAGGCCTTATCCTGACAAGCCCCAGAGCGAGCACAAGCCGGTGCCGTACCGCCAAGAACGTCCCTTGGCGATCATGCCAGCGCCACCGGCCGGTCAAGAAGTCTTCACCGCTCTCACCACTTCCTACGAGGATATTTTACTTGAGAACGGGAGCGTCATCCCCCCACCGCCCAAGAGAAGGTCCCCGAAGGGGAAACTTACAACGGCGCAGACGGGCAAGTACTGCTCCTATCATGATGAGGCTACTCATCAGACGAGCCAGTGCTGGGCTCTCAAGACAGCGGTGCAGGGCTTGATTAATGACGGCCAGCTCCAGCGGTACGTGGGGGAAAGAAGAGCAGACCCCGACCGGGAGCATAACCAGGCCTGGTAAACCCGCCAAATCTCCGAGCGGTTAGTTTGGCATATCACCAGTTCTACCATTGTAAAAAATATCACAAGTATATGCAAACTACTTTTGAGAAATTTCACCGGCTCCGCCAGTACAAGTATATTCATAATCAAGCAAGTATACAAGCAGTAACCGTTCCGGAAAGATTACAAGGAGGAGCAAGGAAAATCCTAAGGAGCCACGACTCCACCCTCAGCAGGCAATCCGCCGGCCTCTCCTGCGGTACCCTCGTCGTTAACCTCAGTTCTGGCGCCGACTCTGGCTTGGGGAGACTTGGTACCGTTGGTAAAAGAATCCAAGTCCGAGCGAATCACTTCTTCCGGCTGCCCCTCCACCGCCTGCTGATGGATGTCCGATTGCTCATGGATGTCTCCTTCAACAGCGGCATCCGGCATCAGGGAAGTGTCCAACCACCCCTTCCCCGCCCATTCCGTGTACACATCCGAGATGTCCTCTTCCCTGGCCTTCTCCAGGAACTCCAGGAACTCGTCGCTCTCTTGGTATCGGAGAACGAACCGCTCATATTGTCCTGGGCCCTCTTCCCCGGCAGCAGCAGCGGCAACGGCGCGCAGAGTGGTGGCTCCCACCTAGAGCTCATCTACCTTGGCTTCCAGCTCGGCCCTCTCAGCTTTGGCCCGCTCCTTCTCCTTCTCCAGGCTCCGGTTCTGCTCCTCCAGCTTCTTGGCCCTCTCCTCCGATCTGGCCTTCTCCCGATCCGAGCGGGACTTCTCCACCTCCAGGCGCTGTCGGGCCTCCGATAAAGCAGCTATCTGCCTCTTCAGCTCCGGCAGTTCCTCGCTCGCGTCCGGTTGGTACAGACTGTACAACAACTGCACAACAATAGAAACAGTTAATCGGGCAGTAAGAGAAACAACCTACAAGCAGTGTAGTGGCACCAGTTAGTGCTTACCCAGAGGACGGATTCCTTGCATTTTGGGCGGTTCCCGCCCGCCAGGGCTCCAGCAACCCCGGGTCTGTCCAGACCAAGGCCGGCCAAGTCCGCCGCAACTTGCCGGACGAATGCACTGTCCAGGCTTCCCCTCGGTGCCTCCGCAGGCGCGGGACTACTCTGCCGGGCAGCGGCTGCCTTCTCCCCAGCGGAGTTAGCTTGTGCACCGTTGGTTACCCTGAACCATTTGGCCAGGTTCTCCCGTGACGACCCGCCGGTGAGCGTCACCAGCGCGAAGGGAGGAATGTCCCCGCCCTTCCGTTTCTCTCCCCGGCCTTCCGGAGAAGAAGATCGTGCGCCTACCCGGGCGACACGTGCCACGTGCGGCACAGACACCGGCCGGTTGGGGATCCTGCTCACTCCACCGGGAATCCTCACTGGCCCCCCGGTAGTCTTGCCCTTTCACCGCTTTTGGCGCAGCAGGATGGCACTTCACCCGCCTCAGGATGTAGGCGCCGTCATCAACATCCATGGCCCTCGGTTCTGGATGAGTCGTGAGCCGGCCGGACTCCTCGTCCACCGACGTCCGCGAGACGGTCTCGCCTTTCTCCTTCAGCTTGTTAAGGAGGTCTTCCCCGTTTATTGAGAGAGTGATTTCGGGCTGGATGACCGCCCGGGAAGATGCACCTGCAAGGAAAGCGAACAGTTAGTATTTTGCAAGAGCTAGCACAAGTATCACCGCTAAGGCCTGCTACGCACCGTGATCCCGCCCGAGTTGGCAGTATTCCAACACTTCCCGGCGGATGAAGTTATAAGAACTCCGTTCCAGGTCATCCCAACATCCGAGTATGGTCGAGATCCTCTCATGCTCCAGGTCGGATAGCTCGAACGACTGGTCGCCAATAGGTTGGAAGGCGCCAGGAACCCGGTACATCTTCCTCCTCGCCTGCCACCTCCCGCCCACCATCACCACCATCTTTCTCCAGCTGTTGTCTACCCATGTAGGAATATTGGTAATGATCGGTTGATGGTTCCGGGCGTTGAAGGACAGGCAACCCCGGGACCCTTGCTTCCTTGAGTATGACAACCTGTACAAGGCCCGGAATTCTTTTACTGTTGGCATACTCATCCCGGAAAACTCGTACAGGCAGCCGATGCTTAACAGTCGCCTCCACTAGAGCCCAGGAAGCTGTGCGGGCGACACTTGCAGCGCACTGAGCATGTACTGCATGAAATCTGGCAGCGGGAGCGAGAATCCATGCCGGAACTGATCCTGATGCACGGCAACCCAACCTGCCTCCGGGTTGTAGGCTGACTCTCCAGGATTCAGGGGCCGCAGCAGAACCTCATCCGGGATACTCCACGTTTCCCGAAGCGCAGCTATCTCTCCAGGGGTCATGCTACCCTCCGGTTCATCGCACACCACGGCATCCTTCCCTCTGCCAATGGTGTAACTCACTGCCGGAGCACCCGCAAGGCGCACCCCGTGCGGTATTTCTGTCTCCGAGGATTCAGCCCCAGAAGATGAAGACAAAGCCGGAGACGAAGCCCTGCTCCCGGAGCAGTCAGCGACTTCCGTCTCCGGGGATTCCGAACCAAGCCAGTCCTCCAGCCTCTCCACATCGCCCACGATAGGACCCCTGATAGCCGATTCGGAAGCCCGGTCAAAACTTGAAGAAGACATCCTAACCTAGGGGAAGAAAACAAAACCCTAGCGCTCGTCAGCAACAGGCTACAACAGCGCCTTCTACGGCCTCTCCTCAAGTTTGCCGCAGAGCAATTCAGTCAGCGACAGAATCCCTCCCCCCCCCCCCCCCCCGCCGCAAAACAACAAAACCAAAACAAGAACAACACCGGGGCAAAGAAATCAACAAACTTACCGATTAATATGCTCAACCGAGGACAGTCCGCCCTGCGAAAGCAGCGAGCAATGGTAGGAAGAGAGTAGGGAGCGCTCGAGAAAACGGATCTCGTGGGGCAAGGGGCTCAGAGCTTTTGCCGGATTTCTCTCTTTCTCTTAGTTTCTCTAAAGCAAGAAGCAAAAGTAGAAGGAAGAGCAGAAGAGGCCAATTTATAGAGGGGACCGGTGCCCTAGGCGCTTGTAATCCCGCTAAACACGCAATCAGAGCAACTCAAACGCCTGTGAATCCAGGCCCTCCATCTCAAGACCGCTCCCTACTGGCACGTGTCCCAGCATTGGTAAACTGCCCATGCCATCATAACTGATGGGACCGATGGACTTCCTCCTTAAATGCATGTCAGCCACTTGTCTCGCACGCTGGCGACAGGGTAGTTAGGAGCGGGAACCGAGGCGTCAGGCCCCCCTCCACTTCCCTAGGCTTGAAGACCTCTCACCGGTTATGATCTTTCAACCGGCTTGAAGATTTCTTATCGGTTATGGTTTCCCAAACCGCTTCGAGAGCATTGTCCCGGGTATGAGCCATCTGCCCGGCACCATGGCAGTTCGCGGTTATGATCATTCAACCGGCTGCATGGCTTCTTCGCTGCATGTCTTGAAGACCTCTCACCGGTTATGATTTTTCAACCACTTCGAGAGCATCGGCACCATGGCAGTTCACGGTTATGATCATTCAACCGGCTGCACGCCATTTCACTGGGGGACTCGTCTTGATATGGCAGAACGCCCGGTCGAGGTCCACCCAGCTGCATCTCTCTTGGGGGACTCGTCTCGATATGGCAGAACGCCTGGTCGAGGTCCACCCAGCTGCATCTCTCTTGGGGGACTCGTCTCGATATGGCAGGACGCCCGGTCAAGATCCACCCACCGGTTACGTAACTTCCAACCGGCTCGAGAGCATTTTCCGGAAACGCGATCCACCCGACCCCATGACATTTCACTGGGGGACTCGTCTCGATATGGCAGGACGCCCGGTCGAGTCTCGCCCGGCTTCATGGCATGACCCCGGTCATGAGAACATTCGACCGGCATGGGCTTTATACACCCGGGTGAGTTTACATCTAACCCATGTACTCTTGTCCAGCAGGATAAAAACCTTGCATCGCATTGAACCGCGATCAACGTGGGGCTGCACGGCGAGCCTTGTCACCTCAACGCCACCCCCCCCCCCTTACCTCAACGCTTATTCAACACAAGCTGAGAAGAACTAGCAAGTGTTCACCGGCGCTTCAAACAGCCCGCAACACCGGGGTAATCTCCCCGCAGCCTAGCAATATGGACTCTTCTCGTTATGGCAGAACGCCCGGTCGAGGTCCTTTACTCCACCTCGTCTCGTTACGGCAGAACGCCCGGTCGAGGTCCAGTACTTAAGTTCACCTGGGACTCGTCTCGATATGGCAGAACGCCCGGTCGAAGTCCCATGAACTCCGCTCCATACCGATATGGCAAAACGCCGGGTAGAGGCCCAGTGAACTCCGCTCCGTACCGATATGGCAGAACGCCCGGTAGAGGCCCAGTGAACTCCGCTCCGTACCGATATGGCAGAACGCCCGGTAGAGGCCCAGTGAACTCCGCTCCGTACCGATATGGCACAGTGCCCGGTCGAAATTCCATGCACACATCTTTTGCATGGCGGATTTCAACGCCCCATTATCATTCCATGCACGCATCTATTGCATGGCGGATTTCAACGCTCCATTATCATTCCATGCACACATCTATTACATGGCATCATCTCATACACTCTCCGGGTTTCACCCCACTCCATGCTCATAGCACCACAACACTTGAGCACAGTACTACTTATATTACAAACGTACTTATAAACTATTGCTTGCCATCGGTAAACAGGTACTCACCCCGGTCACGCCCAATCTTCAACGCGGACTTGGGGGACTGGGCACCGTTGGGTTGGTAACCCTGCGGGTCTGCGGGACAAGAGCAAGACAGACTTAAGTCCCCATTCAAGATTGCACTTGACCGGGAACTTGGGAGACTTGTTGACAGTAGCCGCAGAGGGGCTACATCAGGCCCACAGACCCGCAACAAGTGCACTAGGGCCCGGCCCGAGGCCCAGGACCGAACCACCAGCACCCGGCCTCGGGGTCCAGCAGTCTATCCGGCTGCCAGGGACCCTGGGACCGGGGGCGCCTGCCTGCCAAAGAGGTCACCAGAACTGCCCTTCGAAGGGAACCAGTCCCACATCGAAGGGTGAGGCCAGCCTTCACCCCCAGCCACCTATATAAGGGCCCCAACTACCCTCATAAATAGGTAACTTATCTCTCTCACCGCTTACATACGTGCTCAAGTTATATATTCCAACTATACTGACTTAGGCATCGGAGAGGAGAAGACCGGCCCGCCCGGTATTCCCCTTACTAAGCAGGTTTGCAGGAGATCAAGTTGGATTCATCTGTATCTACCAGGCCCCAGGGTTTGTGCAGAAACAGTTAGTATGTTTTGAAATATGTTAGTATTATTGATTATTATATTAATTAGAATTTGTTATAAAATGTAATCTAATTTAATATTAATTAATGTATTAATGCCTCAAGCTGCAGATGGCCGATGCATTCAGACAGTTGTTCGGGGGCCGTCGTTCTAGATCTAGGGGTTCTGCAAATTCCGCCGGTTCGGCAGACTCCGACAGGACCCATAGCCAGCTTGAGAGGACCACCAGCCAGCCGCGGAGGAGTGTAGATTCATCCTAGCCGCGGAGGACTGTGGATTCATCCCAGCCGCGGAGGAGTGTGAGTTCTCGGCACCAGACCCTTCTCCAGGCGGGGCGGCCGTCGAGCAGTTCACTTCTGCTTGTCGGGTCAGATGCTCCGAGGTTCAGTCGGCAGCTATTTCAGGACGAGATAGCTGCAGACGTTCCTCAGGTTCGTATGCCTGAGGTTCATCGGGAGCCGATGACGAGTCCGACGACGTCTGCTGCTGACTCGACTGAGGGTCCTACTCTCCCAAATCAGCTCTACCTCCCGTACAACATTCCTGCGATACCGGAGGTCGACTATCGTGGTGTGCCCATATAGCCTGATATGCCTTAGTACGTGAGTGCTGCGGAGGCATACCAGCAGCAGCTATTTGAGAACCCTGACCTCCTAATTTCGGCGAGGAGAAAAGGAAAGTCGACAGACGGGTCATCGAGTTCAGGTGACATTCGATTTTATTAATTAAATGTTTTATTAAAATTAACGCACTAATATTTAATTTTATTAACCAATCGTCGTTTATGTGATCGGGACAGCCACTAGCAGTTCAACAAGGAATACGAGAGGTGTCATATGTTTTGACACGCTCAGGAGAACTGTTGATCTGAGGGGGAGGATCCAGATCAACGAACCTCCTAATCAGGAGGTTCAGGGGAAAAAAAAACGCGACTACTCAGGTTGCGTGGGGGCACTGATTAGGGACAGAGTCCCTATGTTGTGGACCCGGTGGGCTGATGTGCCCGAAGAGATAAAGAGGGAGGTGAACAACGCCGCGTCGGTGAGTAATTTAAAAAATTTAATTTATTTATCGTAATATTTAATAATTTTCGGTATTATTACAATTGTAAAACTAATAAAATATTATCTTTCAGACATTCTTCGAGATTGCCGAACACAAGCGGGATTGGGCGGACTCCGTGCAGAACTTGAGGTACGTTGGGAATTCCTCATCTTATAATTTGAAATATTTTATGATATTAATAATATTTCTAATGCACTTTTGTTTTTTTCGTAGGTTCAAAGAGTGGAAGAACGAGCTCCGTTCCCACTATCACGAATACGACAACCGTGGTCGTATGGGTACTCCCAGAGAGTTCATGTTCAGGGAGTACGAGTGGCGTTGGTTGAAGACAGTAGACTTCAACCCAGTTATGCAGGTAAATACTAAACTTCACTACAAATGTTTATTTTGTTAAAATTTTAATTATTAGTTTAATTATTTTATGATTATTACACTAATATTTTTTTATGCATTTTTCTAATATTTTATTATTTGTTTGAAGCAACGTTCTCGGATAAACTCTGAGAACCGCCGCCGTAACACAACCCCCCATCATGGTGGTTCTAGGCCGTTTGCACAATATCAGGAGGAGGCGCTTAGAGATCATCCTAATAGCAACCCGTACGTGGAGACGTTCAAGATCGCTTATCCACAAGCGACAGAACAGCTCGTAAGTCGTTCATTACGATTTTAAAATTTTAATTATTAATTTTACTTAATTATATATTTGTTAGAATATTAATTTTTTTTTTCCCGTCCAATTAGGAGAGGGTGAACCGGGCCGAAGAAGAGGTGTTCCAGCAAGTAGTTCGGGAGACACAACCGAACATTTCAGAGGCAGATCTGGAAGAAGCCCTGCGCCAGGTCGACCGGTCCAATGTCCAAACGGCAGCGAGGATGTTCGACGCAGCCTTCCCAAACCGCTCAAACAACTACTACTGCCAGGGTTTGGGAAGTTCTGGACTAGGGCTCCTGAAGACCACTAAGGGAGGTCAAAAGAAGGGAGGCGGGGAGAGCCAACAGGTGAGAGGGGAAGTGCGGAGATTGGCAGAAGAAAATGCAAGGTTGGCGGCCGAGTTCCAGAGATCACAGGAGGAACAACGCAAATCACAGGAGCAACACCGCAGAACACAGCAGTATTATTTAGATCTGTCCAGTTGGCATGCTGAATGTGAGAGAATTCGGCGACACAACTACGCCGGCCAACAAAACTGGTGGTATGATATGTTCGCCGCACAACAACAAAACCTTGAACCTCCGCCCCCGTTTCAGCCGTTATTTGAACCTCCAATGCCTCAACCTCCCGAGTTCGGTGAGCAGGATGACGAGCATGATGGAGAGCAGGATGCTGGGGATGACGTGGTGGACTTTAGTGGTTTAGGTGATGATTAGGGTTATATTTTATGTATATTGGAACGAATTAAATAATAAGTCATTTAGACGTGTTTCTTGTTGGTGCAAATGCATGGACCGTCTTTGTGATTTGCAGGTTGCTTGGAATGGTAATTTAGAAAATAATTTAATTTTTTTTTTCCCAAATGTAAGAATAGCCGACGATTTTGACATTATTTCGTTGGCTATAAGCACTATAGCCGACGATTTTTACCAATTTTCGTCGGCTATAACTTCTATAGCCGACGAAAATGACATTATTTCGTCGGCTATAACTATTTAATGCCTATTAAAATATTAATATATTTCGACGAAATAACCGACGAAATAGATGAGATCGTCGGCTATAGTTCAGAACAAATAGCCGACGAATTTCGTCGGCTAAAGGTTACGATATCGTCGGCCATACTCGAAAATACCCGACGAATTTCGTCGGATATTTTGCCCACGTTTGGTCGACGAAATAAATTTTCGTCGGTAACATCGTCGGCCATACTCGACTATAGCCGACGATTTCTTTATTTTCGTCGGCCATTGGTATTACCGACGGCGTTTTCCCGACGACTTATAGCCGACGAAATTTTTTTCGTCGGCTATTCGCTCGGATCTGGTAGTGATGTTAAGATTTCCATATGGACGATTTGGAAACAAATTGGAACCAGAGTTAAGATTTCCATATGGATGATAACAACACAAATTGAAATCCACACTTCTAATTCATTGTCCCTTCATAAGAAAAACTATACAATTTGGAACCAGGGTAAAGGAAAAAGGACATGTTTGTGTCGTCACCGCCTTTTGAAGGGTTTGAGAAGATGGAGAAGCAGTCGGAGTTTGGGTTGGTAGAAGGAGGAGGAGTTAGAGTTGGAGTTGGAGTTGGACCGGGATCTCTGAGGCAGAGGATGAGGGAGGGACTCGAAGGAGCCTCCGCCGGAGGGTCGGGCGGGGGACGTGGCTGCGGGCTGAGGCAGAGGATGAGGGAGGGACTCGAACGAGGCGGAGGCGGAGGCTCGGGCGGGGGACGCGGCGGCTGTCTGAGGCAGAGGATGAGGGAGAGGATGGGGCGGCCGGTGGTGGAGAGAATGGAGATTATGCTTGATTTGGGGATTTCAAAAATCAAAGTTTGGTTTATATATATATACTCAAGCGACGCACTTAAAAATGACCGTCGCTTCAAAATATGCCTTAAGCGACTATCAAATAAAAACCATGTCGCCTAAGAATTTTTAAATTTTTGGCCAAACTTTTTGGCGCAAAGCCACTCGCCATTTCCAAAATCTTAAGTGACGAACATTAATTACTCCGTCACTTAAAATATATGTTTAAGCGACTAAATAATACGAACTCCGTCGCTTAAGAAGGTTTAAATTAATATACAATTTAAGAAGGTTTTAATTGGTTATTCCAACGATCAAACGGCCAAACGATGTCTATTACATCTCAATTTTTAACCATGTACCGTACTATACATACATTTGAGATCCAACGGTCAATTAGTCTAAAATGATTAACTTCATAATACCCCTGATCGATGCGGTCAACGTTATTTAAACACTTGTCTCTCTATGAGGATCCATAGTATCGGGAAGTAAACGTTCCCAAATTTTTACATGGCTGATTAGGTATCATCTATTTGAGAGTTTAATGTTTGGAAGAGTCGACGAAACGAGGTCATCTAAAGGTACGTAATAGCGTTTTCGTGTAATGTGATTAGTAGAAAATACGGTTGACCGCTTCAATCGAGCATCGAACGTTAAAGAAACGAGTTGATTTTTCTACTGTACTCATATTTAATTATAACGATCACATCAGACGGTGAAAATTTAAATTTTTTGAATTGATCTATTAAAAAGACAACATGCTTACTAATGTGGTATAACTTGATTATTAGATTATACTCAAGTGTATAACTTTCTAAACAACTATATAAAAGAAGTTGAATTTTGAAAAACACTGTGAAATAGCATTTCATCGTTATGACGAAATACGGTGATGGTAAAAAAATCACTGAAATCCGACAAACTTACAGCCCTGATCGATGCGGTCAACGTTATTTAAACACTTGTCTCTCTATGAGGATCCATAGTATCGGGAAGTAAACATTCCCAAATTTTTACATGGCTGATTAGGTATCATCTATTTGAGTGTTTAATGTTTGGAAGAGTCGATGAAACAAGGTCATCTAAAGGTACATAATAGCGTTTTCGTGTAGAATAAAAAAATGGTTTTATATGAATTTTAAACGACGGACTTATAAATGTTAGTCACCTAAAAATATACCTAGGCGACTGGCTTTGATCTTTCTTAGTCGCTTAAGGATAAACAAGGCGACGTATTTACGTCTGTGCGTCGCCTAAGTATAACTTATTTCCTTGTTTTTTAAAAAAAAAAAAAAGTTTTATATATGAATTTTATACGACGGACTTATAAATGTTAGTCACCTAAAAATATACCTAGGCGACTGGCTTTGGTCGTTGCTAGTCGCCTAATAGTAGACTAGGCGACGGGTTTACGTATGTGTGTCACCTAAGTATAAATTATTTCCTTATTTTTTTAAAAAGTAAAGTTTTATATGAATTTTATACGACGGACTTATAAATGTTAGTCACCTAAAATATACCTAGGCGACTGGCTTTTGTCGTTGCTAGTCGCCTAAAAGTAGACTAGGCGACGGGTTTACGTATGTGTGTCGCCTAAGTATAAATTATTTCCTTAATTTTTTTTTCAAAAATACTTTGATATTAATCTTAAACGACGGATATATAAATATTAGTCACTTAAGATAGATTTAGGTGACAGACTTTGCGCTTTGATAGTCGCCTAAGAGAACACAAGGCGATATGTTTACGTATGTGTGTCGCCTAAGTATAAATTATATCCTTATTTTTTTTATAAAAAAATATTTTATATTAATTTTAAACGATAGACTTATAAATATTAGTTTTATTCGCGTCGCTTAAGTATAAAATATTGCCTTAATATTTTTCAAACAATATTTTTATACTACTCACCATAAGAGCCTTGTTTTGTGATGCCCTTTTACTAAATAAAAAACGGTGTTAACTTGATTATTTTAGAGTTTACATAAAATACTTAATGAAATGATCAATTTTCATCTGATAGGTCTTCCTCATATTCAGCATAATCATCCTCTCTATCACTTTCATCTTCATCTTCCTCACTTTCGCCTTCATCTTCTTCGTCATCGTTGCTTTCATCCTCGTATTCATTCTCCTCGTCATCATCCTCGTCCTCTTCATCATTGTAACATTAAATGGCAATATCAATGTGTGGAAGAGAACCGAAGTCGATGGTGAAACTAGATATAGGAGTGTAAGTTGGGATTGAGTCCGCGGTAGGTTCTTGATAGGGTTCATCAACTTCATTCCTCCTAGGAGGTCTGTTAGTTTCAACCCTTGCAAGTGTGCTAGCACTGTACGTACCTCTGTGTGACATCACATTAACAACTTTCCAAGGTTCACCAGCCTTCAGGTCATCTAGATAAAACACTTGTCTTGCTGTGGCGGCAAGAATATATGGTGAATCCTCATACCAGCTGGTAGATGTGTCAACTGATAAAAGACTGTGATCTATCTTTACACTACCATGAACGGTAGGGTCAGTATTGTACCATTTACACTTGAACAAAATAACCCGCATGCCTTCTGAATATACTAGTTCAACAACGGCTTCAAGAATCCCGTAGTATGAGATGCCTTCAGTCTCTACCATGACACCACTATTTTGAGTCTTCAATTTATGGTCTCGCTGCCACGTGATAAACTTAACTCCGTTCACATACGATTGTGAATAAATATTGTGTGCTTAAGGGCGACATGCCAAAATGTGCAGTTCAGGCGTATAATACTCACTTCCTTCTGTTTGCAGCTTCGTGATATGTAACATTAATATAAACCATTAGTGCAATGTAATATAAATGTTCAACTGTATATAATATTCAAATTATAACTATTGTATACCCAATCTTGAAAGTATGGAAGAAAACTCTGAATACGTTGCTCATCAGTCATCCGTGGATTGATTTTTTTTAGTTCATTATGATGAACCGCAATGAAGTAAGCCGCTTCTGTACAGTGCTCCATTACATTCCAGTGAGCCTCATACAATTCGTTCCTACTTAAGCAAGCATTTGCTACAAAACTTGCGGGTTTCACGAGTTCGGAAACAACAGAGATATTGAATCGAGGTGAACTGGCGACGGTTGCATCTCCCGTAGCATCATCCATATAAAAACTGCAGTATGTCACACACTCATGTGTAATGTATTGCTCAGCAATACACCCCTCTGGGAAACGTGTGTTTCTAACAGCTTTTTTATAATCCTCGAGTTGCCTGTCAAATATTATAGTTAGTACATTATATATATATATATATATATATATATATATATATATATTTTGGAAGTTAATGTTTACTTCCGCTGATACCAGAAACCAGCGGAAGTAAACATTAACTTTTTTCAATTAATGGTGTAAAGGTAAACAAAGAGTTTCATACAAATAGTTTAATAAGTCAGAATTCTCAGCACATGAGATGTTCTGACTGGATTAAGAAACAACCTTTTAATGATGCATAAAAACTTGAGAATGAACCAAGAACTGGATAATTGGGTGACTAGCTAAGGCAGAAATCTCAGCACATGAGATGACTGACTATTACAAAGAGAGGGGAGATTGATTGACTATTTGGGAGCTCAAGGCTTGGGAGAAACTGAAGTGAAGTCTGAAATGAGCGATCCTTGAACTGAAGGAGAGAGGCTCCTTATATAGGCCTTGGCCGCCTTGGCAATCGACAAAGGGAATCTGCTTTCACTGTGGGATTGACTGTTTTTACTGAAGAATCATGCTTTTACTGTGCAATTACTCACTAGGTGACAAAACAGGAAGCATCACGATTAGCTGTGTTTTGCACCGAAAGTGAATAGTAAAAAGTCACTGTTCATGAATAGTAGTTTGTCTCACAAAAATGGGTCTTGACTGTCTTGATAATAATCTTCATGATCGGCCCATCTTTTAGGCGGTGACTTGGGTTTTGACTGGGCTGTTGATTGACTGGAGGAAGGCGAGGAATGAGCTGAGCTAGAATCCTCATCTTCAGAACTGCTTGATTGGTTGGAGAGTTGGGCCATGATTTGTTCGGCTAACTCCTTTAATTCATTTCTGCTGACTTTTTTAGAAGAGGAAGCCTTTCCTTTAGATTTTGAGGAGGAGGCACTCTTCTTTGACATTGAAACGGGCCTTGACTGGGCGTCTGGAGTGGCTGACTGGATTACTGGGGAAGTTGACTGGGCCGGTGCTGTCTGCAGGATTGGGCTTTGCTGGAGTGAAGGCCTGATTGAGGTTGTTGGTAGTGAGGTGACCTGAGCCGGAATGGCAGATGATTGATTGACTGGAAATTCTGTATTGAAATTGTGCAATATCTGTTCTACTTTGAATTTATCCCACCACTTGACTAAGAATTCTCTGGAAACAGTACTAAGAGTAACTCCAGGTTCTTCTTGGAGTTTGTATTGCCATTTGAAAATATAGGGGACCTTGTATTTAGACATAAAATGTAATGTGGGGGGGGGAATTCTTGTCATAGTCAGAGAATGTCATGACTTTGGTAAATCGGGTAACTGCATCCTGAAGAGGTTCAGGTAAGAGATCAAAAGGAAAACCATGTGAATGCCACCAGGAGTAGAACCACATGGGGAAATTTCTTGGGAAGGTTTTATCAAAATTAATAAACCAAGAATGATTGAAATCAAGAGTTTGATGTAAAAAGATTTTGTGCCAAGCCTCTTCATATTGATAATAACTGAATGAAATATCATCATATTGGTGATATGTATTTGGAGGGTCTTTCCAGTCCTCAAGTGTGAGTATCCTGACCAAATAAATTGAATGATATAGTAGTTTGTTTGGATCTTTAGTATCATAAATGGCCTTAATGGTAACAGAATTTGTTTGAAAGAGAATTTGTGTAAAAAATTTTAATGACTGGGAAGGATCGGACCAAGCAAAATGCTGATTGGGGGGAAAATACATTTTTGCTAAAGCTATGGGGGATTTAATACGGCTTAAGCATGGTTCAACATTAAATAAGTTTTGAGAAACTTTTAAAACATATGGGGATGACTTTTTAGAAGAATAAGGCCTGATAGGTTGACTAGGGAATGAAACTGCATATGGATCATATGCAGAAACTAGGGCTGACTGAAAACTGGGCCGAGGACCAATAGTAGATCCAAGATAATGAGTTGGATTTGGTAAATGATGATAACTAGGATGACTAGGGACTAGAGCCTGACTAGAAGAGGGTTCAATCTTGACTGTTGTGTTTGATTCTGTTTTGACTGTTGGAGCACTGGGCTCCGGTGTCTGCTGCTGCTTTGCTCTGGCCCGGGTCGTCATGGGAAGGGCCCTGGAGGAATTCACGAGTCAGAAAGTCTGGTATATGGTTGTCTTCTCCTTTAATGAATGCAATTTCGAAATCAAAAACACTTAAAATAGCTTGCCATCTAGCAAATATTTGTTTACTCGCAATATTTTGCACATCTTTTTCCAAAACATGCTTTGCACTTTTGCAATCAACTCTGATTAAGAATTTTTGGTTTAATAAATCATCTTGGAATTTACTGACACAAAGGATAACAGATAAAATTTCTTTTTTAATAGTACTGTAATTGCGTTGTGACTGTGTCCATGCACCAGAATAGAACCTGACAATTTGCTCAGGATGAGCAGGAGAAATCTGTTGTTTGAGGATACCGCCGAAACCTATTTCTGAGGCATCAGTTTCTACAATTTTGAAAGATTCTGCTAAAGGAATGCCTAAGCATGGTAAAGTTTTGACATGACTTTTAATTTCTTTGACAAGGTTAGTATGAATAATCGTCCAAGGAGGGGGATTCTTTTGAAGTCTATCAAATAAAGGTTTGCATTTTTGCCTAAGATTTTGGTAAAAATCGGCGACATAGTTTAATGAACCTAAAAATCTTTGAAGTTGATTTTTATCTAAAATTATGTCGGGGAATTTATCAGCGAATTGGATGACTCTGTGGATTGGTGTGATTTGGAGTTGATGTATATTGAATCCTAAAAAACGGATATTTGTTTGAAAAAGTTTAATTTTTGAAGCTGATATTACTAAGCCACTGGCTTTCATTACATTGTAGAATTGATTTAAATGTTTCCAGTGTTGATCAATAGATTGGGAGAAAATGAGGACATCATCAATGTAAACTATTATAAAATGACTGTATTGGTTTAATATGTCATTCAAAATATTTTGAAATTCACTAGGGGCATTTTTAAGGCCGAAAGGCATAACGTTCCATTCATAATGGCCAAAAGGAGTGACAAAAGCAGTTTTATATTTATCATTTTCATGAATTTGGATTTGCCAGAATCCGGATTTTAAATCGAATTTAGAGAAGATTACTGAATTATTTAATCGGTTGATAAGGTCACGTTTGTTGGGAATGGGATATCGTATCCATTCTAAGACTGTATTGAGAGGTTTATAGTTTATAACTAATCGAGGAGCACCTCTTTCTAATTCGGCATTTTTTTTGAACATAGAAGGCGGAGCAGGACCAGGGGGATTTACTGTGACGAATTATTCCTTTATTTAATAAGTCTTGAATTTCTTTTTTGCAAAATTCCATGGTTTCGTGATTCATTTGAATTGGACGGGCTTTTGTAGGAATATTCTTTTCATCAAAGTTTTTAATATAGGGAAGTTTAACAATATGTTTTTTCCTATGCCAGAAGGCATTAGGTATATCTGAACATAAGTCTTTAATAATTTTTTCTTCAAAATTTTTAATTTTGTTTTGAAGAGAAAGATCTTGTAATTGATATTCAATTCTTTTGAAATCAATTTCTTCTTTTAAATAAGTTATTTGCTGTCGTTTTGCCGTGATTAAATTAATAGTTTTTGAAATAGAATTTTCTTGGAAAGCCTTTAGAGTATGTATTTCAGGGTTTGAGAGGAAGTTGAATTTAACTGGTTGGCCAAAAGGGTAGGTTGTAATACCATCATATTCTGTCATAAAAGGGTAAAGAAGGGTGATGAAAGGGAGTCCTAGAATAACCTTATCAGTTAGATCTTTAACTAGAAGGAATGGGGTTTTGAAGCAAACATTGTTTTGGCAGACATGTGCTTTGGAAATTTCATATTTGATATTCATTTTAGCGCCATTTGCAGATCGAAGTGATTCTTTTGTTTTTTTGAAATACTTTGAAGGAATCAGCCCTTCTTGGATACAGTTTAGGTCAGCATCTGAGTCGACTAATACTGGAGTTGTAAATGAGAAGTCTTTTATCCATATTTGAACCGTAGTATACCATTTTTTAAGATTAATCTGTTGAATAGTATTAATAGTAGCATGTTCGAATATTTCTTCGTTTTGTTGAATAGTTGGTGAAGGAGAAGGCATTGGAGATGTTGTTTTGTTTTGTATTTTAAATATTTGAGTATCAATTTTTACTAGATTCAAGTCTCCTTTGATATCTATATTTTCAAGCGTTAATTCCATCTGTTGTTGTTGTAAAGATTGAATTTCTGATTTGATTATTTTTATTTCATGTTGAAGATCTTGGAGCGTGATTTCTGGTTTTTTATTTTTGAATTTATCAAAAGTTGTAGTAAGGGAGATTCTTTCTGGTGTGGTATTATTTACATGTTCTTGGGTAATTAATTTTTTTAATTTCTTAAGATATTCTGCCTTAATATCTGGGTTTTCGATTTTCCCAATTAAATCAATTAGTAATTCTTCTTGTTCTTCCTGTTTGGAAAGTACATTAATAGATTTACAGCAAGTGTCTTTGCATGCTAACTTAATATTTGGAGAAGAAGATGTTTCAGAACTGGAGGAGGTAGATGACTGAATTGACATAGATTCATTTTCACTGTTTTCAATTTCAGAATCAGTATCTCTTATTTCTAATAATCGCATAAGATTGTCTCTTTCTTCTTGACTGATTTTTAATTGATTGATTGTATTTTTTACTTGACATTTGTTAGCAAAATGACCAGGTTTACCGCATTTATAACATTTAGTTTTGTCAGAAGGAGGGGACTTCTTTTGTTTATTATGTTTTGGCTGGAACTTTCTAAATTTTTTAAATTTGTTTTTAGTATAAAATTTAACAGGTGTGAAATCGTTGTTATTTTGGGGCCGATATTTGTGACGGTTAAATCTTCTTTTACTAGGATAGTAATTAGATTCATGTTTGTGTTTTTTCTTTCTAGAGGGAGGAATAGAGGGGAGACCATATTGTTCACAAAATGTTTCTAATTCATATTTTGCTTTTCTTTTTTCAGTTTTTGTTTGAGAATTGAGTTTCATATCGATACACATTTTTAGACCTTCTTTTTGTATGATTGTGATAATATTCCCGTAGGTAAGATTATTATACTCAATGTGACCTGTTTCGTTACTTAGGACTTGTCTGATTTTGTGAGCGAAGAGTTTTGGTAAGCCGTTAATAAATATATATATATATATATAGGATCATGTAGTTAAAATGACAAAATTAACGCAATACCTTTCCATGGGAAACATCCAGGTAAAATGTACTGGGCCGGTAAGCAGAACTTGTTCGGGAAGGTGAATCATGAGGTGAACCATGATAGTGAAGAAAGCGGGAGGAAAGATCCTTTCCAATTTACAAAGAATCATTACCATTTCTTCCTTCATGTGACGGATGTCCTCTTTCATCAACTCTCTAGCACATAGTTTCTGAAACCATCTGCACAATGCTATTAACGGCTCAACGACGTGATATGGCAGATATGGTCGGATAACGATTGGAAGAAGACGTTGCAGCAGTACATGGCAGTCATGCGTCTTCAATCCATAAAACTTTTTATCATTTACATTTACCTTATTCTTCAAACTTCCCGCATAACCATAAGGAAACTGTGCATCTTTAATCCATTCGAAAATCTCGCTCTTTGCTTTAGGAAGAACTGTATACGGTGCTTGAGACACTTTTTCTTTCTTTTTACTTGACCCGGGTTTCACTTTCTTCCACAGCCTCTTCCGTATCCCTAGTTGTTCTAGACCTTCACTAGCTTTTGGATCGTCCTTGGTCTTTCCTTCGAGACCGAAAATGGTTCCACTGATGTTGTCGTACACATTCTTCTCAATGTGCATGACATCTAAGGTATACCTTATTCTCGATGTGGTCCAGTACGGCAGCTCCCAAAATATACTCACGTGAGTCCAACACAGTTTCTCTCTAGTTGCTTTGGGCTTGAATTTCGGATGCAAACTCAGTTCAGGGTAGTCATGAGAGAGGATACTGCTATAAATCTCATCCCCAGACCAAGAGCATGCTGCTTCCCTTAACTCAACCTTCCCATTAAACTTATCTGCTGCTAGACGCCATGGAGGCCCTGGTATGCCATTCTCCCTGTCAAGTTGCTTGAATCAATATCTTCCAAACAAATGGGACATGCTTTGTAGCCTTTTGTCTGGATGCCTCCCAACATCCCTAATCCGGGAAAGTCGCTAATGGTCCACATCACTGCTGCTCTCATTGTGAATGACTTTTGCTCATGTCGGTCATAAGTCTGAACTCCGATACTCCACAACATCTTTAGCTCATCGATCACCGGTCTCATAAACACATTCAAACACTTTCCTGGAGACTTTGGACCGGATATTAACAATATGAGCATGTTAAACTCCTTTTTCATACACATTGAAGGAGGCAAATTGTAAGGCATCGCCACAACAGGCCAAGTGCTGTGAGAAAGACCGGTTGCACCAAAAGGATTGAACCCGTCTGTAGCTAGTCCGAGGCGCACATTCCTAATGTCGTTGGCAAAATCTGGAAAGTCCTTATCAAACTCTTGCCATGCTTCCCCATCTGTCGGGTGTTTAAGAAAATCTGGATCTGAAATCTTTTCCCCGTGCCACCGCATTTCCTTTGCTGTGTGCGGCGACATATATAGGCGTTGCAACCTGGGTGTTAGAGGGAAGTAACAAACCTTTCTTACGGGAACGTTTATACCATGTTCAGAATATATCCATCTTGACTCATTGCATATGGGACAGTTGTCTAGGTCTGTATTCTCTTTGTAAAACAACGCACAACCATGATCGCATGCATGTATGATCTGATAACCCAGACTCATATTCTTTAGGATCTTTCTTACAGTTTTGTATGAATCAGGACACTTATTTCCTGGAGGAAGCGCCCTCTTGATCACTGCACAGTTTTCATCAAAACTTTTGTCTGACCATCTATTTAGCGTTTTTATCTTAATTGTTTTAAGGATGATGGTTAAAACAGTCTCCTCACTACCATCATACAACGGAGTCTGAGCTTCTAATAAAAGCCTGTTATACTTCTCATAGGCCTCTCTGGCAATAGGGTCTAAATCATTTACATCATTTCCATCATTTAAACCATCAACATTCTCTGCCTCATAAAAATCTATCAATATATGGAAAAGTATCATACAGAATGTCCATAATGGGGTTTATTTGAGGACCCACACTACCACTAGAAGATGTCATCTGCTCAAGGTATTTTTGCCTCTGCTCGTACAATGAAGGACCGCTTGCAACCTCACCGTGATGTATCCATGTAGTGTAATCAGACATCATACCGTTTTCCCTCAAGTGCGTAAACATCTCATCCACTCTAAGCCTCCGCTTGTGCAACCGACAGCGCTTTCACGGGCACTTGTGCACTTCCGTGTCACTACTGCTATTTTGAAGAACAAACGCACAAAATTCAATTATCCCCTGAATGAACTTCGGATCACCTCTAGATAAGCCGATCCAACTCTTGTCTATGTTTCCTGTCATAACATAAAAATACAATATGCATAAGGTTAGCACACAACATTTATGATACAATCAAAACATGTCCCAACACTTCTTCTCCTTATACCTCCGGGTTGGGTCCTATCCCCTTCAGGCTAACACGACTTTGTTGATCCTTTTGCTATTCATGTGGTTTCAGCTACAGTTTTGGAAAATTTCGGCAGCATCTCCCTACAGTCCCTCAAGTGCACAAAAATCTAAACAACCTAATTTGCACTCGAGGAACATTGTAGAGAGATACTGTCGAAACTATATCCCAAAACTGTAGCTGAAACCACATGAATAACAAAAGTATCAACAAAGTCGTGTTCGTCTAAAGTGTCCAAAAATGGGACAATTCGAGAATCAACAACTCATCTCGATCAACTAGATGACTTGTTCATTCTCAAACGGGAGTTCTAAGCTAATAAACACCACAATTATATAATATGAAACCATAAATTTACACACGGCACCGCACTCCCTCACTAAGCCACTCGCATGTTTCAGAAACCCTAACTACCACAATCCACACACAACACAAACCAATTACATCATTAATTAAAAATTTTAACATAATCTACCATAAAATTCTAATTTCACTAAATTTCACTATTTCACTAAAATTTAATTTCACTAAATTTCACAATTTCACTAAAATTCAATTTCACAAAATTTCACAAATTAACCTAATTACAATTGTCACCAAAATCAACACTAACTCCATCATATATTCAAACACCCAACACTAAAAACAACACAAAACACATTATAAACCAAATCCAACTCAAGATTTCAAACACTAAATTCAACCAATCAAACCCAAATATGGTGATTACAATGAAGAGAAGAGATTATACTAACCTAGAAAGCAATTGGAAGAGAAGACCCAAGCTTTTAGACCCCGAAATTGGAGATTTTGGAGATTTTTCCCATCTGCTACAGTATTTTTCTGCGTTTTCTTCTTCTTCTGTGTTCTGTCTAAGCAAAGGACTTTATAACAGATTTAAAAACTTTAAGCGACGAACATGTTATTTGTATCTCACTTAAGATAGAGTCTTAAGCGACTCGCAACAAATACGTCGCATAAGAAGTCCTTAAGCGACAGACATGAACCGGAGCATAGATACTGTCGCATAAGAGGTTCTTAAGCGACTTACATAAGGTGTCGCATAGGTGTCGTCGCATAAGATCTCTTAGGCGACATACCTATTTTTTTAGGCGACATAAATTTTGTTCGTGGTATTAGTCCATTTTAGGCAACAGACGTATTCACAGTCTGTCGCTTAAAATGATATATGGCGTAGTGGTCTCACGAGTGGATGAAATAGTCGAAGGCCACATTCACTCATTGTTACCTGATTTTGCATTTCTTTGGTGATAAATCAGAGAGATCCATACCAGCAATTTATTATCTAAAACTACTATGAGTTGTGTACTAAGAGCAAGCAATTCTAAAACTGAAAAACTTGCTTTCATTGTCCTTCTATAAATGTCCCATAGTTATTGAAAATTGTAACTGATTTCTTCTACATCATAGTTATAGTTCTTGAAAATTGTATCAGTATATTATTATTATTATTATTATTATTATTATTATTCACCTTCTATAACCGTCTCATGCTCAAACTTAGGAAGCAACAAAACTAGTCCACTCATGGAACTTTCAAGTTAATTACAAGACTTGAAACTTCTGTGAGTGGATTAGTTTTGTTGCTTCCTAAGTTTGAGTATGAGACGGTTATAGAAGGTGAATAATAACAATGCACTCACACATTTTTCAAAAACTGTAACTATGAGGCGGAAGAATTCAGTTACACTCAAACACTTAGGAAGGAACCAGAACATTATGCAAAAGCAACACATGCAGTCACACAATTTTCATGAAACAGTAATTAAGTAGCACTTCGAGACTCAAACTACGGGGCCGTTAAATTTATAAGTCTCCAAATTTTAATCAAGTTCAGATTATAATGTGACATTATTCAAGCGGAAACAAACAATGGCAATAACCCTATAAATATGAGCAGCTTATGGACAAGTTCATACAGAGGAAAAGTTGAGCTAGCTATGTGTGAATTTCAAAGATTTGGATAGGCTTAGACAGATCAAATGATCACTTTCTCTAAGAGATAAACTGAGAACTCATTGATCAAATGGAAACATCTTTCTTATGGTCAAACCAATCAAAACAAGAAAAGCTTCTATTTGGTCAATGGAGTCCTCAGTTTTTCCCTCAGCATGGCGCTAATAGTTAAGAAGAGTTGGGAGCCTTGAAGGGATGATACTGGTTTGAGGGATTAGGGAGGTTAAAAGAGATCGATAGATCATTTTCTCTAAGGGCTAAACTGAGGACTCATTGATCAAATGGAGGCATATTTCTTATGGCAAAGCCCATAGGAGCTTCCATTTGGTCAATGGAGTCCTTAGTATCTCCCTCAGCATAGCACTAATAGTACAGAAGATGTGGGAGTTTAGAAGGAATGCTACTGATTTGAGAGATCTAGAGAGATGTACATATATCAAAGAACAGTTTCTCCAAGGGATAAACTGAGGACTCATTGATCAAATGGAAGCATATTTCTTATGGCAAAGCCTATAGGTGCTTCCATTTGGTCAATGGAGTCCTTGGTATCTCCCTCAGCATATCACTAATAGTACAAAAGATGTGGGAGTTTAGAAGGATTGCTACTGAATTGAGAGATCCAGAAAGGCCTACAGAGATCAAAGAAGAGTTCCTCTAAGGGATAAACTGAGGACTCATTCACAAAATGAAAGCTCTTTTATGACCAATTTAAATAACGGGAGCTTCCATTTGGCCAATGGAGTCCTTAATATTTCCCTTAGCATTGTATTAAAGCTAAAGAAAGTTGAGAATTTTGAAAGGATGCAAATGCTTTGGAGTTTGTGTAGCCTTTTTTGTTTCTTCGTAGGTTAAGAAGTTTGTCATAAGCACCGTAATCTCTACCTCAATGTCAAAGAAATCACCTTAAGCCATGCATGTTAATTAATAGATAAAACAAGATTAATATTGTTGATGATGGTGACGTAGGTGTGTTGGTTTCATTGAAAGTTTGTGTGTGTTGTTTTTGTTTGTGAGCAACAATATTTGGTTATAAGAACAAACATAGAAAAATTAAAACTGAACCAAAACCAATTTACTCATGTGATTGACAGATAATCAATCTTAACACAATTCTAAAATAGACAAACGTTAAAACTGAACAAAAACCAATTTACTCATGTGATTGACAGATAATCAATCTTAACATAATGCTAAATAGACAAACAAAATCTAATTAGGAAACACCAAACTCAGGATAAAATACATTGCACTGACGAGTCCCGTTCACCTGGTCACTTGGTGACCAGGAAAATATGGTCAATAACCATCAGATCAAAATCCGACGGCTACAAATTCAGAGGTTCATTAATTATCAGCCATTGGATTTTAATGGATTTTGATCTGATGGTTTGTTGACCATATTTTCCTGGTCACTTGGTGACCAGGTGAACGGGATCGTTGCACTGACACAATTCAAATTAAAGTATACGAATGTGGAAGAAGGCACTTAAACTAGACGTTGGTTTTAGCTATGACGTCGCACGGAAACTAAGGTGATTGTCCATATTCAAATTTTAAAATGACAAAATCTAAATAACTGGTCACTAAGGTTATACGACAGTCACGCTACATAAATAAAATATAAATAAATTACCATAATCTTAAACAAACTTAAGAAATATTAGAGCAACTTTACAAATACTACCCATATTTTAGTCAAATTTTAGCAAAAATAGCTAAAATGTCATTTTGGCTAGCCAGTTTAAAAATATGTCTGTATCAGTTCTCTCTATTTTAACTATTTTGAACTTACATATTAATTAAATTAAAAAATATTTAACTTAAATGCACTGATATATTACATAGAATCATCTAAAAGGAATGTATCAAATTATAGAGAGCCTCGTCTCGCTCTCTATATTTAGGAGTGTTTCTGCCTAAACCCGGGGGTCCGGTAGATACTTGATGAATCCAACTCGATCTCCTGCAATCCTGCTTACTAAGGGGAATACCGGGCGGGCCGGTCTTCACCTCTCCGATGCCTAAGTTAGTATAGTTGGAATATATATAACCTGGGCACGTATGTAAGCAGGGAGAGAGACAAGTTACCTATTTATGGTGGTAGCTGAGGCCTATATATAGGTGGTTGGGGGTGAGGGCTGGCCTCATTCTTCGATGTGGGACTAGTTCCCTTCTGTTTGGACATTCTGGTGCCCTCTTTGGCAGGCGGGCGTCCCTGGTCCCAGGATCCCTGAAGGCAGGATAGACCGCTGGGGCCCGAGGCCTGGTGCTGGTGGTCCGATCCTGGGTCCTGGTCCGGGCCCTGGTGCGCTTGCTGCGGGTCTGTGGGCCCTGGTGTAGCCTCTCTGGCTACTGTCAACAAGTCCCCCAAGTTCCCGGTCAAGTGCAATCTTGAATGGGGACTTAAGATCTGTCTTGCTCTTGGCCTGCAGACCCGCAGGGTTACCAACCTACCAGTGCTCAGTCCCCCAAGTCCGCGTTAAAGATTGGGCGTGACCGAGGTGAGTATCTGGATCTTGAATGGGCGTTCCTAAAGTATCGAAATGAGTCCCGGATGAACCATATCGGTGCGGGGCGGAGTTCCCGGGAGCTCGACGGGCGTCCTGCCATATCAAAACGAGTCCCGGATAAACTTGCAGACTAGCCTTCGGGGAGGCCTGTTGGTGCGTGGAATAGGCCAACAGGTGCCCGAAGGGTGTTATGGCCGCGCTGAGGCGTTGTTGTAACACTTGCTAGCACTTCTCAGCTTTTGTTGTTTAAGCGTTGAGGTAATGTGCAGGTTTGTTAGCCTGCGGGGAGACTTGCTCTGTGTTAGAGAGACAATCTGCCCGGTGGAGTGGCGTTGAGATAACGAGTCTCGCCATGTATCCCCAAGGGTATCACAGTTCAGTGTGATGCAGGGTTTTTATCCTGCTGGACAAGAGTACATTGGTTAGATGTAAGCTCGCCCGGGTTTATAAAGCCCATGCGTTTAGAAGCCTCGAGTTGTTGCTGGCTCGTCCCTGCCCGTAGGCGTAGGGAATGACATCCGGTAGAATATTTCGGAGCTGGTTGAATGTCACATGCCCGGTGGAATGCCATAGTGCTGGGCGGATCTCGACCGGGCGGTCTGCCATATCGGGGTGAGTCCTCCAGTGAATGGCATACAGCTGGTGTAAATAACCGTGACACGTCATGGTGTCGGGTTGATTTTGAAGGTTTGACCTTCTTTGTGAAGCGAGGAGAGGGGACGCCTCGTTGCGTGCTCCTTGCTTACTAATCTGTTGCTTGCGGGTGGGACATGTGGCTGACATGCAATGAAGGGGGAGCCCATCAGTTCCATCAGTTATGATGGTATGGGATCTTTTATTGATGCCGTGGGCACGTGTCGGCAGGGGGCGGACTGAGATGGAGGGGATCGACGGCTGGGGTTGCCTGACCTTTGTTGTTGCCCTATTTATCGTCTCATCTGCTTTCCTCCTACCGCACTTTGCTTACCCTTTGCCTTCTGCTCTCCTCTTCCATCTTTCGGCAGAACTGAACTTTTGTTTTGAGGTTTGATGGCGTCTGGGAGATCTGCGCATTATGCCAGTGGCGGTCGTGGGCCTAGGAGGCACGAGCTGCGGGATGGTGATGGGACGATTTTCTGCGACGAAGCAATCAGAAGTATGGACGAGAGGGAGATTAGGGAGTTTCGGTCGAGGTGGGATATCAACTCTTCCGTTAAGCTTCGAGGCTTGCATCCCGGCGAGCTGGCCTGTAATCCGGAGCCGGGCTGGGTCGCCGTTTTTGATGACCAGTTCCGCAACGGACTATCGCTGCCGTTGCCGGGATTTGTCCAGTACATGCTGAGCTCACTGAATCTTTCCCCAGCCCAGCTTCCGAGCAATCAGTGGAGGCAGTTGCTTGGGCTTGGGTGCCTGTTCTGTTTGAGTTATATGGACTGGCCCACGGTTAATGAATATCGGGCGCTGTACAGGATTTCTTACTGCAGAAAGGGCCAGTGCCGTGGTTGCGTGAATTTTGCCACGCGGGAGCATGGTGCTGCCATTACGCATCTGCCGGCGACGGTTTTGGATGGCTGGAGGAGGTCGGTGGTGCTGGCCGGTGGTAAGTGGCAGCGTACCTGGAGGGGTTATCAAGTGCCCGGGGCATATCAACCGATCGGGGACCAGACCTATGAATTGGAGAACCTGGAGAAGCAACGGTTATTCCGTTTGTTTTATGGCTGGGACCATGATAGCCGGAGCACCTACAATTTCACTCGGTGGAACGTGCTGGAGGTGCTGGGGATGGGGAGAAAACCTACTAATGGTCCTCGGCCCGCGCTTAAAGTTGAGGAGACTATCGAGCCGGATGAGGAGCTTATAGCAGCGAGGTTGATGGAGATAGGGGAGGAGGCCGCAAAAGTTGTTCTTGACGTGGCTACCCAGAAGCGTACGGAGCATGCAAGGCCGGTGCCGCTAGTGTTTTCGGACGCTCATTATGGGAGGCGGCCGGGCGGCGAGAACAATTCCCCACTCCGCATTCGGGAGGTGCGGGCGGAGGGCCCCCCGGGGCCAGAGCCTGTGGCGCGACAAATGGCAGTGCGTACCTCGCGGGAGAGGGAATCGGTGGTTTTGCCCGAGCACCGTCGAAGCAGCCACAGTGAAAGTCCGGCAAAGAGAGCGAGGGTATTTGATGCGGGGGCGTCAAGCTCAGCCGGGCCGATGGAGCGAGCCATAGTCCCGACTGTGGAGGCGGGTGGTCGAAGGACTCAGGAACCGGAAGCCGTTCGTAGCTCTGGTGGTGGATTTAGTAGGCTTGTGGCTGGTATAATCGAAACCTTGGGGCTAGACCGGGAGGGGTCCTGGACCGAAAATCCGGGCGAGAGTATGGCGGAGCCCGTGGGACTAGCTCTACGGGTAAATGTTTTTCTGTGAGTCCTCTTCCGTGATGTGACATGAGCTGATGCTCCTTTTGCTTTCTTTTGGCAGCTGGCTCAGAGGTTTTATGTCGCCGGCCCCAGAATGGAGGCTGCCGCCGTCCTGGAGAAGCGGGTGGAGGAGCTGGGTGTTAAGGTGGGTGTGGCGGAAGCCAAGCTTGCGAAGGAAAGGGAGGAAGGCGGTCGGCTGAGCGCGGAACTCGTGCGGGAGAGAGAGGAAGCCAGCCGACAGCTTGCCGCCCGTGATGGGAGGATTGTCGAGTTGGAGGCAAAAGTTTTGGAGCTGCAGGCCCAAATGACGGCGGTCGTTCGGGGACGGGAGAGGCTGGTGGAATCCGAACTTGCTGAAGTGGCCGATAAGGCCGTTGACGAGTTTCGGGAGTCGTCAGATTTTGAGGAGATGCTGGAGAAGGCCCGCACGGAGGGTATAAGTGATGCCTATCTGGAGTGGCGGGAGAAAGGGTGGCTTGACGCCGAGCGGATGGAGGCTGACATAGCCCTGATCGTGATGAGGGAGCAAGAGCGGGAGCTAAAAGGTGGCGGGCCGGGGGTTGTGGGTTCCGGGAGCGCTAGCTAGGTGTTTGCTCTGTACATATATCCTGTAATTGGTGTAGTCTCTTTAATGTCATAACTGCACATTGCAATGCTTGCCAATTACACTTTCGTTCCTTTATGATTGCAACTATCTAGGGTAAAAGCGTAGGTGTTCGATATTCCACGGCCTGGTGGAATAGATGCCCGTAGCGTCTATGATGTGGAACGTTGCCGGGCCTACGGCCGTGGTGATCTGGTAGGGTCCCTCCCATGTTGGCTGCAAGGCCAATGGCTTTTTCTGGACCTTCCTCATGACCCAGTCGCCGACTTGCAGCTTTCTTTCCCGGACCCTTCTATCGTAGTACCGGGCGACCCGCTGCTTGTAGGTTTGGTTTCGCATGTGCGCTCGGTCGCGCCGCTCCTCGATGAGGTCCAGGTTGAGTAGTAAGCCGTCGGCGTTTGTGTCGGCGTCGTAATTCTCGACCCTGCCGCTGGGTATCTCAGTCTCCACAGGGAGCACTGCTTCACTCCCGAATGCCAAGCAGAACGGGGTCTCTCCTGTTGCCTCTGCTGCCGTTGTCCGGATGGCCCATAATACCGCGGGGAGTTCCTCGGCCCAGCATCCCTTCTTGGCATCCAGTTTCTTCTTAAGAAGAGTTTTGATAATCTTATTGACCGCTTCTGCCTGGCCGTTGGTCTGCGGGTGTGCTACAGAGGCAAACAGCATCCGGGTCCCCAGGGAGGCTGTGTACTGGATGAGATCCGCGTTGTTGAATTGCGTCCCATTATCCGTGATAATAGTCTGCGGCACCCCAAACCTACAGTAGATGTTTTTCCACAGGAATTTCTTAACCCGTTCCTCAGTGATCTTTATCAACGGTTCTGCCTCGACCCATTTAGTTTGGTAATCCACTGCCACAATGGCGTACTTGTATTGTCCTACTGCCACGGGGAAAGGGCCGATGATGTCCAATCCCCACTGTGCGAAAGGCCAAGGTGCCAACAGGATTGATAATGCGATTGCCGGGGCACGAGGTACCGAGGCGTACATGTGGCATTTGTGGCAGCCGCCTGATATTTTCCTTGATACTGCCGCCATATCGGGCCAGAAATAGCCCGCTCGGAGTGATTTGTGGGATAATGACCTTGCGCCGGAGTGATTACCGCATACCCCTTCGTGGATCTCTCGCATGATTGCTTCTCCTGCCTCCTTAGTCACACACCTCAGCTGGGGGAAGCTGTGGCCCCTTCGGTATAATTCGCCGTTAATGAGGCCATACCGGGCACACCGGAGGTGCAGCCTCCTGGCTTCCACCGCATCCTGGGGGCTGGTTTTGTCGATCAGATACTTGACTATTGGGTCCATCCAGCTCGGTGGTACCTGTTCCACCGCGAATATTTCGGAGATGGTCTTGCTTATACTTGGCTTCTGGAGGGTCTCGATTTTAGCTCTCCGGTACTCTGGAGGGTAGTTTCCGGTTGCTAACCTCGCAAGGGCGTCTGCATGCCTATTTGCCTCCCGGGGAATATGTTGGATCGTGGCACCGCGGAAGAACCCGATCAGTGTTTTGGCCAAAGCCTGGTAGGAGGATAGCTGAGGATCTTTAACCTCGAACACCCCGTTCATCTGGTTGACTACCAAGCTGGAGTCGCTGTATATGTCCATGGATGAGATTCCCAGCTCCTTGGCCAGTTGCAGACCGGCTATGAGGGCCTCGTACTCGGCAGCGTTATTGGAGGTGGTAAAAAGGAACCGTAGTGCATACTCGTACGATTGGCCGTCGGGTGAGGTTATCAGGACCTCGGCCCCACTCCGTTTGGCGGTTACGGAGCCATCCATGTAAAGTTTCAGCCGGTGGGAAGGTCTGGTTCGATCTTGGCGGTTTGTTCTGCCCCTGCGTCCTCGAGCAGGGCGGGATGGACTTCTACCGCCATTGGGGTGAGCTCACATATGAAGTCCGCAGCAGCCTGTCCCTTGATGGCTGTTCGTGGGGCATAGGTGATGTCGAATTCCCCTAATTCGACTGCCCATCGTACGAGCCTCCCGCTGGTGTCTGGCTTTTGCAGGATCTGCCGCAGGGGGTGGTTGGTATATAAGGTGATGGAATGAGCCTGGAAATAGTGCCGGAGCTTCCTGGCGCTAACAATCAAGGCTAGAGCCAATCTCTCTATATCGGGGTACCGGCCCTCGGCTCCTGTAAGTCCCTTTCCCGCGTAGTATACCGGAAGTTCGAGCGTGCCCTCCTTTCTGACGAGAGCGGCGGAGACGGCGGCTGCGGATGCGGCTATGTAAAGGTACAACATCTCTCCCGGCAGTGGTTTGGATAGAAGAGGAACTGCGGCCAGGTATGCTTTGATAGACTGGAACGCTGCCTCATGCTCCGCAGCCCAGAGTATCTTCCTGGTTTGCTGTGCCTTGAGCAGTTTAAAGAACGGGACGCACTTATCGGTTAAACGGGAGATGAATCTGGCCAGGGCGGCCAACCGGCCTGTCAAGATCTGGACCTGGTTCCTCTCTCCTGGTGTTTCCATATCAAGGATTGCCTGGACCTTCAGCGGGTTAGCTTCTATCCCTCGCTGGCTGATGATGTGCCCTAGAAAAAGACCCTCTGAAATCCCGAAGAGACACTTCTTCGGGTTCAAGCGCATTCCGAATTTGAGCATTTTACCGATGACTATGGCCAAATCCCGGACTTGGGCCCCCGCAGTTAAGCTTTTGACCAACATGTCGTCAACGTAAACTTCCACGGTTTTACCCATCTCTTGTTCCAGCATTTGGTTCACCATCCGTTGGTAGGTGGCGCCGGCGTTCTTTAGACCGTACGGCATCCTCTTATAGCAGTAGGTGCCTCGGTCGGTTGTGAATGACGTATGTTCTTCATCATCCGGGTGCATCCGTATCTGGTTGTACCCGGCGTAGGCGTCCATGAAGCTGAGCAGCTTGAAGCCGGACGTGGAGTCAATGAGCTGATCAATCCGAGGGAGCGGGAAGCTGTCCTTTGGGCACGCCCGGTTTAGATTAGTGAAGTCCACGCACATACGCCACTGACCGGCTGCCTTCTTCGGTACCATGACCACGTTGGCGAGCCAGCGCGGGTACTGGACTTCCCGGATGAAACCTATGCCCATGAGTTTCTGCACTTCTTCTCTAATCGCCTCATATTTTGCCGGGCTGAAAGACCTCCTCTTTTGCCTCGTCGGGGGGACGCTGGGTAATGAGTTTAGCCGGTGAACGACTATCTCTGGGGATATGCCCGGCATGTCTTCGTAGGACCATGCGAAGACCGAACTGTGGTCCCGGAGAAAGGCGATGAGTTCTTCCCTGACGACCGGGTCGAGTTGTGTCCCTATCACTATACTTCGGTCCGGGTGGTCCTTGGAAATACAGATGGCTTCGGTTTCCTCCACGGCCGAAGGTCGCTCCGGTTTCTCGGTGAATGTGAATCGCCTAACTCTACCTGGAGCGATGTCATCACGGGGGTCAAGACTCAGATCCGGCGCTGGCACTTGCTGAGCGGTTGTAAAGACCTCGGCCCGCTTCCTCCCGTGGGTCAGGGCTTCTGCGTAGTACTTACGGGCGATTCTCTGGTCCCCACGTATAGTTATAACTCCGGCTGGTGAAGGCATCTTCAACATCAGCATATGGCCGGCAATGAACGTTTTGAGCCTCCATAACCCTGGCCGACCGATTATACCATTGTACGACGACAGGCAGTCGACGATGATGAATTCCAAATGCTCTGTTTTCGTTCTGTCTCCCTTGCCGAAAATGATTGGTAGGTAATCGGATCCCAGAGGCTGGACTACCTCACCGGAGAAGCTTATCAGCGGCTCGTTATCCTGGGATAACTTGTTCCTCCCTCTTTGCAGCCCTCGGTACGCGTCTCGGAACATTACGTTGACAGAGGCTCCAGTATCGATCAGCATACGACTGGTTATCCAGTGGTCTATTTGGACCGTGATAAGGAATGGGTCGGTGTGCGGTTGGATCACATCCTCCGGCTCTTCATCCTCATAGAAAGTGACCGAGTTCCATCCGGTTTTAGCGGCTTGGACGCTTCGTTCTCTGAAGGCGTAAACCTCCCTCCCCCGGATTGATCTCAGGCACCGCTTCTTTGAGCTCCGGGTGAGCTGACCGATATGGTCCCCACCGTGGATCATGTTAATGCTCCCGTGTACCTCGATCCACCCGGGGGTTCGTGTGCATATAGTCCCTACCGGCCGAGCTCGCGGTCGGTCCGCGCTGGGGCTACCGGGGCGGGCTTGGTCTTTTACGACCGCCTTCTGCGGTTTCCGATCTGGGATCCGAAGGTCCGGTTCATGGGGTTTCCTTGCTGGCGAAGGAACCGGGGCCCTTGGTGTCCGCTCTGCTGACACAGCTACCTGGATCCGAGCTGGGTGCACAAAAGGTGGTCCTCTCCCTGGTCGGGGATCATTGTCACTGCTTCGCCGGGGTTGCCACTGCGTCCGCGCCTCTATCCCCCTGGCGGCTACAGGTACCCGGCTGTTATGTAGCCGCCCGGTTTTGCTTCCGTGAGGGGATGGCGGTATGCCATCTGAGATCCGCTTGGGCGCCTTGTTCCCATATGTCTCTTGTTCTGCCTGAGCATGCCTAACGGCCACGGTCATCAGCTCGTCGTACGCCAGCGGCCCCTGTGCTTGTAAGTTGTATGAAAGTTCCCCAGCTCTTAATCCTTGCTTGAAGGCCATTCCCGCGATCCTCTTATCCAAGTTTCTTACCCCGGACGTGGCGACCTGCCACCGGTTAACGAAGGCGCGTAATGGTTCGTGGTTAGCCTGCATGCAATCGAAGAGGACCGTCGATGGCTGGGCTGCCGTGGCTTTAAGGACGAACCGGCCGACAAATCTATCGGCCAACTGTGCGAAAGTTTCGACCGAGTTCACCAGTAGCTCGTAGAACCAACCCAATGCCTCCCCTGCGAGCGTTTCTCGGAATATGTTGCAGCTCACGGCATCCGAATAGCCCCTAGCGCCTGTCTTCGACTTGAAGCTATCCAAGTGCCGGTATGGGCAGCTCGTTCCCGAGTATGTCAACTTCAGAGGCCTTTGGTCGCCAGATCCCCCTGTTTCCCGGATCCGGCGTGGGAAGGGTCCAATGCGCTCAGTAAACCGTGCGCCGTCCTGCGGTCGTCCCGCCTTTCGCTCGCTGGTCTCCATGCGGCTCTTTATGTCCGATACCGAAGCGGAAAGTGCCTCGATCGTTCGCGCGGTGGAGCTATCCCGCTCTCCTAATGCCTGATCTGTGCGGTACGGGAGGTTGACTGGGCCGGAATCTTTCAGAGCCTCTGAGAAGAGAGGTACGGGCACATGGACGGTCTTCCTCCTGCCCGTAGGCAGCCCTATCTCGAGATGCGGGAATTCGCTAGCCTTGCTCGCCGTGTGCGAGGCCGCTCGTGGGGTACCTGGCTGGCCTTCTCGCTCCAGGGTTTCTAACAGGGCGGTGGTTACTGCTTTCAGTTCCCGACTTCGGGCCTCTGCTCTTAACCGATCCTGATCGCCCTCCTTCCGCAATCGCTCAATTTCTGCCTTCATCTTTCTTATTTCCCCTGCTCCAACCGGGTCGGGATTTTCTGAGACTTGACGATCGTGAGCCTTGTTTCGAACAGGAGGAAGTGCGAACCTCGCACCGACCTCGGCCTTTATGCTACGGGCCGGGCCGGGGAACTGAATTCGCGCTTCCGGACTTCCTTTGCGGTCGGGGGAAAGAACGAACCTCGCACCGATCGCGGCCCCTGCGTGTGGGGCCCGGTCGGGGAACTGAATTCTTCCTTTCGATCCTTCCGTGCTGGTCTTTATCTTTCTTCCTTCCATGGCTTCCGGACTACGGTTTTAGCGATCTCTTAAAGGGTCACTAGGGCCCTACTTTCCGGCACAGCGACACTGACTTTTTGAACGATATTCCCACAGACGGCGCCAATTGTTTCTGCCTAAACCCGGGGGTCCGGTAGATACTTGATGAATCCAACTCGATCTCCTGCAATCCTGCTTACTAAGGGGAATACCGGGCGGGCCGGTCTTCACCTCTCCGATGCCTAAGTTAGTATAGTTGGAATATATATAACCTGGGCACGTATGTAAGCAGGGAGAGAGACAAGTTACCTATTTATGGTGGTAGCTGAGGCCTATATATAGGTGGTTGGGGGTGAGGGCTGGCCTCATTCTTCGATGTGGGACTAGTTCCCTTCTGTTTGGACATTCTGGTGCCCTCTTTGGCAGGCGGGCGTCCCTGGTCCCAGGATCCCTGAAGGCAGGATAGACCGCTGGGGCCCGAGGCCTGGTGCTGGTGGTCCGATCCTGGGTCCTGGTCCGGGCCCTGGTGCGCTTGCTGCGGGTCTGTGGGCCCTGGTGTAGCCTCTCTGGCTACTGTCAACAAGGAGCGATATAGCTAAGAGCTAAAATGGCTAGCCACTTAGGAGTCTTGTGCAGCTCCTAATTTTGATAAAAAAAAACTAAACAGACTCTTTAAAATAGCTAAGGAATCAAAGTAAAGAGTCTGCTAAAGATGCTCTAATTCATTGAGGATGATTTCATACAAGATTATCGTAAAAGGTGATATCAAATACAAACATATTTGTATTAATGACTCACACAAGTCAATTGCAAACATGAAAACCCTAGAGAGAGGAAAACCCTCTCGCCATCACCCCTTCAGTCGGTCTACCATCAAAATTCACGGAAGATCTCCTCGTCAATCATGGCACAACGAGAGATCCATCTCTCAACTACACTACCACATCCTTCACTCATCTCTCAATTCTCTCTACGTCATCTTGGCGCCATGAGAAAATATTCCCAAGTATTCAGAGACCTCAATTCTCGCGTTTTGCGATTGTGGGTATATTTTATGGGAGTGCGTCGATTGATTTCGTCGGAGCTCCGTCTGCAAAGAATCGTGAACCCTTAGAGTTTTCAAATTCGGATTGATTCGCGGTGGTCTGGGTCTGGTGGTGATCGTGGCACCAACAGAGCCTGCGATCAAAGGAAAGAAGGCTGAATACCTGGATGCAGCCGCTGTTGATGTGATTGATCGCCTTATTCTCAAGGGCAAGGGTAAGACTTAGATCTCAGGCCTGTCTACCTGAGCAGTAGATGTAATTTTATTGTCTAATTCTTAGTCTACTAGGTGTACACCAATTAAAGTGTTAGAGAGCTAGTTTTCTGTAACAGGGAATTATATAGTAAAATTATTATCTTTTGCTGCACGCTCCTTATAAGTCAAGTTGTAACCAATGAATGTGCTAATCATGGTACTTGTAGCCTCCATGCATAACTCACCTTGCATGAAGACGGCATATGATGTAACGTGTCTTTTGGGCATTGATTTAGCAATACAATCTTCTGAGTTAAAAAAAAAAAATTAAGAAGCATTCTAAAAAAAAAAAAAACAAACTCAATAAGAATTATGAACCAAAATTTTACTCATGCATTTGAAATATAATCAATTTACCACAAAAAAAAAACAAACTAATTAGAAAACATATACACCAAACTCTGAGTAAAGTACAATGCACCGACACAATTCAAATTAAATTGTACGAATGTGGAAGAACTAAAGAAGACATTTAAACTACATGTCAATTTTGACTATATCTCACGAAAACTAAGATGATTGCCTGGATACAAATTTTTAAATGACAAAACATGAACAATTTATCACTTTTTCCCTTATACAGTCATGATACATAAATAAAATGTAATTAATATTCCATAACCTTCTCATTTTGAAAAAAAAATTAAGAAAAATCATGAATACAATGAATACAATAGATTCTTTGGCAGCTTCTCAGTCATGTCATCAAGCTTATCATGTGAGAAATGTTACTACAAATAAAATAGTGAATATATTGATAAGTGATCAAAAAGTTGGTCTAAAGCATGCTTAGCTTCATGTTTGAAGCAAACCGGTTAGTTCTAAAGCACTCGTTTTTATTTATACTTTTATTTATAAAAAAAATCACATTTATACTTTTTTCATCTCCAAAGTAGCAGATAGTCCTTATTCTAAAAAAACAAAAATAATAATAATTATTATAAAAAAGTAGCATATAGTCTATATACTTATCTGAGTTCCATGAAAATCTATCTTAATAGACATTTTCATCTACAAAATCATTCGCAAGCACTTTGAAATTGTTAGGTATTGAGTAATTTTAACCATGTGAATAGCACCAGAATCCAACTTCATCGGCAAAACATGTTATGCTCCAAGGCTATTAAAAGCTCTGCTGGCTGTGCCATAATTAGACTTATAACAATTAAGGGCGCATGAACTCCAAACACCAACTCTTTGGGAGTATCAAATTTGTTTCGTAACGACTTTAGTTACTATCTATTCATTCTTAATTAGCTGTACATGGGAAATCCCTGGTGATATACAACAACAGAGTAGTATACAATTTGTCGACAAATAGTTGATGGTTGTCTGCTAAGTATTTGATCTTTTTGTATTTTTTTTTTTTGGGTAAGCGACTTAAGAGTTAAATCATCACTCTTGGCCGAAACTTTATTGATAGAGAAAGTAAAGTACAAAAGGAAGGGGATACTAGGCCAAAACCACCTCCAGGACACCACTCAACAAGCAGGGCATACCCATAGTCTGTATAGCAACTAAGAACAAACTTTATTTTTTCATTACAGACAAACTCGAAACTCTGCAACCTAAAACAATGAAATAAGAAACAGGAAACATTTTCCACATAAATAATACGCATACTAATGAAATCTGTAAACTTGATGGAGCTATTGTCCAAGTACAAAGTACCTGCAAAACAACTTCATACACATAATACCCTTCTTTTGTCAATTGTAGTTAGGACAAGTAGGGATCGTTCTATCCGGGGAAATCAAGGGCTTTCAATCACACAAAGTGTTGCACATAGAAAGGGGGGTGTCGAATTTTTATAACTAATTTCCTACTGATTTTTACGAAACTTAAAACCTAAATTGTTATTTACAAATGATCATCACCTTCCTCACAATCACAAAACACAAAACTCATTACACATGCAACGGAATTAAAACAAGTAATAGGGGCAGCAAGCAAATATCGAATTCTAGATCAATTAAGTTCCAATTTAATTAGAGCCAATGCGGTATATCTAATTATTCAAAACATCACAAGTATTTAGAATCAACTACGCGTGTAATCCTAAACATGGTACTATTCGGTTTAATAACACTACGCGTAGAAATTAAACACAAATAGCACATAAGCACAATATGTCGAATTGGAACATGTTAGCAAGTATGGCGTCACTCATCTCACATCGACATGTAAATTTCCAGAATTACTCTAGCCCTTGGATAAATACACATTAAAACCAACTACGCGTATGATCCAACATGTATTAAATCGGCAAGTGAATTCAACATCTAGACAACACTCATGGCCTTTCGAATGCATCTAGACATCTCCTTCGGTTGCACACGAATTAAGGAAATAAACCTAATTAAATCAAGAAAACATGCAAAAGTCTACTGCCCATCATACCATATTCAATTAAATCACATACATAATTCAGTAATTAAACACAAGAAAACCAAACAATATAACAAGAATTCGGAAATCCCATGGATAAATAACAAAACCAAAATCAGAACCAAGAATCCATACATAATTCATAGACAAATTAATGTATAAATACAAAGAAACTAAAGCCATCGAAAATTACAATCCAAGTGACAACCTTGTTGAAGAATTCGGCAAGTGGATTGGTGTTGATGATTGGAATGATTTTATGAAAGGTGGTGGAAGATGGTTCGGCTATGTTCTTGGTGAGGATTTTTGGAAGCAATTCGGCAGAGTTTCGGTAAGCTTTTTGTGAGGAAGAGAAGATGATTATTCTGAAATTATGTTGTGGTATTAATAGAGGCAAGGGAGGCAGCTAGGGTTTACAAAACCTAGTTTTTCTCAAACTTATCATGCTGGCAGATTTGACCTTCGAGTGAAGATTATAGAATATCTTTCTCTAGAAAATAGATATTGAGGTGATTCTAGTTGGGTTGGAAACTAGACTCCCGTAGCTTTCTATCCATATAAGGTTCTAATTCTGATTCATTGTGAGCTGTCCGGGAGAGTCCGTGGAAGTTGGATGACGTGCACAGGAATTCTGCCGAATTTGATCAGGATTTATTACGATTTTCTTCCTCTATTTTCTGCCGAAAATTCCCAAGATAATGGCTGAATAATTGAGCAATATCTCTTTAGGTTTTCCATGAATTAATTCAGCCAAAAATCTTGCACAAAGGATGGAATTCAGTCCACATTCGTAAGCCAAATCCATGTAGAACTCGGTTTAGGTTTTCTTCTTTCGGCAGACTTGACCTTCGTGCATTCAAACTGGCATAACTTTTTGCTCAGGAACGATTTTGCTGCGATTCCAAGTCCCAGAGAAACTAGACTCGTAGAGATTTCCAACGCCGTATGGCTCGTTCTTTAGTTCCAAGCGATGTGTCCCACAAAAATTCCGGAAATCAGGACACAGTCCCAGGAAAATCCTAGTAGTCCCTGAATTGGTTTGCTCAAACTGCCAAGTTGCAGCCTTCATTTGGGTGACTTCCCGAACTCCGATTGATCTGAAATTTTGACGCAATATACTTTAGCTTGCCAGTTATATGCATACCAAATTTCATAAAATTTGGAAAAGAATAGATCAGTTTAGCACAGGCCTCAATATCACGAAAACAACATATTTTGCACTTTTTGCTCAGATTTCTTTACTTAGTCATTTTTCTGACAATTAAGCACATTTTCTCCAAAACTCTACCAAATTAACACTAAACTATATTATGACTCTATCTTAGAAAAATAAGGGTTAAACAAAGCATAAATGAGGGTAAAAACATATAATATAGTCGCACATTGTGCTCCTATCAAAACTGCAGCTGAAGACAAATCTCTCCCATAAATTCGGTCAATGAAAGCAGGAAGACCATCCCACCATTTATACCCAATATTACGGGCACCAAAGTTAGCCAACGCATCCGCCACCACATTCCATTCCCTGTAAATATGAGAAACCCTACAATGCATCTGGCGAGCGGTATAGATGCAGTTACTCCAAGCAACTCTCAATCGCCATGGAACAAGCTTAGGATTCCTGAACTAATGAACTACTAAGGAGGAATCAGTTTCTAGCCAGAGACGGGTCTATCCCTTTGCCCAGACAATCCGAAAAGCCTCAATCACTGCCAAAACATCTGCATCAATGGCACTATGAACCTCCACATTTCTTGTAAAAGCCCCCATGAACAACCCCTCATGATTTCTATAGATACCACAAAAACCCGCTGTAACAGAATCACATAAAAAACCATCAATATTGACTTTTATCCAATTATCAGGAGGAGGATTCCATCAGACAAGAGTGAATTTCGGAGCCTTAAAAGGTAACAGAGAGAGACGCAGCACCTGAAACATATCCTGCACTTCTGAAATTCTTTCACAAGAAGTGAAAGAAATCAAAACAGACTCCCTCAGGGCAATCAAAAAAGAATGTTTGAACCTCAGTAAATCAAAAGCTTCCTCCTAAAATCTGATCTTGTTTCTATAATTCCGTATGCACCACAAAGCATTACAGAAAGCAAAACTCCATAGCTCTTTGTTACTATATGACATACTGTCTAAGAACTCCGGAGAGATTAGGTGCAAAAGAGAAGTACTTGAAGGCAAAGAAACTCTGAACCAAGAAGCTAGTTATTGCCAAAAAGCATTGATTATGTGACAGCCAAAGAAAAGGTGAATCAGAGTCTCGCCGCTCAAGCTACAAAAAGAGCATTTAGAACACAATGATGACCCACGTCTTTGCAAAGCATTATCAGTCAACATCCAGCCATGAATGACTTTCCAAGCCACCAGATTTTTCCTCGGCTGAATGACTTTATGCCAAATCCATTTACTCCACTTAACTGCAGGTGGCGAATGGGAGAAAAAGGATAAAGCAGCCTTTGTAGTGAGATGACCAGAAGGAGTATCAGGCCAAATGACCTGATCCGAGACAGTATCCAAAGGCAGATGCACCGCACTTATCCGATCAGTAGTATCTGGAAAGAAAAAAGTAAACAAGGGAGGCAACGCCCATTGTTTTATTTTTAATAGCACCACTAACCTTGATCGACATGAGAGATCTCGACATAGGAGAGATGCAGTGAAGCCTCGATATTGGAGAACCCAACCAGTTATCTGAGCAGAAATCAATGCTCTTCCCATCCCCCACTATCCAATATAACTTGTCTGCAATGGCTTGAAAATGAGTAGACTTTGGACAGCCCTGGAAGATAGGAACTCCGAGATATGTAAAGGAAAAAGAAGCTTGTCGAATACCCAATACCTGTTGAATTACAATCCGGCACCTGAGCGCATACTTTCCAATAAACACTGACGACTTGGCTTTGTTCACTACTTGACCCGAATTTCGGGCTTATCCATAAACTTCATCAGGTTGCGAAGACTCCGAGGATTACTTTTCATGAAGATCATTACATCCTCTGCAAAAAGGACATGCGAAGGAGGGCTAACTTTCTTAGGAGCCGCAATATGAGTAATATAACCTCTAGAAACCAGCTGAGACAGCCTTCTACTCAAAACCTCCTCAGCCAAGCAGAAAAGCAAAGGTGATAACGAATCTCCTTGACGAACCCCACGGGAGCATTGAAAAAACCCACAGGACTGCCCATTCACCTGAACTGACAGCCAAGCAAATTGCAGGACTTTTTCAATCCAAATTACAAAAACCTGAGCAAACCCAAAAGTTTTCAGAACATGAAGCAGAAAACTTCAATCCAAGGTGTCAAAAGCTTTGCTAATATCCAACTTTAAGGCTATGTTGCCCCAATTAGATTTTCTGTCTAGAAGATTGACACACTTAGAAGTAACACTACCAGAAAAAAGGCTTTTCCCGACGAAATAAAAAAAAACGGCCGACGAAATAAAATTTCCGTCGGCTATTCCCCTAGAATGGCCGACGATTTTTTTTTTTCGTCGCTAAAAAAAAAAATCGTCGGCTATTCTCCTAGAATGGCCGACGATTTGAATTTTCGTCGGCCTTTCTCTGAAACTTTAGCCGACGAAAATTTTTGGAAGTATGGCCGACGAGTACTACGTTTGATTTCGTCGGCTATGATTAAAAAAAAAAAAAACAGCTTCCATTTTCTATCACTATCGACAAACCATTGCTTCGTCCTTCAAATGCAAATGTGTCGTGAAATAAGATATGACCGAAATAATGAAATACGTCTACGGTTGAAAAATGACAAGATTCCGACAAAATCTGTGTGCTGAATGTTGCGGTTAACTGTTTTTTACTTCCGTTTTCCTATGGGTAGCCTGACGGTCGGTAAATATTTTGAGGAAAATTTTTATACGATTAGTTGCGTCTCATCGATTTGAAACTATTATCTGTTGAAGGTCAGGCCAAAAAACGTCATTTAGACAGGCCAATTACCATTTCTAAGCGTTTAAAGGGTTGACTCACCCGGTTGACCGTCCCGATCGAGCCTTTAACGTTGTCAGATGTAGTTGGATTTTTTTTCATACATGTATTTAATCTAAACGGTGATATCTGACGGTTGGAATAGATTTTCCAAACTTTTAGATTCAAAATCGGAACATATGTCGTCAAATAAGATATGACCGAAATAATGAAATACGTCTACGGTTGAAAAATGACAAGATTCCGATAAAATCCGTGTGCTGAAATAATGAAATAAGTCAAAACCCGGTTTACTGCAGATTTGGCGTCCGGCGTCCGAATGACGATTGTGATACCATTCCGGAAAGGGAACGACGCCAGGAATCAAACTCGTCGCTATGCCACGACGTGTGGGCTTTTTCGGGCTTTCGAGTTCGTTTAGGGCCTCAAAACGGCAGTTTAGTATTTTTTCATAGAATAGCCGACGAAATACAATGTTTCGTCGGCTAAACTCTTGATCCGCGCCTTTTTATTGTCCACCGTTGGATGGCTCAGATCCGACGGCTGTTGATTTTCCAAAGTATAGCCGACGAAATATATTAAATCGTCGGCTATTCTCTAAGTATAGCAGACGAAACATTGTATTTCGTCGGCTAAACTCTTGATCCGCGCCTTTTTATTGTCCGCCGTTGGATGGCTCAGATCTGACGGCTGTTGATCTTCCAAAGTATAGCCGACGAAATCTTTTAAATCATCGGCTATTCTCTAAGTATAGCCAACGAAATATATTAATTTCGTCGGCTATTCTCCTTCTAAATCTTTTAAATCGCTTCCTCCCGCCTTTTTTCTCTCCTCCTCCTCCTCCTTCCCCTCTTCCGGCCTCCTCCTCCTCCTTCCCCTTCTCCTCCTCCTCCTCCTTCCCCTCCTCCTCCTCCTCCTTCTCCTCCTCCTCCTCCGGCCTCCTCCTTCCCCTCCTCCGGCCTCCTCCTCCTCCTCCTCCTCCGGCCTCCTCCTTCCCCTCCTCCTCCTTCTCCTCCTCCTCCGGTCTCCTCCTTCCCCTCCTCCTCCTCCTCCTCCTCCTCCTCCTCCTCCTTCCCCTCCTCCATCCAAAGCATAATTTATTTATTTTTTTCTCTAAAATTTAAGAATAGCCGACGAATTTTACCAATTTTCGTCGGCTATAAGTTGTATAGCCGACGAAAATTCTAGTATTTCGTCGGTTATAACTAATTAATGCCTATTAAAATATTAATATATTTCGAGGAAATAGCCGACGAAAGTTTAATAAATCGTCGGCTATAGTTAAAACACAATATTCGTCGGCTATAGTTACTGAATTTCGTCGGCCATACTCGAAAATACCCGACGAAATTCGTCGGCAATTTCTCCCAGGTTTGGCCGACGAAAAATATTTTCGTCGGTAAATTCGTCGGCCATACTCTACTATAGCCGACGAATTTGATTTTTTCGTCGGCCATTGTATTACCGACGGGGTTTTCCCGACGACTTATAGCTGACGAAAATTTCGTCGGTAGAGGGTATAGACGACGAAAAATTGGCATAGCCGACGAAATTTTTTTCGTCGGCTATTCTCCCATATCTGGTAGTGTAAGAATAATTGGGTCTGTTATTAAGCGGCACTTGATGAACCCACTTTGATTGCCAGAGACAATGCGAGAGGTCACTGCACCCAGCCTGTCAGCTAAAATTCTCATAATAATCTTGAAGACAAAATTAGCCAAAGCAATCAGCCTGAAATCTGAGATACTGTCTGCCTCCTCTTTCTTGGGAATGAGAGTTACCAGATTGGAATTAAGATGCGGCAGGATAAAACCATCTTCAAAAAAGCTAACAACCGCTGCCACAACATCCTCAGCAACTATCCCCCAACAAGAATGGAAAAAACACCCACTGAAACCATCCGGACCTGGGGGGCTAGACCCATCCAGACTCATAACAGCCTTGTGAACCTCCGCTGCATCAGGTTTACTAGTGAGACAATCATTCTCCGCCATAGTCACAAGAGAATGCATAACACGTTCCACTAGCCCATAATCAACAATATTAGAGTCCCTAGATAACAAAGAGCTGAAGTGATCAACCACGTGAGAGGCAATCTGATCATGACCATATAACCTCTGTTAACCCACCTTAATAGAGACTAAATATTTATGAACCCGCTGGACCTTCAACAAATTGTGAAGAAAAGCAGTATTCCTGTCCCCCTCCACTAACCAACGCACTCTTTTTTTACTTCTAAAAAAACACTCTTGCATGGACAAAACACTCTGATACTCCACAATAGCCTTGTTGGGGACATATATGGTGCACCGCCAAGCATATTCGGCGACCTCGTGGACCGTGCAACCGGCCTGATATGCCCTACTTCTGGCATGCCTCGGATAGACCGCCACCCTGGCTACATTCCCAATATCAGAGATCACCGGTGCCGCACCCAGAGGGCGTGCCACCGGTGAAGTAGCCTCCAGAGTAGGGAAATATGTAATAGTATGTTTGCATCCCACATTGGAGATGTAGTAGAGGTGGGAAGCCTCCTTCCTTATAAATAGAAGGCTTCCCTCTTAGAGTTAAAGATCTTGGATGCTTGCTACTCTTGGCATGTAACCACCCGATGGCTTATTGGCCGATCATACTATATTCCAAGTGGACGTAGCCGTGCCCTCCGATGGCACGGTGAACCACTATACTCACCCGAGTCTATTTATAGTTTTATTATTGTGCTTCTGTCAGGCCTACGGGTTTGAACGGAAACAATTGGCGCCGTCTGTGGGAATCTGTACGAAAAGTTTTGTTGCTCTACCAGCAGGTAAAGATCAATCATTCCAGAAAAGAAAACTCACCAGTCACTGACTAGCAGGCCAGTCCTCCAGACCCAGAGTTCATAAGAAACCTGCTGCCAGCAGCCCGGTCAATGGGCCAACAGGCAGGTCAGCAGGTCCATCCAAGACAGCGGGCTAACAGTAGGTGCCGGCCAACGAGTTCAGCCCGGTCAAACTACTCTCCGGGACAAAGTCCAGCAGGTCAGCCACTCGGTCAACCCGGCCAGCGGGACACTCCCTGACAGGACCCGAACCAGATTTCACCCTGAAGCCCGAGTAAGGCCCTGCGGGGACCACCTTAAGACTAACTCCATCGATAAATCGATAAGTCAATCTTAAGATGGACAACCCTAAAACCTGCAACAACCAAAACACTTCTAAATTCCAGTTTCATCTGTAACACCTGGAGCCACCTGCTCCTCAAATCACAACAACCGCCACAAATAAATACAAAATCTAATTCAACTGGCTCATAGGTAATCAGAGCAATCTAACAAAATGAACTGGAATCACAAATGGAAATATAACAAGAAATGTAATATGAAAATAAAAGAATAAGTGATCACAGATCTCACCTAGCGGAAGCGACAATGATGATGACTATGCCTCGACTCCGAGTACTCTTGACCTCTGATCACTACTCTGCACACTGGGCGATTTTAAAACGAAAGGCCCAGGGGAAAGTAAATTAAAACGTTAGAATGAGTGGATAAAAACAAAACAATTTAATATAATACTTTAATTGAAAGTATCATATTACTTTCCCAATATTTTATAAATAAAACCACATTACATGTCTTTAATGAAACGTCCCACATTTTAAGAAAATCGTATTTAAAAATCAGCCCCGCTGATATATCAAATAAACAAATAATACTTTTGTTTATATTTGTATTTCAAAACGAAATATTTTTGAAAATCAATTAATAATATTTCACGACCAATCCCATTGGTCATATAAAAACCCAGCCCCGCTGGTTCGGGAATTTATTAAATTACAGAAAGTCTCATAGAGAAAATATTCCCGAAAACCAATTAATATAAAATCATGACCAATCCCATTGGTCATATAATAGAATAGGGGAACGTCATTACCACCATTTAATAGTAGCCTCCAAGACTAAGGGTCGAGCCTCCAAGACTCTCTATAGCGTCCCACGCTATGCCCGTACACGTCGACCACCGAGAGTGAATCTGACCTATGTGGTCAAGTCGTCACCTCGCATGGGCTCAGGCGACTAAGCTAGCTAGTATCAATATATATCTGGACCCTGATATGGTGAAAATCCGAAAACAAAACTGAAAGTACGCTTCCCCTTATATATCATAAATCCGTACGGTCTCCGACCGCACATCCAAGGCTTATAATAATCATTAGTATAATAGCCTCGAAGGAACATATATAAATATCCGACAATCCTCAATGTCATAAAAATAATTTCGAAAAGAATATATAATGTCGACATGTCTCAAATGTCGTGAAATCATCAACTCCCCGGAAATCTCATTTCCGGTCTTTCAAATATAAAATACAATAACAACGATTAAGTATAATTTATCAAATCATACTATTTCCGGAAATCTCATTTTCGGGTACAATACGTACTACTAAAATAGTAGTAAAAACATAACCCAAATCCATAATTTACTTTAAATATTAAATCAACAATTATAACAGAAGTATATGAATTATCGACTTTCGATAATTGATATTATGCTTACGAACTCATTTAATTGAATAAATTGCATTTCAATAAAACGTAATTGCATGCATTTATTTTAAAATAAAATCCACTCACAGTACGGCCGAGAGTGCCGATATTTGGTGCTCTCGTTCCGTCGAGTAACTTCTCGACCTGTAACAGAGACGGTTTAAAAGATATCTCAGAATCCGAAATTTATTATAAAGCGAAATTTACGACGTCCTCACTCGTCTGAATAACCTCATTTAAACTATTGTTAACGGTATTGAAATTACTTCTCAAATACCGAAACCATTTACATCTCAAAATTACTCAGGACACCCACTCCGTGTCCGATTAATTCTTTTCCTAGTTATTTCGTCGTAAAACCCTTTTTTATCAGCTTTTAACCTTTTTACGGTAAGTTAATAGTAACATCTACTGGTTAAACAGTAATTTAGAAAGTCAACAGTAAATGGTCAAAGTCAGAATTACTTTTTACCATTTACTTTTACTGTTTACCTTTCTACTTTTAATATTTACCGATTTACTGTTCACTATTCACCTTTTACTGTTTTACTTTTTACTTTTTACCAGATTACTGTTCATCTTCTTCCTCAAGCCGCCGGCAGCCGCAGCGCCACCGGAGATCAAAACACCTCCAAACCGTTCCAAATTTACCCAAAAGGATCGCTAGCACCTCGGGACCTCCTTTCCGCCGTCCCCGCCGCAGGAAACAACCTCAGCCCCCGCAAATGACGGCCGACACGACGGCCGAATCTCTGCAAATTGAAATTCCTCCAAAATTCTACCAACCAAACCTCAAACTACACTAATTCGACTCCTTTCAACCTCCTAATTAAACACGAATATAACATCCAAATTCATCAAAAACACCAAAATCACATCTTTCACCGATTTGACCAAAAACCCTAGAAATTTCATTTTCTAATTCCTCCTTACCTACTACGAATTGGCTCAATTCCTTTCATGGACGTGTTGCACAAGTCGAGGCCTTCATTTACCCCAAGAATCGGGCCAAGAGGTGGTCGGAGGAAGGAGAACCAGTTCCACTGTGCTTGAAGTTCCTGGGCTAGAATCGGCCGAAAGGCGGCGATTCCCACCGTGCCACTACCACAGATTTGAAGGGGAGGAGGAGACGGTCCAAACGGGACTGGTGGCGCAATGAACGGCTGCCGGACGGCGAAGAACCGAGGGCGGCGACTCGGTCGGCGCTGCTCGGGCCGAGTCGGGGAGAAGAGAGAGAAAAAGAGGGAAAAAAAAGAAAAAGAAAAGAAAAAAAGAAAAAAGAAAGTTGCCTTTTCGGGAAATTTCATCCTCCGCTATTTATACTCGTCTAAAAATCGGACAATTTCCGATTTACATCGTAACTTTTTCGTACGAACTCCAAATTGAGCATGCTACGTGTCCACGAACTCGTTTCAACGTTTTCTACCTCGTCATGAAGTAAAATCCTCGGTCGAGTCAACTTATTTAAAAGTCAATCTTTAGAACTTTAAAATCGTAAAAACAATTCCCGAGGAGAAATAATAAAAGTAAAACAGTTAAACGGTAATTCTAGGTTCAGGTCGTATCACTCCCAGGCCCAACGGGTCAACCCGGACGAATCCTCTCTGCGCACCCAACGGATTGGCGATCCGATTCTACCATCTCCCTCTCCGCCTCGCACCGCGGCAGGCCCCGGTCAACAGGTCAGCAACTCGCCTGCAACGGCCCCGGTCGGCAGTTCGGCAACTCACCTGCGACGCCTCCGGTGACCCGCAACCTCGACCCCGGTGCCAATGACACCTCCCGGAACTAGCACCCCGGATCAGCCCCCGCGGTGCCTCCCCTCAGTCGCGTGAAGCTTCCGATGCCCGGCAGCCCGAAAACATCTCCTCGGTGACCCTCAGCTGAATCCACCGCTCCAGCGCACCCGCAACCCCCTCCCCTGAGCTCGAGGCCCTTCGTCCCACTGGAACACAAACACCGCCCGGTCCGCAACATCACCAGTCCGGCGGTCTCGTTGGGAAGACCAAGTGCGTCGTCTTCCTCTCCCGTTCAGACGCTACAGGCTAACTCTCCGGTCACCGCCCGTCGCCTCCCACCAGGCACGCCAAGAGGAACCAGAAAGAAAGGGCGGGAAGGAAAGTTCAAAAAAAAAAAAAAAACAACAAGCGAGCCAGCAGCCCAGTCAACAGGCCAAAAGGCCCAGCAGCCGAGGCTCCCTCCGGCCCTGTCTACGAGATGCCCCCGGTACGGGAATTCGAGGAAGCAGGAAGTAGAGGGCCATCTCCGGTCGATCATCCCCTCCGAGCGCAGCACCCGAGTTCTCAACCGCCTCTCCGGTGATTTTAGCCTCCTCTCTACCCCAACACACCGCGGTCGGATAGCCTCCCGGGCGAGTTGGAGCGGTTGTCCCCCCTCTCCGGCTCGGATAGCCACTCCCCTCTGGTTCGGTCGTGTTCCTCTCCAGGCGTGAGACGAGAACAGGAGAGAAGCCTAATAAAATCAGCGGGCCCAGTCCGGCGGACCAGCCGCGGTCGGTCTCTCCGATCAATGCTAGGGCACGCACTCTCGCCAGAATCTTCCTCCGGTCCTCTGCTGCTCTCCGGGTTATCTCCTCTGCGCTCTTGTGATCTGCTCTCCTGAGGCGACGATGATCGGCGACCCGAAGCCACCTCTCGGTGACCAGCGGCACAAAGTCATTTCCCGGTGAACCTAGCCATGCCGCGGTCGTCTTCCTCTCTGAGGCACCAATGTCCTCGTCCCTGGCCCGTCTCCGACCGTACTCCCCTCCAGGCATGAGCCGAGAGGAAGAGGAGAGGAGAAAAGAGAGAAGGCAGAGAGTAAGAGAAAAAAGAAAAAGATCGAGCGGGAAAGAAAGAGAAGGAAACAGAGGAAAGAGAGAGGAGAAAGAAAAAAAAAAAAAAGACGAAAGCAGGAGAAGTTCAGCCCGGTCAACCAAGCCCAGCGGGTCAGCCCGGTCAACTAGCCCAACGGGTCAGCAGCCCACCAATCTGCTCAGTACACCCATTCACCGAGCAACCCGAGAACCATTCTCGCAGGCTCTTCAAACACCCGGCAGCTTCTCCAAAGATAAGTACCACATTTCATATCATTATATCTCCACATGATTGCTTTGGGTATGTTGATACATTAAACATGCGATAAATGTGTGCGCATAATTACCTGCTGGAACGGTACAATTTTAGCTTGTCTTTGCATAGCAACATGGTCTTTCGTATGTGGTTGGCCGAGGTATAACAACAGGAAAGGGTAAGCCAACCACACCGGAGGCATATATCATGCACTCTCAAAACATCGAGCATTACATGCTTCCATTCGATCATTTCAGTATTGCACGATCATATCAGTATGCATCGTTGCACGCATATCATTATGCGCTTATCAGTGCTGCGCATATCATTATGCATCGGTTGATCATATCAGTATGCATCATTGCACGCATATCATTATGCGCTTATCAGTGCTGCACATATCATTATACATCGGTCGATCATTTCAGCATTACAATGCATCGCATATCAGTATGCATCACATTACAATGCATCGCACTACGGTGCATGCATTTCAGTGCATGGCATTACAATGCATCGCATATCAGTATGCATCGCATTACGGTGCACGCATTTCAGTGCATGGCATTACAATGCATCGCATATCAGTATGCATCGCATTACAATGCATCGCACTACGGTGCACGCATTTCAGTGCATGGCATTACAATGCATCGCATATCAGTATGCATCGCATTACGGTGCACGCATTCCGTTTTAGTCCAGCGCCTGCGGAACCCCACCAGTCAGTCCGGCACGGAATTCCAGCGCACATTCCTATGGAATAAACCGGTTGAAAAATCGACATATTCCTACGGACAAGCCTCAAGGCTTTCGGTACCATTGGGCTTTATAAACCCAGCGGATGCCGACCGGTGCAACACCATGGCCGCAACATCCCATTAGGCAGATCTGTTGGCTTGTACCCAACAGGTCTTCCTGCAGGCTTGTAACCCTGCACCTCACCTCACACCTGTAACGTTCAGGGTGAGAAGTATTAGCGAGTGTTGATCGGTGCAAGAACATGGCCGCAACACCCCACCGGTAGATCTATTGGCTTGTACCCAACAGGTATCCCCGTAGGCTCGTAACCCTGCACATTACCCCACGTTTATTCCAACACAGGCTGGGATGAATCAGCGGGTGCTGACCGGTGCTGTAACATGGCCGCTACACCCCACCACAAACCAACGGGAAAACTCAAACTCCTGGCCGAGTCCCTATTCGAGTTGGGGGACTTATTGGAAGCTATATATATATACCGCATATCCGTATGCATTATATTCCAGTATTGCACGCATATCAGTAGACATTGTAAAAGGCATTCCATCGGTAACAGGCATTCTAACGGCAAAAGGCATTCCATCGGTAACAGGCATTCCAATAGTAAAAGGCATTCCAACGGTATTCTAAAGGCATTCCAATGACAAAATGCATTCCATTGATCGAGCCGGTACCAGCTTACCGCTCACTTTCCTACGGCATAACCGGTTGCACCAACTGAGTTATCCCAACGGACAGTCCCAACTCCGGCACGGACTTGGGGAACAGGCCCGGTGCCATTAGGCCACTTCCAGGGCCAGAGCATGCCCGATCTTATTCAGCAGTCACCTCGGCCAAGGGGTCACCCCAGATTCAGCAGGCCCGGTCCTATTCAGTAATCACCTCGGCCAGCGAGTCACCCCAGATTCAGCAGGCCCGGTCCTGTTCAGCAATCACCTCGGCCAGCGGGTCACCCCAGATTCAGCAGGCCCGGTCCTGTTCAGCAATCAGCTCAGCCAGCGGGTCATCCCAGATTCAACAGGCCCGTCTCTGTTCAGCAGCGGCTCTGCCCGATCAAGCTTCAACGAGTCAGGACCGGTCAAACCCGGATCCTCCCTGGGCATCCACCGCCATTCCGGAACCCGATGATCTAATCAGCTTGCCTCCGGGAAATATTGCATAGACAGTGCGGATTAGAACTCGGCACAGACAGTGCGGATCAGAACCTGGCACCTCAGTACACCCCCAAGCAAGACTAAACACGGAGGACACTAGCAAGGAAACATTACTCCCAGCCAAGTCAAATCTCCAACACGGACTTGGGGGACTATTACTGGGAACACATCAGTAACACTAGAATGGAGGGGTAGGACTCGGCATTCGAACGCCCGGTAAGAGTCTAATCTCACTTAGGGACTTGGGGGACTGGTGGTAATAGGGGTGACTCGGTCACCACCTACGCTTGGCGGTACATGATGATTAATTCCCCCAGTAAGATTGCACTCTTACTCGGAAACTTGGGGGACTTGTTGGGGACATATATGGTGCACCGCCAAGCATATTCGGTGACCTCGTGGACCGTGTAACCGGCCTGATATGTCCTACTTTCGGCATGCCTCGGATAGACCGCCACGCCGGCTACATTCTCAATGTCAGAGATCACTGGTGCCGCACTCGGAGGGCGTGCCACCGGGCACCTGAAGTAGCCTCTAGAGTAGGGAAATATGTAATAGTATGTTTGCATCCCACATTAGAGATGTAGTAGAGGTGGGAAGCCTCCTTCCTTATAAATAGAAGGCTTCCCCCTTAGAGTTAGAGATCCTGGATACTTGTTACTCTTGGTATGTAACCACCCGATGGCTTATTGGCCGATCATACTATATTCCAAGTGGACGTAGCCGTGCCCTCCGATGGCACGGTGAACCACTATACTCGCCCGAGTCTATTTATAGTTTTATCATTGTGCTTCTGTCAGGCCTACGGGTTTGAACGGAAACAAGCCTCATCCTCTCTTCTCAAGCGATCTTTTGTTGACCCAAATATGATATTTCCATCGCAGAATTGACCCGAAAATTTATATCCCCAAAAGAGCTTAAATTCCATTCTTTCAACCACCCCTTCAAGGCGCGTAATTTTGCAGCCAAATCATACATAGGACAACCAGAAACAGATTGATTATGCCAAAAATCTCTTACCATGTCAATGAAACCTGGGTGCTGTAGTCACATACTCTAAAACCAAGAAGAAGCTTTGGGCACGAAAGGCAATCTGGAGCAAGTCACCAGGAGAGGATGATGATCAGAAGTGGCTTTGGTGAGAGTCCAGCATTCAACTGACATCCATGATTCAAACCATTCTAGATTTGCAAAAGTCCTGTCCAACTTAACATCTATAATGTGGTTCGTCCAAGTGAAGAAAAGTCTCTTAGTATCCACGTCCAACAAACTACAAGACGTACACATCTGCTGAAAATCACAGCAAGCAGTAGCACTGGGCACATTGCCACCTCTCTTTTCATGAGCTCCAAGGACACTGTTAAAGTCTCCTAACACTAGCCATGGGCCCTGAACAAAAGTTTGCTTAACAGTCATTAAGTCATCCCACAATTGTCGTCGACCTCTAATAGTTGTTTTAGTATAAACTACTGTTATCAGACACTGCACCCTATCAATAGAGCATGCAACTGTAACTTGTTGATCAGTGGAGGAAAGCAACACAGGCCTGATACTGACATGACATAATAACCACAGATTGGGATCTTTTAATCCCCGATCATTAGCAGCAAAAAAAGACAAGTTCAAAGACCTCCAAAACGAGACTTGAATAGCACCTGGCAAAACAAAAGGTTCATAAATACAAGCAAACAAAGGTTTATGAGTACGTACCAACTTCTTAAAGGCCCTATGCGTGTCCTCATTACCGAAGCTACGGGCATTCCAGTAAAGAAATGACATTAAAACCGAAGGTGCTTTGCACCCCTCTTAACACAAGCACAAATTGATACTGTTCCATGGACTTTACGCTTCGATTTCTCACTTTTCTCACTTTTTTCAACTGTTTCTTCAACTTCTTAGAAATAACTAGAGTGAACTCCCCTTCTTCTATACCCACCTCACTCTCTTCTTAAGTTGAACTTACTTCAGTAGCTTCATGTAAAGGTGGTGTAACTTCCAAATCAGCCAAATCTCTATGCTTCCTCTGAAATCCAGGTGGGACACTGTCAATAGAGGAAGTTTGGTCATCCTGTATATGTATTAGTGCAATAGATTCATCCACCCTCACCAAATTCTCTAGCACATGTTGTGACTCTGATCTTTTGCACCTCCTCCAACACCGGCTGCACATGTACAGCAGATGCATGCAAGTTGAGAAGAGCAGCCTCATTATTATCATCCACCCCATGGGACGGCAAGTTGTGTTTCTTTGAAACTGACTTTGTCCTTTTAACTTTGGAACGAGTACGAGACCGAGCAAGATGTGTACCCTCCAAAGCTGCCACGAGGTTGACTACTCGACAAGTATCTTGCAAGTGACCAACCAGACCACACTGAGAACAGCCATTTGGTAATGCCTCATAATCCACACTGACAAATATGTGGTCCCCATTCTGGCGATTGACTTTAATTTACTGCAGCAACGGTTGAGACAAATCTACGTCAACTAACACCCGGGCATAAAAACCTACACTTTTGTCATATGTCCTCGGATCAATCTTTAATGGCACCCCCAGACCTTTTGCAATCTCAAACAAAGTTTGAGGTTCCCAGAATGCAAAACTGAGGTCCCATAGCCGAACCCACACCTGTGCAAAAGTGTTCTTATAGGTAGAAGGAAAAAAACTTGGGGTCCATTTGATTAATCGCAAGAAACCCTTAGCCAAATTGAAAGAGCCCGACGTCCAAACCAATTGCATGTCATCTATACTCTGAAACTGAACCATGAAAAATCCTCGACTGAAAGGAGAAAGCGACAAACCCTGTAAATTAGGCCATCGAGCCACCAACTGCAAAACTAATTCATGTGTTTTGATTGATTCCGAATTTCGTGGAAAGCACTACTTTTGCGACTAGGCATGATTTGCACCTCTCCAATCCCCGGAGAAAAGGAGCCTCGGATATACAGACTGAGATTATGCCATTCTCAACGTATGGCAAAGGAAGATCATCAATGTTAAAGCCAAGAGGAGGACTGGGCTTGGGCGCCGTTACAGAAGCAAATGTCGGCTTCACAGGAGGCGTGGGCACCGCAGAGGCAGCGGCAGCGGCAACAGAAGTAGCAGCAGCAGGAGCTGCTGTGGCAGAGACAGCGGCGACGGAGGAAACGACGACAAAGGCAGGGGCTAGGAAGACATGGCCAGGAGCACCGAGCCCTGGCCCGGACGGCTGCGAGGACGACGGCTGCAGTCCCGGATTTGCTCATATGAACCTTCTCATCTTGAATATATGATGATTAGACCATGTAGAGATAAAATGGCTCATTGGATGAAAGCTCTAATGTATGGATTATGTAAACTGGACAATACAACATTTCACTTCAAGTAGAAAAGCCGGAAGGTGTTTGAGGAACTTTTTGTGCCAATAATGTGGCTAAGTGACTTTGAGCAGCTCCTGATCTGTGTTAGTCGCTACTATAGCTCCACTTTCATATGCATCCAGATTGGTAATGTCGATTAACTGAATATAAAGTCTATTCCTTTGTTTCACTGAGTATATACCAAAATGTCCCTTAAAAACTAGGTTGAACCTTTGTTTGTTCTTGTTCTTGTTCTTCCTCCACTTACTGTTCTTGTCATTCAAGCATTTCTGTTTGTGCTTCTTAAGCTTTGTAGCCATTTGTGCATATCTCCTGAATTTTGAGCTTCCCTAAATGTTATCACTAACATTTGTTCACCTAATGTAACGTTACTTGTCGTTGTTGCACATATCTCGTAAGATACTCGGTATATCTTCTGATCATTTCCTTGTAGCACTAGAAAAATGTCTAGTGTTACACAACATCGACACTCATCTATATAGTATCACCATGTATGTAAGATATGATGGTTGTCCAATGTCCCCCTTCAAACACTAAAAAGGAAGCTCGTGAGTACTACCCATAATAAGATGAATATTAGTGTTGAAGAGGATAATCAAATGTGTCAATAATTCAATGACTTCATCTTCTTCACCATATTTGATAAACATCCGGTTGGTCTAAAGGATGCCTAATTGTGTTTGAAGTATCTTTCGCCAAAAACGAAAACCCCAAACACATTTCTCGCAAATAACGTATTTCTAAATCGATTCAACACTTTATAATAGATTCGACGAAAGTGGTCGCGGTAATTTATCCAAAATCAAATATGGAAGTTTTCTTCATATAAGCGACGACTTTTTCTTTCTAAGTTTGAATATGGAATGGTTATAGAAGGACAATAATAATAATAATAATACAGTCACACAATTTTCAAGAATCGTAATTATAAAGCATAGGCAATCAATTACACTCAAACACTTGGGAAGAAACAAAAAAATATGCAAAAGCAACACATGCAGTCACACAATTTCCATGAAACAGTTTTTAATTAGCGACCAGAGACTCAAATATGAAGCAGTAATTAAGCTGTGACCCCCCGTCCAAACGGAAGCAAACAAAGGCACATAGCCCTATAAATATGAGCAGCTTCTGAACAAGTTCATATAGAGGAAAAGCTGACCTAGATATGTGTGATTTCTGAGATTTGGATAGGCTTAGAGAAATCGAATGATCACGTTCTCTAAGGAATAAAACGAGACTTCATTGATAAAATGGAAGCATCTTTCTTATGACCGAACAAATTAAAGAAAAAAATACTTTCCATTTAGTCAATGGAGTCCTCAGTTTTTCCCTCAACATGGCGCTAATAGTGAAGAAGAGACGGGATTCTCGTAGGAATGATACATTTTTGAGAGATTAGAGACAATAAAAAAGATTAAGAAATACCAAATTCTAGGTAAAATACAATGCACTAATATAATTCAAATTAAATTGTACGGATGTGGAAGAAGATACTTAAACTACACGTCGATTTTGGCTATGTCATCTCACGGAAACTAAAATGATTGTCTATATTCAAAATTTTAAAATGACAAAATCTGAAAAATTTAGTCATTTTTTTTTTCTCTTAGAGTATCTCCAACAGCTTTCCTATTTTTTTTGTAAAATAGGGAAGTAAAAGTCAGAATCTCTAAAAAAATTATGTTCCAACTCCAAGAGCTTTCCCATTTTGGAGATTTTCACATTTATTACAACTACATTCATATTTATTTCAACAATATAATATTCTTTTATTTATTTATTTTCAAACATGCAATAAATACTCTATATCTAATACATTTATTGTAAGTTGTAATTAATGATTACTTTTAAGTTATTCTATAATAATAAATTTATTTATTTTAAATAAAAATCTATATAAAATTCTATAATTAATGATTATTTTTTAGTTTTCTGTGTCAAATTGATTTGATAATTAATTTTTCATTCTGCAAATTTTTCTTTCTCTCTCTACAAATATAGGGATGCATATATTTTCTCTCATCCAAATCCTCATTTTAGGGAATGAGATGGAGAATCTGTTGGAGGAGATTTAGAGCCCAAAATCCCCAAATTTAAGTAAAATCTCTATTATAGGGAATCTGTTGGAGATGCTCTTATACGACAGTCACAAGAGTACACCTATCATATTTCGAGGTGATGTGAGTGTCTAAAAAATAAGAGCCTAAAATCCTAGCTGCCTAGATTTGAGGTACGAAATAAAGTCAAACTGACGTTGATTTAATTTTGAACTAGTGAGTTTTGAGTCACACCAAGCCGTTTAATCATTATCATGAGTTGAATCAAACTATCAATAGCAACACCCACAAAACTGAAGAACTTGAGTTTTTTTTTTTTTTCTTTTCTTCGTCATTCCATAATCAATCCAACCTCGTACAAACTCAGGAAGCATCAAAAGTAGTTCTCTCATGCAGTTTTAAATACGTGTAATTATTAAGCAGAAGAAAATACTGGAATTAGGGGGGCGTTTCCATTGTAGCTCATGTAGAAAATGCTCTACATATAACGTAAAGTTTAAATCTAGCACTGGTGCAAAAAAGACATACTCAAAATAGATGTAAAAATAAAACACTCACACAATTCGCATGAGATGGTAATTATGTAGCAGAAAAAGACACTGAATTTACGTACTCGGCCGTTTAATTTTTAATTTCCCATGTTGAGTCAGGTTAGATTTAAGCTTCGGCCTTTTCCAAGCCTGAACCAACAAAGGCACGAAACAACCTTATAAATGTGAGCAGCTTCTAACAAAGTTGATGAGGAAAAAATGCCAGCTAGCTATATTTGTGAGTTTGAGAGATCCGGAGAGGCTTAGAGAGATGAAGAGGTAGTTTTCTCTAAGGCTAAACTCAAGACTCCCATTGATAAAATGGATGCTTCTTTTTTATGCCTGGTTAAAAAGAGGGGGAGATCAAGGCTAAACTCAAGTCTCTAAGCGAGATCCCCGCCTCAGTCAGTAATACCGGATAGCTGATTCAAGACATATATTAACATAAGCTAAGGCTTAGAGAGACGAATGCGTCACTTTCTCTAACACTACTGGAAAACAGATTCGAAGCGACGACTTTTTGTCGTCAAAAGTCGTCGCTTCGAACCCGAAGAGACAAAAAAGTCGTCGCTGGAGGTCGTCGCTTCGTTTTCGTCGTTTCGATTCGAGGCGACCACTTTTGCTACAAAAGTCGTCGCTTGGATATTTCAAGCGACGACTTCAAAGTTTGTCGCCAAATTCTGAGCGACGAAGTTTGAGTCGTCTCCTCACATTCGAGGCGACGGATTTTGGATCGTCGCTTCCAATTCTAGGAGACGAATTTTGGGTGGTCGCTTACAATTTGAGGGGACGAAGTTTGGTTCAAAAGTCGTCGCTAGAGTGTATGGGATGATAAATTTCATGCGACGAATCAATGTTTGTCGCTTCATGTCTCCATTTTCGTTTTAAAAAAATTTCCTGCCGATTTCGTTTAATTTTGTTTTTGTCCAGTTTTTGTCGAGAAATTTTTTTCGTTATAAATCATTTCTTGGGGAGGCGGTGGAGGAGGCGACGGAGGAGGAGGCGCTCTGCCGTAGAGGTGGAGACGCTATGCCGTCGCTGCGGGAGGAGGGAGGAGCGGTGAGGTCAGAGTCGATCCGGTGAGGAGGCGCTCTGCCGTCGCTGCGGGAGGAGGGAGGAGCGGTGGGAGTGAGGTCTGCAGCAGTGGCTGGCGCGGTGGGAGGAGCTCCGGTGGAAAATGCGAGGTCGGCGTCGATCCCGGTTGGATGGAGAAGGCGAGGTCGGCCGGCGTCGAAGATTTGGATCGCGACGGCGAGGTCGTCGTCGAAGACTTGGACGGCGACGGCGAGGAGGAGAGGGAGGGAGGCGGTGGAGGAGGCGACGGCAGAGGAGGAGAGGGAGTGAAGAGGAAGGAGGAGAGGGAAGAATTTATATAAAAGGGTTTTGAATTATGGCCGTTAGATCTGGAAAATCTGACGGTTCATAGGGTGATCCGCGCAATGTGTTTTAATTGGTTCTCAGCATGTGGCGCGGATTCAACACTGAAGCGACGAAGTAAGACGAAATCCGTCGCTTCAATAATATTTAAAAGTGAAGCGACGAAGTACTACAAAATTCGTCGCTTCAATAATATTTAAAAGATTTTAAAATTTTTATTGATTATACTGAAGCGACGAAGTAATACAAAATCCGTTGCTTCAATAATATTTAAAAGATTATAAAATTTTTATGAGATTATACTCAAGTGTACAACTTTTCGAAGCAACTATATAAAAGAAGTAAAATTTTGAAAAACACTGTGAAATAACATTTGATCGTTATGATGAAATACAGTTATGGTAAAAAAAATCACTTAAATCCGACAAAGTTAGAGCCCCGATCGACGCGGTCAACCTTATTTAAACTTATTTCTCTCTATGGGGAACCATAGTATCGGGAGGTAAAAGTTACCAAATTTTTACATGGCTGATTACGTCTCATCTATTTGAAAATTTAATGTTTGGAAGAGTCGACGAAACAAGGTCATCTAAAGGTACGTAATAGGGTTTTCGTGTGATAAGTTTTATGAAAATATGGTTGACCGTTTCGATCGAGCGTCGAACGTTTACGAAACGAGTTGATTTTTATACTCTACTCATATTTAACTATAACGATCATATCAGACGGTCAAATTTTTCATTTTGTGAATTTAGCCATTATAACGACAACATGCTTACTAATACGGTATAACTTGATTATAAGATTATACTCAAGTGTACAACTTTTTGAAGCAACTATATAAAAGAAGTAAAATTTTGAAAAATACTGTGAAATAACATTTGATCGTTATGATGAGATACGGTTATGGTAAAAAAATCACTTAAATCCGACAAAGTTAGAGCCCCGATCGATGCGGTCAACTTTATTTAAAACATATTAAACTACCGTTTTGAGGGCCTAAACGAACTCGAAAGCCCGAAAAAGCCCACACTTCGTGGCAAAGCAACGAGTTTGACTCGTGGCGTCGTTTCCTTTCCGAAAATGTATTACAATCGTCAATCGGACACCAAATGCCAAATCTACAACTCTCCAAACTATGAAAATATGGTTGACCAGATTTCAGAAGCGACGACTATTGCTCAATACTTGTCGCTTCGTATAAGAAGTCAGCGACGAATATTGACGAAAGTTATAAAATCCGTCGCTTGAATTTTACGTCGGCGACGAACTTTAAATTTTCGTCGCTACAGTTTACAAAACATTATTGGGAGGCGACAACAACCAATATTCGTCGCTTCAATAAGATGTGAGCGACGACTATTGATCAAAAGTCGTCGCTCTCGTTTTCTGAAGCGACCAATCCAATATTGGTCGCTTCAATGTGTTGAGGCGACGAACTTTGATTTTCCCTTTCCAATCTTCGTCGCCTCAGTCCTTGTTTCCAGTAGTGTAAGGTTAAACGAAGGATTCTCATTTGGTACAAGGGATGCTTGTTTTTCATGCCTAATTAATAAGGATCGTGGAGCTTTCATTTGGTCAATGGAGTCCTTATATTTGTCCTTAGAATTGGGCTAAAAGTTGAGGCTTAGAGAGATGTAAGGTTGAGGTTGACGACCTTTCTTTCAGACTAAACTAAGGACTCTTATTGATGAAATGTATGCTTCTTTTCTATGGCCAATTTAAAAGAGATGAGCTTCCATTTCGCTAATGGATTCCTTAGTTTTGTCCGCATCAATTTGGAAATAGCTACACCTTAGGGAAATGAAAGAGGCATTTCCGCGACCAATTCACATGAAAATTGCTTGGTGACAGACACTGTGATATTGATAGATTATCTAAGAAGCTTAGATAGCCCTATCATTATTGGTTTTTTTTTTTACTCATCGCTAGCAGGTGTGTGTTATTTTTGGTGTAGGTGAATTAGTCTTGAATTATATGTTATTTTTTGGTCTAGGTGAAATTCCTGAGTAGATTACTAATGGAGGAGGAGGGTGATTCGTTACCCAATATGGCTTGGTCTTGAGGTAATCTCTTTTCGACCGGATTTGATTCATCAGCGACAGAGATAGACCCAATTGAGGATCCTCATGCTCATGCGGTATTAATCAGATCCACTTCGATTCATTAAAGATCGATTGTTCCATCTGACATAGTATTTCCCTAACTATTGCAGTAGTATTAATTATTTATTTCTTTTATACAATCTATGTCTACTATCAAATTTTAAGATATGTGGACACTTATTTTATACATTGGATGATAGGAGGTGTTAGAATAACAAGCGTGTACTAGTACAAAAAACTCAATACACAACGGTGGAAACGAGTTGTGTGAGTTTGGATTTTCTGTTATATATCTCGAGGTTGTGTGATTAAACGTCAGACAAGTTAGTTTTAGTTTCTGTTGTACGACTTATATGCCATGGCATGCCATGCTTGGCATGGCATGCGCTGCACTTACATGTCTAGTTTATACAACACGACATATATATATATTTCTGTTGTGCTGCACTTACATGTCTAGTTTATACAACAGAACATATATATATATATATATATATATTTCTGTTGTGTGAGTTTTAAACATACAACAGAATATTATATTTTTATTCAGTTGTCTGATTCACACAATAGATTTTTTTTTTCCTACTTAGGCTTAGTTTGGTATTGTGTTTTGGAGTAAATAATCACTTATAATTATCATTATGAGTTGATTATGTGTTTGGTAAGTTTTTTATAAGGTGCTTATTTATAAAATTTAGTTGAAAAAACCACGATTTTAAAAAGCAGGTGACATGTTGCTTATTTAAAATACAATTTTTCCATATTTGAGTTTTTTCACCTCAATACCAAACTAAGCCTTATTCAGTTGTCTGAATTATTTATTGAGTTGTATAATTCGCACAATTAATTTGAGCATTTAACTATCTTGTTGTATAATGTTGTATCACACAATAGACTTAAGATTTTGGTCATATGAAAATTTGTTGTCTGAGCTTCAAACATACAACTGATTTAACACAAAAGCATATACACTGTTGTACAAAACCTGCATCATTACCGCAAAAATACTGATCGAAATTATTGCATATAAATTAAGCTTCAATACATTTCATCAAGTGACCATTGTACCACATACATGCAAAATAGCGCTGCTACATCCCTAGCTATGATTAAAAGCTACACACCCTCGACCACATACACTAGTTCAAAAGTTGCTAGCAATTTTCCTTACATTCCTAGCTACAATCAAAAGCTGAAAATTGTTCTAAAAACCTAGAAAGTTGTTTGGCTAGCTCAATACAAATGAGGCCAACCCTACTTGGCGTCAGGTTGAACTAGCTTCACTCCCCCGTCTTCTCCAGGATCCAAAACCTGATTGAGCTGAACCCTTGGCATCAAATCTGCAAACCATGGAATTAGAGAGATAAGTTTGATAGTGACAGCACGGAATTATCCAGATCAAAAGCACACATATGAGAGAACATAATACCAAAATTTCAAGTCAAACGGAATCATGAGTCTTACCAAAATTCAAACTCAAAACTGCTGGACTGCATAATGAAAAAACTGCTTCAGACGCACCTGTTAGTAGATGGTGATATGTACGTTCTCAATTTAGTAAATACTATACATGATATTCCTAACAGACCAAAAACAGCAATCCAAGTCAAGTGCCTGCTATTTAAGTAGTCTCAGTAGACAACCTTTCACCGTAGTTTCAGCAAAATTTGCCTGAACCAACAGCTCAGTCATTGAGTTGCAGAAGGTAAGACGCCCAGATATCATCTGCAGGAGTTGGAGGTTGAACTCAGTGTCCTGGAATTCGACTGCGCGAGAAATAGCAGAATCATAAAGTTATGAATCATTCATCATAATTAAGCAAGTTATTAACTTTCTTAATTGGTGATGTAGCATAACAACAGGTAAAGCCTCTACGGTGCCTTTTGCTCTAATTCTGATGGTGTATGATGGAACAGGTGATAGATGCAACATAAGTGGATCAGGCACTATTTGTTAAATAGGAAAATTAGAATGGCTTCAACTAATGAGAAAGGAATTGGTACTCACCTTCCTTCTGGTCTTACATATGCATCCCATGTTCTTCTCACCTGCAAGCAATAAGTCGTGATTATAATTCATGACCAGAACAGAGGAGATGCTAGAGAACGTGATTATAATTCAAGACCATAACATTCAACAATCAAATTTGAACCAATGTATATAATTAAAATTTGAACCAATGCGGTTTGGTGAATAAAGAAGCAATGATGCAAAAACACTAAACAACACCAATTTATATAATTAAAGCACTCATATATTCAATACTTCTGAATGGTATAATCCGTTTGAAGTTGTACAACATCAATTCAACTGATTCTAGTACTTTTTCTTCAAAATGTATCATTCACAAATAACTTATTCCACATAATATCCAACCAAGCTTCTGATGTAAAATATAACAACAAGATCGAACTTAGCAACACAGTATAAATTGATAGCTCATGATAAAAGGGAAGAACTCACATTCAATGCAATCACCAGCATTATCATTGCTGGACATTTTCCAAGTACCACTTGTAGGTACCAACCAGCCCCTCCTTTGGCGAGATCTTTGGGGTCCAACCCAATCCAGCGAGCTTGGAGCTATCCATGAGCTTCCTGGGAGTTCCATCCGGCTTAGAAGAGTCCCAAACAAGCTGACCTTGAAACCCCACAACCTCCTTGACCAATTCCGCCAACTCCTTAATACTAACCTCCTTTCCACTACCCACATTGACATGCTCCAACCCACTGTAGCTACCCATCAAGAACACCACAGCGTCAGCGAGATCAGCAGGGTAGCAAACTTGGGGTAAATGCAGAAGGAGCCGAGGAAGAGGAGCTTCTTGACGGCGAAGCGGTGGGAGGTGTCGATGACGTTGGTATGGATTTGGAGGTTGAGGGAGATGAAGTCAGCAGGGTAGGTGTTGTTCGCGTGAAATGCCGCCGACTTTTGCGGCGGCGAGGATCACGAATTGGGGGGGGGGGTGTTTCGGCGGCGAAGGACTCCACGTCGGCTTGGCGCGTGAGATCGAGTTGGGAGTGGGTGCAGAGAACGAGGTTGGTGAAGCCTAGGGATTGAAGCTTGCGGACGGTGGCCGGCCACGAAAATCTTTGCGGATTTGTCGGAGAAGAAAGAAGGCGAGGTGGCATCTGGGGAGACAGAGAAACGATCTGAGTATATGTTGATATATAAACTGCGAAATCACAATGAAGAAGTAAAACTGAGAGAGAGAGAGAGAGAGATAGAGAGAGAGAGCGCGAGAGGAGTACCATCAATGGCGCCACTCATATCGGTTGCGGTTTGGTGAACAAGGACTGAAGTGCTTAGAGACTCATCATTCATATAACAACCTCAAATCCGGCTCGTCCGCCTTAACCCTCTCTTACCATCTCGCTTCTCAACCCCTTCCCTCACTTTCCAACCCTTCACCGCCGACCTCACCATCTCCACCTTCAATGATCTCAGCCTCAAATCTAGTTTGAGGAGATTTGTATGCTATGGTTCTGGCCGTAGAGAGAGAGTTCAGCTTTGGAAATTTGGGTCGAAGTCTAGGTCGAGAGAGTTGGGGCAAGAGGTGGTGCGGGGGTCGAAGGGGGCAGAGCCCGTGAGGAAGGCGGACATTGGAGGTGAGGGAGAAAAAGAGAGAAAAAGAGAGAAAAGAGAGAGAGCGGCAGATCGAAATGAGAAAAGGTCGGGTTTTTTTTTGGTCTAATGCACTATATTAACATCCAAAAGTCCTGTTTTTTTTTTTTTTTTTTTTTAATTAATTTTTTTTATCAAATATATTTTCTTCTAATCAAGTTATACCACATTATAATGGCTAAATTCACAAAATGAAAATTTTCATAAAACTTATCACACAAAAACGCTATTACGTACCTTTAGATGACCTTATTTTGTTAACTCTTCCAAACATTAAACTCTCAAATAAATGAGACGTAATCAGCCATGTAAAAATTTGGGAACGTTTACCTCCCGATACTATGACTCCCTATAGAGAGAGATAAGTTTAAATAAGGTTGACCGCATCGATCGGGGCTCTAATTTTGTCGGATTTAAGTGATTTTTTGACCATCACCGTATTTCATCATAACGATCAAATTCTATTTCATAGCATTTTTCAAAATTTGACTTTTTTATATAGTTGTTTCGAAAAGTTGTACACTTGAGTATAATCTACTAATCAAGTTGTACCGCATTAGTAAACATGTTTTTGTCATTATAATGACTAAATTCACAAAATGAAAATTTTGACCGTCTGATGTGATCGTTATAGTTAAATATGAGTAGAGTAGAAAAATCAACTCGTTTTGTGAACGTTCGATGCTTGATCGAAACGGTCAATTATATTTTCATAAAACTTATCACACAAAAACGCTATTACGTACCTTTAGATGACCTTGTTTCGTCGACTCTTCCAAACATTAAACTCTCAAATAAATGAGACGTAATCAGCCATGAAAAAATTTGGGAACGTTTACCTCCCGATACTATAGCTCCCCATAGAGAAATATAAGTTTAAATAAGGTTGACCACATTGATCAAGGCTCTAACTTTATCGGATTAAGTGATTTTCTGACCATCACCGTATTTCATCATAACGATCAAATGCTATTTCATATAATTTTTCAAAATTTGACTTCTTTTATATAGTTGTTTCGAAAAGATTTTGTATTTTGCACTAGGTTCATCTAGTATAAACTACAATATTCTCATACAACAGAAAAAGAACCACTGTTGTATGTTTGTTTGTGTAAAGCCAAAATAAAAGGAGGGAAATTTCCCGCTTTGACACATTTGAGGGAATGAATTTAAGTCATTGTAGCCATTGGATGCAAATTTCCTGCATTGAGGGTGACAACATTTAAGCTATTGGAGCCAAAATGAATGTGGCACAAGGATAAGCAAAACAAGTCATACAACAGAACTACAAAATTATGTTGTACAATTATTTTTCATCTTACACTAGTGACACCTAGTGCAAGATGTGACATTATCATACAACACGAAACAAGAACTTTGTTGTCTGTCCATCTAGACCTTGCACAAATTTGAGTTTCAGTGTCGGAGGAGTTATGCCGCCAAGATTTTCATCCTACATACAAGCCATTGGAGCCAAAATGAATGTGAGAGAATGACAAGCAAAACAAGTCATACAACAAAATTACAAAATTCTATTGTACAAGTATTTGTCACCTTGCACTTGGTGACACCTAATGCAAGATGGCATTATCACAACACAAAACAAGAACTTTGTTGTATGTCCATCTAGACCTTGCCCAAATTTGAGTTTCAATGTCGGAGGGAGTTCTACCGGCAAGATTTTCATCCTACATACAACAGAAAATATGTGTCAGAGTTGTGTGACAAAATCTGAGATTTTTTTTTTCAGAGTATAGAAAATGCGTACCCTCATACAACCCAAATTAATCACTTGAGGTTGTGTGAAACAGTTTAGTCACTCATACAACATATTACTTCTAAATTATTGTCTGATATGTGTCGTGTAGTGACATTTTTTGTACTAGTGGTGTAAGTTTTCCTAGGTAGTCTTTTTTTTTGTGACAACGAAACCATATTATTACGAGGAACAAAAGAAGAACCAAGAAAACAACAACAACAGAATTACAAGAAAAGAAAGGAGAAAGAGTAGAAGAAAACTAAGGAGGAGCTCCCACAACATCAGCTTGAAGAATATGCAGTAATTAACGTGGAAGGAGGATTAAGAAACCAGTTCAAAGAACACTCCAACCGTAAACCAAGATGAGCTGCAGTATCAGCATCAACATTTGCTTCTCTACTGATCCAAGACAAGTTAACCACAGAAAAAGAGTTAGACATTTGTTTGATCTTAGGAAGCCAAGGCAACACAGACCAAGAGAAGGAACTCTTTGGAGACTTTAAAGCTGAAATAAGAGGAAGGCAATCAGCTTCAAGAGTAAAGCTAGATAAAGAATGAGATTTGGCAAGTTGTAAACCCAAGAGAAGGGCTTGTGCTTCAGCAGATTCCACAGAAATTGCTTGTCCAACACCTGCCATGCCATTCTTTAAAGAGCCTTTAGAGTCACGGAGTAGCGCAGCAAGACCACATATAAAAGATTCAGCATTCCTAGTTGCATCTGTATTTATTTTGAAAGAACCCTCAGCAGGAGGAGACCAATGGCTGCTGGGAGATGAAATGTTCAACCAAGGAGTAAATCTTGAAGAACATTTTACTGAATGAGCAAGCATAAACTCTTCAGCTTGAGCATAAGCTTTACTTGAAATGGCTATGGGATCTGGAACTGAATGATGAAACACTGCTGAACATTTTCCTTTCCAAATGTTCCAAATCGAAAAGGAAATATGAGTAAAAAAGATGAAGAGATCAGCTTTCTTCAGACCTTTGTAATCCAACAAATTAACTAGCTATCGATCAACTGAAGTGATATCAGAATGCGGAATACGATAGCCAAAAGGGTGAGCAAACCAAGCACAAAATGCATAATTACAAGAAAATATTGCATGTTCCAAAGATTTTTTAAAGGAATTACAGAGAGGGCATAGGTCGCTGAAAGACATATGACGAAAATGTAAATTACTTTTAGTGGCAACAAAATTAGAGGCCTCTTTCCATAAGAAAAAATTAATCTTGGGTAGAGTATTGAGCCTCCATAACTATTTTCAGAGATTTGGATCAATATGGTGAGATGAAGAGGCCTTCTGAAAAGGTGGAAGAGCAGAATTCTGTGAAACCAAGTGATAAGCTCACTTGACTGAATAATTACTCCTATTGACAGTAGCCATAGAGAGGCTACCCAGGCCCCCAAGCCCGCAGCCAGGACTTCTGGACCTGGCTCAGGGCCCGGGGCCAAAGCATGAACACCTGCACCCGCGCCCGGGCAGGTCTTACCTGTGACCTCGGTCCGAGAACCGGGGATGGCAGATCCCCAAACAGGAGCCGAAATAGTACAGTAATATGTACGGAAGGGGGCCAGTCCCACATCGAAGGGTGAGGCCAGTCCTCACACCAAGCAACCTATATATGAGCCCAACAACCCTCATTAATAGGTAATCAATACTTCAACTACTCATTCCCGCTTAAGTTATCAGTTTATTCCAACTAAACTGACTTAGGCATCAGAGCGGAATAGACCGGCCCCGCCCGGTATTCCCTTAGTTAGCAGGGTTTGCAGGCAGGAATCACACCAAGATCCACCAGTCTATGAGTTTACTAATTCAGACAGAAACAATTGGCGCCGTCTGTGGGAAGAGTACAAAAAGTTTGTGTTGTCACACGAGCGGGAACAGAATCGATCAGTCTACGGGTCACAAAAAAAAACATATGTGTGGAAGCACAGGAGAAAAGAGGGAAGGAAATCCAGAGGACCGATGGGTTATAGAGCCGGTGCTAGTCCAAATCCCGGAGGCGGGGCAGGGGCAGCCCGCTGGAGGGTGCAGTCGGACCGCTGTCGCTAGCCGAGATCAGGACGGAACCATGGGCGAATATGACAAGGCTGCACGCGGGAAGGACCCGGAAGAAGCCCACCAAGTCTGGAGCCTGGAACCCATAGCGGCGCCCCCCGAAGCCCCAAACAGAGGGGAAGATCGGCTGCCCAGCAGCGGCATCCCGAACCCTAAACACCAATATTAGTGGTGGAATGTAGGATGTATCTCTTATCCCATTGAGTGTATTGGTGTTGACTAATGTGTTTGCCTTGTGTTCTGCAGGTGTATCATCCCGGTCGGAATTTAAAGCTCATGAGACGCTGTTAATGAACAATCAGGATATAGTCTCAAAGCTAAAGGAAAAGGGGGAAGCCGCTGCACAGTCAACGGTTGGCCGGGGAACCGGAGGGTTGACCGTACATGACAAACCGGTTTCGCTGGACGTTGCGGACGAGGATTATGGCTTAATGCGCGTAAAGACTCACGCTTCGGGACCCCAAGTGGCTTCTCGACCGGGGAAGACTATTGGTGGGCTGTCAAAACTCCCGGGTGGTGCTTCAAGGATTCCGCAGCGGTTGGGTCCGGTGCCAATTGTCACCAGGTCCCCACTATCTACCGCCTAATCTCCTCATTTACAGGTTGACCTCGGTGAGAGGAGGAAGAGGTCCCGGGAGATGCCGGCCTCCGCGGTTGTTACCTACATCGGCCGGTCGGTTGGTGAGAGCTTGACCAAGCGGCTGAAGCTGACGTGTGGTGGCTCCACTACCGCCCAAGGTGATGTTCCTGCGGCCTCTAGCTCTGTTGCTGCCGGCACAGAAGCATCGGGGGTGGAGAAGGCTCCTGCGGCGGGGCCGGGCACGCAGTATAGCTGCCCGGACGATTCGTTCGCCAAGAGGCTGCTTATGGATCTGCAGGGGATGGAGCTAGAGAAGATTGTGGCTCCGGGAGGGCGACCGGAGGAGAACCGGCTGAAAACCAAGGAGGTGACCCTCCAGGTAAGGATAGTTTGCCACTGGTATTCGTTCATTATTTCGTTCTATGTTGCTTTCTAACCAGTGTCTGTTAAACTATAGCTGCTGTACCACTTGTATTAGTCGGATGCAAGTGAAGACCTGCCGGAGCTGAAGAAGCAGGTGGCGGCGTTGACAAGCTCCCGGGACCTCTTGGAGTTGGTGAAATCCAAGCTCCAACGGGAGAAGGCCCGCTTGGAGGAGAGGGCCAGGAAGCAGGTGGCCAAGCTGGATACCCAGGTCGAGGCTCTTGAAGAGGAGAAGAATGGCCTGGAGGAGGAGAGGGCCGAGCTCGAGGCCAAGGTCGAGGAGCTCTAGCGGGAGGTGGCGACGGTATCCGCATCTGCCGGTGAAACGGTCGATGAGAATGACCCGGAGCTGTACCCACTACCAGAAAAAAGGCTTTTCCCGACGAAATAAAAAAAAAGGCCGACGACATAAAATTTTCGTCGCTAAAAAAAAAAATCGTCGGCTATATTCATATTTTAGTCGAAAATTTGAATTTTCGTCGGCCTTTCTCTGAAACTTTAACCGACGAAAACTTTTGAAAGTTTGGCCAACGAAATTGGCATTTTTGTCGGCTATAAGTCTATATATTTTCAGATCTAGACAGCAGCTGCTCATTTAAAAAAAAATGAAAAAAAACGGGAGAAATAGTGAAAAATCTGTGGGTATTTTATACGATTAGTTGCGTCTCATCGATTTGAAACTATTATCTGTTGAAGGTCAGGCAAAAAAACGTTATTTAGACAGTCCAATTACCATTTCTAAGCGTTTAGAGGTTTGACTGACCCGGTTGACCGTTCCGATCGAGCCTTTAACGTTGTCAGATGTAGTTGGATTTTTTTCCATACATGTATTTAATCTAAATGGTGATATCTGACGGTTGGAATAGATTTTCTAAACATTTAGATTCAAAATCAGAACATATGCACTAATGTTCCTTAACTTGTTTACTAAGTGTTTAAGTGAATGTATAGTTTCAAATAGTTACTATACGTAGACTCTTCGAATGCAAAAATGTTGTGAAATAAGATATGACCGAAATAATGAAATACGTCTACGGTTGAAAAATGACAAGATTCCGATAATATCCGTGTGCCGAATGTTGCGGTTAACTGTTTTTTACTTTCGTTTTCCTATGGGTAGCCTGACGTTCGTTAAATCAATTTTGTAAAATTTTGATATGATTAGTTGCGTCTCATTGATTTGAAACTATTATCTGTTGAAGGTGAGGCCAGATTTGGCGTTGAAGAGTAGATTGATCGTTGCAAGTCAAAACCCGGTTTACTGCAGATTTGGCGTCCGGCATCCGAATGACGATTGTGATACCATTCCGGAAAGGGAACGACGCCAGGAATCAAACTCGTGACTTTGCTACGATGTGTGGGCCTTTTCGGGCTTTCGAGTTCGTTTAGAGCCTCAAAACGGCAGTTTAATATGTTTTCAAAATATAGCCGACGATGTTCATAGAATAGCCGACGAAATATTGTAAATCGTCGGCTATTCTCTAAGTTTAGCCGACAAAAATTATATTTCGTCAGCTAAACTCTTACGATCCGCACCTTTTTATTGTCTGCCGTTGGATGGCTCAGATCCGACGGCTGTTGATCTTCCAAAGTATAGCCGACGAAATCTTTTAAATCTTCGGCTATTCTCCTTCTAAATCTTTTAAATCGCTTCCTCCCGCCTTTTTTCTCTCCTCCTCCGGCCTCCTCCTCCTTCCCCTCCTCCTCCGGCCTCCTCCTCCTCCTCCTTCTCCTCCTCCGATCCGGTAATTTTTTTTGCCCAAAATGCAGTTATAGCCGACGAAATTGACATTATTTCGTCGGCTATAACTTTAAAATATTAGTATATTCCGACGAAATAGCCGACGAAATAGCCCAAATCGTCGGCTATACTTCAGAACAAATAGCCGACGAAACCAAATTTCGTCGGCTATAACTTTAAAATATTAATATATTCCGACGAAATCGTCGGCCATACTCGAAAATAGCCGACGAATTTCGTCGGATATTTGGCCAAGCTTTGGTTGACGAAATCATTTTCGTCGGCCATAATTTGTCGGCCAAGGTTGGAATGGCCGACGATGTCGTTTTTTTCGTCGGCCATTACTTTTACCGACGGGGTTTTACCGACGAATTATAGCCGACGAAATTTTCGTCGGTAGAAGGAATAGCCGACAAAAAAAATTTCGTCGGCTATTCTGTCAAATCTGGTAGTGACCAGCGGGCAGTGAAGAAGTATCAGGAAAGCGACGAGCTTCTTGATCTGCTGGAACGGGCCCGGGAGGCGGGGATAGCCGATGCTTACGACGACTAGAAGAGTAAGAGCTACCTTGACGTCTCAAAGCTGCCGCCGTCGCAGGCGGATGAGGAAGAGGTTCAGGAGGGTGACATCGAGCCGGCTGGTGAAGACGCCGCTGGTGAAACTGCTGCTAAAGGAGCTCCTGCTGAAGAGGGGGAGCAGGCGGAAGTGTCCTAGCAGGCTCCAGACTTTGTACACTCCCGCCCTCCTTTTTTGCTTTAAGCTCTTTACATATATATATATATATATATATATATATATATATATTTTTTTTTTACACGCTGCCCTGATTTACAATGAATGGACATTTTGCCTGCGCTTGTGTTGTGCCTTTTTCAATTTTCCTGACTTGGCAACCTGTGCCTTGCCCTTTGTACTTAGTTGAACACAAAGTTGGAATAGACAACTGCTGAAATTACACCTGCCGAACTGGTTGGAATGCCTAGCTAGTTGTATTTAGGAAAAAAAACTAGCATTTTACTCAAGCTGACAAGTTGTTGGACCGCTGAGCCTCTAAACGGGTTTAATATTTCGACCGGTCGTTGGTGTTGCGGGATAGACGTCCCGATTCCGCGCGGTCCCCAATATCCTGGTTACCCTTGATACCGCTGCAAGTCGCTGCGGCGGACTAGGCCCTCAATCGTTGTTTCTAAGGCAAGGTAATCGTTCGTGTGGTATGTGGCTTCATCGTGGTAGGAGCAGTATTTACCGGTCTGTGCCCTGGTCAGGTTCCCCTTTGGGTGCCTTCTTTTTTGTGGAGGGGGGATGTTGTTCCCGTTCTCATACAGGATGTCCTCGTAGGAGGAGGTCAAAGTAGAGAATACCTCTAGTCGTTCTGCTGGCATGATTGTGAGAGGGCGGGTTTGTTGGTAGGGCGGGGGCTTTCAACCTCGCTGGGGGGTGTCAAAAGTGTCCCTCCGGCGCTCCTGGTTCGGCACGCTCCTTGGCTTCCTGTCGGATGCGGCTCCTCGGTCATGGCCCTGCTGCCAGTTTCTTACCTCCTGCCGGGCGGAGTCAGGTTCCTCCTGCCTTCTCTTGTGCTGGCGAGACCCATAAGTTTCGTGGTCCGCCTGAGCGTGCCTAATGGCCATTGCCATTAGTTCACCGTAACCTTGCGGGATCTCCACCCGCACAGCGTACGAGAATTTTCCGGGCCGGAGACCTTGCTTGAACGCGGACTCGGCAATCTCCTTGTCCAAGTCCCTGACCCCGGCAGTGGCCGTTTGCCAACGGTTAACGAAAGTTCGAAGCTCTTTGCCGTCCGCCTGCCTGTAGTTGAAGAGAACCGTCGAGGTCCGGGCCCCCTCGACCCGTAATATGAACCGGCCCACGAATCTGTCGGCCAGCTGTTCGAATGCCTCTATAGATGTGAAGACCAAGAAAGTTACAAAAATATTTTACTTTTGTTTCCTATATATATATATATATTAATTGTTCTGAAATTATTTTAGCATTTGATTTATTTTCTTGTATTTTCAATTACTTGATTTTGTGTTTTAAATTAGCAGACTTAGCCCAAACCCGTGACCCAGATAGCCAACCCGAACATCCAAACCCGACCCAATTCAAAACAACTAGAAGCCTTTTTTTTCTCATTGAAATTGGATCAGATAACCGACATTTTAAAACGCAGAACCTTGTCTGGAGTTCTCAACATGTTCTTCCCTTTCCAGATGCTTCTTCATCTTGAACCTTCTTCTCGCCGCCATAGGACATCCGCCAATTTTGCCGCCGCCTTAGAGAAGCAGGAGGTGTCAAGCGGGTGGAGAACAAGTTTTTCACCTTATGACTCCTCAAAACTAGATAGCAGGAGCTGGAACCCTAGAAGTCTAGAGGTGGCAGACCTAGTACCTAAACGGGTAAGATTTCTATTGTACAGTTCAATTTGGCTTCCTTTATTCCTTTCTTGATCACCACGTTTAAATCTTCTCCAAACTCTGTAAATAGGCAACACCTTCTATGTACTAAGATAGGATTCAGGAATGCAATACCATCTAGGTTGAGAGAGAAGAATAGAAAAGGTTAGGAATTGAGAGTTTTTGGTTAATGTTTGTGTTTGGTACTTCTGGTTTTATCAATTGTTTGGTTAAGATGTTGGGTTTGTTACTTTGTTATACTTTGGTATGTTCTTTGTTTCTGTATTTGAAATTTGAATATGGTCTAATTGTTAGAAGAATTGTAGTTTGGAATCATGTTGGAATCTGTTTATGTGATTTATTTGATTTGTTAGTTTTGTTAGTTTTCTGGAAACTAAACCAATTTAGTTCCTTATATCATGTAGAAGATTGAAATCCTTTTTAGCTGCTGTTGTTAAATTTCCAGAACTACAGCTCTTTCTTTGAAACCTTAAAGTTTAGGCAAACACCAACAATTTTTCAGAAATAAACTGATTCAGTATTGGTACTTTGAAAACACATAACTAATTACAGAAACATCGTTTTCAAGTGATTCTAGTTCTGACAGTTCCTTTAGGATGTCTATTTTAAATGCTATGAAGATACAATCTTGAATTACTGATTCTAGCTATTTCGTTTTTAGCCAAAATCTTTTCTGGACAGAATTTTCTTCAGAAAAACCTGGAACTAAAGTTCAAATTTGAAAATTCATAACTTATTTTTGAGAACTCCTTTTTAAGTAATTCTAAATCTGAGAGTTTATTTTGTGTGTCTTCTACAAATATTTAGAAGGATCTGAAGTCAAAGTACTAACAGATTAGTTCAGTTTTCAGGAGGAAGGTATTAAGGTCAGAAGCACTGAAATTCTGGTTTTTGTGTTAGTAAAAACTGATTGTTTTTGTGAAACAAAGGCAGTGCTTGTATTTTAAATTAGTCTAATACTTTAGATATAGGATGCTGATTCATTGATTTTGTTCTCTTATTAGGAGCTGATATTTGAAGTGAGAATCGGCCAAGGTAGGGGGAAACAACGGGAAACCTCTATGCTTGTTATATATGTTATTTGATAAATTGTTTGCTTGTATTGAATGGTTGTCATCTTGCTGTAATTAACATATACATGGTTTGTATAAATGTTAGATATGTTATTATCATATAAGACATTGTAGCTATGTTAGTGCTATGCACAAAGTACATTGGGTAGAGAAGTTGGGATTAAAACTTTTGTGTAGTTGAGTCAATAACCTCAGCAGGTACCATATCCCATGAATGCCCATGATAATGCGTAAAATAGTATAGGTAGTGAAAGGGGTAATTCGGGATTGGTGAAAGGGGAATGGACAAGATGACTAGCAAAAGGGTTTATAAGAGTGATTAGGAGATAGTTCATGTAAAAGAATGCTCTAAGTCACCCTTGTGGTAAACTACATGGTATGGGACATGTAGGCTTAGTGTTTTCTTATATATGAGTTATATGGAGTAAATCAAATGTGTGTGTATATACATATAGGCTGTTTTCACTTGGTTTTATTTGAAGAAGTTTTGCCTCCTATTGAGCTCTTTATGATCACCCCGTTGTGAAACTATTTTTCAGGTGAGGATCGTGTTACTTGAGGTTGAAATTCTGTCAAGGGTGTTTAATTTTGTGAAATATGTATGCTACTATATTTTCCTAGAATAAGACATAGATTTTGATAGTCTATCTTTGTAATCTAGCTCTTCATCCTTGGTAAATAAAGAGTACTTTTCGGTTTGTGTTTTATGAGTTCTTTTATAATTTTTTTTATATTCCTTTTATGGAGTATGAGTTGCACCTTAAAAATAAAAAAATTAAAAAAAAAATTGAGGTGTGATAGTTGGTATCAGAGCTATATAGGTCTAGTATCCTTTAAGGGCTATATGTTAGATAGGCACATGCATTACTTCTTTAAGAACGTATGATTTAATTTTCTGGTTTTCTCTTGATAGGATGGATAGAGTACGCTCATATGACAGTTTTGGAGCTTTTGAAGCTACCCAAAATGGTGTTATGCCACTGCATCCTGGTATCTATGAAATTGAGATAGGAGACCATGCTGAGCAACTTCTCAGACATGTCATTAGGAAGACTATCCATCGCAGGTTCAACTATTCCCCTGTACTTCAAAAGAATATGGTGATGTATACCCTTAGAACTCAGTTTGGTGTTGTCCAAAGGAGCATAGCTGCTGTCTCTAATGACAATTACTACCAAAGCCTAAGAGACCAAGTAGTAGTTGAGTGGAACCGAGGAGCATCAATTTTGTGGCCTATAGTTATACCATCATCGTCATCATCATCATCATCATCAAATTCCAGTATGGAAGCGAATGATAGTGATCCTAGTGAGGATGGAAGTGGTTCAGTGGGTGAACTCCTTAAGGCCATACTGGTGGCTTGTTCTCCAGGATCTGAATCTTCCATAAATAACTAAGGGTCTTGTTGTCAGCCATGTAGTATATGTGTCATAGATCAGTCATGATGTGAGATAAATAACCTGGGTTTGTTTCATAGTTTTTGTAGATAGGGGTTGTATCTTTACTTCCCGCTATGTAATCTGTACATATTTTCTTTTGTTTTCAAACCCTTCTAAAATAGGTGTGCTTCCGTTTTTAAAACAAAACTTTGTGAAATTTCAGTATGTAATATATGCTTGTGAGAGGTTGTTTTCTTTCAGTAAGTTTAGTTAATAATTTTCTTTAATTGCTTGTTTCTACCTTGCTGAAATTAAATGTTGTATGGTTTTATTGCTACTGCCTCTGTAACTAGAAATACCATACATGTTTTATAGTTTTGATGTTTACATACTTTCAATCTCTGGATTATAATGAATTAGCTTATGAGCTGTTAAACAATTTAGACTTGATTTATTAAAGTCCCTTCCTCTGCTTATGTTTTGTTATAAATATATATATGTTAAATATGGTATCAGGTTTACATATAATCATTTAAGCCTTAATTGTGCATTAGCCTATTGGCTTTCAATGATATAATATATACTAATAGAATCATGCAATCTACATAATAGCCAAGAAAACACACAAAAATGGCAGAAAAGCAACACAAGGGTGAGGTTAGCAGTAACATGGATGTCATAGCTGTTATTCAGGATATGGCAAGTGCAATAAGAGAAAATCGCAATGGTGACCATCAAGAAAATAATGAGGAGAGGGTCATGAGGATACAAGGTGAATTCCGTAAAGCACGACCTCCCATATTCAAGGGTACCCTAGACCCCATGATAGCTGAAGAATGGTTGAGACAAATGAAGAGAACTTTGAATAATCAGAGAGTGCCAGAAGACCTGAAAGTAATGGTGGCATGTACCTACTTGTAAAGTGCAGCTTATCATTGGTGGGAGTCAGTTCTTGCTACTCCAGACATTGAAATTACTACATGGAATGCTTTTGAAGTTCTTTTTCTGGAAAAGTATTTTCCTGATACAGTAAAGCAAGCAAAGGCTAAAGAGTTTATGTTTCTTTCTAAGGAGAACATGACAGTTTCAGAATATCAGGGAAAATTTGAAGAGCTGATGCGGTTTGCCCCAGGTATTATTCCAAATGAGGCTGCAAAAGCAAAAAAAAATTTGAGGATGGACTTAATCCTGAGCTTCGAGAGAAGGTGTCTATTTTGAAGTTACAAAAATAGAGAGAAGTAGTGGGTCGTGCACTTATTTCTGAGCGCAGTAGTCAAGAAACAAAAGGAGATTTCCATTCTGGAAATACTAGTGGACAGTACAAACGCCAAAACTTTGGCCCTTTGAGAACTAATTTTCAGAGATCAAAACAGTTTGGCACAGCCCCATATACCAAAAGTTGCTATTATTGTAGAGGACCTGGACATCTTCAGAAGGATTGCCCACTCATACAAGCAAACCAAGTTCCAATGGCACAGTACCATCCAAATCAACAAGTTTAGTTCCGTGCTCCACAATCACAGTTTCGCCCTCAGCAACCACAAGGTTATGCACCACATCTACAGTATCATGCACCATTACAACCACAACAAAATTGGCAAAGGCCAATTGTTCCTCAGCAACCACAACGACCAGGGAATCCTATTAGGCCTAGAGCACCAAGTGGCGCACGGCGCCCAGCACAAGGTCGAATGTATGCTATGAATCAGGCAGAAGAGGATAATGGATCCCAAGTGGTGGAAGGTATGTTTCTAGTGTTTAATTCAGCAGCCAAAATATTATTTGATCCAGGTTCTACACATTCCTTTATATCATCATCTTTTGCATCATTACTTGATTTGCAACTTGAAATAAGAAAAAATCCGTTGATTATTGGTTCTCCATTAAGTAGTTGTGTCCGAGTTAATAGAGTGTGTAGGCGATGCCTAAAAGAGATATCAAATCACAATTTGGAATGTGATTTGACTATGCTAGAGATGTAAGATTTCGACGTCATTTTGGGTATGGATTGGCTTGCGTATTATAATGCTGTTATGTATTGTGGTACAAAGAAGATGACTATAAGTACTCTTGAAGGTGAAACTTTTAGTTTTTATGGAACCAAGAGTACTTATAAACAGGAAGTATCACTAAATGGGAGATCTAATTATTTGGAACACTTGCACACATTGTGGTCGATGAGGCACATGAAATCAAATTAGAAAGCATTCCAATGGTAAAGTAATTTAGCGATGTGTTTCCAGAGGATTTACCAGGGTTACCTTCAGTGCGTGAGATTGAATTCGTAATTGAAGTATTTCCAGGCACATCACCTATTTCGATACCTCTATATCGTATGGCACCTGCGGAATTAAAAGAACTTAAAGAACAACTTCAAGAATTGGAAGGCAAAGGTTTCATTCGCCCTAGTACTTCACCATGGGGAGCACCAGCCCTTTTTGTGAAAAAGAAAGAAGGATCTCTACGGATGTGTGTAGATTATCGTCAACTGAATAGAGTAACAGTGAAGAATAAATATCCGTTACCAAGAATTGACGATTTATTTGATCAGTTGCGGGGTGCTTGTTTCTTTTCTAAAATTGATCTTCGTTCCGGGTATCACCAACTTCGAGTCAGACCTGAAGCTGTATCAAAAATTGCTTTTAGGAATTTTTGGTTATGCCTTTTGGTCTGACAAATGCTCCGCCAGCTTTTATGGATTTAATGAATCGTATTTTTCGACCCTACTTGGATCAGTTTGTAATAGTCTTCATTGATGATATTCTCATTTACTCCACCTCTATGGAAGAACATCAGAATCATCTGTTCATTGTCCTACAAAATTTGAGAGAACATAAGTTATTTGCTAAGTTTAGCAAATGTGAGTTTTGGTTGACAGAAATAAAGTTTTTAGGACATGTGATCTCTAATGAACGTATTGCCGTTGATTCCTCCAAGGTAGAGGGAATATTGAATTGGAATCGGCCGAAGAATATTTCTGAAATACGAAGTTTCTTAGGATTAGCTGGTTATTATCGGAGATTTATAAATGATTTTTCTCGGTTAGCTACTCCCTTGACCAAGTTAACTCGGAAAGGAGTTAAATTCATCTGGAGTAAGGAGTGTGAAGATGCATTTCAAGAATTGAAGACACGCTTAACTACTGCTCAAGTATTAATTATCCCTGAAAGAGCAGAAAGTTATGTGGTGTATACAGATGCTTCTTTACGTGGATTAGGATGTGTCTTAATGCAATCAGATAAAGTAGTCGCTTATGCTTCTCGACAGTTGAAAACACATGAAAGAAATTATCCAACGCATGATTTGGAATCAGCTGCGATCGTCCATGCTCTTAAGACTTGGCAACATTATCTGTATGGTGAACGGTTTGAGCTATATTCTGATCATAAGAGTTTGAAATATCTATTTACTCAAAAGGAGCTCAACATGAGACAACGACGTTGGATGAAATATTTAGAAGACTATGATTTTGAATTACATTACCATCCGGGAAAGGCAAATACAGTCGCAGATGCTCTTAGCCGAAAATCAGAAGGATTCATGGCCAGCATGCACATTCAGAAATGGAAAATGATAGTCTTTGTGTGACTATGATTTGTATGTGAATGTACATGAGAATATAGGTTGCATTTGTAACTTAGTTATGCGACTATTTTGATGGAAAAGGTTATCAAGAAACAACAAGAAGACGCTTTGTCAAGATCAATTCACGATCGACTTTTGTCCGGAAATCAAATAGAGGGTTGGAGCTTCGATCAAAGTAAAGGTTTGAGATATTATGGCAGATTATATGTACCTGAAATCGCAGAACTAAGAGATGAAATTTTGCATGAAGCACATTACTCATCATATACTATTCATCCGGGAAGTACAAAAATGTATCATAATCTTCGTCGTCAATTTTAGTGGGTTGGAATGAAGAAAGATGTTGCAATACTCGTGGCTAGATGCCTTACTTGTCAACAAATCAAAGCGGAGCATAAGAAACCAGCTGGAAAACTTCAACCATTGCCAATAGCTGAATGGAAATGGGATCATATTACCATGGATTTTGTAACAGGACTACCTCGTTCACCTCGAGGTAAAGATGCAATATGGGTCATCGTAGATCGCTTAACAAAGATAGCTCATTTCTTACCAGTGAAAACAACGGATTCGACAGAAACACTTTGCAAATTATATGTACAGGATGTGATTAGATTACATGGAATTCCTCTCTCAATCGTGTCAGACAGAGATTCCAAGTTTACTTCTAAACTGTGGGGCAGTTTACAACAAGCACTCGGTACACAGTTAAATTTCAGTACCGCATTTCATCCTCAAACTGATGGTCAATCAGAGAGAACAATTCAAATTTTGGAGGATATGTTGAGAGCATGTGTTATGGATTTCCAAGGCAGTTGGGAAGATCATTTGTCATCTGCAGAGTTTGCATATAACAATAGTTTTCAGTCTAGTATTGGAATGGCCCCATATGAAGCATTATATGGTAGACCTTGCAGATCACCGTTATGTTGGACAGAAGTAGGTGAGAAAACGATAGTTGGACCTGATTTTATCCAGGAGACTACTGAGAAAATAAAAATAATCAAGCAACGACTACTTACAGCACAAAGTCGACAAAAGAGTTATGCTGATCAGAGGACACGTCCATTAGAATTTAATGTCGGCGATCATGTATTTTTGAAAGTCTCACCTCGAAAGGGGATACAAAGGTTTGGAAAAACGGGAAAGTTGGCTCCAAGATTTATTGGTCCTTTTGAAATCCTAGAACGGAACGGTGAAGTAGCTTACAGGATAGCTCTACCACCACAACTCTCAGGTATTCCTGATTTTTTTCATTTTTCAATGTTGCGGAAATATAAACCAGACCCGACACATGTTTTAGATTGGACATATCTTGATATAGATGAGCAATTATCCTTTGAGGATAGACCAATTCAGATTTTGGACCGGAAGGATAAAGTACTACGAACTAAGAGTATTCCGATAGTTAAGGTTCTTTGGCAACATGGAAAGGTGGAGGAAGCTACATGGGAATTGCAAACCGATATGCAAAAGAAGTATCCAGAACTGTTTTCGGATCTAGGTACGTATCAAAATTTTGAGGACGAAATTTCTTAAAAGAGGGAAGAATGTGACGACCAAGAAAGTTACAAAAATATTTTACTTTTGTTTCCTATATATATATATATTAATTGTTCTGAAATTATTTTAGCATTTGATTTATTTTCTTGTATTTTCAATTACTTGATTTTGTGTTTTAAATTAGCAGACTTAGCCCAAACCCATGACCCAGATAGCCAACCCATACATCCAAACCCGACCCAGTTCAAAACAACTAGAAGACTTTTTTTTCTCGTTGAAATTGGATCAGAACACCGACATTTTAAAACTCAGAGCCTTGTCTGGAGTTCTCACCATGTTCTTCCCTTTCCAGATGCTTCTTCATCTGAAACCTTCTTCTCACCGCCATAGGACATCAGCCAATTTTGCCGCCGCCTTAGAGAAGCAGGAGGTGTCAAGCGGGTGGAGAACAAATTTTTCACCTGATGACTCCTCAAAACTAGATAGCAGAAGATGGAACCCTAGAAGTCTAGAGGTGGCAGGCAGGGCCGGCCCTGAAAATTTTGGGGCCCTAGGCGAAATTTTTTTTTGGCCCTATCGTTTTAACCTTTCGAATTAATAATACATCAAAATGAAAAATAATCAAATAAAATCCAATCAAAATTCTTTTAAATAATAAAAAATTAGCCACATCAGTAGTTTGATAAACTAAAAATCACTTAAATACAACTCGTCGTGCATTTTTAGATGCAAATGTGGCAATTAAACTTGCATAATCAAGTTTCTTTACCAAATCTTTCTCAATTGATAATATAGCCAAACCGCTCAATCTCTCTTGTGACATAGTTGACCGAAGATAAGTTTTGATCAACTTCAACTTTGAAAAACTTCTTTCTGCGGAAGCAACTGTGACTGGTATGGTTAGCAAAATCCTGTAAGCAATCAAGGCATTTGGATAACAGCCATCCCTTTCAATCATATAATTCAGCACATCAATAGCTCTTGTGGCTTCTTCAGGTAAATCATCACACAACATTCGTAAATCTTGATACAGATCATCTTTGTCAAGATCAATTTTTTCACCAAGATTAATTAGATTCGCAAGATTACCACAGAATTTCTTCAAGCTATCACGATCTGTAGACTTCAACTTTTCCAGATCATAAAGAAGACCAAAGTTCTTTTCATAAATTTGAAATTGTTCAAACCTGGTATACAAAAAATAAATAAGATTCAACTAAAAATAATGATTAGCTGCGCATTATAAATGAATAATGAAGTTATTCAAACCTGGTTTTGAATGATGAAATGGCTTGATCAACTATGTATAAAAAATAGTTGACTTTAAAACTTTCAGTAGCTGATTGTCTCACGGCTTCAGTAGCTGATTGTCTCACGGCTTCAGTAGCATTCTCATCAAATTGTCTTCTACGTTGAACAGGTCTTCTGTCTTTGAATACTGGTTCCACTCCCATCTCACTTGCAATTTCTTTAGCTTCAATCATGGCATCCTCAAACCCTGTATCTCTGAACTTTTGAAGAAACGAAAGAAGTTTATTCACTTCTCTAACAGCAACATCGATCTGCATATCTTCACTTTGAAGAACTTTGCTGACATAGTTAACTTTATACAACAACTCATACCAAATAACAATGCCTAGCAAAAACTCAAAGTTGTGCATATTATAATTTGCTAAAGTCTCAGCATTATTTCTTGTTCCGTTCTCTTCAAGACGATTCTCTGCCAAGTGCAATAGAGCTGCTCGTATTTGTGGAGCTTGGTATCTGACTGCTTTAACACTATCAATACGACTTTCCCAACGTGTTTCTGACAATGGCTTAACAGTGAGACCTTTGACATGATCTTTAAAGACTTTCCATCTCTTGGTAGAAGCCGAAAACAATACATATAATTGTTGCATGATTCCAAAAAAAGTAACAGCATCTTTACAGCTATTAGCCATGTCAGAAAGTACAAGATTCAAAGAATGACAAGCACAAGGAGTGTAAAATGCTCTGGGATTTATCTCAAGTAGTCTACTCTGTACACCTTTGTTCTTCCCTTTTATGTTGGAACCATTATCATATCCCTGACCTCTTATATCATCAACATCAAGTCCAAGCGTCTTCATTGCCTCCAAAAACACATTAAGCAATCCCAATCCAGATGTATCATCTACCTTTAAGAAGTCAATAAAAAATTCCTCAACCTTCACAGGACTTGCTGAGGTGTTGACACGTCTTATTACAAGAGACATTTGTTCCTCATTACCTACATCAGGAGTACAATCAAGTATAATTGAAAAGTATTTGGCTTCTTTTATTTGACGAATAATTGAGATTTTCACCTCACTTGCCATCAACTGTATGATTTCATTCTGAATCTTGTGACTCAAATAATGATAATGAGTCTCACGATTTTGAATACGCCTCACATGCACTTTCATAACTGGATCAAACTCAGCAAACAACTCAACTATCTGTAAAAACAGACCATTGTTATCTTCATATAACTTTTCGTTATCTCCCCGAAATGCCAAATTATTTTTTCCAAGTCTTTTCACAACTGCAAAAATTCTCTCCAACACTTGCTTCCAATGCTCTGTCTCCTGGTCAATTTGTTCATGCAAACTTGCATCTATCGTTGACTTAAGTTTCAATCTTTTCCCCAATTCCACCCAGCTATTAATAGAGGCAATATGTTGTTGGTTTCTTTCATGACTTCTAAGACGATCAGCAATATTATGCCAATCATTCGTCCCTTCATCAGCTAACAACCCAACTAGATGTTTCTTTGCAAACAACTTGCAACAAAAACAGTAGACTTTATTCAAAGAATTTGAGTATGCCAACCACTTCCTGTCACGCTTCTCACCATTCGGCATATGCTGAAAGTAATGCTTTGAAGAAAAAGATCTTTCAGAATCATCTTTGGGAAAGACAGTAATGCTCTCTCTTTTAGGACCTCTTGCAACTAAAAAGTCTCTCATATTTTGATCAATTATATTCCACTTAGCTGGATCATCCACATCAAAAGGAAGACTTGTTTCTTCATTAACTTCTTCATTAACAATTTCATCAACCTCCTCATTCTCTTGTTGTAGCTCTGCATTCTCCGATATTTCTTCATTCTCATTCGTATTCTCGGTTTGAGTTTCTTCTTCATTATCATTCAATGGTTCATCGTTTTCTTCATTCCCCTGAGTATTATTGTTACTCGTTTCTGCGGTTTCTCCCGCTTTGCTAGTAAAGTATCTATCAAGGGAACCAACTAGAGTCTTATGTAACGCCTCTCTCTTTTTTTGCTCTTTTTTTTTTGTAGCCCCAGATTTGCACTCTAATCAGAGCCATGATAACAACAAATCCAATGACTAAATTCCCTAACAAAAATATATATAGCATTTAAATCAAGTTTAACAAAAATATCTAATACACACAAAGAGAGTAGAGAAACGTTTAGGTTAAACTAATGAAAGAGGCAAAGAGGGATTGAAAGTTACCTGTTATACAAATCACAATCGGTGATGAGAGATACTTCTCTTAATTTTTTTTTCTCTGGTAGTCTTGTACTTGCACTTGGTATTGTATTCTGCAAAGTCTGCCGGCTGCAAGTCTGCAACTGTGCAACACCGCCAACACAGCCACCACTTTTCCCTCTTGTTGATGTATCTAATCTAACAAGGGTTTTATTTTTATTTTTTATGACACACTTTTTATGGAGTTTGGAAAATTTGAAGATCAGAACACTCCAATTCAGTTTTGGACTTAAAGAATTGGGGGCCCCACTAGCATATAAAAAAGAAATAAAATTATAAAACTATAAACCTAATAAAAGTCATGTGGGTTGTGGTGTATGTTTTGTCTCCCACTCTTAGTCTCTTACGTACGTTTGATTGCAAATATATATATATATATTATATATTTTTTTTTAGTAAACTGTAATTTAAAATTTTTGGGGCCTATCAATTTTGGGGGCCCTAGGCCCACGCCTTGCCCGCCTTAGCCCAGGCCCGGCCCTGGTGGCAGGCCTAGTACCTAAACGGGTAAGATTTCTATTGTACAGTTCAATTTGACTTCCTTTATTCCTTTCTTGATCACCACGTTTAAATCTTCTCCAAACTCTATAAATAGGCAACACCTTCTACGTACTGAGATAGGATTTAGGAATGCAATACCATCTAGGCTGAGAGAGAAGAATATAAAAGGTTAGGAATTGAGAGTTTTTGGTTAATGTTTGTGTTTGGTTCTTCTGGTTTTATCAATTGTTTGCTCAAGATGTTGGGTTTGTTACGTTGTTATACTTTGGTTTATGTTCTTTGTTTCTGTATTTGGAATTTGAATATGGTATAATTGTTAGAAGAATTGTAGTTTGGAATCATGTTGGAATCTGTTTATGTGATTTATTTGATTTGTTAGTTTTGTTAGTTTTCTGGAAACTAAACAAATTTAGTTCCTTATATCATGTAGAAGATTGAAATCCTTTTTAGCTGTTGTTGTTAAATTTCCAGAACTACAGCTCTTTCTTTGAAACCTTAAAGTTTAGGCAAACACCAACAATTTTTCAGAAATAAACTGATTCTGTATTGGTACTTTGAAAATACATAACTAATTAGAGAAAAATCGTTTTCAGGTGAATCCAGTTCTGACAGTTCCTTTAGGATATCTATTTTAAATGTTATGAAGACACCATCTTGAATTACTGAATCTAGCTATTTCGTTTTTAGCCAAAACCTTTTCTAGACAGAATTTTCGTCAGAAAAACCTGGAACTAAATTTCAACTTTGAAAATTCATAACTTATTTTTGAGAACTCCTTTTTAAGTAATTCCAAGTCTAAGAGTTTATTTTGTGTGTCTTCTACAAATAGTTAGAAGAATCGGAAGTCAAAGTACTAACAGATTAGTACAGTTTTCAGGAAGAATGTGTAAACCAAATTCTGAATGTTCACAATACAATAGATCATATGCATAACCATAATCGTTAGACTTTTAGCTCTGAGTAAACTTACCATCATTATGAATCATAGCTCCTTCCATTGATATAAACCTGAAACACTAAAGTACTAGGCAAGGCCTTCTGTTAGTCACCACAATATGCTTCTCAATGGACAGAACTTACGCTATATCTCGTGGTGATAACAGGGACCAATACCATCTATTTATATAGATTCATTAACCCTAAAGAGTCCTCCCATTAAGGACATTTCTTTAGAGTTAAGTCTTCTAATTAGATTCCTAATACAATACTGATTAGTGGTCTTACTTCTAGACTATGAATAAGATTCTTTACAATAATGATCTAATACACGAAATCATTATTAACTGGATATAGTTCTGTATTTTTTTCCATGTAGAAGTAGATATTGTCATTAAGCATAATTATCATTTAATATATGATAAGTCCGTATTGATCTAACAATCTCCCACTTGGACTATCACTTGCCATAAATGATAACTCGCACCTGAGAATGACAACATCTGCTCTACCTAATGTAGTGCGCGCCGAAAAACAAATGAACCAAAAAATCCATTCACAACATGGTCAGATTACAGTTATTTATGCAGAGCAAGAACCAAAATACACTTTGACAAAAATGCAGAGGTTCTATACCACAACATAAGCTTCTGCAATCCACATATGTCTATCATGCAGTATTGAGATATATGTTAAAGTGTATTAACAAGTAAAAACGTATATCAAGTCCAACTTTATGTTCTTAAAACCAGAACTCAAGCAAATTTTCTGAACACTAATAATCTCAACTTTGCTTGTACTGTAGTATCATGCTAAACATGAATGAGATTATCTGATAGCAAGTATATATATGACTAGAACCATAAAACAATAATTTTCAGAACAATCATAAAGCTGCAGCAACACAAATTTCTGAAATACTTCAACTTTCATTTTAAAAAACTGTCATTACAAAAATAAGTTGTGATTCTACTGATATCACAACTGAAAACACAAGAACTCAGAAAACGAAACATTTTTAAGTTTGCTCCTACTGGTCTTAACTCCCACTGAACCTAAGCATCTAATTTTGGAAGAATTCCAATGTTTTCTGTATGCTTCTTAAATACCTTCACTGGTAGTGCTTTGTTGAAAGGGTCTGCAAGCTGTGAATTGGTGTTTATATCCAAAACAGTTACCTCACCATGCTTGACTCTTTCTCTAACACTATAATATTTCAAGTCTATGTGTTTTGAGTTGCTGGACCTTTTATTGTTCTTGCTAAAGAACACAACAGCCTCATTATCACAGTATATAACAACTGCATCAGCCACAATGTGACTCAATACTTTAGTCTGCTCTAGGAAGTTTCTAATCCAGAGCCCTTCACACATTGTTTCATATACTGCTATATATTCAGCTTGCATGGTGGAGGTTGTGATTAAGGTTTGCTTCATTATTTTCCAAGCAACTGCTCCACCCGCTAGCATGAACACATAACCACAAGTTGATTTGTTTGAGTCTGGAAAATTCCCTGCAAAATCAGAATCTGAGAAACCACCAAGTTTCAGATTCTCAACTCTTCTGTACACAAGCATGTGACTCTTTGTTTTCTGTAAATATCTCAGAACTTTCTTTCCAGCCACCCAATGTTCTGGTCCTGGATTTGACTGAAACCTTGACAGCATTCCAACAGCAAATGCCAAGTCTGGTCTGGTACAGACTTGAGCATACATGAGACTTCCAACAAGTCTAGCATATGGTTTTGTTTTCATGTTTTCTTTCTCAACTTCACTTTGTGGACACTGACTCTTAGTGAGTTTATCACCCTTAGACATGGGAACCTCTCCATTTGAGCACTTTTCCATACTAAATCTTTTAAGAACTTTAGTAATGTAATTTTGCTGAGATAATCCCAACAACTTTTGTGCTCTATCTCTTTTAATTTCTATTCCTAGTACATATGATGCTTCACCTAAATCTTTCATGTCAAAATTCTTTGACAGAAAGCTCTTGGTATCTTTAAGCAGCTTGAGATTGCTGCTGGCCAAAAGTATGTCATCCACATACAGTACTAAGAATATAAATTGGTTCCCTACTGTTTTTAAATAAATGCACTCGTCCACTAGATTTTCAGTAAAGCCAAAAGAAGAAATTACTGAATCAAATTTCTTGTACCACTGCCTAGAAGCTTGTTTTAGACCATAGATAGATTTTCTTAATCTACAGACTAAGTTATCATTCCCAACTTCCATAAATCCTTCAGGTTGCTTCATGTAGATTACCTCCTCAAGCTCTCCATTTAAAAATGTTGTTTTGACATCCATTTGATGCAGCTCCATGTCAAAATGTGCCACCAATGCCATGATAATCCTGAAGGAGTCTTTACATGAGACTGGAGAAAATGTCTCAGTGTAATCAATACCCTCTTTTTGTGAGAATCCCTTTGCCACTAGCCTTGCTTTATGCCTCTCAATATTTCCAGTTGCATCTCTCTTGGTTTTATAAACCCATTTGTAGCCTATTGGCTTCTGTCTAGGATCAGGTTTAACTAATTCCCAGACTCCATTCTTCTCCATAGACTTTATCTCAGCTTGCATGGTCTCCTGCCACTTGTCAGAATCTTGACTTGCTGCTGCTTCGATCATCAAAATTTGTTGGATCATTGTCTTCTATACAGTCTTCATTGATATCTGCTTTAGCTAAGTAGACAATGTAATCACTATCTTCCCCCCCAAATTTTGATTTTCTAGCTCGTTTGGATCTTCTAAATTCAGGATTGAGATCATTTTGTGGCTCTATAATGTGAGGTTCTGCAGCATGTGGTTCTACTGCAGCTGGTTGTTCATCAATTTGCATTTCTTGATCAATTTCTTGATCTTCTGCATTTTGATTTTCTAGAATGATGTCATCTGCTATTTCTTCAGTTTCAAAAGGCAAAACATTTTCCCAATCCTCATCAGTCACAATTTCTTCAAAATCTAAGGATAAATTCTCATATTCTGTATTGTGAACTTTTTCATTTAAGAATTTGACTTGATGAATACAGCTTATAGCCCTTAGATTTTTCTGGATAACCTATGAAATAGAAGCTTATGGAAGCTTGCTCAAGTTTGGATTATAAACTCTAGCTTCTGCATGACAGCCTCATACATGACAATGGTGAAGACTTGGTTTTCTACCACACCATAATTCAAATGAAGTTTTCTCAATGGCTTTACTAGGTGTTCTGTTGCAAATGTAATTTGCCGTTTTCAAAGCCTCTCCCCATAAGAATTTTGGTAAGCCAATTGTACACATCATACATCTAACCATATTTAGAAGGGTTCTGTTCTTTCTCTTTGCAACACCATTTTGTTGTGGATTATAGGGTGTTGTATATTGAGCTTTAATTCCATGTTTTGTAAAAACAAGGCAAATGGACCCTTCTGTTGACCTTTTTCGGTATATTTTCCATAAAATTCCCCACCTCTATCTGATCTAACTGTTTTGATTTTTCTCTGTAGTTGATTCTCTACCTCAGTCTTGAAGATTTTAAAGGCTTCAAGTGCTTGAGATTTTTCTGATAGTAGAGAAACATAACTGTATCTAGAGAAATCATCAATGAATGTAATGAAATACACATTACCACAGATAATTTGATGTTTAAATGGACCACAAATATCAGTATGTATGAGTTCTAGTAAATTTTGGCTTCTTACTGCAGTCTTCTTTCTTTTATTTGTCATTTTTCCCTTAAAGCATTCCACACAATCATTAAGATCAGAAAAATCCAATTCATTTAGGATATTGTTTTTAACCAGAATTTTCAGTCTCTCTTTTGAAACATGGCCGAGTCTTCTATGCCATAAATATGCAGACTTTTCATTTTGTTTGGTTCTTTTAACACCAATCAAGGCATTAGTACTGTTAGTGTTTTCTTTTTCAACAAGAGAAATTTCTTGTTGAGACATAGAACAATTAAGCTGTAAATAATCATTCAATATCACACCAGAACCAATCTATTTTGAATTTCTAGAAATAGTAATTCCACTATTATCCATCAAAAGTCTACAACCAGCTTTAATTAGCTGAGAAACTGAAACTAAATTCCTTCTAATGGAAAGTACATAATAAACATTATCCAAAAATAAAAAGTTTTCATATCCTAGATCAAGCTTGAGGGTTCCTATGGCTTTGACTCCCACTCGCATGCCATTGCCTACTCTCAGGTTCACCTCATCACTTCTTGGGACTCTCCTCTTTGTGAATCCATGCAAGGAATTAGTGACGTGAATAGGAGAACCAGAATCTATCCACCAAGACTGGGGTTCAACATTTATAAGATTAATTTCTAAGGAAAATACTATATTAGAAATTTTCTTACCCTTTTTAGCTAGCCAAGCCTTATAACCTGTACAATCCTTTTTCATGTGACCTACTCTCTTGTAAAAGTAGCACTTGTATCTGAATGGCCTGTTCTCTTTTGGTCCTGTGGCTGCAGATGCCTTGGTGATAGTTTTGGTAGGCTTGAGTTTGTTTTGAGTCTTTTTCCTCTTAGGCTTCTCAACTAGGTTGACTGTGAGAGACTGGGACTGGTTTTTCTTGATCCTAGATTCCTCATCAACACAGATTGAGATGAGTTTATCTGGGGTCCAGTTTTCCTTTTGAGCATTGTAACTTGTTCTGAGATTGTCAAAACTGCTAGGGAGCGTGTTCAGTGCATGATGCACCAACAATTGATCTTTTACTCCCACTAACATCTCTCTCAGCCTGTTGTTGATGTTAATCAACTCCATTATATGCCCTCTTACACCCCCAGGTCCTGTTCCAGAGTACTGTAGGGTATGATACTCTTTGCTCAGCCTAGCTATTTCAGCTTTTTCACTTTCTTTAAACTTAGCTGCCACAGCCTCAATGAAATCAGTAGCTAATTCTGGTTCCTCAACACAACCTCTCACTGATTTAGACATAGAACTTCTAATCACATTCTTGGCCATCATATTAGATCTCATCCACTTCTTATGGTGAGCTTTGACTGAGGGTTTATCATCTTCTGCTGGGGTATCAGGTTGTTCTTCAAGAAAACAGAATCATATTGACTCATGCATACAAATGTAGTTTTCTACAGAATCTCTCCAGGCTCTAAAGTTTGAACCAGTAAGCACTAAGACATTGTTGAAGGTCATGTAGGTGTTACCTAAGGAGCAAAAGAAAAAGATTTTGTGAGTTCTCAATTTTGTAAATCTTTTAGAGTTTTCAATGTTTTATGAATTAGTTTAAGTTAATCAAACCATAACAGAAACACTCATAAAACAAAACATTCAGAAATCTCAATACATTTATACTTGCATTCACATCAGTCCATATCTATAAAAATAATACTGAGTAACACTTTTGATTAGAAACTTAGCATACTGTAAATCTTTATCAATAAGCCACACTTGATAAAAACATGTTATTCAAGGAACCAAATCCACATCTTTAGACAGAAGATTAAATTCCAAGTATCCTGATTTATTCTTATCAAATATGCTTACTGCTATTTGCATTCTAAAATCATGCTTCGACACTTCTTTGGAAGATAAAAAAATAATATTTAAAATACAATACATAACTTTCAGTCTGTTATACCATATGATCTCCTGGAAATATCAATGAAAAATGCTTTGTGCAATATATTCATTTATACCAACAGAAAATCACAAACTTGTTCGAGCTTGAAAACTTGATTTCTATCCAGGTTACCCTTTGTAAGAAAACTAAGCTCTTGTGCTTGTAAAATTTTTTCAATGCATAAATTTTGGGAGACTTTAATGACTACATGCATCATTGTCAATTACAGAAAACATACTTCAATTCAATTCCATAGAACATAATCTGTATTGAAATATCATCCAGCCACAGAACAACACAATCACCAACTTATGTGCACGCTGGGAGTGCTCTAGGGTTCTTATGCAATATATATATATATATATAGATATACATGCTTGAATTGAAAACAAAATTTCCAGAAAAACCTGTTTTGCTTTTCCCCAATTTGCTACAGAACACAGCGGAAGCTATAAACTTGATGCAACAACTATTTCTTGGCTTTCTTGATCCACAACAATCGGGTTTTGAATCCCATAAGAGACGTAAAAGTCTCCAGCGCTTCCAATCCAGTCTCTGGTCCATCTTCTTTATCCGTTATGAATACATTCGCCACCGTTGCGAACTTACTCGCCAGGTTATTTGTTATGAATGCATTCGCCACCGTTTCGAACTCACTCGCCAGGTTATGCATTCGCCACCGTTGCGAACTCAATAATTGTTTCTGGTTAAAACTATCCGACCTCTGGCGAGCGGGTCGAGACTGGATTCGCACTTGCATGTGGGTTGAGCCAAGAACTGGTTAACAGGCAAAGCCTGTTAACCCGTAAAGCAAATTTCTCCTTTTTTTTGTTTTTTTTTGTTTGAGAAAACCCTAAAACGATTTTGTTATGCAAAACTGAAAATTTTGTGAACCTTTATGGCTCTGATACCAATTTGTAAACCAAATTCTGAATGTTCACAATACAATAGATCATATGCATAACCATAATCGTTAGACTTTTAGCTTTGAGTAAACTTACCATCATTATGAATCATAGCTCTTTCCATTGATATAAACTCGAAACACTAAAGTACTAGGCAAGACCTTCTGTTAGTCACCACAATAAACTTCTTAATGGACAGAACTTACGCTATATCTCGTGGTGATAACAGATACCAATACCATCTATTTATATAGAATCATTAACCCTAAAGAGTCCTCCCATTAAGGACATTCCTTGAGAGTTAAGTCTTCTAATTAGATTCCTGATACAATACTGATTAGTTGTCTTACTTCTAGACTATGAATAGGATTCCTTACAATAATGATCTAATACACGAAATCATTATTAACTGGATATAGTTATGTATTTGTTTCCATGTAGAAGTAGATATTGTCATTAAGCATAATTATCATTTAATATGTGATAAGTCCATATTGATCTAACAGAATGTATTAAGGTCAGAAGACTGAAATTCTGGTTTTTGTGTTGAGTAAAAACTGATTGTTTTTGTGAAACAAAGGCAGTGCTTGTGCTTGTATTTTAAATCAGTCTAATACTTTAGATATAGGATGCTGATTCATTGATTTTGTTCTCTTATTAGGATCTGATATTTGAAGTGAGAATCGGCCAAGGTAGGGGGAAACAACGGGAAACCTCTATGCTTGTTCTATATGTTATTTGATAAATTTTTTGCTTGTATTGAATGGTTGTCATCTTGCTGTGATTAACATATACATGGTTTGTATAAATGTTAGATATGTTATTATCATATAAGACATTGTAGCTATGCTAGTGCTATGCACAAAGTACATTGGGTAGAGAAGTTGGGATTAAAACTTTTGTGTAGTTGAGTCCATAACCTCAGCAGGTACCATATCCCATGTATTCCCATGTATGCCCATGATAATGCGCAAAGTAGTATAGGTTGTGAAAGGGGTAATTCAAGATTGGTGAAAGGGGAATGGACAAGATGACTAGCAAAAGGGGTTATAAGAGTGATTAGGAGATAGTTCATATAAAAGAATGCTCTAAGTCACCCTTGTGGTAAACTACATAGTATGGGACATATAAGCTTAGTGTTTTCTTATATATGAATTATATGGAGTAAATCAAATGTGTGTGTATATACATATAGACTGTTTTCACTTTGTTTTATTTGAAGAGGTTTTGCTCCTATTGAGCTCTCTATGCTCACCCCGTTGTGAAACTATTTTTCAGGTGAGTATCATGTTACTTGAGGTTGAAATTCTGTCAAGGGTGTTTAATTTTGTGAAATATGTATGCTACTATATTTTACTAGAATAAGACATAGATTTTGATAGTCTATCTTTGTAATCTAGCTCTTTATCCTTGGTAAATAAAGAGTACTTTTCGGTTTGTGTTTTATGAGTTCTTTTCCAATTTTTTTTATATTCCTTTTATGGAGTATGAGTTGCACCTTAAATTTTTATTTTTTTAAAAAAAAAAATTGAGGTGTCACAATAGAATTCGCCGACAATTCATAGAACCAGCTAAGTGCCACCCCGGACAGGGTCTACTGGAATATGTTGCAGCAAACGGCGTCGGAGTAGCCTTTAGCACACGTTTGGGACCAGAAGCTGTCCAGGTGTTGGTATGGGCAGCCGGCTCCAGAGTATGTCAGCTTTAGCGACTTTTGGGTGGCCGCTCTTCCGGATTCCAGAACCCGGAGTGAGAAGGGTCCGGCCCGGTCTTTGAATCGTGCGCTCTCCGGCGGTCTAGCAGCCTTTCTCTCGTTGGCCTCCATCTGGGCCTTTATCTCTGACACCGAGTCAGATAGTATTTGTAATGCCCGTGCGGTTGAGGTGATTGTATCTTTCTCGAACGAGCCGTTGTTCCTCCGAGGGGCTGGGACGATCTTTGGTGGCACCGTGTCCGCCGGGAACATGTCTCCCGTCACGCCGATGCCCCTCTCCCCTTTCGATGACTGGCCCACCTCCTGGTGGGGAGGCTCTTTTGTTTGTGGCGCGAATGACTTTGCCAGAGCGGCATTCCGCTGCTGGCCTCTTTCCAAGGCAGCCACCAGTGCGGCATTGACCGCTTCTATGTCTTGATACCTGGTGGTGGCCTCTGCCCTGTCCCGATCGCTCTCTGCCCGCAAGCGGTTTACTTCCGCTCGCATCTCTTCTATTTCTCCCGCCGTATCATACTGGGCTAGACTGGAGACATCGTCCGGGTTGTCGCTGTTGGGCAGCCGATCTTCCCCTCTGTTTGGGGCCTCGGGTGGCGCCGGTACAGGTTCCAGGCTCAAGACTTGGTGGGCTTCTTCCGGGTCCTTCCCGCGTGTAGCCCTGTCGTATTCGCCCATGGTTCTGTCCTGATCTTGGCTAGCGGCAGCGGTCTGACTGCAACCTCCAGCGGGCTGCCCCTGTCCCGCCCCGGGGATTTGGACTAGCTCCGGCTCCAGAACCCATCGGTCCTTTGGATTTCCTTCCCTCTTTTCTCCTGTGCTTACAGACATATATATATATATATATATATATATATTTTTTTACGACATGTAGACTAATCGATTCCGTTCCCGCTCGTACGACAACACAAACTTTTTGTACTCTTCCCACAGTCGGCGCCAAATGTTTCTGTCTGAATCCGTAGACTCACAGATACTGGTGGATCTTGGTGTGATTCCTGCCAGCAAACCCTGCTAACTAAGGGAATACCGGGCGGGGCCGGTCTATTCCGCTTCGATGCCTAAGTCAGTATAGTTGGAATAAACTGATAACTTAAGCGGGAATGAGTAGTTGAAGTATTGATTACCTATTAATGAGGGTAGTTGGGACTCATATATAGACTGCCGGGTGTGAGGACTGGCCTCACACTTCGATGTAAGACTGACCCCTTCTGCACATATTACTGTACTGTTTCGGCCCCTGTTTGGGATGTTGCCATCCCCGGTTCCCGGGCCTAGGTCACAGGTAAGAGCTGCCCGGGCGCGGGTACAGGTGTTCTTGCTTTGGCCCCGGGCCGGGTCCAGGAGTCCTGGCTGCGGGTCTGGGGGCCTGGGTAGCCTCTCTATGGCTACTGTCAACAAGCTCTACCTTTTGAACTATCCCAAATAGTTGGTAATCCTATATATTTTTTCAGTATTTTTCACAGCTTTTATGTTAAGGATAAAACTCAGTAATTGTTGAATGTGGGGATGAGTATGTGGTGAAGAGAACAAGGATGATTTTGATGTATTGATAAGTTGACCTGAAGCTGAGCAGCAGTGGTGCAGGACATCACTGAGAATCTCACAGTTGAGGACAATGGCTTTGAGGAAAAATAAAGAATCATCTGCAAAGAACAGATGACTTATCTTAGGCCCCAAGTTTCCAATCCGGACTGACTGAAGGATGTTAACTGCTGATAATTTACAGAGAATCTTTGATAAAGCATCATTCACTAGAAAGAAAAGAAAAGGTGATACAGGGTCACCTTGACGAAGCCCTCTAGAAGGATTGAAGAAAGGGCCTGGTTTTCCATTCACTAGAACTGATAAACTGACTGTTGAGAGACATAACATTATCAAAGACACCCATCTTGAATGAAAACCCATCTTAAGCATAATTGCTTGCAGAAAGGGCCATTCTACCCGATCATAGGCCTTGTTCATATCCAATTTAAGAGCTAGATAACCACAATCTGCCGATTTTTGAAGTTTCAGAAAATGAAACATTTCATGTGCCACTATGGTATTATCCTGAATTTATCTATTTGAAACAAAGGCTGATTGATTTTCAGTGATGATTGTAGCCATAATTGGTTTGAATCAGTTGGCTAAAACCTTTGACAAAATCTAATAAGAGAAATTGCAAAGTCCAATTGGGCGAAAGTTTGAGGGTAATTGAGGATGTTTCTGTTTTAGGATTAGGACAATGAAGGTTTTATTGAGATCAGAAAGAATTGAAACAGTAGAAAAGCAGTCACTTATAGCTGCCAAAATGATGGGGTTGACTATGTTCCAATAAGTTTGGTAAAAAACACCAGAAAAAGAATCCGGCCCAGGAGCTTTTAAACCACCAAGATCAAAGACAGCAATCTTAATTTCATCTAGAGTAAGGGGACTTAGAAGAGCATTGTTCATATCTTCAGTAATAATGGGGCTATAAAAGATAAAACTGCATCAAGAGAAGAAGTAGCAACTGCTGTAAAAATGCTTGAGAAGTAGGAATTTAGATGCTGAATAATCGCATTCTCATTCTCCAACCATTTATGATTGTCATCTTGCAGTCGTAAAATCTTATAGAACTGGCGTCTTTGTAGAGTAGATTGATGGAAAAAGGAAGTATTTTGATCACCAACCTGTAACCAATTAATCACAAGACTGATTTGTAGTCCAAAGATGTTCGAAGCGAAACAGAGGAGGAGACTTGGATTCAAAAGGAGCAGTGTCCAATAGAATAGGCCTATGATCAGAGCCTAACTTTGGCAGATGAAAAACTTGAGAATGAGGGAACAGTAAACTCCACTTATTGTTACCAAAACCCCTATCAAGACGCTCCTTAATATACAATTGTCGATGACGATATACAAACCAGGTAAAGGCTGGGCCATTGAAATTGAGATCTCTGAGTTGATATTTATCTATGAATCCGCGAAACAAGTTCATTCTCCAATTTTCTTGTGCTAAACCTCCCCATTTTTCATATGACCAGAGAATGTCATTTAAATCTCCTATACACAACCAGGGCACTGAAGTTGAACTAAAACGATTAGACATTGCATACCAGAAGGACACTTTATTATTGATATAGGGCATTCCATACATCCAAGTAATTTTACAAGCAAAATTATCTTGAACAAACAGAACCCTAGTGTCTATAAAGCTAGGAGAACTACTCTCCACTGAGACTTGAACTTCATCATTCCAAAAAAGTGCTAGACCTCCACCAGTGTCCGGAGGAACGATTTCATGATGAACAAACTTCAAGTCTTTTTTCCAACTTTTTACTACGTCAAAAAATTGACGTGTTTCCATAAGAAACAACAAACAGGAACTGTGCTTACTGATCAGCTTCTTCAGATACTTGCCTGTCAAGGATGGTCCCAATCCTTGACAGTTCCAAACTATTATCTTCATGGAGATGCCGGAGCTGAAGGCCAGCTACCATCGCCATTGACAGAGACAGGGACAAAGACAGGAATCAGAACCTCATCCATAGAAGTTGAAGAAATTGAACCTTCCACAAAGTCCAACACCAAAGGTGTAGTTCCCAGATCATTATTGGAAGCATCAGTGATAGATGGAAGAGTCATAGAATCAGATGCAGGTCCTGTGCTAGATGACTCCCCAATCAACAATGGCAGGGGAACATTTTGAGGTCGTCCACGACCACCACGACCACATCCTGAAGGACTTGCTCTGGATTTACGTGCTTTTTTAGGAGACCTAATATTCAGATCAAGCACAGGAACTGGAGGAAGAGTATCACCCATCAATTCAGATCTTGCCTTTTTTAACAGATTGAAGCTTTTCCTCAATAACCTCTTGAAATTGTCGTTTGAGGTGAAGAGCTCGGAACTGATGAGCCAGAAAGTGAAGGGATCATGTAGCAAGTGGAGGAGGGATTTGATCTGAATTCACAATTTGCACTTGTGGTTGGTCAACAGAGAGAGGAACTGAAACATGATTAATTGGAAAACCCCCAAAATCTTCAGAAACCGGACCTATATCAGGTAACGGAAGAAGAAACAGAATGGGCGGGTAAAGGGAAGGGGCTGATGATTTCGGGACAAATCTGGATTAGTAGGTGACAAAGAAGGATCTAGGATGTTTTCTTGGTGAGCTAGCATTTGTTGAAGTAAAACTGGGTCTGAGACTGAGCCCAATTCCTCAAGAGAGCAAAAATTAGACTCCAGGTGGGCCTGCTCTGTATCCAATGATCCGTCAATAGAGAACTTAGGATCCATCATCTTCACATCTGCCATCTCAGCAAGAGATAACGAAATGGCTAATTGCATGTCTGCCACCTCACTATTGACTTCAGAATCAGTCAACAATTTTTTTACCCTTGCTGGAGGAAGACTGACCACCTGTCGCGGTCTCTTGAGATGAGATGGCAATAGACTCAGTTGAAATATCTGTTAGGGCAGACGTAGGCAGATGTTCAATCGAAGAGTTTGGAATCAACCTTGAATCTTGCCATATTCCTTGATGTCGATGATCTAATAGGATAGCTCTTGGAATAGGGGCAATGTTCCAGGGCTTAGAGGGATCAAGATTTGACATTGCAACAGTTGTGGAGGGAGCTTTTTGAGTCTCTACTTGGGTACGAGGCATACCATGATTGCGTACCACCCCAAACTGAACCGGAGTAGAGCGACGAGGAGAAGGAATACCATTCCAAGCACCCATATAATCAGCAGCAAGCGGTGTCTCAACATGTGACAGTAAGAGATCGTGTGGCCCAGGCGACCACAACGGAAGCACAACGAAGATAGCATGTCATATTTATCATTCTTATTTTCGTAATTGTTCTGGAAGTAAAATTTTATTTTCTCTAATTTATGTCTATTATTTTTTTGTAATATTTTTTGTAATTTTTTAAAATAAATTAATGTCTATTATTTCTTTTCACAATGTCTATCCATTCTTAAAATAGATGTTTCTTTTAAGTGAGAGATCGTGAGATCGCCTCATAATAGACTCGTTGTAGCATATCAGTTTTATATTTAATAAAAAAAAATAGATGTTTCTTGTTTATACCAATTAAATAGTGAGCTTTCATTTGGTCAATGAAATCTTAGATTTTTCTTAGCTTACTAATGAAACTGACCTGGAAACTGGCTTTGACACATAATTAAGAACAGTCGAACATAACCGCTTCTTTCTTCTTACATGCTCTGAGAGTTTGCGATTTTCATTTCATATTTTGGTATGATTAAACATGTATTACTTTTGCATAAAAGAACATATTAACATAAGCAATATATATGGAATTACGGATATAAGCTATTAATTACTAATATATCAACATGCCAAGTACTTCCTAGCTATTCGAGCATAGTCAATTATATCTCTCTTTATTATTCTAACTTGTGCATATTTATCAACCTTTGTTTATATATGGTAATACAACAGTACAAGTTCTCATCCAATTCCCCATATCTTCTTTCGTCCGGTTCAGATTAAGGGGCAGACAGGGCCGGGCCTGGGCTAAGGCGGGCAAGGCGTGGGCCTAGGGCCCCCAAAATTGATAGGCCCCAAAAATTTTAAATTACAGTTTACTAAAAAAAAATATATAATATATATATATATATTTGCAATCAAACGTACGTAAGAGACTAAGAGTGGGAGACAAAACATACACCACAACCCACATGACTTTTATTAGGTTTATAGTTTTATAATTTTATTTCTTTTTTATATGCTAGTGGGGCCCCCAATTCTTTAAGTCCAAAACTGAATTGGAGTGTTCTGATCTTCAAATTTTCCAAACTCCATAAAAAGTGTGTCATAAAAAATAAAAATAAAACCCTTGTTAGATTAGATACATCAACAAGAGGGAAAAGTGGTGGCTGTGTTGGCGGTGTTGCACAGTTGCAGACTTGCAGCCGGCAGACTTTGCAGAATACAATACCAAGTGCAAGTACAAGACTACCAGAGAAAAAAAAATTAAGAGAAGTATCTCTCATCACCGATTGTGATTTGTATAACAGGTAACTTTCAATCCCTCTTTGCCTCTTTCATTAGTTTAACCTAAACGTTTCTCTACTCTCTTTGTGTGTATTAGATATTTTTGTTAAACTTGATTTAAATGCTATATATATTTTTGTTAGGGAATTTAGTCATTGGATTTGTTGTTATCATGGCTCTGATTAGAGTGCAAATCTGGGGCTACAAAAAAAAAAGAGCAAAAAAAGAGAGAGGCGTTACATAAGACTCTAGTTGGTTCCCTTGATAGATACTTTACTAGCAAAGCGGGAGAAACCGCAGAAACGAGTAACAATAATACTCAGGGGAATGAAGAAAACGATGAACCATTGAATGATAATGAAGAAGAAACTCAAACCGAGAATACGAATGAGAATGAAGAAATATCGGAGAATGCAGAGCTACAACAAGAGAATGAGGAGGTTGATGAAATTGTTAATGAAGAAGTTAATGAAGAAACAAGTCTTCCTTTTGATGTGGATGATCCAGCTAAGTGGAATATAATTGATCAAAATATGAGAGACTTTTTAGTTGCAAGAGGTCCTAAAAGAGAGAGCATTACTGTCTTTCCCAAAGATGATTCTGAAAGATCTTTTTCTTCAAAGCATTACTTTCAGCATATGCCGAATGGTGAGAAGCGTGACAGGAAGTGGTTGGCATACTCAAATTCTTTGAATAAAGTCTACTGTTTTTGTTGCAAGTTGTTTGCAAAGAAACATCTAGTTGGGTTGTTAGCTGATGAAGGGACGAATGATTGGCATAATATTGCTGATCGTCTTAGAAGTCATGAAAGAAACCAACAACATATTGCCTCTATTAATAGCTGGGTGGAATTGGGGAAAAGATTGAAACTTAAGTCAACGATAGATGCAAGTTTGCATGAACAAATTGACCAGGAGACAGAGCATTGGAAGCAAGTGTTGGAGAGAATTTTTGCAGTTGTGAAAAGACTTGGAAAAAATAATTTGGCATTTCGGGGAGATAACGAAAAGTTATATGAAGATAACAATGGTCTGTTTTTACAGATAGTTGAGTTGTTTGCTGAGTTTGATCCAGTTATGAAAGTGCATGTGAGGCGTATTCAAAATCGTGAGACTCATTATCATTATTTGAGTCACAAGATTCAGAATGAAATCATACAGTTGATGGCAAGTGAGGTGAAAATCTCAATTATTCGTCAAATAAAAGAAGCCAAATACTTTTCAATTATACTTGATTGTACTCCTGATGTAGGTAATGAGGAACAAATGTCTCTTGTAATAAGACGTGTCAACACCTCAGCAAGTCCTGTGAAGGTTGAGGAATTTTTTATTGACTTCTTAAAGGTAGATGATACATCTGGATTGGGATTGCTTAATGTGTTTTTGGAGGCAATGAAGACGCTTGGACTTGATGTTGATGATATAAGAGGTCAGGGATATGATAATGGTTCCAACATAAAAGGGAAGAACAAAGGTGTACAGAGTAGACTACTTGAGATAAATCCCAGAGCATTTTACACTCCTTGTGCTTGTCATTCTTTGAATCTTGTACTTTCTGACATGGCTAATAGCTGTAAAGATGCTGTTACTTTTTTTGGAATCATGCAACAATTATATGTATTGTTTTCGGCTTCTACCAAGAGATGGAAAGTCTTTAAAGATCATGTCAAAGGTCTCACTGTTAAGCCATTGTCAGAAACACGTTGGGAAAGTCGTATTGATAGTGTTAAAGCAGTCAGATACCAAGCTCCACAAATACGAGCAGCTCTATTGCACTTGGCAGAGAATCGTCTTGAAGAGAACGGAACAAGAAATAATGCTGAGACTTTAGCAAATTATAATATGCACAACTTTGAGTTTTTGCTAGGCATTGTTATTTGGTATGAGTTGTTGTATAAAGTTAACTATGTCAGCAAAGTTCTTCAAAGTGAAGATATGCAGATCGATGTTGCTGTTAGAGAAGTGAATAAACTTCTTTCGTTTCTTCAAAAGTTCAGAGATACAGGGTTTGAGGATGCCATGATTGAAGCTAAAGAAATTGCAAGTGAGATGGGAGTGGAACCAGTATTCAAAGACAGAAGACCTGTTCAACGTAGAAGACAATTTGATGAGAATGCTACTGAAGCCGTGAGACAATCAGCTACTGAAGCCGTGAGACAATCAGCTACTGAAAGTTTTAAAGTCAACTATTTTTTATACATAGTTGATCAAGCCATTTCATCATTCAAAACCAGGTTTGAATAACTTCATTATTCATTTATAATGCGCAGCTAATCATTATTTTTAGTTGAATCTTATTTATTTTTTGTATACCAGGTTTGAACAATTTCAAATTTATGAAAAGAACTTTGGTCTTCTTTATGATCTGGAAAAGTTGAAGTCTACAGATCGTGATAGCTTGAAGAAATTCTGTGGTAATCTTGCGAATCTAATTAATCTTGGTGAAAAAATTGATCTTGACAAAGATGATCTGTATCAAGATTTACGAATGTTGTGTGATGATTTACCTGAAGAAGCCACAAGAGCTATTGATGTGCTGAATTATATGATTGAAAGGGATGGCTGTTATCCAAATGCCTTGATTGCTTACAGGATTTTGCTAACCATACCAGTCACAGTTGCTTCCGCAGAAAGAAGTTTTTCAAAGTTGAAGTTGATCAAAACTTATCTTCGGTCAACTATGTCACAAGAGAGATTGAGCGGTTTGGCTATATTATCAATTGAGAAAGATTTGGTAAAGAAACTTGATTATGCAAGTTTAATTGCCACATTTGCATCTAAAAATGCACGACGAGTTGTATTTAAGTGATTTTTAGTTTATCAAACTACTGATGTGGCTAATTTTTTATTATTTAAAAGAATTTTGATTGGATTTTATTTGATTATTTTTCATTTTGATGTATTATTAATTCGAAAGGTTAAAACGATAGGGCCAAAAAAAAATTTCGCCTAGGGCCCCAAAATTTTCAGGGCCGGCCCTGGGGGCAGAAGAAGGATATCTACAAAAGAGAAGGGCAGCAAAGTACTCCAAAATGTCCAATTTCCAGTGCTTAACTTTGTGGAATCAGAAACGGGAAACGTACTCCAAACACGCAAGAAATCATGCACGGCGAATGCCCGTTACAAAGTTGCGCGTCTTTCCATGTGTCCATGGAGGCTCGGGCTCAGCTCCGGTGTGTCCGAGCCTGAGCGTTCGACCGGCCGACTAACGCTATAAATACGAGCAGGAGCAGCTCAACCAGTTCATACAAACTTGTTCTTGCTTAATTAGGTAGCTCGATCTATACATGCAGTGCTTGCGTGAGAGAATCTGAGAAGATTAGAATATCAGACGGAAGAACCCTTTCTCTTCTGGTTTGTAAGTTCCCCTCCGCTTGCTACCTTTGTTTCCACCTCTTACTAGCTTTCACGTCCTTCTTGATTCTATTGTTCTTGGCTAACATATATTTCTGGTGCATGCAGATTTTTCAGTTTTATAACAATGGAGAGTAGTTCTATCCCTGTCGCCTCTGAATCTGATTCAGAGGAGATAAATAGTTCTACTTGTTATATGCCGAAGATTTCTGAGGAGTCCGTTGTCCAAATGGAGAAGATTTCAGCATTCCAGGGGAGTCCATTGCCCCAATGGGGCATCTACAAACCGGGCAAACCGCCGAGTGCCGAATCTTCTAGTATCTCGCCTCTCCTTTTTCCCCTTCTCATGCACGAGTATCTTGCTAGTGGTGAAATAAAGCAAGGTTTAGTTGATCTCCTTCTCGTTTCATAATTGTTCATGTACTCAAATTTTCGGTTCGATCTCTTATGGATCAGTCTATTATTGCATTTCGCAGGTCTTGGAGTTTGTGGGGGGTGGATAAACGGTTAGAGCTAGCCTGCTCTATATGCTCAACTCTCTGCTTATATTTGAGAGCGCATGGGTGGGTTTGCAGTGCTCCAACAGCAACAGATTCACAGAGCAAAAGAAGCAAGCAATTAAGATGAGCTTCGTTTTGCATCTGTGACACTCTGTGTATGATCATGATGAATACCTGTTGCTGACTTTGAAGAAAAGTAAAGTTGCAAAAGAAGCAAGCAATTAAGATGTTTTAGTCAATCGATTGGTTCCCTAAATGTAAATTACATATGTAGTGATAGTTTTTGTGTCCTTGTCGCTTGGAGGTCGATAAATAAGGCTCTTGTAGTGATGTTTCGATCATTGATAGTTTGTAATATAAGTTTTCCTTCTTATTCCTGTAATCTGTAACATATTTTTATGAATTCATTGTGATTCCCGAAATAATGCCATTTTTCGTTACTTGTTCATTGGAATGAAATTACAAAGTGTTGTAGGAGAAACAATTCATAAGTGAAGCGTTGTTTTATTGATTGATAATGAGGCCTTTATATAGATATTACATCAAGTATTCCGAATAATCAGAGATTCCCTATCGACTAAAGATACTATATATTTAGTCTAATTAGGTCAAGACACACATAAGAAGTTACATAATTATTCTTTCTTGAATACTCTCCCTTGTGTCGCGTACCTAATGTGATACGATGCATAACATGTTGCCTCGCTAAAACTATGCCAAGTAAAACAAAAACCACTTGGGTAAAATAAAAACTTGGTCGAAGGGAAAAGAGCACAACGCACCAACTACAATTGAATATTACATGTGAGGTAGACTCCCCCTGATGTCTACAAGACAACTCCCCCTGATTGGTAACTGAATCTCAGAGTTTAGATTAGTGGCGTATACAAACGCTCCTCACAAGCTTCAAAAGTAGGCGTGGCCAACGATCTAGTCATTGAATATGGCCACATTATCCTTGTATTAGACCAGCTATACGTAATTTTACTTGGTCTTAAGGAAGAAGGTTGCTTAACAACTCAAAACTAGGTTCGCGTTGAAAATCAGATTCACGCGCAGCATGACCTCCATGTACTTAAATAGTCATAACTCCTTAGATACAGTAGATATGAACGAACCGTAAAAAGGTCTGGAAACTAGACACTCATATATTTCCAGTGATACAAAGTACACAACGTGGTTCGTCTTGATATGATCACAAAGCTCTGTCGAATGTGACTGATTTGCAAGTTACCGGATAGATTCGTCCTACTTTTCCAAAACAAACATAACTCACTAAATCTGATAGCTATGATTAAATAGTTGGTGTCCTTGGAAAGTAGACACATAGATCTTTCTAATGGTATCAATTCACCATTTTCCAATAAGTGGGCTGTCCAGTAGACCTCGTGGAAGTTGACAAACCGAACCAGGTAGATTCTGGAGTTGCCTGTTGATGTGTTTTTCATGATGGGATTGAATGAGCCTAAACCTTTCAAACTTGAAAGAAAGTACTGCCATATACCATGACATTGCGTGGGTGCATCTAACCATTACCTTAGCTTTATAATTTTATAGCGAATGAGATGTCAAGTCGAGCATATTATAACAAGTACATGATTGCTCACATGGTACTTAGATGGAGAGTTTCATCTCCCAAGACTTCTCGTCATATAGACGTAATGAGTCTTCTGAAGATATCGACTTGATCATGGGATACATATAGGCTTTCGTTTAACATCCTTTAGATAGCCACAAGCCGATAGATGAATAAGTTCATCACTAACGGTTCTCACTCTTGAGACCAAATATTCCCAAGATCATTTCATTCTTAACGTCAGATTAGTGATATCTCAATCACAATACATCCGAAGTTTACACGCAAATATGCATGATTCTTTACATCCCATCTCCAATCAAGTAGTCACTCAATCGTGGTTTTTGCTCACCTGACTTGGGTGATAACATATCCGTTTAGGATGTTTATGTACAACTTTTTACTTAGTCTCGATAGAGATGATTTAAGCTGCATGTTCAGTTTTTTAGAACTACCTAACTGACAAGGTAGTGGAGTGCAATATGACTCCATTACGAGAGCATATGTCATTGTAGTTGATTGCAGGGCGTTTATGAGAGACCTTGCGCCATAAGGTGAGCCTAGACTCTTTTTCTCACTGCGCTTTCCATCAAAGATTATCGATAGGGTTTACACTTGCGGTGTAGCATCACCCGTCCAAGGACCTATCTCTTTGTTTAAACTGGATCGCATATCTTTCCGTGCAGGCCAATTCACAACGTTGATATTTGCTTCAACAAAGTGAGTGTGTTCGATATCTAACTCATAAACCATGTTCTCATGTACACTAGTGTAATTCTCATTTGTAGAGATCTTTATATGAATCGGCTTTGTATTGAGGCGTCCCCCAATGATAAGCATAATCCAGAAAATCCATGAGACGAATGAGTTGTCATTGATCGAAGGATCAAGTTGTGCCAAACTCGCATTCGGCGAGTGTATATTGAACTAAATGCCCTCTCTACACTTCTTGTGAGAGTCACGGCCTAGTGACACCATTTACCACTTTTATGGAGTCACCATGCCACCATCAAGGGTGACAACATGTCTATTTATCAGGACATCAATCCTTACAAGCATGTTTGAAACAAGAGTATTATTCCTATCTTTTTCTTGAAAGACCAATAGTTTGCTCTTTGTAGCATGTATATCAAATCTCGTCACTTTGATTTATGGGACTTTGAGAAACATGATGAGGCATAGTGGGGACAAACCACAACAATGCCAAGTCGTTCTACTTGAACTTACTTGTTCTTATCTCCCCCTAACGACGGGACGACTGGCTCATCAAAAGTGACATAAACGAGATCGCCTGTTAAGGTTTCCATATAGAAGACTATAGGTGGAAGCTTATGTCTTATTCAAAGACTTTATTCATAATCAAATAACTCATCATTAAGCGCTTGTGGTTGCACAATATGCACATAAAGTATGTGGACGATAAAGGGTATTGATTGTTAACACTTATACGTTAACGTTGGTTGAAGACAGTAGACTTCAACAACCCACTTATATAGGTAAATACTAAACTTAACTATAAATGTTTATTTTGTTAAAATTTTAATTATTAGTTTAATTATTTTATAATTATTACACTAATATTTTTTGATGCATTTTTTAATTATTTTATAATTATTACACTAATATTTTTTGATGTATTTTTCTAATATTTTATTATTTGTTTGAAGGAACGGTCTCGGATAAACTCTGCGAACCGCCGCCGTAACACAACCCCCCATCATGGTGGTTCTAGGCCATTTGCACAATATCAGGAGGATGCGCTTAGAGATCATCCTGATAGCAACCCGTACGTGGAGACGTTCAAGAAGGCTTATCCACAAGCGACAGAACAGCTCGTAAGTCGTTGATTACGATTTTAAAATTTTAATTATTCATTTTACTTAATTATATATTTGTTAGAATATTAATTATTATTTTTTCCCGTTCAATTAGGAGAGGGTGAACCGGGACGAAGAAGAAGTGTATGAGCAAGTAGTTCGGGAGACACAACCGAACATTTCAGAGGCAGATCTGCAAGAAGCCCTGCGCCAGGTCGACCGATCGAATGTCCAAATGGCAGCGAGGATGTTCGACGCAGCCTTCCCACACCGGTCAAACCAATACTACTGCCGCGGTTTGGGAAGTTCTGGAATAGGGCTCCTGAAGACCACTAAGGGAGGTCAAAAGAAGGGAGGCGGGGACAGCCAACAGATGAGGGGGGAAGTGCAGAGATTGGCCGCAAGATTGGCGGCCGAGTCCCAGAGATCACAGGAGCAACACCGCAGAACACAGCAGTATCATTTGGATATGTCGAGTTGGTATGCTGAATGCGAGAGAATTCGGCGACACAACTACGCCGGCCAACAAAACTGGTGGTATGATATGTTCGCGGCACAACAACAAAGCCTTGAACCCCCACCCCCGTTTCAGCCGTTAGTTGAACCTCCAATGCCTCAACCTCCCGAGTTCGTTCAGCAGGATGACGAGCATGATGGAGAGCAGGATGTTGGGGATGACGTGGTGGACTTTAGTGGTTTAGGTGATGATTAGGGTTATATTTTACGTATATTGAAACAAATTAAATAATAAGTAATTTAGACGTGTTTCATGTTGGTGTAAATGCATGGATTGTCATTGTGAATTGCAGGTTGCTTAGAATGGTAATTTAGAAATTAATTTAATTTTTTTTCCCCAAAATGTAAGAATAGCCGACGATATTGGCATTATTTCGTCGGCTATAACTAATTAATGCCTATTAAAATATTAATATATTCCGACGAAATAACCGACGAAATAGATGAAATCGTCGGCTATATTTCAGAACAAATAGCCGACGAATTTCGTCGGCTATAGTTTACCATATCGTCGGCCATACTCGAAAATAGCCGACGAATTTCGTCAGATATTTTGCCCAGGTTTGGTCGACAAAATGAATTTTCGTCGGTAAAATCGTTGGTCATACTCGAATATAGCCAACGATTTCGTTTTTTTTGTCGGCTATTGGTTTTACCGACGCTGTTTTTCCGACGACTTATAGCCGACGAAAGTTTCGTCGGCAGAAGGAATAGCCGACGAAAATTTGGCATAGTCGACGAAATTTTTTTCGTCGGCTATTCTGTCCGATCTGGTAGTGGTTAACAAGATGCATTCCGTTACAAAAAGTAACGTCCATGTATGCTTCCTGAAATGTTTCACTAAGTTCCGGGACACCAAATGTTACCAAATTTTAACAGTAGGTAGGCACGTGTGTTAGGATTCTAACGGCATGAGTCTCATCTCCGGAACCGGCAGAAAACATACCGAACCGGTCGGAACAGTCGCCGGAGGTCAGTGAACGTTTGTGTCGAGCGGTTCACAACCTTCCAGGTGTCCAATGGCCCTGAACTTTTATGAACAAGTAGCCAATCGGTGACCCAAATTTAACCTAAAAACCCGGCCTAAAAGTAGGTGAACCGGTCCGTCCAATGATGAGTTCGTGAGCTGAAAAACCGGGATGTCTAGGTTTTCTTCAACTTTTCAATCATTGTCAAGGTGCTTCATAACATTTAAGTGTTATGGCTTGAGTTGAACCTTTAGGTATATCACCATAGTTTCATTGTGTCTCAAATTGAACTACGAGAAGGCATCAAAGTCATCATCTTATGTATCATTATCTTTAGCGTAGGAAGGCGTTACTCCAAAACTATGCTAAAGATTAGGCTTCCATATAATGAGCTTAGCTAATGAAGGATCATAAGGGGGAAATAATTTGCACTTTTAAATGCATAAATAGTGCTTCCATTGACTTGGAGGAAGATTTGGGTGACGTTAATGTCATCCTTAAGCCTTGAGCATTGCTCATGATGCTACCAAATATTCTTTTGGTCATCTTTGATCTCAATAGCTTCTTTGCTCAAAAGAAACGATGTCCATGACTTTCTTGGATATATGGATCATCAGAATATGTCACTACCAGAAAAATGAGTTTTGCCGACGAAAAAAAAAAAAACGGCCGACGAAATGATTTTTCGTCGCTAAAAAAAAAAAATCGTCGGCCATTCCTATAGAATGGCTGACGATTTTTATTTCGTCGGTAAAAAGTAAAAATCGTCGGCTATTCTACAAGAATGGCCGACGATTTTTATTTTCGTCGGCTATACTCCAATCATGGCCGACGAATTAATATTTTCGTCGGCTATACAACTTTTGGAGTATGGCCGACGAATTTTACAATTTCGTCGGCTATAAGTCTTTATATTTTCAGATCTGGACAGCAGCTGCTCATTTGCAAAAAACGGGAGAAAGAGTGAAAAATCAGTGGATATTGTTGAAATCCGTCCTCTCTTACATTGTGAAGCTATATATAGGTACGTACATGTGTATATATGTTGATTTTGGGTTTTAGTTGCATGAGTTGATTTTGAGTTTTAATATATGTTTTGATGTTATTTTAATCCTAAAGAGTAATCGGTTTTGATGTTATTTTAATTAGTGTTAAAAAAATAATGATGATGTTAGTGACACTTCGGCTAGCATAAGTCCTCTTTCTCGTGCTTCGATAAAAGGAAAACAGAATATCTGACGGTTTCTGGAGCTTTTATCAAAACAGAATGATGATCAGAAGGTCATCCAGGCTACTAAATTGGTCATACCGAAAGATTCTTTTTTCTCAGTTATCTTGCAACCATTCAACTTCATTAACTGCTATCTGGTGAGGATTAAGTAGTTAATGAAGTCGAATGGTTACAAGATAACTGCGAAAAAAGGATCTTTCGGTTTGAACATTTTAGTAGCCTGGATCACCTTCTGATCATCATTCTGTTTTGATAAAAACTCCAGAGAGCTTGGCATTCTGTTTTCCTTTCATCGAAACACGAGAAAGAGGACTTATGCTACCCGAAGTGTCACTAACATCATCATTATTTTTTTATTTTTTTCATAGAATAGCCGACGAACAATGCATCATTTCGTCGGCTATAATAATAATGGCCGACGAAAATTAATTATTTCGTCGGCCATAAGTTTTTTTAAAATAAATATTACATTTATGGCCGACGAAAATTAATTATTTCGTCGGTAAAAATGAAAAATCGTTGGCCAAAAAAAAAATTTCGTCGGCCATATACATAGAATGGCCGACGATTCATTATTTCGTCGGCCATACACATAGAATGGCCGACGATTTAAAGTTTTCGTCGGCTATATAACTTTGGGAAGAATGGCCGACGAAGTTGGCAATTTCGTCGGCTATAAGTCTTTATATTTTCAGATCTGGCCAGAAGCTGCTCATTTAAAAAAAAACGGGAGAAAGAGTGAAAAATCTGTGGGTATTATTGAAATCCGTCCTCTCTTACATTGTGGAGCTATATATAGGTATGTATATATATATATGTGTATATATATATGTTGATTTTGAGTTTTAGTGATTTTGATATAGTAAGTGATTTTTTGTTTTGTTGTTGTTTTAGTGTTAGAATGTATGTATATATGTTGATTTTGAGTTGTAGTTGAGTTGATTTTCAGTTAGAGTATAATTATGTGTTTTAATTTAATAATGTTATTTTAATTAGTGTTAAAATATATATAAATATGTTAATTAATGGTTGTTGATAGTGTAATGAACTTAAATAATAGTTGTTAATTAATGGTATATATATATATATGAGTTGATGTTGATAATAATATATAGTGTAATATATATGTGTTAATTAATTTATTATTAATTAAAGTTATACATATATATTATTATCAGGCTATATATGGATCGAGATAAGAGTTGGATTTCGCTTCCAAGGCATGACCGACGATACACTACAGGAGTTGTGGATTTTATGCAGTTCGTCGAGGAAAATGCAAAAGGACCGTACCATTATTGCCCGCGCAAGAAATGTAAGTGTCGCAGTGATATGTGTCGATTTCCGATTAGGACAGTATGGGAGCACCTAAAGAGCAATGGGTTTTGGCCGAAGTACACACGTTGGATATATCACGGTGAGCCATCATTAGATGGATCGCATGATCATGGGCAGTATTTTGAGGCGGGCAGTAGTAGTACATCCAACGATCCAACAATGACATTCGTCAACGACGTGTTTCCTTTTGAAAGCGGTGTACATGGGGAACAATATATGCAGGACCCGGTGCAGCCGTTCCCACAAGTTGTCAACACTGCTGCCTTTGACAAGTACAACAAACTGATTGCATTGCAACAGACCCCTGTGTGTTCAAGTTCTGAGAAGACAGTTCTTGAAAGTGTGATGGAGGTAATGAGGATTAAAGTCGAGACAAAATCGACTATCAGGCAAGTGGATGAATATCTACAGTACACTTCTTCGTTGTTGGAGGAGGGTCATCGTAATCCTACCAATCACCGTCAGGTCCGAAGTATCCTCAAAGATCTAGGGCTTTCCTACATTAAGATCCATGCATGCGCATTTGACTGCGTTCTCTTCTGGGGTAAAGATGCAGAAGGGAATGACCTTGCTAGCCTTTACGCATGTCCGATATGTCAGTCTGACCGATATAAGTTGACGGGAGCAGGCAATAGAAAACCTGTGAAAGTGCTTCGGTATTTTCCGTTGAGAGATAGGCTTGAGCGGTTGTACATGTCAGCAACCACCGCAAAAGCTATGAGGTGGCACGGTGAGCGGGACGCGGGAGACGCAGATATCATGACACACATCTCTGACGGAGCGGCTTGGAAGCATATAAACAATGAGTTTCCTTATTTTGCGTCAGATGTCAGAAACGTCATTCTCGGGCTCTCAACTGACGGGTTCAACCCTTTCGGCACCATGAGTCTTTCATACAGTATATGGCCGGTGGTTTTGGTACCTTACAACCTTCCTCCGTGGATGTGCATGAAGAAGGAATATAATATGTTGACGTTGTTGATTCCGGGGCCTGGTTACCCAGGGAAATGTCTCGATGTGTATATGAGACCATTGATTGAAGAGCTTAAGGTATTGTGGGACGTTGGTCATCCCACTTTTGACAAGTACAAGCAGGAGACGTTCCAGATGCATGCCATGGTTATTGGTACCATCAGTGATTTTCCTGCTTATGGGATGTTGTCGGGCAGCGTTGTCAGGGGATACAAGGCTTGTCCAGAGTGCCTCACCGATTATGGGAGCACCCCTCATTGCAACAAGATATGCCGAATGGGTCATCGTGTGTTCCTTCCGGCGGATCACCACTGGCGTTACGAGTCCGCCGCATTTGATGGAACCGAAGAACACGGCCGTGCTCCCAGAAGATGGACAGGAAGAGAAATTTTAGCAAGACTTAATGAGTACGATTTTGGGCCCCTCAGCAATCATCCCGATATTGTAGCGGAAATACCTGAAAGGCCTGAGGAGTACAAATTCTGGACACATAGGAGCATATTGTGGGAACTCCCGTACTGGTGTGAGTTGCTGATCCGACACTTCCTAGACGTTATGCACATAGAAAAAAATGTTTCTAAAAGTGTGGTGGGCACAACGCTGAACTTGGAGGGGAAGACGAAAGACGGTCCTAAGGCTCGCACTGATATGCAAAACATGAATATCAGAAAACCACTATGGTTGAAACAAGGGAAGAGAAAAATGCCTCAAGCTCCTTACACCGTCAAGCCTGAGCATAAATCAGAAATTTTGCATTGGATAAGTCGGGCCAAGTATCCTTCAGGCTTTGCTGGAAATATAGCCAAGTGTGTCAACAGACAATGCAACAATCTGTACGGGTTGAAAAGTCATGACAATCATATCCTGCTACAACGTCTCTTCCCTGTTTTCATTCGACCGTTCCTTCCCCGTCACGTTGTGGAGCCGTTAGTAGCGTTGGCAAGATTTTTCCAGAAGGTATGCACACGGGAAGTGAGAAAATCTGACCTCCGGGAAATGCAACAAGACATCGTTCATATCATGTGTAAATTTGAGATGATATTTCCTCCAAATTTTTTCGACATCATGCCTCACCTCATGATCCATCTTCCTCGGCAGTTGTTGCTTACCGGTCCTGTGCACTTCACTTGGATGTATCCGATGGAAAGGTACGTATTTTACACCTTATGTTAATTTCCTCATCAATATATGTGATTTAGTATTATCATAACACTTTAAAAACTTGATTTATAGGCAACTTGGACAATACGGTGGTTTTGTCCAAAACAGATCCGCACCTGAAGGATGTATAGCTAAAGCATATATTGCGCACGAGTGCGTTACCTACATGAAGCTGTATTTCGGAGCGTTACAGGAAAGCATACCGGAAGATGTACCTTCACAGTTCAATCTTTCCATACTCTCCGACGATGTTGTACTCGGTGGAAACATGCCAGTTTCCTATAAGTTGAAAGATTATGAGGTAGCCATTGCACATTGGTGGGTACTAATCAACTGTCCAGAAGTTCAGTTTTGGAAGGACATACATCTACGCTGTGAAGGAGTAGCAAGTGATCGCGATTACCACAACCAGACATTCGCAGAGTATTTCGGCCGCTGGGTACGTACCTTTAACACTATTTTATACGTGTTCATATATTATTGTGTATATTTATTCATATTTATAGTTGATTCTGATGGTTGCAGATGGACCTTATTGCAAATGATAATCACCCAAATTGGTCGCACGAACTCAGACTTTTAGCGAGGAGGCCGGTCTATTCAAAAGTTTATGCGACGTGCAAGGTGAATGGTGTGTTATTTCGATGTGAAGACAGAGACCTCAGACTGAAAAAACAAAATTCAGGGGTTATGGCACATGGTGGGGATGGTGGAGTTGACTATTACGGTGTTCTCCATTCAGTTGTGGAACTGCATTACGGGGAAGGCATGAAAGTGCACCTTTTCAAGTGTAGATGGTTTGACACACGGCCGCAGAGCATGAAAACCGATCAATACGGCGTAAGTTCTGTGAACACTAGTACATCATGGTATGAGGACGAACCGTTCGTTTTAGCCACATGGGTGAAACAAGTGTTTTATCTTGATGATCTCGCCAAGGGTGACCTTTGGAAAGTAGTCAACACTATCCACCATCGCAACATTTACCGGGCGTCTACACTTGGAGTGGCTGAAGAGAACGAGGAAGGGGGCACCGCGTATCAAGAGCCCAACTCAAACGGTATTCCTGACTCCTCTTTTATTCGTCTAGACACGCCGGTGCGAATTCGACGTGAAGAGCCACTGCTTGTTGATGTTGATCCAATTGAAGAAACTAACGAGGACTCTAGTGGTGAGGAAAGACATAGATTACCCCTATCGAGCAATTCAGAAACCGAAGAAGACTCATCCGATGATTCCGATTACAATCCGACGGATTAAGTAATTTAAATGATGTAATCCTTTCATTTGTAATCAACTCATTTCTAATGAACGGGCGTGGGGATGAGCCTCCCAGCTAGGCTGGGTTAAAAACCCCTTAAACAGAAATTTGAAATATGTTGACTGTTGGGTTTCTGATTTTTTATGTTCAATTTTGGTTATATGTGAACAGGACATTGGAATAGGAGAGGTGTAAAACCACTGATTTTTTTGGTTTTTTTTTCAGAGAATGGCCGACGAAAAATGCATTATTTCGTCTGCTAAACGGACAATGGCCGACGAAAATTAATTATTTCGTCAGCCATAAGTTATTTAAAAAAAATATTTTACGAACAATGGCCGACGAAAACTAATTATTTCGTCGGCCATAAGTTATTTAAAAATAATTATTTACGAACAATGGCCGACGAAAAATAACTATTTCGTCGGCTATAAGTTTTTAAAAAAATAATAATATTACGAACAATGGCCGACGAACATTAAATATTTCGTCGGCCATAAGTTTTTAACAGAAAACGACAAAACAATAGCCGACGAATACTAGGTTTGATTTCGTCGGCTATGATTAAAAAAAAAACAAAAAAAGAGCAGTTTCCATTTTCTATCACTATCGACAAACCATTGCTTCATCCTTCAAATGCAAATATGTCGTGAAATAAGACATGACCGAAATATTGAAATACGGCTACGGTTGAAAAATGGGAAGATTCCGACAAAATCTGTGTGCCGAATGTTGCGGTTAGGCGGTTTTTACTCCCGTTTTCCTATGTGTAGCCTGACGGTCGGTAAATATTTGGAGGGAAATTTTTATACGATTAGTCGCGTCTCATCGATCTGAAACTATTCTCTGTTGAAGGTCAGGCCAAAAAACGTCACTTAGACGGGCCAATAACCGTTTTAAAGCGTTTAGAGGTTTGACTTTGCGGTTTGACCGTCCCGATCGAGCCTTCAACGTTGTCAGATGTAGTTGGATTTTTTTCCATACATGTATTTAATCTTAACGGTGATATCTGACGGTTGGAATAGATTTTCCAAACCTTGAGATTCAAAATCGGAATATATGCACTAATGTTCCTTAACTTGTTTACTAAGTGTTTAAGTGAATGTATAGTTTCAAATACCTACTATACGTAGACTCTTCAAATGCAAATGTGTCGTGAAATAAGACATGACCGAAATATTGAAATACGGCTACGGTTGAAAAATGGAAAATTCCGACAAAATCTGTGTGCCGAATGTTGCGGTTTGCTGTTTTTTACTCCCGTTTTCCTATGGGTAGCCTGACGGTCGGTAAATATTTTGGGGGAAATTTTTATATGATTAGATGCGTCGCATCGATCTGAAACTATTCTCTGTTGAAGGTCAGGCCAAAAAACGTCATTTAGACGGCCCAATTTCCGTTTTACAGCGTTTAGAGGTTTGACTTTGCAGTTTGACCGTCCCGATCGAGCCTTTAACGTTGTCCGATAACCTTGGATTTTTTTTCATACATGTATTTCATCTTAACGGTGATATCTGACGGTTGAAATAGATTTTCCAAACTTTTAGATTCAAAATCGTAATATATGCACTAATGTTCCTTAACTTGTTTACCAAGTGTTTAAGTGAATGTATAGTTTCAAATACCTACTATACGTAGACCCTTCAAATGCAAATGTGTCGTGAAATAAGACATGACCGAAATATTGAAATACGGCTACGGTTGAAAAATGGGAAGATTCCGACAAAATCTGTGTGCCGAATGTTGCGGTTTGCTGTTTTTTACTCCCGTTTTCCTATGGGTAGCCTGACGGTCGGTAAATATTTTAGGGGAAATTTTTATACGATTAGATGCGTCGCATCGATATGAAACTATTCTCTGTTGAAGGTCAGGCAAAAAAACGTCATTTAGACGGGCCAATTTCTGTTTTAAAGCGTTTAGAGGTTTGACTTTGCAGTTTGACCAAAAGTATAGCCGACGAAGTTATATTTCGTCGGCTAAAGTCTGGTGATCCGCGCCTTCCCATTATCCACCGTTGGATGGGGGAGATCGGACGGATGCTGAGGGACGAAGACTATAGCCGACGAATTATGTAATTTCGTCGGCTATGCCATAGCATGGCCGACGAAAAATGAATTATGTAATTTCGTCGGCTATGCCATAGTATGGCCGACGAAACCGCTTTATTTCGTCGGCTATACTATATCATGGCCGACGAAATCGCTTTATTTCGTCGGCTATACTATCGGGTATAAGTAAAATGCAGCCGAACCCTAGCCTCCATTTGCCCGATTTTCCCTAAACAATCTTCCTCCTCGAATCCGGCCCTCCTTCATCCGTCGATCCTCCTCCCTATTCCGGCAGGCCGGCGCCTCCTCCTCCTCCTCCTTGGTTCGGCAGGCCGGCGCCTCCTCCTCCTCCTCCTTGGTTCGGCAGGCCGGCGACTCCTCCTCCTCCTCCTTGGTTCGATCCGCCGCCCCTCCTCCTCCTCCTTGGTTCGATCCGCCGACCCTCCTCCTCCCTGTTCCGGCCGCCTCTCCCTCCTCCTCCTCCTCCCCGATTCGGTACCCGGCCTCCCTTTTTTTTTTTTTTTTTTATTTAATTGTTAATAAATAAAATTAGGGTTAATAAATTATATATAATTGTTAATTTAGATATAATTGTTAATTTAGGTATAATTTATGTATTTATATGTTAATTTGTGTAGAATTTATGTATTTATGTTAATTTATGTATTTATGTTAATTTAGGTATAATTTATGTATTTATATTAATTTAGATATAATTTATGTATTTATGTTAATTTAGGTATAATTTATGTATTTATGTTAATTTAGGTATAATTTATGTATTTATATTAATTTAGATATAATTTATGTATTTATGTTAATTTAGTTATAATTTATGTATTTATGTTAATTTAGGTAGAATTTATGTATTTATGTTAATTTAGGTATAATTTATGTATTTATGTTAATTTAGTTATAATTTAGGTTTTTATGTTAATGTATGTAATTTTTAGGTTTTTATGTTAATTTAGGTAATTTTTGTAAAATTTATTTTAATTGTATAATTTAGGTGTAATTGTATAATTTATATGTATAAATTGGTTATTATATAAATCGGTAAATATTAAAATATGTTAGTATTATTGGGTATTATATTAATTAGAATTTGTTATTTAATATAATATAATTTAATATTAATTAATGTATTAATGCGTCTGGCTTTAGATGGCCGATGCATTTAGGCAGTTGTTCGGAGGTCGTCGTTCTAGATCTAGAGGTTCTGGAAATGCCGCCGGTTCCCCAGACTCCGAGAGGACGGCTAGCCAGCCTGAGAGGACCACCAGCCAGCCGCGGAGGAGTGTGGATGCAGCCCAGCCGCGGCGGAGTGTGAGTGCTCGGCACCAGACCCTTCTCCAGGCGGGGCGGCCGTCGAGCACTTCACGTCTGAATGTCGGTCCCTCTGTGGCGCCGAGGTTTAGTCGGCAGCTGTTTCACGAGGAGATAGCTGCCGACGTTCCTCAGGTTCGTATGCCTGAGGTTCATCGGAAGCCGATGCCGATGCCGAGTCCGACTCAGTCTGCTGGTGACTCGACTGAGGGGCCTACTCTCCCAAACCAGCTCTTCCTCCCCTACAACATTCCTGCGATACCCGAGGTCGACTATCAGGGTCGGCCCCAGTGGCCTGATATGCCTCAGTTCGTGAGTGCTGCGGAGGCATACCAGCAGCAGCCATGGGAGAGCCCTGACCTCCTGATTTCGGCGAGGAGAAAAGGAAAGTCGACGGCAACCGAATCATCGGGTTCAGGTAACATTCGATTTTATTAATTAAATATTTTATTCAAATTAACGCACTAATATTTAATTTTATTAATCAATCGTCGTTTATGTGATAGGGACAGGCGCTAGCAGTTCAACCCAGAGGAATACCAGAGGTGTCATCAGTTTTGAGACGCTCAGGAGAACGGTTGAACGGAGCGGGAGGATCCAGATTGACGAAGCTCCTAATCAGGAGGTTGGGGCGAAAAAGAAACGCGACTACTCGGGTTGCGTGGGTGCACTCATTAGGGACAGAGTCCCTATGTTGTGGGCTCGGTGGGCTGATGTGCCCGAAGAAATCAAGATGGAGTTGAACAACGCCGCGTCGGTGAGTAAATAAAAAAATTTAATTTAGTTATCGTAATATTTAAAAATTTTCGGTATTTTTATAATTATAAAACTAATAAAATATTATCTTTCAGACATACTTTGTGGTTGCGGAACACAAGCGGGGTTGGGCGGACTCCCAACAGAGCTCGAGGTACGTTGGGAATGTCTTATTTGATAATTAGAAATATTTTATGATATTAATCATATTTCTAATGCACTTTTATTTTTTTCGTAGGTTCAAAGAGTGGAAGAACGAGCTCCGTTCCCACTATAACGAGTACGGCAACCGTGGTCGTATGGGTACTCCCAGAGAGTTCATGTTCAGGGAGTACGAGTGGCGTTGGTTGAGGACCGTAGTCTTCGACAACCCGGCTATGATGGTAAATACTAAACTTCACTATAAATGTTTATTTTATTAAAATTTTAATTATTAGTTTAAATATTTTATAATTATTTCAGTTATATTTTTTGATGCATTTTTCTAATATTTTATTATTTGTTTGAAGGAACGGTCTCGGATAAACTCGGAGAACCGCCGCCGTAACACAATCCTCCATCACGGCGGTTCAAGGCCGTTTGCACAATATCAGGAGGAGGCGCTCAGAGATCATCCTGATTGCAACCCCTACGTGGAGACGTTCAAGATCGCTTATCCACAAGCGACAGAAGATCTCGTAAGTCGTTCATTATGATTTTAAAATTTAAATTATTAATTTTACTTAACTATCCATTTGTTAGAATATTAATTTTTTTCCCCGTCCAATTAGGAGCGGGTGACCCAGGCCGAACAAGAGGTGCTCCAGCAAATAGTTCGGGAGACATAACCGGACATCTCAGAGGCAGATTTGGAAGAAGCCGTGCGCCAGGTCGACCGCACCAATATCCAAACGGCGGCGAGGATGTTCAACGCAGCCTTCCCACAGCAGTCCAACGAGTACTACTGCCGGGGTTTAGGAGGTTCTGGACAAGGGCTCCTGAAGACCACTAAGGGAGGTCAAAAGAAGGGAGGCGGGGAGACCCAACATATGAGGGGGGAAGTGCAGCGATTGGCCGCAGAATTGGCGACCTCGTCCCAGACAGTAGAGGAGCTGCGCCGCAGACAACAGCAGTACCAGCAGTATCAGTTGGATATGGTCCGTTGGAATGCTGAGTGCGCCAGAATTCGGCAATACAACTACGACGGCCAGCAACAGTGGGTTTATGAGATGTTCGCGGCACAACAAGAAGGCCGTCCACCCCCGCTCCCGTTTCAGCAGTTAGTGGAGCCTCCAATGCCTGAACCTCTCGAGTTCGGTCAGCAGGATGATGCGCCTGATGCTGTAGATGACATCCTAGACTTTAGTAGTTTAGGGGATAATTAGGGTTATATTTTATGTATATTGGAACGAATTTAATAAAAATGGTATTTAGACGTGTTTCTTGTTGGTGCAAATGCATGAATTGTTTTTGTGATTTGCAGCTTGCTTGGAATGGTAATTTAGAAAATAATTTAATTTTTTTTTTCCCAAATGCAAGAATAGCCGACGATTTTTGCATTATTTCGTCGGCTATAACTAATTAATACCTATTAAAATAGTAATATATTTCGAGGAAATAGCCGACGAAGTTTTATTAAATCGTTGGCTATAGTTAAAATAACATAGCCGACGAAATTTTATTAAATCGTCGGCTATAGTTAAAATAACATAGCCGACGAAATTTTATTAAATCGTCGGCTATAGTTAAAACAACATAGCCGACGATTTAATAAAATTTCGTCGGCTATAGTTAAAACACCATAGCCGACGAAATTTTATTAAATCGTCGGCTATAGTTAAAACACCATAGCCGACGAAATTTTATTAAATCGTCGGCCATACTTAATGGATTTCGTCGGCCATACTCAAAAATACCCGACGAAAGTCGTCGGCTATTTCACCCACGTTTGCCCGACGAATTTTTTGACTCGTCGGCCATACTTAACTATAGCCGACGAAATTTTTTTTTTCGTCGGCCATTGGTATTACCGACGGCGTATTACCGACGACTTATGGCCGACGAAATTTTCGTCGGCAGAGGGTATAGCCGACGAAAAAATGGAATGGCCGACGAAAAAATTTTCGTCGGCTATTCGTCCGTATCTGGTAGTGTGTCCAAAATTCTGGACGATGTTCATTAGAGTCGACATGAGTTGCCGATTCAAAAAATCCGAATCATATATAGTGTATGTGAAATATATTCACAATATTGACTCATAAGTTGTGCGCATTCATTAGAAGCGATACATAAGAAATCAATTCAATTTTCACAATGAGTTTCAAGGTGATAAACGTTGGCACGAATATCTTTAAGTAGTGAGCAAACTTCGATTGCTTCTTTATGCATAGATAGCATATGTGACTTTGAATCATAATGTCATAAGACAATGAAACTTTTGAGCATGAGAATGTTTTATGATTATATGTGATGAACTAGTCATCATAGTCACAATGGATTTATAAAATCTATGAAGATTAACTACACACTCATTTTCTCTATGATACATTCATAAGAGTGTAGAGACGAGGTTTTATGCCAAGTCATATAAACCGGAATATATATTTAATTCCTATAGAGTGCGTTAGATGGCGTGTAGTATCACAAGATAAAACATATGCATGCTTAAATGCGTAGTAAATACATCCGTTAACAATAAAAAATAGAGCCAGAAAACAACCAAATGAGCCAACATCGATACTGTATAGACATAAATGTCTAAAAACTAAGTATCAAGGACCGAGGCCATGAGCTAGCTATCCGAGGCCGAAGCCAAGCTAGAGTGGAAGCCAAGCCGAAGCAAGGCAAGATAAAGACCTGGTCATGTATAGGCGGGTGCAACGTTGCCAAGGCCGAAGCTGAGGTAGTGCACGGGCGGGCCGAGGCCGAGCAAATGCCGAGGCATGCCAAGGCCGAAACCAACGCGTGTCGAGGCAAAGGCAATGGCCTATGGGGCCGAGGCTTGATGTTGGAGTCGAGGTCATGCGGGTTGCCGATGGCTAGCTGAGGCCGAGGCTAAGGCTTGCCGAGGCATAAAGCAAGGACCTAATGAGGCCGAGACCATGCTACAGGGCCAAAGACATGCCAAGGCTGAAGCCAAGACGTGCCGAGGTGAGTGCATGGACTTATGGGGCCGAGAGGGCTGCGGGCCGGGCCGTGTGCAGGCCAACGCCGGGGACGAGGCCGAGGCCGGGGCAAGGCTAGGCAGGCTGATGTGCCGGCCAAGGTCCGGAGACCGAGGCGGAGGCAACATGTGGTTGTGGCGGATCTGTTGGCCAAGCTGCGCGCAAGCCAAGCCAAGGCCGAAACTGAGGCTAGGCAAGGCAGGCTTTAGTGTGCGCAAGAGTGCCGCAGTCGAGGCCCGACAATGCGCATGCATCCATGCATGTACGCAAGCATGTATATTTGTTTCTTAACGAGCATATGCTCGTTTATCTTTGTTATTTTCGAGTTAACATCACCAATTAGATTGGTGAACTCAAATCAACATGCCATGTAAATGTGTAATGCGATACATTGCATTCACATATAGCTATTTAGGGAATCGAACCATGTATGCATCATAAAATTCTTGTCCGTTCATTTACTTGAACAATATGAGAGAATTAAGATTAAATGTCAACTGTTACATCGAGGTCTGGACCATAAAGAGTGTATCGACTAAGTAGCATTATTCACACATGTGAGGTCTATGCCTTCACAAAATAAACGGATTTGTAGTCAATTCGATTATGAAATCGAAGTCAAATGCTTCATTTTTATCGCAAATTATCTTTTGCTTCCGTAATCATGAGGATATACTCTCATCTTCTTCAATATATCTCTTGTATACATTGACCATATAATTGCATTATTTGCAATTAGTGAACCGATGTAGAACCATATCAATGACATGACTCACTTTTTTTTTTTTCAATGGCCCTTTTCTTTTCTTTTTTTGTTTATGAGATGGGGGTTTCGAGGCGTAGCCTCCCCCTCTTTTCTGAACGTGTGACATGAGGGAAGGTATTGAATTTAGGTCGAGACCAAGATTATGGTAACTCAATTCAATATTTGCTGTGACAATTTCCGTCATATCGATGTTATAGCGACAATTTCCGTCGCACATCATGAGTTTGTCCCTTTGTGACTCCCTTAGGATCGTCACAAGCATCGACAATGTTTTGTCGGAATTGTGATAAAATAGTCATGAAGAGCTGTGGTTCACAGTGACATCACAGCTACAAGTACAACTTTGGACAGTAACATCACAGTTACCCCTTAAATACTGTGATACGCTGGGGTAGGTGGTGCCCCTTTGTATCGTCCTGAGAAGCAGAAGAATCGGGATGATGTAGCAGGGAGTTTGAAAGTCCCGCAAAAAACAAAAATCCTAACAACTGAAATTGCAGAAAACATGAACTTTTATAAAAACTTACTTGTTAGTTGTTAGTTCACCAATGAACTGCGTTTAATAAAAATTACGCTTGAGGACTCGATTCTGATCCTTGTGCAAATGGCAATAGTCACTTCGATATTGCAGAAAATTGCTTCTCTCCATCGCGTACACATCGTCATAATATTTTAACGAATGACGATTTTTTTTCGTTGGGAGATGGAGAAAACGCCTATAAGGGCTGCTGGGCTCGTAGAAGAAGACCCTCACCTGACTCGGGTCGGGTTGGTGAGTACGGATCGGGTGAGACCCAAAGAACCAGGTTTGGTGGATCTGTAGCAGATCGGATCCGGGTCGAGCCATGTCGTCGGGGCTAGCCCTCTGTTCGTCTGCGCTTGCTGCAGTGGGTGGCGTGCGGGGCTGGGCCGGCATCGTCAGCTCAGGCCGGCACTGGGTTGCTTCGCGATGCTACTAGGGGACAAGTCAGTCGGAGCAGGGGCGGCGCTCGGGTGCTGCTGGGCTTCGTCGTCGTCGTCAGCGCTGGGCTGAGCAGGCGTCAGCAGAGGATGAAGGAGAGCGACGAGGACGATGGCTGGTCGCTCGTGGTCGACGGGTTCGAAGAACAATCGCCGACGGAGGGAGGTTGAGTGCCCAGAGTAGATTTCTAGGTGCCCTGAGCATCTTCATGCTTTGCCGACAAGCTGTCGTCGGCAAAAAGGGGTCTTTCTTTACTTTGTCGACAAAGGGTGGTCGCCAGAACTTGGTGCCCTGAGAATCTTCCTTTCTTTCCGACGAAGCGTTGTTGGCAGAAGAGAATTTATGTTTGGGGGATCTTCTTTGCCGACAAGTAGTTGCCGGCAGAAGAAAAACCTAGGATTTCTGAATTTGTTTTTTTTAGGGCTATTAGACAAAGGCTAGAGCCACCTGCTGATAACGTGTTGTAGGAGAAACAATACATAAGTGAAGCGTTGTTTTATTGATTGATAAATAAGCATTTATATAGGCATTACATCAAGTATCCCGAATAATCAGGGATTCCTTATCTACTAAAGATACTACATATCTAGTCTAATTAGGTCAAGACACACATAGGAAGTTACGGAATTATCCTTACTTGAACACAAAGTTCATTTTCAAAAACAAAAAATAAATATGAAATTACAAAGTTCTTCAATATATCAATATATTCCCCATTGACAAAATTTTGCTATGATGAAATTTCTATTACAAGATATAAATCTCGGTGGAGCTATTTAACTAGATCACCTCTGCCATAAGTAGGAACTATATATTTTACTGAACTCTAAGCATATTTATGGGATATGTTGAAGTCATAGTTGCAAAACTACAGAGTTCATTCATACCGGTTACACATACAAAATATGGAAGCAACAATTTAACGTAGCACACACAATTTTTCATGACTTGTAATTAGTCTTCCATAACAGTTACATACACAAACTCAGGAATTAGTGCATTCACAGAATTTTCAAGACTTGTAATTATAAAGTTTAAAAAAGGTACTCAAATTATGGATACGTTTCTGCTGCATGTACTCCAGACATTTGAATTTAAATAAAGACTAAATTCTGCTTAGTACTCTGTATTTTTGGAGTTTCATCAATTCAGTCCTTAAATTTATAATTTAATCAAAAAAGTCTTCGTACTTTCCAATCTCATCAAATCGATCTAATCTATTACCAATCCGTTAAGTGTCTCTGTCAACTTGCTAACTTGTGAAGTGCAGATCTGACAGATCAACTTGTGAGACCTTCTCACAGAGAAATTTCCCAAAATAACCCATCAATTGTGTTTTTAATGACAGATCAACTTGACGAATTGGTAACAAAATGGATCGATTTGATGAGATTGGAAAGCCTAATTACAAATTGCAAAGCTTAATTGTTGTATTTGCTCTTCCATAATAGTTACATACACAAACTCAGGAAGTCTCGTTGCCGGTCCAGCCCCTCCAGCCAACATGTACCCCAAATGATCTCGAATAATAAAACCCCAGCCCCCTGTTCGGCTGAGAGGATCATAGCCACCATCAACATTAATCTTACAAAGTCCCAGAGATAGAGCTTTCCATTTCACAGAGCCTCTCCCCAGTACCTGTTTCAGTGCTACCAAGTTATGGGTTCTGTAATGTTTGAGATGAGCAACAAGTTGTGAGCATACATCCAACGCCCCCAAAAAATTTATTATTCCATACTCTCTCATTTCTCTCCTTCCACACTGACCAGAAGATAAAAAGAAGGTCCCCAAAATGTGTCATACTGAGTTCCCCAGCACAATAAACCAGCTAGTCTACTACAGACTCTTGCAGATTGCTCCAACGATAACAAACAACTCTGAGATCAGGGTGACACTGAATAATTTCCTTAACAAGAGCACAATCTCGACTCAAATGTAGAGTCGATTCCCCAGCTAAACCACAAAGCACACAATGAGTACCTTCCACCACAACTCTTTTAGCTAACAAACTTCCCAGAGATGGAAGAATATCAAGGCAGACTCTCCATCCATGCACTTTTGCCTTATTTGGAATATTAGATTTCCACAATTTTTTTCCAAAAAGTATGTCTAATAGTTGGAAGGATAGGGTGATAACTGGAGGAGTTAACGAAAACATACTTATATGCCGACTTTACTGAGAACTTGTCATTCTGAGATAATTTCCAACATAGGCGATCCTGGCTAGGTCTTGTGCTAAAAGGAATATTCAGAATCATGGCTACATGAGACTCTGAAAAACACCTTCTTACTTTTGCAATATCCCAGATGCCATTTCCACATAAAAAATCACTGACTCTGAATACTGACTCAGTAGTAAGAATCACCATCTCTGGACAAAGCTAAATCAGGAATCCAATTATCCACAAAAGTTTGAATTTGCTTGCCATCTCCAACCTGCCAATAAATATTTTCTCTGAGAACCTCCCTGACACCAAAAATACTTCTCCAAGAGTAAGAAGGAGATTTGGAGTCCTGTGCTTCCCAGAAGGAACAATCTGGATAATATTTAGCTTTATAAATAGAAGCAATATATCAATGAAGATGGGTCAGAGATAACTCACCACGTTTGTTTCGAGAGCATTGCCAGATTAAAGTTTGATAGGTTGCGAAAACCCAGACCACCAGATTCTTTCGGATTACATAGGACATTCCATCGCTTCCAATGTATTTTCTTCTTATCCAATGTACTAACCCACCAGAACCTTGCACAGAGCTGCTCCAGATTATCACAAAAATTCTTAGTAAGTCGGAACACACCCATAACATAACTTGGAAGAGCCTGAGTCACCACACTGATTAGAATGTTCTTCCCAGCACCATTGAGTAACTTGCATTACCATGCTTCAAGTTTAGACTCTAATCTTTCCTTAATGTATTGAAACATCGCTGATTTTTTTCCTACCAACATAGGTTGGTAATCCCAGGTATTTCTCATGCGCCTCCACTAATGGAACATTTAACAAGTTCGAAAGTGCCCCTTGCATCTCTTCAGACACACTGTCACTAAAAACCACAGAACTCTTATCAAAATTCACTCTTTGACCCGATGCTCTACTATAATTGTCAAGAACCTCCTGTATCACTCTCCCAGACAAAGTTGAGGCATCCGCATAAAACATACTATCATCTGCAAATAATAAATGGTTCACTGGAGGAACTCCATCACAAATGGTAATACCAGGTAACTCACCTGTCTGCATAAGTTGTCTCAGAAGGGCTGAGAAACCTTATGTACCAAGTAAAAATAGGTAGGGTGACCATGGATCTCCTTGTCTTAGATCTCTAGCTGGAGACAAGTAACCTCGAGCTTTTCCCCGAATTAAGAAGGAATAACGAGCGGTGGTAACACACTGCATAACAAGCTGAATCCACTGAGCACTGAACCCAAACTGACCCATCACACGTTCAAAAAAAGACCATTCCATGCAATCATATGCCTTACTGAGATCAAGTTTCAGTGCCATAAAACCCCTACCCGTCTTTTTATTATGCACAAAATGTGCAATCTCATTCGCCACGAGAATATTATCTGTTATCAACCTTCTTGGAACAAAAGCGCTCTTGAAAGGAAAAATAATAGCAGGGAGAACAACATTTAAACAATTTGCCAAGGCTTTCAAGCAAATCTTATAAATCACATTACACAATGCAATATGACGAAGATCCGCCATATTCTCCAGATGTGCACCTTTGGGAATTAAACATATATGAGTATAACTAATATGTTTAAGAATCTGACCAGACTGAAAGAAATCCTGAACTGCACTCACTACCTCAGGTCCAATGAGTTCCCAATGATGCAGAAAAAATAAAGGAGGCATACCATCAGGTCCCGGGGCTTTAGTCAGATACATCTGAAACACCACCTGTTTAACTAAGGGGAATACCAGGCGGGCCGGTCTTCTCCTCTCCAATGCCTAAGTTAGTACTGTTGGGACAAATAGATAACTTAAGCGGGAATGATGAGTAGTTGGAGAGATTAGTTACCCATTAATGAGGGTAGTTGAGACCCTTATATAGGTGGTCGAGCATGAGGTCTGGTCTTACTCTTCGATGTGAGACTGGTTCCCTTCTGTTCATACACAAAGGGGCAGCTCTGGTGGTCTATTCGGCAGGCTGGCGTCCCCGGCTCCCGGGCCCCTGGTCACAAGGTAGACTGCTGAGCCTCGGGTCCGGATGCTGGGGATCCTGTTCCGGGCCTCAGTCCGGCCCCGGGCATGCTGGCTGCGGGTCTGTGGGCCTGTGTAACCCCTCTGTGGCCACTGTCAACAAGTCCCCCAAGTTCCTGGTCAAGTGCAATCTTGAATGGGGACTTAATATGTCTCGCTCCTGTTCCGCAGACCCGCAGGGTCACCGACCCCACGGTGCCCAGTCCCCCAAGTCCGTATTGAAGATTGGGCTTGGCCGGGCGTTCGAGCAGAAAAGGCGTGGTGATGTGAGTACCTATTAATGAGTACCTATTAATGATGACGTGTGACAGTTATGAGTATGTTTGTAATAATGATGGTGTTGTGCTTAAGTCTTGCCATGCCATGAGTATGGAACAGGGTGAAACCCAGACGAGTGCATGGGATGATGATGTGGTGTTGAAATCCGCCATGCGATGAATATGGAGCGGGGTGAAACCCGGACGAGTGCATAGGATGATGATGTGGCGTTGAAATCCGCCATGCGATGAATATGGAGCAGGGTGAAACCCGGACGAGTGCATGGGATGATGATGTGGCGTTGAAATCCGCCATGCGATGAATATGGAGCGGGGTAAAACCCGGACGAGTGCATGGGATGATGATGTGGCGTTGAAATCTGCCATGCGATACCAGGACTCGACCGGTGGACTGCCATGTCGGATTGAGTCCCCTAGTAAAATTTCTGCCGAAGGTGGGACAGGCCGGGGAGTTGCCCGGTGGGTGTTTTAGGCCATATCATAGCACCAATCCATACCCGGTGATTCGTCCCAGCTTGTGTTGGAATAAGCGTGGGGTAATGTGCAGGGTTGCTAGCCTGCGGGGAGGCCTGTTGGAGCGTGGAATAAGCCAACAGGTCCACCGGTAGGGTGTTGTGGCCATGTTTAAGCACCGGTTAACACCCGCTAGTTCTTCTCAGCTTGTGTTGGAATAAGCGTGAGGCTGTGCAGGGTTTCTAGCCTGCAGGGAGATTTGTTCTGTGTTAGAGAAACAATCTGTCTGGTGGGGTGGCGTGGAGATAACAAGTCTCGCCATGGATCCCCATATTTTTCACAGTTCAGTGTGATGCAGGGTTTTTAGCCTGCTGGAAGAATTTGCCTGTGTTAGAGGACAATCCTCCCGGGTTTATAAAGCCCATGTGTTTGAAGCCTTGAGTTGTTGCTGGCTTGTCCGTGCCCGGAAAGTGACTAACCCGATGGAATGGCTCGGAGCCGGTTTGAATGCTACATAACTGGAGCGATCTGAGATGGAGGGTGTTTGACTTGCCCCGATTGAGTATTTTGGGGGGATTACAGGGGTGCCTAGGGCATCGGACCCGTCTATAAAAATGCCTCCTTTGTCTTCATTGTTTGTTGTTTTTGCTCTTGGCTCAGAGAGAAGAAGAGAAGGTTGGAGAGGAATCAGGCGAAAGTTCTGTGAAGGTACCCTCACGCTATCCGTGCTTCAGGCGTTCTGGTTCTTACCCACGATTGCTCGGTGTTTTCCCAGGACTGACTTTCCTCGATTGTGCATAGTAATCGGTAAGTTTCGCCTTCTTTGCTTCGTGTGTTTTTTTTCTTTGTTGGTTGGTGTTTTGCCGCGGGGGGGGGGGGGGGGGGGGGGGGGGGGGCTCTGTCGCAACGGGTGAGTTGTTTTGAGAGGGGCATCTGCGGCAGATTTGGGGAGCAGTCGCAGAGAGCGCTGTTTTAGCTTGTCGCTGACCAGCGGTGGGGTTTTGTTTTCATCCCCCTAGGTTAAATGGCTTCTGGGAGCTCTGATGGAACTTCTGAATCGGCTGACAGACGTCCTGTGGTGGACGATGAGGAGAGGTTGGAAGATTGGCTTGCTTCGGATTCCCCGGAGTCCGAAGCCGCTGCCCGCTCCCGGGGCGAGGTCTCCTCGTCCGGGTCTCTGGGGCATGAGGGCATCCCGCACGGGGTACCCTTTCCTTGTACTTCGCCCGTGAGTTACACTATCGGGAATGGGGAAGGGGCTGTTGTGTGGGATGAACCGGAGGGTACCATGAGCCCCGCGGAGGTTGCCGCCTTCCGGGAGACGTGGAGCATCCCAGATGAGGTGAAATTACGGCCACTGAATCCCGGGGAATCGGCCTGTAACCCGGAGGAGGGTTGGGTTGCTGTTCATGGAGACCAATTCCTTCATGGGTTCTCCCTTCCGCTGCCAGACTTTGTGCAGTACATGCTCAGCGCTCTGCAAGTGTCTCCTGCGCAGCTTCCCGGAAACCAGTGGAGGCAGCTGCTGAGCCTTGGTTGTCTGTACGAGTTGTCCGGGATGAGCATGCCGACGGTGAACGAGTTCCGGGCGTTGTACAGATTGTCCTTCTCGAAAAAGGAAGGGTGTCGGGGTTGTCTCACCTTTAGCGCCCGACACTTTTAGCCTATCATCACCCACCTGCCTTCCTGGGTGGACAATAACTGGAGGAAGAAGGTGGTGATGGCAGGTGGGAAGTGGCAGAAAAGGAGGAGGATGTACCGGGTTCCTGGTGCCTTTCAGCCCCTTGGTGACCAATCGTTCGTACTGTCTGAGTTAGAGCGGGATAGGATTGCCACGATATTCGGGTGCTGGGACGGTCTTGAGCGAAGCTCCTACAACTTCATACGACGGGAGGTGTTAGAGTACTGTTGTCTCGAGCGGGATCCCGGTGCGTAGCAGGGTTTTATTAGTGACGTTCCCGTTGACTGAGTTGATACTAACCCTTTACTTGTTCTGTAGGTGCGGTCGTCAAGCCCGGTAACACACTATCCATGGACGGTGAGGACCTAGTCTTGAGGTTGAAGGAGAAGGGGGAGGCCGTTTCGCGGACCTCGGTGGATCGGGAGTCTGGCCGGCTTACCGTCCACGCTGAACCGATGGCCTTGGATCTTGCGGATGACGCCTACATCTTGAGGCTTGTGAAGACTCATGCCGCAGCACCCTCTGCGGGACCCGGAAAGGGTAAGACCATTGGAGGGCCACCCAAGGTTCCTGGTGGGACGGATAGGATTCCATACCGACCGGGATCGGTCCAGCTCGTCACCCGGGTCTCCTTGACTGGCGCACAATCTTCTTCACCGGGTGAGGTGAGAAGAGCCGGAGGATCATGGATGTCCCGCCCTCCGCGCTGGTGACGCTGACCAGCCGGTCGTCTGGTGAGAACTTGGCGAAACGGCTCAAGTTGACCAGTGGTGCGACGAGTCCTGCTAGGGACAGAGCCGTTGTTGCTTCAAGTTCTGCCGGTCAGCAGAGTAGCTCCGCTCCGGTGGAGGAACAGAGGGGGGGAGGTCCGGAGAGTCCCTTCGTCCGCGGGTCTGTGGGCCTGTGTAGCCCCTCTGTGGCTACTGTCAACAATACACTACACAGCTGCTCATTCATCTCCTCCGATACACAAGGAGTTATAGCCTTTAATGTTTGATTCAGAGCCGCCATATCCACGACCAATGCTTCAAACATATTATCAAAATAATCTGTAACAACCTTCTCTATACCCTGAACATCCTCATGCCAAACACCATTAGTATCAAACAAACCTTTTAAAGAGTTTCTCCGTTTCGTGACCTTAGCTTGTTGGTGAAAGTAGCTGGTATTCTGATCACCTTCCTTCAGCCAACGAACTTTTGAATGCTGCTTCCAAAGATCTCCTCCTGATGTAATAAATTATGGAGATTACCAAACAGCTCTAACTGCTCTTCAGGAGTAATCGAACAGTTCATAAGCTCGTGCAGTCGTGTTCGAATCGCCATCATCTTCACCTGACGTCCTTTGAACACCTCACGTTGCATTTATCCAGACTAATTCGGACTTTCTTCATTTTGGTGACAACTCAAAACATAGAAACACCATCCACCTCTTCCTGCCATGACTCATTCCCAACTTTATCACACTCATCATGCTGCAACCAGAATGCCTCAAAATGGAAGCGATGAAATTTAGGACGAGCAGCAAGAGGTGCCATGCTGGCCTTGAGGAGCAGGGGAACATGATCGATGTCCGATGGTGGGAGGTGGAACAGCTTGGCATGAAAAAACAAATCAAACCAAGTCATGGTACACACAGCTCTGTCCAGGCGCAAAAGAGTTTCAAAATTTCCCCAAGTCGCCATCACACCCTGATATCCGAGGTCAATCAGATCACCATATCCAAGGTCCACACATTTGATTTGAACACACTAACTACAAAATTGTAAAACTTAATTGTTGTTTTGTCCTTCCATAATAGTTACATATAACTCAGGAAGGAACAAAAATAGAGCACTCACACAATTTTCAATCTTATAATAATGAACTGACAAAAAAAGAAAACAAAATCACTGAATTGAGAGACGTTTGTGCTGTGCTCCACACATTTGAATTTATATTAAGTAAACAAACTCAACTACAAAATTGCAAAACTTAATTGTTGTCTTGTTCTTCCATAACCGTTAACATCTACAAAGTGATGAAGTGACTGCTACTAGAGAGTAGAGACCATCTGGACTCCTTTTGTCACGCCTCGAATTTGGATAAATAAAATTTAAATTCAAAAACGTGATAATTCAATAATTACAACTATTAAAAACAAATAAAATTTTACTAAATATTATTGAGTCCAAAGAATTGCGACTCCGGCGAACACAATTATTACATTATCAATCTTTACACAAGTTGTAAAATATCAGACAATGTAAATGTTCGCTATTATCACACTATACACTGACAGAGTAGAACTAAAAAGTAGGATCACTTCCACTCGCAACAGCTATCAACCGCCGCATCAACTCTGTCAATCCTCACCTGCACGACTAACTCCTATACCCACTACCAGAAAAAAGGCTTTTCCCGACGAAATAAAAAAAACGGCCGACGACATAAAATTTTCTTCGGCTATTCCCAAGAATGGCCAACGAATTTTTTTTTCGTCGCTAAAAAAAAAATTCGTCGGCTATTCCCCTAGAATGGCCGACGATTTTTTTTTCGTTGGTAAAAAAAAAAATCGTCGGCTATATTCATATTTTAGTCGACGATTTGAATTTTCGTCGGCCTTTCTCTGAAACTTTAGCCGACGAAAACTTTTGAAAGTTTGGCCGACGAAATTGGCATTTTCGTCGGCTATAAGTCTATATATTTTCAGATCTAGACAACAGCTGCTCATTTAAAAAAAAACGAAAAAAAACGGGAGAAATAGTGAAAAATCTGTGGGTATTTTATACGATTAGTTGCGTCTCATCGATTTGAAACTATTATCTGTTGAAGGTCAGGCCAAAAAACGTTATTTAGACAGTCCAATTACCATTTCTAAGCGTTTAGAGGTTTGACTGACCCGGTTGACCGTTCCGATCGAGCTTTTAACGTTGTCAGATGTAGTTGGATTTTTTTTCATACATGTATTTAATCTAAATGGTGATATCTGACGGTTGGAATAGATTTTCTAAACTTTTAGATTCAAAATCAGAACATATGTACTAATGTTCCTTAACTTGTTTACTAAGTGTTTAAGTGAATGTATAGTTTCAAATAGTTACTATACGTAGACTCTTCAAATACAAAAATGTTGTGAAATAAGATATGACCGAAATAATGAAATACGCCTACGGTTGAAAAATGACAAGATTCTGATAATATCCGTGTGCCGAATGTTGCGGTTAACTGTTTTTTACTTTCGTTTTCCTATGGGTAGCCTGACGTTCGTTAAATCAATTTTGTAAAATTTTTATATGATTAGTTGCGTCTCATTGATTTGAAACTATTATCTGTTGAAGGTGAGGCCAGATTTGGCGTTGAAGAGTAGATTGACCGTTGCAAGTCAAAACCCGGTTTACTGCAGATTTGGCGTCCGGCGTCCAAATGACGATTGTGATACCATTCCGGAAAGGGAACGACGCCAGGAATCGAACTCGTAGCTTCGTCATGACGTGTGGGCCTTTTCGGGCTTTCGAGTTCGTTTAGGGCCTCAAAATGGCAGTTTCATATGTTTTCAAAGTATAGCCGACGATGTTCATAGAATAGCCGACGAAATATTGTAAATCGTCGGCTATTCTCTAAGTTTAGATCCGACGAAATATTGTAAATCGTCGGCTATTCTCTTGCGATCCGCGCCTTTTTATTGTCCGTCGTTGGATGGCTCAGATCCGACGGCTGTTGATCTTCCAAAGTATAGCCGACGAAATCTTTTAAATCGTCAGCTATTCTCCTTCTAAATCTTTTAAATCGCTTCCTCCCGCCTTTTTTCTCTCCTCCTCCTCCTCCTCCGGCCTCCTCCTTCCCCTCCTCCTCCTCCTCCTCCTCCTCCTCCTCCTCCTTCCCCTCCTCCTCCGGCCTCCTCCTCCTCCTCCTTCTCCTCCTCCGATCCGGTAATTTTTTTTGCCCAAAATGCAGTTATAACTTTAAAATATTAATATATTCCGACGAAATAGCCGACGAAATAGCCCAAATCGTCGGCTATACTTCAGAACAAATAGCCGACGAAACCAAATTTCGTCGGCTATAACTTTAAAATATTAATAAATTTCGACGAAATCGTCAGCCATACTCGAAAATAGCCGACGAATTTCGTCGGATATTTGGCCAAGCTTTGGTCGACAAAATCATTGTCGTCGGTCAAGGTTGGAATGGCCGACGATGTTGTTTTTTTCATTGGCCATTACTTTTACCGACGGGCTTTTACCGACGAAATTTTCGTCGGTAAAAGGAATAGCCGACGAAAATTTGGAATAGCCGACGAAATTTTTTTCGTCGGCTATTCTGTCAAATCTGGTAGTGACCATGGATTGGTGCACCGGGTTTTAAACAACAAACCCGTTAAGGTTTTTAAAACTCGTATGAGTAAACCTATTAGTAATTTCTCAATCGACACATGCTATAATTTCCCAAATAAACGCATCAACACTTAAATCATAATACCACTCGCACACAAAAATACAAGGTAAGATTCAGACTTTACTGCATAGAAATATAGTTCAGGAAGATACAAATCTTACACAATTAAAATCGTGACTCCTGCATATAGCTTAGTTCAGGAAGTCATGCACAACCAATTAAAATTGTGACTCCGGCATATAGCTTAGTTCAGAAAGTCACGCACAATTAACACAAATATATATCAAATGAAAGTAAATAAGAAATCCGAAAACCCCAAAATGAAGCCAAGATACTGCCATCTTAAACTCAAGAAAAACAACACACCCTTGTTTTCTTTTAAAACCAAACTCTCTTTAATCATAAGAAATACAAGTCAACTAATGACAAAATCACATATTATCATGACAACACTTGTAAATAAGGAAACTTGTCCCTCTTGGACAACAAGGAAAAACACAAATAATTTTCTTTAAAAACATGCACGCATGAGACCCAAATAACCCCACACGGTTACCCCTCATGCCGTGCAAAATGGAAATCATATTTCCAAAACAACCACAACTCGAGAATTATAAATTCCCAACGCACAATCAACCAAAAGAATAAAACTCGAGGTGCACTGACCATCGTCATTCCCTTCCAAATCTCACAAAGGCAGACAAACTAGAACTCTAACTGATCGTAACCAATCACTCGACCAAAGGCTTGGTTCCTGATATAATTGTTGTCATACATGAGTAATCCCCATCATAACACAGGACAAATCACTCATTGGCCGTTGGTTTCCATACCAACCCATTCATAAAGATCCGCCATCATAACACAGGGTGGACCCTAATCGCCACACATGAGAAATCCCCATCATAACACAGGACAAATCTCCCATTGGCCGTTGGTTTCCATACCAACCCATTCACACGTCACGCAACTCATATATACTCAACTATGGCAATTTCAAAAAAAAATAATTCACCCAATGCACAACCTCAACATATATATTTCACGTAAATATATATATACGTAGACATTCGCTCAGGAATAGTCCACTAATACCAACTATAGTCATTGATCATAAAACACTTTTAAAATTATTTTTATATTAAACTCATTTTAGTTACCAATAAACCGTAGTCGATCAAGTTCATTCAATTTAAAACAAATATTTATTTTTATAAAAGAATTTCACATTTAACGAATCAATAACTATAAAGTAACTTGTTCATGAGAATATTGTGAGGTTTACTCACCTCAACTCCCGCTGCGTCTTCACTTACACAAATACGAGCACGCGTTCTCCATCAAACACCTAAGTGACATTATCGAAAACTTAATACAAATCGAAATAAAGTGACTTCAACTCCAACTGAACACTCAAACCCCACTCCGAAGACTTGTCCCTCAAGATAACTCTTTCTCCGAGACCTCCCAAGGTCACCGGGTTAATTGGGAATCCGCTAACATCACCTATATATCAGTTAAAAGCTTGGATTCCCAAAATTAGGAAACCGGACAATTCGAAACCCTAACATGCTCAAATGACCACCAAAAGGTACAAATTATATGTCCACGCGCTCGTAACGATGAGCACGACATTTTAGAGCACATGGTTGCCGTGAAGGAGGTCAGACACGACTCCTCACGCCGCTCTAAGCGGCTGCCCATGAGCCTTCACGTGCCGCCACACAAAATCATCAATTTTAGATAACTCAATCACCCAACACGTAGATTATAGCAACAGAAGCATCACCGTACCTGAAGTAACCCTCAAATCGGCCGGAAGATGACAAAACCACCGCCGGGAAGAGGAAAGCCAACACAGCCCCTCCTACGCGCCAAAATGGACCCAATGGCTTGCACGATTTCCCTACGAAGGAAGAGGACTACCAAAAGAGGGTGATAGCCCGTCCGGTCGCCGCCAGGAACGCTGTAATTCAAACCGGGTCGCCGCCGAGGCTTGCGGGCGTCGATTCGCGCAGATCGGCGCGAGTTGGAGAGGACCAGCACCATAGGGAGGCGCGCACGGTGGAGACGAAGCGATTCCGACCGGTGCCGACATTTGGGGCCGCCGGAGTTCGCCGGAAAACCCAGGTCGAGTCGGCTGGGTTCGGGTCGAGTCACTCGGGTTTTCTGGATACTCCTGAGGCGCGGCAGGGAGGAAAAGAGAAAAAAGGAGAAAATGTTTTGCAATAATTAAAACCCTAGAACTTTTTCTATTTGTACTTAAAATTCTCGAACCAGGGAAACTTCTGTTGACCATAACTTCTTCATACGACTTCCAAATTACGCGTGTCACATGTCTACGAACTCGTATCGACAAGCTCTACGACTTTCGTGAATGAAATTTCTTCAAATTCCCAATGAATCGAAAAGTCAACTCTGTGCCCCTTAAAAAACGCTTTTGAATAATAATTTATCCGAACACTTTTGCGCGCCCTCGAACCACTAAATTTCACTAGCTTCTAATTTAATAATTTTCAAATAAACATTAGAAATTAATAACGAATTTTCGGGATAGATCAGTAATTATCAAATGAATCCCAGCTAGGTACTCGATCTATATGCTTGATGCTTCTTTGCAATCTCATCTGCACTGTCAAGATACGACTATATGTTTCACTGGCATGCATATGGCTAGCAAAGTATTTATCAAAGGACACTCTTACAAAATTTACTTCCATTTCCTGTGAATGATATTCAATCTACATATATTAATCGCATCTTTCTGCATGCAGTACTTGATCTATATGGATGTTGGTCTTACATATGATTTCCACCATCTCCCTTGAACCCCGGCCACCCCACCACCCCAACGCCCGGGCCTCGGTTGGTCATTCTCTGCGCGATTCTAGGATTTGGCTGGGGAGCATTTCTCATCAAGCAGTGAATGCCTTTCGTTTTGCTTCTTTTCAAATTACATTATTTTTGTAATGGGTTAGCTTTTTATCTTAGTAGCTTAGACATCACGCTTGGAATTGATTAATCACATTCCCACTATATATTATTTCAGATTTTAATATAAATAGGAAAATAATATTTAGATTCTTGCATACATATACAGTTCTGACCTACCTATCTATATATTCCTCTCCAAATCGGAATTCTGATCAAACCCTTCGCTCAATTGCTCAAGGAATATATATATATATATATATATATATATATATATATATATATATATATACACATTTTTCCAAGTGCGTGATACAATTCCCTTCACATCCTCAAACTCACCCTCTCCTCACTTCCTCCCATCTCGTTTAATTTGAGTATGGTAAGTGCATATACAAAGTTATATTTGATTCAAGAGCTGCATGTGTCGAAGTTGTAACTTTGTTAATTTCTTTTAGATCTGTGTGTAGCCTATGCATGTAATTCGTGATTTCTTTTCTTCTTTCGTTCGTTCATTATACCTCATTTCCAATCTGTAACATATACATATATACCATGCATATCAATTTTACATATGCATGTTAATATATAGTTCATGCATGTCTCAGAGTTTGAAAGCTTCTGGTGAGAAAAAACTGTTGAAGCTTGGGCCCTTTGGATCAGAAAAAGGAGGGAAATATTTTGATCATGGAGCTCACTCAACTATCACGCAGGTAGTGATATCTTATACACCAGAATACATTCGCTCCATCCAGATCAAATATGATGACAACGGGAGCTCAGAATGGTCAGAAAAGCTTGGTAATCGCACTGTTGATTCTGATACCCATGTTAGCACGGTTAGACGTCCAGTCGTAATCCCTAGCTTTCTAAATCTACATGTAATCACTGAACCCATAATCATATATTTTTTGTCGACTGCAGATCAAGCTTTATTATCCGAACGAATATTTAGTTTCAGTTCGTGGAAGATTGAACAGTAGGTGGTGGTTCCCGACCTTTGTTTCCTCCATTACTTTTAGGAGCAACAAGAACACTTACGGACCATATGGAGATGAACCTTCCGTCGGAACGTATTTTTCATTCCATGAACGTGGTTATATGATTGTGGGATTTAATGGTAGGGCTTCTGATGTATATTCCTGGGATATGGGAATTCGCGCAATAGGAGCATATCTAAAACCTATTGATCGTCATTCTCAAAATAGGAACTCTAAACCCTCTAAAGTTCTCGATGTCGTGCCGCCGAGAAACATACGCGATGATGACGATGAAGATAACAAACAAGTTATCACAGTTGCCGGTAACCAAGTTATGGGAAACGAGGGTAAGGATGTTGGAAGTTTCGTTGTTGGAAATAGAATTAACTATAATATTACTCAGTATTATTTAGAAAAGCTTAGTATGTAAATGTATGTAGAAATTGAATATCTCTACCAAAAAAATGTAGAAATTAAATATTATCAAACTCATTTTCTATTTAGTCTCATTGACAAACGTCTTTAAAAATCTTCCTACAAGTTGAGGGTCAAAAATCAATTTCTCATGAGTACACTAACACTACTGCAGCGCGCGATCGAAGCGACGACTTTTTCGCGTCGCTTGGAGCTAAAGGTCGTCGCCTCGCATCTGTGCCGACGAAAAGTCGTCGCTTCACGGTCGTCGCTTCACAGTCGTCGTTTCGAGTTCGAGGCGACGAATAATGTGCAACATATCGTCGCATCAGAATATCAAGCGACGACATCAAACTTCGTCGCTCCTCTGTAAGCGACGCCATCAAAGTTCGTCGCTCCTCTCGAAGCGACGACTTTCAAACTTCGTCGTTCCGATCGAAGCGACGACTTAAAAAACTTCGTCGTACATTTTGAAGCGACGAATATTGTTGTGTCGCTTGACATTTTAAGGCGACGAATTTTGATTCAGTATTCGTCGCTTAGTCTGACGTTCCACAGAAGGAAACGGTGGAATACAATATGGAAGCGACGAAGATTGCTCGTCGCATCATATCTGAAGCGACGAATATAGATCAATATTCGTCGCTTCGTTATGAGTTACAGATTGGAAACAAATGTTTCTGGTCAGTTTTTGCACTCATTTCAGGATCGATCAAATATCAAAAAACCTGCATTCAAATCACATACACCACACATCCAACATTACACACACACATTACATTAGCAAACGTTTAAAATTGGATTTAAATGTAGAATATGTTACATAATTACGATGCCGATAATCCTCGGGATTGTTCTATAATATCCATCAAGCTACAAAGCTATTCTAGACTGAAAAAAAATTGTCCTACTCAATGTCCTCATCGGGGATACCTAAACAAGCACTAGCACATGAGGATTTGTCAGGGAGTGGAGGTGTTGGTACCGCAACGGCTTGGGCTTGGGCTTGGGCCGCCATCAAAATCTGGAGGTGACCCTCCATCTCTCTCATGCGTTGTTGCATCTCGGTGTTCTGTTGGATGGCGGTTGCTAGTTGGGTCCTCAACTCCTCATCGTTTTTGGACACGCGTGCACCGCCTCTTTCTTTTGGCGGGCGTCTTAAGGCACCCCCTAACCCTGCAACAATGGTAAAAGAGAAGTCAAACCAAAAACCATTTTCGCTTCTAAACACTGAAACTTGCAAAAGATTTGGGTGAAAAAATAAAGTACCTCGGACCCTCGTCCCCGGCTTCCCACCCAACTCCTTCTCCACTATCGCCATCTGGTCGGCCACGCTAACGCCGCCCGTCACCTGACTGCCGCCCGCTTCATCACTGACTCGGCTCGCACATAGCTCGTCCATCCTCCTCTTCACCGCTGCCTGCATGTAAAAACAATTTGAGACTCCGGTTATGATACTTTGTAATTCAAAAAAAACCGAAATAACAAGCCGATGGAGAAGTGACTCACCACTTTCTCTTGCGCATTCTGCGACTTCTGATACACATCGCATGCCGTCTGCAGTATAGGCGCAGGATGCCCTTTCTCCTCGTTCGCAGCGACCCGGTAGCTGTACGGAGTGGTGCCGGAGTGGTGGTTGATTGCATACCCCTTCTCCTTGCCCTTGTTCCGGTTAGCCGCGTTCCGGGCACACATCCTCTGCAAAACACAGTTGATCATATAATTAACATATCAGATTAGGGAGAACTAATTAACTAAGCGTGTAGCTATAAATAAATATTCTTTACCTTGTAAGCGTCGTCCTCAAAGTGGGCTTTGAGGTACTCCCACTGCTCCGGTCGGTGGATGAACTCCCAAGGCGTCGCCTTTGATACTTCGACGTAGTGCGTGTGGCAGTCGTACTTCCAGTCCTTGTAGATCTTGGCAGCGGTCTCGTCGATGTATCTCCACATGCCTGTCTCGGTGGCAGGGAGGTCATACCACATCTAGTAGACAACAATTGTTCAAAAATGCATTAGAAATTGAACATCATATTTCAACTTTAGAAATAATGAGAAAAAAATCCGAAATTATTCTAAAATAGAAATTTTACCTCCATATAATGGGTAAGTGCATCTCTGTGCTCGTCAGCCAGCTCTGCATATGACGGCGCCAGCATTGGCACTTTGGTCCGGACGGCGCAGCCGATGTCTCGAGACATCAATGTCCTCCACTTCAACTCTGCAGGACCCTTATGCTCTTCCGCGTACACAACCTTCAGAGGTTTCCCGCCGTTTAGCCCCTTCAAGTATGCCGTCTTTGTCCCCGTGATGATGCCAAGCTTCTCATTCTCCACTTCAACTCTTTCCCCCGTTGACATATTAACAATCTCTGCCAATATAATGCACAAGGGTACCAATATGCAATAGTAAGCAGCAACACAGCAACACAGCAACACAGCAGCATAAAAAAGAACAGGAAAAATAACTAATGCAGGAAAAATAACTAACTTAGCAACACAGCAACTAAGATGAAAAGAGAGATATGACACTGCCCTAATATGAAAAGAATCAATGAAACATATTCCAATCCATGCCCATGTTATTTTTTCTTCAAATTTCATCACATAAGATAATGTACAGAAATCCCTATCCAAATCAATGAAATCAGTTCCCCTCATGCTTGTACACAAATATGATACAATAATCCAACAGATATCATAGTTTAATCCATATAATGAACACATACAGCAGTGTGCTTCTCAAACCCCTAATGCAGCAGCCTGGCAAAACATTTCGAATCTTAAAGCGTGCTAGTTTCCCACTTAGCCAGCAAGTTATATACCTTAAATTAGTGGGTGTCAAAATCACACATAAATCACAGGGTATTCCAACAAAGTAGGAGACTAGCTTTCTTAAATGGCTAATGCAGCTTTCTTATCGATGCAGCTTTTTGGCTACCATTAATACCCTCAATATTTCACTACATGTAAAAAACCAAAATTCTGCAACTCCATGATCAGAACTCAGAAATGGAGAAATTCAAAGAAACATTTGAACCAAAAATACGAAGATTAATATTTGGGAAACAAGAAAGAAATGAATAAAAAATAAGAAATCCTTGACAGAATTGCTCAGGTACCACACATGGAAATATATATTATAACAAAGCAATAAGGCAGCTTCTAAGACCCAAATATCCAAAATGAGATACTAGGGGATTTTGTGTTATGCAACCAGGAATCACACTATATATGTTTGGAGCATATCAAATCTGTGTTAGCTTATAGTCCAATCTTGGGTTTGCAGCTTATAGTCTAATCTTGTCGTTCATTAGTTTCTTTTCTGATTAATGTGTTGCGAAAAGGGCAATTAAGGCCAGCTAACCCAGCTTTCTGTAATGTTAAAGAATGATTTGATTGTTTATAGCCTAATCCAGTCGCTTCATTATTTGGTGTAAATTACAGTAGTAGTGTTGTTTTATGGTTGTTTTGTTTTTGAGTTAGCATATAATCCACTTTTACAGACTAAGGAAGAAGAGGCATTAGGCATGAGAGAAATGGTCCAGAAGTTTCTTATTTCTCCATTCTTAGATAGACCAGAAATATGATCATGAAAAACCTTGTGTGTTGCTGATGTGGGACTATCAGAAAATAGCTATACAACTACCATAAGAAAGTAAAGAAACAAAACAATTGTTTGGCAGATAAAGAATGAAAATTGTCTGGATTATAAGGAAAATCCGAAAAACAAGTGAAGAAGATGAATTAGCTGGAGGGAAAAACAATGTGTAAATGCACTTAGAGCTGAAGAAGGCACTTGATCTCAGATATGTGAATAAAATTAGAAAGTATAAACCAATTCTAACAAAAGCGTATGGTTGTATACACAATATAAATGATCAAAAGAGCTACATATATAGTGTGCTTTCACACTCTCTTGTACTGCTAGGCCCTGTACATTATCTGGGTAACAAATAACATACATTATACTGAACATTATATTCATGATGTATCATCACCACAATCAAACACATGCATGCAGCAATTAACAGGATTAACATGCTAGCTAGGTAGGTCGCAAAGGCATTGAAATTCAAAAGGGTTATTCCAATCAACAACAATAATCCTGACATCCACATAAGCATGACAAGCAAAGACACCCAATTTACCAAACAGAGAGATAAAGTTTACATATGAGATCAAAAAAAGTACCCGGCTGCTTAGGACCCCTTTTGGTCCGAATGCGTAACGGAGGACCGGCCTCGGTGTGCCCTTCCACGGCGGCAGCCCCGGCTTCAGCGGTGGCGCCAGCGCCAGCTCCGCTTCCGCCAGCTCCGGCTCCGCCAGCGCCGCTTCCAATAGGGCCCGACCCCAACGCGTCTGTCTCGTCCAAAGACGGGGCCGGTACCAAGGTCCCCACCGCCGCTCCCGTCATGGCGGCATTTGCCGTATCCGACCCCGTCGCCGCCGCCAGCTTCGCCGCCGCGGCCGGCGCTCTGGCCAGAGCTTCTGCCGCCATCCTCTCCCTCCTCGCCTCGAGCTCCTTCTTCCTCTTCTGGGCACTACAACCAGGTGCCATTGATGATTTGGGAATTGGGGTTAGGGTTTGCAGGTCCGGATTTGGGGGTTAGGGTTTGAAGGACAGGATTTGGGGGTTTGAAGGTCCGGATTTGGGGGTTTGAAGGTCCGGATTTGGGGGATTGGGGATTGGGGTTAGGGTTTCGGGTTAGGGGAAATTAGAGAGAGAGAGCGGGAAAAATTGGCAATTTTTGGTTGAAATCGGGCTAATGAGGAAGAAGAGACTGAAACTGAATATATCAGATATGAAGCGACGACTTTTGCCATAACTCGTCGCTTCAATTTAAATGAGCAAAATTCGTCGCTTCAAGTGTTTAATGCGACGAAGATGTATTTAATATTGGTCGCTTCATTTATTTCATGCGACGAATTTTTCTTCAATATTCGTCGCTTCATATTTGTTCTGCGACGATCTTAGTTTTAATATTCGTCGCTTCACGTGTCATGCGACGAATCTTTTGAATATTCGTCGCTTCACGTGTCATGCGACGAACCTTTTGAATATTCGTCGCTTCATATGAACCGAACATATGAATATTATGCTTATATATATACATATTTTTTTCTCGAATAATAGCATTTTTAAAACATAAATATAAAATTACAACACCACGTGGTTTACATCATCATCATCATATTACAACTGTTAACATATTTACTAGTACTCTTCCTCGTCGTCGTCCCCGCTATCATCGTCTTCATCTTCCTCGTCATCATCGAATTCACTGTCTTCATCTTCCTCGTCGTCATCAAATTCATCGTCTCCATATTCCGATGCCTCACTGTTTGATTCTTCATTCTGTTCGTGCACTTCTAAATCGAGTTGGAGATTAGATGTATGAATATGGTAAAATTGCAGTGAACTAAGTGCGTCCTCTTGGTAAGGCTCCGGAATTTGATTGCCTGAAGGAGGCCTTCCACCTTCTGTTGCTAGGACTTCGGCACTGTATACATTTCGGTGCGACATTTGTTGCACCACCTTCCAAGTACCACCTGCCATAGGATCGTCCAAGTAGAAAACTTGTTTTGTCTTCACAGCAAGACAGAATGGTGAATTCTCATAGTAACTAGTATTTGTATCCACTGAGATCAGACCATGATCTACCTTGATGGTGTCAATGTCTTCGGCGGTCTCATCGTCAGTGGTGTTGTGCCATATAACTTTGAACAGTACGACCGAGAGATTGTCTGGATAACATACCTCGACGACGTAGTCAAGATGGCCATAGAAGTGTTGGGACATGTTTCCAGCTTTCGTGGTTAACATCACCCCGCTATTTTGAGTCACGAGCCTTCGATCTCTATCGAATGAAACATACTTGACACCGTTCACATAGCACGCCTTATAAATCCGAGTGAATTGCGGACCTCGAGCCAATGACCATATTCCTTTGTTATAATTAACGTCTTCAGCATCACGACGACGAGTTGTCTGAAAAAAAGATGGTGTTAGTGTTATACCATTTAGGGTTTAGGAATAAAAAAAAAACGTCCCTAAATTTCCGTACATATCTTAAGAACCATCGGTGGAAACTCCGCCTCATGAGACGCTCGTCATACTCGTCACCATGTTTCTCTATGTACATCTGCAAATGAGTGTACATGTACTCTTGAGCCTCTTCTGTATCGGTCAAAATTTGCCAATGAGCCTCAGCCGTTTGCTCCTCTGTTAACCTGATATTGTTGGTAGTATCTGAAATACACGGCTGCACTAACTGCGAAACGCAGCTAATATCCCATATTGGGGGATCGGGTTGTTCTACATCTTCCAATTGCAAATAAGACTTACAGTACGTCACCGACTCCCATGATATGTATCTTTCTGCAATACTCCCCTCCGGATAACGTGTATTACTCATTGACTGTTTATAATCACCTAATTGCCTATAAAATGATGAATATAATTAGTGCATATACCTTTCGTAACTTTAATTTTAGTTTGAACAAATGAAACATTTTTTGTTAGTGCGTATACCTTTCTGTCGGATACATCCATGTAAAATGTACTGGGCCTGTAAGCATAACTTGTTCGGGAAGGTGAACCATGAGATGAACCATAGAGGTGAAGAAATGTGGAGGAAAAATCAACTCTAAATTGCACAGAATGATCACTATCTCATCTTTCATTTGTGCAACCTCAGCCTTCTTCAATTCCCTAGCACATAATTTGCGAAACCAATTTGACAATGCTATCAACGGCTTCACGACGTTATTTGGCAAAAATCCTCGGATAACCACTGGAAGAAGACGTTGAAGCAGGACATGGCAATCATGCGTCTTCAATCCATAGAACTTTTTCTCAGATAGTTTGACCTTATTTCTCAAACTTCCCGCATAGCCAAGTGGATACCTAACACCGCGAAACCATTCTAATACTTCTTCACGGAGATGCTCTTCAACTAAAAATGGTGCATGAGGAACCTTTCCCGTCCTCTTTTGAGCTTCCGAACACCACTGCCTTTTGCGGATTTTCCTTTTCTCCAACGCTTCGCGGGCCCTTGGACCATCCTTAGTCTTTCCTTCAATTGCAAGAATGGTGGCAACGATATTATCACCCACGTTCTTTTCAATGTGCATGACATCTAAACAGTACCTATGTAACAAAGATGACCAATAAGGAAGGATCCAGAAAACGCTCTCGTGGGTGAAACATTGTCTGTTGTTTGGATTATAAGGGCCATGAAAATCCGGATGCTGGCTAAGAGTGGCGTAACGGTGTGACCTAATTTCCTCCAAGATTTCATCCCCGTCCATATGAGCTGGTCTTTTTCGCCACTCTGGCTTTCCGTTAAATGCCAAACTGGATCGCATTGGTGAATTCTCGTCAAGCCATTTTCGATGCCCTTCATAAACGATTCTCCCACAAATATGCTCCGCCGTAAGCTCATGTAGACAAATTGGACATGCCTTGTACCCTTTCACTGTTGAGCCTGCAAGCATCCCTAAACCAGGAAAGTCACTTATCGTACACATCAGCGCTACCTTCATCATGAATACATCATTGTCGACTCTGTCAAAAGTAGGGACTCCATTTTCCCACAAATTTTTGAGCTCGTCGATCAGTGGACGAATGAGTACACTAAGGCACTTTCCTGGAGATTTAGGGCCAGGAATCAAGACGGCAAGCATATTATATTCCTTCCTCATACACATATTAGGGGGTAGATTAAATGGCATCACAACCACCGGCCATGTACTATGCTGGGTTGTCATTGTTCCAAATGGACTAAAACCATCAGTTGCCAGTCCAAGCCGCACATTTCTTCCCTTAATGTCGTCGAAACCAGGAAATGTCCTGTTAAAATGTTGCCATGATTCTCCATCAGATGGGTGCCGGAGGGTACTTTCATCTACTCCCCTCTCCTTGTGCCATCGCATATGCTTTGCTGTGTGTGGAGACATAAATAGGCGTTTCAACCTTGGAGTGACAGGGAAATACCAGATTACCTTTTTTGGAATGGCATCCGTATCTGGCTTATATCTTTCAGCACCACATACTGGACAAGTCCGACGGTACTTATCTTCATCCCCTCTGAATAGGTAACAGTTGAACTCACAAACATGAATTTTTTCATATCCAAGGGAAAGATCCTTTAGGATTTTTGTAATTCTCGAATAACTGACAGGGAAATTTTGCTTTTTAAAAAACTTATGCAACCATCTGCACAATTTATCAAGACTTGTATCCGACCATCCGTGTTCAACTTTAATTTCCATTGCATGTAATATGGCATTTAATACAGTTTCTTCACTCCCTTCATATAATGGGGTTTGAGACTCCTTTAGAAGTCTTTCATACTTAGCATAATCATCATCTACCATGTCATTAAACTGAACTTCAGCGTTTTCTTCAACGACATTGTGCGGTGCATCTGCATGGTATCCAGGATAGTATGGAAATACATCTTGTATAATCTCCACAGGCGGGATTGCTGAAGGACCGACAACACTGGAAGCCTGGGCTCTGTCTTGAAGCCACTGTCTCCGTTTACTGATCATTGCCGGTTGAGCAGAAACTTCCCCGTGTAGGTGCCAAACTGTGTAAGTCGGATCCAAACCATGGTGCAAGCAATCATGGTAAATCTCTATCAGTCTCTTATAATAAGGACCATTTCTACAAACTGCGCACGGACAAGGGAGAAATTCGATTCCAACAGTGCGAGCGGAAACAAAATTGATGAAGTTAACTAAGCCTGTGCTGTAATCAGGGTGTGTAAAGTGAAGATTCATCCAAGATTTGTCGGGGACATCATCCATGTTTCCTGTCAGAACATAAACAGACAATATGCATAAGGTTAGCACACAACATTTATGATACAATCAAAACCTGTCCCAACACTTCTTCTCCTTATGCCTCCGGGTTGGGTCCTATCCCCTTCAGGCGAACACGAGTTTGTTGATCCTTTTGTTATTCATGTGGTTTCAGCTACAATTTCGGAAAATTTCGGCAGCATCTCCCTACAGTTCCTCAAGTGCACAAAAATCTAAACAACCTAATTTGCACTCGAGGAACATTGTAGAGAGACAATGTCGAAACTATGTCCCAAAACGTAAACTGAAACCACATGAATAACAAAAGGATCAACAAACTCGTGTTCGCCTAAAGTGTCCAAAAATGGGACAATTCGAGAATCAACAACCCATCTCGATCAACTAGATGCGTTGTTGATTCTCAAACGGGAGTTCTAAGCTGATAAACACCACAATTATATATAACACGAAACAATAAATTTACACACGGCACCACACTCCCTCACTAAGCCACTCGCATGTTTCAGAAACCCTAACTACCACAATCCACACACAACACAAACAAATTACATCGTAAAATTCAAATTTCACTACATTTCACTCTTTCACAAAATGTCATTTTCACTATATTTGGATTTAACTAAATTTTACGGTTTCACTAAATTAAGCTGAAATTCAATTTCATTAACTTTCCTAATTTCACTAAATTTCCCAATTTCACCCAATTTCTCTAAAATTCAATTTCACTAAATATAACAATTTCACAAATTAACTAACATAATCTCAATTTCACCAAAATCAACCCCAACTCCAACTCCAATTCAAACACCCAACACTAAAAACAACACAAAACACATTATAAACCAAATCCAACTCAAGAAATCAAACACTAAATTCAACCAATCAAACCAAAATATGGTGATTCCAATGAAGAGGATATATTATACTAACCTACAAAGCAATTGGAAGAGAACACCCAAGCTTCCGGACCCCGAAATTGACGAAATCAGCAGTTTTGGAGATTTTTCGCAGCTGCTACAGTGTTTTGCCCAATTTTTTCGACCTCCTGTGTTCTGTCTAAGCTGAGGGCTTTATAGCAGATTTCAAAAGTTGAAGCGACGAAGATTGTACAAAATCCGTCGCTTCGTTTAATATTATGCGACGAAGTTTCGAAACTCGTCGCAATTTTTCGTATATGAGCGACGAATATTGACGAAGTTCTTCAACTTTGTCGCTTGAATTTTGAGTCGGCGACAAAGGTTAAATTTTCGTCGCTTCAGTTTACACAACACTGTTCTTTTGCGACAAAATATTAAAAGTCGTCGCTTCAATAATTGTGAGCGACGACTATAGATCAAAATTCGTCGCTCACAATTTCTGAAGCGACAAATACAATATTGGTCGCTTCAATGTGTTGAGGCGACGAAGATTGATATTCGCTTTTCAATATTCGTCGCTTCATACTTGATTTCCAGTGGTGTAAACCCAGAACTGATACCCAACAATTAGAATAAGATTCCCTAATTACATAAGAATCCTAATTCTATATGAATTTACAACTGTTTTATATGAAATTTAATTCATGGTCTCAACATAATTCATTTGTAGAGGATAAAGTGTATAAAATTTCCAAACTGAACCTAACTAAATGACAAGAATCTTTATATTGTGTCAAAGATTAAATAAGAGCATCAGATCGAGCTCAAGAGCACAATTACCTAGGAAGTAAATTATTATATCCTAAATTCGAGTCACGACAAGAAAATATGTGTGAAACCCTTTGATTCTCTTATTAAAATAAATATAAAAGGTCAAAGATTAAATAAGAGCGTCGTCTCTCTCCCTCCTTGGGTTTCATCAACCTTGGAGTTTAGAGTTTCGGCGAGTACAGAGGACGGCGACAGAGGACTAGTTCTCGATATTGATCTAGCAGGCTCCCATGTTGGTGAAGAGAGGTAGGTTATTTATGGTGTTTGGCAACGGTCAATCTTAGATACAGTGAGGGGAGGGAGATCGATGTGCAGGCGTTGGCGACTCTACTTGAATTGTCGAAGAACGAGGCAAGGGTTATCGAGGTAGAGGCAGTTGGGATGTGGAAGCGATGGCCGCCAGAAATCTTGGAGGCGACGGTGATGGAGTGGCCGAAGCTTAGGGCTGCTTATAATATTGTTGAATCTTGGGTTTGGGTCGTTGGGTCTAGGCTCCTGATAGACATGTTGGGCCCGGTGGAATGCGCTAGTTTGTAGTGCGTCTTGCCACCCTCAATAACTTAATCGTGAGGATGGGCCTGGCCTAAGAAAGGGATTTCCTTGGGTTATAATGTTGTAGGGCTGATGGATGGTCCATGACCAATCAATCATTCAGATCATGGCTACTTCGAGAGTTGGTAATTATCTAAATTTTAGATTGGCTGCCAGGTCTAGTACGTACTTCGTGAATTTCTATGAGTCTTCTGAGAAGATCTATATTTCGCTTGTGCTACAATCGCCTGTTTTTAACAGGTGAGGTATAGATGTAGATGATGTTGCCTTAGAAGGTATTTTGTACTAGGCTTGCTAAAAGCATGCAGATTTGTTTGTAATGAGCTGGAATGCTTGTGTAGGTGAATGGTTGTTTACCCACCATTTTTTTCTGATTTAAGTGTTGTTAGTTTCTGACCTAACTTGACTAGTCATCTAATGATATGACCTTTTTTATTCTCAACATAAATGATAAGAATCTTTGCACCGAGTACCAACTGATAGTGAATGTTTTTTGAAGGGTTGATTGCATGTTATAATAAGAGGGAATTTGAACATTTTCATCCTTTTCTTTTGGATTTGGAATCAATTCGTGTGATCCATATCAATTGTGGATATTGAATAAAAAAAAAAAAGAGCGGATCTTTGTTTTGTTTTTTTTTTCTGAAACCTTTAGCGGATTCTTTGAACTGGAATCATTCGCACAGTCCATAAGTGTTGAAAAACAGAATATTTAGCTTTTTCTAAACTTACTATAATTCCAATGATCAAGGCATATATATCAATTTCTCCAAGTGCCAAAGCTACTAGTGCAGTCTTAATGTCTTAAATCCGTAAGACCTAATCTATCATCTTTAAGGTCGGTCTTTCTTCTTTAAAGTAGAACCATTTCAATTTTTAATATTAATAGGAAAAGAATATTTAGATTCTTCTCTAGTGTGGATTTGGTTGGATTGGGTATTTATAGCCCAAAACAAGATCTAGTTTTTTGGATCAATTGGCAGTCTTGATAACCTCGGTTGTTACCTTTTAATCTTGCTACTGAGTGTTTCTGAACTGTGAAAATAAAAACGCTATAAACGGTATTTAGAAGGTGAAAGTACGTTTGATTATTAGGTACATAGGTGTCAGATAAGTATTTAGTACTCATAGGGAGTAATTCTTATTGTCGGCCCTCATGAGTGTTTTATTCATTGTACTGTTTGCTGAGTAATACATTTCTTGACAACTGATTAAAAAAAAAAAAAAATTCTTCCCTATACATACTGTTCTAAACTACCTATCTATATTATAACTATTTCTTATCAAACCCTTCGCTCAAATGCTCAAGGCCTATATTCAATTTCTTTCACATCCTCAAACTTACTCTCTCCTTACTTCCTCCCAAGCTTGGGATCTTTATTAGTGTTACAAGGATTTGGGATCTTTATTAGTGTTACAAGATTATGATTTGGCAATATATAACGTGGAATTGAAAATAAGAATTTGTCTATGCATATATGGTATGACATATAAGATTGAGCCCACAAATCGTAAGCCTCATTGAGGTCCCCTATCAGTGCCTTAATCTTAAGAAAAATGATTTATGGCATCATTGAGGCCTAAAATTTGGGGCCTCAATTTTAGGTGGCATGTCATGTCACTTACACACATCACCACTTTAAATAATCATGTTATGTAAATTAAAAAGAGAATTTTTGTCATTCCTAATCCAACCACTCTAGATTATTTTGTCTTTCTTCTATAAAGAAAAAAAAATGTGATTCTATTTATACCTCTATAATTGCTATTTGTACCTCTTACGATATTTTTTACCATTAGATTTTCAGAAATGCCCCTTCTCTTTTTCCCTCCTAAAACCCTACACCTCCCTCCACCTCCCTCCACCCTACTTCTCTCTAAGACCGAAGTGGAAAAAAAAAAGAAAAAAAAAGGAGGGATCAACTAACGTAGATGCAAGTGCTGAAAACCCTAATTGTGAAGAATTTCGTTTATTCCTCAAGCAGTCACAAACCATAAGGTAATGAAGAGTTGCTTATTTGAAATTGAATTGATAGCACAAGTTTTTTTTTGTTTATAGCAACATATAAAGTACTTTGCTAAACACCTAATCTCAAATTTCTTTCGTCAATCTCTTGCTCATAATTTATAATTTTACTCTAATGTGAATATGGAGGTGAATAAAGTTAAGAAATCAAACCCATGATTGCACTTTTCTTCAATTTGATTTAAATCTGATAAAGAGAAAAGAGATGGAAAAACTGGGTTAATGGGGAGAGAGAGGAGATCAACTTGATTTTTTTTTTCTTATAGGTTTGCAAGGAGTAAAATAGGATTTTAAAATGTACAAAAATAAATGGAGGTTGAAATAGCAATTTGAGAGGTGCAAATAAAGTCGGAAAAAAAAAAAAAAAAAAAAAAACACACACACACATCTTTACAATTGTTTTCTCTTTTCTTTTTCAATACGATAATACTTAGATTTCAACTCCAAATACAATACGAAAATTCAATAGTTTTAAAAGCTAACTTGTTCGAAAATGTGAGTTCATATGAATATATATATGATTTTTCTTGGTTAAAGACGTCCGCACCAAATCTTATGGTGCAGATTTGACATTTTGACTAACTTTTCGATTGAATTTTTACATCTCCACCGTCTAGTCTTTAGGTACTCATGTATAGATCATCTCTGCAAATTTTCAGCCAATTTGATAATCGTTAAGGCATTCAAAAGTGCGATTTTCTATCATAAACATGAACGATTCAGTTTTGACAAAATGCAGTCTGTCCATTTGTTTTAATCTAGTTTGACATGCTAATGGTTATCAAATTGACTGAAAATTTGCAGAGATGATCTATACATGAGTACCTAAATACTAGGCGGTGAAGATGTAAAAATTCAATCGAAAAGTTAGCCAAAATATCAAATCCGCACCATAAAGAATGGTGCGGACGTCCTTAGCCAAGAAGGACTGTATATATATAAAAAATTATTCCAACAAAAAACAATTTTGTCAAAGAAATTAATATACATAATTAATATATACATATATATATATATATATATATATATATATATCTAACTCGTCCAAAGAAATTCAATAGTGTTGTAGGAAATAATGAATTGGTCTGCTCATTTCATTGATAATCTCCTTTATATAGGGTGAATATTACAACGGTAATAGGAAATACATAAATGACAATAATGACTACATAATCATCTCTCGTCAGTTACATTGACGAAGGCACATAATGTGTTTTTCCTTCAACACTCCCCCTTGTGCCGAGTCAGAGATAAAATGGTGCATGTGGTGTTGCCTCATTAAAAACCTTGCCAAGTAACAAAAACCCAATGAGAGAAAATAAAACTTTGGTCTAAGGACAAAAAGAGCACAACGCACCTATTACATTTGGAAACAACATGTATGTGCTAGACTCCCCCTGATGTCTGCACCTCCCCCTGATTTTTACATTAATCATGGGATTCTCCCTGATTCTTTCATTTGATCAAGGGAGCTTTAGTAACATTAGCATAGTTATGTGTTTTCACATGTTTTTCAAAATATGACTTTGAGCAATGATTTAGTAACTAAATCTTGCCACATCGTCCTCATATCCAACTTGATTTAATTTGATCTTGAGGATAAGATTGTTCATGAACCAAACGCATAGGTTCATATTGAACATCAGGTTCACTCGTGGTATGACCTTTGTTGACAGTAGCCGCAGAGGAGCTACATCAGGCCACAGACCCGCAGCAAGTGCACCAGGGCCCGGCCCGAGGCCCAGGACCGAACCACCAGCACCCAACCTCGGGGTCCAGCAGTCTATCCGGCTGCCAGGGACCCTGGGACCGGGGGCGCTTGCCTGCCAAAAAGGTCACCAGAACTGCCCTTCGAAGGGAACCAGTCCCACATCGAAGGGTGAGGCCAACCCTCACCCCCAGCCACCTATATAAGGGCCCCAGCTACCCTCATTAATAGGTAACTGATCTCTCTCACCGTTTACATACGTGCTCGAGTTATATATATTCCAACTATACTAACTTAGGCATCGGAGAGGAGAAGACCGGCCCGCCCGGTATTCCCCTTAGTAAGCAGGTTGGCAGGAGATCACACGAGGATTCACCTGTATCTACCAGGCCCCCGGGTTTGTGCAGAAACAATTGGCGCCGTCTGTGGGAATCTTGGACGAGAAACCGTGTAGGCATCACCCATGGCCGAGAGTTCGGAAGCAAGGCAAGAGAGAGGTACCACCGAGGAGGGGCGTGTTGCATCAGTGCAAACGCTCACCTCCACCCCGGTCGTCACGCGGGAGCCGCATGGCGCCCAGGGCAACGGTCAGGAAGGAGGAAGCTGTGGTAGGCCGTCCGGCATGCCGGGACCGGGACACCACGACAGCTCGCGCGGGAAAGGCCCGGCAGAGGATGAAGACAGTCCAGTGCACCGGGGCTTCTCCTTGACGTTCTTGGATGAGCCGAGCGACCGATCTGAGAGCCCGCTCTGTGACAGCGACCGGGACACTACGTACAGCCCCGACCAGAGCAGTATGGCAGGAAAGATACGGGCAATGGCCGCGGAGGTCAATCGTCTAAGAGAGGAGGGCGACAAGGACAGGGCCAAGTCCAATGCCCGGTATGAAGAGATGGAAGCGGTAAATGCTGCCCTGGTAGCCGCCCTAGAGAGGGGGCAACAGTCTAATGACGCTATGGTCAAGGAGCAAGCGACAACCACGCCAGTCCAACCTCAGCAGTACGAGGCAGGGCAGTCATCGGGCGGCCGGCCCGGTGATCCCGTGCGAGAGAAGTCACCGGGCGGTGCAAGTCCGCCGAAGAGCACGCCAACCTCCCGCCAGCTCCACACTTCGTCTGTGGATGAAGTTGAGACCCGGACTGCACGGGCATTGCAGATGTTAGCCGACACTGTGTCAGACTTGAAGGCCCAAATGGAGGCCAACGAGAGAAGAGCCGCGCGGCCGATGGAGGGCGCCCGGTTTAATGAGCGTATGGGCCTTTTCTCGCACCGGGTCATAGAGTCGGGAAGGTCTGGCAACCAGAAGTCCCTTAAGCTCACCTATTCAGGGTCCGGCTGCCCGTACCAGCACCTGGACAGTTTCCGGTCCCAGACCTGCGCCAAGGGCTACTCTGATGCAGTATGCTGCAACATCTTCCAGGAAACTCTGTCTGGAGAGGCGCTTAGCTGGTTCTATGAGCTTCCGGCGAACTCAATCGAGACTTTCGAACAGTTAGCCGACCGGTTTGTAGGCCGCTTCATCCTCCGGGTCGAGGGAGCCCAGACGTTGACCATCCTCTTCAACTGTATGCAGGCACCCGGAGAGGAACTGAGGACCTTTGTCAACCGATGGCAGATGGCCACTGTCGGGGTCCGGAACCTAGACAAGGGCATCGCCGAGATGGCGTTTAAGCAGGGGCTCCGGCCAGGAAAGTTTTCCTACTCCGTCCGGGTAGAACTCCCGCAGGGGTATGATGAGTTGATGGCAATGGCCATCCGGCATGCTCAGGCCGATCATGAGACATATGGGCACCACCTGCTGAAGAGGAAGCGGGATGAGCAACAGGAAGACCATCCCCGGGAAGAGAACCCCCCGCCCAGTCAAGAGGACAAGCCCAGTCAGCGGACCGAGAACCGCGCCGCTCGACCGAACCGGCGTAACAACAGAAACTGGCCACAAAGGCAGCAGAGGCCTTATCCTGACAAGCCCCATAGTGAGCACAAGTCAGCGCCGTACCGCCAAGAACGTCCCCTGGCGATCATGCCAGCACCACCGGCCGGTCAAGAAGTCTTCACCGCTCTCACCACTTCCTACGAGGATATTTTACTTGAGAACGGGAGCGTCATCCCCCCACCGCCCAAGAGAAGGTACCCAAAGGGGAAACTTACAACGGCGCAGACGGGCAAGTACTGCTCCTATCATGATGAGGCTACTCATCGGATGAGCCAGTGCTGTGCTCTCAAGACAGCGGTGCAGGGCTTGATTAATGACGGCCAGCTCAAGCGGTACGTGGAGGAAAGAAGAGCAGACCCCAACCGGGAGCATAACCAGGCCTGGTGAACCCGCCAAGTCTCCGAGCGGTTAGTTTGGCATATCACCGGTTCTACCGTTGTAAAAAATATCACAAATATATGCAAACTACTTTTGAGAAATTTTCACCGGCTCCGCCAGTTCAAGTATATTCATAATCAAGCAAGTATACAAGCAGTAACCGTTCCGGAAAGATTACAAGGAGGAGCAAGGAAAATCCTAAGGAGCCACGACTCCACCCTCAGCAGGCAATCCGCCGGCCTCTCCTGCGGTACCCTCGTTGTTTACCTCAGTTCCGACGCCGACTCTGGCTTGGGGAGGCTTGGTACCGTTGGTAAAAGAATCCAAGTCCGAGCGAGTCACTTCTTCCGGCTGCCCCTCCACCGCCTGCTGATGGATGTCCGACTGCTCATGGATATCTCCTTCAGCAGCAATCGGCATCTGGGAGGTGTCCAGCCAACCCTTCTGCGCCCATTCCTCGTACGCATCTGAGATGCCCGATTCCCTGGCATTCTCCAGGAACTCCAGGAACTGATCGCTCTCATGGTATTTGAGAACAACCCGCTCATAGAGTTTCGGATCATCTTCCCCGGTCGCAACAGTAGTGGAGGCACGCAGAGCGGCAGCTCCCACCTGGAGCTCATCTACCTTGGCTTCCAGCTCGGCCCTCTCAGCTTCGGCCCGCTCCTTCTCCTTCTCCAGGCTCCGGTTCTGCTCCTCCAGCTTCTTGGCCCTCTCCTCCGATTTGGCCCTCTCCCGCTCCACCCGGGACTTCTCCACCTCCAGGCGTTGTCAGGCCTCCGATAAAGCAGCTATCTGCCTCTTCAGCTCCGGCAGTTCCTCGCTCGCGTTCGGTTGGTACAGACTGTACAACAACTGCACAACAACAGAAACAGTTAATCGGGCAGTAAGAGAAACAACCTACAAGCAGTGTAGTGGCACCAGTTAGTGCTTACCCGGAGGACGGATTCCTTGCATTTTGGCCCGCTCCCGCCCGCCAAGACTCCGGTGACCGCGGGCCTGTCCAGGCGGAGGCCAGCCAGGTCCGCCGCCACCTGCCGGACGAATGCACTGTCCGGGCTTCCCCTTGGTGCCTCCGCAGACGCGGGGCTACTCTGTCGGGCAGCGGCAGCCTTCTCCCCAGCGGAGTAAATAAAAAATATATATATATATATATATCACGGTACGAAAAAAAGATTTGTTCTACAGCTCGCGCTTTGCGCTTCCCCTTATGATTTATTTCATTACTACAGTTGGGAAAGACCATTCCTATCTGGAGCACTATAAATTGACTTTCCTTTGCACCGAGAAAGAGATGGATTTTAATTCATTACGTAACTGTTCTTGATCGCCTCATTCTTCAACCATGGGTTAAGATGTGGCTAAAGTATCTCCGATGGTACGCTGAGGTTAGCGTAAATTACGATGTGTCGCTCGAGGTCTCTCGTAGATTGTGCACCGCTGGTTACCCTGAGCCGTTTGGCCAGGTTCTCCCGTGACGACCTGCCGGTGAGCGTCACCAGCGCGGAGGGAGGAATGTCCCCGCCCCTCCGTTTCTCTCCCCGGTCTTCCGGAGAAGAAGATCGTGCGCCTACCCGGGCGACACGTGTCACGAGCGGCACAGACACCAGCCGGTTGGGGATCCTGCTCACTCCACCGGGAATCCTCACTGGCCCCTCGGTAGTCTTGCCCTTTGGGCGCAGCAGGATGGCTCTTCACCCGCTTCAGGATGTAGGCGCCGTCATCAACATCCATGGCCCTCTGTTCCAGATGAGTCGTGAGCCGGCTGGACTCCTCGTCCACCGACGTCCGCGAGACGGTCTCACCTTTCTCCTTCAGCTTGTTAAGGAGGTCTCCCCCGTCCATTGAGAGAGTGGTTTCGGGCTTGATGACCGCCCGGGAAGATGCACCTGCAAGGAAAGTGAACAGTTAGTATTTTGCAAGAGCTAGCACAAGTATCACCGCTAAGGCTTGCTACGCACTGGAATCCCGCCCGAGTTGGCAGTATTCCAACACTTCCCGGCTGATGAAGTTATAAGAACTCCGTTCCAGGTCATCCCAACATCCGAGTATGGTCGAGATCCTCTCGTACTCCAGATCGGATAGCTCGAACGACTGGTCGCCAATGGGTTGGAAGGCGCCAGGAACCCGGTACATCTTCCTCCTCGCCTGCCACCTCCCGCCCACCATCACCACCTTCTTTCTCCAGCTGTTGTCTACCCATGTAGGCATATTGGTGATGATCGGTTGATAGTTTCGGGCGTTGAAGGACAGGCAACCCCGGGACCCTTACTTCCTTGAGTATGACAACCTGTACAAGGCCCGGAATTCGTTTACCGTTGGCATACTCATTCCGGAGAGATCATACAGGCAGCCGAGGCTCAGTAGTCGCCTCCACTTGAGCCCAGGAAGCTGCGCGGGCGACACTTGCAGCGCACTGAGCATATACTGCATGAAATCTGGCAGCGGGAGCGAAAATCCATGCCGGAACTGATCCTGATGCACGGCAACCCAACCTGCCTCCGGGTTGCAGGCTGACTCTCCAGGATTCAGTGGTCGCAGCAAAACCTCATCCGGGATACTCCACGTTTCCCGGAACGCTGCAATCTCTCCAAGGGTCATGCTACCCTCCGGTTCATCGCACACCACGGCATCCTTCCCTCTGCCAATGGTGTAGCTCACGGCCGGAGCACCCGCAAGGCGCACCCCGTGCGGTATTTCAGTCTCCGAGGATTCAGCCCTGGAAGACGAAGACAAAGCCGGAGACGAAGCCCTGCTCCTGGAGCAGTCAGCGACTTCCGTCTCCGGGGATTCGGAACCGAGCCAGTCCTCTACCGATTAATATGCTCAACCGAGGAAAGTCCGCCCTGCGAAAGCAGCGAGCAATGGTAGGAGAAGAGTAAAAGAACACTTGAGGCAACGGATGTCGCGGGGCACCTCCATAGAGCTTTCGCCGGATTTCTCTCTTTCTCATAGTCTCCCTGAGCAAGAAGCAAAACAGCATGAAGAAGGCAGAGCAGGCCCTTTTTATAGAGAGGTTCGGTGCCCTAGGCGCTTGTAATCCCGCCAAACACGCAATCAGAGCAACTCAAACGCCTGCGAATCCAGGCCCTCCATCTCAAGACCGCTCCCTACTGGCACGTGTCCCAGCATTGGTAAACTGCCCATGCCATCATAACTGATGGGACTGATGGACTTCCTCCTTAAATGCATGTCAGCCACTTGTCTCGCACGCTGGCGACAGGGTAGTTAGGAGCGGGAACCGAGGCGTCAAGCCCTCCCACACTTCCCCAGGCTCCACGATCGCACGCCATCTTCATTACAAGTCACCGGTTATGATCTTCCAACCGGCTTGAAGACCTCTTATCGGTTATGGTTTCCCAAACCGCTTCGAGAGCATCGTTCCGGGTATGACCCATCCGCCCGGCACCATGGCAGTTCGCGGTTATGATCATTCAACCGGCTGCATGGCTTCTTCGCTGCATGTCTTGAAGACCTCTCACCGGTTATGATTTTTTCTTTTTTTTCAACCGTTTCGAGAGCATCGTTCCGGGTATGAGCCATCCGCCCGGCACCATGGCAGTTCACGGTTATGATCATTCAACCAGCTGCACGGCATTTCACTAGGGGACTCGTCTCGATATGGCAGAACGCCCGGTCGAGGTCCACCCAGCTGCATCTCTCTTGGGGGACTCGTCTCGATATAGCAGAACGCCCGGTCGAGGTCCACCCTGCTGCATCTCTCTTGGGGGACTCGTCTCGTTATGGCAGAACGCCCGGTCGAGGTCCGCCCGGCACCATGGCAGTTCACGGTTATGATCATTCAACCAGCTGCACGCCATTTCACTGGGGGACTCGTCTCGATATGGCAGAACGCCCGGTCGAGGTCCACCCAGCTGCATCTCTCTTGGGGGACTCGTCTCGATATGGCAGGACGCCCGGTCGAGATCCACCCACCGGTTACGTAACATCCAACCGGCTCGAGAGCATTTTCCGGGAACACGATCCACCCGGCCCCATGGCATTTCACTGGGGGACTCGTCTCGATATGGCAGGACGCCCGGTCGAGTCTCGCCCGGCTCCATGGCATGACCCCGGTCATGAGAACATTCGACCGGCATGGGCTTTATACACCCGGGTGAGTTTACATCTAACCCATGTACTCTTGTCCAGCAGGATAAAAACCATGCATCGCATTGAACCGCGATCAACGTGGGGCTGCACGGCGAGCCTTGTCACCTCAACGCCACCCCCCCCCCCCCCCCCCCCTTACCTCAACGCTTATTCAACACAAGCTGAGAAGAACTAGCAAGTGTTCACCGGCGCTTCAAACAGCCCACAACACCGGGGTAATCTCCCCGCAGCCTAGCAATATGGACTCGTCTCGATATGGCAGAATGCCCGGTCGAGGTCCCATACTCCTGGACTCGTCTCGTTATGGCAGAACGCCCGGTCGTGGTCCTTTACTCCGCCTCCGTACCGATATGGCAGAACGCCCGTTAGTGGCCCAGTGAACTCCGCCTCCGTACCGATATGGCAGAACGCCCGGTAGTGGCCCAGTGAACTCCGCCTCCGTACCAATATGGCAGAACGCCCGGTAGTGACCCAGTGAACTCTGCTCCGTACCGATATGGCAGAACGCCCGGTAGTGGCCCAGTGAACTCCCTCTCCGTACCGATATGGCAGAACGCTCGGTACTGGCCCAGTGAACTCCGCTCCGTACCGATATGGCAGAGTGCCCGGTCGAGATTTCATGCACACATCTATTGCATGGCGGATTTCAACGCTCCATTATCATTCCATGCACACATCTATTGCATGGCGGATTTCAACGCTCCATTATCATCCCATGCACACATCTTTTGCATGGCATCATCATCTCATACACTCCGGGTTTCACCCCACTCCATGCTCATAGCACCACAACACTTGAGCACAGTACTACTTATATTACAAACGTACTTATAAACTGTTGCTTGCCATCGGTAAACAGGTACTCACCCCGGTCACGCCCAATCTTCAACGCAGACTTGGGGGACTGGGCACCGTTGGGTTGGTAACCCTGCGAGTCTGCGGGACAAGAGCAAGACAGACTTAAGTCCCCATTCAAGATTGCACTTGACCGGGAACTTGGGGGACTTGTTGACAGTAGCCGCAGAGGGGCTACATCAGGCCCACAGACCCGCAGCAAGTGCACCAGGGCCCGGCCCGAGGCCCAGGACCGAACCACCAGCACCCGGCCTCGGGGTCCAGCAGTCTATCCGGCTGCCAGGGACCCTGGGACCGGGGGCGCCTGCCTGCCAAAGAGGTCACCAAAACAGCCCTTCGAAGGGAACCAGTCCCACATTGAAGGGTGAGGCCAGCCCTCACCCCCAGCTACCTATATAAGGGCCCCAGCTACCCTCATTAATAGGTAACTGATCTCTCTCACCGCTTACATACGTGCTCGAGTTATATATATTCCAACTATACTAACTTAGGCATCGGAGAGGAGAAGACCGGCCCGCCCGGTATTCCCCTTAGTAAGCAGGTTGGCAGGAGATCACACGAGGATTCACCTGTATCTACCAGGCCCCCGGGTTTGTGCAGAAACAACCTTCATATAACAAAATAGTCATAACTTCGTCTAGAGTATGGGTGAACCATTAAGAGATTTGAAATTGATCTGTAATAACAGATTATCTTATCGCACCTTTAATGCGTTTTTCTTTACGCATAGTTAGCTATGACGTTGATAATTTCTTTATCATGTCACATTCTATGTAGAGATTGAATAAGCCATAATCTTTCATATCTTTAAGTATTTGAAAGAATCATTTGCGTTGCGTGGGCGCAGGGCTACACATAGCTTTACAAATTTTCATCGAATGAGAGGTCGAGTCTTACGTATTGTGTTAAAGTACAGTCATGCGTTATTGCACTTGTATAGGGAATTTCATTTTCCAACACTTCTTCGTCATCTTCCTTTAGATGAAAAACGGATCTATTGTTATAGTAAAGACTTCGACTGATCATGGGAGTATATGTAAGCCTCACTTTATTCTTTAGAGTGCCTAAGCCGATTGATGGATGATCACCATCATTACAGTCCTTGAGTTCTATTTCAAGACTATGTATTCCCAAGATCTTTTTCATTCTTAACTTAGGATTTACAATACATAGAGTATCTCTTAGTTCATTTAGAGTTCGTGTATATCCATAATGAAAACGCAAGGGCATATATAATTCATCAATCCCTTCCGAATCAAGTAGTCACTTTAGTGAACGTTTCAATTTCTTTTGCAAACGTACTCATGTGATCTAGAGCCACTTGATTTGGGTGGATGAAGTCCGTTTAGGATCCTCATGTATATCTCTTATTTTAGATCCCCAGAGAGATATGTTTTGACCACTTTCGTAAGCTGCATGTTCAGTTTTTCGAAAACTACTAAACTGACAAGGTAGTGGAATGCAATGACATCCATTACGGGAAATTGTCTCCTCGTAGTCCATTACGAGAGAATATCTCCTCGCAGTCGATTCCAGTGCGTTTTTGAGAGACCTTGCGCCATAAGATGAGTCTGCATACTCTTATTCTCATTACGCATTCTAACAAAGATATATTTGATAGGGTTTATATTTGCGGTGTCGGCGTCACCTGCCCAAATACCGATCTCTTTGTTGATACTGAATCACTTCTATCCATTAGGCCAGTTTACTAAGTTGACATTTTTCAACGAAGTATGGTTCGATAGTAGACTCATTATTCCACGTCCTCATGTACACTAGTGTAATGTGTTTGTAGAGATCTCTATACTTTAAGGATTGGTTCTAACATTTGAGGCGTCCCCCAATGATAACCACAATCCCTAAATATTCTCATGAGACGGATTTGAGTATCACTGATCAATAGATCAGGTTGTGCCAAACTTGTTTTCTTCCTTTACACAAGTATGTATCAAACCTAAGGTGGCCTCCCCCTCTTCCTTGGAGAGCCACGGCCCGTGACACCATTTATGCCACTTATGGCGTCACCATGCCACCATTCATGGTGGCAGTGCAATACCCAATTCCTCTTGGGTGGTACCATGTCCTTTTGAAAAAACACAATCCTTGCAGGTATATTTGCAGCAGGTTTATATGATCTCATCACTTTAATGTATAAGACATCTGCACACTTTACTTTGTGTGATTTTGAGGATCGAGATGAGACACAGTGGGGACAAACCACGACAATTCATGTCGTTCCACTTGAACATGCTTGTTCTTATCTCCCCCTAATGTCGGGAAAACTGTCTCATCAAAGTGACACACCGCAAATCTAGCGGTGAGGAGATCGCCTGTCAAGGTTTCGACATAGCGGACTATAGCTGGAAGTTCATATCCAGCATAAATATTTATTCATCTCAAGTAACCCATCATTGTGCGCTGTGGCGGCGCAATTTTGGCACATAAAACATTTAATGGAGCTCAAGGATTGTAGATCCGTGTCAATCCAAAAGAGCTCAAGGATTATAAGTGAGAGGACCCGTCCCGAAAATTCCCTCGGAAAATTCGAAACAGGTCCTAATTAATCCCAAAAACTAAATAAAATTTTCTTTGCTCCCAAACCGCCAACGCCCACCCACTGGGAATCGCCGCAGTTCCGGAATCGGGTCAAAACCAGGCATCGGTCAACGCCGGTCAACGCCGGTCAAAGTCAACGTAGTCAACGGTCAACGTTGGCTGGTCAACGGTCAACGTTGACCAGTCAACGGTCAGAGTCAAAGTTACTATTTACTTTACTTTTTACCTTTTTACTATTACGATTTACCTTTTTACCGTTTACTAATTACTAAATTACTGAATTACCGTTTTACTGTTTACCGATTTACCAAATTACCATTTACCAATTTACTTTTTTTACCTTTCTAATTTACTAATTTACCCTCGCCGCCGGCAGCAGCAGCACCGCCGCCACCGCCGCCGTATAAATTGTCAATTTGTGGAATAAATTCAATTTTCTCTTATCGTATAAATTGTCAATTTGACATATGCTCAATATATACATCGAAACGTAACTCAAGTTCTTTAGAGTAACTCGATGGGGATTGTTATAAAAACTATGGTAATCTCAGTTAGGCAGGTGCATTATGAATCCCAAAGGAACAGATATACCGATCCTTATCACTTTCATTATAGTACTACTGTTGTTTAGTACTATTGTGCTATTTTTGTGATATATTAATATTATTGTCCTTCAGTACTATTATTCTAGGGATTACATGGTGTGTTTTTTTTTTCACACAGTTCTTTGTGTCATGCCTATATTATGATATGTTGCTTTACTTTATGCAATATTTTGCAAAGTTAGATGCAGAAAATTGAATCATGTATATCATGAATAAAATTTGAATAATCTCAATTCCTTTAGAAAAAATTAAAAATTAACATGCCAACGATTACATTTAGTCTTGTCCAATTTAGAACTTTAAAACCAAAAGTCTAATTTAGGCGTAATAGCCTTTATAAGGATATCTTGAAAATTTTAAAAATAGACTAATCAAAGTCTATCTTGGATGGAGCCAAATCCTTGTGGCTCTTTTAATAGCTGCAATGATGAGATGTGTCATTGACATCTTTTTCCCATATGGTATGCCTTTAGTAGTAAATTCATTTTCAATGTTCTTGTTGGATATTGAAGATACTTTTTCAAAATCCGCATACTCGTATGATTATTTATACTTATTATAAGTCACAGCTAATTCTTTGCTAGCTTGTAATATACGTATCAATACTTCATTGATTTACAACAATGGCAGAGTGCTTCACTGCACATGACATGTCCCCTATGTCATCTTTTCAAATGGTACATTGTCTCCACTTGCTTTTGGATGATTATAGAAATCTTTACGTCCATGGTATTTGCCCTTTGTTGTAGGGTTGTTGCATTACTTTGCACAATTTGTTCTAAGAAATATTTTTTTTCAAACTTTACATCGTCATTACCCTTTGTTTTGTCAGACCTTACATCGTCATTGCCCATTGTTTTAGGGTTGTTGCATTACTTTGCATAATTTGTTTCAGGAAATTTCTTTTTCTCAGACCTTACATTGTCATTCAAGATATTATAATTATTTCTTAGCTATTTACATAAAGCTTGCATAAATATACCATGCTCAAGCCTTAGTTGGCTCAATAAGGGAATTTGGTACTCAAGTTCTTCAGAGTCCAATGTGTCAAAGTCAAACTGTGATGGTTAAATCATCTGTAAAATATAGGAAAAATAAAATGTATTAGCTTCGCAGTCTAAATGGCATTCACGACAACTAATATAAACCAAAATACATTATAGTAAATCCGATGCTTTGTGATTACGTTATCACAATAAACTTTTGGTTTCTCCGTTTTCATTGCATGTGAAGCTAATGAAATTCCATTATTGTTGCTTTTTACACTATTAATAAGATATCCATCTTGAAAAATTTTCAAGAAATAAAAATTGGATTTCAAGACCGAAATTTGTAATGGTCATATTTTTCATTGTTCGTGAAAATATTTTTTCACAGTATAGGTTTGTCCGTTTTTCTTTATATTACAATGCTCATGAAATTACATTATCATGGCAATGCTCAAACTAAATAACATGTTAAATAAAACAATTATTTAACACTAACGAAATGCTCTAATTTAACATTTAAATAAATATTAATGCGATTTAAATAGAGCATTGTATCAGAGAATAATTTAAACGAGATTTAACAAAAACAGCGTAATTCTTACTGTTTAGTTTGCCAAATAAACTGCGTATAAAGCGATTGCTCGATTTCCGATTCATATTGTCGTCGCATATTTATCGCCGCATCGTAATTGATATGTCACATAAAAACAAACAATGTTCATATGATTAGTCACTTTAATCATATATACCATATAAATTAAGTAATTTCATATTTACCATTAAAAGTAAAGCAGTAAATGGTTACTTTACCATTAAAAGCAAAACGGTAAATGGTCACACAGTAAATATAAATTACTATGCAGTAATTTCAAATATTACTTATAACAAAAAAAATATTCTTTTTTTTTCGTGGGTGGGGTCACCCAGTTCCGGGTCGGGCCCCCAGTTTCGGGTCGAGACCAGGCCCAAAAGAGATGGGTCGGATCAGACCCAAAAATCCGGGTCGAAATCGAGGGCTGGGCTGCTGGGCGGCGGCGATGCTGATGTCGGAGGAGAGCACCGGGTTGCTGGGCCGTTGCTGGGCTTCTTCGTCCTCGGCGCTGGGCTAGGGTGGCCGGATCGTCGATGATCCTGCGCGGTGATCCAGAGTAGAGGAGGACCGATCCGATCCGGGACGAGGTCGAGCGGCGTTGGCGTCGTCGGTCCAGAAATTGTCGGTGGTTGACAGTGTCGACTGGAGGAAGTCGATCGGTGTAGGACGAGGCACAGGAGGGTACGATCGGAGGAGGTGGTGGTCCGATCGAAGGAGCAGCGTTGTCCGGCGAGGGATGGGTGCCCAGATCAATTTTCTGGGTGCCCTGAGTATTTACATTCTCTACCGACAAATATGTCGTCGGCATACTGCTTAGTTTTCTTTTACCGACGAAGAAGACGTCGGGCAAAGAGTTTCTAAGGAGGAGGTCTTCTTTGCCGACAAAAATGTTGCCGGCAGAAGAGTTTTTCTGGGGTTTGCCTCCTTTGCCTGCAGAAAAAAAAAAATATGGTTTTTGGTTTTTTTTTTCTTTTTTTTTCAGATAGAAAACCTAGGTTTTTTTTTTCTCTAACTAAAGCAAAGTGCTAATAACGTGTTGTAGGAAATAATGAATTGGTCTGCTCATTTCATTGATAATCCCTTTTATATAGGGTGAGTATTACAACGGTAATAGGAAATACATAAATGACAATAGTGACTACATAATTATCTCTCGTCAGTTACATTGACGAAGGCACATAATGTGTTTTTCCTTAAACAAATAACAATTAATAAATATATTCAAATTACTAATTAATTTGAAAAGTCAAAACATAAAATTAGATCTACAAAGATGGAAAGGAAATATATCAATATATAAATTCAATTAAATCAACCTAATTAATCTCATTAATATCATTGATTCACCTCCTGAATCTAAAAGGAAATATAAAAGGTTAAAATTGGTGTTACAAGATTATGATTTGGCAATATATAATGTGTGGAATTGAAAATAAGAATTTGTGTATGTACATATGGCATGACACATAAAATTGAGGCCAAAAACTCCTAGGCCCCATATCAGTACCCTAATCTTAATAAAGATGCACCTACCTATGTTCATACGGTTAGTCTAGTCGTAATCCCTAGCTCTATAAATCTATATGTAATCACTTAATAGAGACTTAATCTTATATTTTCTGTCGACTGCATATCAAGCTTGATTATCCGTACGAATATTTAGTTTTTGGGAGCAACCACTACCAGACTGAATATCTTAGAAGAAGAAATATTTTCGTCAACAAAATTGTCGTCATCTAAGTGTTGTCAAAAGACAAAAAATAAAGAAAAAAAAATTAAAATTGTACTAGGGTTGAAAAAAATTGTTTAAATGTGCAATATGAGTTGTTACCTTATGTTTAATAGGGGAAGAAAATAAGATGATCATTGGAATGAGTAATGAGGAGGCTAAATTAGTACTAAATGAATATTTTATATTAATATTAATATATTTATATTTTGTCTCAATTTTCCCTTTTTGTTTTTATTTTTTAAATACAACTTAGGCGACGAAAAAGTGTGAATCGTCTCTTAAATGAACAATTAAGGCGACGAAACAAGTATTAATCGTCTCTTAAGTGAGCAACTAAGGTGACGAAACAAGTATTAATTGTCTCCTAAAGGAACAACTGAGGCGACGAAACAAGTATTAATCGTCTCCTAAGTGAGCAATTAAGGCGACGAAAATTAGATTTCGTCGCCTAAGTAGCTTTTAAGGAGAAGAAATATTTCGTCCTCTAAGAAGGATATTTCGTCTCCGGAATTTTTTTGTGACGCAAAAGTTTCATCGCCTAAGTAGTTTCTAAGGCAACGAAAAGATATATGTTTCGTCGTTTAAGTACTTAGGTCACCACTTATCTGACAGATTTTTAAATTATAACGTGCTGAGAAAGTGGAAGATAAAGAAACTTTGCCGAAAGGTCACCCAACTCCGCCGAAATTCCATGGCCGGTCGCCGGATTCTGGTCACCAAATTTTTTTCGCCGAATTTTTTTTTTCAATATTAAATTACTGACTCTGAGTTTAAACATGTTACTGACTCTTAGTAATCAGGTTACTGACCCCCAGTAAGCAACTTACAGATTCCATTAAGTATGTTACTGACCCAAGTAAGATAATTGATGGCCCCCAATATGCAACTTTGTTGACTTCCTGTAAACAATTATTGATTTTTTTCATATGAAACTAAGTAGCATCATATAACATAGATCACAATTCCAAAATAGATTCCAAATTCAAATATAGAGGTCTTACACACTTCTTACTTAAGAGACATATCCTACAACTTGTACTACTCATCTATTACATCGAACCTATTCGATATTCTCTGTGATGTTTCTGCATATTTCATACACAATTATGTAAGCAAATATCATCTGGACATTATCAATATCAAAATACTTAGTTACTGACTCTCAGTAACCAGGTTACTCACCTCCAGTAACCAACTTACTGACCCCTAGTAACCAGGTTCTCTCGACCTAATACAGCTGTCGGTGTCTCCATTCTGCTCCTTACGATCCCATCACCTCCTGCGACCCATAACCCTAATTACTGACTACCCTTGCTTGCACTACTACCAAGTTTAGCCAAACACCAAAGTCCCATACAGAGCGTCAAACAATCCTGACCTTCCTTGAAGCCAATCACATGGCACCAACTAGACCTGATCGGACGCTACAGATCGATCTGTTTGGTACCTCCTGGCTCCGACTTAGGCTTTGCCATATGAAAATATATATAAACCCGAACCTGCTAAAGTGCTTCTTCGTATAACGAGAACCCTATATATATAACTCTTCACCATAACTTCTCTCTCCCTCAAACTCTCTCTTTCTCTCTGTTAATCCCACACAGAGAGATCAGAGACAACATGGGTCGCAATGCCTTGTTCTTCCTAGGCTTCCTTTGCATTGTCGTCGCCGGCTGTTGTTGTTGCTGACGTGGCGGCTACGGCGAAGGAGGAGAATGAGGAGGAAGGCGAGGTCGTGACGGCGAAGGAGGGAGGGTCGTCTCCGGTGGCGGCGACGGCAGTGAGGCAAGATGGTTGATATAGGAGTGGGTATGAGATTATGATCGGAGAGAGAGGGAGAGAGAGATAGAGAGATATTTAGGGTTTAAGGAGAGATGGAGTGGTTTGTTGATATAGAAGGGTATGAAAGTCTTTTATCAAATAATCATTAGAGTGGGTAGGTAACATTTTAATGAGCATTTTTTCCCCACTTTTTGTGTAAATGGTCATTTTCTCTTAATATTAATCAATTTGTTCAAAATGTTCACTATCCTTGGATAAGGGCATACAAGGAGATCACTCAATGGTTTAATACAGCCTTCAGTCACTAAGACCATGACACCACAAGAACGAAAAGAATTAATAGGCTGCTACTACTAGGAAATAGGAACTAAAAGGGTCAACAATAACAAAAAAGATGTGTGAATCACTCATTTAATTTGCTCATGAGTGCCACCAGAAGTAGCATTTCAAATTGCCCAAGCAGCCTCTTTCTTGATCTCAAACTCAGCAGTTTGGAGCAAATTGACAAGAGGGCCAATCAAACCAGCTTCAATCACGTACTGCAAAATTTTACAAAGTAATCAGACACAGCCACACAAGATAAATGCTAACTGAGAGAAACAATCTTTAAAACATTCAATATGGGTCTGGCCCTGGTTACTGTGTTCTCTGGTTACTATGATTTTGGTTATAAAGTTCTCTGGTTCTATGGTCATCCTGGCTACCTATTTACCCTGGTTACGAACTACAAAGCCAAAAATCAAATACAAAGCCCTATACACAGTTCTCATACCACCAAAACCATAACCATTCATGTCTTCTGTTAACCTTCAAAACCAATACTTCCCCAAATGCCATGCTTTTTCCTCAAACCACCACGGCCAAATAAGCCTGAGCCTAAACTTCATGCCAACATCAATAATCAAATCAGTGGAAGAAGTTTAAAATATAACCATGGGGTCTCACCCTTGAAACAAAATCCTGGAACTTCAAACACGAATTGCTACTGTCTTCGTTTGGTACCTGCATTAAACGAAGAGGGTTCCTTAAACCATGACAGCATGAACATGTGCTCAAGTGTTAACAAAGGTGGTCATGATTCCAGAATAACAAAGTACAAAGAGGAGAAAGAAACTCACAGCTATTATGCTTCTGTCACGAAGCCTCGAGCACAAATTTTGTTTCCCTTCGCGAAATCCACTCAAGCTCACCTCAATCAATCGGAAGCCCAATGTCAACAAGAGACCCAGAAGATTTCAGCTTTGAAGAGGGGAAGAGATGAAATCCTCACCAAATATATATGCAAGAGCCCCAATTTCAGACCCCAATCCTTTTGGGGACCAGAATGCAGTCGCCACCCATCCTCAATTCCGACTCAAATTCGACTTCTGTCTTTGAATCCATCTCAAATACTCAATGACCAAGCTTTTCTCTCCTATGATATGGGTATCGAGAAACTGAAACAAGAAGCAGAATGAGGACTAGATCACGACACCTAGCATTGAAAGCTTTGCATGCTCATTCAACTGAGCCAGCAAGGGCATCAGCGCTCCACTGGAGAGGACTAGATCACGACACCTAGGAGAATCACCAGCAACGTTTCCCAATGCCCAAGCAGCCTACAATTTCAAAAGACAATTTCAAATTCAGTATAAACAAATTCAATCTCTCTGGTAACTTTAAGACCACAGACAACCGGCAACTGCAAAACAAAAAGGTAAAGTACAAATAAGTACCAACTTTGAAACTCATTTCAATTAAATACCACATTTATAAATTATTTTAAATAAATACTCGTATTTTGAATCTCATTTCAATAAAATACCTCATATATAAATTATTTCAAATAAATACCCGAGTTATACAAAATCCTACAAAATTTCAACTTCGTTAGACATCCCGTTAAAACAACCGTTAACTTGTTTATGAGGGAGGGCTGGGCACTGAACCCGGTGGAAACCGGTTGGACCGGAAAAACCGGGCCGAGCCAGCCGGTTCGAGCCGGTTTTTGGAATGAAAATTACACAGCTTTCTCGGGCGGGGCCGGTCCTTCTTTTTGTCGGATCGGGCTCGGTCCATCAAAATTTAAGTTCAAAAAGCCCGAAGGCCCGAACATATGTTACAGAAATAGTAATTAAAAACAAAGGCTGGGGATTTCCAATGCTCCGCAGCATGCTCGTCTCCAGGAAGTCGCATACAGCCTCCGCTCGTCTCCAGGAAGTCGCGTACGGCCCGTACTGCCATACTGGTGTTCCAAATCCAAACTTCCAAAGTTCCAATCCCTAATTCGGATTCCTAAATCGCGTTCCAATCTCCACTCTCCAGCCCAGGCAGTCGCGTTCCAAGCTTCCAATCCCTAAAATCCTATATCGTGTTCGGCGATTACTGAGTTCATCGAATTTGCTAAGCCGAGTCGCCGTTTCAGTCTGATCGTCTCTTTCCCTGTTTCGCCGTTTCAGTCTGACAGAGTCACAGTCTCACCTTCGTAAGTTCAGCAATCTCTGAGAGACTCTGATAGTTCTTGAGTTCTTCACTTCTTCAGTTCGTAATTAAATTTACTGTAAGTTTGATAAATTGGTATATGAGTCTATGACATTGGTTGATAAATTGGTATGTCTGTATGTCTGTATTTACTGTTTTGCTGTTTGGGTTTATGTGTTTTGCTGTTTGGGACTTGTACTGCACAGACTGCACACGTCTGTTTGGGACTTGAGTTCTTCACAGACTGTAAGTTTGATAAATTGGTATGTGAGTCTGTGACATTGGTTGATAAATTGGATTACTGCACCTATATCCATATGGCTGTATGATTTGGAATTTTGGGCTGTTGGAGATTTGGTTAATGTTAATAAAAACTTAAAATGCAGGAGTGCAGGAGCAGCATGACTAAGGTTGGGATATCAATCTCATCATTTTCACTAGCTCGATCAGTTGTGGGTCATCAGATGATGATGTAGGTAATAATGTTGAAGTTGAAGAAGTAGAAACTGATTTTTTGATTTTGGGACCGAAAGGCCCGAAGGACCGGCCCGGACCGGCAAAGACCTGGCTCTAACCGGTCCTTGAATTTTTAAGAAAAAAATCGGCCTGAATTTCTGTGTCCAGTCCCGGTCCCGGTTCGGTGAAAAATAGGTCGGTCTTGGACCGCGCCCAGCCTTAATGAAGGGTGTTTGACTTATTGATTGGACCTGCTATCGAGGGTATTTTAGACAACACAAATTTAATCTCGCTCAGTATCTCCTGTAACCCTAAACTTTCAGCCATTTCCCTCAACACTGAAGCTTAAATGAAAGTACTACATTGCGAACTGCAAAATAGAAATCAACTTAATTTGTATGTAAAGAAATTTTTGCATAAATTAGCTACGTACAAAAATGTCTTTACATACAATTAAGTTGATTTTCATTTTACAGTTTGCAATAAAGTACTTTCATTTAAGTTTAAATGTTAAGGGAAATGACTGAAAGTTTAGGGTTATAGGAGACATTGAGCGGGAATAAATTTATGTTGCCTAAAATACCCTCGATGGCGGATCCAGTCAATAAGTCAAACATCCCTCATAAACAAGTTAACAGTTGTTTTAACGAGATGTCTAACGGAGTTGAAACTCTGTAGGATTTTGTATAGCTCGAGTGTTTATTTGAAATAATTTATAGATGGGTATTTAATTGAAATGAGATTCAAAGTTCGGGTATTTATTTGAAATAATCTATAAACGGGGTATTTAATTGAAATGAGCTTCAAACTTCGGGTATTTATTTGTATTTTACCCAAACAAAAATATCAAGACATTTACCTGCTCTTTAACATTATCACTCGGAGAAGCAAGAAGGACTTAACTTGTCCCGATTTGGAGAATTCTTGTTTATTCTGTGGTTTGTTTGGAAGGAAAGAAATGAGAGAGTTTGGAACCAAAAGTCGTTGTTGGCTTTGGATGTGAGGGCTCAGCTTGTTGCCCGGCTTAGTGAGTACATGTTTCATAATTCTTCTTCTGCTTCTCAGGCACCGAGATAAAGTTCAGTTAAATGGAAAACTCCATCGTTTGGACTTTGTAAAATCAATGTTGATAGTGCTTATAACTAGACTAGTCGAAATGGTGGATGAAGTTTTATTATTCGAGACCATTCGGGCAGAATGTTAGCTGAAGGGGCGTGTCCTTCACAAATTATAGTGTCAGCGGAGCATGCTGAACTTTTAGCCTGTAGTAAGGCTATTTCTTTTGCATAAGTACATGGCTTTATTCCTGTAATTCTGGAGACTGATGCGTTGGAAGTTAAACGTCAGTTGGAGGTATCAGATGTGGCTAATACTTCACGGCTGGGTCGGATATATGATGATTTAAAGTTCTATCTTTAGTCCCAGGGTTCTTGGTTGGTGACCCATATTCGCCGTCAGGGTAATAAGGCTGCGCACCTACTGGCAGCACATGCTAGCACTTTGGCTAGGGATGAATTCTATTTTGCTACTCCTTCTTTTCTTGAAGCTGTGATAACAGCTGAATACTGTACTGTTTAAACTTTGATTTTCTTAATAAAGCTTTGTCAATTGATTCAAAAAAAAAAAATACATAACACTCATGTTTTTAATTTTATGTTTATAAATAATCTAAATGTCAATTTTACCTCTTACATTCAAAAAAGAAGTCAACATAAGTATCATAGTGTCACATCAAACTTAATTTCAGGTACCAAATTGTCCTTTTTGAAACATTGGGTATCAAAACGTCCAATACCATAAGAGGAATTTACCTTTTTCTAAATTTTAATAGTTCTAAATTATTTTCGCCACTTGCAAATATGTGTGTATATGTGTTACGGCTGAGTCCCTAGGTGTTGATACTCATCATATCCTGGAAAAGGTCTTGTTTAAGTTTCCTGGAAAAATGTGTATGTGTTAGACACCTGTATTGCGGACACCCTCTAGAATAAAATTTCTTGGATACAAATAAGAGAAAGGAGATTGTAAGATACAAAGCTTGCCTCCTGACCTAAAGAAATTGATCCATATGAGTAGTTCAAGAAAACATTTATTTTCCTTATATAAACTACTATGAGTTGTATCAACAACAAGCACCTACAAAGCGAAAGAAACTGAATATTTTATTATGCCATAACCGTTCCATACACAAACTCAGCGAGCAAAAATGTAGTCAACTCACGCAATTTTCAAGACTTGTAATTATTTAGCAGAAAGAAAAAAAATACACTGAAATTAAAGGTGTGTTTCTGTTGTAGCTCATGTAAAAAATGCTCTACATATATATAATATACACTTTACTTCTAGCAGTTGTGCAAAGATGACATACCCAAAATAGATGTAAAGACGAAACACACACTATTTGCATGAAATGCTAATTATGTAGCAGAAAAAGACATTGAATTTACGTACTCAACCGTTTATTTTTGAAGTTCTCATACTGAGTCAGGTTCGGATTAAGCTTCGGTGTTCTCCAAGTCTGAACCAACAATGGCACAAACAACCTTATAAATGTTGGCTACTTCTAAACAAGTTCACAAGGGAAAACGCCGACCTAGCTATATTCGTGAGTTTGAGAGATCCTAAGAGGCTTAGAGCTAGAGATGAATATGTCGTTTTCTCTAAGGCTAAAGTAAGAACTCTCATTGATAAAATGGAAGCATCTTTTCTTATGCCGAGTTAAAAAGAGGGGAGCTTCCATTTGGTCAATGGAGTCCTTAGATTTCCTTAGCATTCCGGTAAAAGCTATGAAGCTGGGTCACTTTCGATTCTCTAAGGCTAAACTGAGGACTCTCACTGATAAAATATGGATGCTGCTTTTTTATGCCCCACTAAAAAGAAAGAAGCTTCCATTTGGTCAATGGAGTCATTTGATTTGCCCTTAGTATTTATTACATTAGAGGGATGAAGGAGTCACGTTCTCTAGCTAACGCTAAATTGAGAACTCTAGTTGATAAAAAAAAAAATAGGATGTTTTTAATTTTTTTATGGCCAATTTAAAGAAGAGGATTCCATTTGGTTAATGAAGTCCTTTTTTTGCTCTCTGCATTTCGGAAAAAGGCAATGCGCGCATGTGCATTACATATATTTTTCTCTGACCAATATATATGTAAATTGATTGGTTAAAGACAATATCTATGATATTTAGAGAGATCTAAGATATCCCAATCATTATTGATTCTTTTGTTCGCCGTTAGTATTAGCACATAATAAACGTAGATAAATTACACTGTTTTCTTTTACGTAGGTAAAGTACTCTTAGATTATATGCATATAAGATATAAGAACATTTTAAACAGATTTTCTATTTTGACTCTTTAAATAACCATATCTTAAGTGGCTCTGTTTTTTATTTTTTTATTTTATTTTTACTGTAATAGCCCTGGTTGTTTGGATGACGGTGTGGGTGATAAAATTGCAGATATGGCAGTTCACAATTTGGTGAAACATTCCTACACCTGGCTTTCTAATAGTAGAGATGTATATCACCACGAGTACGTACAAGTTTACAAGTGCTCGTGTCAAGTATCTCTTAGCTATTACAGCATAGTCATTAGTCAACTATTGTCTATATTTCTCTCTTTGTATTTCGTAAGTTGTGCATGTTTATCAAATTTTATAAAATTGGGACCTTTGTTTACGGTAATACAACCGAACAAGTTCTCATCATCCAACTCCCCATCTCTTCTTTCATGATGAGTTCATCGGGTTCAAATCAAGGGGCAGCGAGCCGGAAGGATATCTGCAAAAGAGAAGGGCAAGAAATTAAGTAACAGAAGCGGGAAACGTACTCAAAACACGCCAGAAATCATGCTTGGCGAATGCCCGTTACAAAGTTGCGCGTCTTTCCATGTGTCCATGGAGGCTCGGGCTCAGCTCCGGTGTGTCTGAGACTGAGCGTTTGACCGGCCGACTAATGCTATAAATACGAGCAGGAGCAGCTCAACCAGTTCATACAAACTTGTTCTTGCTTAGGTTGCTCTATACAATATACATGCAGTTCTCGCGTGAGAGTATCTGAGAAGATTAGAATATCAGATCGAAGAACTCTTTCTCTTCTGGTTTGTAGCTTCCCTACTGCTTGCTAGCTTTGTTTCGACCCTCTTACTAGCTTTTTGCTCCCTCTTGATTCTATCGTTCTTGGCTAACATATATGTGCATGTCATTTCTGGCCGGTGTTCAGTAGTGTTATAACAATGGAGAGTTCTATCCCTATCGCCTTTAAATCAGATTCAGAAGAGGTAAATAGTTCTTCTTGTTATCTGCCGAAGATGATTCCTGAGGAGTCCGTTGTCCAAATGGAGAAGATTTCTGCATTCCAGGGGAGTCTACTGTGCCCCAATGGAGAGCGCGCATTTACAAACCGGGAAAACCGCCGAGTGCGGAATCCTCTAGTATTTCGCCTCTCCATTTCCCTCATCGTCACGAAAACTCATGATGATGTCTATCCAGAGCTAGTGGTGAAATAAAGCAAGGTTCAGTTGATCTCCTTCTCGTTTCATGATTATTCATGCACTCAAATTTTCTGTTGTCTTATCTATTATTGTGTTTCGCAGGGCTCGGAGTTTGTGGGGGGAGGAGTTAGAGCTGGCCTGCCTACTATGCCCATCTCGCTGCATATATTTGCAAGTGCATGGGTGGGTTTGCACTTTGCAGTGCTCCATCAGCAACAGAATCACAGAGGCATTGCAGATAGTGAAATGCTCATGAGTCTTGATAGATCGCCGATCTGTTTATGTGCTTCGATTTGCATCTATGACATTCTGTGTATGATCATGATGAATATCGATCTGTTGCTGACAAAGAAGCAAGCAATTAAGATAATTCAGTCAATCGATTGGTTCCCTAAATGTAAATCATATATGTAGTAATAGTTTGTGTCTTTGTGATACTAAAGTTTGTGTCGCTTCCAATATCCAAGCGACGACTTTAAAGTTTGTCGCCATATACTGAGCGACAAAGTTTGGGTCGTCTCCTCCAATTCGAGGAGACGAATTTTGGGTCGTCACTTCCAATTCGAGGGGACGAATTTTGGGTGGTCGCTTACAATTCGAGGGGACGAAGTTTGGTTCAAAATTCGTCGCTAGAGTGCATGTTACAGAGACGAAAATATGGGATGATAAAATTTTATGCGACGAATATTGATCAATGTTCGTCGCTTCATGTCTGTTACAGAGAAGAAGAAAAATTTCATTGCAGTTTGAACCAACTCATTCGCATCCAAAATTTTCCTTATAGAGACGAAAACATCATGGTGTTGGATCACATTAACAAACAAGAACATCAATGATTCATTAACATTAACCAAAATTTCATGAATACAACATCAATGATTCATTTACACAGAAGATTAAAACCCAGAAATTGGAAAAGTTGTCGTCTTCTTCTCCGGCGAGGACTAAAGTAGCGAATTCAAAAGTTGAGGAGGAGTTGGTGAGGAGAACGGCGTCGCCGTAGAGGTGGACCTCGGAGACGATGACGCGGCCGTCGAGGAGGATCGGGGAGACGCTGGCGGAGAAGGCCATGTCAGCGTCGAAGAAGGTGACGACTGTGTTTGGCGGAGAAGGCGGGTGAGCTTGAGTGGTCGAAGGAGGGGAGGGAGCCAGTGGAGGTTGCAACGGCAGAGGAGGAGAGGGCGGGAGATCGGATGAGAGAATTGAGATGAAATTGGGGAGGGTGGGTTTTTATATAAATTGGGGAGTAAATTATGGTCATTGGATCTGGGTGTAATCGACGGCTCATAGGGTTGATCCGCGCAATGTCTTTTAATTGGTTCTCATCATGTGGCGCGGATTCTACATTTTTAAACACTGAAGCGACGAAGTATTACAAAATCCGTCGCTTCAATAATATTTAAAAGATTATAAGATTTTTATAAGATTATACTCAAGTGTACAACTTTTCGAAGCAACTATATAAAAGAAGTCAAATTTTGAAAAACACTATGAAATAACATTTGATCTTTATGATGAAATACGGTTATGGTAAAAAAAAAAATCAGTTAAATCCGACAAAGTTAGAGCCCCGATCGATGCGGTTAACCTTATTTAAACGTATCTCTCTCTATGGGGAACCTTAGTATCGGGAGGTAAAAGTTACCAAATTTTTACATGGCTGATTACGTCTCATCTATTTGAGAGTTTAATGTTTGGAAGAGTCAACGAAATAAGGACATTTAAAGGTACGTAATAGCGTTTTCGTGTGATAAGTTTTATGAAAATATGGTTGACCGTTTCGATCGAGCATCGAGCGTTCACGAAATGAGTTGATTTTTCTACTCTACTCATATTTAACTATAACGATCACATCAGACGGTCAAAATTTTCATTTTGTGAATTTAGCCATTATAATGACAACATGCTTACTAATACGGTATAACTTGATTATAAGATTATACTCAAGTGTACAACTTTTCGAAGCAACTATATAAAAGAAGTCAAATCTTAAAAAACACTGTGATATAATATTTGATCGTTATGATGAAATACGGTTATGGTAAAAAAATCACTTAAATCCGACAAAGTTAGAGCCCCGATCAATGCGGTCAACCTTATTTAAACGTACCTCTCTCTATGGGGAACCATAGTATTGGGAGGTAAAAGTTACCAAATTTTTACATGGCTGATTACATCTCATCTATTTCAGAATTTAATGTTTGGAAGAGTCGACGAAACAAGGTCATCTAAAGGTACGTAATAGTGTTTTCGTGTGATAAGTTTTATGAAAATATGGTTGACCTTTTCAGATTTTAAAACATGAAGAGACGAATATTGACGAAGGTTATTAAACTCGTCGCTTCGTTTCATATTTCAGCGACGAATATTGATGAAGGTTATTAAATTCGTCCCTTGAATTTTAACATGGCGACGAATATTGAATTTTCGTCGCTACAGTTTACAAAACATTGTTCGGAGGCGACAACAAACCAATATTCGTCGCTTCAGTAATTTGTGAGCGACGACTATGGATCGAAAGTGGTCGCTTTCGTTTTCTGAAGCGACAAATCCAATATTGGTCGTTTCAATGTGTTGAGGCGACAAATTTTGATTTTCCCGTTTCAATATTGGTCGCTTCAGACCTGGTTTCCAGTAGTGACATGAGCAAAGTTACTGTGATGCCCCAAATGATGCCATTTTTTGTTAAATTCAGTTCATATTGATATAATTAATCCATAAACTTGAATATCTGAAGCCATCAGTCCCCTAGCCTCTCCTTCGGTTTCCTTATTTTCTTATTTTAATTAACAATTAAAAAACAAACTAATATGTTTGGATCATTGGTGGGATATGAAGATTGTCGAATTCTAAACTAAATACTGTAATGTTATTAGTCCATGTATTATTTATCAAGGAATGACAATATTGTTCAGTATTCAATATATTCCCCAAATGACAAATTTTTTCTATGAAATACTTATTAACAATTTTTTTTTAAATCTCAGTACGCAGAGCAATAAATCGATATCAGTGAGATGTGGTACGTAATTCTCTAACAAAAAAATTATATACGTTCATGAATCATGAGTGCTCCAGCTAGAACTACTGCGAGCTGTATATCAGCAGTAGACATAACGATTACATATACAAAACCAGGTAGCAACAAATCACAATTTTCAGCCCTGTAATTATTCTTCTAAAAGAGTTACATATAAAAACTCAAAAAGCAACAAAAAATACTCAAATTATGGATACGTTTCTGCTGTGCTCCACACATTTGAATTTAAACAAAGATAACCTAACTACAAAATTACTTAATTAACTGTTGTTTTGTTCTTCCATAATAGTTACATATAACACAGGAAGGAACAAAAGGAGAGAACTCACACAATTTTCAAGACTTATAATGAACAAAAGAAAAGTTACTTAATTTAATTTAGGGATACGCAAAAGTAATGCACTCACACAATTTGCATGAAACTGTTAATTATTATGTAGCAGAAAAAATCAGTTAAATTACGCGTTCATTTTAAATATTTAAGTCTTCAAACTGAATCAAGCTCGGATTAAGCTTTGGCTTCAACCGCCAAAGGCACAAACAACCTTATAAATGTGAGCGGTGTAGCTTAACCAGATTATGAATAACAAAAGTTAGCTAGTATTCAAAAAAAATAAAAATTTAGTTAGCTATGTGAGTGAGCTTGAGAGATTTTGATCGAGACGTTTACAGAGATCAAAGGTTGACTTTCTATAATGGTTAAACTGAGGATTCATCGACAACATGGAAACTTATTTTTATAGCTAATTAAAAAAAAAAAATTAAGTTTCCATGTGGTGGATAGATAGAGTCCTTAGTTTAACCCTTAATTATCATTACAGTAAAAGCATAAAGATGTTGTGAAGGGATCGATGCTAAACGTTTGGAATCGATGAGGGTAATTTCTTGTCATCGTAGTTCTAGCATTTCATCATAACCACAAAGTATCTACCTCATGATAACAAATGGATAGCTGAAGTTCAATATAGATCTGTTAACTAGTTTGTGTTTATCGTATAAAAAAAAAAAACTAGTTTGTGTTTATTTTGGTTATGACTTATGAGCAATGATTTCTGGTTGTAACTATGCTCCTTGTTTCATCAGTCCATGAACGGAATGTCACAAGCAATACACACACACACGCCAGTATGTTGGCATACATTAAACCTAGACCTGTCAATTCCGACACGACCCGATAACACGACTCGAAACCCGCAAGAAATAAAGTGGGTTGAACCCACACGATTAAAAAGCAGGTCAACGGCGGGTCAACCCGCCATGACCCATTTAATAAATGGGTTAACTGTGGGTCAACCCGCAAACTCGAAATTAACCCGCTTAACAAGTTTATTAAATAGGTCGGGTCATATTATATATAGCATGCGTACATGACCCAGTTAAATGAATAATAATATTACATTACTTGTTTATAAGGGTTGACTAAGTCTTTTTTTACAATTAGGGTTACCGTTAACACTATAAATTTTCTTGTTTAAGTCTTGTATCAACACAAAAACCCTAAGTTCCACCGATCATCAGCATCAAAACTTCACCTTATCTCGAGAAGGTATTATCGTCAAGCCAATGGTACTTTTATATATGAGATATGTTTATCTGATGCTTGATTTTGATCAACTCTTGTTCTAGATCTTACAGTTCAAAACCAGGATGAGATATATGATTATTATATATATGCTATCGTAAGGAACTTAGGGTTTATACATATAAACAAACATATTGATTTTACCCTATATATATATATATATATATATATGTTCTAGGAGAAATAAATGATAAGCAAAACGTTGTTTTATTGATTGATAAAGAGGCGTTTATATAGGTATTACATCAAGTACCCCGAATAATCAGAGATTCCCTATCTACTAAAGATACTATATATCTAGTCTAATTAGGTTAAGACACACATAGGAAGTTAATGAATTATCCTTCCTTGAACACTCCACCTTGTGTCGCGTGCTTAATGTGACACGGTGCATAACATGTTGTCTCACTAAAACCTTGCCAATCAAAACAAAAATCACTTAGGTAAAATAAAAGGCTTGGTCGAAGGAAAAAGAGCACAACGCACCAACTACAATTGAAGATTACATGTGAGGTAGACTCTCCCTGATGTCTACGAGACAACTCCCCCTGATTGGTAACTCAATCTCGGAGTTTAGATTAATGACGTATAACAATGGAGAGTAGCTTTATCCCTGTCACCTTTGAATTAGATTCAGAGGAGATAAATAGTTCTACTTGTTATATGCCGAAGAAGATTTCTGAGGAGTCCGTTGTCCAAATGGAGAAGATTTCAGCATTCCAGGGGAGTCCATTGCCCCAATGGGGCATCTACAAACCGGGCAAACCGCCGAGTGCCGAATCTTCTAGTATCTCGCCTCTCCTTTTTCCCCTTCTCATGCACGAGTATCTTGCTAGTGGTGAAATAAAGCAAGGTTTAGTTGATCTCCTTCTCGTTTCATGATTGTTCATGTACTCAAATTTTCGGTTCGATCTCTTATAGATCTGCCTATTATTTCCTTTCGCAGGTCTTGGAGTTTGTGGGGGGGTGGAGAAACGGTTAGAGCTAGCCTGCTCTATATGCTCAACTCTCTGCTTATATTTGAGAGTGCATGGGTGGGTTTGCAGTGCTCCAACAGCAACAGATTCACAGAGCAAAAGAAGCAAGCAATTAAGATGAACTTCGTTTTGCATCTGTGACGTATGATCATAATGAATATCTGTTGCTGACTTTGAAGAAGAGTAAAGTTGCAAAAGAAGCAAGCAATTAAGATGTTTTAGTCAATCGATTGGTTCCCTAAATGTAAATTACATATGTAGTGATAGTTTTTGTGTCCTTGTCGCTTGGAGGTCGATCAATAAGGCTCTTGTAGTGATGTTTCAATTATTGATAGTTTGTAATATCAATTTTCATTCTTATTCCTGTAATCTGTAACATATTTTTATGAATTCATTGTGATTCCCGAAATAATGCCATTTTTCGTTACTTGTTCATTGGAATGAAATTACAAAGTGTTGTAGGAGAAACAATACATAAGTGAAGCGTTGTTTTATTGATTGATAAAGAGGCTTTTATATAGGCATTACATCAAGTATCCCGAATAATCAGGAATTCCCTATCTGCTAAAGATACTACATATCTAGTCTAATTAGGTCAAGACACACATAGGAAGTTACATAATTATTCTTCCTTGAACACTCCCCCTTGTGTCACGTACCTAATGTGACACGATGCATAACATGTTGCCTCGCTAAAACCTTGCCAAGCAAAATAAAAACCACTTGGGTAAAATAAAAGCTTGGTCGAAGGGAAAAGAGCACAACGCACCAACTATAATTGAATATTACATGTGAGGTAGACTCCCCCTGATGTCTACAAGACAATTCCCCCTGATTGGTAACTCAATCTCGGAGTTTAGATTAGTGGCGTATACAAACGCTCCTCACAAACTTCAAAAGTAAGCGTGACCAATGATCTAGTTATTGAATATGGCCACATTATCCTTGTATTAGACCAGCTATACGTAGCTTTACTTGGTCTTAAGAAAAAAGATTGCTTAACAACTCAAAACTAGAGTTCACGTTGAAAACCAGATTCTCGCGCAGCATGACCTCCATGTACTTAAACAGTCATAACTCCTTAGATACAGTATATATGAATGAACCGTAAAGAGTTAGGAAAACTAGACGCCCATATATTTCTAGTGATATAAAGTACACAACGTGGTTCATCCTGAGCTGATCACAAAGCTCTGTCGAATGTGTCTAATCTGTAAATTATCGGACAGATTCGTCCTACTTTTCCAAAACAGCCATAAGTCACTCAATATGATAGCTATGATCTGGTTGGTGTCCATGGAAAGTAGACACATAGACCTTTCTAACGGTACCAATGTCACAATTTTCCGACCAGTGATCTGTCCTGTAGGCCTCATGGAAGTTGACGTACAAAACCAGGCAGATTCTGAAATTGCCTTTTGATGTGACTTTTATGATGGGATCGAATGAGCATAAACATTTCATACTTGAAAGAAAGTGCAGCCATATTCTATGGCATTGCATGGGCGTGTCTAGCCATTACCTTGGCTTTATAAGTTTATAGAGAATGAGATGTCGAGTCGAGCATATTATGACAAGTACATGATTGCGCACATGGTACTTAGATGAAGAGTTTCATCTCCCAAGACTTCTCGTCATATGGACGTAACAAGTCTTCTCAAGACATCGACTAATTATGGGATACATATAGGCTTTGGTTTAACGTCCTTTAGATAGCCATAAACGGCTAGATGAATAAGTTCATCACTTAACGGTTCTCACTCTCGAGACCAAGTATTCCCAATATCCTTTCATTCTTAACGTCAGATTAGTGATACTTCAATCACAATTTATCCGAAGTTTACACGCAAATAGGCTTGATTCTTTACATCCCATCTCCAATCAAGTAATCACTGAATCATAGTTTTTGCTTACTTGACTTGGGTGAAAACTAATCCGTTTAGGATGTTTATGTATATCTCTTTACCTAGTCCCAATAGAGATGATACAAGCTGTATGTTCAGTTTTTTGGAACTACCTAATTGACAAGGTAGTGGAGTGTAATATGACTCTATTACGAGAACATATGTCATCGTAGTCGACTCCAGGGCGTTTGTGAGAGACCTTGCGCCACAAGGTGAGTCTAGGCTCTTTTTCTCACTACGCTTTCCATCAAAGATTATCGATTGAGTTTACACTTGCAGTGTCGGCATCACCTGACCAAGGACCTATCTCTTTGTGTAAACTGAATCGCATATTTTTCAATGTAGGCCAATTCACAAAGTTGGTATTTGCTTCAACGAAGTGAGTGTTCGATATCTAACTCATAGACCACATACTCATGTACACTAGTGTAATTCGTATTTGTAGAGATCTTTATATGGATCGGCTTTGTATTGAGACATCCCCCAATGATAAGCATAATCCAGAAAATCCATGAGACGAATGAGTTGTCATTGATCGAAGGATCAAGTTGTGCCAAACTCGCATTCGGCGAGTGTATATTGAACTAAATGCCCTCTCTACACTTCTTGTGAGAGTCACGGCCTAGTGACACCATATACCACTATTGTGGAGTCACCATGTCACCATCTATGGGTGAAAATGTGTCCATTTATCTGGACATCAATCCTTACAAGCATGTTTGATATAAGAGGACTATTCCGACCTTTTCCTTGAAAGACCAATAGTTTACTCTTTGCAGCATATATATCAAGTCTCGTCACTTTGATTTATGGGACTTTAGGGAACATGATGAGGTACAATAGGGAAGGGACATAAACGAGATCGTCTGTTAAGGTACAATAGGGAAGTGACAATAGGGAAGTACAATAGGGAAGTGACATAAACTTTGATTTATGGGACTTTAGGGAACATGATGAGGTACAATAGGGAAACCACGACAATGTCAAGTCATTCTACTTGAACAAACTTGTTCTTCTCTCCCCCTAACAACGGGGAGACTAACTCATCAAAAAGTGACATAACGAAATCGCCTGTTAAGGTTTTCATATAGCGGACTATAGGTGGAAGCTTATGTCTTATTCAAAGACAAATACCCATCATTAAGCGCTTGTGGTGGCGCAATATGACATATAAAGTATGTGGACGGTAAAGGGTATTGATCGTTAACACTTATACGTTAACAAGAAGCATTCCGTTACAAAATGTAACATGTATGTATGCTTCCTAGAACGTTTCACTAAGTTCTGGGACACCAAATTCTAACAGTAGGTAGACACGTGTGTTAAAATTCCAACGCCACCAGCCTCACTACCGGAACCGGCCGAAAACATACCGAACTGGCTAGAACAGTCGCCGGAGGTCAGTGAACATTTGTGTCGAGCGGTTCACCACCTTCCAGGTGTCCAACGGCCCTGAAATTTTATGAGCAGGTAGCCATGAATGTTATGAATCGGTGGACCAAATTTGAATTCAAGAACCGGCCTAAAAGTAGGTGAACCGGTCCGTCTAATGATAAGTCCGCGAGTTGGAAAACCGGGATTTCTAGGTTTTCTTCAACTTTTCAATCATTGTCAAGGTGTTTCACAACATTTAAGTGTTATGGCTTGAGTTTAACCATTAGATGGATCACCAAAGTATCATTGTGTCTCAGAATTGAATCATGATAGGGCATTAAGGCCATCATCTTATGTATCATTATCTTTAGCATTGAAGGGCGTTACTCCGAAACTTTACTAAAGATTAGGCTTCCATATAATGAGCATAGCCAATGAAAGATCATAACAGGGGGATCATATGCAGTTTTAAATGCATAGAGGGTGCTTCCATTGTCTTGGAGGAAGACTTAGGTGACGTTAATGTCATCTTTAAGCCTTGAGCATTGCTCATGACGCTACCAAATATTCTTTTTGGTCATCTTTGATCCCAATAGCTTTTTTGCTCAAAAGAAACGATGTCCATGGCTTTCTTGCATATATGGATCATCAAAACATGTCCAAATTTCAGACGATATATGGAAGAGTCTACATGAATCGCCGATTCAAAGAATCCGAATCATAGTATACGTGAAATATATTCACAATATTGACTCATAAGTTGTGCGCATTCATTAGAAGCGATACATAAGAAATCAATTCAATTTTTACAATGAGTTTCAAGGTGATAAACTGTAATGTCCTGATTTTTGAAGTTGGTCAAATTCTATTTTTCTTTTGAGAAATAGAAAATAGAGGTCGTCACGAGTTCGTCATATTTTTCGGTGAATTATTTGAGTTCCCGATATATTTTTAACGATTTTTAGAAGTTTGATCGGAAGATAATTATGTAATGACGTGGCGAGATCCTATTGGAGGAGAAGCTGACACGTGACATTGGGAGAAATGTCCGGCTGACTGCTGACCTCATTGATGACATCAGCATCAGCATTAGTCATGTCCCATGTGTCACATGGTGAGAATGGATAGTGTGGCTTTGTGTGGTGTTGCCATGTGACATGAAGCCAACCAATGGCTGAGTGACAAGTGACATTATTCTCCCTATAAATAGGGGATCAGCCCTCATTTCTTCCATCTGTTTCTCTCTCTCTCTCAACGTTCTCTCTCTAAAAATTATTATTTTATTAGATTTGCGACGAAACTTCTGCGGATCATAACTTTTGATCCGTAACTCTGATTCTGAATCCGCGAGTGGCTACGGATTCATATCGACTCGATTTTCTATCCATGGTGGTTGGAGTTAGATCCAATGGTGATTTCTAGAAATCTCATTCTATGTTGTTCGATTTACGATCTGGGTGTCGATTCGGTTCGTTGAGGTGAGTGGTTTATGTAATGTGTTTCAAATATTCTTATATGCTTTTAAAATAGTCGAAAAGCATGTTTTGATCCATTAATGAAATATCTCTATATTTTCAAGTGAAGCATATCGATTTGTGAAATATGCGGAGTATATATATATTATGAATGTTGGTGATATATGTTTGGTGATATTTACATTTCTTGATTGGTTGTTACGTATCTATAATGTTGGAAAACATGTGTCTTTGCTTTGAATTATATTATCTGAACATGCATTTCATGATGATAAAATGGTGAGATTGGAAGTTGAAGGGAATATGAGTGTTTGGGAACTATTATGGGAAACAAAACCTTTCATGTAGTTGAGTTACCTCATGGGGACATCCAGTAGCTATGATCAGCCCACATGTACTTGGGGAAAGTATGCCCCTTCGACGCCAGAAGTCGATAAAATGATCTATTTCGGGTTTCGGGACTGGGGACCATGAGTATAACAAGAAGACTAACGAAAGGAAGAGAAAAATATATTTGAGGACAGTGGAAAGTGTGAGGAGGAACATTCCATGCATGCATTGTTATTATGTTATATGCTTTGGTTCGCTTGTGTTGTATGATATACGTATTTTGTAGCGTGCGTAAAATGACATGGCTTTGCTGGCATATTACATAGGGCACTCACTGAGTGCGTGGTTTTGCTCATCCACCCATTTACTTATTGTTTTGCAGAGAAGTGTTTAGTGTTTGTCGGGTCAAAGTGTCGGACGAACCTAGAGTGAAGAGCCTAGAAAGAAATGTTTTTATTTTTTATTTACATTCCGCTTTGTAACACTCGATCACACTTCGGGATCGGCGTCGGGTGCCTAAAAACTCCACCGACGCCGGGACCAGAGTGTGACATAAACTTTGGCACAAATATCTTTAAGTAGTGAGCAAGGTTCGATTGCTTCTTTATGCATAGATATCATATGTGACTTTGTATCATAATGTCATAAAACATTGAAACTTTTGAGCATGAGAATGCTCTATGATTATATGTGATGAACTAGTCATCATAGTCACAATGGATTTATAAAATCCATGAAGATTAGCTACAGACTCATTGTCTCTATGATACATTCATAAGAGTGTAGAGACGAGGTTTTATGCCAAGTCATATAAACCGGAATATATATTTAATTCCTATAGAGTGTGTTACATGGCGTGTAGTATCACAAGATAAAACATAGGCATACTTAAATGCGTAGTAAATACATCTGTTAACGTTTAAAAATAGAGCCAGAAAACAACCAAATGAGCCAACATCGATACTGTATAGACATAAATGTCTAAAAACTAAGTATCAAGGACCGAGGCCATCAGCTAGCTATCTGAGGCCAAAGCCAAGCTAGAGTGGAAGCCAAGCCGAAGCAAGGCAAGATAAAGACCTGGTCATGTATAGGCGGGTGCAACGTTGCCAAGGCCGAAGCCGAGGTAGTGCACGGGGTCCGCCGAGGCCGAGAAAATGCCCAGGCATGCCAAGGCCGAAACCAACGCGTGTCGAGGCAAAGGCAATGGCCTACTGGGCCGAGGCTTGATGTTGGAGTCGAGGTCATGCGGGTTGTCGATGGCTAGCCATGGCCGAGGCTAAGGCTTACCAAGGTATAAAGTAAGGATCTGACAAGGCTGAGGCCATGCTACAGGGCCAAAGGCATGTCTAGGCTGAAGCCAAGACGTGCCGGGGCCAGTGCATGGACTTATGGGGCCGAGAGGGTTGCGGGCCGGGCCGAGGCCGGGGAGAGGCTAGGCAGGCCGATGTGCCGGCCAAGGTCCGGAGACCGAGGCGGAGGCAGCATGTGGTTGTGGCGGATCTGTTGGCCAAGCAGCGCGCAAGCCAAGCCAAGGCCAAAACTGAGGCTAGGCAAGGCAGACTTTGGTGTGCGCAAGAGTGCCGCAGCTGAGACCGGGCAATGCGTATGCATCCGCGCATGTACGCAAGCATGTATATTTGTTTCTTAATGAGCATAGGCTCGTTTATCATTGTGATTTTCGAGTTAACATCACCAATTAGATTGGTGAACTCAAATCAACATGCCATGTAAATGTGTAATGCGATACATTGCATTCACATATAGCTATTTAGGGAATCGAACCATGTATGCATCATAAAATTCTCGTCCGTTCATTTACTTGAACAATATGAGAGAATTAAGATTAAATGTCAACGGTTACATCGAGGTATGGACCATAAAGAGTGTATCGACTAAGTAGCATTAGTCACACATGTGAGGTCTATGCCTTCACAAAATAAACGGATTTGTAGTCAGTTCGACTATGAAATCGAAGTCATACGCTTCATTTTTATCGCCAATTATCTTTTGCTTTTGAAATCCGTAATCATGAGGATATACTCTCATCTTCTTCCATGTATCTCTTGTATACATTGACCATATAATTGTGTTATTTGCAATTAGTAACCGATGTAGAACCATATCAATGACATGATTCTCTTTGTTTTTTCAATGTTTTTGTTTTTTTTTTTTATGACATGGGGGTTTCTAGGCTTAGCCTCCCCCTGTTTTTCTGAACGTGTGACATGAATTTCGTCACTTGTCATTTTAGGGTGCATTTTACGGTCAATTTTTCTTTTTCTCAAAAGAACAAGAGGGAAGGTATTGAATTTAGGTCGAGACCAAGATTATGGTATATCAATTCAATATTTGCAGTGACAATTTCCGTCACATCGATGTTACAGTGACAATTTCTGTCACACATCATGAGTTGTCCCTTTGTGACTCCCTTAGGATCGTCACAAGCATCGACAATATTATGTCGGAATCGTGATAAAATAGTCACGAAGAGTTGTGGTTCACAGTGACATCACAGCCACAAGCACAACTTTGGACGGTAACATCAGAGTTACCCCTTAAATACTGTGATACGCCAGGGTGGGTGAGGCCCCTTTGTATCGTCCTAAGAAGCAGAAGAATCGGGATGATGTAGCAGGGAGTTTGAAAGTCCTGGAAAAGACAAAAATTCCAACAATTTAAATTGCAGAAAGCAGGAACTTTAATAAAAGCTTACTTGCTAATTTACTGAGTGAACTGCATTGTAATATAAATTACGCTTGAGGACTCGGTTCTTGATCCTTGTGCAAATTTGAGATGCTCTTCCATGTACGTGCAACCAATAATTCTCGCAATTTCATTGCGATGCGTCGTGCAATAAATTTAATGGAAAAGAAAAACATATGGTTAATCATATTCACCATATATAGAGTAGTAAAACTAATAAAAGAATTACTGCAGTAACTGTTTTAACCCGTAGGGTAAAAACTTTTTAATTGGGGTAAGTACAATTACCGTTTCTCCCCTTTACCCACTGAATCGGGTCGGATCGGACCCAAGGGACCGGGTCGAGCTTGTTGAATCTGAGTCGGGCTCTACGCACTGCTTCGATTGTTGCATAGGACGTCGGACGGGGCGGCGCTGGCGTGGAAGGCGGGGTGAGGTCGTCGGCGTCATGGCGGCGCACTACCAGATCGGACAGAATAGCCGACGAAAAAAATTTCGTCTACTATGCCAAATTTTCGTCGGCTATTCCTTCTGCCGACGAAACTTTCGTCGGCTATAATTCGTCGGTAAAACGGTGTCGGTAAAACTAATGGCCGACGAAAATAACGAAATCGTCGGCTATTTTCGAGTATGGCCGACGATATTACCGACGAAAATTCATTTTGTCGACCAAACCTGAGCAAAATTCATTTTCGAGTATGGCCGACGATATCGTAAACTATAGCCGACGAAATTCGTCGGCTATTTGTTCTGAAATATAGCCGACGATTTCATCTATTTCGTCGGTTATTTCGTCAGAATATATTAATATTTTAATAGGCATTAATTAGTTATAGCCGACGAAATAATGTCTTTTTCGTCGGCTATAACGGTTATAGCCGACGACATTTAGTAAAAATCGTCGGCTATAGTACTTATAGCCGATGAAATAATGCCAATATCGTCGGCTATTCTTACATTTTGGGGAAAAAAATTAAATTAATTTCTAAATTACCATTCCAAGCAACCTGCAATTCACAATGACAATCCATGCATTTACACCAACAAGAAACACGTCTAAATGACTTATTATTTAATTTGTTCCAATATACATAAAATATAACCCTAATCATCACCTAAAGCACTAAAGTCCACCACGTCATCCCCAGCATCCTGCTCTCCATCATGCTCGTCATCCTGCTGAACGAACTCGGAAGGTTGAGGCATTGAAGGTTCAACTAACGGCTGAAACGGGGGAGGGGGGTTCAAGGCCTTGTTATTGTGCCGCGAACATATCATACCACCAGTTTTGTTGGCCGGCGTAGTTGTGTCGCCGAATTCTCTCGCATTCAGCATGCCAACTGGACATATCCAAATGATACTGCTGTGTTCTGCGGTGTTGCTCCTGTGATCTCTGGGACTCGGTCGCCAATCTTGCATTTTCTTCTGCCAATCTCTGCATTTCCCCCCTCATATGTTGGCTGTCCCCGCCTCCCTTCTTTTGACCTCCCTTAGTGGTCTTCAGGAGCCCTATTCCAGAACTTCCCAAACCCCGGCAGTAGTATTGGTTTGACCGGTCTGGGAAGGCTACGTTGAACATCCTCGCTGTCGTTTGGACATTCAATCGGTCAACCTGGCGCAGGGCTTCTTGCAGATCTGCCTCTGAAATGTTCGGTTGTGTCTCTCGAACTACTTCCTGCAACATTTCTTCATTGGCCCGGTTCACCCTCTTCTAATTGAACGGGAAAAAAAAAATCATTAATATTCTAACAAATATATAATTAAGTAAAATTAATAATTAAAATTTTAAAATCGTAATCAACGACTTACGAGCTGTTCTGTCGCTTGTGGATGAGCCTTCTTGAACGTCTCCACGTACGGGTTTCTATCAGGATGATCTCTAAGCGCCTCCTCCTGATATTGTGCAAATGGCCTAGAACCACCATGATGGGGGGTTGTGTTACGGCGGCGGTTCGCAGAGTTTATCCGAGACCGTTCCTTCAAACAAATAATAAAATATTAGAAAAATGCATAAAAAAATATTAGTGTAATAATTATAAAATAATTAAACTAATAATTAAAATTTTAACAAAATAAACATTTATAGTTAAGTTTAGTATTTACCTGCATAAGTGGGTTGTTGAAGTCTACTGTCTTCAACCAACGCCACTCGTACTCCCTGAACATGAACTCTCTTGGAGTACCCATACGACCACGGTTGTCGTATTCGGTAAAGTGGGTACGGAGCTCGTTCTTCCACTCTTTGAACCTACGGAAAAAACAAAAGTGCATTAGAAATATTATTAATATCATAAAATATTTCAAATTATAAGATGAGAAATTCCCAACGTACCTCAAGTTTTGCATCGCGTCCGCCCAAGCCTGCTTGTGTTCGGCAATCTCGAAGTATGCCTGAAAGATAATATTTTATTAGTTTTACAATTATAACAATACCGAAAATTATTAAATATTACGATAAAGAAATTAAGTTTTTTTAAATTACTCACCGACGCTGCGTTGTTGATCTCCCTCTTGATCTCTTCCGGCACATCAGCCCACCGTCTCCACAACATAGGGACTCTATCCCTAATCAGTGCCCCCACGCAACCCGCGTAATCGCGGCGTTTTTTCCCCTGAACCTCCTGATTAGGGGGTTCGTTGATCTGGTTCCTCCCCCTGCTCTCAACAGTTCTCCTGAGCGTGTCAAAACATATGACACCTCTCGTTTTCCTGCTTGAACTGCTAGCGGCTGTCCCTATCACATAAACGACGATTGGTTAATAAAATTAAATATTAGTGCGTTAATTTTAATAAAACATTTAATTAATAAAATCAAATATTACCTGAACTCGATGACCCGTCTGTCGACTTTCCTTTTCTCCTCGCCGAAATCAGGAGCTCAGGTCTCTCAAATGGCTGCTGATGGTATGCCTCCGCAACACTCACGTACTGAGGCATATCAGGCCATATGGGCACACCACGAAAGTCGACCTCGGGTATCGCAGGAATGTTGTACGGGAGGTAGAGCTGATTTGGGAGAGTAGGCCCCTCAGTCGAGTCAGCAGCAGACGTCGCCGGACTCGTCATCGGCTCCCGATGAACCTCAGGCATACGGACCTGAGGAACGTCTGGAGTTATCTCGTCCTGAAATAGCTGCCTACTGGACCTCGGAGCATCTGGCCCGAGAGGGAGACGTGAACTGCTCGACGGCCGCCCCGCTTGGAGAAGGGTCTAGTGCCGAGAACTCACACTCCTCCACGGCTGGGATGAATCCACAGTCCTCCGCGGCTGGGATGAATCCACACTCCTCCGCGGTTGGCTGGTGGTCCTCTCAGGCTGGCTAAGGGTCATGTCGGAGTCTCCGGAACCGGCAGAACTTCCAGAACCCCTAGATCTGGAAGAACGACGGCCTCCGAATAACTGTCTGAGTGCATCGGCCATCTGGAGCTTGAGGCATTAATACATTAATTAATATTAAATTATATTACACTAAATAACAAATTCTAATTAATATAATAACCAATAATACTAACATATTTTAAAACATACTAACAAATTAATATTTAAATTTTAACTAATTTTAAATAATACTAACCATTAACCTAAATATAACCATTTATATACAAATATAACTATATTTCATTATTAACATATATATACATACAAATAACCATTTATATATTAACAAAAATATAACCATTTATATAATTAGGCTACCAATTTATATATATAATTAATTTAACAATTTATATATAACAATTAAAATATACATTAACATATAACCAATATTAACAAATATAAAACAATTTATATAATTAATCAAACAATTTATACATATAACTAATATATATAACAATTAAAATATACATTAACATATAACCAATATTAACAAATATATAACAATTTATATAATTAATCTACAAATTTATATATATGATTAATCTAACAATTTATACATATAACCAATATATATAACAATTTAACACACACTTAAATATCTAAAATTATATACCTAAATTATAAAATTAAAATAAATTGAAAAAAAAAAAGAAAAAAAAAACCAAAAAAACCTTCGGATCTGTTTTGGCGGAGGAGGAGGAGGGGAAGGAGGAGGAGGTGGCCGGAGGACGAGGAGGCCGGTCGGAGGAGGAGGCCGGATTTCGGGATGTCTAGGAGGAGGAGGAGGCCGGATTTCGGCGTGTCTAGGAGGAGGAGGACGACGACGTTATCGGAATGGAGGAGACGCACGGCCGATTTGAGGAGCGGAGGAGGAGTTTTTGCGAATTTAGGGTTCAAAAAATCGGGATGCTGCGGCTTTCTGCTTTTATAGCAAAGAGAATAGCCGACGAATTAAAAGATTTCGTCGGCTATTCTTTGAATGTCGTCGGCTATTCTATGAACATCGTCGGCTATACTTTGGAAGATCAGCAGCCGTCTGATCTGAGCTATCCAACGGCGGACAATAAAAAGGCGCGGATCGCAAGAGTTTAGCCGACGAAAATTATATTTCGTCGGCTAAACTGAGAGAATAGCCGACGATTTAAAACATTTCGTCGGCTATACTTTGGAAAATCAACAGCCGTTGGATCTGAGCCATCCAACGGCGGACAATGAAAAGGCGCGAATCGCAAGAGTTTAGCCGACGAAATATAATTTTCGGCACACAGAGTTTATCGGAATCTTGTTATTTTTCAACCGTAGACGTATTTTATTATTTCGGTCATATCTTATTTCACAACATTTTTGCATTTGAAGGATGAAGCAATGGTTTATCGTTAGTGATAGAAAATGGAATATGGTCATTTTTTTTTTTAAATCATAGCCGACGAGTGACTCGTAGTCGTCGGCTATTCTTTTGTCTTTTTCTGTCTAAAATAAAATATGTATTTTCCAATATAGTTATAGCCGACGAAATAATGAATTTTTCGTCGGCTATTATTAGTATACACTACCAGATACGGAAGAATAGCCGACGAAATTTTTTTCGTCGGCCATTCTTTTTTTTCGTCGGCTATAACCTCTGCCGACGAAAATTTCGTCGGCCATAAGTCGTCGGTAATACGCCGTCGGTAATACCAATGGCCGACGAAAAAAAAAATTTCGTCGGCTATAGTTAAGTATGGCCGACGAGTCAAAAAATTCGTCGGGCAAAGGTGGGTGAAATAGCCGACGACTTTCGTCGGGTATTTTTGAGTATGGCCGACGAAATCCATTAAGTATGGCCGACGATTTAATAAAATTTCGTCGGCTATGGTGATTTAACTATAGCCGACGATTTACTAAAATTTCGTCGGCTATGCTGTTTTAACTATAGCCGACGATTTAATAAAATTTCGTCGGCTATGGTGTTTTAACTATACCTGACGATTTAATAAAATTTCGTCGGCTATGGTATTTTAACTATAGCCGACGATTTAATAAAATTTCGTCGGCTATTTCCTCGAAATATATTACTATTTTTATAGGTATTAATTAGTTATAGCCGACGAAATAAGGCACTTTTCGTCGGCTATACAAGTTATAGCCGACGAAAATTGGTAAAATTCGTCGGCTATACTTGTTATAGCCGACGAAATAATGCAAAAATCGTCGGCTATTCTTGCATTTGGAAAAAAAAAATTAAATTATTTTCTAAATTACCATTCCAAGCAAGCTGCAAATCACAAAAACAATTCATGCATTTGCACCAACAAGAAACACGTCTAAATACCATTTTTATTAAATTCGTTCCAATATACATAAAATATAATCCTAATTATCCCCTAAACTACTAAAGTCTAGGATATCATCTACAGCATCAGGCGCATCATCCTGCTGACCGAACTCGGGAGGTTGAGGCATTGGAGGCTCCACTAACTGCTGAAACGGGAGCGGGGGTGGACGGCCTTCTTGTTGTGCCGCGAACATCTCATAAATCCACTGTTGCTGGCCGTCGTTGTTGTATTGCCGAATTCTGGCGCACTCAGCATTCCAACGGACCATATCCAACTAATACTGCTGGTACTGATATTGTCTGCGGCGCAGCTCCTCTACTGTCTGGGACGAGGTCGCCAATTCTGCGGCCAATCGCTGCACTTCCCCCCTCATATGTTGGGTCTGGCCGCCTCCCTTCTTTTGACCTCCCTTAGTGGTCTTCAGGAGCCCTTGTCCAGAACCTCCTAAACCCCGGCAGTAGTACTCGTTGGACTGGTGTGGGAAGGCTGCGTTGAACATCCTCGCCGCCGTTTGGATATTGGTGCGGTCGACCTGGCGCACGGCTTCCTCCAAATCTGCCTCTGAGATGTCCGGTTGTGTCTCCCGAACTATTTGCTGGAGCACCTCTTGTTCGGCCTGGGTCACCCGCTCCTAATTGGACGGGGAAAAAAAATTAATATTCTAACAAATGGATAGTTAAGTAAAATTAATAATTTAAATTTTAAAATCATAATGAACGACTTACGAGATCGTCTGTCGCTTGTGGATAAGCGATCTTGAACGTCTCCACGTAGGGGTTGCAATCAGGATGATCTCTGAGCGCCTCCTCCTGATATTGTGCAAACGGCCTTGAACCGCCGTGATGGAGGATTGTGTTACGGCGGCGGTTCTCCGAGTTTATCCGAGACCGTTCCTTCAAACAAATAATAAAATATTAGAAAAATGCATCAAAAAATATAACTGAAATAATTATAAAATATTTAAACTAATAATTAAAATTTTAATAAAATAAACATTTATAGTGAAGTTTAATATTTACCATCATAGCCGGGTTGTCGAAGACTACGGTCCTCAACCAACGCCACTCGTACTCCCTGAACATGAACTCTCTGGGAGTACCCATACGACCACGGTTGCCGTACTCGTTATAGTGGGAACGGAGCTCGTTCTTCCACTCTTTGAACCTACGAAAAAAACAAAAGTGCATTAGAAATATGATTAATATCATAAAATATTTCTAATTATCAAATAAGACATTCCCAACGTACCTCGAGCTCTGTTGGGAGTCCGCCCAACCCCGCTTGTGTTCCGCAACCACAAAGTATGTCTGAAAGATAATATTTTATTAGTTTTATAATTATAAAAATACCGAAAATTTTTAAATATTACGATAACTAAATTAAATTTTTTTATTTACTCACCGACGCGGCGTTGTTCAACTCCATCTTGATTTCTTCGGGCACATCAGCCCACCGAGCCCACAACATAGGGACTCTGTCCCTAATGAGTGCACCCACGCAACCCGAGTAGTCGCGTTTCTTTTTCGCCCCAACCTGCTGATTAGGAGCTTCGTCAATCTGGATCCTCCCGCTCCGTTCAACCGTTCTCCTGAGCGTCTCAAAACTGATGACACCTCTGGTATTCCTCTGGGTTGAACTGCTAGCGCCTGTCCCTATCACATAAACAACGATTGGTTAATAAAATTAAATATTAGTGCGTTAATTTTAATAAAATATTTAATTAATAAAATCGAATGTTACCTGAACCCGATGATTCGGTTGCCGTCGACTTTCCTTTTCTCCTCGCCGAAATCAGGAGGTCAGGGCTCTCCCATGGCTGCTGCGGGTATGCCTCCGCAGCACTCACAAACTGAGGCATATCAGGCCACTGGGGCCGACCCTGATAGTCGACCTCGGGTATCGCAGGAATGTTGTATGGGAGGAAGAGCTGGTTTGGGAGAGTAGGCCCCTCAGTCGAGTCACCAGCAGACTGAGTCGGACTCGGCATCGGCATCGGCTCCCGATGAACCTCAGGCATACGAACCTGAGGAACGTCGGCAGCTATCTCCTCGTGAAACAGCTGCCGACTAAACCTCGGCGCCACAGAGGGACCGACATTCGGAAGTGAAGTGCTCGACGGCCGCCCCGCCTGGAGAAGGGTCTGGTGCCGAGCACTCACACTCCGCCGCGGCTGGGCTGCATCCACACTCCTCCGCGGCTGGCTGGTGGTCCTCTCAGGCTGGCTAGCCGTCCTCTCGGAGTCTGGGGAACCCGCGGCATTTCCAGAACCGGCGGCATTTCCAGAACCTCTAGATCTAGAACGACGACCTCCGAACAACTGCCTAAATGCATCGGCCATCTAAAGCCAGACGCATTAATACATTAATTAATATTAAATTATATTATATTAAATAACAAATTCTAATTAATATAATACCCAATAATACTAACATATTTTAATATTTACCGATTTATATAATAACCAATTTATACATATAAATTATACAATTACACCTAAATTATATACAATTAAAATAAATTTTACAAAAATTACCTAAATTAACATAAAAACCTAAAAATTACATACATTAATATAAAAACCTAAATTATAACTAAATTAACATAAATACATAAATTATACCTAAATTAACATAAATACATAAATTCTACCTAAATTAACATAAATACATAAATTATAACTAAATTAACATAAATACATAAATTATAACTAAATTAACATAAATACATAAATTATATCTAAATTAATATAAAAACATAAATTATACCTAAATTAACATAAATACATAAATTAACATAAATACATAAATTATACACAAATTAACATATAAATACATAAATTATACCTAAATTAACAATTATATCTAAATTAACAATTATATATAATTTATTAACCATAATTTAATTTATTAATAATTAAATAACAAAAAAAAAAAAAAAAAAGGGGGGCCGGCCAGTACCGAATCGGGGAGGAGGAGGAGGAGGGTCGGCCGGGGCTGCCGGAACAGGGAGGAGGAGGAGGAGGAGGGGCGGCGGATCGAACTAAGGAGGAGGATCGGAGTCGCCGGGCTGCCGAACCAAGGAGGAGGAGGAGGAGGCGCCGGGCCGCCGGAATAGGGATGAGGATCGACGGATGAAGGAGGGCCGGATTCGAGGAGGAAGATTGTTTAGGGAAAATCGGGCAAATGGAGGCTAGGGTTCGGCTGCATTTTACTTATACCCGATAGTATAGCCGACGAAATCGCTTTATTTCGTCGGCCATGATATAGTATAGCCGACGAAATAAAGCTATTTCGTCGGCCATGATATAGTATAGCCGACGAATACAGTGATTTCGTCGGGCATACTATGTCATAGCCGACGAAATCATTTTTCGTCGGCCATGGTATGGCATAGCCGACGAAATTACATAATTCGTCGGCTATAGTCTTCGTCCCTCAGAATCCGTCCGATCTCCCCCATCCAACGGTGGATAATGGGAAGGCGCGGATCACCAGACTTTAGCCGACGAAATATAACTTCGTCGGCTATACTTTTGGTCAAACTACAAAGTCAAACCTCTAAACGCTGTAAAACGGAAATTGGGCCGTCTAAATGACGTTTTTTGGCCTGACCTTCAACAGAGAATAGTTTCAGATCGATGCGACGCATCTAATCGTATAAAAATTTCCCCCAAAATATTTAATTTATGGCAGGCTACCCATAGGAAAACGGGAGTAAAAAACAGCAAACCGCAACATTCGGCACACAGATTTTCTCGGAATCTTCCCATTTTTCAACCGTAGCCGTATTTCAATATTTCGGTCATGTCTTATTTCACGACACATTTGCATTTGAAGGGTCTACGTAATGGTTTGTCGATAGTGATAGAAAATGGAAACAGCTCTTTTTTTGTTTTTTTTTTAATCATAGCCGACGAAATCAAACCTAGTATTCGTCGGCTATTGTTTTGTCGTTTTCTGTTAAAAACTTATGGCCGACGAAATATATAATGTTCGTCGGCCATTGTTCGTAATATTATTATTTTTTTAAAAAGTTATGGCCGACGAAATCGTTAGTTTTCGTCGGCCATTGTTCGTAAAATATTTTTTTTTAATAAATTATGGCCGACGAAATAATTAGTTTTCGTCGGCCATTGTTCGTAAAATATTTTTTTTAATACATTATGGCCGACGAAATAATGCATTTTTCGTCGGCCATTCTCTGAAAAAAAAACCTAAAAAATCAGTGGTTTTACACCTCTCCTATTTCGATGTCCTGTTCACATATAACCAAAATTGAACATAAAAAATCAGAAACCCAACAGTCAACATATTTCAAATTTTTATTTAAGGGGTTTGGAACCCAGCCTAGCTGGGAGGCTCATCCCCACGCCCGGTCATTAGAAATGAGTTGATTACAAGTGAAAGGATTACATCATTTAAATTACTTAATCCGTCAGATTGTAATCGGAATCATCGGATGAGTCTTCATCGGTTTCTGAATTGCTCGATAGGGGTAATCTATGTCTTTCCTCACCACTAGAGTCCTCGTTAGTTTCTTCAATATGATCAACATCAACAAGCAGTGGCTCTTCACGTCGAATTCGCACCGGCGTGTCTAGACGAATAAAAGAGGAGTCAGGAATACCGTTTGAGTTGGGCTCTTGATACGCGGTGCCCCCTTCCTCGTTCTCTTCGGCCACTCCAAGTGTAGACGCCCGGTAAATGTTGCGATGGTGGATAGTGTTGACTACTTTCCACGGGTCACCCTTGGCGAGATCATCAAGATAAAACACTTGTTTCACCCATGTGGCTAAAACGAACGGGTCGTCCTCATACCATGATGTACTAGTGTTCACAGAACTTACGCCGTATTGATCGGTTTTCATGCTCTGCGGCCGTGTGTCAAACCATCTACACTTGAAAAGGTGCACTTTCATGCCTTCCCCGTAATGCAGTTCCACAACCGAATGGAGAACACCGTAATAGTCAACTCCACCATCCCCACCATGTGCCATAACCCCTGAATTTTGTGTTTTCAGTCTGAGGTCTCTCTCTTCACATCGAAATAACACACCATTCACCTTGCACGTCGCATAAACTTTTGAATAGACCGGCCTCCTCGCTAAAAGTCTGAGTTCGTGCGACCAATTTGGGTGATTATCATTTGCAATAAGGTCCATCTGCAACCATCAGAATCAACTATAAATATGAATAAATATACACAATAATATATGAACACGTATAAAATAGTGTTAAAGGTACGTACCCAGCGGCCGAAATACTCTGCGAATGTCTGGTTGTGGTAATCGCGATCACGTGCTACTCCTTCACAGCGTAGATGTATGTCCTTCCAAAACTGAACTTCTGGACAGTTGATTAGTACCCACCAATGTGCAATGGCTACCTCATAATCTTTCAACTTATAGGAAACTGGCATGTTTCCACCGAGTACAACATCGTCGGAGAGTATGGAAAGATTGAACTGTGAAGGTACATCTTCCGGTATGCTTTCCTGTAACGCTCCGAAATACAGCTTCATGTAGGTAACGCACTCGTGCGCAATATATGCTTCAGCTATACATCCTTCAGGTGCGGATCTGTTTTGGACAAAACCACCGTATTGTCCAAGTTGCCTATAAATCAAGTTTTTAAAGTGTTATGATAATACTAAATCACATATATTGATGAGGAAATTAACATAAGGTGTAAAATACGTACCTTTCCATCGGATACATCCAAGTGAAGTGCACAGGACCGGTAAGCAACAACTGCCGAGGAAGATGGATCATGAGGTGAGGCATGATGTCGAAAAAATTTGGAGGAAATATCATCTCAAATTTACACATGATATGAACGATGTCTTGTTGCATTTCCCGGAGGTCAGATTTTCTCACTTCCCTTGTGCATACCTTCTGGAAAAATCTTGCCAACGCTACTAACGGCTCCACAACGTGACGGGGAAGGAACGGTCGAATGAAAACAGGGAAGAGACGTTGTAGCAGGATATGATTGTCATGACTTTTCAACCCGTACAGATTGTTGCATTGTCTGTTGACACACTTGGCTATATTTCCAGCAAAGCCTGAAGGATACTTGGCCCGACTTATCCAATGCAAAATTTCTGATTTATGCTCAGGCTTGACGGTGTAAGGAGCTTGAGGCATTTTTCTCTTCCCTTGTTTCAACCATAGTGGTTTTCTGATATTCATGTTTTGCATATCAGTGCGAGCCTTAGGACCGTCTTTCGTCTTCCCCTCCAAGTTCAGCGTTGTGCCCACCACACTTTCAGAAACATTTTTTTCTATGTGCATAACGTCTAGGAAGTGTCGGATCAGCAACTCACACCAGTACGGGAGTTCCCACAATATGCTCCTATGTGTCCAGAATTTGTACTCCTCAGGCCTTTCAGGTATTTCCGCTACAATATCGGGATGATTGCTGAGGGGCCCAAAATCGTACTCATTAAGTCTTGCTAAAATTTCTCTTCCTGTCCATCTTCTGGGAGCACGGCCGTGTTCTTCGGTTCCATCAAATGCGGCGGACTCGTAACGCCAGTGGTGATCCGCCGGAAGAAACACACGATGACCCATTCGGCATATCTTGTTGCAATGAGGGGTGCTCCCATAATCGGTGAGGCACTCTGGACAAGCCTTGTATCCCCTGACAACGCTGCCCGACAACATCCCATAAGCAGGAAAATCACTGATGGTACCAATAACCATGGCATGCATCTGGAACGTCTCCTGCTTGTACTTGTCAAAAGTGGGATGACCAACGTCCCACAATACCTTAAGCTCTTCAATCAATGGTCTCATATACACATCGAGACATTTCCCTGGGTAACCAGGCCCCGGAATCAACAACGTCAACATATTATATTCCTTCTTCATGCACATCCACGGAGGAAGGTTGTAAGGTACCAAAACCACCGGCCATATACTGTATGAAAGACTCATGGTGCCGAAAGGGTTGAACCCGTCAGTTGAGAGCCCGAGCCTGACGTTTCTGACATCTGACGCAAAATAAGGAAACTCATTGTTTATATGCTTCCAAGCCGCTCCGTCAGAGATGTGTGTCATGATATCTGTGTCTCCCGCGTCCCGCTCACCGTGCCACCTCATAGCTTTTGCGGTGGTTTCTGACATGTACAACCGCTCAAGCCTATCTCTCAACGGAAAATACCGAAGCACTTTCACAGGTTTCCTATTGCCTGCTCCCGTCAACTTATATCGGTCAGACTGACATATCGGACATGCGTCAAGGCTAGCAAGGTCATTCCCTTCTGCATCTTTACCCCAGAAGAGAACGCAGTCAAATGCGCATGTATGGATCTTAATGTAGGAAAGCCCTAGATCTTTGAGGATACTTCGGACCTGACGGTGATTGGTAGGATTACGATGACCCTCCTCCAACAACGAAGAAGTGTACTGTAGATATTCATCTACTTGCCTGATAGTCGATTTTGTCTCGACTTTAATCCTCATTACCTCCATCACACTTTCAAGAACTGTCTTCTCAGAACTTGAACACACAGGGGTCTGTTGCAATGCAATCAGTTTGTTGTACTTGTCAAAGGCAGCAGTGTTGACAACTTGTGGGAACGGCTGCACCGGGTCCTGCATATATTGTTCCCCACGTACACCGCTTTCAAAAGGAAACACGTCGTTGACGAATGCCATTGTTGGATCGTTGGATGTACTACTACTGCCCGCCTCAAAATACTGCCCATGATCATGCGATCCATCTAATGATGGCTCACCGTGATATATCCAACGTGTGTACTTCGGCCAAAACCCATTGCTCTTTAGGTGCTCCCATACTGTCCTAATCGGAAATCGACACATATCACTGCGACACTTACATTTCTTGCACGGGCAATAATGGTACGGTCCTTTTGCATTTTCTTCGACGAACTGCATAAAATCCACAACTCCTGTAGTGTATCGTCGGTCATGCCTTGGAAGCGAAATCCAACTCTTATCTCGATCCATATATAGCCTGATAATAATATATATGTATAACTTTAATTAATAATAAATTAATTAACACATATATATTACAATATATATTATTATCAACATCAACTCATATATATATATACCATTAATTAACAACCATTATTTAAGTTCATTACACTATCAACAACCATTAATTAACATATTTATATATATTTTAACACTAATTAAAATAACATTATTAAATTAAAACACATAATTATACTCTAACTGAAAATCAACTCAACTACAACTCAAAATCAACATATATACATACATTCTAATACTAAAATACAACAACAAAACAAAAAATCACTTACTATATCAAAATCACTAAAACTCAAAATCAACATATATATATACACATATATATATATACATACCTATATATAGCTCCACAATGTAAGAGAGGACGGATTTCAATAATACCCACAGATTTTTCACTCTTTCTCCCGTTTTTTTTTTAAATGAGCAGCTTCTGTCCAGATCTGAAAATATAAAGACTTATAGCCGACGAAATTGCCCACTTCGTCGGCCATTCTTCCCAAAGTTATATAGCCGACGAAAACTTTAAATCGTCGGCCATTATAGAATTATAGCCGACGAATAAAGCTATGTCGTCGGCCATGATATAGTATAGCCGACGAAATAAAGCTATTTCGTCGGCCATAGGTTTATAGCCGACGAAAAACTTTAAATCGTCGGCCATTCTATGTGTATGGCCGACGAAATTTTTTCTTTGGCCGACGATTTTTAATTTTTACCGACGAACTAATTAATTTTCGTCGGCCATAAATGTAATATTTATTTTAAAAAAACTTATGGCCGACGAAATAATTAATTTTCGTCGGCCATTATTATTATAGCCGACGAAATGATGCATTGTTCGTCGGCTATTCTATGAAAAAAATAAAAAAATAATGATGATGTTAGTGACACTTCGGGTAGCATAAGTTCTCTTTCTCGTGCTTCGATGAAAGGAAAACAGAATGCCAAGCTCTCTGGAGTTTTTATCAAAACAGAATGATGATCAGAAGGTGATCCAGGCTACTAAAATATTCAAACCGAAAGATCCTTTTTTCGCAGTTATCTTGTAACCATTCGACTTCATTAACTACTTAATCCTCACCAGATAACAGTTAATGAAGTTGAATGGTTGCAAGATAACTGCGAAAAAAGGATCTTTCGGTATGACCAATTTAGTAGCCTGGATGACCTTCTGATCATCATTCTGTTTTGATAAAAGCTCCAGAAACCGTCAGATATTCTGTTTTCCTTTTATCGAAGCACGAGAAAGAGGACTTATGCTACCCGAACTGTCACTAACATCATCATTATTTTTTTAACACTAATTAAAATAACATCAAAACCGATTACTCTTTAGGATTAAAATAACATCAAAACATATATTAAAACTCAAAATCAACTCATGCAACTAAAACCCAAAATCAACATATATACACATGTACGTACCTATATATAGTTTCACAATGTAAGAGAGGACGGATTTCAACAATATCTACTGATTTTTCACTCTTTCTCCCGTTTTTTGCAAATGAGCAGCTGGTGGCTAGATCTGAAAATATAAAGACTTATAGCCGACGAAATTGTAAAATTCGTCGGCCATACTCCAAAAGTTTTATAGCCGACGAAAATATTAATTCGTCGGCCATTATTGGAGTATAGCCGACGAAAATAAAAATCGTCGGCCATTATTGGAGTATAGCCGACGATTTTTACTTTGTACCGACGAAATAAAAATCGTCGGCCATTCTATAGGAATGGCCGACGATTTTTTTTTTTACCGACGAAAAAAAATTTTCGTCGGCCATTCCTGGGAATAGCCGACGAAAAATCATTTCATCGGCCGTTGTTTTTTTTTTTCGTCGACACAACTTATTTTTCTGGTAGTGATAGCCGATGAAATAACGTGTTTTTCGTCGGCCATTATATGAAAAAGGTAAAAAAAATCAGTAGGTTTACACCTCTCGTATTCCTATTTCCTGTTCATATATAACCAAAATTGAACATCAAGAAAACAGAAACCCAGCAGTCAACATATTTCAAATTTTTTTTTTAACGGGTTTGGAACCCAGCCTAGCTGGGAGGCTCATCCCCACTCCCGTTCATTAGAAATTAGTGGATTACAAATGAAAGGATTACATCATCTAAATTACTTAATCCGGCGGATTGTAATCGGAATCATCGGATGAGTCTTCTTCGGTTTCTGAATTGCTCGATAGGGGTAATCTATGTCTTTCCTCACCACTAGAGTCCTTGTTAGTTTCTTCATTTGGATCAACATCAACAAGCAGTGGCTCTTCACGTCGAATTCGCACCGGCGTGTCTAGGCGAATAAAAGAGGAGTCAGGAATACCGTTTGATTTGGGCTCTTGATACGCGGTGCCACCTTCCTCGTTCTCTTTAGCCACTCCAAGTGTAGACGCTCGGTAAATATTGCGATGGTGGATAGTGTTGACTACTTTCCACGGGTCACCCTTGGCGAGATCATCAAGATAAAACACTTGTTTCACCCATGTGGCTAAAACGAACGGGTCATCCTCATACCATGATGTACTAGTGTTCACAGAAGTTATGCCGTATTGATCGGTTTTCATGCTCTGCGGCCGTGTGTCAAACCATCTATACTTGAAAAGGTGCACTTTCATACCTTCCCCATAATGCAGTTCCACAACTGAATGGAGAACATCGTAATAGTCAACTCCAACAATGTAAGAGAGGACGGATTTCAACAATACCCACAGATTTTTCACTCTTTCTCCCGTTTTTTTTCGTTTTTTTTAAATGAGCAGCTGCTGTCTAGATCTGAAAATATATAGACTTATAGCTGACGAAAATGTCAATTTCGTCGGCCACAATTTCAAAAGTTTTCGTCGGCTAATGTTTCAGAAAAAGGCCGACGAAAATCCAAAATCGTCGACTGAAATATGAATATAGCCGACGATTTTTGTTTATACCAACGAAAAAACAGTATCGTCGGCTATGGTTACACTATGGCCGACTATTTTGTTTTCCCACCGACGAAAAATAAAATCGTCGGCCATTCTATAGAATTACCGACGAAAATTTTTAGTCGTCGGCCGTTTTTTTTTTTCGTCGGGAAAACCCTTTTTTCTGGTAGTGGCGTGCGGAGCAGAGCAGCGTCGACTGTGTTGAATCTTCGAATCTGGGTTGAAAAACGGAAATTGGATTCTGGTCGAGTGTTTGCTGCTGAGGCGTCGAGCCGGGGCGGCGCTAGGTGCGCGTTGATGTGGGACTCGACGATTCTGGGCTCCGGGGCTAAGTGGCGGAGCTGCTGTAGATGTCAATCAGAGAAAGGGAGGGTACCCAGAGTGTTTTTCTTTTTCTGCCATCTTTGCCGACAAATCTTCTTCGGTAGAATCATATTGGATTCTTTGCCAACAAATATGTTGTCGGCAGAACTTGGAGCCCTGAGAATTTTTTCGTTCTTCCGACAAAGGGTTGTCAGCGGAAGAGAATTTCTAGGGGGGGGGGTCTTCTTTGCTGACAAAGGGGTTGTCGGCAGAAAAGATAATTTAGGGTTTTGGTTTCTTTTCAGGAACAAAACCTAGGGTTTCTGATTTTTTTTTTTTTCAGGGCTATTAGACTAAGGCTAGAGCCATGTGATGATAACGTGTTCTAGGAGAAATAAATGATAAGCAAAACGTTGTTTTATTGATTGATAAAAAGGCCTTTATATAGGCATTACATCAGGTATCTCGAATAATCAGGAATTCCCTATCTACTAAAGATACTACATATCTAGTCTAATTAGGTCAAGACACACATAGAAAATTACGGAATTATCCTTCCTTGAACAATATATATATAGCATGTATGTTCTCGTTTCCATGATTATTAGATAGCATGTTCAAACCCTAATAAGATTACTGCATTCATATCTGTTCTCGTTTTCATGTGGTGCTATATATATATATATATATAACACATCACAAAGTGACTAATTTTTCTTGGTAAGTGATTTTGATTAATTTGACATTTTTGTTCTCAGTTTTTATATATATATATATATATATATATATTTATTTTTATTTGAGAAAGTAGATCTTTTATGAAGTATTATGATTAATCTATTGATCTTGCTTTGTTATAGGTGGTGATTACTTGTTCATTTTATGTTGAATAAAGTGAAGCGGTGTTTGTTAGCATTTGAGCTTTATATTCAAACTTAAATTTCAAACTCAGTTTATGAATTATGTATTTTTTTTATACGATGGATGAATTTAATTTTAATTTTAAACTTATAAGAGTTTTTGATTTTATGAATGGATTTATATATGAATTACAGATAATTGTAGTCTTGTGTAGTTTGTTGTGAATTTAATCAAGTCAATTAGTTAAATGGGTCACAATGTTAATAGGTCATTTGTCCAACGCGGCATGGCCTATTTATTAAATGAGTTAAACGAGTTGGAAACGGGTAACCCGTTAATAAATAGATTGGGTTTGATATTAAATTTTCGACACGATTATTAAATGGGTTGGGTTTGGGTTTGTGTTTTGTGACACGCGAAAAACCTTGACCCGACACGAACCCGACATGACACGACCCATTGACAGCCCTATTTAAACCTACTGCTACCTTACTAGAAAGTATCGGTAAATTCAGGAAAAAAAAATGGAAAAAAAAAATAAAAATTGATCAGTACACATCTCCAGGAAGACCTCATTTTCTAATAGCACATCTACTGATCTACTGACTATCAAAGGAATCCCAGCTACTCCTTTATATGCTTTGATGCAATTTATTAAATGACTACAAAATTTGCTTCCATTACTGGTCGACCTTGAAGACGTTACTATTCTTACAGATAATTGATGCTTACAAACAAGCGCAGGATCTTGACATAGTATGAACGATTTTAGACCTACAGCTTGGCCTCGCGGAACTAGAGAGACCTTCTGCAGTGGATCATGGCCTGGAGTCCATATCCAGACTCTGGAAGTTGCGTGACATAACTCTTTGATCATTGGTGATAAATATGATCTTCTGTTTGAAAACGAGTGCTCTGAATATATGGGATAGATGAGTGGTTATGCCACATCTCTGTTAGCAAAACCCCAATGCTAATAATCGTCTCCATAAGCTCCATGAATATTAACCTGCAATGACAATCTTAACCGCAGGCTCACAAACATGCTTATAATGCCATGTTTCAACTTTCTCGAAAACTGACAGAATGATCAAAAGTTTGCACTAAAACACATTCGAGACCACTATTACCATAGTTAACCAAACATATATTTTTTTTTCTAAATATTTGTATTGAGGGATATACGTAAACAAAAAAGGCAAGGCTATTAACACACCACAATTCACTATTAATACACCCTCTTAAATTTTTTATTTATTTTAAATATTTTTTAGATATGAAATGACCAAACTATCCTTTCTCAATAAAATAATTTGTTTTTTTTTATTTTACATTTCGACGGAGCGTGGTGGACCAATGAATTTGTTTATTTAGCATATTACAAATATATAATTTATCCTCTATACTCGAAGGTAAATAGTTAATTTTAATTATTAATTATTTATTCTCACTGATTAAGTTATGTTGACAGTAGCCATAGAGACCCTACCTAGGCCCCCAAACCCGCAGCCAAGCCTCCTGGACCCGGCCCAGGGCCTGGGAGCAGAGCATGGACACCTGGTCCCGCGCCCGGGGAGGTCTCACTTGAGATCGGGGCCCGGGAACCGGGAGCGGCAGCTCCCCAAACAGGGGCCGAAATAACCCAGCAATATGTGTAGAAGGGGGCCAGTCCCACATCGAAGGGTGAGGCCAGTCCTCGTACCCGGCAACCTATATATGAGTCTCAACTACCCTCATTAATAGGTAATCAATACTCCAACTACTTATTCCCCCTTAAGTTATCAGTTTATCCCAACTATACTGACTTAGGCATCGGAGCGGAATAGACCGGCCCCTCCCGGTATTCCCTTAGTTAGCAGGATTTGCAAGAAGGATTCACACCAAGATCCATCGGTCTCTGTGAGTCTACTGATTCTGACAGAAACAATTGGCGCCGTCTGTGGGAAGATTTTCCCGTCACATAAAAGCCAAGTTCGAATAAGTATGGCCGGAAGGTCGAGGCTAGGAACCAATAAGGAAAGACCGGGAGAAGTACGCCGGGAAGCCATCGGTCGCAGGGATCCGGGGAGTGTCGCGGACTCCGACCATGATAATATGGCGGGAGAGATAGAGAAGATGAAAGCAGAAGTCGCGCGGTTGCGGGAGAAGGGGGGGGGGGGCGATCAGGACCGGAGGAGGGTGGAAGCCCAGCCTTGGAGAAAGGGCAACAGCAGAACGCCGCACTAGTGAAAGCGCTGGCAGCTCCAAGGGAAGGCATTGAGTTCCCACACTTGGAAGTGGGGCAACCAACCGGGAGGAAAAAAGATCGTGCACGTACCGATAGCGCTCTTCCCGGAGACCATGAAAAACTCCGGAGTCCCCCCGCCCCCACACCAAGCCAGTGTGTCATCGGACGAGGAGGACGGTTCGACCGCCCGGGCACTCCAAATGTTGTCCACCTCGGTGTCAGACATGAAGGCCCGGATGGAAGCCAGCGAAAGGAAGGCAGCAAGACCGCCCACAACTGCGCGCTTTAACCAGCGGGCCGTGCCATTCTCCCACCAGGTATTGGAGTCTGGGAGAGCCAACACGCGAAAGTCGCTGAAGCTAATGTACACCGGAACAGAGTGCCAGTTCCAGCACTTGGACAACTTCAGATCGTAGACGGGCGTTAAGGTTTACTCTGAGGCCACTTGCTGCTACATATTCCAAGAAAGGCGCTCGGGGGAGGCATTGTGGTGGTTCTACGAGTTGTCGGCGAACTCAATAGAGTCATTCGAAAGACTGGCAGATAAGTTTGTCAGTCGGTTTATCCTTAGAGCTAAGGGAGCCCAAACGTCGACGATTCTTTTTTACTGCATACAGGCAGACAACGAGGGACTACGGGCGTTTGTAACAGAAGGCAAACTGCCACAGCCGGGGTAAGAAGCCTCGATAAAGGAATCGCCGAGATGGCATTCAAGCAGGGGTTGAGACCCGGGGAATTCTCCTACGTCGTGCAGATAGAGAGGTCGCGGGGGTACGACGAGCTGATGGTCATGGCCGTCAGACATGCACAGGCAGAGCACGAGACCAACGAAAATCGGCTAACTAAGGGGAGGCCAGATGAACCTTTATCGTTCAGCGGGAGAATGGGACCCGGCAGCAAGGTCGAGAACAGAGGCATTCACCCATAGGGAAAGCCAGGAACTGGGGCAGTCAACGACCCCGCAAGGATAACATCGGGAACCTATCGGGAGGAGACATGCCCGCGCCCTACCGCACGGAGCGACCCTTGGCTATTATGCCAGCGGAGCGGCGCGAGCGACCCTTGACTATTATGTCAGCGGAACGGTGCGAGCGACCCTTGGCTATTATGCCGGCGGAGCGACAGGAAAAGTCGACCACGCAGACTTCCTCCTACGAAATGATTTTTAATGAAAATAGGGAAGTCATTCCCCCGCCGGAGGCGAGGAGGCATCCAAAGGGAGATCTTACCTGGTAGCAGTCTGGCAAATATTGCTCCTACCATGTCGAGGCATCCCACCAGACTAACGACTGCCATGCCCTAAGAGCGGTGGTGGACGGGCAAATCCGGGCTGGGAAATTACAACAGTATAGACAGGAATCCCGGAATGTGGGAACTCTACGAACTCGAATCCCTGGGCGGATCGAGGTGCACAGAAGTATAAATGTAATCCACGGAGGGGCCACATCGACCGACTCACCGGGAATTCAAAGAAAATGTGCCTAAGGTCGATCAAGGGAAAAGAGGTGTATGCTTTCGGAAGCGGGAGCGGCCAAGCTGCTAAGACCGGGTGGAAGTCGGTCACGTTCTATGAAGAGGGAGAGCCGGAGGATCTAATTCCACCGCACAACGATCCATTCCTTATTACCGTCCAGATAGACCACTAAGTGACTTGCCGGATGCTGGTCGACACCGAGTCAACGTAATGTTCCGGGACGCGTACAAGGGATTGAACCAAGGGAGGGATAAGTTGTCCCAGGATAATGAGCCATTAATAAGCTTCTCCGGGGAGGTAGTCCGGCCGCTGGTTTCGAACTACTTACCGCTAATTTTCGGTGAGGGAGACAAGACAAGAAATGAGCACCTCGAGTTCATTATAGTCGACTGTCTTTCCTCGTACAACGACATAATCGGTAGGCTAGGCTTTTGGATGCTGAAAACATTTATAGCTGGCCACATGCTGATGTTAAAGATGACATCTCCCCCCGGATTCATCACCATTCAAGGAGACCAGAAGGTCGCCCGTAAGTACTACGCAGAAGCCTTAACCTGCCGTAAAAGGCGAGCCGAGGTCTTCTCGGCAGCCCAGCAGGCACTGTCGCTGGATCCCAGTATCGACCCCCGAGATGATACCGAATCCGATGAGGAAAAGCCAAAGCTCCCCTCGGCGGTAGAGAAAACTGAAGAAATTTCCATCTTAGAACACCACCCGGGGCGAACGGTGGTAATAGGAACAAAACTAGCACCGGATGTCAGGAAAGATCTCATCACTTTCCTCCGGGGGAACAGTTCGGTATTCGCATGGTCCTATGAGGACATGCCTGGCATATCTCCGGAAATAGCAACACACGAACTAAATATCCTGCCCGGTAGTGTCCCGGTACGGCAGAAGCGGAGATCCTTCAACCCGGCTAAGTACGATGCGATCAGGGAGGAAGTGCAAAAGTTGAGGGGAATAAACTTCATCCGTGAGGTCCAGTATCCCCGCTGGCTAGCCAACGTAGTTATGGTCCCAAAGAAAGGAACCGACCAGTGGCGTATGTGTGTAGACTTTACCAACTTGAACCGGGCTGATGAGTCGCCGAAGCGAGCATCAAGCAATAATAACCCTACAATCGTTAGTAGTATAGAATAAGTAGGGATAGTTCTAGCCGGGGATTAAGGGTACCTGAAACATGAGAATGTTAACACAAATATTCACAAACATATATGCACACAATTGTCACACTTATATACATATATACATATTCACACGAAATCAAGGGGGATTGAGATAGGATCGGCAGCAAAGCTGCCTCTAAATTCCTAGACATGAATTTAAGACATGAAATTAAATCCTAAAGCTACTATTTACAAGGTTGGTCGACATTCTTCCACAAAGCACTAACACGCAAGCAATCAAAACACATAACAAACAAGCAAGCAAGACTCACGGCAAAGCATTAAAGCGTTCTAGACTTAACTTAACTCCAACCCAATTAGCTCTTAACCGGCTACTAATTGATTAAGACTCCTCATGTATTTTAAGTGACTAACCGCCTAACCTTAAAATTATACTAGTCATCTTTGAATATTCTAACCGACGTAAACAAACATGACAAGTAATTAAGCACAAAGTCTTTTTCTTTAGTTGGAAACAAGTTAATAAAGTAAGGTTGTCAATCATCTCATCAACAAGCATGTTCATTTAAATTACTCTAACGCTCGTGAAAAACAACACAAACTAAGTAACTCGTTGATTACTTAATCCATATTAATTTTTCGGCTAATGAGATCAATAATCTACGTATTGCACTTACATAGGTTACCAATCTTTAAGCACACGAATTTAAAGAACAAGTCAAGAAAAACCTAAAATCAATTCAACACATATTTTGCCGATTATCCTACTTACTAATTCATTACATATTTACCTTACTCTTTAGCATGCAATCCATATTCTTACATCCAAAACCCATTTAAAGACAAAGAAAACGAATTGAACATACAAATTATAAAACCAAATTTCACTCCAAACAATACATAGACATAGAGTTTGAAACCAAGAATTCATGCTAACTTCATAGACAAAGTTTAACATAACTACATAAAAATTACAAAACCGAGAGTAGGGAGTGGATCACACTTTTGTAGACACCTTGAATGACTTCGACTCGTGTAGATCCGATGGTTGGTGGAGAAGATGGCTGCTCGGCAATGGGTGTGTCGGCAGGATTTTTGGGTGAGATGGTGGTGGTTTCGGCTAAGGTTTGTATGTAGGACTCTTGGGAAATTTAGGTAGAGCTTTAGCTAGATTTTTGCTTTGGAATGTGACAAGTTTTTCTGTAGGAAAACATGGCTATTTATAGAGGCAAATTCGGCAGAAACCCTAGGTAGCAAACCTAGTCCAAATAGGCAAAGGCAATCCTTGTGCAACACGGTTTTGGTTCCTTCCTTTCTTGGTTCTTCTAGGAAACTTCTTTTTCTGATTTTTTTTCTTCAATGCCTTGGGTTGGTGTCATCCTCTAACCTTCCTTAAGCTTGGACCATCATCACATATGCATTTGTACAACATTTGGTCCATCAAAAACAGAAAACACAAAAAGGGGGCAGTAGGTTCCTGGAATCGGCAGATTTGATGTTGCTGTAGTAACTCCGGCATATCTCTATCCTCGGAGCTCCGATTGATGCAATTCTAAGTCTCAGATAAACTAGACACATATGGCCATCTCCCCATAAAATATCTCGATCAAATTCCTTGTGAGTCGTCGGGAATGATTTTTCGAAGTTGGGACAAAGTCCCAGGAAAATCCTGGAAGCTCCTGGATTGGTTTGCTCGAACTGCTGTTTTGCAGCCATCTTTTGGGTGACTTCTCGAACTCCGATTGATCTGAAATTTGAACACAACATTTCTCAGTATATGAATATTAAGCACGCCAAATTTCATTGAATTCGGACAAGGATAGATCATATTTGTACTCGTCTCAAAATCACGAAAAAGACATATTTTGCACTATTTTCCAGATTTCTCATACTTAGTCATTTTTCGGACAATTAAGCACATTTCACCAAAACTTTACCAAAATTGACACTAACTATATTATGACTCTATCTTAGAAAAATAAGGGTTAACCAAAGCATAAACGAGGGCATAAACATATAATATCGTCGCACATTGTGCTCCTATCACGGGCGTGTCCGAAGGACAGCTTCCCGCTCCCCCAGATAGATCAACTTGTAGACTCGACCTCCGGGTTTAAGCTGCTGAGTTTCATGGACGCTTATGCCGGATACAACCAGATAAGAATGAGTTCGACTGATGAAGAGCACATTTCATTCACGACCGACCGGGGCCTCTACTTCTATAAAAGAATGCCTTACGGGTTGAAGAACGCTGGTGCTACGTACCAGCGGGTCGTGAACCGCATGTTAGAACAGGAGATGGGAAAACAGTAGAAGTCTATGTGGATGACATGTTGGTCAAAATTGTGACCGCCGGTGCTCACGTACGCGACTTGGAGGTGGTGATCGGCAAGATGCTCAAATATGGGATGCGCCTGAACCCAAAGAAGTGCATATTCGGGATTTCAGAAGGGTTGTTCCTTGGTCACGTCATTAGCCAGTGTGGAATCGAAGCCAACCCGCTCAAGGTCCAAGCGATCCTAGAAATGGAGACCCCGGATGAACGGAACTAGGTCCAGACTCTCACCGGGCAGTTAGCCGCGTTAGCCAGATTCATCTCCCGCCTCACCGACAAATGCACCCCGTTCTTCAAGCTGCTCAAAGCCCAACACTTCAAGAAAATCCATTGGGCCGCAGACCACGAGGCGGCATTCCAATCTATCAAGGCATATCTGTCAGCGGTTCCACTCTTATCCAAGCCAGTGCCAGGAGAAATGTTGTACCTCTACATAGCCGCATCAGACACGTCTGTAAGTGTGGCGCTAATCAGGAAGGAAGACACACTGGAACTGCCAGTGTATTACGTAGGTAAAGGATTCACCGGGGCTGAAAGCCGATATCTGGATATCGAAAAGCTAGCTTTGGCCCTGATTGTTAGTGCCAGGAAGCTCCGGCACTATTTCCAAGCCCACTCCATTACCTTATACACCAATCACCCTTTAACGCAGATCCTACAAAAATCCAAAACCAGTGGCAGGCTTGTCCGTTGGGTGGTAGAGTTGGGTGTGTTCGATATAACGTATACCCCCCGGATAGCCATCAAAGGACAGGCCGCCGCAGATTTCATATGTGAGCTCACGCCGATGATAAAGGGAGAACAACCCAACCACGCGAAGAATAGTCAACCGGATATCATGGTCAAGGTGGAGCCAGGATTGCCCAGCGGTTGGAAGCTTAATGTCAATGACTCCGTCACGAGCAAACGGAACGGTGCCGACATCATATTAATTACCCCGGATGGCCAGTCGTATGAGTACGCTCTGCGGTTTCTGTTCAACACCTCCAAGAATACCGCTGAATACGAGGCGCTAATAGCTGGCCTGCAGTTAGCCAAAGAAATGGGGATCCCATCCATGGAAGTGCACAGCAATTCAAACTTGGTGGTCAACCAAATGAAAGGGGTGTTTGAGGCAAAGGAGCCTCATATGGCCTCATACCAGGCATTGGCCAAAACCATGATGGAACCGTTTAAGGGAGCAACCATCCGGCACATTCCTCGGGAGGAAAATAGGCACGCGGATGCTCTGGCAAGGCTGGCCACCGGAAACTATCCACCGGAGTACCGCAGGGCCAGAATTGAAACCCTAGAGAGGCCAAACATCAGCAAAACTATCTATGAGATTTTCGCCGTTGAGGAAGTACCTCCTAGTTGGATGGACCCGATCCGAAAGTATCTAACCGACAAGATCAGCCTGGAGGACAAGGTGGAGGCCAGGAGACTGCACCTCAGATGCGCCAGATACAGCCTCTTGGGCGGCAAGTTGTATCGCAGAGGGCATAGATTTCCCCATTTAAAGTGCTTCACAAAAGAAGCCAGTCAGGCCATCATGCCGGAAATTCACGAAGGAGTCTGCGGTAACCATTCCGGTGCCCGATCTTTATCACATAAAGCGCTCCGGGCGGGATATTTCTGGCCAGCCATGGCAGCTACTTCAAGGAAAATATCAGGCGGCTGCCACAAATGCCACATGTACTCCACCGTACCACATGCCCCGGCAATAGCCCTATCGATCTTGTTGGCACCGTGGCCGTTCGTACAGTGTGGGTTGGATATAATCGGCCCATTCCTAACGGCTATCGGCCAGTTTAAGTACGCTACCGTGGTCGTCGACTATGAGACCAAGTGGGTCGAGGCAGAACCCCTGATCAAGATAACGGAGGAAAGAGTGGAAAAGTTCTTATGGAAAAACATTTATTGCCGATTTGGTGTCCCGCAGACTGTTGTCATGGACAACGGCACACAGTTCAATAACCTAGATCTCATCGAGTAGACGGTCTCTTTGGGAACCCGGATGGTGTTCGCATCAGTAGCCCACCCGGAAACCAACGGCTAGGTCGAAGCGGTTAACAAGATCATCAAAACACTCCTAAAAAAAAAAGCTAGACGACAAAAAGGGCCTGTGGGCTGAGGAGTTACCGGCGGTCTGGTGGGCAATCCGCACAACGGCAACAGAAGCAACAGCAGAAATCCTGTTCTGTATGGCATTCGGAAGCAAAGCAGTACTGCCTATTGAGATCGAGATACCCAGTGGCAGGGTTGAGAATTATGAAGCTGAAGGAAATGCCGAGGGCATACGGCTTAACTTAGATCTCATCGAGGAACGACGCGACCAAGCGCACCTATAAAATCAGATGTATAAGCAGCGGGTGGCCCACGACTACGACAGCAAGGTCCGGGAAAGAAAATTGCAAGTGGGCGACTAGGTGATGAAGAAAGTTCAAAGAAAGGTATTGGCCTTGGAGCCAACCTGGGAAGGGTCCTACCAAATCATAGCGGCCGTAGGCCCAGTGACCTTCCACATCATAGACACTGATGGGGTCTATTCCACCCGCCCGTGGAACATCCAACACCTCTGGTACTACCCTAAGTGAGTCATACCCCTTAGTGGTTTAACCGGACTGTATTGTAATCATTCCAGTGCTCCTAATTCAATAAAAGGTACTTACTACTCCAACACAGTTAGTACGGCAACCCAATGAGTATTAGGCACAACACCATGGATGATTACTGGTTACTCCAACATAATCAGTAAGCAAAAAAAAAAAAACAAATTTCTAAGCCCTTAGTCGGCCCCACGGGCACTGGCGGTCCCTGTTCCAACCGGTCTGCCTCCATCCTCTTGGCGTCGAGCCACCCTTTCTCTCTCCACTCCATATAGACCTCATTTATGCCTTTCTCCCGAGCGGCATCCAGCATCTCCTCAAATTCAACCGAGCAGCATCCAGCATCTCCATGAACTCACTAGTAGCCTTATCGGCGATTCCTCCCGTTGGGATTCTATTAACCTCTCTATCCCCTGCCAGACCAACACCATTTGACCCCGTAGCTCCAAGTTCCTCGCTTCCAGGTCCACCACCCGACCGGAGGAATCAGCAAGTGTGGCCTCCAAACCAGTGGACCGCTGGACTGCATTGATTAGCTTAGACTCCAGTTCCCTGATTTTTTCATCTTGTGCGGCCACTCGGTTTTTTGCCAGCTCGCCCTTCTCCTTTGCCCGGGCTCTCTCCTTCACCAGCTCGGCCTCCAGTATGTCTCTGTGCCTCGTAAGATCAGCCACTTCCTTCTTCAAGGCCGAACCTTCCTCACTAGCTTCGGCAGCATAAAGGCAGTGCACCGTCTAAAGAAGGGCACAAAAGGAGTGTTTAAAAAAAAAAACAACAACAAAAAAGGTCGGGTCGAAGGAGGAATGCTTACCCGTATAGCCATTTCCATGGCTTTCTTCCGATTCTCACCGAGTAGCACACCCCGGGGTAGCCCGCTGTCAAACCCCAAAGTTTTGACGTTGGCTAACAGCGACCGCACGAACCCCCCATCCTCAACACCGCCGGCCGGATACTCTCTAGCGGGCGCCGTTTGCGGCACTTGAGGGGAACTTGAGGTCCCAACAGTGGCAGCAGCATTCCCGGGTCCAGAGAGCCTTGCCCTCTTGGCGGTGTCTCCACAAACAGTACCGCCGCGGAAGGGAAAAAGGTCAGTCACTGCCGACCTTTCAGGGACCCGCCTTTCCACCTGCCGCACATCAGCGACATCAGTAGACGTACTTGCCCCCCTCGCCCCAGTGTCGTGATCCACAACCGTCTTCGACGCGGCTTCTCCCATCTCCATCAACTTCTGGGCTAAAAGTTCATCGTCCGCCTCGATGATATGGTCCAACGGTAGAGCCACCCATGGAGTAACAGCTGCAGGCCAATAATACAAACCATTAGCGCGAAATCATGGTCTGAAAACAGCCCTAGCAAAAAAATAATAATAAATAAAAAATTAGGGCCCCCACCAGGTTTCTTCCCCAACCCACATATCTCCAGGACGTTCCACCGGATAAAGTTGTACGAGCTCCAGCCCATGGCGTCCCAGCAGCCAAAAATACGGGCTATCCGCCGCCGCTCCACATCGGTCAGCCTGTACGACTGATCTCCAATACGTTGGTAAGCCCCCGAGACGCGGTAAAACCTTGAATTACGCTGCCACCGCCCCCCACCATCACCATCTGGTTCCTCCACCCGTGTGCGGTCCATGATGGCAGGCGCAGCAAAGGTCACACAACCGCTGGCCTGAGACTTTTTGCAGTAATAAACCTTGTACAGCGCCTTGAATTCGTTGTCCGTCGGCCACCCAATGTTGCAAATACTGTACAAACCACCAAGGCTAAGCAGATGCCTTCATTGATTGCGAGGAAGCTGGGCAGGAGAGAGGTTTAGCCTACTCAGCACGTACTGGACGAATTCAGACAAGGGCAGAGATAAGCCGTGACGCAACTGGTCTACGTATACAGCAACCCAACCTTCCTCTAGGTTGCAGGCCAGTTCCCCAGGATTGAGCGGCCGGAGCTTTATCGACCGGTCGATACCCCACCTCGCCCTGAAATCTTCTATCACCTCAGGCGTCATGCTGCGGCCAGGCTCATCGCAATACGTACACTGCCATATCACCGTCCGAGATCACGTGCTTAACCCCCCCCCCCCCGGCTAAACCCGCACCGGCAGGATTTACAGGGTTACTTGACCCCCTAGATTCCATCAGTCTTAATGAAGCCCAAACGAATAGACGGCAAAAGTCCCGACAAAAGTCACAGCGTCCGGTTACTGTCTGGCCCAGGAACGAAATTTTGCTGAAAGGGTTGAGGTACTCTTTTTCGGATGAATGCTCTGTGCAGATCTCCTTCGCATGAACACAATAGGCAGAGCGGCGGGAGGATCGAGGGATCTTATAGGAGGCAAAACCAACCCCTGAATCCCCCCCCCCCCCCCACCCCCCCACCCCACAAACTGAAGTAGGGCAAGTAAAACGCCCCCGGATCCGGGCCATCCATCCCCGACCGTCCCCTTGCGGCACGTGTCCCAGTATTGGTAACTTTCCACGTCATCATAACTGATGGGACTGATAGAATACCCCCTTCAATGCATGTCAGATACTTGCCTCGCATGCAGAGGGTAGTTGAACCTACAGCCTATTCCAACATATGCCTGCGATCTCCCAAAGGTACGGGCATTCGAACTTCTATTCCAACAAGTTCGCAATATCCTAACACATAAACCCTATGGTACAAGGCATTCCACTGGTCGAGCTTATTCCACCTCTACGGTCAGCAGCAACGGCAAACACCAGGAGATTTGTTTCTCTCATACAGGACGAATCTTCCAACAGGCTAAAAACCCTACGCATGTTTTCTCTCACCGCCGGGCGGTTGACTAAAGCCAAGAAACAATGGCTAGGTATCCCACCGGAAGAACTCTTCCTCTAGCACAGGAGAATTCTTCCCGTAGGCTCAAAATCCTGCAAGAATATTATGTACAAGCTACCATATTCCAACTGTAGTACCTGCCCCAACTAAAGGGTACCCTATTCGCCAGTACATCTAGCTTGAACTATTGGTTGTGGACTTCCACCGCCCAGGTCTTCACTAGCTCCTCTCTCCCTCCTACGGAATAACCGGTCGTGCGAACCGAAACAATATTCCTACGGACAGCCACGTACAACCTACTGGCTCCAGGTACCACCGGGCTTTATAAACCAGGGACATTTGTTCCTCTCATACAGGACGAATCTTCCCTCATGCTAGAAACCCTGCATATACCTCATGCTTGTAAGAACAAAGGCTGAGAAACAATCGAGGATGTTGGTCGATACGAACTCAGGGCCGCTTCACCCCACCGGGAGATTTGATCCTCTCATACAGGACAATCTTCCCGCAGGCTAAAAACCCTGCACATTATTCACGCCTGAAGGAATAATGGCAGTGAAAGGATTATTGGTGATATTGTTAATGATAGTACTTCCTGTCGCTGGTGGCTGGCTAGTACTTGCTTCTGTATCCATAGTTTCTGTATCCATAGTGGATGCATTTGTTTCTTCATTGGTTGCTTGATATGGCAATATTTTTCTTTTATTTCTTCCTGTTTGGGTTAAAGAGATTTTCTGCATTATCTCTTTTAATTTTTCTATAGACTCACAGTTCTCTGCTTGTTTATATAGTTCTTTTAACCCTTCTTTCTTAAGCATTCTCATAGGCCTTTTTGAGTCTTCTTCTTCAAAAAACTCTTCAGGAACTGCTCCTGAACTACTTGCTTGCTTATAATTAGCAAACGAGTGCCTATGAAACTGAAGACTTATTTTTCCTCCCGTGTCTTCATAGATAGATGCATTGGAGCTTTGTATTTGTCTCTCAGGAGGTGCTAAGTTCCATTTCCTAGGGAATGTTACTTCATGCCATTTGGTGACATGTTTTTGCTGGGAATTGTTTTTAGGATTTGTGAGGACAGATGTAGTAATGCCAGGACTGTTAAGGAATCTAGTGTTTGGCGTTACATTAGAACTCATTAGCTTGTAATAAATCCTATAGTCCACAGCTAATTCCATCATGCCTTGCTTCATGGTAATCCCTTCTGATTTGATTCTTAGTCTCAAACAGTGAGCTGCATCACTCAGATGAGTGGTGAAGTTTAGAAAAACATTAAAATATGCAACCTGGTTGCATAGTGAGGCTTCAACTGTTCCTAACAGACTTTTCTTGAAATCTGTTATTCTGTCATATTGTAAGATGCACAGGACTGAACAGTCTATTCCGTCTCTTGCTAAGAGTTTTATTGATACTTGAACAGCACCAATATGCATGTATGAATATTTCTTCTGGAAGGCTTCACTTACTTCCTTTTGGGTGATTAGCCTGATATCTGTTTCTCCTCCGGTTGCTGGAACCGTTAGTTCTAATATCTTGAATCTATGGGAATCTAAGATGAAAGACCCTTTCTTGTAGATCTCATTAAATCTAAACCTAGGTGCAGATGCTTCTCTTACACTAGATTCAATTTAATTATACCCAAATTCTTGAGCATTTATGAGCTGTACTGGAGGTATAGTATTTCTTTTACTGCGTATCCTGCTCAACATTTTTATGTCTCTTTTGGAAGTTTTGGATGCTTTCCATTCTAGTAATTTAGGTTCACTAAAATTAAATCCGCTTTCTACCTTTTGTTGTGGTATGATAATTTTACTGACAACTGTTTGTGCTAGTGTTTCTTCATTTGATTCTTTCAACACTTACATTCTCTTTCATTTTTTTCTATGCTTTTTTGTAAACCCGAAACTTTTATGCTTAGTTCTTGGAACTGTTCTTCAATATCTTTCCCTATTTCTTGAAGATAGATATTGCTGTAATTATGTTGATGTATTATCGCTTCAACGTTTTCAGCAAGTTTTTCTGTTGGAAGATAAACACTTATAGCTTTTAAGTCTTCCTGTCTTACTTTTAGCTCAACTCTTTGCTTCATCCTATGCGGGATATAAGAGTTTCTAAAAGTCTTTTTAGGTTTTCTTGCGTACTTTTTAAATCAACTGCTTGTTGATGAATATTGTTTGCAAGATTTTCAGTTCTGACTAATTTCTTCTCAATATCTACAAGATATTATTTTTCTTTAAGATAGTCAAGCTTGAGTTCAAGTCTTGATATCTTTGTTTGAATTTCTTCTAGCTGAGTTACTCTGAGATTAAATCTCTCGAGTTGCTCTTTTACTTTCTCAGCAGTCTTATCTCTAGATATATGATCTAGAAATTCAACTATGCTTGGCCTAGAGGGGTCAAGTTCTTCTACTCCTATTTCTTTCTGGAGATGAATATGCTCGTCGTATAGAGTGTTTAGGACTCTACAAGCGTATTCAATGGAGTATTGGTTTTCTTGGATGTGTCTTATGTGAAAACACAAGTTCCACTTTTCTTTTTATTTTTCTATGCAAAAAGTTTGGTAATTTTTTAGTTTTGATTCTCTTTTATTTGTCAAGAGAAGCCAACTTTGTGGCATAAGCTTTTGTTTTGCCTGTTTTTGAGCAAAACAGGCTCTGATACCAACTGAGGCGGATCTAACCAGCGGCTCTAACCGTGGCTCAAAATTTCAAGAGGCACTTGTTCTTGTTCTAAGGTTTGTTCAAGATCTATGATCTGTCTTTCTAAAATATAGATACCTTGTGTAAATCTAAAAATTATCTCCCAATATCCTTGTCTATGTCTAGGTAGCCTTTCTCTGAAGCTTTTTAATTTTTTTAATTTTTCTTTTTTGTCTTTTAATTCTTTTTCAGTGATTCTAATATTTTCTAAATAAATTAAACGCTGAGAAGAAATACTTTAATGATTAAAATTAACTGTTTACCTTTGAGTACAGAGGATAAATTATATATATGTAATATGCTGAATAAACAAAATTATGGACCCACCACGCTCCGTCAAAACTTAAAAGAGAGAAAAATAAAAGAAACAAGGATTAAGGGTATTTTAGTCTTTTTGACAGTGTTAACAGAAAATTCTAAAGGAATATTCTGTCTTTTAACAGCACAAGTACCAAAACTATGTCAGGGTTTAAACATGAGGTACCAATCTGATATATCCAAACATGAGATACCAAAGTTTATAAAGGCTGAAAGGTGAGGTACCACTCAGGTCATTATCCTAATAGGAAATGACTTCCTACTTCAGCAAAAGATAGTGCAAACTCTAGAAATGATCGGGTTTGAAAAGAACAACAAGTTTTACTGGGAATCTAGACTTATTAATGTTGTTAGCATTGCAAGTAAAAGATTCACAGAACAATATCAGAAGTTGCCAGCAAAGAGTGGTGATCATAAACCACCTTTTCAACCGGTTTTGCAACCAGTATTGGCATTAAAAGAATACCAAGAAATCATACCAAATGAAGCAATGAGTTCAGAAGATTCAGAATCAGAGGCAGAGCCTCAAGATTCAGAAAGCTCAGATGGTGAAGAAGAGTTCATCTAAGAGCACAATCTAAAATTACATGCTAACAAGATAGAACAAAAGAAAGTTCCAAATCTTGTTGAAATAGAAAACCTACTGAAACCTATAATCAGTGAGGATCCCCAGTTATACTGGGAATGAGACCTGGTATATTGTCAGCTAAAAATGCATGATGCGAATGCAATATGCCACGTCAAAACCATTCCTCATTACAGGGATGAAGATAGGAAAGAGATGGAAAGTCAGATTCGAGAGTTGCTTGAGAAGAAACTAATAAGACCCTCAGATAGCCCTCATCACGCTCCAGTATTCTTGGTTAGAAACCATGCAGAGCAATTGAGAGGAAAAACAAGAATGGTAATAGATTACAGACATGTTAATAAGAAAACAGTCAAAAATGGCTAACAAATTGCACAAGTAAGAGTCCTCATCAACAGACTGAAAGGAGCCAAAATCTTCTCAAAGTTTGCAAAGTCAAGCTTTTGGCAAGTTAGACTACAAGTCAGATTCCATTGCCTTGATAGCCTTTGGAACTCCTCAATGACACTACGAATGGTTGGTAATGTCATTTGGACTTAAACAAGCACCTTCTATCTTTCAAAGAAAGATGGATAACATTTTTAAGTCATACTCAGACTTCTGCATAGTTTACATTGATGACATTCTTGTCTTCTCTAAAACTATGAACGAACATCTGAGAGATCTTCAGCAAATTTGCAAGCTTATGGTCCAGAAGGGGATCATCCTTGGACAAAAAAAGATTCATCTCATAAAAGGATAAATAGATTTTCTTGGCATACATGTCAAAGATGGAGAAATTCGTCTTAAAAAACATATCGTGAAGAAAATTAGCCAGTTCCCTGACAATATCCCAGATGCAAAATCTCTTCAGAGATTTTTGGGAGTTGTTAACTTTATAAGAGATTTTATTCCTCAAGTAAGTGGACTCATTGCTCTTCCCTCTCCAAAGACAAGCTAAAACAGGAAATAGTCATTTACAACAGATGATAGCAACACCGTTAAGAAAATTAAAGAACTCACAAAGCACCTCCCTCCTTTACAGTTACCAGAAGAAGGAGACTTGATCGTTTTGCAGAATGATGCAAACGATTATTACTGAGCAGGAGTAGTTTTGGCGATCACGCCAGGTACAAATCAAGAAAAGATTTGTAAATTCTTGTCACGAAAATTCACTCCTGCAGAATTAAATTACTCCACAGGAGATAAACAAGTACTAGCCCTGATAAAATCCATTGAGGGTGCAAATGCTTTTTTGGGAAATAAGTTTCTAGTTAGAACTGATAACAAAAGAGTAAAAAACTTCAAAAGCTATAAATTGACAGATGCAGCTGATAAAGGAAGAGTTCTTAGATGGCAGATGTTTTTAGCTCAATATGAATATGATGTTGAAATGGTTGCAGGACATAAGAATTATATGTATGACGCTCTTACAAGAGAAATAGCGATATTTGAAAGAAGTGAAGGTCACAATCCAAGAAGTAGGAGACCAGAGCCTGAAGAAAGGAGAAGACCAGAGCCTAAAGAAAGAAGAAGACCAATACATGAAGAAAGGGGATCGAAAACAGAAGAAAGAACTATGTGGGAAAGATACAAAAGTGGAGACAAAACTGTTGGACCTCTACACGATGGACCAAGCTACCAATACGTAGTATCATATGCCCTTGCAGAATCAAGCAAAGCTTCAGAAAAGGCTCAGCCAGATCCAGCAGGTTGGAAAAACTATCAAGATGATAAAGCCAAAACTTCTTCACAAGATGAAACTCAGTCAGTTAATTCGGAAGATGAAATGAAACTCTTAAATGAGTTTTTACAACATCCTAGAACTACGATCATGGGTAACAGCTTTCAAAGAAAATCAGCAGGACCCCCTCAAACGGCAGACGAAAAGGCAAAATCAGTACATGGTAAGCTATCAACCTTCAAGGGTAAACAATCGGTTGTAACCGGAATCAAGAAAATCTTCAACCATCCGAAGAGAATTTATGAAAGGTCAGTGTTAAGGCAAGCAGAATTTTACCCTTCAACCAAAAGGTTATTATGGATAACATCCTGACTGCCTCCCGTGAAAAGAATGAAGCACTGGTACTTCAAGTTCTTGAAGTATTAACTGAAGAACTCTACAGTTACAATCAGGAAGAAAAGAGACAAGCTACTGAGAAAAACCTTAAGATATCATATCTTGAGAATCCTGAAAGTGTAAAAATCTCAATGACAGCCTTATCAGGGGCTGAATGGTTCCGTTTTCATAATCTCTTAGGAGATTTTGAGAATAGGAAAGCGCTCCAGCCAACTTTATCAATCATAGCAGGTCCATAGTATGGAAGATATCTAGTAGATGTTCAAGCAGAGCATCCTCAGAAACACAAGCTTTGGTTGGTAGAAAATGGTTTTGTTCATAATTTTTGGACAAAAACTAACGAGAATTTGAAGGGCCTCCCAGAGATAATTTATGAAGCAGTTAAAAATATTAGACCGGAATGATGTATTCTAAGGTTGAAGTTCATCTCAACTCTTCCGGAATGGACGACCGAAGAAGGACGAGTGAGTTATATTTCTCTGTATCATTATATCAGAATAGTTCAAGGTCGTACATATAGAAATACTTCAGCATCAAGCAATGGCACGCCAAACCAGAGCATCCCTTGGATGAAAGCAATGGCGATAACCAATATACAGAAATTGGTTCAGAAAAATCGTTCAACCATTATTTTTGCCAGTGGAGAAAAAATAATGGTTACTAGCTATAACCATCCCCCTCCGGAAAATTGTGATTTTTACAGGGCCTTAGAAAGGCGAGAAATAGATAGAACATTGGTCACCACCACTTGGATAGAGAAATTGGAAAATGAGCAAAACCACAAAATTCCTTATGATTCAGATATGGAATCTGAGGATGAAGGTGGATACACGGACTCGGGTGCCTCTTTTTGTGATGAAGAATTGCACAACCTTATCAACAAGATGGAGTACTGAGTAGATGCCGACGCTTAGCGACAAGCAACTTTATGTAAGATAAGAAATAAGTGGTTGCTGACGCATAGCGACAAACAACTTTTTAAAAGATAAGAAATAAGTGGTTGCCGACAGAAACAGATAAGCTTTCAAAAAGAGGAAAATGTTGAAATCTTAATAGCAATAAGATTCCACCTGTTTCCAGTCTCAAAAGTGAATTCAATTGTAGTTTGGAGTCCGGCCCCTATAAAAGGGAAGGAAGCCCTCAAAAGGATTCATTCGAAGAGAGAACAAGCACAGCACAACACATTTAGTATTGAAGTGAGAAATCTCATAAGTCTTTCTAGAGTCGTTCTTGAGTCAGTTGAGAGTGTTTTCCATATAGTAGAATAAAAAGTGAGTAGTGAGAATGCGTCTGGAAGCATTGTATCTTACTAGTTATCTGGTGTGGTGTGTTTATTTTCAAGTAAGTTTTTTTAATTTCAATTGAGTTTTAACTGTTTACCCAAAAGTGAGGCTCTGGGTTATGTATTTGTATGAGTGTTGCTATTGGAACTCCACATTTTCTCACTTAACCTCCTTCTATTTTCAATTATTAAAAGGGGTATTTTGGGAATTATGTAAACAGAATCAGATTTAAAGTAATAAAAAATCAGGTGAGGTGTGTGAATAGCAAAAACATGCGTGTGACTAGCACCACCCAAAAAAACATTCCAAAGCTTGATGTCCTTAAAATGCTGGATGGAAAATACCATTGCTCTAAAACAGAACAAAGCGCACCCAGAAAGAAGCAAAAAACAAAAACAAAACAACAAAAAAAACCTGCATATATGACATATTGCACGAAGAGTTGTCCAACTCGACAAAATGGAAATAAATGGCTGTTCATCATCAACTAAACTATTCTTCAAAAAAAAAAAAAAAAAAATCATCAACTAAGATGACAAGGAATGTTTAAGTATGCAATTTCATTCAGAAAACATGCTAGTTTTACACTAGAAAGAAAGCTAATTCAAAGAAGCAGAAAAACAACTAGATGGGGAGGGTAGAACAAACTCAAGAAACACTGTGAAAGCAATGAAAGTCGATCCTACTTTGTCATAAAAGAAACATTTAGCCTTCTTCATTAGCTAATGGTTTTAACTATCTGTAAGATTACTACCTCAGGCTTCTTTTCACCACCAGATATCCTCTCCATGTGGTGGATGAACCCTCATCAGCATATATCTTCAGAACAACAATACTTAAATCCTACAGAGGCCTCTACATCCACATCATTCTTTGCAGTGATATCACCTTGGAAATCACTTCTCTGATTTGCTAGAACTACTCTCACTACTTTCATCTACAGTTTCTGGAGAATCGCCAGGCTCAGTTTCTTCAATCTTTGATTCTGATTCTGCCAGACTAGCATCTGCTTCAGGATACCGCTGCTGTAGTGGGACTGCATCACTGATGACTTGAGCAGCCTTCAAACTCTCCCTGTATTGTTCCATTTCTACTCGGTACCTCTCCTTATCTTTCACAGCTTTCTGCTGATACACCTAAAAATTGCAAATGCAATTGATAGCTCAAGTTATATAGGCTTAAACACTATCTTTGATGAATCTAAATAATTGTGATAACGTGCAAAGTCCTTACTCCTTTATCAGACTCCTTCAATTTGTTCCAGAGTTCGCCAATCATTCTACTTATCTCTCTATCCTTCCCCGGATGAAGTGGCTTCAGCCTTGCATGCTGTTCAGCAAAGAAAAAGTTATACCCACTTCTGTTTGGTTTTGGATGAGCAGGATCCCTCCTTTTCATCTCGGATTTCTTCCTTCGGCGGCGACGATGAGGAACAGGTACAGCTGGGGCACTGTCCTTTCTGTTGACCACCATGCTATAATTCTGTGGGCCTTGTGGAACCTCCAGTACTGGATTCTGTGGAGTTTGATACAGTACACCTCTTAAAGTCTCTGTTCCTTTGGTGACTGTAACAAGATATCCGCCTTCGAATTTCCCATCTATTGTCCCTAACACAGTATCATCGTCTGGCAATGCTGGTGTCCCGACTGCAACAAAAGATGTTTACACATAAGTTGAACTATATGATACATGGTTCTTTACTCAGACTTATGTTGATAAACATTTCACAGCCATCCATGACCAAGAGTACGTAAGTCAAATAATATTGGTCTTATTAAAATCAAAACGTAAGAAAAATCATTATTTTTTTTAGCTCCCACTGAATCTCAGCAATCAAAAAAGTCTAATGAAAATAATAAGTTTATTAAATATTTCAGACACATGTTTCCACAGTTCCTCCTCACACAAACAACAGTTTTAAAGCATTAATCAGCGTATAGAGCTTCCTAACAAGTCCTTAGTATGTCGAGAACATCAAAAATACATCTCAAGTTTAGGTCTACTACTTAAATCTGACAGATTCCAAAGAGAGGAACAAATCAGTGCAATTTTATCACATACTGACTCTTGATATCAATTATATTCAATTATTCTAAATCATTTATGACGGCTAAGTGATGACTAAACATAAGGAGCCAATTTTGATCTAAGAAAGACTAAACAACTGGAGGGGAACATAATGGAAAATATAGAAGTGCCAAATCAACTAATTTTGCATTGGCCCACTGCAACACCACTTTTGTGAGACCAACAAAAAAAAACACAGATTTTCCTCTAAACTGAAAAAAAAAAAAAAAAAAAAATTAAGATACCTCCAGAAATCTCTGGGATGATCTGTGGTTGCGGAAGCACATGTGTCTGAGCTTCAGTTGATTTTCGTTTGGTTCCTCCCCTGGGAGCTGGGCCAGGCGTCACGTTAGGGTTCTGCGATAAATCTGCAAGAGCAAAAATGGTTGTATTATAAAAATGAAGTCGCGCAGGATATATGTATACGAGGCACACAAATGTTCTCTAGGCATACCCGAAGAGAGAGGATTCCATGCTTGAGCTTTGAAATAGTAAATTTGTTCATAGTGGAGAAGCAACGAATTATAATATTTCCGCAGAACAAAAGAAGCATTTGTTGCTGTGGAGGGGAAGTTGAATACAGTGGTAACATCCTTCCATCTTCTATCTCTAACAATCTGCACACACCATTCAATTAGAACATTATTAGAAAGGAGTACTCATCTTTGGTGAATGGCAAAAGAAACACTTAATACATTCCTACTCCTATCCAACTTATTATGAAACATACAGAGCCACCAACCAGAACCACCAGTTATCAGGAAAGAAAAAATATGAGGTACAAAAATAACATGAAAGTTTAGATGGTCAAAAGGGAAGTTGAGATTTTGGAAACTACTACGGAATTGACATTATTTGCGTGCACGTGTTAAAACAGGCTTTGTTTGTATTCATTACAAGACTCTCAAAAGATAGCTACGATAGGTACAAAGTTACAGTCAGATGTAAAGGTAAATATATTCCATGCGTACATATATCTGCACATACCATCTATAAGGAAAATATTAAAGAGCTTAAGAATGAAATGGACACCATTTAACTATATTAAAACTGTGTCAGCAATTAATTCACAAACTCAAATGAGTACCACATCAGAGTGATACGACAACCTTAAGTCTTCCATGTAATAGAATAATTAGATACATTTCTCACCTTTGCCATACCACCACGGGTAGTTACCTCCACAAACAGTTGATGCAAGTCTAACTCTTTGCCTCCTATTATAGGGATCCTACAGTTAAAAAACAGGAGTACGTCAACAGAGAGGACAGAAACATCAGAAACTATTGGGGCAGGGACAAGTACGTAACCATATAAGCTACGTCTACCATTTAATACATGGTTGCACCTGTACATATATAAGCCGCTCCCTGGCTAAAAAATATTAGATGCAAGAGAGTGGTTGGATCCAAATTTCAATTGGGAAGATACTACATATCAGCATGACAAAGGCACAAGTAACAGTGCAATTGGCAAGTCAACCCGTTACCAGTTCAAGTCAAGCCCGCCTTGCCTAAAAGTACAAAATCTTGGAGACATATCGACTATCATGGGACATGGGGAAACACTTTATATGACATTAAGTGTCTACTCCCTTATTCTTAAGACCATAAAGCAATCTGTTTAAGATTGTTAATTCTAGAACTTTGAACATGCTAATAAGCAGTCAGAAAGGCTTTGCTGCAGCAAAACTGTTTATTTGATGCTTTGTGACAGATAATTAAAGCCATAAGGCAACATGTTCTGACCATTGTATTGCAAATGTAGAGTAATTAAATGATATCCTTGTGCTCTGAGCTAATGCATATATCCTAAGGTGAGAGTAAGATCCATCAACCCTCAAGTAACACAATGATTTATCTGATCATATATTCCTTAATTTATGCACCAGTAAGAGAAAACATCAATGAGAATCTCCAAGCTCTTCAGTGTCAAACAAAAATTTGGATCTCAGCCCCTGTATAATGTATCCATGATAGTCTTATATCCTGGCCACATTAAGTTCACCTTTCTTATTCAAACAAATCCTAGAGTACCAACCTGGAAAGAAAAAATATTAGATACGCAACAGTTTGGGTTGAATTGGAAATGACATAACCGTTGAGGAACTCGAGGAAATTAGAAAGGAAAGTGATTACTTAATAACTGTCCAAAATAAATATGCAACATAAATTTCCTCAAATAGAAGAATACCATACAGGTGAGCAAATAGGAAAACTTCTCTCAAATTTCCTGGTTTGCAGAAAGCATGCATGATTCACACCCGAAAAAAATTTGCCCTATAGCAGTTCAGTTAAGCAAAATTATGATCTTTGATGTTTTGTCTTAAAAGATTCAACATAACAAATTTGTATAAGAACAGAACACCCACTAAAACTAAAACTCGCAATTAGTCACTTATATCAACAGAGATCGGAGAGATGAGAGCTTGATCGAACACATCACCAAACTGGAAACTAATGGAGAACCAGCAACACATCATAAATGACATATACAGAACCCAAAATAATGTAATTGGCATTAACGAATAAATAAAAGAAAGCCCTAATCCCAGTTCCTAATTTCAATATCAAAATTCTTTAACATTACAGATTAGACATATTTGTAACAAAATAGGTAATTAGATGATCCAAAGTTAAAGCTTACATAAACTTGGTTCCCATTGAAGCATGAAGCTTTTCCAAAGTAGACATGAACAGCTGCGGATTGGATGCAACCTCCTCATATGTAGCTAGAGGTGCTGGATATGGAATGAAGTTAGAGGTAGTATCTTGCATGGGAAATGGGCTCTTACTGGCACAAGAAGTTGATGCTGCCATTGCCAAAACAGTCACACCACATCCAAGTCTCCTCTGTCCCTCTCTATTCAACCATTAACCACACCACTGCAGTTTCACTTGTTCTTCACTGCAAAATAACCATAAATACATGTGAATTCCAAAAAGGGTAGTTGAAAATCAATGGCAATGAAACTAACTGCATGCAAAATACAGAAAATTCATCTGAAGAAAGCACACCATGAACATTGCCAAAAACACAAGTATCATGCAGAGTGTCTCTCAAAAGATGAGAAGACCCAAAACTACAGCAGATAAAGACAAACTTAATAGGATAAGTGTAAAGGAGAAATCTTTATTGAAATGAAAAGGAACCCAGAAAATAAAATCACCATGCAGATTGCTGCAGAGAAACTGGAACAAAGAAGCCTGGGCCTTTATGAAATAACTCCCTGAGGAGAAAACCAAACCCAAGAAGGTACAACATAGCTGTAATAGCCTTAAATTCCTTCAGAGAATCGAGGATGTAACAGCAAGAACCCATCTCAGGCCTTTGAAACACACAGAGGCTAAAAGCAGAACGCCTTTCAGGCCTAATAGCAATAAAGACTCAGATGAAGACTGACAGCCCCTACATCACTGTAGACCCTATATTGCCTTGCCTGACATTCCAAAAATAATATATAGCATCTACTGCACAACATGTATCAATGTATTTCCACATCAAATGAAGATTGGTATCTTCTTTCTCTATCAACAAAGCCCGAGGCTTTTTCATGTTCCCCTTTCTGTAATATCTGACACTCTTTTCAAGATTTTGGAAGATGCCCAATACCAATCTCATCGATAAAAATGTTGGGTTTTTGGAGGTGAGAAGTGCCCAGTGTGCCCATCAATCAAAACCAAAGAAAGCTCTCAAATTTTAAATCAAAAATCTGTCATCCTCCTTCCATGAGTATAAAACTAAAGAATTTACCCTCAGCACTGTTCATTATTTTTACTCTATCTTTTATATAATCCTCTTCATGATTAATAAGAAATAGAATAGTATATGTTAAGGAGTAAAGAATACAAACAACCCAGATGAAGAAATGGGGGAAGGAATAATATACCAGTATCTTACACATAAATAACCAACAAAATGATATAAAAACTTACCAACGGTTTGGGGGAGATGAAGGTTTTGAGCATGCAAAATTATATGAAATTATGAGAGAAGCTAGCTTTAGATTAATCCTTATTATAACCCAAGGGGAGGTCACAAGTTTGTATTTTCCATCTTTTTTTTAGGTCTTTTATTTGGGTGGTGACAGTTTAAGAAAGATGACTAACCCTGATACAAACATACACAACCTCTCAAGTAGACAACTTTATCCCTTATCTACTTGTGATACATGAACAAGATTTTGAGGGATATTTTTGGATATATGTTGCATTATATTAGGAAGTAGAATTCAAAATATAATGAGTGCCCCAATCAAATATGGATGTATTGACCTTCCTATTGAGTGAGAGGATAATTATGGAATTGGCAATTATTTCTTGAGAACAGCAATTATGGAATTGGCCAATTGAGTGAGAGGTGTCATGAGATTAGCAAAACGTGTTCTATTGACCTTCCTATTAAAACGGTACAATCTGAATTTGAAGACCTAGAAAAGATAAGAGGAGCAAAAATAAAGGGTGGGGTGAGGCATGGGTGCCGTAACACCAGCTTCATATGGTATTTATTGACGCATTTAATCACAATTCTACTCCTTATTTTTTTCTTTATACTCCTTTTTATTCTTATTTCTTTTGGTAAATTACATACCTCATATTAAGAAGAAAAAGAAAATTATCCATCACTAAACTTTCTAATTGTCATATGTTAAGGTGTATTTAGTATGTGGTTAATATAGGGTGATGATTTTTTAAGGGAGCAAAACGGTAGGGCAATTGATTGCATACTATTTCTAGTAAATAGTATATGGACCATTTCAATTAATTTGTTTTAAATGGAAAATATTTATTGTTACCTTTTGTCGAGAATAGTTCTCATAACTTTTATTCGAGTGTTTATTAATATAGAAAGACTAATCACGTAATCTTAGATTGAGACACCGATGTTCATTTATAGGGTTAGTGATACTTTTGATGTAAAAGATAAATTTTTGTTTCTTTAGTTATTCACTAAAGCAATTATGATCTGGGAGTCGATCAGGGAATCTATTATGACATAGCCGCGAGACGCTTAACGGACTCTTTTAATCTTAGGGTTCATGAATACTTAATAACGTAAGTTTTCATCTCCAAACATAGAAGTTAAACTACTCATATCTTTAATATAGAATCAACAATTACATACTGACATCTTGAATCGATAAATTCTAAACCCTAGCTATAGTAATGTGATAACCTTACCTGACCTGGTTAGGGAAAGCTAGTAGGTAAGTAGGTCAAGCATCCCACATCGCCCGAGAGAGAGTGAAAGATGTGCTTATATGTGCAGACTCGAGAATATGTCTGCTTTGGGCCTACCTGCCCTCACGGTTTTGTTCTTAAGGCTTCACCACAAAACGTGTCTCAAAGCAAGGATGTAAGTACCTACCTGTTAGCTTTCCCTAGCCGGGTCAGGTCAAGTCAGGTCATCACAATCCACCCCTCTTAGAAACCTGTTGAAAAAAAAAAAAAAAAAAAAGGACAGAGCGCACATAAAGCTCACGTCACAGATGTTTGAGTTTGATTGTGATTCATATATGGAACTAGGCCCGACGTTCGCGTTGGCACACTTCCGACTAAGGTCAGGCTCTGATACCATATGTAACAGCCCAATCCACACACTTGAGATATTCCCCACTTTGGGCTCACCTGCCCTCACGGTTTTGTTCTTAATGTTTTACCCAAAATGGGTCTCAATGTAAGGATATGAGTCTGCACATATAAGCTGATAGGAGCAAAAAATACTACGTTCTTGATATGTTTTACCCTCGTTTATACTTTGCTTAACCCTTAATGTTGAAGAATTGAGTCATATAATAGAGTCATGAGACTTTGGTAGAGTTACATCAAAATCGTGCTAAGAATAGACAAAATTGTGGAAAAATGTTAAAAGCCGATTTAAAGAGTTGTAGAGATGTCTCGTTAGATTTGTAAAGCTTCGGCTATACTTTTGATGGATTTTTCTTCTCTTATATGCAGGAGACATATTGATGATTGAGCAATAGAAGAAGTTTTACCAATCGGAGCAAAAGAAGATGCCAGGAATTACAAGTGAAAACTTATCGCAAAAATCCAGAAGTTCCAGTAATTTCCTGGGCACATCAACCAATTTCCAGAATTTCTCCAGGACGAATTATAAGGAGTAAGAAGGCAAACCATATATGCATAGAAAGATCTACGAGTCTAGTTTCTACAGAATTCAGAATCGCATCAAAAGCTTTCCTAAGGGGAGAGTTATGTCCGTCATAAGACAGTAAGGTCACTGCCCTGCCGAGAAGAACATCCTACTGCCCCTTTTTACCGATTTCTGTATTTGGGCACCAAAATAGTTTCTAAATTCACCAAGTGAAAGTTGCTGAGTTACATAGACCATATAGGAACCGGCCTTGCTAAAAAAAGTGTAAAATATGGAAAGAAGACGTTCCCTAGTTCGGATAGGAAAAGGGAGAGAAAGCTGCCTGTTTAGGAAGAAGTGTTCCTGCTCCAACTAGGACAACTTGCAGCCGAGTCTTTGGACTTTTATCCATCAAGTGAATGTTGCTGATCCATTAAGGAGTCCAAGAAGTCCCTGATCCATGAAGAATGCGGACATAAATTCTAGAAGCTTCAAGACTTGGTTGGCAAGACACCAAAACCAAATCGGTTTAGGTCTTGTGAAATCCTAGTTGCTGCCGATTCCCTTGCAGCCTCTCCCCTATATATAAAGGCATCTTCTCTACAGAAAAATTATCTCATCTCAAGCACAAGTACTATCCTAAAACTCTACCAAGTCTCTCAAGCACCAAACAAAAAAATACTTAGCCAAACCCGATTCCACCACATCCCATAAATCGTACCCTTGCCTACCTTCTGCCGAGCATCTCTCCACCACGTCTTGAGGAATCTTCAAGGTTTCTAAAGTGTGATCCACTCCATCTATGGCTACTGTATTTATTTATGTTTGTATGTGTTGTATAGATTTATTTCGATTCTTGGTTTTCATTGAAACTATGTATATATGAACTCGGTTTGAAGTTTGTAATATAGCTTTTTGTTTTTAACTTGTTTGATTCGTGTGTAAAGATAATTAGGACAGTGGTATTAGATGCATGTTTAGGATTTAAATCGGTTAGTAACCTAAAGAATGGGCATGAAAGTCAGTACTTAGTGTTGTCTTGAACATAATCTAGGTACTAGGTTTAATCTGCTAGAGTAATAACAAACTAGATGAACATGATTGTCTCTTTGATTTGTGTTGCTCGACTAAAGAATAATACCTTAGAACTTGCATGTTAAATTAGAAAATTGATAACCTTACTTGTTTACTTGTTTTCGATTTCACATTCTTGTGCTTCAATGTTATTTGTTGGAAAACGGTAGCATAAATTTTAGGATCTATAACGGAAGTTCGATCTTAAAAACATTAGAGGTCTAATAACTAGGTACATAGCGGAAGCTCTAGTTATGGTCGAAACTGAATTAAGTCTAACTTGTGTCAAATAATTGTTCCTTACGTTCTTGCATGCATGTCTTACTTGTTAAAGAGTCTTATGTGCTAAATGCTTTGTGTGAAAGATGATAATCACTTGTATATAATTAGGATTTTATTTTCGTGTTTTAGGTTATAGAGGCAGCTTGCTGCCGAACCTCATCTTAAATCCCTCATGTTTTCGTTTCAATGTTTGTTTATATGTGTGAATATGTGTTTCTAACTTTTTTTCATGTAAGGTACCCTTAATCCCCGGCCGAACGATCCCTACTTACCATATACTACTAACGCTTGTTGTAAGATTATTATTTGCGCGTGTTGTTACCCCGGTTATGGCACTCGTCATAAGCACAGTTTCCACCCTCCTCCAGGCGATGTGTGATGCTTGACCTACCTACCGGCTAACTTTCCCTAGCCAGGTCAAGTCATCACATGTAATGTGAGTAAGACCATGTTTAGCATACTCTCCTGTTTTAATATGGAGAGCATGTTTAACTTTATATCAATTTTAGCAGATGGACTCCTAAGTGGCTTTTCATTTAACTTTTAGCTATCTTACTTCTAAATATCTCTAAAACTCTTTATAATTTATTATATTCCTTCTAAGCAGTTATATGTAATTTATAAGAAATGGGATAATCAAATTGTAGCGCTATTTCTCAAAATCCAAGAACTCTAGGGTATTCTTCTTCTTTTCGAAATAACGAGAAAAATCCTTCGTTAATCCTTAATAACGGACATTGACGCTATGGCTGCGCGTTAAGCATCAACCCTAGCGTTGGCAGGAGGTAACAAAATGGAGAATCTACGTCCATCGAAGGACAAAAGTCTGCGACAGGCGGAGGTATTCATGGTTGGAAAACTACTCACAGCTCGTGAGTATAACATAAGATCTTTCATGGGGATGTTCCACACTAAGTGAAATCTGAATGGTACATTCTGAGTTGAGGCAGCATAAGGAAATCGTGTACTCTTCACGTCGTTCTTTGACCAGGTGACAGAATTAAGATTTGGCGTGGAAGCGCATGGGGATTCAATCGTGTGCCGGTAGCTCTCGGCAACTATGATGGGATTGAAGCGATTGAAGAGGTGACGCTAAACAAATCATCATATTGGATCACAGTGCTTCATTTAATCGAGGTATTATGAAAATACGAGTCGAGATTGAATTCACATAACCTTTGTTGATGAAGAGATTGTTTGCTTGGATAATAGAGTTGAAAAGGTTATCTGGTTCAAATATGAGAAGATCTTTGGACGCTGCAGCAAATGCATGACGTTGGCTTACCTTGCACAGACGCTCCATTGGTGTTTGAGGAATCAGATCCAGTTTAAGCTGCGGCTTCTACTGTTGGCCCTGCCATAGCAACGATGGTCACTAACTCCTCGAGCATGCAGTGTGACACTAGGAGTTCTGCCCTAGTATTCACGGCTTAATTTCGTCAAGGTATCATTTCTAATCTAACCTCTATTGTTTCAAGTTCATTCATGCAACAACGTAACAAGAGGTAGATAGTCGTTCGTGAGATTGAGGAACTAAGTGAGGCTATTTCTCTAACTACAGGGAAGAAAAGACATAAGGGTGATTCTGCATCCCCCATGAAATTCTCACCAAAGTGGCCTCGACTTAGCTTAGTCATAGGGAGGCACAACATCGATGCAAGCACCATGGGGTTGGTGCGTCTGCAACCTCACAAAACGTGTCCCAAGAGCAGTGTGGCTGCCCAGCAGGTAGCAAAAAAAAGCTTTCATTAATTCCATTCATGGTGCTGCTGTTACAGGAAAAAAAAGCAATAAAGCATCCCCCATGAAATTCTCACCAAAGTGACCTCGACTTAGCTTAGTCATAGGGAGGCAAAACATCGATCAAGCACCATGGGGTTGGTGCGTCTGCAACGTGTCCCAAGAGCAGTGTGGCTGCCCAGCAGGTAGCAAAAACAAGCTTTCATGCCATTCATGGTGCTGCTGTTACAGGAAAAAAGGCAATAAAGCATCAAATGGGAAAAAAGAAGCAGAAGTCTGCAAGGAAGAACGTGAGGCCACAAATGGACAAAGTGGCGGAGGAAGTGGTTCCTAACTCCAACCCGAAAGGGAAGGAGTTAGCTTTAGTTTAATTTGTTTTTTTTATTTCCAAGTTTGACACATTCTGATTAGTTTCATGTTTCTGAGTATGTCTGTATTGTTTATAGTGCCATAATTGTGTGTTTTTCGACACGTGAGAGCATTTATGTTTCGTGCGTCTTAGGGATGACGACTTTAGAGCATCTCCAACAGCTTCTCCATTTTCTTGATTTTCTCAATTTTTAATGATTTTAGGTCTTTTTTCACTCCAACAGCTTCTCCATCTCATTCCCTAAAATAGGGAAATAGATGAAAGAAAGCAATACATTCTCCAAATTTACAGAATCTCTAAAACAATTTGGAGATAACTACAATATTAATTTTCACGTATTCCAACAACTCACAACCAACCAATTTTCAGCAACATTAATATCTATCTTGCTTAAATAATTTTTATAATTCAAAACTACTTTTTCTTAAATGATTTGTTTTAAATAGTTAATATTTTGTTGTTGTAATAAATGCATAAATCTGCAAAATAAGGAAGCTGTTGGAGTTGAAGCATAAACTTTTTAGAGATTTTAACTTTTGCTTCCCTATTTTGCAAAAATTTTGGGGAAGCTGTTGGAGATGCTATTGTATTTGGCTTGCTTCAATGCAAGTTGAATTGTGTGAGTTGTGCACGCCTAAGTAATGTGATTATTGTTCACCCGCCAAATTCTTGTTCATCAGTATTGAATAGTCTCTTGCCGAATTTTAGCAAGTTGATCTATTGAATTCAATGTTTTCTTCAAAAAAAAAAAATTATACGTAATTTATAAATATATTTAAATTACTTGTTATTCACTCAATAAAAGTTATAAATTTAAATCTAGTTAGAATAGAGAACTTAAGCATATGTATTTTTACGGTGATTAACCAAATAACATTTGAACTATTTTAACTAAAATTTATAGTTTGTTTAAGGAGAAAAGATAATAGGGAGAACTGTGTCTTTATTGATTGATAGAGAGGCCTTTATATAGGCATTACATCAAGTATCCGAATAGATCAGAGATTCCCTATCTAATACAGAATCAACTATACTAGTCTAATTAGGTCAAGACACATCCAGGAAGTTACGGAAATAACCTTCCTACAACACTCCCCCTTGTGGCGAGTGTCTAATGTCTTCATGGTGCTTACCATGTTGCCTCACTAAAACCTTGCCAGCAAAACAAAAACCTCTTGGGTAAAAATAAAATGCATGGACGAAGGAGAAAGAGCACAACACACCAACACTACACTTGCGAATAACATGTGATGTAGACTCCCCCTGATGTCTAACAAACTTTAGAGCTCTGATATATGGCGCATGCCTAGGCTCTTCACATGCTTCACATGCATAGATTTTCCCAAAGACTTGGTAAACAAATCTGCAACATTTGCCTCTGAACTCACTTGATTAACTTGGATGTTCAGGAATTCCTGTTGTTGCACAGTGTAAAAGAACTTGAGCGACATATGCTTAGTGTAATCACCTTTGATAAAACCTAACTTCATCTGCTCAATGCAGGCAGCATTATCTTCATAGATACACGTAGGTTTATCGGTGGTAGACACTAGTCCACACGAATCACGAATGTGGCGAATAATTGATCTTAGCCAGACACATTTTCGAACAGCCTCATGGAGGGCAATGATCTCTGCGTGATTCGGTGAAGTAGCAACCAAAGTTTGCTTGGTTGATCTCCAGGATATCGCTGTATTTCCCATGGTAAAAACATAACCAGTTTGGGAACGAGCACGATGTGGATCAGAGAGATATCCAGCATCTGCAAAACCAACTAACACGTTGTTGGGAGTCTTTGAGTAAGGCAGACGTCCAGAGAAGGGCACATTTGAATGGCCGGACGCTTCGCCATCATCATCCGCCACGTTACTAGCGCTAGTGGCAGTACCACAGCGTACGATGGTACTGTCGAGGCAGCCGGAAACGTTGGTGTGAGGAGGGTGATTGGCGGAATCTTCTCTCTTTGTGCTGAAAGGATAGAACAGTCCCAAGTCAATGGAACCTTTCAAGTAACGAAACAAATGTTTGATACCGTTCCAATGACGATGCGTAGGCGCTGAGCTAAATCTAGCCAGTAAGTTCACAGCGAAAGCAATGTCTGGTCTAGTGCATTGTGTCAAATACAAAAGTGCCCCAATCGCACTCAAGTATGGGTACTCGGCACCAAGAATCTCTTCTTCATCCTCTTTGGGACGGAATGGATCCTTGTTTACATCCAGAATACGAACGATCATGGGAGTAGACAACGGCGTACATGTATCATGTTGAAACGCCTGAGCATCTTCTGCGTATAAGCAGACTGGTGAACCAGAATACCCTTGGTTCTATTCTCTAGCTCAAGTCCTAAACAGAACTTAGTCTTCCCAAGATCCTTCATCTCGAACTCAGATTTCAAGAATGAAAATGTCTCTTCAATCTCACTTGAAGTACCGATGACATTCATGTCATCAACATAGACAGCTACAATAGCAAATCCAGAGTCGGTCTTTCTAATGAACACGCATGGGCATAACTCATCGTTCTTGTAACCCCTCCGAATCAAGTATTCACGTAGGCGATTGTACCACATCCTTCCGGATTGGTTTAGAGTCTTTTGATTCGGGCACATGAATTCCTTCAGGAACTCTCATGTAGATATCCGTATCTAGATCCCCATATAGATACACTGTAACTACATCCATCAGTTGCATACTCAGTTTTTCGGACACTACTAAACTGATCAAGTAGCGGAAAGTAATGATGTCCATTACGGGAGAATACGTCTCCTCGTAGTCAATACCAGGACGCTGTGAGAAGCCTTGCGCCACAAGTCTTGCCTTATATCGCAAGATCTCATGCTTCTCATTGTGCTTACGAACAAAGACCCACTTATGTCCGACAGGTTTAACGCCTTTATGGATCAATTCAACAGATCCAAAGACTTGCCTTTTGTCTAATGAGTCAAGTTCTGCCTGTATTGCTTCTTTCCACTTTGGCCAATCTGCTCTTTGTTGACATTCAGTCACTGAGCGTGGTTCAACTTCGTCGTCATGGATGATCTCTTGTGCGACGGAATAAGCATATATATCATCGACGCGTGTGGAGGCTCTATCCACTAAGAGACATGCGTTATTCAAATTGAGCGAGATTTCTTTGTTCTCTGGAGTCAACATTGGTTCTGTGTCATCCCACAGAAATGATTCAGTTGACTCATGGACATAACTATAGTCAGAGACAATCTCATGCGAAGGATTCGCATCGTCGATGATGAGCGGATTTTGTGCCTTCGCTCGCTTCTTTCGAGGGTTTTTATCTCGAGAATTCTTCGGTCTCCCTCTCTTTCTGATGGGAACCGAGGCCGAAGCTGCTGCCCCTTCAAAGTCCATCAGGGCACCGTTGCGATCTGATTCAACAACAGCGACGCCACGGCGTACGATGGTGTCGTCGCCAGCGTCACCCTCACTTGAGGATATGCCGACGGCACTAGGTCTTAGGGCGGCTGAACCGGTCCCATAATTCGGGACCTCCAACCTTGCCGGTACGTTTGCAACAGGTACGTGTGATCTTGTCACTTTCGCAATATCAGTGAAAGCGTCGGGCATCGAATCCGCGACTTTCTGAAGATCGATAATGCGTTGCACTTCAAGCTCACTTTGAGCAGTGCGAGGATCATGAAGAGACAAATCGTTGGGAGCACACCATGTCAATTCCTGACGTTTATTCGGAATGAGTGCATTCCTATCTCCCCCTAACGGCGGGAAGTGTGTCTCTTCAAAATGACAATCTGCGAATCGCGCAGTAAATAGATCACCAGTGGTTGGTTCTAAGTAGCGGATTATCGTTGGCGAATCATAGCCAACATAGATGCCTAAACGTCGTTGTGGACCCATTTTGATACGCAAAGGAGGCACATAAACTGCACAACCGAAAGTATGTAAGTGCGATAGATTGGGTTCAAAACCAGTTACCATCTGGTAGGCACTAAACGCATTGTTGGCAATGGGTCGAAAACGAATAAGCATCACTGCATGCAGTATTGCATATCCCCAAGCAGAAACTGGCAAATTGGTTCCCATAACCAATGCCCTAGCCACTAGCTGGAGTCACTGAATGGTGGCTTCTGCAAGGCCGTTTTGAGATTGAACATGAGGAACAGGGTGTTCGACTTCAATCCGAATGGACATACAATAATCGTCAAATGCTTTGGAGGTAAACTCGCCAGCATTATCCATCCTAATAGATTTGATAGGGTGGTAAGGGTGGTTAGCCCTTAACTTGATGATTTGAGCTAAAAGCTTGGCGAATGCAGCATTTCTTGTGGACAACAACGCGACGTGTGACCAACGCGTCGACGCATCAACCAGCACCATAAAATACTTAAATAGGCCGCATTCTGGTTTGATTGGTCCATAAATATCCCCTTGGATTCGATGTAAGAATGGTATATTATCAGTGGAAGCTTTGGCGAATGAAGGGCGAGCATGCAATTTAGCAAGCCTTACAAAATGAGCGATGGGCATTGGAAATTGCCGTTGTGGCATAAGAGGACACATTTGGTGACGCCCCATGTCCCTGTGAAGGGTGGGACGGCACAACGTACGGCTTAAAGGCCACGTCCTCATCAGCCAGGTGCGCGGCCCCGAAACCCTGTGAAGGGGGGGGGGGGGGGGGGGGGCGGTGGCGAGTGTGGCTTTAAGGCCACAGTCTGGCGAGGAGCTTGGCTCCTGCGTACATCACGATGTTGAGTCGCGGTAAGAGGTTCTTCCAATCGCTTTTTCGACTTGAAAAATGGATGTCCATGGGAGTTCTTTAGAATCCGGATCATCATATCACGGCCAGGGTGGCCTAGTCGAGCATGCCAAAGTTTATAATCATTAGTGTCACAAAAATTGTCAGTGACAGCATATGATTCGAAGACACGGGCTGTAGTGAGATATAAGCCATTGTCTTCAATGCACGACATCTTCTCTAAGATACGGCGGCTGCCGTGTTCTTGAGAAGTAATGCATAAGTATTCTTCACCATTCTCAGCATAGGTATCCAAGTGATAACCGTTGGCACGGATATCCTTAAAACTCAGCAGGGTTCGATTTGTTCTCGGCGCATAGAGAGCATCAATGACATTGATAACAGTACCATTTGGTAACATAAATTCAGCGGATGGGTCCTTTGACAACCGGCGAGGTACCTATCAATGTTGTCATAGATGAGTGATACGGTATTAAATCCGTAAACAACTGCCTATTCCTTAGAATAGTGTGGGTAGTTCCACTATCAGCTAGACACTCAACTTCACTGCAAGACATCTACAAAGAGACGAAAACTTGGGTTAGTTTCTCGCGGGACACAGTCTAATCACCGCCGTAGGATAGAGAAAGAAAGGGGATGAGAATCCCATCGAGTGTATCACATGGCATTTGGATTTTATAACTTCGACTAAAGTCGGAAAGTGCAAGGTTGAATGTTACATAACCAAGCAATCATCATCAAAAACCAAAACGAAACCTAGGTTTCGCACATTGTGGTGTTGAACACCTTTGGTAACTGGAATAAAATGAGGTCTAGCCTCCTAGGATCGGTGTGAAAACACCCCTCGGGCTGCACACTAGCCGAAGCTGTGGATGTCAAAGACACATGGTGTCGTGGCACCAGAGTGTGTTGGATGCCGAGCCTACTTCACCTTAATGAGCCGATGGCGGCCCGTTCGCCACCTTTTTTTTTTTATTATTTAGGGATTGAGCGTAGGTGGGATTATAAGTCCAAAATATAGAGGCTATGTGACCCAAAGGTGGCGTCACAAGAACTACGTGAGTTGTTAATACACGAACCTGATTGCATAAAAACATAAAATTTCTCACGATATGGGAAAACAGAGAAATTTTACTAAGTGCCAACTTGAATACATCAACTTCTAATTCCAAAATAAACAGACTAACTAGAGTCATAAAAACATGGCGAATGTCATTACAATGGCGAATGCCATTACAATACTTGATAAACTAGAAAAGCCATAGGCTAGTCAAAATTCGGGACATCAAGAGTTTGTGGTTGCGCCTTTGGAGAATCCACATGATGAGCATAATTTGCTTCAATCATCTCGTCCTCAGCATAATTGCTTTCTTCGGACAGAAACTTCTTGTATTTCTTGTAGGCATTTAACATCTACTTACTAGCTCGACAATCGCGATGGTAGTGTTTGGAGGAACCACACTTGTAGCACGGAGAAAATTGAGCATTCCGGTTATTGCTATGAGGTCTAGGAGGGTTTGGTATTGGACCTAGACGGGGTCCGTGGCCAGTCCGGCCTCCCTCTGAAGGTGGTGCGTATTCGCCACCTTCTCGCCTCCAAGTGTTGGAGCGTCGTGTCACATTATTTCCAGCATTCTGATTTCTTCCACGTACCAGATTGTACGGGGTATGGCGGCCTTTATTTTTCTGCTTTGAAGCCTTCCCATAATGAGCCTGTGGTGTTGGAATTGGCTTTGTACCAACAGGCCTCTGGCTACTATTGAGCCTAATCTCAAAAATGGCGTTCTTTTTTAGCCAATATTGCCATAAGGTCAGCGAATGATCTGATTCTGCCTTCATCAACTGAGATCTTATACTGATGTCGGAGGACATCGTAGGCCATGGGGAATGTGTTAAATGTCTTCTCCAGAAGATCTTTATCGGTTTTGATGACGCCAACCGTACCAAGATCCTCCTGTAGACTAATCATATCCTGATTGTATTTGTCTACTTTGTCATAATCCGAGAAACGGATTTGTTCCCATTTAAGGGTGAGCTCTGGAAGAAGCATGTCATGGACATTGTTAAATCGCTGCTGGAGCGTGTCCCATAAAATTTTGGGATCTTTTACCGACAAATATTGTCGCTTCAGAGTCGGGTGGATATGGCGCCTCAAATACATGAGAGCCTGAGCCTTGGCATGGTCCCCAAAAGGGGTGGTGGCGGCTGCATCAGTCAGAAGTGCTGGAAAGCCTTTGCTTTGGAAAGCAATTTCAACATCGGTAACCCATCGATGGTAGTCTTTGCCTTGAAGATCCAAGATCTCAAAATCAGGGCGTGACGGTGACGACGACGACATCTACAAGATAATGAAACGTCGGATTAGTATCGCTTTAAGTAGATACTATCAAGTATAAATTGGAATTAGAAGGGATATATTCGGTCACATGAAAATTAGTTTCGATGCGAAATTTTTTTTCTTTTGATGCATAAACTGGCTGTTTCATACCGCACCTTCAAATAGTGGCGTACTCAGACATCCACATAAGCATTTTTTTTTTCTTTGAATTTCCCTTTCAACGTGATTCCCCCAGGACCATCACTTAAAACTGCGACAGTAGGGGTGATTAAATCCCCATTCTAGGTCTCATCGGCGATATAAGAATGACTGGAATCGGAGTAGAAGAAAGGCTAATAGCGCCCGATATAATATATCTATAGTTCAAAAGCAGGAACTTTTATAAAAAATTTACCTTTTTATTAAAGGAACGAGAGCGTAAAGCTTGTTCTTCGACTCTTGTTTGGTTCTCAAGCCTCTTCCTACGCGAGTAAGCTGGAGGAGCTATCTTGAAAAGTTGATTGCGAGCGAACGTGCAGGCGGCCACGCGAATGGGCGAGTTGGCGGGCGAGCGAGCAGGCTGGCGAGCGAGCAGATTGGCGAGCGGGCTTGGCGAGCAAGTAGGCTGTCAAGCGCGCGGGTTGGTGAGCGAGCAAATTGGCGAGCGCGCGGGTCGGTTTGCAGGCGGCCGGGCAAGGGCTGCGACCTAGGAGAGACCGAGAAAAAAGGGGGGGGGGGGGTTACACGGGTCCCGAGGAGGGAGGTGCGGCCGACGGGAAGGGATGGAGGAGGAGGAAAAAGTTATTAGGGTTTTTCTAGGGCTCAGGGAGGTCACGTGCTGATAACGTGTTTAAGGAGAAAGGATAATAGGGAGAACTGTGTCTTTATTGATTGATAGAGAGGCCTTTATATAGGCATTACATCAAGTATCCCAATAGATGGTTAAAATAAAGGACAAAATATTGGTCACTCCTTATACTTTTAGAATCTCGACAGTTTAGTCCTCGTAGTTTTAATTTCAACTGGTCACTCCTCCTAGTCTCAATTTTCGACCAATTGGTCCAATATGTCTAAAATGGTTGTTAACTATAATCTAATTTCCTCAAACGCCCTTAGGTGTTGTTTTATTATTTTTCTTCTTGTTTTCTTTTCCTTTTTCTTCAAAACCAAAACCGAAGAATAAACAACCCACCATGAAAGGCTATGTAGCCTAATAAAGTTTGAGCCTTATTGGCAAAAAAAAAAAATAGTTAAGCCTAGTGTAGTTGTGTTGTTTGTAAGCTTAATTATATATATAAAATGGTAATTATTTATATAGTTTCATTCGTAGGAGCTTAGAGAGTGTTGTTAATGCTAAGGATGATGACGAAAATTTATTTTAATCTCATTTTGTTTTAAATTGATATGATGGAGATTTGATATAATTTTATTTTATCGTGATTATGGTGATGTTATTTGATTTTGTTAGCAGTATGTATCAAATTAATTTGTATTTTTTTTTTTCCTGATTGCAATCAGTTTCTAATTGTAAAATTCTTAGATTGAAGATCGACAATCATAATCCCAGATATTATGGAACTTCTCTCGGTTTTGGTTTTGAAAAAGAGAAAGTAAAAAAACAAGAAAAATAACCTAAGGGTATTTAAGGAAGTTGAAAAATGGTAAACAATCATTTTGGATGAAATGGACCAATTCGTAAAAAATTGAGACCACAAAGAGTGATCAGTTGAAATTGAAAGCACAAGAACTAAACTGTCGAGACACTACAAGTATATGGAGTGATCAGTAATTTGTCCTAAAATAAATTAACATTGCTAAAAATGCTCTAATGCCCATATGCTTAGGTTGCGTTTGGGGGAGCTTATAAGCTCCTCTGTTTATAAGCACGAAAGAGTTTTCTGTTTGGTAACACAACATGTCTGTAGTTTTTTGAAAAAGAAGGGGTCATTTTCAATAGAAAATGAGAAGCTGCTCCTACCCACCTTATACTTATAAGTCACCGTGTTTTCATTTTCACGAATTAATGAATTTTAAAAAATGACAATGGGTATCCTTGCCAACGTCCACTAATTACAAGACTACCATTATATAAACCTAAGCTAGAAACCCACGCCAATGCCACTAACTTGGATGAGGCACTCCTTTCAATATCTTCCCTTGAAACTCCTCCTTCTTCGCCCTCACCGCCCGCCACGCCTCCTCCACCGCCTTCACATCCCTTCCCTCCTCCACGCTCCTCACCAGCACCGCCGCTGTCTCCAGCAGCCTCCTCGTCACCGCCGAGTACTCCTCGCTCTCGTAACTCACCTCCTTCTTCTCCACCACCGTAGTCGCCGCGAGCGCCGCCGAAGATCAGAACGGAGCGAAGTCGATTCTGACGCAAACCAAGGACATCACTAACTGCTTTGTGACGGCGGCGAGGACCGACCTTGAAGACTTGTCTGAGCTGGCAGAAGGTTCCGAAAAGACAAAGGCTTTGGGAATGTGACGAATTAGGGTTGAATTTTGAGGCGGTGTGGGGGATTTGATTAGGATTATGCGGCGGTTGGGCGTGAAAATTGAGGAGGGAGGATTGCAGTGAGGGCTGAAGGGATTAGGTAGGTGATGAAGAGCGAGAATGGACTCCATGATGAGAGAGAGAGAGAGAGAGAGAGAGAGAGAGAGAGAGAGAGAGAGAGACTATTGAAATGGAGAGGTGGACATTGTTGGTTATGAAATGAGCAGAGAGAGTTTGAGAGCAAAAAGAGCTGAAGAAGCACCGCTCGTTGCCGTCGCTCAGCCTCCGGTCATGGCCGCCATCGAAGCCTCATCCAAGTTTATTGAGATTCATGAGCTGCAATGAAGAAGGGAATGAAGGTAGTTGAGATTCCTGAGCTGAGTTTAATTGACAAATGGTGTTCCTCACACAGCTCAAGGAATTGGTGGATGTAGAGCAATTCCTCCAGGCCATAAACTTTATTGGTTTAAATTGGTCATTTTACAAATATGACAAAATACTGGTCGCTCCTCAAACTTTGAGGGTTTCGACATTTTAGTTCTCAACGTTTCAATTTCAACCGATCACTCATCCTACTATCTGATCTCACACAATTTAGTCCATCCGTCAACTCTCCGTCCAAATTGACTGTTATGTTGCTGACTTGACAAGTTTGAGTGCCACGTGGATCCACATAAGACTATAAAATGGCCTTAATACCCCTTAGCTCGTATCTAACCCAGTGATTTCGTATCTAAAACCACCACCACCACCCCATTCACCCCTCCCCCCCCCCCCCCCCCCTCCCGGTGTCCCGCAAAACCGAGATCTAAACACTAAAATTCTTGATGTAAGTTATAGGTTTTGATTTGTTCTCCAAACTCGATTGATTGAAAATCATAGGTTTATGGATTTTTTTGATTTTGGGGGAGAAAATTTGGGGTTTTAGAATTCAAGGGTTTCGAGGTTGATTTTAAACGGAATTATTTAGGTTTCAAAGGACTGCTCCTATTTGTAAGGCTGGGTATTCAGTGTGTTGGCTTTTAATATCGTTAACGAGTTAGTTGGAGAAATGGAGCATCTGGGTTGGCTTTAAGACTAGGTATCTATGAAAGTTTTGAGGGAAACCAATAATTTTTTTTTATTGAAGCTAGCTCTTTGATGGAGCGGTGTCCTTTTCATGTGCACAACTGAAGAAGCACCTTCCTGTAATCAATGTGTAAATTATGGGTTCGATATAATGTCTCTCTTCAGTATGTTTTACTCAAATCCAGTATAGCATTAATATATCCACCAAAAATGACAAAAAAAAATGGCCATCATAGCTGCGCATAATTATGATATTTCAGTATTGACTGCATAGTTGAGATGATGACAACCCTCTATTATATATATCTGATCGACTGATCCTCAACTCACCATAATTCTGCTATGAGATGGTGTAAATTTTGGAGGGATTTCATCTTTTTTTTTTTGGAAAAGTTGGGAAATGAAGCAAAGGGTGTTACTGTCATTTTTTGATTGGACGTGGCATGCATCTAGCTGAGTTGACATGTGTTTATATGCTAAGTCACCAACTTAACAGTCAATTTAGACGAAGAGTTGATGGATAGACTAAATTGTGTGAGATCAGATAGTAGGAGGAGTGATCGGTTGAAATTGAAACGTTGAGAACTAAATGATAGGAGCATAAAATGCGACGTTCTTAATGTGTTTTACCCTGGTTTATACTTTGCTTTAACCCTTACTGTTGTAGAATCGAGTCATATAGTAGAGTCTTAAATATTTGGTAGAGATACAATGAAAATGTGCTAAGTATAGAGAAAAATGCATAAATTTGTCAAGAGCCGATTTTGAAGTCTTTAAATGTGTCGTTGATTCTGTAAAACCTCGAATTTGCTTTTGATGAATTTTTCTTCTCTTATATCAGTTATATGCAGTAGACATGTTGATGATTGAGCAATGGAATGAGCTATAGAAATCGGACAGAGAAAATATGCCAGGAATTGCAAGGGAAAGCTTATCGTAAAATTCAGAAGTTCCAGTAATTTCCTGGGCACATCATCCAACTTCCATAATTTCTTCAGGACGATTCATAAGGAACTAGAAGAAGTAGTATTATGCACAAATATCTGCCCTGAGGAGAAAGTTATGCCAATTGCAACACAGAAAGGTCCAGTCTGCCGAAACAGAGGAACCTACTACCCATCTTGAGTAAGTCAAGTCTAAATGCACCAAATGAGAGTTGCTGAGCTATATGGACCATAAGGGAGTTGGCCATGCCAAAGAAAAGTGCAAAATGAGTAAAGAAGAAGTTTCCTAGCTCAACTAGGAAAAGAAGAAGCTTCCGGCCGATTAAGGGAGAAGTTTTCCTGGTGCGGTTAGGGGAGCCTTGCAAGCTGAAGTCTTGGACTTTTATCCATTAAGCAACAATGATGATCCATCAAAGAAGTTCATAATGCAGCCGTGATCCAAGAAAGAAATCGGAAAGGAAGAATCTAGAGAACCTTGGCCAGCAAGAAACCTAAACCAACTCGGTTTAGGTTTTGCAAGTCCTAATTACTTCCGATTTTGTCACCTTTCTCCCCTATATATAGAGGCATCCTCTCTACAGAAAATGTATCACATCTCAAGCACAAGTATTAGCCAGAAACTCTATCAAAAGCTCTCCATAGTTCTAGACAGAAAAATACATAGCCAACCCAACACCACCACATTCCATAAATCAGAACCTCACCCTACCTTCTGCCGTGCATTCCACCACATCAACCGAAGCTCTTCAAGGTTTCTAAAGTGTGATCCATTCCTTATGACTTGTATTATTTTCTGTTTAGTCACATAAGTTGTTATAAAAATACTTGGTTTTCGTTTGGTATTGTATGATGAACATGATTTTTGATTTCTATTGGATTTTATGTAACAAGTTTTACAAGCAATAACATGTATAAATTTCGTGCATTAGATATAGGGCAGTAGCATGTTCATATATTTTTAGGTTTCAATTCGATTAGTTTCATGAATTCGTGCATAAAAATCAAGGTTTACATGAAGCCACGGCTATGGCTCTTGTGTAGGTTGTGATTTCATTCACCATAAACAAATCTAGGGTTGAGTTAGGCGCTGAGTAAACTTTATTCTAGGTTGTTTAATAAGTGGTTAACATAATTCATAGAAACTTGCATGTTAATAAGATGTTAACACCATACTTAGAAGCATGTTTCTAATTTAGTGACTTTCGTGCATAATTACTTTTCATGTTTGTTTTCAACGCTGAGTGTTCTCAAATATGGTTAGTGTAATTTTAGGATTAAACGCTGAGTTGATTCTAAATAATTGAGAAGTCTAGTAACAATTAGATAACCGCTAAGGCTCTAATTGAAATCGGAATTGAGTAGAGTCTAGGAAACTTGGATAATTGTTGTCGTGTGTCTTGTATGAGTTTGTGTGTGTTTTTGTGAGTCTTTTTTGCTATGCTTTGTGTGGAAACATGTCAATCACATGTAAATAGTAATTTAGGATTTAAATTTCGTGGCTAGGTCATTAGCCGATCCATATCTTAATCCCCAATTTCGTTTCTTGTTTGTATAAATGTGTGAATATGTGTTCTAACGTTTTACATGTCAGGTACCTGACGAGTTGCCGAAGTGGCACTTCAATGATAAAACCTACAAGAAAATGTTAGTAGTATATGGTAAGTCGTTCTAGCCGGGGATTAAGGGTACCTGACATGTAAAAGGTTAGAAACACATATTCACAATTATCCACCCACAACTAATGAAACGAATAAGGGGGATATAGATGAGGTTCGGCTACTGCCCTAAATACTAAAGACGAAAATAAATCCTAAAATTACTATATACAAGTGATCATCATCTTTCACACCAAGCAATTCACACAAAGACTCTTTAACAAGTAAGACACGCATGCAAGAAAGTAAGCAACAAGTATTTAGCACGTTTTAGACTTAAATTTGGTTCCGATTACAATTAGAGCTTTTGGCTATAACCCTAACCGTGAGACTTATCAAGTTTTCAAGATCAACCTTTTGAGTCTAGATCCTAAAAGTTTTCTGTTAATCCGGGTAAGATTTAACACTTAAGCACAATAGTCTATATCGGAGACACGTAAACAAGTAAGGTTGTCAATCATCTTATTTAACATGCAAGTTATCTAAGGTATTAAACCCTAAGTGAGTAACACAAATCAAAGCAACCTTATGAGTCTTAGCTATATTCGTTATTACTCTTGGTTCGATGAAACCTAACATCTAGAATTACATGCTTTAACCAACAAATGTTTTGGAAAAAACTAATGTGTCGGTTTTTAATGCCCAATCCTTAGATTACTAACCGATTTTAAACCTAAACATGCATCTAATACCACTGCCCTAATTATCTAAACACACGAAATCCACAAGTTAAAATCACAAAACTATATTACAAACATAAACCGAGTTCATACATAGTTTCAATGAAAACCAAGAATCGAAATAAATCCAAACAAGTCACACACACTAATTTAAATACAAGAGCCATAGATGAAGCGAATCACACTTTAGAAACCTTGAAGACTTCGGCAAGTATGGTGGAAGGATGTTCGGCAGAAAGTTAAGGTAATGGTACGGTATTTTGGGATGTGGTGGAATCGGGATGGCTATGTATTTTTGTTTGGTGTTGAGAGACTTGATAGAGTTTTTGGCTAGTACTTGTCATTGAGATGAAATAAAATTTTCTGTAGAGAAGTCGTCTCTATATATAGGGAGAAGAGTTGGGAGAGAATCGGCATATACCTTCTTCAAATCCGACAAGGATTACTCAATGCATCCGGTTTTGGTTTTCTTTATTCTTCTAGGATTCTTCTTTGCCGATTTCTTCATTGGACTGGGACTCTTTGGACTCCTTAATGGATCATCAATATTCTAAGTTGGATTAATGTCCAAGGAATCGGTTGCAAGCTTCTCTAATCGGGCCAGGAACTTCTTTTCCTAGAACCGGTAATAATGCTCCTATTCCTGGCCGAATTAGGGAACTTCTCTTCTCTTGATTCTTTACTTCAATTTGGTATGTTCTACTTCCAAATGATCCATGTAGCTCAGAAACTATCATTCGATGAATTTAGAAACCACTTTGATGCACAAATTCACAAAACTGTAAAAATGGGCAGTAGGTTCCTTTTATCGGCAGGGCAGTGACCTTGCTGTCTTGTGACATGCATAACTCTCTCCTCAAGAAATTGTTTGATGTGATTCCAAATTCTGTAGAAACTAGACTCATAGAGCTTTCCGTACATATATGGCATGCCATCTAATTCCTTGTGGTCCATCATGGAGAAATTCTGGAAGTTGATTTAGGTTTCCAGGAAAATACTGGAAATACTGGATTTGCACCGATTTTTGTGCTTTGTAATTCCCTGGCATCTTTTCTTTGCTCGATTGGTAAAACTCATTCCATTGCTCAATCATCAACTTGTCTCCTACATAAGAGAATAAAAATCCATAAAAAGTATAGCCGAGGCTTTAACAAATCCATCGAAACATCTCTACAACTCTAAATCGGCTACTTAACATTTTTGTACATTTCTATCTATACTTAGCACAATTTCTTTGTAACTCTACCAAATACTCATGACTCGATATTATGACTCGATTCTAAGATAATAAGGGTTAAACATAGTATAAATGAAGGGTATAACACATTAAGAACGTAGCATTTTATGCTCCTATCAACTACCCCACACTTATCTTTTGCTAGTCCCTTAGCAAAACTAAATTAAACTACGACTCTAAATAAACTATTGCCCCTAATGATTCGTCTCAGGCTCGTATGAACACATAGCTTTCAAGTTGATGCATGAGAATACTAAGTGCGAAAATTACAAATTTCATGAATATGTATCATCAATATTAACATATAAGAACAACACATAAGCATGAAAACATGTAAAGCTAATCTGATCCTCCTCACTAGTCATACTCTCTTCTTTTCACTCAAGACATGGATATTCACACATAAGTATATGCAAGAGAAAGATGATGAATACGAAAATTACTTGCACATGTCATGAAGAACGAAACTCTTTGTGAAATTTTTATGGATAAACCTCATATAACAAGTATGTGCACCAATGAACAAAAACCATATGCTTACTCTTGAGAAAGACTCCACAAATCAAATTTAACCATCTTAAGAATTATGAAAAGATCAATGAAAAGGGATGTAATGGGGTTTGGCTAAGGTATTCGAAATTTAGGATAAGTGGTGCTAAAGACGTCTCTTTAACATAGCAAAGCTCAACTCTCCTTATGTTTTCTCGCCAAGGGCCGGATTTCATCTTGTTGGACCCATACTTCATTCTTAACTCCCCAAAGATATTTGTGAAAACGAACAAAGGTCAAAATTTAAACAATACTAGATCTTCACATGCATACAAACTCCAAATTCACAATATTTTCAAGACTAAACTTAGTAACTTTCCTTTGAAACCGTACCTATTGTTCAAAATTTTCTCTCGGACTCAAGTTTTCTTTTCTTTTCTCTAATCTGTCCGAAATTTACTTTTTCTTTTCTTTTCTAGGCACGGCACATATACATATTTCATTACTTCACGCGAAAACTCCTTCAAAAATTAAGTTCTGCCAAAACTTTGAGACAAGGTAAAGGCATAACTATAATAAGCTCATGGAAAGTGTTAAAGGGTGATGAAATAAAAAGGCTAAACTTCGGCTCAAAGGGGTTTACTAAGGTGTCCCTCGACGGACTCAAATAGGGCACATACTTTATTTGGCTATGGTGGTAAACCTAAGAGATCTTTATTCAATAACTTTCAAAATCAAGGTATTTTATGATGAAAACGTTTTGAAAATCAACAAGAGTAAGTTCTAGCATTCTAGAGTTCATTAAAAAGCTATGGCACATAATCGTTGAATATACAAAGAAAAATGAAGTTTAAAGACTTAGCATGCTCGAAAATTTTTAATTTAGCACTCATGAAGAAAGCAATTTGGCTCTAAAGCTCACAAGGTTATTATGGAAATAAACTAGCTAAAACATGCATGCTTTATTAATCAACAAGTCTTACATGCTCCTACCAATGCACATTATCCATGAAACTCACAATTTTAAAGTATGCACAACTATCATCTATGTATGCAAAGAGGAGAAAAACATCATTGACTACTTTAGGGGCATCCTAAGACTCGAAATATTTAAATAAAACACTATTTTTGTCTTACAAATTTATGATATTTTTTTTTTCTAAACTAAGCACACAAAAACATAAACGAAGTATGTAAACTCACCCCACACTTAGAAAATTACATTGTCCTCAATGTAAGCATAGAAATATAGAATGAATGTCCTAAGCATGCAATGATCTAACATATTCCAAAATATGATCACAAACTAATGAAAAAGAGAAGGGTTAGAGAATTCAAACGCTCGTCGATGGCTCCTTCGTTTTTCATAGTCGACATGGGTTGCCTCCCATGTAGCGCTTAAGTGTTTTATAGTCCTTTAGTCTAGACTTATCATCGTGTGTTCATCCGTTGCTCAAATAGCTCAATTCGGCTGTGAGGATAGTAATATGGTAATTTTGGAATTTTTCATCCGCCGCAGTTGCTTGGTACTCGCTATCGGCAACATGATGCTTGCTATTGGCAGCAGGATGCGTGTGCGCATCGGCACTCGTATCGGTAGCATTGGTGCTAAGCACGAGATGCTGTGCGTTTTTCTCGGCAACATCGACATGGACAGGGTTCTCGGCAGGATGCGCAGCAGTATCCTGCCGCATGTCTTGGCTGTCGGTTGCGGTAGGTTGCGCATTTTGCTTCTCGGCAGCGTTAGCAGGCTGCACGGCAGTGGGAATGTCATGGCGCTTGGGCTCGGTAGGCTGCAACAAGATGCAGGCGTGTAAGGGAGGTATAGTGTCAGTGTCCGTGTCGGAGTCCGTGTCAGAGTCCGTATCAGACACGTCAGTTTCTACTATTGGCGTATCCTTTTCAATATCGGATACGGCAAACTCATTTGGATACGTGTCTGATACGTTGGCAGGATACGCTAATACTTGAGCTGGATACGACTCGACAGTGCGAGTGTCAGGATGCAAGGGTTGCGCTGCGTTATCGGCAGCGTGCGCATTGTGCGTGCAGGGCTGCGCTGCGGCAGGGGCTGCAAGTCTGGAATGCTGGCACTACAGCCTATCAGCAGGGGCTGATTTTCCGGCAGTGTGCAGCTCGGCTACGGCTGCTTGCTGCGTGCTCGGGGCATTGGTAATGACTACTTCCTCGTCTTGTGCGGTGAAAGGCTCGTAATACGGCTTTAGTCGATGACCATTGACTTTGAATGCATCTCCCGAAACTTCACTTTGAATTTCTACGGCACCATGAGGGAAGATTTGTTTAACAATGAAAGGTCCAAACCACCGAGATCGTAACTTACCCGGAAAAAGTCGAAATCGTGCATTGAATAGAAGAACTTTTTGTCCAACTTCGAACTTCTTTCCTCGATTCATTTTATCATGAAATGCCTTTGTCTTTGTCTTATAAATCCATGCGGCGTCATATGCTTCATTCCGTATTTCTTCACGTTCATTGAGTTGAAGCTTCCTACGAATACCGGCATCATTGATGTCCAAATTGAATTGTTTGATCGCCCACCATGCTCGATGTTCGAGCTCTACCGGCAAGTGACTTGCTTTTCCATAAGTTAACCGAAAAGGTGACATACCTATTGGCGTCTTATACGCGGTTTGATAGGCCCACAAGGCATCGTCAAGTCGATCACTCCAATCCTTCCTTGTTGGCCCAACGGACTTCTCAAGAATTTTCTTGATCTCTCGGTTGCTTGAGGAGTCGCCGAAGCGGCACTTCAATGATAAACCCTACAATTGGTAGTAGTATAGAAATAAGTAGGGATCGTTCTAGCCGGGGATTAAGGGTACTTGACATGTAAAAGGTTAGAAACATATATTTGATAGGAACATTATATGGGACGTTCTTAATATGTTTTTACCCCCATTTATGCAATGCTTAACCCTTATTGTTGTATTATAGAGTCGTTTAGTCGAGTTAGGAGTCTTTGGTAGAGTCGGTTTGTGAAATGAGCTAAAACGTCTAAAAAAGTTGAATTTGTGAAGAGTTTGAGTTGAATTAGGATTCTTAAGTAAAGAGTTTGATTCAAAGTAGGACTCCTTATGCAAATAAGAGTCTTAATCGGTTCAGGAGTCTACAATGTCTCGACGTTTCTGAAAACGTCGAAAGATGTAAGAGTTTCAATCAAAGTAGAACTCCTTGTTGAACCAGGAAATCCTGAATGAATCAGGAATCATACTCTTAATAATTCTCCTACATTTTATCTTGTCTTTATATTTTAAAAAGTGTAATTCGAACATCTCTTATGGCTTTATATTTTCTGTATAAATCCAATACTTTGTCTATAAAGATTGAATGGATTGATGTATGTTGTTTTTGTTTTATAAATTATACTTTGCATTTCCGAAATTCTGTTATGTGTTTTGGTTTTCTATTTGTTTAATTTCTGAACATAGCATGTAACAAATTTAATCAGGGTTTTGGGGCAGCAATTTCGCATGTAATCAGGGTTTATGTTTTGGTTTATTTTCTAAATTCGTATGCACAAAAGTGATGCACTTGAGGGTTGCCTAGGTCGTGGCTTCTCCTTAGGTGATAGCTTCATATGCCGAATACAATATGTGGTGAATTATACGCGAAGTTGATTTACCTTGTGTTGGTTCTAAGGGCTAGAGTAATTCTGAAAATTTACATGTTAAAGCAAGGTGAGGTGACGCCATACTTGTTGCATGTCTCCAATTCGGCTTTTTGTGCTTATGTATTCTTCATGTTTAATTTCTACGCTGAGTGTCTTTAAACTGATTAGCACTATGTTTAGAATTATACGCTGAGTTAATTCTAAATAATTGAGAAGTCTTAACGATTAGATGAACCGCTGAGGGCTCTAATTAAATTGGAACTAAAACTAATCTAGAAAGCTTGCCGAATTTCTGCCATGATTCTTTGTTTGATTTTGTTACATGTTATGTGAGTTTTGTGTGTAGTGTTATGTGTAAAAGATGATGATCATGTGCATATAATTATTTAGGTTTTAATTTTCATAAAAATCAGTAGGTTTTAGATACAATTTCCAATCCCCCCATATTATTATGTGATACTTCATGAGATTGAATGCCCTTGATTTCCCCGGATAGAACGTTCCCTACTTGTCTTATACTACAATCGACACAAAAAGGGTAATATTTGTATGAAGTTGTTTTGCAGGTACAAATGTGCGTGTATAATAATGTCCATCATTTTTTGGCGCCGTTGCCGAGGAAATTAAAATTATTTAATTTCATGATGTGTTATTTTGTATCATTGTATAAATTGTGATGTGCATAATTGTTTATCGTTTCGGTTTTGTATAATTTTTAGGTTTCGGTATGTAATAGCCTAATTAGGTTTCGATTTTTGTTTATAATTGTGGCCGAATGTATGATATAATATGTGATTTATGTGTGTAACATTTAGATAAATTGCTAGGAAGTTAAAGATTTATTTATGTTTAGTTTATTGTAGGTTCTAAAGTGAACGGAATAGGTGAAGTTCCTTTTGTTAATATTGGCTATAACCCTCCATTTGTACCTTGTTAAGGTCACTAGGGGTTGAGGGCAGCTTTTATTAACACTTGGAGAACTGTCTAACACATGGTTATTCTTAACTGAGTAAGGGGCATAAAGGTTCGCCTATTAGTTCGTTGGTCTCTAATTTGGTTTCAAGCTTTGTTTAACTAGATCTCAAGTCCCACAGACTGACGTTCTTTCTCGGTGAGGGAGTCGATAGGGAGTTCGCTCTCCGTGGTTACCAACAACGAGTCTTGCCTTGATCCATCTTAGAAACTTTCGTTCTAGCCTTCTGAAAACCCGGAATAGTCATGTCTAGACGACAATACTTGGGCCGCACATCCACCTTGCTTTAGAACTTAGAAAATAACTTTGCATAAATAGATTTATATAGCTTCACAAATGAAATATGTCTTTAAATTTTAAGGTATATCGGATAAAAGTTGATACTACCTTGGGCTATTTCAGCCCATTGCACTGTTATCTCTTCTGCTCCACGTAGCTTGAATTTTAAAGTTGTGTGAATAAAAACAATTAGACTCTAAGAGTTCTACATATTTGATGTGTTATATGTTTTCGGATACTTTGAAAACTTTAAACCGAATTCCTTGCAAAAATACATGTAAATTTTCGTGAAACCTTATGTAAATTTCGTGCGAAAATTTTGTGTGATATACTTGAGATATTTTTGTAGTTTTTTGTAAAATTCGTGAAAAAAAAAAAACAATTTTTTTTTAACTCTAACCATACTTGCTAACTCTAAATCTAACTTTCTAACTTTTATATTTTTCTTGTATGTATGTCTCCTGTAACATGTTGTAACTGCCCTCAATTTTCGTTGAGCATTTGTCTTTGTTTATCTAACATACTTGTAGAGTTTGATTGTTAACAGTTGATTGGAACTCTCAATAAGTTGGGAAGGACGACTTGTGTTATAAGAAGAGACTTCATACTCTAAACTTGTATTCATGATTTGCAATTAAATTCTACTTAATAAATTGTTAAATACTGGTAAACTAACTTTTACTGACTTTTACTAATTTGCTAACTCTATGCTAACTCATTCTTTGAATTCTACAGAAGATCTTATAGCTGAAGGAACTTAGTTTATCAAGGACCTTGTGTCCTCAAATGTGCCTGTTGGGTTCCCACTTCTACTCTCACTATTGTTCTCTCTGATGACGCTATACGGATTAAGAGTGAAGTGACTAGCAACAGGTTTAGATGGAAATCGATTAAAGTCTTATATGAGCAATATGAGGAGCGACTTTTGGTGGATGTACACCTCCAAGAGGCGCTAGTTACGAGTGAACATAAGAAGAGTCTAGGCTAAAGAACTATAAACAACTAAGCTTTGCATGGGAGGCAACTCATTTCAACCAAAATTGTGAAGGAGCTATCAACGAGAGTTTGAATTTTCTAAATCCCTAAACTCTTTTTGGTTTAATTGTATTTATGGAAATGTGTGATTTATCATATGCTTAGAAATTACAAACTGATTTTTGGGTTTACATTGAGAACAATGTAATTTTATAAGTGTGGGGTAGGGATACATGTTTCCATGTCTATTTGTTTTTAGTTGTGTCGAGTCATAAAAGAAAAGAAAATAAAAAATCAGAAAAATTCAAAACTTTTCGTGTCTTTTTAATTTGTTTGAGTCTTAGGTCGCCCCTAAAGTCTATGATGATTATATCTTTGAATCCATAGATGATGGTTTTGCATGATCATAAAAATAAATTGTGAGTTTCATGGATATTGTGATTGGTAGGAACATGTGAGATTTTGATTGATATATGATAAAACGTGCATGTTTGAGTTAATTTGTTTCCATAATATCCTAAGTGAGCTTTTGTGCCAAAATACTTTCTTCTTATGCGATAAATATAATAAAAATGGCAGAATTTATCAAAACTTCATCATTCTTTGAAAATTCAATGACTATGTGTCATAGCTTTTAATGAACTGTAGAATGCTAGAACTTACTCTTGATGATTTTTGAGACTATTATTCATGAAAATGCCTTAATTTCGAAAGTGATTGAAAAGATCTTACTAGGATTACCACCAAAGCCAAATAAAGCATGTGCCTAATTTGTGCCCGTCGTGGGACTCCTTAGTTTTAATCCCTTTGAGCTTATATTGAGTCTTTCTTTCATTACCTTATACACACTCCATTTGCTTAGAATAGTTATATATTTACCTTTGTTCTCAAGACTTGGGGAAGCTTGATTTTGATGCGGAATTGTGATTTGTAGTGATGTTGTAAAGCAAGTATGGGGAGAACTTAGCTGGAAATTAAATGATTGTATCTATGCCGTGCCTAAAAAGAGAAGAAAAAAAAAACAAACTTTTATTTTATGTTTCGGACAGAAAATAAAGAAAAGAAAAAAAAATTGATCCGAATTGAAAAGAAGACACAACTTGAATTAAAAAATTGCTAAGTTGTTTTGAAATTGGAGTTTGTGTGTAAATTGAAGGTCTATCATTGTTATATTTGACCTTTGTTCGATTTCATTATGTCTTGGAAAAGAAAAGAATGAAGAATGGGCCCAACAAGTTTAAATTTGGCCATTGGAGTGAAGTCATAAGGAGAATTGAGCTATTCTAAGTCTTGGTGACATTTTTATCACCACTATCCTAAATGAGAATATCCTTATGCCGAACCCCATATTTCTTCCCTCAAAGATCTTTTTCATGATTCTTAAAATAGGTAAACTTTGATATGTGGAGATCATCTCAAGAGTCAAGCTTATGGTTTTGGTTCATTGGTGCATATAGTTGTTATATTAAGTTTATCTTGACAATATTATTCACAAAGTGCTTTTATTTGATGAAATATGCAAGCTATTTGTTGCCTTACAATCTGTTCTCTTGCATATACTTTGAGTGAATATTGCCATATCATGAGTGAAAAGAAGAGAGTATGCCTAGTGAGGAGATTGAATTAACTTGACATGTTGACATGCTTATTTTCTCACTTCTTACTTATTCATGCCATGAAACATATCTATGACACTTGGGATTATTTTGCTTACATTTGGATGCCTAACTTGAAAGCTATATGTTTAAAAGATCCTGAGACAATCATTTAGGGGCAGTAGTAGTAGAGTCTTTTGTTTTGTTTTGCTAAGGGACTAGCAAAAGATAAGTGTGGGGTAGTTGATAGGAGCATTATATGCGACGTTCTTAATATGTTTTTACCCCCCATTTATGCAATGCTTAACCCTTATTTGTTGTATTATAGAGTCGTTTAGTAGAGTCAGGAGTCTTTGGTAGAGTCGGTTTGTGAAATGAGCTAAAACGTCTACAAACGTTGAATTTGTGAAGAGTTTGAGTTGAACTAGGATTCTTAAGTAAAGAGTTTGATTCAAAGTAGGACTCTTTATGCAAATAAGAGTCTTAATCGATTTAGGAGTCTACAATGTCTCGACGTTTCTGAAAATGTCGAAAGATCTAAGAGTTTCAATCAAAGTAGAACTCCTTGTTGAACCAGGAAATCCTGAATGAGTCAGGAATCATACTCTTAATAATTCTCCTACATTTTATCTTGTATTTTTAATATTTCTTCTTTCTTATTTTCAGGAATTAAATGAGAAAAATTCTTTGGAGAAAATAGGAGAGAAATCGGGCAGAAATTATTACCTATTGCTGAATGCAAGAGAAGAGTTGCAATGCAACTAGGATAAGAAGAGAGGCTGAATTAAATCAAGAATAAATGGAAGAGATATTGCAAGGATATTCAGTAATTATCCAAGGGAAATTCAGCAACAAAATCAAGAGAAAAGGAAGAGATAATTCAGAAAAAGAGGAAGAAAACCGCAAGAAACCCTGATTAAATTCGGCAGAATTCCTGTGCACGTCATCCAACTTCCACGGACTCTAGTTTCCAAGGCAGCTCACTTTGAACCAGATGGCGAGCCATATATGGATAGAAAGCTACGGGAGTCTAGTTTCCAAATCAGTTGGAATCACCTCAATAGCTATTTTCTAGAGGGAGATATTTCGTAATCTTCACATGAAGGTGAAATCTGCCAGCAGGATAAGTTTGAGAAAAACTAGGTTTTGTAAACCCTAGTTGCTGCCGAATCCATTTACCTTTGCCTCTATATAAAAAACGGTTTTGACACATAAAATCATCTTCTATCTCTCACTTTCACAAGCCAAAGCTCTGTCAAAATAACACCACAAAAATCCCATACATAAAGTAGAACAGCCGTACCATTCCCCTACATCAAATTCGCACCATCTTCCCTTTGCCGAATCCATCTTTGTTGAAGTCTTGCAAGGTTCTTCAAAAGTGTAATTCGAACATCTCTTATGGCTTTATATTTTCTGTAGAAATTCAATACTTTGTCTATAAAGATTGAATGGATTGATGTATGTTGTTTTGGTTTTATAAATTATACTTTGGATTTTCGAAATTCTGTTATGTGTTTTGTTTTTCTATTTGTTTAATTTCTGAACATAGCATGTAACGAATTTAATCAGGGTTTATGTTTTGGTTTATTTTCTGAATTCGTATGCACAAAAGTGATGCACTTGAGGGCTGCCTAGGTCGTGGCTTCTCCTTAGGTGATAACTTCATATGCCGAATACAATATGAGGTAAATTATACGCGAAGTTGATTTACCTTGTGTTGGTTCTAAGGGCTAGAGTAATTCTGAAAATTTACATGTTAAAGCAAGGTGAGGTGACGCCATACTTGTTGCATGTCTCCAATTTGGCTTTTTGTGCTTATGTGTTCTTTATGTTTAATTTCTACGCTGAGTGTCTTTAAACTGATTAGCACTATGTTTAGAATTATACGTTGAGTTAATTTTAAATAATTGAGAAGTCTTAACGATTAGATTAACCGCTGAGGGCTCTAATTAAATTGGAACTAAAACTAATCTAGAAAGCTTGCCGAATTTCTGCCATGATTCTTTGTTTGATTTTGTTACATGTTATGTGAGTTTTGTGTGTAGTGTTATGTGTAAAAGATGATGATCATGTGTATATAATAATTTAGGTTTTAATTTTCATAAAAATCAGTAGGTTTTAGATACAATTTCCAATCCCCCCATATTATTATGTGATACTTCATGAGATTGAATGCTCTTGATTTCCCCGGATAGAACGATCCCTACTTGTCTTATACTACAATCGACACAAGAAGGGTAATATTTGTATGAAGTTGTTTTGCAGGTACAAATGTGCGTGTATAATAATGTATAATCGACATCAGATGAGGTTCGGCAACAAGTTGCCTTAAATAACTAGACACGAAATTAAATCATATTTTACTATATACAAGTGATCATTATCTTTCACACAAAGCATTTAACACAAAAGACTCTTTAACATGTAACAAATTCGTGAATGAAAGTAAGGAACAAGTATCAACATGCATAAAACTCAAATTAGTTCCGACCACAACCTAGATTGTAAGACTTCTAGAGTTTTAAGACCAAACTGGTAGTTCTAGGCCCTAAAATTATGTTAATCCGGGTAGGACTTAACAATTGTGCGCAATAGTCTAAATCGGAGACAAGTAAACAAGTGAGGGCGACAATCTTCTTATTTTAACATGCAAGTATCTAAAGTATTAAACCCTAAGTGAGCAACACAAATCAAAACAACCGGGTAGGTCTAGCTTAGTTTGTTATTACTCTAGCTGATTAAACCTAGCACCTAGATCAATGTTCAAGACAACACTAAGTACCGATTTTTATGCCCAATCCTTAGATACTAACCAATTTGAAACCTTAAACATGCATTGACACCTACTGTCCTAATTATCTACACACGAAAATATTACAAGTTAAAATCGCAAAACAATCACATAAATTTCATACTGAATTCATACAAGAGTTTAACAAAAACCAATAATTGAATTGAGTTCATACAAGATACATAAACATAAACAAATAAAATAGCCATAGGGGATCAGATCACACTTTAGAAACCTTTGAAGACTTCGAAAGACGTGGTGAAGATGCTTCGACATAAGGTAGAACAATAGTACGGAATTTATGGAATGTGGTGATATCGGGTTTGGCTAAGTATTTGTGGTGTTTAAGGTGTTGGCCTTTATATATAGAGAGAAGGCCGGTGAAATTTTGGAGAGTTAAGAAAAGCCAAAGTGGACAAGGAAACCTAATTTGATTAAGTTTCCCAATCCAAGAAGGTGTTGACTTTCTTTTCCTCTTTGAACTTGGTTTCCATGTCTTGACCGGTCTTGGACTTGTCTTCACATGCTTCACACGTCTAAGACGCGTCATCATCTTCCTTGATGCACTAGGACACGGCTTGGACACTTACAGCCTTCTCGGAAGCTTCCTCGGCAGATTTCACTTTTCTCGGCAGCTTGTATGCGTTATCGGCAGTATCGGCAGGTTTCCTCAAAAGCTGCTGCTAGTCTGTCGGAAGCTAGCGAGGCTATTCTCTTCGGAAGATGGCCAAGCTAATCTAGCTATCGCTGGCGAGGCTAATCTGTCTGTCGACAGCCTGTCGACAGCGTGAGTGCCGGTAACGAGCAGGTGCAGGGCGTGTGCAAGGCTGGCGTGTGAGTGAGCCTCAGCATGTGCGACATGGCTGCGCAGCAGCTTCTCGGCAGTGCGAGTTTCAGTGTCGACATTTTCTCGACAACATGAGTGCCGGTATCGGATACGTATCTGATACGTGATGTCATAGGCCAAACCTCGGCGGATACGCCTGGGATACGTCTTGGATACGTCTAGGCCAGTATCAGATACGGCTGGGCATGTGTCGGATATGGCTCGGCAGCGCGAGTGTCAGGTTGCGAGTGCTGTGCAGTAGCACATGCTGCAAATTGGCGAGTCTGGCACTGCGCAGGGACTTTAGGCTGAAAACTCCGATTTTATGCTTTCTTCTCGGCAGATTTGACCTTTGTGCCTTTAATCTAGCATAACTTCCTCCATAAAATAGCTATTGATGCGATTCTAAATTCTGTAGAAACTAGACTCAGAGACCTTTTCATGCATCTATGGCACACAATCTAGTTCTAAGTGAGCTATTCTGGGGAAACTCTGGAAGTCGAGTGATGTGCCCAGGAAATTCCTGGAACTCACTGGATCCGATCTTGCATAGCAATTTTGGGTAGCTTTTTTAGCTCCGATTACTCTAACTCTTTTCATTGCTCAATTATCCATGTATATACTACTCATAAGAGAAGAAAATTCCATCAAAAGCAAAATGGAAGCTTTACAGATTCAAAGAAAACATTCAAGGACTCTGATTTTTAGTACTTAGTCAAATTTGTGTAAATTTTCGACTTTTAAGTATGATTTCATTAAAACTCTACCAAAAGCTCATGACTCTATATTATGACTCGATCATAAGCAAATAAGGGTTAAACAAAGTATAAATGAATGGCATAATACATTAAGAACGTAGCATTTTATGCTCATGTCCTTGCTCACCTCGGCCATGCCACTTGTTTGGGGATGATAAGGCGTAGATACCTTATGAGTGACTCTGTATTTCTTCAACAAAGCTTCTATCGTATGGTTTCAAAAGTGGGAACCTCCATCGCTTATTAAGACTCTAGGAACTCCAAAACGTGTAAAAATGTGAGTCTTGATGAACTCGGCAACTACCATTGAATCGTTGGTGCGTGTGGCTTTAGCTTCTATCCATTTCGACACATAATCAACCGCTAACAAGATATAAAGGAAGGTTTTGCTTGAAGGAAACGGTCCCATGAAGTCAATACCCCAAAGATCGAAAATTCGACCTCAATTAGGTATGAGCGACATTTGGTCCCTTGGCCCTATGTTGCCAATCCTTTGGCATCGATTGCACGTCATGCACGTTATGTGTGCATCCTTGAAGAGTGTAGGCCAATAAAATCCACAATTAAGTACCTTTAATGTCGTCTTCTTAGGTCCAAAATGATCTCCACATGCTTCGTGGTAACAAAAGGCAAGGATGGATTGATGCTCTTCTACCGGAACGCACCTTCAAATAACTTGGTCACTACATTGCTTCCATAAGTACGACGCATCCCATAAGTTGTGCCGAGCTTGCTTTTTGATCTTGTTCTTGATGTGGCTCGGCATACCCTTTGGAAAGTGACGAATTGCAAGGTAATTGGCAATGTCGACATACCAGGGTTCTTGTGTTACATTGATCCGAAAAAGTTGCTCATCCGGGAAACTCTCAAGTAGTTGTAGCTCGTCTTCTTCTTTCACTATTCGGCTCAAATGATCGGCTACAACATTCTTACTTGTTTTCTTGTCTTTGATCTCTATGTCGAATTCTTGAAGTAAGAAAATCCATCGAATGAGTCTTGACTTCGCATCCTTCTTTGTCATGAGATATCTCAAAGCGGCATGATCACTATACGCGATAACTTTAGAGTTTAGTAGATACGATCTAAACTTTTCTAAAGCAAAAATTACCGCTACGACTTCTTTCTCAGTTGTGGAGTAGTTGAGTTGAGCATTGTTGAGAGTCCTTGAGGCATAGTACACTACCAGATGGGACAGAATAGCCGACGAAAATTTTTTTGTCTACTATGCCAAATTTTCGTCGGCTATTCCTTCTGCTGACGAAACTTTCGTCGGCTATAATTCGTCGGTAAAACGGCGTCGGTAAAACGAATGGCCGATGAAAATAACGAAATCGTCGGCTATTTTTGAGTATGGCTGACGATATTACCGACGAAAATTCATTTTGTCGACCAAACCTGGGCAAAATATCCGACGAAATTCGTCGGATATTTTCGAGTATGGCCGACGATATCGTAAACTATAGCCGACGAATTTGTTCTGAAATATAGCCGACGATTTCATCTATTTCGTCAGTTATTTCGTAAGAATATATTAATATTTTAATAGGCATTAATTAGTTATAGCTGACGAAATAATGTCATTTTCGTCGACTATAACGATTATAGCCAACGAAATTTGGTAAAAATCGTCGGCTATAGTACTTATAGCCGACGAAATAATGTCAATATCGTCGGCTATTCTTACATTTTGGGGAAAAAAATTAAATTAATTTATAAATTACCATTCCAAGCAACCTGCAATTCACAATGACAATCCATGCATTTACACCAACAAGAAACACGTCTAAATGACTTATTTAATTTGTTCCAATATACATAAAATATAACTCCTAGATCTGGAAGAACGACGGCCTCCGAATAACTATCTGAGTGCATCGGCCATCTGGAGCTTGAGGTATTAATACATTAATTAATATTAAATTATATTACATTAAATAACAAATTCTAATTAATATAATAACCAATAGTACTAACATATTTTAAAACATACTAACAAATTAATATTTAAATTTTAACTAATTTTAAATAATACTAACCATTACCATAAATATAACCATTTATATACAAATATAACTATATTTCATCATTAACATATATATACATACAAATAACCATTTATATATTAACATAAATATAACCATTTATATAATTAGGCTACCAATTTATATATATAATTAATTTAACAATTTATATATAACAATTAAAATATACATTAACATATAACCAATATTAACAAATATATAGCAATTTATATAATTAATCTACAAATTTACATATATAATTAATTTAACAATTTATACATATAACCAATATATATAACAATTTAACACACACTTAAATATCTAAATTATATACCTAAATTATAAAATTAAAATAAATTGAAGAAAAAAAAAACCCAAAAAAAACCTTCGGATCTGTTTTGGCGGAGGAGGAGGAGGGGGCCGGAGGAGGAGGGGAAGGACCGGAGGAGGCCGGATTTTGTCCGGATGGAGGAGGAGGCTGGATGGGGGTGGAGGAGAAGGAACGGCGCCGATTTGAGGAGGAGGAGGACGAGCAATGGTCTTGGAGGAGACGCACGGCCGATTTGAGGAGCGGAGGAGGAGTTTTTGCGGATTTAGGGCTGAAAAAGTCGGGCTGCCGCGGCTTTCTGCTTTTATAGCAGAAAGAATAGCCGACGAATTAAAAGATTTCGTCGGCTATTCTCAACGATTTAGAATATGTCGTCGGCTATTCTTTGAATGTCGTCAGCTATTCTATGAACATCGTCGGCTATACTTTGGAAGATCAACAGCCGTCTGATCTGAGCCATCCAACGGCGGACAATAAAAAGGCGCGGATCGCAAGAGTTTAGCAGACGACATATAATTTTCGTCGGCTAAACTGAGAGAATAGCCGACGATTTAAAATATTTCGTCGGCTATGCTTTGGAAAATCAACAGTCGTTGGATTTGAGCCATCCAACGGCGGACAATAAAAAGACGCGGATCGCAACTGTTTAGCCGACGACATATCATTTTCGTCGGCTAAACTGTAGGTCAAACTAGTAAGTCAAACCTCTAAACGCTTAAAAACGGAAATTAGTCTAGTTAAACGACGGTTTCTGGCCTCACCTTCAACAGTGTTTCTGCCTAAACCCGGGGGTCTAGTAGATACTTGATGAATCCAACTCGATCTCCTGCAATCCTGCTTACTAAGGGGAATACCGGGCTGGCCGGCCTTCACCTCTCCGATGCCTAAGTTAGTATAGATGGAATATATATAACCAAGGCACGTATGTAAGCGGGGAGAGAGACAAGTTACCTCATAAAGAGGGTAGTTGGGGCCCATATATAAGTGGTTGGGGGTAAGGACTGGCCTTACTCTTCGATGTGGGACTGGTTCCCTTCTGTTTATACTTTCTGGTGCCCTCTTATGCAGGCTGGCGCCCCCGGCCCCTGGGTCCCTGGAGGCAGGATAGAGTGCCAGGCCCCAAGGCCGGGTGCTGGTGATCCGGTCCCGACCCTTGGGCCGGGCCCTGGTGCGCTTGCTGCGGGTCTGTGGGCCTGCTGTAGTCTCTCTGCGGCTACTGTCAACAAGTCCCCCAAGTTCCCGGTCAAGTGCAATCTTGAATGGGGACTTAAATCTGTCTTGTTCTTGTCCCGCAGACCCGCAGGGCTACCAACCTACCGGTGCCCAGTCCCCCAAGTCTGCGTTAAAGATTGGGCGTGACCGAGGTGAGTACCTGTTACCGATGGGAAGCAATAGTTTATAAGCACACTTGCAATATAAGCAGTAACATGTGTAAGTGTTGCGGTGTTATGAGCATGAGATGATGCCATGATGCCATGCAATAGATGCGTGCATGGAATGATAATGAGGCGTTGAAATCCGCCATGCAAGAGACTTGTGCATGGGATGATAATGAGGCGTTGAAATCAGCCATGCAAGGAATGTACACGGAATTTCGGCCGGGCACTCTGCCCTATCGGTACGAAGCGGAGCTTCACTGGGCCTCAACTGGGCGATCTGCCGAATCGAAGCGGAGCGGAGTTCACTGAGCCTCTACTGGGCGATCTGCCGAAACGGGATTCACCGAGCCTCTACCGGGCGAACTGTTGAAACGGACGGGGTGAAGTTCATGGGACTTCGACCGGGCGTTCTGCCATATCGAGACGGGTCCCAGGTGAACTTCAGTACTGGACCTCGACCGGGCGTTCTGCCATATCGACACTAGTCCAGTAGTATGGAAACTCGACCGGGCGTCCTGCCATATCGAGACGAGTTTCCCATTGCTAGGCTGCAGGGAGATTACCCTGGTGTTGCGGCCTGTTTGAAGCACCAGCGAACACTTGCTAGTTCTTCTCAGCTTGTGTTGAATAAGCGTTGAGGTAAGGGGGTGGCATTGAGGTGACAAAGCTCGCCGTGTAGCCCCATGTTTGATCGCCTTTCAATGCGATGCAGGGTTTTTATCCTGCTGGACAAGCGTGCATGGGTTAGATGCAAACTCACCCGGGGTTATAAGCCCGCCGGTCGAATATTCTCGACCGGTGTCAGCCATGGTGCTGGGCGGAACTCGACCGGGCGTCCTGCCATATCGAGACGAGTCCCCCCCAGTGAGATGCCATGGGCCAGGTGCATTATGTTCCTGGTAGGGGGTGGCGTTGAGGTGACAAAGCTCGCCGTGCAGCCCCCTTTTGCCGCAGCTAGTGCGATGCAGGGTTTTTATCCTGTTGGACAAGCGTACATGGGTTAGATGCAAACTCGCCTGGGTGTATAAAGCCCAAGCCGGTCGAATGTTCTCATGACCGGGGTCAGCCATGGTACTGGGCGGTACTCGACCGGGCGTCCTGCCATATCGAGACGAGTCCCCCCCAGTGAAGTGCCATGGGGCAGGGTGGATCCTATTCCCGGGATATGCTCTCGAGCCGGTCGGATGCGTCGTAACCGGTGGGCGGAACTCGACCGGGCGTCCTGCCATATCGAGACGAGTCCCCCAAGAGAGATGCGACTGGACGAACCTCGACCGGGCGACATGCCATATCGAGACGAGGTCTCCAGTAATATGAGATGAAGAAGCCATGCAGCCGGTTGAATGATCATAACCGCGAACTGCCATGGTGCCGGGTGGCCCTCGACCGGGCTTCAAGCCATATCGAGACGAGGCTTCATACCCGGATGGGTGCTCTCCAAGCGGTTGGACGATCATAACCGCGAGAGAGGTCTTCGAGACATGCAGCGAAGAAGCCATGCAGCCGGTTGAATGATCATAACCGCGAACTGCCATGGTGCCGGGTGGCCCTCGACCGGGCGTCAAGCCATATCGAGACGAGGCTTCATACCCGGATGGGTGCTCTCCAAGCGGTTGGACGATCATAACCGCGAGAGAGGTCTTCGAGACATGCAGCGAAGATTGTCGTGCAAGCGTGGAATCTGGGGAAGTGGGAGGGCCTGACTCCTTGATTCCCGCTCCTACCTTCCTGTCGCCAGTGTGTGGGACAAGTAGCTGACATGCATTTAAGGAGGAAGTCCATCAGTCCCGTCAGTTATGATGGCATGGGGAGGTTATCAATGTTGGGACAAGTGCCAGCGTGGGGCGGTCTTGAGATGTAGGGCGTGGATTCGCAGGCATTTGAGTTGCTCTGATTACTTGTTTTGGAGGGATTTCGATTGCCTAGGGCATTGGTCCCCTCTATAAAAAGGCCTCTTCTGCTCTTCTTTCTGTTGTTGCTTCTTGCTTTGGAGAAACTAAGAGAAAGAGAGAAATCCGGCGACCACCCTGAGCCCTTCTTGCCCTGCGAGATCTGTTTTCATGAACGCTCCCTACCATTGCGCGCTGCTTTCCCAGGGCCGATTGTTCTCGGTTGAGCATACTAATCGGTAATTTTGTTTGATTTCTTTACCCCGGCGTTTATTCTTGTTTTTGGCTTTGCCGTTTTGCGGCGGGGGGGGAGGGATCTCTGCCGCTGACGGAACTGCTTTGCGGCGAACTTGGGGAGAGGCCGTAGAAGGCGTTGTTGTAGCCTGTTGCTGACGAGCGCTAGGGTTTTGTATTCTTCCCCTAGGTTAAGATGTCATCTTCAGGTTCTGACCGGGCTTCCGAATCGGCTGCCAAAGGTCCCCTCGTGGATGATGCGCAGAGGCTGGACGACTGGCTCAGTTCGGAATCTCCGGAGACCGAAGTCGCTGACTGCTCCGGGAGCAGGGTTTCGACTCCGTCCTCGTCTTCGTCTTCCGGGGCTGAATCCTCGGAGACTGAAATACCGCACGGGGTGCGTCTTGCAGATGCTCCGGTTGCGAGCTACACCATGGGGAGAGGGAAGCACGCTGTGGTGTGTGACGAACCGGAGGAGCGCATGACCCCGGAAGAGATTGAGGCGTTGCGGGAAGCGTGGGGTATCCCGGATAACGTTCTGCTACGGCCCTTGAATCCTGGAGAGTCAGCCTGCAACCCGGAAGAAGGTTGGGTCACCGCGCATCAGGATCAGTTCCGGTATGGACTCTCGTTCCCGCTGCCACACTACGTGCAGTACATGCTCAGTGCACTGCAAGTGTCACCCGCGCAGCTTCCTGGGCTCCAGTGGAGACGACTACTGAGCCTCGGCTGTTTGTACGAGTTCTCTGGGATGAATATACCAACGGTAAACGAGTTCCGGGCCTTGTACAGGCTGTCGTACTCCAGGAAGCAGGGGTCCCATGGTTGCCTGTCCTTCAATACCCGGAAGCCTCCACCGATTGTCACCAATATGCCTTCATGGGTAGACAACAGCTGGAGGAAGAAAGTGATGATGGTGGGCGGGAAGTGGCAGGCGAGGAATAGAATGTACTGTGTTCCTGGCGCCTTCCAACCCATTGGCGACCAGTAGTACGAGCTGTCCGATCTGGAGCGTGAGAGGATCTCGACCATAACCGGATGTTGGGATGATCTGGAACGGAGTTCTTACAACTTCATCCGAAGAGAAGTGCTGGAATACTGCCAGCTTGGGCGGGGTCCCGGTGCGTAGGAAGCGCTTGAGCGGTGATACTTTGTGCTAGCTTTGCAAAATACTAACTGTTTGCCTTCCTTGCAGGTGCATCTTCCCCGGCGATTATCAAGCCCGAAACCACTCTCTCCATGGACGGGGAAGATCTCCTCAACCAGCTGAAGGAGAAAGCCGAGATCGTCTCGCGGACGTCAGTGAACGACGGGTCTGGCCGACTTACGACTCTTGCGGAGCCGAGGGCCATGGACATCGATGAGGATGCCTATGTCCTGAGGCGGGTGAAGACCCATCACTCCACAGGCATGCTGGCGCCTGGAAAGGGCAAGAGCACCGGGGGGGCAGTGAGGATTCCCGGTGGGATGAACAGGGTTCCCAACCGGCCGGTGTCTGTGCCGCACGTGGCCCGTGTCGCCCCCGCAAGCGCACGATCTTCTTCTCCGGAGGGCCGGGGAGAGAAACGGAAGGTCGGGGACGTTCCTTCCTCCGCGCTGGTGACGCTGACCGGTGGGTCGGCACGGGAGAACCTGGCCAAACGGTTCAGGATTACCAGCGGTGCGCAGACCAACGCTGCTGGGGAGAATGCTGTTGCTGCTGCTGCTGCTCGGCAGAGTAGCCCAGCGCCTGCGGATACATCAAGGGGAAGCCCGGATGGTGCAATCGCCCGGCAAGTGGCGGCGGACTTGGCCGGCCTTGGTCTGGACAGACCCTGGGTTGCTGGAGCCTTGGCGGGCGGGAATTGTCCAAAATGCAAGGAATCCGTCCTCCGGGTAAATACCGCATGGTACCACTGTACTGCTTGTAACTTGTTTTCTTTTGCTGCTTGACTAACTCTTTGGTGTTGCGCAGTTGCTGTACAGTCTGTACGAACCGGACGCGAGCGAGGGGCTGTCGGAACTACAGAGACAGATAACTGCTTTATCCGAGACCCGGCAGCGCCTGGAGGTGGAGAAGTCTCGCTCGGATCGGGAGAAGGCCAGATCGGAGGAGAGGGCCAAGAAGCTGGAGGAGCAGAACCGGATCCTGGAGAAGGAGAGGGCGGAACTGGAGGAGCAGAACCGGCTCCTGGAGAAGGAGAGGGCGAAACTGGAGTCCAGAGTGAACGAGTTCCAAGTGGGAGCTGCTGCTCTGCGCGCCGCCTCTGCTGCTCTGGCCGGGGAAGATGACCCGGAACTCTGCGAGCGGGTCGTTCTCAAATACCGCGAGAGCGATCAGTTCTTGGAGATTCTGGTGAAGGCCAGGGAAGAGGGCATCTCGGATGCGTACACGGAATGGGCGGGGAAGGGATGGTTAGACACTTCCCTGATGTCGACTGCTGCTGAAGGAGATATCCATGAGCAGTCGGACATCCATCAGGAGGCAGTGGAGGAGCAGCCGGGTGAAGCGATTCGCTCGGACTTGGATTCTTTTGCCAACGGTGCCGAGCCTGCCCGAGCCGGAGTCAACACCGGAACTAACATCGACGACAAGGGTACCGCAGGAGAGGCTGGCGGACTGCCTACCGAAGGCGGAGTCGTAGCTCCTTAGGATTTTCTTGCCCTTTTCCTTGTAATCTTTCCGGATCGGTTACTGCTTGTATACTTGCTTGAATATGAATATACTGGAACTGGCAGAGCCGGTGAAATTTTCTCAAAAGTAGTTTGCATATATATTTGTTTTTACAGCGGTTGAACCGCGAACTATGCCAAACTAACCGCTCAGACTAGCGGGTTTTACCAAGACTGGTCATGTTCCCGGTCGGGGTCTGTCCCTCTTTTCCCCACGTACCGCTAGAGCTGGCCGTTATCAATCAAAACCTACACCGCTTGCCTGAGAGCGTAGCACTTGTTCGTTCGATGAGTAGCCTCATCATGGTACGAGCAGTACTTGCCCGTCTGCGCCGTTGTAAGTTTCCCCTTCGGGAACCTTCTTGGGGGCGATGGGGGAATGACACTCCCGTTCTCAAGTAGGATATCCTCGTAGGAAGTGGTGAGAGCGGTGAAGACTTCTTGACCGGTCGGTGGTGGTGCTGGCATGATTGCTAGGGGGCGCTCTTGGCGGAACGGCGCCGGCTTGTGCTCACTTTGAGGCTTATCAGAATAGGATATCTGCTGCCGCGGTGGCCAGTTTCTGTTGTTGGCGTTCCGGCTGGGCCGAGCGGTGCGGTTATCGGTCCGCTGATTGGGCTTGGCTTCCTGGGCGGGCGGGGGGTTCTCTTCCGGGGGATGGTCCTCCTGCTGCTCATCCCGCTTCCTCTTCTGCAGGTGGTGCCCATAGGTCTCATGATCGGCCTGAGCATGCCGGATGGCCATAGCCATCAACTCGTCGTACCCCTGCGGGAGTTCTACCCGAACGGCGTAGGAAAACTTGCCCGCTTGGAGCCCTTGTTTAAACGCCATCTCGGCGATGCCCTTGTCCAGGTTCCGAACTCCGGCCTTAGCCGTCTGCCAGCGGTTGACAAAGGTTCTCAGCTCCTCCCCGGGGCTTGTCTGCAATTGAAGAGGATGGTCGACGTCCGGGCTCCCTCGACTCGGAGAATGAAGCGGCCCACGAACCGGTCGGCTAACTGCTCGAACACCTCGATCGAGTTTGCTGGAAGCTCGTAAAACCAGCTGAGTGCTTCTCCGGACAAAGTCTCCTGGAAGATGTTGCAGCAGACTGCATCGGAGTATCCCTTGGCGCAAGTTTGGGACCGGAAGCTGTCCAGATGCTGGTACGGGCAACCGGATCCTGAGTAGGTGAGCTTGAGGGACTTTTGGTTGCCAGACCTTCCCGACTCCATCACCCGGTGTGAAAAGGGACCCATGCGCTCATTAAACCGGGCGCCCTCCATCGGCCGCGCGGCTCTTCTCTCGTTAGCCTCCATTTGGGCCTTTAAGTTCGACACGGTGTCGGCCAGCATCTGCAGCGCTCGCGTGGTCGGAGTCTCGACCTCATCTACTGACGAAGCGCCGGGCTGGCGGGAGGTCGCTGCGCTCTTTGGCGGGCCTGCGCTTGGTGGCGACTCCTGCCGTACGGGTTCACCGGGCCGACCGCCCGAAGACTGCCCTCCATCGGCGTGTTGAGGTTGGATCGGCGGGAGTGTCGCCCGCGCCTGGGCCATGGCGTCACTGCGCTGCTGTCCCCTCTCCAGGGCGGCCACCAGGGCAGTATTCACCGCCTCTATTTCTTTGTACCGAGCGTTGGACCTAGCTCTGTCCCTGTCGCTCTCCTCTTTCAGACGACTGACCTCTGCGGCCATCGTCCGTAGTTCTCCTGCCATGCTGCTATGGCCGGGGCTGTACGTGGGGTCCCGGTCCGGGCTCTCAGATCGATCGCTTGAATCATCTGAGAACGTCAAGGTGAAGCCCCGTCGCTCCGGACTGCCTTCCTCCTCTGCCGGGCCTTTACCTCGCGAGCTGTCGCGGTGGGGATCCGGCACGCCGGATGGTCTCCCATAACTCTCTCCGTCCTGACCGTTGCTCCGGTCGCCGCGCGGCTCCCGCGTGACGGCTGGGGAGGAGGTGAGCGTCTGCACTACTACAAGGCGTCCCTCCTCGGCGGTACCTTTCTCCTGACTCATCTCCGAACTTTTCCCAACGGTGTTGCTCACACGGCTTTTTGTTCAAAATTCCCACAGACGGCGCCAATTGTTTCTGCCTAAACCCGGGGGTCTAGTAGATACTTGATGAATCCAACCCGATCTCCTGCAATCCTGCTTACTAAGGGGAATACCGGGCTGGCCGGCCTTCACCTCTCCGATGCCTAAGTTAGTATAGATGGAATATATATATAACCAAGGCACGTATGTAAGCGGGGAGAGAGACAAGTTACCTCATAAAGAGGGTAGTTGGGGCCCATATATAGGTGGTTGGGGGTAAGGACTGGCCTTACTCTTCGATGTGGGACTGGTTCCCTTCTGTTTATACTTTCTGGTGCCCTCTTAGGCAGGCTGGCGCCCCCGACCCCTGGGTCCCTGGAGGCAGGATAGAGTGCCAGGCCCCGAGGCCGGGTGCTGGTGATCCGGTCCCGACCCTTGGGACGGGCCCTGGTGCGCTTGCTGCGGGTCTATGGGCCTGCTGTAGCCTCTCTGCGGCTACTGTCAACAAACAGATAATAGTTTCAAATCAATGAGACGCAACTAATAGTATAAAAATTTTACAAAATTGATTTATCGAACGTCAGGCTACCCATAGGAAAACGAAAGTAAAAAACAATTAACCGCAACATTCGGCACACAGAGTTTATCAGAATCTTATCCTTTCTCAACCGTAGACGTATTTCATTATTTCGGTCATATCTTATTTCACAATATTTTTGCATTTGAAGAGTCTACGTATAGTAACTATTTGAAACTATACATTCACTTAAACACTTAGTAAACAAGTTAAGGAACATTAGTGCATATGTTCTCATTTTGAATCTAAAAGTTTAGAAAATCTATTCCAACCGTCATATATCACCGTTAAGATTAAATACATATATGGAAAAAAATCCATCTTCAGCTGACAACGTTAAAGACTCGATCGGAACGGTCAACCAGGTGAGTCAAACCTCTAAACGCTTAGAAATGGTAATTGGACTGTCTAAATGACGTTTTTTTGCCTGACCTTCAACAGATAATAGTGTCAAATTGATGAGATGCAACTAATCGTATAAAAATTTTCCAAAATTGATTTAACGAACGTCAGGCTACCCATAGGAAAACGAGAGTAAAAAACAGTTAACCGCAACATTCGGCACACAGAGTTTATCGGAATCTTGTCATTTTTCAATCGTAGACGTATTTCATTATTTCGGTCATATCTTATTTCACAACATTTTTGCATTTGAAGAGTCTACGTATAGTAACTATTTGAAACTATACATACACTTGAACACTTAGTAAACAAGTTAAGGAACATTAGTGCATATGTTCTGATTTTGAATTTAAAAGTTTAGAAAATCTATTCCAACCGTCAGATATCACCGTTAAGATTAAATACATGTATGGAAAAAAATCCATCTTCAGCTGACAACGTTAAAGACTCGATCGGAACGGTCAACCGGGTGAGTCAAACCTCTAAACGCTTAGAAATGGTAATTGGACTGTCTAAATGACATTTTTTGGTCTAACCTTCAACAGATAATAGTTTCAAATCGATGAGATGCAACTAATCGTATAAAAATTTTCCAAAATTGATTTAACGAACGTCAGGCTACCCATAGGAAAACGAAAGTAAAAAACAGTTAACCGCAACATTCGGCACACAGATTTTATCGGAATCTTGTCATTTTTCAACCGTAGACTTATTTCATTATTTCGGTCATATCTTATTTCACAACATTTTTGCATTTGAAGAGTCTACGTACAGTAACTATTTGAAACTATACATTCACTTAAACACTTGGTAAACAAGTTAAGGAACATTAGTGCATAGGTTCTGATTTTGAATCTAAAAGTTTAGAAAATCTATTCCAACCGTCAGATATCACCGTTAAGATTAAATACATGTATGGAAAAAAATCCATCTTCATCTGACAACGTTAAAGGCTCGATCGGAACGGTCAACTGGGTGAGTCAAACCTCTAAACGCTTAGAAATGGTAATTGGACTGTCTAACTGACATTTTTTTGCCTGACCTTCAACAGATAATAGTTTCAAATTGATGAGACGCAACTAATCGTATAAAATTTTTCCTCAAAATATTTACCAAAGGTAACGCTACCATCAGAGAAACGAAGGAATAAAACCTTTGACCGCATCTTTCGACACTCAGATTTTATCAGAATCTTGTCATTTTTCAACTATAAACGTATTTCATTATTTCGGTCATATCTTATTTCACAACATTTTTGCATTTGAAGAGTCTACGTATAGTAACTATTTGAAACTATACATACACTTGAACACTTAGTAAACAAGTTAAGGAACATTAGTGCATATGTTCTGATTTTGAATCTAAAAGTTTAGAAAATCTATTCCAACCGTCAGATATCACCGTTAAGATTAAATACATGTATGGAAAAAAAATCCATCTTCAGCTGAGAACGTTAAAGGCTCGATCGGAACGGTCAACCGGGTGAGTCAAACCTCTAAACGCTTAGAAATGGTAATTGGACTGTCTAAATGACGTTTTTTTGCCTCACCTTCAACAGATAACAGTTTCAAATCAATGAGACGCAACTAATCGTATAAAAATTTTACAAAATTGATTTATCGAACGTCAGGCTACCCATAGGAAAACGAAAGTAAAAAACAGTTAACCGCAACATTCGACACACAGAGTTTATCAGAATCTTATCCTTTCTCAACCGTAGACGTATTTCATTATTTCGGTCATATCTTATTTCACAATATTTTTGCATTTGAAGAGTCTACGTATAGTAACTATTTGAAACTATACATTCACTTAAACACTTAGTAAACAAGTTAAGGAACATTAGTGCATATGTTATGATTTTGAATCTAAAAGTTTAGAAAATCTATTCCAACCGTCAGATATCACCGTTAAGATTAAATACATGTATGGAAAAAAAATCCATCTTCAGCTGACAACGTTAAAGGCTCGATCGGAACGGTCAACCGGGTGAGTCAAACCTCTAAATGCTTAGAAATGGTTATTGGACTGTCTAAATGACGTTTTTTGGCCTGACATTCAACGGATAATAGTTTCAAATCGATGAGATGCAACTAATCGTATAAAAATTTTCCTCAAAATATTTACCGAAGGTAACGCTACCATCAGAGAAACGAAGGAATAAAACCTTTGACCGCATCTTTCGACACTCAGATTTTATCAGAATCTTGTCATTTTTCAACTATAAACGTATTTCATTATTTCGGTCATATCTTATTTCACAACATTTTTGATTTGAAGGATGAAGAAATGGTTTATCGTTAGTGATAGAAAATGGAATATAGTCATTTTTTGTTTTTTTTTTTTCTAAATCATAGCCAACGAAAATGTCAATTTCCTCGGCTATTATATGAAAAAAAAAAACAGTTGGCAAGGAAGTTCAAGTAAAGTTCAGTTGGCAATGCTGTTTATCTGCACCGAAAACTATACTCTGTCTCGAAGGACTGGAAACCCTCTGACTGAAATGAAAAAATAGATAACTCAAATGGCAAAAGTTAAATGTTGCATTCGGCACACAGATTTTATCGGAATCTTGTCATTTTTCAACCCCTGAATGTATTTCATTATTTCGGTCATATCTTATTTCACAACATTTTTGCATTTGAAGGATGAAGCAATGGTTTATCGTTAGTGATAGAAAATTGAATATGGCCATTTTTTGTTTTGTTTTTCTAAATCATAGCCGACGAAAATGTCAATTTCGTCGGCTATTATATGAAAAAAAAAAAAAACAATTGGCAAGGAAGTTCAAGCAAAGTTCAGTTGGCAGTGCTGTTTATCTGCACCGAAAACTGTACTGTGTCTCGAAGGACTGGAAACCCTCTGACTCAAATGGAAAAATGGATAACTCAAATGGCAAAAGTTAAATGTTGCATTCGACACACAGATTTTATCGGAATCTTGTCATTTTTCAACCCCTGAATGTATTTCATTATTTCGGTCATATCTTCTTTCACAACATTTTTGCATTTGAAGGATGAAGCAATGGTTTATCGTTAGTGATAGAAAATGGAATATGGTCATTTTTTGTTTTTTTTTTCTAAATCATAGCCGACGAAAATGTCAATTTCGTCGGCCAAAATTTCAAAAGTTTTCGTCGGCTAATGTTTTAGAGAAAGGTCGACAAAAATCCAAAATCGTCGACTGAAATATGAATATAGCCGACGATTTTTTTTATACCAACGAAAAAACAGTATCGTCAGCTATGGTTACACTATGGCCGACGATTTTGTTTTTCCACCGATGAAAAATAAAATCGTCGGCCATTCTATAGAATTACCGACGAAAATTTTTAGTCGTTGACCGTTTTTTTTTTCGTCGGGAAAAACCTTTTTTCTGGTAGTGGTAAATGGCGTTCGGTTTCTTGTCCAATCTTTGGCCGAGCATGGCTCCAAGTGCATAGTCGCTTGCATCGCACATGAGCTGAAAAGGTAGCTCCCAATTAGGTACGGCCAAGATAGGTGTCGAACATAAGGCTTCCTTCAACCGATTGAAGGCTTTCTCGCATGCTTCACTCCACTCAAACGACACCTCCTTTTGCAACAAGTTACTCAACGGCTTTGCATCCTTGGAGAAATCTTTGATAAATCGTCGATAAAATCCGGCATGGCCAAGAAAGCTTCTCAGGTCTCTCACATTCTTTGGCGAAGGCAAGTGTTGAATGAGCTCCACTTTGGCTTTGTCTACCTCAATATCTTTTGCCAAAATTATGTGACCAAGCACAATGCCTTGCGTCACCATGAAGTGGCACTTCACCCAATTAAGCACAAGGTTGGTCTCAACACACCTTTCTAGTATCTCCTCTAAGTTCTCCAAACATGAGTCGAAGTCGCGTCCATACACGCTAAAGTCATCTATGAAGACCTCGATCTTATTTTCAATAAAGTCAGAGAAGATGTTGTACATGCATCGTTAAAACGTGCCGGGTGCGTTGCATAGGCCGAACGATATCCTTCGATATGCAAAAGTGCCGAATGGACATGTGAAAGTAGTCTTTTCTTGATCATCCGGGTGTATCATGATTTGGTTGTAGCCGCTATATCCATCAAGAAAACAATAAAATTCATGGCTTGCTAACCTTTCGAGCATTTGATCCATGAATGGCAAAGGCATGTGATCCTTCCTTATTGTCGCATTTAGCTTCCTATAGTCGATGCACATGCGATGGCCGATCATAATTCTTTGAGGCACAAGCTCATTCTTCTCATTCTTCACAACCGTTACACCACTCTTCTTTGGTACTAGTTGCACGGGTGAGACCCAACGACTATCCGAGATTGGATAAATGACTCCACAATCGAGTAGCTTGATCATCTCGTCTTTGACAACCTTCATCATTGGAGGGTGCAATCGGCGTTGCCCTTCTCTTGTTGGTTTCCCACCTTCTTCAAGAAAAATGCGATGAACACACGTCTTAGGGCTTATTTCCTTGATGTCCGCCAAGGTCCAACCTATAGCGGTTTTATATTTCTTAAGCACGTTTACTAACTCTTCTTCTTTCTTCTCACTAAGCTTTGAAGACACAATAACCGGTAAAGTGTCTTCTTCTCCAAAATATACATACTTCAAATGACTATGGAGCACTTTTAATTCTAATTTTGGGGCCTCTTCCACACTTGGACGAAATTTTGTTGTGGCATTAGGGATTGACAAGAACGAATTAAAATTTTTAACATAGGGACGTGACTCAAATTCAGCACACACCTTCTTCATACTCGGCTCCATTGCTTCCCGTTCTTCGTCACTAACTCGTTCTCCCTCCTTGTCAAATCCCGCCCCGTTCTCTATGGTTCGTTGTTATGTGTTGAGCGAGGTCGACATGACTCGTTCGACCTTTTCAATAACCTCTATAGCTCGGCATTCCTCTTCCTTGACAACCGGATACTTCATGGCGTCGAAAACGTTGAACTTAATCACCTCACCATCAAATTTCATCGTCAAGTTGCCTTCAGCATCATCTATCTTTGTGCGTGCCGTTCTCATGAATGGCCGGCCTAATAGCAATTGTGTGCTATTAACCGGCGAGTCTTCCATCTCTACCACATAGAAGTCGGCCAGAAAGATTAGATGGTTCACTTGCACAAGCACATCCTCGACATAGCCCTCCAGATACTTACTTGATCGATCCGCAAGTTGAATGATGACATTGTCCTTCTTGAGAGGCCTATACTCAACGTTTTATATACATTGAGTGGCATGACATTGATCGATGCTCCTAAGTCCAACATGACATCTTCAAAGCGTGTGTTGCCGATCACACATGACACAATGAAACTTCCCGGATCCTTCATCTTTGGTGGCAACTTCCTTTGAAAAACGGCCGACACCATCTCGCTCATAGTTACCACTCGTGTCTCCCTTGTATGTCTCCTTGTCGTGCAAAGCTCTTTGAGGAACTTTACATACTTAGGCACTTGCCTTACACACTCCAATAAAAGGGATGTTCACTTCTACTTTCCGAAAAATATTCAACACTTCCTCGTCAGACTTATCCTTCTTTGATTTTGCAAAATGAGAAGGGAAGGGTATGCAAGAGTTCGGCACCCCTCCCTTGTTGGCTTTGATCGGCATGGCTTCCTTCTTCGAGGTTGCGGGATCTTTCTTGAGTTCATTCCTCATTCTCTCTCTCTCGGCAGCTCTCTCGGCTGCAGCCTCAGTAGTGACATCGGTAGGCTACAACTCGACAGTGGCAGGCTGCAGGCCAGCCTGCTCGGCAACATCGGTAGCAACATCGCCGGTTGCCCCGTCTTCCTCTAAAATCATGTCGAGTGCGTTCTTGCTTGTCTTCTTTGGAACTTTTTCTCGTGACTCATCCAACACTCTTCCACTATGTGTTGTTATGACTTTGGCATGCTCATGCCCCAGATTTTTAATAACTTCACCCGGAAACTTCCCTTGTTCGGTGATTTTTCCCATAAAGTCCACGACTTGCCCCATTTGAGTTTTTAACTCAGCTATGTATTTCGAGTGTGTTTGTTGTCCCGCGAGCAATACTTGAGTTGCACTCGAAAGAGATTGAATCAATGCATCGTAGTTGGGGTTGCTTGGTGCGGTTTGAGCTTGGAAAGGCACGGCTTGGTTTGTTGCTTGTTGATTCGGCACAAAAGCTCCTTGGTTCGGCTAAAAAGGTTGCCTCAGCACAAAAGGTGCCCTCGGTCGATATGGGGCTGCATTCGGTGGCCGTTGAACATTGTCATTGTTTGACCATCGAAAGTTAGGGTGATTAAGAAATCCCGGATTGTAAGTGTTCGAGTAAGGATTATACTTTTGTCCTCCTTGGAAGCCGATTGCATTGGCCTCCTCATATCCCTCACTCAACACTTGTGGACATTGATTGGTTGCATGGTCTTCCGTGCACACCCCACATACTTGAGCTCTCTTCCCTCGCATGAGACTTGCTACCATATCCGATAGCTTGTCAACCTTATTCTCCAATGCCGAACTAGTACTCTCATTCACTTTATGCTTCAAGGCATTGTCTCGCGACATGCCAAATTGTTGACTATTTAACGCTGGGATCTCCAACAAGTTCTTGGCCGGTGTAGGATCAAGCTCAAGGAAAGAACCTTGAGCAGCCGAATCTAGAAACTCTCTCTCCATGAGACGCAAGCCCTCATAAAAGTATTGAAGAAGTAGCCCCTCTCTAATGCCATGAGATGGACATGAAGCAACGAGAGTTTTATACCTCTTGTAATAGTCAGAAAACGTCTCATCTCCTCCTTGCCTTATGCTCATGATTTACTTTCTCAAATCAGTGATACGAGATGCCGGATAATACTTGAGTAGAAACTCATTCACCATCGTCTCCCACGATGTGATACGACCAGTTGGCACCTCCAATAGCCATTCCTTGGCTTGATCTTCAAGTGAAAACGTAAAAGCCTTCAACTTGAAGTGTCGAATGTCGGCACTCGTCGGACACATGCTTTCGGTGGTGAAATTAAACCATTGAAGATGCTTGTTCGGATCCTCACCCGCAAGTCCATGATACAGCTTCAATTGGTGGAGAAATCCACTTTTCAACTCAAAGTCACCACTCTTGCCGGTTGCACATGCCGGAAAGGTGATGTTTGCGGGTGCGGCTCCTCCTCCGGTAACATGTCCATTTTGAGCACGAATTGAGATCATGATTGGGGGCTAGACAAAGTTAAAATCAAACTCGTCGTGAGGGTAAGTGATAGCTAACAACACCGGATCCTCTAACTCATAAGACAATCAAAGACTCAATGAAGTAACTATGGAAGGTGAGTTCGGGATAGAGGGAGGAGATGGTGATGCCGAGCTAGATGATGGTTCGGGTGGGGGTAATGGCGTTGCTATGGCGAGCGTGAGGTCTTTGTTGATTCGTTGCAAGCATCCTCGGTCGTCCCTTGTCCAAAGATCAGACTCAGACATACACTATTCTGAAGATTTTTAAACATGAAGCAAGTTAGAATCATTAAAGACAAATAGAAAGCAAGAATATACAAGGCAATTACAAACCACGACATTGGCAATTTCAAACAAATTTCAAACGATTTCACACTATAAACAATCGGCAAAGAAGAGATACACACGGCACAAAGAGTGAGAAACACGAAAATAAGTATGGTGATGTCGAAATTTCTAAGTCTAATTGCCTTTAGATTTGTTCTAACTATCAAGGTACGTGGAGCAGAGAAGATAACAGTGCAATGAGCTGAAACAGCTCAAGGTAGTATCATTCTTATTCCTATATACCTCGAAAGTTTGAACCACAAAATGTTTTCTTTTAAGCTTAGAATCTCACTCATGCCGAATCTATCTCAAGTTTCGAAGCTCGGTGGACATGCGGCCTAGGTTACATCGTCTAGACACAAAGTTCTGTGTTTTCAGAAGGCTAGTGCGTGTCATCCGAAAATAGCTCAAGGCAAGACTCATTTGTTAGTAACCACGGAGGACAAGTCCCCTATCACCCCTCAAAGAGAGAACAGTTGGTGGGCCTATGAGATCTAATTTGACAAATCTTTGAGACTAAGTCGGGACAATACATACTAATAGGCGAACCTTTTGCCCCTTACTCAGTTAAGAACCTCATGTTGACAGTTTCTACAAGTGTCAATAAAAGCCGCCCTCAACCTCATGAGACCTCGAAAGATAACATGAAGGGTTAAAGCTAATATTAACAAAACCGGCTTTGCCTATTCCTCTTCCCTTCGAAACTCAAAACAAATCCAACACAAATAATCCTCTAGGATTTCTAGCAATTTAACTAGGTTATTTCAAGCATAGCACATTCGGCATACATCAAATATTTTTAGAAATTTAAACTTTACATGCCGAAGCATATTTCTACTTTACAACAAAACTTCCAACAAAAATTTACAACACAACTTTACAAGATTCGAAAAATTGACAAAACAATTAACATTTAAACATATCAAGCTTTTATAATCCCCGGCAACGGCGCAAAAAATTGACGAGTCGCCGAAGCGGCACTTCAATGATGAACCCTACAAGAAACGTTAGTAGTATATGGTAAGTAGGGATCGTTCTAGCCGAGGATTAATGGTACCTGACATGTAAAAGGTTAGAAACACATATTCAGAATTATACACAAACAATGAAACGAATAAGGGGGATATAGATGAGGTTCGGCTACTGCCCTAAATACTAAAGACGAAAATAAATCCTAAAATTACTATATACAAGTGATCATCATCTTTCACACCAAGCAATTCACATAAAGACTCTTTAACAAGTAAGACACGCATACAAGAAAGTAAGGAACAAATATTTAGCACGTTTTAGACTTAAATTTGGTTTCGATTACAATTAGAGCTTTTGGCTATAACCCTAACCGTGAGACTTCTCAAGTTTTCAAGATCAACCTTCTGGGTCTAGATCCTAAAAGTTTTATGTTAATCCGGGTAAGATTTAACACTTAAGCACAATAGTATATATCGGAGACACGTAAACAAACAAGGTTGTCAATCATCTTATTTAACATGCAAGTTATCTAAGGTATTAAACCCTAAGTGAGTAACACAAATCAAAGCAACCTTTTGAGTCTTAGCTATATTCATTATTACTCTTGGTTCGATGAAACCTAACATCTAGAATTACATGCTTTAAACAACAAATATTTTGAACAAAACTAATGTGTCGGTTTTTAATGCCCAATCCTTAGATTACTAACCGATTTTAAACCTAAACATGCATCTAATACCACTGCCCTAATTATCTAAACACACGAAATCCACAAGTTAAAATCACAAAACTATATTACAAACATAAACCGAGTTTATACATAGTTTCAATGAAAACCAAGAATCGAAATAAATCCAAACAAATCACACACACTAATTTAAATAAAAGAGCCATAGATGAAGCGGATCACACTTTAGAAACCTTAAAGACTTCGGCAAGTATGGTGGAAGGATGTTCGGCAAAAAGTTAAGGTAATGGTACGGTATTTTGGGATGTGGTGGAATCGGGATGGCTATGTATTTTTGTTTGGTGCTTGAGAGACTTGATAGAGTTTTTGGCTAGTACTTGTGATTTAGATGAGATAAGTTTTTCTGTAGAGAAGTCGTCTCTATATATAGGGAGACGAGTTGGGAGAGAATCGGCATAAACCTTCTTCAAATCCGGCAAGGATTCCTCAATGCATCCGGTTTTGGTTTTCTTTATTCTTCTAGGATTCTTCTTTGCCGATTTCTTCATTGGACTGGGACTCTTTGGATTCCTTAATGGATCAGCAATATTCTGAGTTGGATTAATGTCCAAGGAATCGGTTGCAAGTTTCCCTAATCGGGCCAGGAACTTCTTTTCCTAGAACCGGCAATAATGCTCCTATTCCTGGCCAAACTAGGGAACTTCTCTTCTCTTGATTATTCACTTTAATTTGGCATGTTTGACTCCCATATGGTCCATGTAGCTCAGCAACTATCATTCGATGAATTTAGAAACCACTTTGATGCACAAATTCACAAAACTGTAAAAATGGGCAGTAGGTTCCTTTTATCGGCAGGGCAGTGACCTTGCTGTCTTGTGATGGGCATAACTCTTTCCTCAGGAAAGATTTTGATGCGATTCCAAATTCTGTAGAAACTAGACTCATAGAGCTTTCCGTGCATATATGGTATGCCATCTAATTCCTTGTGGTCCGTCCTGGAGAATTTTTGGAAGTTTTTTTAGGTTTCCAGGAAAATACTGGAAATACTGGATTAGCACCGATTTTTGTGCTTTGTAATTTTCTTTTGTGCTTTGTAAACCATAAAAATTATAGCCGAGGCTTTAACAAATCTATCGAAACATCTCTACAACTTTAAATCGGTTACTTAACATTTTCATACATTTCTATCTATACTTAGCACGATTTCTTTGTAACTCTACCAAATACTCATGACTCGATATTATGACTCGATTCTAAGATAATAAAGGTTAAACATAGTATAAATGAATGGTATAACACATTAAGAACGTAGCATTTTATGCTCCTATCAGTTCCCTTAATTCCCGGACTGAACGATCCTTATTTATTGCGCGTGTTGTTACCCCGGTTATGGCACTCGTCACTAAACTGTTGAAACCCTCAAAGTTTGAGGAGTGACCAATATTTTGTCCTCACAAATATAAGCACAAGTCACTTTTTAGTTTACCAAACACCCTGACACAACTTTTTCCACTGACAGCACTTCAGCACTTCTAAACTCAACTACTTTGCTTATCAGTAACTTATTCTCAGAAATAAGTATAAGTAAACTTTTACTTAAAAGCCCAGCTGCACCAAACACACCCTTAGACTATTGGTAGACAACCATCAAGAAGAACTTCACTCATTTCCCCATAGTGTCCCATAATAGCTAAATCATGTTCAAGGGCAACACACATACCGATAAGAAAAACACTAAAAATAAAATAGATAGTCCACATTACAACATAGCTGTTAATGATACAATATTGAAACTTGAATCCTAATTTCTAAGGGTCAGTGACCACTAGCCCAGATTTTGGAACTTTTGTTCCCACTAGCAAAATAAGATTGGAAAAATTTTGATCAACCCAAAAAGGAGAAAAAAGACAATTATACTCTTAATCAATTAAATAAATCCAAAATAGACATTTATTAGGGTAAAAGAGGGTTGATTGTTGACCGTGAATTGTTAACTGTTGACCATTGACCAGCGACCGAGATCGGATTTCGGTGAAATACGATCAGATTCCGGCGACCGTTGACGGTTGACCCCTTACAAACCCCCTATTACCTCCCCTCCCCCACCCCCCCCCCCCCCCCCCCCCCCCCCAAAATAGACTCTTACTGTCCCCTAATAAACCCCTACTATCCTCCGGTCTTATTGGCACTCAATAGACCATCCATTTACTACCCCAGTATAATTGTCCCCCAATAGAACCCCAATAAAACCATACTGTCCCCTAATCGCAATAAAACCATATTGCCCCCCAATAGACCGCTACTGCCTCCCAATAGAACCTTAATAACCCTAAACTCTAAATAAATTCAAAATAAACATATATTAGGGTAATAGAGGGTTGACTGTTGATGGTGGACTATTGACTGTTGACCGTTGACAGGATTCCGGCGACCGAGACCGGGTTCCGGTAAAAAGTGATTTAATAGAGAGTTGATCATTGGTCGTTGACCCATTAGGGAGGGAAGAGAGATGAAAAATTGAGATATGTATTTTGGACACGAAAAATAAGAAAAAAGTGAGCAAGTGGGAACACTTTTTTACAGATTTTTGTGAGGGTGCGAATTTTTCAAACCTTATTTTGTTAGTGGGAAATATTCCCTCAAAATCTGGGCTAATGAGCATAAACCCAATTTTCTAACTCAAAATAGTAGTACTAATATGAACATACATCACATAACATAAACTCTAAAAACCCCAAAACTAAACAAGAGTGAGCACCACGCACCAAGACTCACCATCCCACCTCGAAGAGAAATCATCATTAGACTATGAACAAGTCTATCAAATATAGTTTGCAGTTTGCACTGTCATGAAAGGATGGTATGGTGAGCACTGCACCACTCTGAACTAAAAACCAAATGATGATATGAATATGACAATCAAAAAGAAAACCTACTAGTCTTTAAATTGCGCTAGAAGGAGGGGTCGAACCTCCGACCTTGTGGTTAACAGCCACACGCTCTAACCAACTGAGCTATTCCAGCTTACTTGCCCGCTATGTTCAACTACGAAGTTTCTAAGAACAGTACAGACGCGAGGAGTTGACCAAGAATAACCCACAACGCTTTGTTCCCAACTTGTTCTTCTTCTTCATTAACGTTTTCATTCCCTGGAACCAAGTCCAGGTTCACTATTATTAAGCGGTGGCACTTGCATTTGCAATGGCGCCCAGAAGGATTATGATTCGATTATCAGACTCCCCAGTTTGCAGTACATTCACAAAGAGGTTTCCTTTCTTCTCTTTCCTACAAAAAGTTCATATCTTTATGTCAATCTACTGGGATTCTTCAACACCCATTTAAAGAAAAATGATGGGCTGTAACTATGTTACAGATTTTTGTATGTGTCCCAATGTATCTTGAATTTTTGGGCTTGCAATTATTTGTGTATCGTGTGTTCTAAGACCATTATAGGTTCTGTCTTTGTTTCTGGGATTGCAGACGGTTTTGTTGTTTATGGGGTATTCTGTTTTCTTTCTGTTGTGTCATGTGTGTAGAGTGAGCATCTTCTATATGTGATGGTGGTGGGGGCAAGCAACACTGGTTTCTAGCATGTTGTACCATATTACACTGGAGGCAGTGAATGTTGATAGGCCTAAGATTTACCATGCAATTGTTTGGATGCAAATGTTGAAGATTTTTATGGACCTGCTTGTGTGGAAGCCTGTTTGTGATGGCTTGTCTGACTCTTGGTGTTAAGTCTGGTAAGTGTGTCGGTTCGAAATGATCTCTTCTCAATTTTTATCTTATATAGTAAATTTTGATCTTAGGTGCTACATTTCTATCTCAGTTTTGTGGATTGTTCTTTTGCTTTATCAAGGACTTCTTAGAGTTTTCTATGCATTCGTATTTTTGCCTAAAATTTGGAGGAAAAGGAAATAATGTTCGTAAGTAATTGTCATTGATGTCTTATATTTGAATTACCCTTTGCTTGGCTAAGTGTATGATACTCAACATCTTTTTTTCTCCAAGTTAAAAACTACTCGACTTGGTGTTGACAGTAGAAACCAACTTGCATACATAATAGCCTTTTTCTCGCTTCGGTAGTGAATTACCTACTAATAAAGAGGCTGGCTTGCGTGCCCTATTTGAGACTACTATCTCTCTGCTCAATTCTGAAAATAGAGGGAAAGACGCCTCAATCAACTGTATCTGGGCAATACAATAGGATAACTGTAACTGTTCATTTCTTCAGTCATGACACCTACATGTTCCAGGTGTAGTTTGATCTTTTAAAGGAATACATTCTGGAATTCTATCTTTGTTTCTGACCGAAGTAAAGGGGCAAGAGATGAAATGAAATCAAACCCAATCTCTTGCTTTCTCAGACAAACAAAGGAACCAGTTAGCCATAGAGGCAAGTATTGCATGTGAGGAACATGCAGCATATCAGCCTGTGTTTGTTAAACAATTACTTATACCTGGTATATGGTGGTCTAGTTGCCCTTAGCAAGAAGTTGACCTGATAGCAGGCATCACATAGACTTTATAACAAGGAATTAGTTTCACTATGAGCATGAGAGATGACATTCCTGTATGCTAATGATTTTGTCTAGTCTTTGCTAATTCCCACGTTGCACCTGTCCTGATTCCCAGGTTATTGAGGGGAACTTAGATATATAGAACAATGATGACAGAAGGGTTGTGCAGTGTCACCATCCAATAAGAGCATTTATAAAAGGGTTAAATATTTGTTACTCCTTATACTTTGCTCCATAAAACAGTTTTGTCCCTCACCTTTCAAATTAAACAATATAGTCTTTATACTCTTTAATTCACACACAATAGGTCCAAATTGACTATTTTACCCCTCATATCTTCTGTATTTCTTTTTATTTATTTATTTTTCCTTACTTTTTTTGTTTATTTTTTTTCTCCAAAATTAAACATTCCACTGCTCGTACAAATAAATCTTTTGGACATTAGCGATAGCAAAGAACAAGAATCAATCTTAAATAGAGAGAGAACTCAGAAAGCATAAAAATGAAAAAGAAAAAATTAGAAAAATTTAAAAAGAGAGGAAATGAGGGGTAAAATAGTCAATATGGACCTATTGTGTGAGAATTAGAGTGTAAGGACTAAATTGTTTAAACTGAAAAGTGAGGGATATAACTGTTTTATGGAGCAAAGTATAAGGGGTAACAAGTATTTAGTCCTTTATAAAATCTGCATCTTCAGTTCATGGGAGGAATTTTACCATCTTTTAGTAAACATGCTGGATGTTAAAGGTTTTATTGGATCTAGGATTTCAACATCCTCAATTCTTTACTTCTGATTTAAGAATGCTCATATGGGAAAGCATGCAGCTGTGACCTTTTGAACTTCAGTTATTGTCCAAGAAACAAAACGATTAAGTATCACACACTTCAAACATGAGGCCCGTATGGCCGCACTTATGTGTCCATATAGCTAAAATGGTTATTACTTGCAACCCATTTTGTTTTTCTTTATTGTATTTACCTCACAGTTGGTTGCGATTTAAGTCAAAGTACCTGCTCGGTCACTTTAGGCAGTTGAACTTATACTGCTATATCTTTAAGAGATTCACCAAGTAATGTCAGGCTCTTCAATTTTATAAAAACAACTTAGTATGTAAACTATTAAGAACAAAACTAAAGATTTTTCTTTCTTGAGATCTGCTTTCGTTTGGTGATTCTCAAGTAGATGTCTTCATTAGTGTCTTATTAATAGAGTACTGTTATTTTTCCAACTCATGTGTTTTGTTACTCATTGTGTTGAGGTGAAGAATTAAACAGGTTATTCTAGTGGCAACATCAAATGTTTTTCCTGTAGGTTAATAATAGAACATAGCACAGTTGAAATAGAGATCCATACGTAAAGATCTGTGTTAAGGCTTCTGTAGGTATGTGCTGGGAATAAAGAACATTAGAAGGGAAGGATTGCTGACTTAGGCAACAAAACCTGTTGACCAAAAAATAAAGCAATAAGTTTGTTTTTTTGTTCCACTGCATTTTTGAACCAGCCATTGAAAAAGCTGAACTACAATAGTTGAAGCTTGACAAAATCTAATAAATCCATAATGATTGTTCACTGTGCCTTTTTTCTGAAAAGCTAAGACTGAACAGAAAAGAGAAGTTATATACATTTGATAGATGTAGTAGCATCATGTCAAGCTACTGTACTAATAAGACATAGTATCTTCAAATTTATTAGGAACGAAAAAATATGAGAACTGGTAATGAAACTAAGTAATCTAACACTAACCTTTGAGCTGTGTTTGTATGCTTTTGGGATCACACTAGAAAATTTTATATGGTTTATGTGAATTGGTTTTTGACTAGTCTTTTCATATCGTGTCATTTTATGCAGGTGATTTAAAATTGCATGAAGCTGTTATGCTTTACATGAATCAAGCAAAACAAGATTGCTTCTCACATGATTTTATAAAGCCTACATACTTTGTGCATTTGGGTCTTCATTCTGAAGTGATTGGAAGCTCAAACTATAGTATGGAGAGCCTTGGAGCGAGGTAACTAATTTTGCCGTATATTTCATGTTACTTTTGGACTAGTGTGTGCTTGAATCTAGAAGTCCAGAAAATAAGACCATATCTTGTGTTAGAGTTCAGAATCAGGTAAGAGGAAACATTTGATAAACCTTTCTTTATTTATTTATTTATTTATTTTTTCCAAATAACAAACATATCATTTATGGGTGCTGTAATCTAAGTTTTGAACAGTCTGTGGTCTAAGGCACCATGTCTGTGATATATCTGTCAATAAAAGGAAAGGGAAGCCATTTAAAATTCCACATTCTTTGGGATTAAGAGACTCAAATGTACTAATCCGTAGCATAGTTCCTGGTCCATTCTTTCGCCATATTGTTGAATTCCTGTTTGTTTGTTTTGAAGACATTGCTGCTTGGATTGAGAGGGTCCACTGGATTTGGATCATCAAGAAGTGAGCATAAGGAGAGCAATAGGCTCTCAATGGTCTGGATTGGGTTCCATTGATCTTCTTCTAAAATGTCAATGTATATATTGCCATCTTCATCAATGTTTGGATGATAAACCTGCATAAGACCAATGTAGACAGCATCACATCCATAAAATTATTTTAGAGAGGGAAGTGGTTGCAAGAATTTATTAACGTAGGTGAAAAATAGGCTCTTGAATGTAAGTTGGACTAGTGTAGCAGGCAATGCAGAATGATAAGATGATATTGGACTCAGATCATGACTAGAGATAAGGGTTTGTATGCTGCTAGGAAAATGAGAAAGGAAAAGATCTACTGCTTTCTTTGATGCAATCAATTATTGAAGGTTAGTGAATAGTGTGCTTCCAAAACTCGAGCTGCAAATTTTACTTCTTCTCTCTTTGATTTTGATATTGTTTTTTTTTTTTTTTTTTCTCCAAATAGCATATACTAGATTTGCAACTGATCACTTAAAAGAGGATCTTGTTTTCATTTCAGCTAAATCTTTATATAACAATGGAGTATTATTACATTTATGAACATTAGTATATCAATTTTTTTCTGCTGTTGACTGACTTGACAACCTGTATTCTGTCTCATTGATATTATGTGATGTTTGTAGATTAATTCTCCTTTTCCAGTTATTCTATAAACAAGCTCGTTGCTACATATGTTTTACTCTGAAATGGACGATGTGTAAATATGTTTTACTCTGAAATGGACGATGTGTAAATATGTACCTTGGTTAGGAATTTGATGATGGGAGGCCTTGTTGGATAGTCGTCAGGTAAATCGATGGTAAGAAAGAAGATCCCATCTTCATAAGGAGAACCTGAAGGCCCCATAATAACACCTTGCCATTTGAAAGGGTCTTCGAGGTTTACTGGTCCATAACTGCAGTGAGTTGGGAAGTCTGGTTTTATGAATCCCTCCCTTTGGTATATCCAGTGCCTTGAAAGTTCTCTGTCTTTATGACAGAATTAAATTAGTATGGATCACTCGTAGGATCTCGTCTATAAAGCGATGAGATTGTGCTATAGGGGATTGTTCGTTCTTCAAACGCAGCTCCCCTGTAGAGCTTGAACATAATCTAAACAGTGGATTCTACATCCTAAAATCATCATTTCAGTGAAGAAACTTTATGCAATAAGTGAAGATGTACGTACCCATCTGCCATGTTATGTGTGCGCCTGAAAGATGCAGCAGAAGTCTGAACAGAGCAGGTGAATGTTGTGAAACCTCAAGAATTAGCTTCTTTAGAGGAAAAACCAAACCAGAAGGAATGAACAAATATTGGAAGGTGAAATATTCAAGGTCTTTGAGCAAGTCTAGGACTTCTTTTGTTTATGTACTTGTAGACTGAGCTTTTATGTCTTATTATGTATTAGTTTCCTCTCAGTTTTCCATGTAAGGGATTAGTAATTTCGTGTACGCTGCTTGACTTCATCCGCGTTCACGAAGTCATGCTTCTTTGGAATAGCAGAAGTTATATGAGGAAATTTCATATGCAATGTCGTTGGGTGGAAAAGAAGACTTTGTTGACTTGTAAAGTATTGGTCATTGCCTGAAAGGTAATCTTACATACTGAAGAGTGAAAACTCAAAGGCTACTTTTATTGTGGGGTGAAAATTACCGGGGATTTCACACTTAGGGTTCTAGTTGCACCTCAAAAATTACTGTGTATACCTCTACAATTTTTGTACTTTTATTTGACATTGTCAACTCACATAAAAAAACAGATAAGGACAAAAATAAATAAATAGAAAAAAGATTTATTTTAAAACAAGAAAAATAGCAATATGAATGTTTTTGTAAATAAAAAAATTCATGCCAATGGATCTGAGCCTGATTGTGAATCTTCATCCTATCATCTCTTGGCTCGCCTTTGTAAACGTAAAAAGCAGCAATATGAATGTTTCTCGATGACTTGGGGAGTTGGGAAACTAAGAAGAGATGGTAACAATGAAGGTAAGTTGTGAAAAATTATGTAACTATGCAATTCATCCAATAAATAGATGAAGTTGAGAAAGAGAGTTGGGTGAAAGAGAGATGGAAGAGATTGAGAAGTGGCAACCGAAGGTGAATTTGGGAAATCAAAAGCATAGATACCTAAGAAGATAGAGAGAGAGAGACTTGAGAGAGCAAGAACTTCTCTCCATAATCAATTAATTAGAAAGCTTTAATTTTTTTGGTTGAAAACCTACAACCCATATCATCAAAATCTTCCAAATTCATTGTGATTTCTTCTCCATGAACAACTCCAGATTGTTAGACACAGAGATAATTTGAGGGTGTTTTGGTAAGTATGGGGAGGTGTACTTAAGTTTTCAAGTAGTTAAAAAATAAAAGGGAAGTGCAATAAGTAATGGAGGTATAAATAGTAATTTTTGAGGTGCAACTAGAACCTCAACATTTTATTTTATTTTTGTGAAAGGCAACATAATCGTTATAGTTATCCACAGTAATCCAAACTATTGAAGGTACATAGTAATCCATATTATTGTAGGTCTAGTAATCATCGTATACTTGATAGGAGCACAATGTGCGACGTTATTAATGAGTTATTATCCCTTATTTGTGTTTGGTTAAGTCTATTTAGAGTAAGATAGAGTCATAATATAGTTTAGTGTCGCTTTGGTAGAGTTTTGGAGAAAATGTGCTTAATTGTCAGAAAAACGACTGAGTATAGAAATCTGAGGAAAAAGTGCAAAATATGTTGTTTTCATGATTTTGAGGCCTGTGTTTGACTGACTTATTCTTTTCCAAATTTGATGCAATTTGGCAGGAATATATTTGGCAAGCTGAAGTATATTTTTTCAAAAATTCGGATCAATTGGAGCTCGAAAAGTCACCCAAAAGATGGCTGCAACTTGCCAGTTTGAGCAAAACGATCCAGGGACTAACAGGATTTTCCTCGGACTGTGTTCTGACTTCCAGAACTTCTGTACAACGTTTCACTTGGAACCAGAGGACGTGTCTTATATGGATGGCAAGCCCTATGAGTCTAGTTTCTCCAAGACTTGGAATCATGACAATCGGAGCACTTAGGAGGGAATTATGCCGGATTTATTGAAGCAGGGTCAAATCTGCCGATAAACTGTGGTTTCCCGGTTGTGTCAGGAAAGTTTTCCTTTGGTCTTTTGATGCACGGATCAGCTATGATGGACTTAAAGACTTGTTGGACATGTCCATACTAACTTAATGAGAAGATTCAAGTGCAAAGTTCAGTCAAAGGAAGAGTCTAAAAGAGCCAAACTTGGCCAGCAAGTACGCAAAAACCGATTGGGACTAGGACTTGTGTAATCCTAATTGCTGCCGATTTCCTCCAGCCTTTTCTCTATACATAGCACGACTTAAGAACAGAAAAATGATCTCTTCTCTCTCACTTTTACATAGCCAAAACTCTGTCAAAATAGCACCACATATCTAAAGAAGTTTACAAGCCGAAATCATCCTTTATCACCAATCCGAAATCGCATCTTCCATCATCAACCGAATCAACTCTTGTCGAGACTCTTCAAGGTTTCTTTTAAAGTGTGATTCACTCATCTCTCATGGCTTGTAATTTTCTGTATAATTACTTAACTTTGTCTATGAAGTTTGTAAAGATTTGTGGATGCTTATTTGGTTTTATTAATTTTACTGTGGACTTCCGAAATTCTGTTATGTGTTTTGGTTTTCTATTTGTTTGATTGATCATCATAATAGGTAACGATTTTATTATAGGATTTAGGGCAGTATGTTTCGTACATGATACTTGATTCTAATTGATTTATTTTCTGAATTCGTATGCACAACAAATTAAATGCTTAAGGGCTGCCTAGGCCAAGGTTGTTCTTTATGTGTTAATTTCATGTTTCCGAATATTATATAAATTTAATCATACGCTGAGTTGGTCTAATTTATATCTATTCTAAGGGGTAGAGTAATTCTGAAAATATGCATGTTGAAGCAAGGTGAGGTGACGCCATACTTGTTGCATGTCTCTGATTCGGTATTGTGCTTATGTGCTTCTTTGTGTTTACCTTCGACGCTGAGTGTTTGTAAACCGATTAGCATACGTTTAGGGTTATACGCTGAGTTAACTCTAGATAATTAAGAAGTCTTAACGATTAGATGAACCGCTGAGAGCTCTAATTAGAATTGGAATTAAATGAATCTTGTTAAGTGTCGAAATTTTCTGTTTCCTTGTATGGAATTGTTATGTGTTATGTGAGTTTTGTGTGTAGTGTTATGTGTAGAAGAAGATGATCACGTGTAGATAATAAATTAGGATTTAATTTCGTAAATTCAGTAGGTTTTTAGATAATATCTTCGACACCCCCATATGATTATGTAATGCTTTATGTGATTGAAAGCCCTTGATTTTTCCGGATAGAACGATCCCTACTTATCCTTACTACAATTGACACAAGAAGGGTAATATATATATGAAGTTGTTTTGCAGGTATTTAGTGCTTGGAAAGCGAGTCCATCAATGCTTCTACTTGATGAACAAGGAAATTAAAGGCTTTGGTTTCCTATGGGTTTCATAGCTTTTATCTCTATTAAATTAAGGATCGACTAACGTCCCACAAAAAAGAAACATTGTTGGATCATCTCAGGTGTTGAGTAGTACTTGGTTTTTCTGACCATTAATTCAAAAGAGTTCAAGATGGATGGGGATCCGCCTTGAAGATTTGAACAAGCAAGAGTATTGTGAGTCTTTTGATATACTTTGGGCAAAAGTTAAGGAACTTGCAACAAACCGAGAGGAAGAACTTGATATTTTGACACATTTGATTTTGCATGATTTCATGAGTTGTAGAAAATTCACAAGAGAAGGAAAAACTTCGACGAGTATTGATCAGAAGATTAAAATTCGACGTGACCACAAGATGAAAGCTATCTTAATCAAGCCATGCAGTGATATAAGAAAAGATCTGATGACTCGCATGCTCCTCCAAAATTAGTGAAGATCAAGATGAATGTTTCAATGAAAACATTGAAGCTTCTTCTCCTTACTCTTCTGCATGCAGGAAGCGCCTAAGGGCTGAAGATCAAGATGGATATAACTATACCGATGTCGGTAAATGATAGAAGCACAATGTGCGACGATATTACATGCTTATGCCCTCATTTATGCTTTGTTTAACCCTTATTTATCTAAGATTGAGTCTTAATATAGTTTAGTGTTAATTTGGTAGAGTTTGGCGAAAAATGGTTAAGAATCCGAAAAATGACCAAGTTTGAGAAATCTGGAAAATAATGCAAAATATGTCTTTTTCGTGATTTTGAGATGAGTGAAACTGTGATCTATCCTTGTCCGAATTCTATAAAATTTTGTGTGCTTAATATTCATATGTTGAGGAATGTCGTGTTAAAATTTCAGATCAATCGGAGTTCGGGAAGTCACCCAAAAGTTGGCTGCAAAACGGCAGTCCGAGCAAATCAATCCAGGGGTTTCCAGGATTTTCCTGGGACTTTGATCCAACTTCGAAAAATCATTCCCGATGACTCACAAGGAATTTGATCGAGATATTTTATGGAGAGATGGCCGTATGTGTCTAGTTTATCTGAGACTTGGAATCGCATCAATCGGAGCTCCGAGGATGGAGATATGCCGGAGTTACTACATCAACATCAAATCTGCCGATTCCAGGAACCTACTGCCCCCTTTTTGTGTTTTCTGTTTTTGATTGACCAAATGGTGTACAAATGCATATGTGAAGATGGTCCAAGCTTAAGGAAGGAAGGAGGAAGACACCTAGCCATGACATTGAAGAAAAATATGAAGAAAGAAGTTCTCCTAGTCAAACTAGGAGAAGCTGCCGAAAGAGGCAGATTGTGTGCAATGTTGTGCTGCCGGCAATTGGAGCATTTTCGGTGGATCAAAACTTATGCAATAAAGTCCAATGATTATTGAAGAAGTCCATGAAGATGTGAAGCCCAAGCCTTGAAGAAAAATTCAGAAAAAGAAAACCTAATTGAACTATGAAAGGAAGGTTTCAAATCCTTATCCCACTTGGTTTTCTCTTTTCCTTTTTGCTAAAGGGCTGCCGGCACCCCCTCTCCTCTATATATACCCCCACTTATGTATTCTGAAAAATCATCTCATCTCTTGCAAAACACTAGCCGAAACTCTACCAAATTTCCTACCAAAGTTCTAACCCGAAACCCTAAAATACAAGTCCACCGATTCCACCACTTCTCACCACCGATTCCATTCCTTACCTCAGCCACTGCCGAACCTCATTCACCACACCAAGACGAAGCTCTCCAAGGTTTCTAAAGTGTGATCCATCCCTATGACTTGTATTTTTATTTTCGGTTTAGTCACAATTGTTGTTATAAAAATACTTTGTTTTCGTTTGGTATTGTATGATGAACATGAATTGCGATTTTTGTTGGAATTTATGTGATGAATTTTGCAATTTTTAATTCATGGATTTCGTATGTATGATAATTAGGGCAGTAGGTATTTGATGCATGATTTAGACTTAAAATCGATTAGTAATCTAAGGTTAGGGCACAAAAATCGACACACTAGTTTTGTTTAAGCATTTGTTGTTTGCATGTAATTCTAAGTGCTAGATTTCATATGATTGAGTAATATGATTAAGTTATACGAGTTGAGTTTTCTTGATTGTGTTGCTCACCTAGATCTAAAGAACCTTAGAACTTGCAAGTTAAATAAGAAGATTGACGACCTTACTTGTTTGCTTGTTTTCGATTTAGACTCTTGTGCTTAAATGTTAAAACGTTTAAAACCGGATTAGCATAAACTTTAGGATCGAAGGCGAATAGCATGATCTTAAAACATTAGTTGTCTTACAATTGGTTAAAAGGCTAATCGCTCTAATTGTAGTCGAAATTGATTAAGTCTAAGATGCATAAATACTTGTTTCTTACTTTCTTGCATGCGAATCTTTGTGTTAAAGAGTCTTTTGTGTGAACTGTTTTGTGTGAGAGATGATGATCACTTGTAAATATTAGACTTAGGATTTATTTTCAGCAATTTAAGTTTCGTGTGTAGTCTAGGACAGCTTGCTGCCGAACCATATCATACCCCATGTGTGACGTTATGTGTTTATATTTGTATATATTTGTCTAACAATCTCATATTTCAGGTACCCTTAATCTCCGGCTTAGAACGATCCCTACTTGCTCATACTACTAACGATATTTTGTAGGGTTATTATTGTGTGCGAGCCTAAGCTTCCATCAGTAAAGCTTGTAAGATGATGAACCTGATGAAGGTGAAGAAGCCACGATTTGATGGTCCTCAACCGGAGTTGCCAATGGAGTTCAGAAACAAGATCGAATCCTTGCATGGCTCCGAGGCCAAGCTAGTAATACAGAAGGAGATCGATTAAACTTACTGATGTGAGCGACCATCATGATCGTCTGAATATGGTTAGAAAAATGGGTTAAAAAACCCTTTTTGAAATTAAATTTAAATGGGTTAATTAAAGTGTGTTACACTTATAATTAATGAAAAATGAATTTGGATTTGTATTCTTCATAATGAAGACTACAAGATTATATGTTCATATGTCTAATTTGGTTTTGGAATGAATGAAAAATTGTCATCCAAAGTTGACTATTTGAAATGGGAAAATAAAGTTTGTCCCACATTGGAAAAATGGAAATGACAAGAGTGTTTATATAGAATCATCTTCCTATGTGGTATAGTTGTGTAAACGCAAACTAATGCAACACCAATTTGGGTTTCAGAAAAGTTCCTTGTTCTGGTGCTCTTGTGTTCCTTCTCTAGTGATAGAAAGAGGGTAGCTTCAGAAATTCGACCTTTTGCCGCCGTAGAGGCGGCATAGTTGTCTTAAGGAGAGTGTTAATTTGGAGGTTCTCAATGAACAAGAACGAGCATTGATTTTTGGCAAACGTAGTTTGGAGGTGGAAGTGATACAACATGTCTAGAAGAAACAACCTTACTTCTAATGAAGTGGGATTCACGGAGCGGCTATTCCTTTGTCTTAAGAAGTCGTTGGAAAGATGTTGCTAACAAGCCTGAGAATAATATTAGGGTTGGTAATATAATCCAGGTTTGGTCCTTTCGAGTTGATGATCGTGGAGAGGTTTGGTTTGCCCTTGTGTGCCATGGGGCTGAATATGCACACCATAATAACCAGATGAATTAGCTAAAACGATTTTTGCCAGTAAATCAAATTGTGTTTTTACGTTGTTGTTATTCAGTCATAAGGATAACCCAACTCTCGAGTCTGTAGTATAGGCCTCCTTTGTTCGTTCTTCTTCTTGTATTCCACATTCGGCAAGTGCCAATTTTATTCAAATTTCAAAAGAATAATGTTAAGTGAATAACATTATTAGATTTGATCAATGTTTCACCTTATGTTGCAGTTGATGTGTCAGTGTCACATCATTTGATACATTCTTGTTGTACAAATCAACCTCGATCAGCTTGTAGCTAGCATCAGGTTCTTGTGCAACAAATGTCCTTATTAGCAGTTGAGAAATGCCAACTGTGCGCATGTATATGTTCAGTGTGTTTTTAATATTTTTACGACTCTCTCTCTAAATAAGTGGTATATGAGATATTCACAACATTTGTGATGTTATTAGTTATATCTTATGATATCATCAACTTTAGGTACTACAGCCTATAATTTATGAACACAAAGATCCTGGTATCATACATTGTTTCAAGAAATAAACTGTTGTGATATTGGATGAAATTAAAGAGTGTTTCACTACAACACTAGGTTTTTCGTCGTCAAAGAACTTAGGTGACGAAATTTTAGAGTTTAGGGTTTAGGGTTTAATATTTTTTTCTTTTTAATTAAAATACTTAGGCGACGAAAGCAAATAAGTTCGTCGGCTTAGTGGGCCACTTAGGCGACGAAAGTTTTCTTCTTCGTCTCCTAAGTAGTTTAATTTAAAAAAAAAATAGAAAATTGAGACAAAATATAATTAATATATTAAAAAAATTGTTCATTACAAATTAAATACTTAATATTAATAAATTTGTTCATACAAACTAAAACGCTAGGGATAAAAGAAATTAATCGAACAACAAAAGAATGTATGGGAGGGGGAGGAGCGTGCTAGCTAGCTACTTTTGGGTCGACTGAAGGCTTGCAAACGTGTTGAACTGTTGCTCCAACCGACTAAGACGGTCTTGACCTTCTTGCGCCTTCTCTTTGGCCAGTCGTATTGATGTGAGCCGCAAGGCTCACACAAATAATAAACCCTACAAAAGATCGTTAATTAGTAGTATAAGCAAGTAAGGATCGTTCTAAGCCGGGGATTAAGGGTACCTGAAATATGAGAATGTTAACATAAATATTCACAAACACATATGCACACAATTGTCACACTTATATACATATATACGATTTTATCATGGGGGATGAAGATGAGGTTCGGCAGCCCTAGGGCTGCCCCTATACTAGTGTACGAAAATAAAATTGCAAGAATTTAAAATCTAAACTACTATGTACAAGTTGGTCGACATCTTTCGCACAAAGCATTTATCAAAAACTATCATAACACATAGAAAACACAAGTAAGACTCTTGGCAAGCATGCAACAAAGTATCTTAGACTCGACTTAGTTCCAACCTAATTAGCTCCTACAAGGTATCACTAACCGATTAAGACTTCTTAAGCACTCTAAGATTTTCTATTAAAGCCTAATCTTAAAGATTTATACTAAACATATTTGAGAACACTTACAAAGTCGAAAACAAACATGCAAAATAATTAAGCGCAAAGTCTTTTTAGTCGGAGACAAGTTAACAAGCAAGGCGTCACGCTTCTTATTACCAAGTAAGTTCTTTTAAACCACTCTAACCCTCTTAAATAACTCAATCTAAAACAATGACACATTCGAATTAACCTAAGTTTATTTTGGCTAATGAGATTGATGCCCTATATATTGCAATTATATACCATCAATCTTTAAGGCACACGGATTTGAAAGAACAAACCAAGTTGAGAAAAGAATCAAATTGTGAACATGCTTCCCTAAAGAACTACCTACGATTTCTACGAATTAAGTTTACATGTTTTATCTTTTTAGAAAAAATAAATTTTGACACCTAGAGTTAACAAATAAAACCAAGCAACGAAATTTAACCAAAGTTTTAAACATGCAAAACCAAATAAACAAGTCATTCATACATAGACATACAAACGAATACCAAAAGAACAAATGTTTTACATAGACATAAAAACATAAAACCATAAGTTTACAAGCCGAAGGGAGTGGATCACACATTTAGACACCTTTAGGGCAGCGACTTGTGTTGATCGGATGGAGGATGATGGAATATAGAATGGAATTTTAAGATGGTGGTGAGAGGTTTACGGCTTATTTTCTTATGTAGGACTAAGGGTAGAATATTTGGTATAGCTTGTGACTTTGTGTTTTGGCTAAAGATATGACACTTTTCTTCATGGTGCCGGTCTCTATTTATAGGATAAGAAAAAGGATGATTTGGGAGATTTTTCCTTGCTCAAAATGGGATAGAAATCCTCTTGTAATAATGTTTCCAAATCCGACATGGTTTAGGTTATTCTATCCCTTTTCAAATAAGGAATTCCATGCTTGGCCAGCCTAGGGTTTACTCCTCACATGCTTAACACTTTTTCTTCTTCTTCGAAGCCCTAAGACACGGCTTAGGCACATGCAACCTACTCGGGTGCAGTCCTTGCCAGTATTGGATACTGGCGAGGCTAATCTGGGTGGCGAGTCTGGTGCTGGCGAGGCGAGTTGCTCTTTTGTTGGCGAGGCTATCGGATGGCGAGCAGTGCCGAGGTTGGCGAGGCGAGCGAGGCGAGTTTAGGCTTCTGGCGAGCATAGCTAGACTTCTGGCGAGCCTATGGGCTGAGCTGATTTTCTTCCTTCTTCTCGGCAAATCTGACCTTTGCGTCTTCAATTGAGCATAACTTCCTCTTCATTGCTCTGATTGCTGTGATTCCAAATTCCAGAGAAACTACACTCATAGAGCTTTCCAATGGTATATGGCACAGTTTCTGGTTCTAAGTGATGCGTCATACAAAAATTCTGGAAGTCAGGGCACAGTCTCAGGAAAATCCTGATAGTCCATGGTGATCTTTGTTCAAACTGCCAAGTTGCAGCCATCGTTTGAGTGACTTCCCGAACTCCGATTGGTCTGAAATTTTGGCACAATATACTTTAGCTTGCCAACTATATGCATACCAAATTTCATTAAATTTGGAAAAGGATAGGTCAGTTTAGCACAAACCTCAAAATCACGAAAAAGACATATTTTGCATTATTTCCTCAGATTTCTATACTTCATTATTTTTCTGACAATTAAGCACATTTTTCCAAAACTCTTCCAAAATGACACTAAACTATATTATGACTCGATCTTACGTAAATAAAGGCTAAGCAAAGTATAAATGAAGGTATAAACATATTAATATCGTAGCACTTTGTGCTCCTATCACGTATCTCCTCCTCAAGTAGGGCGATTCGTTCATGGGCTTGTCGAGCCTCCTCTTTGGCCAGTCGTGCCTCTTCCTCTGCATGTGCCACTACCAGATCTGAGGGAATAGCCGACGAAAAAAATTTCGTCGGCTATGCCAATTTTTCGTCGGCTATACCTTCTACCGACGAAATTTTCGTCGGCTATAAGTCGTCGGGAAAACCCCGTCGGTAATACAATGGCCGACGAAAAAAACAAATTCGTTGGCTATAGTAGAGTATGGCCGACGAATTTACCGACGAAAATATTTTTTGTCGGCCAAACCTGGGAGAAATTGCCGACGATTTTCGTTGGGTATTTTCGAGTATGGCCGACGAAATTCATTAAGTATAGCCGACGAATTCATAAATTTTCGTCGGCTATTTCTTCGAAATATATTACTATTTTAATAGGTATTAATTAGTTATAGCCGACGAAATAATGCACTTTTCGTCGGCTATAAGTTTTATAGCCGACGAAAATTGGTAAAATTCGTCGGCTATCGAGATTATAGCCGACGAAATAATGCCAAAATCGTCGGCTATAACTGCATTTTGGGCAAAAAAAAATACCGGATCGGAGGAGGAGAAGGAGGAGGAGGAGGAGGCCGGAGGAGGAGGGGAAGGAGGAGGAGGAGGAGGAGGGGGAAGGAGGAGAGAAAAAAGGCGGGAGGAATCGATTTAAAAGATTTAGAAGGAGAATAGCCGACGATTTAAAAGATTTCGTCGGCTAAACTGAGAGAATAGCCGACGATTTAAAAGATTTTGGTCGGCTATACTTTGGAAGATCAACAGCCGTCGGATCTGAGCCATCCAACGGCGGACAATAAAAAGGCGCGGATCAAGAGTTTAGCCGACGAAATATAATTTTCGTCGGCTAAACTTAGAGAATAGCCGACGATTTACAATGTTTCGTCGGCTATTCTATGAAAACATACTAAACTGCCGTTTTGAGGCCCTAAACGAACTCGAAAGCCCGAAAAAGCCCACACGTCGTGGCAAAGCAACGAGTTTGATTCCTGGAGTCGTTCCCTTTCCGGAATGGTATCACAATCATCATTCGGACGCCGGACGCCAAATCTGCAGTAAACCGGGTTTTGACTTATTTCATTATTTCAGCACACGGATTTTATCAGAATCTTGTCATTTTTCAACCGTAGACGTATTTCATTATTTTGGTCATATCTTATTTGACGACATATTTGCATTTGAAGAGTGTACGTATAGTAACTATTTGAAACTATACATTCACTTAAACACTTAGTAAACAAGTTAAGGAACATTAGTGCATATGTTCCGATTTTGAATCTAAAAGTTTGGAAAATCTATTCCAACCGTCAGATATCACCGTTAAGATTAAATACATGTATGAAAAAAATCCAACTACATCTGACAACGTTAAAGGCTCGATCGGGACGGTCAACCGGGTGAGTCAACCCTTTAAACGCTTAGAAATGGTAATTGGCCTGTCTAAATGGCGTTTTTTGGCCTGACCTTCAACAGATAATAGTTTCAAATCGATGAGACGCAACTAATTGTATAAAAATTTTCCTCAAAATATTTACCGACCGTCAGGCTACCCATAGGAAAACGGAAGTAAAAAACAGTTAAGCGCAACATTCGGCACACAGATTTTGTCGGAATCTTCTCATTTTTCAACCGTAGAAGTATTTCATTATTTCGGTCATATCTTATTTCACGACACATTTGCATTTGAAGGACGAAGCAGTGGTTTGTCGATAGTGATAGAAAATGGAAGCTGTTTTTTTTTTTTTTTAATCATAGCCGACGAAATCAAACCTAGTACTCGTCGGCCATACTTCCAAAAATTTTCGTCGGCTAAAGTTTCAGAGAAAGGCAGACGAAAATTCAAATCGTCGACTAAAATATGAATATAGCAGACGATTTTTTTTTTTACCAACGAAAAAAAAAAATCGTCGGCCATTCTAGGGGAATAGCCAACGATTTTTTTTTTTTAGCGACGAAAAAAAAATTCGTTGGCCATTCTTGGGAATAGCCGACGAAAATTTTATTTCGTCGGCCGTTTTTTTTTATTTCGTCGGGAAAAGCCTTTTTTCTAGTAGTGTGCGATGTGCTCTCTAGCCTCTCGGGCCTCCTCCTCCGGCCGTCTGATATGCTCCGCATTTGAAGACCGACAGTGTGCAATGGAAATTTCCCCTGCAGATGATTGGGAGGAGCTGACACCGAAGGTTACTCCTCCTAGCCCCCGAATCTCACAGATGTTTCGCGGTCTTAGTGCGTTTACAAGCACTCTGGCCTAAACCGGCTCGTCGAAATAGTGAATGATCTGATCTTCCGGAACGTCTGGGTGCTCCTTCCTCACTTTAGTCATCACCTTATCGACTTCGGCTCTGATCTTTAGCTGCATTTGAAAATGAAGTGCATTAACATCTTTAATCACATAAGAACAGTGTCAGATGATGAATTTAAACATAATAGGAAACTTACTATATTTTCTGCCGCTTGCGGGTGCTCAAGAGGGTACACCGTCTCATAATTCTTCACCAACGCCATTGGTTCACCCTTTTCCTTCGACTCGAGCGCCGTATACATGAAAGGCTTTGAACCGGACCGATGGTGCAATGTCTTCTTCCCCCGGTTGATTGTGTTGGCGGCCGATCGTCTCTGTAGAAGTTTAATTATATTTGAGACAAATAAGCATTCAAACAAAACAAAAATCAAGAATGTTTACATTTGAAAGCGCAGACTAATATTATAAATTGTATACCTGGAACTCATCGCTCTCGAAGTGTTAAAGCAGCCAAGCCCAATCCTCCTTCCTACTTTTGAACTCTTTTGGGACTTCGCCAGGGTTGTTAATCCTAAGCCTGTTGAGCTTGCTCTTGAAAGCTGTGTATGTCTTACCATCTTCTCATCATCCCAAGGGATATCATAAACAAGCTGTTAAAAAAAAATGGAATTAATATGGAAAGTGACTTAGGTATTGATAGGAGCACAATGTGCGACAATATTATATGCTTATGCCCTCATTTATGCTTTGTTTAACCCTTATTTGTCTAAGATAGAGTCATAATTTAGTTTAGTGTCAATTTGGTAGAGTTTGGCGAAAAATGGTTAAGAATCCGAAAAATGACTAAGTTTGAGATATCTGGAAAATAATGCAAAATATGTCTTTTTCATGATTTTGAGATGAGTAAAAGTGCGATCTATCCTTGTCCGAATTTAATGAAATTTGGTGTGCTTATTATTCATATACTGAGGAATATTGTGTTAAAATTTCAGATCAATCGGAGTTCGGGAAGTCACCCAAACGTTGGCTGCAAAACGGCAGTCCGAGCAAACCAATCCAGGGGCTTCCAGGATTTTCCTGGGACTTTGTCCCAACTTCGAAAAATCATTCCCGACGACTCACAAGGAATTTGATCGAGATATTTTATGGGGAGATGACTATATGTGTCTAGTTTATCTGAGACTTGGAATCGCATCAATTGGAGCTCCGAGAAGGGAGATATGTCGGATTTACTGGAGCAAGGTCATTCCAGCTGAGTTGCTGCCGGTCTTGTGTTCTTGCGGGTTTGGGGCATTTTTCCATGGACCAAGCTCACCAAATGGAGTTGTCAAGCCTACACAAGAGGTTCATGAAGATATGCAGCCCAATCCAAGGAAGAAAATCAGAAAAAGAAGTTTCCTAGAAGAACCAAGAAAGGAAGGAACCAAAACCTCGTTGCACAAGGATTGCCTTTGCCGATTTGGACTAGGTTTTCTACCTAGGGTTTCTGCCGAATTTGCCTCTATATATAGCCATGTTTTCCTACAGAAAAATCATCTCATCTCAAGCTAAAACACAAGGCCTAAACTCTACCAAAATTCCCCAAAGATCCTAGACAAAAACCTTAACCGAAAACCACCTTCACCTCACCTCAACCAAGTTTCTGCTTTGCCGAACCTTGGATTTTCTACCTCCATAACCTACTGCCGACGTGACCTATTTCCGTGCAGCCTCACCCCAGCCTCCATACTTCGCCGGATCCACACGACGTGAAGCTCTCAAGGTGTCTCAAAGTGTGATCCACTCCCCTCTTTCGGTTTTGTAATTTTTGTTTAGTTATGTTTAGTTTTGTCTATGAAACACTCATGTATGTTAGGTGTTGGTTTATATGTCTATGTATGAATCGATTTTGGTTTTATAAATTGTATGTTAAAGACTTGTTTGAATCGATGCTTAGATTTAAGTTTAGGTTTCGACAAGAACAATGATTTTGCATGCTAATTTGTAATATGTAACTTGTGGATTTTTGTATGTTTAGATAATTAGGGCAGTGGTATTAAAAGCATGTTTAGGATTTAAATTGGTTAGTGGGTTAAGGATGTTCCTTATAAACCGAAACATTAGTTGTGCTTAAGCATTTGTTGTTTGCATGTAAATCTAGGTGTTAGGTTTCATCTAACCTGAGTAGAATGAATAAAACTATAGGCCTAGCGGTTGTTTTGATTTGTTGTGCTCACCTAGGGTATAAAACCTTAGCTAAAACTTGCATGTTAAATAAGATGATTGACAACCTTGCTTATTTGCATGTTTTCGATTTAAGACTCTTGTGCGTTATATGTTAAGTCTTAACCGGATTAGCATAAAAATCTTTAGGGCTAGAGCGAAAGTTTGTCCTAAAAGAACTAGAGGAAGTCTAGTAACTAGGTACAGAGCGAAAGCTCTAGTTGCGGTCGAAACGAATTTGAATTTTGAACATGCTAAATACTTGTCTCTTACCTTCTTGCATGCGAATCTACTTGTTAAAGAGTCTTTGGTGCTAAATGTTTTGTGAGAGATGATGATCACTTGTATATAGTAGTTTAGATTTAATTTCATGTCTTAAATTCATGTCTAGGAATTTAGAGGCAGCTTTGCTGCCAAGCCTTTTATCCCCCATAGTTTCGTGTGTGAATATGTATATATGTATATAAGTGTGACAATTATGTGCATATGTGTTTGTGAATATTTGTGTTAACATTCTCATGTTTCAGGTACTCTTAATCCCCGGCTAGAACGATCCCTACTTATTCTATACTACTAACGATTGTAGGGTTATTATTGCTTGATGCTCGCTTCGGCGACTCGTCAATTTTTGGCGCCGTTGCCGGGGATTATAAAATCTTATTTTATGTGAATGTTAAAGTGTGTTAATATTTGTGATGTAAAGTTTGTTAACAATCTGTGTCTCTAACTCTAACGTATATTTATATATCCTAACTCTCTAACATGACGTTCTAACTCTTGTATTGTCTTTCTCTAACCTTGAAAAATTATTTGAAACCGTCGCTTGTATGAATCTGTATATCCTTGCATTTTAGTTTATTAGTTTTGTTCATTTTGATGTGTCTTGTGCGTGTGCAGATTGAATTGAAAAGAAAAAGTGCAGGAAATTCCAAACTTCTGCCCAAATCAGAATCCGGGCAGTGCAGTCCTTCCATTTGGATGGCTGCCGTTTTCTGCTCAAAAAATCTAGGAAAGTGAACCATACACCGTTGGAAAGATCTCTGAGTCTAGTTTCCGTAGGATTTTACAGAAGTGGATTTGGAGTTTCGAGCTGTTCCCAGTTTCAATTTGAGTGCACGAAGGTCAATCTGGCAGAACAGAGAACTGGGCAGATCAATAGGTCTGACAAAAGGCCAAAGAAAGAGTACTTCTGATGGTGCGATTGAGACGAATTTTATACCGATGGAAAGCTCTGTGTGTCCACTACAACATTTATTCAGAACACTTTTGCATTAGGATAGTGGAACACACCCAAAATCAGGCCTCAAGAGAAGCAGACACGTCTGCCGAGAGAAGCTTGCCTGCCAAGAAAATCCTACTGCCGAGAAGGACTGCTGCCCCCAAGCTGCCGAGCATCAACAATGGATGAACACACACACAAAAAATGGTGAAAAGTCTAAGCAATGGACTATAAACACAAAGCGCTAATTGGGAGGCAACCCAAGTCGATCAAAGAAAAGTGAAGGAGCCATCACCGAGAGTTTGAAATTTCTTAACTCTTCTCTTTTTCTTTGATTTGTGATGATATGTTGGTATATGTTAGACTATTGCATACTTAGGAAATTCGTTGATATAGATTTGTGCTTACATTGAGGACAATGTAATTTTCTAAGTGTGGGGTGGGATAACGTATTCCGTTTATGTTTTGGTGTGCTTAGTTTAGAAAAGAAAATTCAGAAAATTGTTCTACAAAAATAGAGTGTTTAAATTTGTTTCGAGTCTTAGGATGCCCCTAATATGTCAATGATGTTTTTCTCCTCTTTGCATACATAGATGATGGTTATGCATACAATTAAAATTGTGAGTTTCATGGATTATGTGCATTGGTAGGAGCATGTAGGACTTGTTGATTAACGAAGCATGCATGTTTTAGCTAGTTTGTTTCCATAATAACCTATGTGAGCTTTAGAGCCAACTTGCTTTCTTCATGAGTGCTAAAATTCTGAAAATTTTGAGCTTGATATTATATGAACCTCATTATTCTTTGATTATTCAATGATTATGTGCCATAGCTTTTTAATGAACTCTAGAATGCTAGAACTTACTCTTGTTGATTTTCAAAACATTTTTAATCATAAACTACCTTGATTTTGAATGTGATTGAATAAAGATCATTTAGGTTTACCACCATTGCCAAATAAAGCATGAGCCCTATTGGAGCCCGTCGTGGGACACCTTAGTAAACCCCCTTTGAGCCTACGATTAGCCTTTTCTTTCATCACCCTTAAACACTTTCCATGAACTTAGTATAGTGATGTCTTGACCATTGTGTGTCGGCAAAGCTTGATTTTTGAAGGAGTTTTTGCGTGAAGTGATGAAGAAGAACAAGTGTGGGGTAGACTTAGCCATGAATTTATGAAAAGTGTATATGTATGCCGTGCCTTAGAAAAAGAAAGAATGAAAAATTTTGAAACATTTTTGCTCGGACCAAAAGAAAAAGAAAAAGATACCGAGAGCAAGAAAAGAAAGATGTAAGGCACGGCTTGAAAAAGAAAAGAAAAAATTTTGTGCATGGTTATTGTCTTGATTATTGTTGTAATGTTATGGGAGGAAAAAAAATGAAGTATGGGTCCAACAAGATGAAATTTGACCCTTGGCGAGAAGACATAAGGAGATTTGAGCTTTGCCAAAGGCCACGGTGACGTTTTTAAGCCTCCTTATCCAAATATCGAATACCTCTTAGCCTAGCCCCATTACAACCCTTTTATTGATCTTTTTCATGATTCTTAAGATGGTTAAACTTGATTTGTGGAGATTATCTCAAGAGTAAGCATATGGTTTTGGTTCATTGGTGCATATAGTTATCATATGAGGTTTTTCCATAAAAATTCACAAAGTGCTTTCGTTTCTTTGATATATGCAAGTCACTCTTTGTAATTCATTATCTTTCGCTTGCATATACTTATGAGTGAATTACCATGCTTCGAGAGAAAAGAAGAGAGTATGCCTAGTGAGGAGGATTGAATTAGCTTAACATGTCTACATGCTTACTTTTGTTCTTATATGTTCTTATTGATGTTACATGTTCATGAAGCTTGGAATTTTCATGCTTAGCATTCTCATGCATTAACTTGAAAGCTATGTGTACATACGAGCCTGAGACAAATTGTTAGGGGCAATAGTTTGTTTAGAGCTTAGTTTAATTTAGTTTGCTAAGGGACTAGCAAAGGATAAGTGTGGAGTAGTTGATAGGAGCACAATGTGCGACGATATTATATGCTTATGCCCTCATTTATGCTTTGTTTAACCCTTATTTTTCTAAGATAGAGTCATAATTTAGTTTAGTGTCAATTTGGTAGAGTTTGGCGAAAAATGGTTAAGAATCCGAAAAATGACTAAGTTTGAGATATCTGGAAAATAATGCAAAATATGTCTTTTTCATGATTTTGAGATGAGTAAAAGTGCGATCTATCCTTGTCCGAATTTAATGAAATTTGGTGTGCTTATTATTCATATACTGAGGAATATTGTGTTAAAATTTCAGATCAATCGGAGTTCGGGAAGTCACCCAAACGTTGGCTGCAAAACGGCAGTCCGAGCAAACCAATCCAGGGGCTTCCAGGATTTTCCTGGGACTTTGTCCCAACTTCGAAAAGTCATTCCCGACGACTCACAAGGAATTTGATCGAGATATTTTATGGGGAGATGGCTATATGTGTCTAGTTTATCTGAGACTTGGAATCGCATCAATTGGAGCTCCGAGAAGGGAGATATGTCAGATTTACTGGAGCAAGGTCATTCCAGCCGAGTTGCTGCCGGTCTTGTGTTCTTGCGGGTTTGGGGCATTTTTCCATGGACCAAGCTCACCAAATGGAGTTGTCAAGCCTACACAAGAGGTTCATGAAGATATGCAGTCCAATCCAAGGAAGAAAATCAGAAAAAGAAGTTTCCTAGAAGAACCAAGAAAGGAAGGAACCAAAACCCCGTTGCACAAGGATTGCCTTTGCCGATTTGGACTAGGTTTTCTACCTAGGGTTTCTGCCGAATTTGCCTCTATATATAGCCATGTTTTCCTACAGAAAAATCATCTCATCTCAAGCTAAAACACAAGGCCTAAACTCTACCAAAATTCCCCAAAGATCCTAGACAAAAACCTTAACCGAAAACCACCTTCACCTCACCTCAACCAAGTTTCTGCTTTGCCGAACCTTGGATTTTCTACCTCCATAACCTACTGCCGACGTGACCTATTTCCGTGCAGCCTCACCCCAGCCTCCATACTTCGCCGGATCCACACGACGTGAAGCTCTCAAGGTGTCTCAAAGTGTGATCCACTCCCCTCTTTCGGTTTTGTAATTTTTGTTTAGTTATGTTTAGTTTTGTCTATGAAACACTCATGTATGTTAGGTGTTGGTTTATATGTCTATGTATGAATCGATTTTGGTTTTATAAATTGTATGTTAAAGACTTGTTTGAATCGATGCTTAGATTTAAGTTTAGGTTTCGACAAGAACAATGATTTTGCATGCTAATTTGTAATATGTAACTTGTGGATTTTTGTATGTTTAGATAATTAGGGCAGTGGTATTAAAAGCATGTTTAGGATTTAAATTGGTTAGTGGGTTAAGGATGTTCCTTATAAACCGAAACATTAGTTGTGCTTAAGCATTTGTTGTTTGCATGTAAATCTAGGTGTTAGGTTTCATCTAACCTGAGTAGAATGAATAAAACTATAGGCCTAGCGGTTGTTTTGATTTGTTGTGCTCACCTAGGGTATAAAACCTTAGCTAAAACTTGCATGTTAAATAAGATGATTGACAACCTTGCTTATTTGCATGTTTTCGATTTAAGACTCTTGTGCGTTATATGTTAAGTCTTAACCGGATTAGCATAAAAATCTTTAGGGCTAGAGCGAAAGTTTGTCCTAAAAGAACTAGAGGAAGTCTAGTAACTAGGTACAGAGCGAAAGCTCTAGTTGCGGTCGAAACGAATTTGAATTTTGAACATGCTAAATACTTGTCTCTTACCTTCTTGCATGCGAATCTACTTGTTAAAGAGTCTTTGGTGCTAAATGTTTTGTGAGAGATGATGATCACTTGTATATAGTAGTTTAGATTTAATTTCATGTCTTAAATTCATGTCTAGGAATTTAGAGGCAGCTTTGCTGCCAAGCCTTTTATCCCCCATAGTTTCGTGTGTGAATATGTATATATGTATATAAGTGTGACAATTATGTGCATATGTGTTTGTGAATATTTGTGTTAACATTCTCATGTTTCAGGTACCCTTAATCCCCGGCTAGAACGATCCCTACTTATTCTATACTACTAACGATTGTAGGGTTATTATTGTTTGATGCTCGCTTCGGCGACTCGTCAATTTTTGTGGAAAAATAAAATATTATAAATTTTAGTTGTTTTCTCCTTACGTCGAGTTCATTAGAAAGTTTATTCTTATCATCCTTCTCCAGGTCCCACCAACCGGCAGTAGTCATGGAATGTTGTCCCGAATGATATGGCCGATATCGTGAGTCAGCCAACATGTCCCATCCCTAAAAGGATCTATTCTTCCTTTCAACCACTCCATTTTGTTGGGGAGTTCTAGGAGCAGAAAACTCATGAAAGACACCATTCTCATAACAAAAATTAGCAAACATAGAGTTTTTAAATTCAGTGCCATTGTCAGATCTAATCCTAGCTAGTTTCAGATTTTCATGTTGTTTGAGTCTGGTAAGTTGTTTACTCAAGCCAAGAAATGATTCAAAGGTTTCAGTCTTATTTTCAAGAAAATCAACCCAAATATATCTGGAAAAATCATCAACCACAACAAATATGTAGAACTTACCTGACATGCTGACAGTTTGAGTTGGTCCCATTAAGTCCATGTGGAGTAATTCAAAACAAGCAGCAGTTGATGTTGAATTAAGAACTTTGTGTGATGACTTGGTCTGCTTACCAACTTTACAATGACCACAGATTCGATCTGTCTTTCCACTGAGTTTAGGCATGCCTCTCAGGCTTTGATGATTTGAAAGTTTCTGAAGATCTTGATAATTCACATGACCTAATCTTTTGTGCCACAACTCAAAGCTTTCATCAGATGAAATAGTCTTGATGCATTTATTTGAGAAAATCACAGACGAGTCCCTTGATGCATGATAACAGTTATCAGATGATCTTTTCCCACCAATTACAATATTACCAATATCATCTAAGACAATGCACCGCTTCCTGTTGAACCACACATCTTCAAAATCATCAGTTAGTTGACTGACACTTACCAAATTTGTGCTCAGTCCTTCCACAAAGAGAACATTGTTCAAAATGCCAAGATTTGCTGACTTAACAGTTCCTTTTCCCAGAATATTTGCTTTTCGAGCATCTCCAAAAGTAACAGTGCTAGTGATGCCTTTTTCTTCAATGGATATAAAGAAATGTTTGTTTCCACACATGTGCCTCGAGTAACCACTGTCAATATACCAAATATCTGCATCTCTTGAGTTCACAGTAGTTAGAGCCACAAGACAGAAAGATTCAATATGTTTGGCATTGTAATTTACACTGGCAATCAAGCAACTTTCATTAACTAACTGTTTCTTTCTCCAGACATTGTGAGCAACAGCGAAAGGCTTATTAATCTTGAAAGTGTTTTCAACATAATTGTTTCTGCCTAAACCCGGGGGCCTGATAGATACAGATGAATCCAACTTGATCTCCTGCAAACCTGCTTACTAAGGGGAATACCGGGCAGGCCGGTCTTCTCCTCTCCGATGCCTAAGTTAGTATAGTTGGAATATATATAACTTGAGCACGTATGTAAGCGGTGAGAGAGATCAGTTACCTATTAATGAGGGTAGTTGGGGCCCTTATATAGGTGGTTGGGGGTGAGGGCTGGCCTCACCCTTCGATGTGGGACTGGTTCCCTCCGAAGGGCAGTTCTGGTGACCTCTTTGGTAGGCAGGCGCCCCCGGTCCCAGGGTCCCTGGCAGCCGGATAGACTGCTGGACCCCGAGGCCGGGTGCTGGTGGTTCGGTCCCGGGCCTCGGGCCGGGCCCTGGTGCACTTGCTGCGGGTCTGTGGGCCTGCTGTAGCCTCTCTGCGGCTACTGTCAACAAGTCCCCCAAGTTCTCGGTCAAGTGCAATCTTGAATGGGGACTTAAGGTCTGTCTTGCTCTTGTCCCGCAGACCCGCAGGGTTACCAACCCAACGGTGCCCAGTCCCCCAAGTCCACGTTGAAGATTGGGCGTGACCGGGGTGAGTACCTGTTTACCGATGGCAAGCAACAGTTTATAAGTACGTTTGTAATATAAGTAGTGCTGTGCTCAAGTGTTGTGGTGCTATGAGCATGGAGTGGGGTGAAACTTGGAGAGTGTATGAGATGATGCCATGATGCCATGCAATAGATGTGTGCATTGAATGATAATGGAGCGTTGAAATCTGCCATGCAATAGATGTGTGCATGAAATTTCAACCAGGCACTGGGCCATATCGGTACGGAGCGGAGTTTACTGGGCCACTACCGGGCGTTCTGCCATATCGGTACGGAGCGGAGTTCACTAGGCCACTACCGGGCGTTCTGCCATATCGGTACGGGTCCCAGGTGAACTTAAGTACTGGACCTCGACCGGGCGTTCTGCCGTAACGAGACGAGGTGGAGTGAAGGACCTCGACCGGGCGTTCTGCCATATCGAGACGGGTCCATATTGCTAGGCTGCGGGGAGATTACCCCGGTGTTGCGGGCTGTTTGAAGCGCCGATGAACACTTGCTAGTTCTTCTCAGCTTGTGTTGAATAAGCGTTGAGGTAAGGGGGGGAGGGGGGGGGGTGGCGTTGAGGTGACAAGGCTCGCCGTGCAGCCCCACGTTGATCGCGGTTCAATGCGATGCAGGGTTTTTATCCTGCTGGACAAGAGTACATGGGTTAGATGTAAACTCACCCGGGTGTATAAAGCTCATGCCGGTCGAATGTTCTCATGACCGGGGTCGTGCCATGGAGCTGGGCGGGACTCGACCGGGCGTCCTGCCATATCGAGACGAGTCCCCCAGTGAAATGCCATGGGGCCGGGTGGATCGCGTTCTCGGAAAAATGCTCTCGAGCCGGTTGGATGTTACGTAACCGGTGGGTGGATCTCGACCGGGCGTTCTGCCATATCGAGACGAGTCCCCCAAGAGAGATGTAGCTGGGTGGACGTCGACCGGGTGTCCTGCCATATCGAGACGAGTCCCCCAGTGACATGCAGCGAAGAAGCCATGCAGCCGGTTGAATGATCATAACCGCGAACTGCCATGGTGCCGGGCGGATGGCTCATACCCGGAACGATGCTCTCGAAGCGGTTTGAAAAATCATAACCGGTGAGAGGTCTTCAAGCCGGTTGAAAGATCATAACTGGTGAGATGCAGCTGGGTGGACGTCGACCGGGCGTCCTGCCATATCGAGACGAGTCCCCTAGTGACATGCAGCGAAGAAGCCATGCAGCCGGTTGAATGATCATAACCGCGAACTGCCATGGTGCCGGGCGGATGGCTCATACCCGGAACGATGCTCTCGAAGTGGTTTGAAAAATCATAACCGTTGAGAGGTCTTCAAGCCTGTTGAAAGATCATAACCGGTGAGATGCAGCTGGGTGGACGTCGACCGGGCGTCCTGCCATATCGAGACGAGTCCCCCAGTGAAATGCAGCGAAGCCATGCAGCCGGTTGAATGATCATAACCGCGAACTGCCATGGTGCCGGGCGGATGGCTCATACCCGGAACGATGCTCTCGAGGCGGTTGAAAAAATCATAATCGGTGAGAGGTCTTCAAACCTAGGGAAGTGGAGGGGGGCCTGACGCCTTGGTTCCCGCTCCTAACTACCCTGTCGCCAGCGTGCGAGACAAGTGGCTGACATGCATTTAAGGAGGAAGTCCATCAGTCCCGTCAGTTATGATGGCATGGGCAGTTTACCAATGCTGGGACACGTGCCAGTAGGGAGCGGTCTTGAGATGGAGGGCCTGGATTCACAGGCGTTTGAGTTGCCCTGATTGCGTGTTTGGCGGGATTATAAGCGCCTAGGGCACCGGTCCCCTCTATAAATAGGCCTCTTCTGCTCTCCCTTCTACTTTTGCTTCTTGCTTTAGAGAAACTAAGAGAAAGAGAGAAATCCGGTAGAAGCTCTGAGCCCCTTGCCCCACGAGATCCGTTTTCTCGAGCGCTCCCTACTCTCTTCCTACCATTGCTCGCTGCTTTCGCAGGGCGGACCGTCCTCGGTTGAGCATATTAATCGGTAAGTTTGTTGATTTCTTTGCCCTAGTGTTGTTCTTGTTTTGGTTTTGTTGTTTTGCGGCGGAGGGGAGGGATCTCTGTCGCTGACTGAATTGCTCTGCGGCAAACTTGAGGAAAGGCCGTTGAAGGCGCTGTTGTAGCCTGTTGCTGACGGGCGCTAGGGTTTTGTTTTCTTCCCCTAGGTTAAGATGCCTTCTTCAAGTTCTGACCGGGCTTCAGAATCGGCTGCCAGGGGTCCTATTGTGGACGATGTGGAGAGGCTGGAAGACTGGCTCGGTTCGGAATCCCCGGAGACGGAAGTCGCTGACTGCTCCGGGAGCAGGGCTTCGTCTCCGGCTTTGTCTTCGTCATCCGGGGCTGAATCTTCGGAGACAGAAATACCGCACGGGGTGCGCCTTACGGGTGCTCCGACCGTGAGTTATACTATCGGCAGAGGGAAGGATGCCGTGGTGTGCGATGAACCGGAGGGTAGCATGACCCTTGGAGAGATTGCAGCATTCCGAGAAACGTGGAGTATCCCGGATGAAGTTCTGCTGCGGCCCCTGAATCCTGGAGAGTCGGCCTGCAACCCGGAGGCAGGTTGGGTTGCGGTGCACCAGGACCAGTTTCGGCATGGATTGTCGCTCTCGCTGCCGGATTACGTGCAATACATGCTCAGTGCACTGCAGGTGTCGCCAGCGCAGCTTCCTGAGTTTCAGTGGAGGCGACTACTGAGCCTCGGCTGCCTATATGAGCTGTCCGGAATGAGTATGCCAACGGTAAACGAATTCCGGGCCTTGTATAGGTTGTCCTACTCTAGGAAGCAAGGGTCCCGGGGTTGCCTGTCCTTCAACGCCCGGAACCATCAACCGATCATCACCAATATGCCTACATGGGTAGACAACAGCTGGAGAAAGAAGGTCGTTCGAGCTATCCGATCTGGAGCACGAGAGGATCTCGACCGTACTCGGATGTTGGGACAATCTAGAACGGAGTTCCTTTAACTTTATCCGGCGAGAAGTGCTGGAATACTGCCAACTCGAGCGGGATCCCGGTGCGTAGCAGGCCTTAACGGTGATACTTGTGCTAGCTCTTGCAAAATACTAAATGTTCACTTTCCTTGCAGGTGCATCTTCCCGGGCGGTCATCAAACCCGAAACCACTCTCTCAATGGACGGGGAAGACCTTCTTAACAAGCTGAAGGAGAAAGGCGAGACCGTCTCGCGGACGTCGGTGGACGAGGAGTCCAGCCGGCTCACGACTCATCCGGAACCGAGGGTCATGGATGTTGATGACGGCGCCTACATCCTGAGGCGGGTGAAGTGTCATCCTGCTGCGCCCAAAGCGGTGCCCACTCCTGGAAAGGGCAAGACTACCGGGGGGCCTGTGAGGATTCCCGGTGGAGTGAGCAGGATCCCCAACCGGCCGGTGTCTGTGCCGCACGTGGCACGTGTCGCCCGGGTATGCGCACGATCTTCTTCTCCGGAAGGCCGGGGAGAGAAACGGAGGAGCGGGGACATTCCTTCCTCCGCGCTGGTGACGCTCACCAGCGGGTCGTCACGGGAGAACCTGGCCAAACGGTTCAGGGTAACCAGCGGTGCACAATCTAACTCCACTGGGGAGAAGGCTGCCGCTGCCCGACAGAGTAGTCCCGCGCCTGCGGAGGCACCGAGGGGAAGCCAGGACAGTGCACTCGTCCGGCAAGTGGCGGCAGACTTGGCCGGCCTTGGTCTGGACAGACCCGGGGTTGCTGGAGCCCTGGCGGGCGGGAACCGCCCAAAATGCAAGGAATCCGTCCTTCGGGTAAGCACTAACTGGTGCCACTACACCGCTTGTAGGTTGTTTCTCTTACTGCCCGATTAACTGTTTCTGTTGTTGTGCAGTTGTTGTACAGTCTGTACCAACCGGACACGAGCGAGGAACTGCCGGAGCTGAAGAGGCAGATAGCTGCTTTATCGGAGGCCCGACAGCGCCTGGAGGTGGAGAAGTCCCGCTCGGATCGGGAGAAGGCCAGATCGGAGGAGAGGGCCAAGAAGCTGGAGGAGCAGAACCGGAGCCTGGAGAAGGAGAGGGCCGAGCTGGAGGCCAAGGTAGATGAGCTCCAGGTGGGAGCCGCCGCTCTGCGCGCCGCTGCTGCTGCTGCTCCCGGGGAAGAGGGCCCAGGGCAATATGAGCGGTTCGTTCTCCGATACCGAGAGAGCGACGAGTTCCTGGAGTTCCTGGAGAAGGCCAGGGAAGAGGGCACACTACCAGAAAAGGCGTCATAGCCGACGACGCCATCTCGTCGGCCGTTTCCATTAATTCGTCGGCTATAGTCATAGCCGACGAAGTATCGTCGGCTATAGTCTCGTCGGGAATGCTCCGTCGGCTATAGTATAGCCGACGACACGAGGCGTAAGTCGTCGGCTTATAAACCGCGGGGTATAGCCGACGAATAAAGTGTCGTCGGCTATACTTCGAACATTGCCGACGACAAGATCGTCGGCTTCAACAATTACGTAATTGCCCCTAAACCGAAGTATAGCCGACGACACTATCGTCGGCTATACGTCCAATATAGCCGACGACACTATCGTCGGCCATAACAATCGCCGGTACCAGAAACGGCTTTTTTTTGCCGGAAGCCGGGAGGGTATAGCCGACGACATATGTCATGTTCGTCGGCTATAACGGTTATAGCCGACGAAATTTGGTAAAAATCGTCGGCTATAACTGTTATAGCCGACGAAATAATGCCAATATCGTCGGCTATAACCCCTAAATATTTAAAAAAATTAAAAAATTTTACTCGGGCCCAATTTCTCTTCGTCTTCGGGGGCTGCAGAAAATGCACAAACAAACATCCAAATATCCAACAAATATCCACATCAATCCATCCCTAATATCCTACATACTGTACAAATTAACCCACTATATCTACTCATCATCACCCCCTAAACGCGTAGCGTCGTCGACCGGATCGTTCGAGTTCCGGTGGCTATGGCTGTCCTGATCGGCTGGCGTACTCCGATGCGGGGGGGGAGTGGGGACGACGAACTGGGGCATCTGTGGCGGAGGCGGGGGCTGGAGTCCAGCCTGCTGGGCCTCCCAAGACTGCTGCATCCATCGGTACATCTCCGCCACAGATGCGTCTCTGGCCTGCTGCGCCGAAGCCTCCGCAGCCCTCGCCAACTCCGCCTGCTGGAGCGCCTCCACCGCCCTCGCCAACTCCGCCTGAGTCCTCTGCAGCTGCGTCTGCAAGTCTCCTCTCGTCGAAGCCGCACGCTGCGTGCTGGGATTGGCCGGCGTGAACTTGAGAACCCCATCTCCCGCCGCGCCTAGGCCTCTCTGGTAGAAGTAGTTGTTCCCCGTCCCTACCGCCGCGTGCATGATCTGAGAGGCCAAGCGCGGCTCAAGGGTGTCGATCGTGGAGGCAAACTCCGCGATCGCCTCGTCGGACGCCCCGTCTCCCAGAGTGTCTCGCGCGATCCCGAAGGTGATCGCGTCGGTCTCCGCATCTATTTCCGCCTAATTGACAAGACAATATAATAAACGAATTAAAAAATATATATATAAATTAATTTCATGAAACACTTTTATTGAAGATGGACGAATACTTACCACTTGGTCGGGACGCCCCGGATACATCTGCGCATGAATCCACGACAACGGCCTCAGCGGTCGGTCCCTCCTCGCCATCTCTGCCCACTGCCTCCAGGAGCGGGCGCCGCCGTGGTGGGGGTGCTCGTTCCTCCTGCGGTTGTCGCTGTCGTCCGCGAGATTTTCTGTATTATAACAACAAATATATAAACGCAAATATAAATTAGTAACTAAATTAAAATATTAGGAACTAACCAAAATAAAATTAATAACTAATTTAGTTACTAACTAATTTAATTTAATTAGTAACTACTTAACTAACTAATTTAATTAGTAACTACTTAACTAACTAATTTAATTTAGTAACTAACTAACTTACTAACTACCTAATTTTATTTAATTTAATTTGATTTAATTTAGTAACGAACTAACTAACTATGTAACTAACCAACTGACTTAATTTAATAACTAATAACTAACTAACTAACTAATTAATTGAATTAAGTAACTACATAATTTAATTATTAAATAACATTAAAAAGTTATATACTACCAGGCAAAACTTTCTTACCGAGACCCTGTCGCTCCCGAAGTAGGCTACCAGCCATAGCCACTCGTACTCCCTGTACCGGAACTCGTGGGGGGTTGCAGCTCGCCCCAAGCGCTGCTCCACATGGTACGTCCTGTAGTGCGTGGACAGCTCGTTCTTCCACTCGGAGTACCTATATTAACAGAACACAACTGTTAGATATATTCGTACACTTCCAATAAATATATTTATACAAAAAAAAACAAAACACATAACCTGTTCTTCAGCTGCTCGTCTCTCCACCAGTCCAAGGTAGGATGGACTCTAAACCATTGCTGCAACATTATAAATTAATTAGAAAATATTTTTATATAGTTATAAGGACTGAATTCATAATTGTTTATTTTCTATAATAAAAATCATATTTAACTCACCGACAGTGCATTGTACACTCGCGCCTTGATCTCATCGGGCACAGAGCCCCAGTCGGGCCACAACAGTGGGACCCTATCCCGCACGAGCATGCCCGTCGCGTTGATGTACTTGGTGGTGGTGTCTCTCCGCTCAATCGGGCGTCCATCCTCACCGGGACCGGGCAGGATCTCTCTGATCCCACCGGCCAGCTCCCTCTCCAGGGTCGACATGTTCGCTGGCCCTCTGGTCCGTCTCGTCCCCGCGGGTTTATTGACGAGGACGCCTGTTAAAATGAACACATAGTTAAATAATTATTTAAACTAACTAATTAAATAATTAATTAAACAATCTAAATAATTAATTAAACTAACCAATTACCTGCGTCGTTGTACTGCTTGTCCTTCTCACGAACGGCCCACAGGCCGCGGCAGTCCTCTGAGTCGAAAGGACTGTAGAAGTAGGCCTCCTCCCAGGGAATCTCGTGGGGCCGGTCGTGCCTCCAAATCTGCCTCCCCCTGGCGTCGTACTCAGGGATGGCAGGGAGGAACTGGACCATGTACATCCCCGATGGCGGAGACATACGGGGCGTGGACCCTGAGGGGCCTGCTCCCCCTGACGGTGGGCCCCGTAGCTGTGGACGCTGTCGCTGTGGGGGGACAGGGAGCATCTCTGGAGGGTCCAGATCGGCGCGCGGTGGGGTCGGCTGCCGATCCTGGAACAGTGCTGAAGTGCACTGGGGTCTGGTGGCTCTGCGTCCTCCTCCGACACTCGAGTCAGGGCCCGCTCCCGTCGACTCATACGAGGAGCCCCCACGTGGATCGCTCGGCGTCAATCCCATCAACGTCTCCTCTCGTCGACTCAAAGGCCGGCCTAGGCCCCGACGACCGCTGGATCCGCTCCCCCCACGGCTGGATCCTGCCTGAGCGTCGGGGTCGCTCTCGGTCCGTCTGCCAAGCCATCGGTCTACAAAGCGCCGGTTTCCTGCACAATTAGTATATAAATTCCATAAATTGCACAAAAATTCCACAAAACAAAATTAAAAACATCATTCAATGTATATATACCTAATTATATATATACGTACCTAAATATATTTATACCTAATTATATATATATATATTCCGAAATATAACACAAAATTCCTTAAATTTCACAAAAAAATAAAAAACTTTTTTAAATATATATACACCTAATTATATATATACATAACTATATTTATACCTAATTATATATATATATATATATTCCGAAAAATATATATATATATATATCGTCATAAAAATGAAAAAAAATATTTATACCTAATTATATATAAATTAGTATATAATGGGCATACTAGTATATAAATTCAACAAAATTCCACAATTAGTATATAAAAACCGTAAATTTAACAAAAAATCCACAAAATTAGTATATAAATTCCACAAAATTAACAAATTTAACAAAAAATCCACACAATTCCATAAATTTCACAAAAACCCTAAATTCCACAAAAAATTCACAAAAACCCTAAAATTCACAAAATTCGACAAAATTAATAAAAACCGTAAATGAGGCTCGATCGGGACTACCTGACATGGCGGTGCAGTCTGGACGAGGACGGGTGGTGCGGTGCGGCGGCGACGGCGACGGCGGCAGGGGCAGGGGCAGCTGCGGCTACGGGCGGCTGCAGCAGGGGCGGCAGGGGCGGGCAGGGGCGGCTGCGGCAGGGGCGGGTAGGGGCGGCTGCGGCAGGGGCGGGTAGGGCGGCTCGGGGCGGCTCCGGCAGCGGCTTTCGGGTCGGAGAGGGCTCGGGAAGGAGGGGGCCGGGGCGGGGAGGTATCGGGTGGGGCCGGGGAGGGTCGATCGGCGTCGGGGAGGCTCCGTCGTGGTCGGTCGGCGTCGGGGAGGGGCGGGCGGCTGCAGCAGGTGGGGATTTAGGGATTTAGGGTTAGCAGAAAATGAGGGAGGCGCGCTCTGTTTCGGTTTAAATCGAAGGACTATAGCCGACGATCTAATTTTAATTCGTCGGCTATAGTCATAGCCGACGAAATTCGTCGGCTATACTCTTACGGGCCGGGCCAAAATCCGGGCCGGGCCGGAGTTGGGCTTTGCGGGCCGATCATAGCCGACGAAGTTAAGTATCTCGTCGGCTATAATATGAATGTCGTCGGCTATAATATGAATCTCGTCGGCTATACTATAAGCTCTCACCAGCCGTCAGATCTCGCCCATCCAACGGCGGACAATGAAACGGCGCGGATCGCAAGAGTTTAGCCGACGAAGTTAAGTAGTTCGTCGGCTATTCCCTGGTCAACTTTTGGTCAAACCTCTTAACGCTTTAAAACGGAAATTGGCCCGTCTAAATGACGTTTTTTGGCCTGACCTTCAACAGAGAATAGTTTCAAATCGATGCGACGCAACTAACCGTATAAAAATTTTCCTCCAAAAATTTACCGACCGTCAGGCTACCCATAGGAAAACGGAAGTAAAAAACACCTAATCGCAACATTCGGCACACAGATTTTGTCGGAATCTTCCCATTTTTCAACCGTAGTCGTATTTCCATATTTCGGTCGTATCTTATTTCACGACACTTTTGCATTTGAACGGTCTACGTATAGCAACTATTTGAAACTATACATTCACTTAAACACTTAGTAAATAAGTTAAGGAATATTAGTGCATATGTTCCGATTTCGAATCTAAAAGTTTGGAAAATCTATTCCAACCGTCAGATATCACCGTTAAGCTTAAATACATGTAGGAAAAAAAATCCAACTACATCTGACAACGTTAAAGGCTCGATCGGGACGGTCAAACTGCATGGTCAAACCTCGAAACGCTTTAAAACGGCAATTGGCCCGTCTAAATGACGTTTTTTGGCCTGACCTTCAACAGAGAATAGTTTCAAATCGATGCGACGCAACTAACCGTATAAAAATTTTCCTCCAAAAATTTACCGACCGTCAGGCTCCCCATAGGAAAACGGAAGTAAAAAACACCTAATCGCAACATTCGGCACACAGATTTTGTCGGAATCTTCCCATTTTTCAACCGTAGTCGTATTTCCATATTTCGGTCGTATCTTATTTCACGACACTTTTGCATTTGAACGGTCTACGTATAGCAACTATTTGAAACTATACATTCACTTAAACACTTAGTAAATAAGTTAAGGAATATTAGTGCATATGTTCCGATTTCGAATCTAAAAGTTTGGAAAATCTATTCCAACCGTCAGATATCACCGTTAAGCTTAAATACATGTAGGAAAAAAAATCCAACTACATCTGACAACGTTAAAGGCTCGATCGGGACGGTCAAACTGCATGGTCAAACCTCGAAACGCTTTAAAACGGCAATTGGCCCGTCTAAATGACGTTTTTTGGCCTGACCTTCAACAGAGAATAGTTTCAAATCGATGCGACGCAACTAACCGTATAAAAATTTTCCTCCAAAAATTTACCGACCGTCAGGCTCCCCATAGGAAAACGGAAGTAAAAAACACCTAATCGCAACATTCGGCACACAGATTTTGTCGGAATCTTCCCATTTTTCAACCGTAGTCGTATTTCCATATTTCGGTCGTATCTTATTTCACGACACTTTTGCATTTGAACGGTCTACGTATAGCAACTATTTGAAACTATACATTCACTTAAACACTTAGTAAATAAGTTAAGGAATATTAGTGCATATGTTCCGATTTCGAATCTAAAAGTTTGGAAAATCTATTCCAACCGTCAGATATCACCGTTAAGCTTAAATACATGTAGGAAAAAAAATCCAACTACATCTGACAACGTTAAAGGCTCGATCGGGACGGTCAAACTGCATGGTCAAACCTCGAAACGCTTTAAAACGGCAATTGGCCCGTCTAAATGACGTTTTTTGGCCTGACCTTCAACAGAGAATAGTTTCAAATCGATGCGACGCAACTAACCGTATAAAAATTTTCCTCCAAAAATTTACCGACCGTCAGGCTCCCCATAGGAAAACGGAAGTAAAAAACACCTAATCGCAACATTCGGCACACAGATTTTGTCGGAATCTTCCCATTTTTCAACCGTAGTCGTATTTCCATATTTCGGTCGTATCTTATTTCACGACACTTTTGCATTTGAACGGTCTACGTATAGCAACTATTTGAAACTATACATTCACTTAAACACTTAGTAAATAAGTTAAGGAATATTAGTGCATATGTTCCGATTTCGAATCTAAAAGTTTGGAAAATCTATTCCAACCGTCAGATATCACCGTTAAGCTTAAATACATGTAGGAAAAAAAATCCAACTACATCTGACAACGTTAAAGGCTCGATCGGGACGGTCAAACTGCATGGTCAAACCTCGAAACGCTTTAAAACGGCAATTGGCCCGTCTAAATGACGTTTTTTGGCCTGACCTTCAACAGAGAATAGTTTCAAATCGATGCGACGCAACTAACCGTATAAAAATTTTCCTCCAAAAATTTACCGACCGTCAGGCTCCCCATAGGAAAACGGAAGTAAAAAACACCTAATCGCAACATTCGGCACACAGATTTTGTCGGAATCTTCCCATTTTTCAACCGTAGTCGTATTTCCATATTTCGGTCGTATCTTATTTCACGACACTTTTGCATTTGAACGGTCTACGTATAGCAACTATTTGAAACTATACATTCACTTAAACACTTAGTAAATAAGTTAAGGAATATTAGTGCATATGTTCCGATTTCGAATCTAAAAGTTTGGAAAATCTATTCCAACCGTCAGATATCACCGTTAAGCTTAAATACATGTAGGAAAAAAAATCCAACTACATCTGACAACGTTAAAGGCTCGATCGGGACGGTCAAACTGCATGGTCAAACCTCGAAACGCTTTAAAACGGCAATTGGCCCGTCTAAATGACGTTTTTTGGCCTGACCTTCAACAGAGAATAGTTTCAAATCGATGCGACGCAACTAACCGTATAAAAATTTTCCTCCAAAAATTTACCGACCGTCAGGCTCCCCATAGGAAAACGGAAGTAAAAAACACCTAATCGCAACATTCGGCACACAGATTTTGTCGGAATCTTCCCATTTTTCAACCGTAGTCGTATTTCCATATTTCGGTCGTATCTTATTTCACGACACTTTTGCATTTGAACGGTCTACGTATGGTTTCGGTCAATATACTTTAGCCGACGACTTGCAAGTCGTCGGCTACAGTATGGGCATTATTGCCGACGAATTGCAAGTCGTCGGCTAAAGTATGGGCATTATAGCCGACGAATTATGGTCCATTTCGTCGGCTATAATTCTGATCTTTCTGAAAATTTGCCATTTAGGGCCTGAAAATTGCCTATTTCACCTGATAAATTCCTAAACATAACACAAACAATTCAATACAAAGACGTCACTTCTCACTTTTGAAGTTTTCACAGTGAACTGAGCTCAGTCACAGGGTTTGTATTAAAGACCCCAAGTGTTGAACGTAAATGGAATATATAAATGAGACTTGAAAACCAACCAAACCACAAAGACAAAGCTTTCTGGTTTCTGGTGAAGATCATTGAAAAATGGCCGTTCCTCCGTCGGAAAATTCCCTCCGGATGTCGGATTCTGTGGCGAATTTCTTCAAAGTTATACTTCCCTCCACTATTGAGAACCAGAAACTGGTAAGTATCATGCGAATTATCCTCTCCTTAGTAGAGTGAACACTTCAGTGTAGGTTTCTTGCTAAACCTATAAGGACCTTTGATACTTCGGATGTGAATGAATCTACTCCAATTCGAGATTTAATTTACTATGCTGTTTGTCTAAACCCCAACATTCATTACTTATGGTTTTGAAGTCAGTTCAAAAACAAAATCAGAGGCTGTGTTATAGTGATACTTTACTTTTGGCATTTCCATAGTTGCATCAGAAATTGAGAATTGTTAATGCTTCCTTTGTAAGATCAGGCCAAATAAGAATCAGAAGTTGGAGCTGGAAAAAAATTTCTTATATGGTCAAAAGCTGTTTCTATCAATAAGAAATTACTCCGAGATAAACAATCCCTTCTGTAAATTAGTACTGGTTTTGTTTTCAGATTCAATTTAAAGTTTGAGGTTTATGTTGTCATGATCGTCTGTAACAGAAGACCTGATTTTGGCCTACTGCATTTCTTGTGTAACTTGGTCTAACTAATCTTGGTGCCTGCAGGATATCCCACTGAAGTCTGCAATAGAATTTGGGGAAGAACTGTCTAATGTTGCCACACTAACTGTTCCAGCCGGCGGTGTTTGGCAAGTGGGTTTGGTAAGAGCTCACAAGAGGATTTGGTTTGTTCACAATTGGCAAACGTTCGCAGAACATTACTCCCTGACTGCTGGTCAATTCTTAGTCTTTAGCTCTCAAGGAAATTCAAGATTCCATGTTCGCATTTTTGATTTCAGTTGTTGTGAGATCGAGTACCCTTGTGTTGGTCAAAGTATAAAACACGAAGAGGATGCTGATGATGTTTGTGTTACCCTCCCTTCTTCACACAAAGGCAAAGCGAGGTGTGTTGATCAACATGTTAAGAGGAAGAGGAAAAACATTGCTATCCAACATGAAGAGGATATCGAAGATGATGTTTGTGTTACTCTACCTTCTTCCAGCAAAGGCAAAGGAAAGTGTGTGGATCAACATGTCAACAAGAAGAGGAAAAGCATTGCTATTGCCAAGAAATTTGAGCAAATTAAACCAAGTTGAAGGTACAGAGATTTTCTCCGCGTCAGGATTTCCCCACAAGAATGAATGAACATAAGGAATTATTTATTGGGAACATGGCTGCTTACACTTATCCTAGAGACGAAAATACTATTGCCAGAGAACGTAAGAAGCTGATCCATGCAACCAAAATGTTCAAGTTAGAAAATCTTTTTTTCGCAGTTATCTTGCAGCAACGTAATATTGACAAAAGCTATATGGTGAGTCATACATTTTATCTTCTTTTGAAAATTTAGAGTTCGCTGAGATGTGCTGCTTAGTGCCTTTAATTAATTTGCTTCACTTGCGCAGCATGTTCCGATTGCCTATACAACGAGATATATGAGAGGGTGTCCAGAATATATCAAGTTTGAGGATTCTAATGAAGATCAGTGGGTTATCCGACGCTATTTCACAACAAATACAACAGTGAGAATAGGCAGAGGATGTACTCAATTTTTCAAAGACAATAATTTGAAGAATGGAGATGTCTGTCTCTTTGAGCTGATCAAAAGGAAGGATGTTGTTGGGGTGTATAGATTTTTCCAACGAGTTTCAGTTCTAATGAAATTCCCAAAATGTCCTTAAGATTTGGACATGAGTGGCACGTGTCATTGTTTTTAACGGCAAAATTTGAATTTTAACGGCTGATTTAGACGGAGTGATCAAAGTGAACACAAGTGTAATTCGATAGTGAGCAAAGTGATATTGGACAAACTTCAGTGAGCAAAATTTAGAATGGGGCATACTTCAGTGATCAATCCAGCCATTTTCCCTTAAAACATCGTCAATCTCTCTAATTAATTAAACACAATGTATTTTTTATATATACCAACAATATATTTTTAATTACAATTAAATTAATTAATATATATATACATTTTTTCATCAAATTCATCTAAAATCACCTATAAATCAACAATCAATCACTAATCTTCAACAAAACTTCAATTCTATCTAACCAATACAACATATATATCAACCCATTAATAATCTCATCTCAACATATATATATATATATATATATATATCAAATTAATCACACATTTATTCTAATTAAACTCTAAATTAACACACCTCTGCATATAACCAACTAAATCAACACACACAGCAATATACGTACCTTTCAAGCTTATGGCCGAGGTTTTGGACGATTTCAGAGCGTTTTGGACGATTTCATCGACGAATGAGCTCCCTGATGCAGAAGGTCGATCTGATATAAGAGTTATAGCCGACGAATACCCCCCTCGTCGGCTATAACAAAAACTTTTCGTCGGCTATAACTATTATAGCCGACGAATACCATCCTCGTCGGCTATAACCAAAAACGTTTCGTCGGCTATAGTTATAGCCGACGAGTTGTCGGCAGTCGTCGGCTATAATATTATAGCCGACGATGTGGCCGACGAAATAGTAGTTCGTCGGCTATAAGGGGTTATAGCCGATGAGGTACTATTTCGTCGGCCGTTTTTTCCCATATCGTCGGCTATAACCCCTTTTCTGGTAGTGGCATCTCGGATGCGTACACGGAATGGGCGGGGAAGGGGTGGTTGGACACTTCCCTGATGCCGGTTGCTGCTGAGGGAGATATCCATGAGCAGTCGGACATCCATCAGCAGCCGGTGGAGGGGCAGCCGGAAGAAGTGATTCGCTCGGACTTGGATTCTTTTACCAACGGTACCAAGTCTCCCCAAGCCAGAGTCGGCGCCGGAACCGAGGTCAACGACGAGGGTACCGCAGGAGAGGCCGGCGGATTGCCTGCTGAGGGTGGAGTCGTGGCTCCCTAGGATTTTCCTTGCTTCTCCTTGTAATCTTTCCGGAACGGTTACTGCTTGTGTACTTGCTTGATTATGAATATACTTGAACTGGCGGAGCCGGTAGAATTTTCTCAAAAGTAGCTTGCATATATTTGTGATATTCTTTACAACGGTAGAACCGGTGATATGCCAAACTAACCGCTCGGAGATTCGGCGGGTTCACCAGGCCTGGTTATGCTCCCGGTCGGGGTCTGCTCTTCTTTCTCCCACGTACCGCTGGAACTGGCCGTCATTAATCAAGCCCTGCACCGCTGTCTTGAGAGCACAGCACTGGCTCGTTCGATGAGTAGCCTCATCATGATAGGAGCAGTACTTGCCCGTCTGCGCCGTTGTAAGTTTCCCCTTCGGGTACCTTCTCTTGGGCGGTGGGGGAATGACGCTCCCGTTCTCAAGCAAAATATCCTCATAGGAAGTGGTGAGAGCGGTGAAGACTTCTTGACCGGTCGGTGGGGCTGGCATGATCGCCAGGGGACGTTCTTGGCAGTACGGCGCCGGCTTGTGCTCGCTCTGGGGCTTGTCAGGATAGGGTCTCTGCTGCCTTTGTGGCCAGTTTCTATTGGGCCGGCTCGGCCGGGCGGCGCGGTTCTCGGTCCGATGACTGGGCTTTTCCTCCTGGCTGGGCGGGGGGTTTTCCTCCCGGGGATGGTCTTCCTGCTGCTCATCTCGCTTCCTCTTCAGCAGGTGGTGCCCATATGTCTCGTGATCGGCCTGAGCATGCCGGATGGCCATTGCCATAAACTCATCATACCCCTGTGGGAGTTCTACCCAGACGGCGTAGGAAAACTTCCCTGGCCGGAGCCCTTGCTTGAACGCCATCTCGGCGATGCCCTTGTCTAGGTTCCGAACTCCGGCCATTGCCGTCTGCCAACGGTTGACAAAGGTCCTCAGTTCCTCCCCGGGTGCTTGCATACAGTTGAAGAGGATGGTCGACGTCCGGGCTCCCTCGACCCGGAGGATGAAGCGGCCTACGAACCGGTCGGCTAACTGCTCGAATGCCTCGATCGAGTTCGCCGGAAGCTCGTAGAACCAACTGAGCGCCTCTCCAGACAGAGTCTCCTGGAAGATGTTGCAGCATACTGCATCAGAGTAGCCCTTGGCGCAGGTCTGGGACCGGAAACTGTCTAGATGCTGGTACGGGCAGCCGGACCCTGAATAGGTGAGCTTGAGGGACTTCTGGTTGCCAGACCTTCCCGACTCTATGACCCGGTGCGAGAAAGGGCCCATACGCTCATTAAACCGGGCGCCCTCCATCGGCCGCGCAGCTCTTCTCTCGTTAGCCTCCATTTGGGCCTTCAAGTCTGACACAGTGTCGGCTAACATCTGCAATGCCCGTGCAGTCGGGGTCTCAACTTCATTCACAGACGAAGTGTGGAGCTGCCGGGAGGTTGGCGCGCTCTTCGGTGGACCTGCACCGCCCGGTGACCTTGCTCGCTCGGCATCACAGGGCCGACTGCCCGACGACTGCCCTGCCTCGTACTGCTGAGGTTGGACTGGCGGGGGTGCCGCTTGGGCCCTGTCCATAGCGTCGCTGCGTTGTTGTCCTCTCTCTAAGGCGGCTACCAGGGCAGCGTTCACTGATTCCATCTCTTCGTACCGGGCGTTGGACTTGGCTCTGTCCCTATCGCCCTCCTCTCTTAGACGATTGACCTCTGCGGCCATTGCCCGTATCTTTCCCGCCATACCGCTCTGGTCGGGGCTGTACGTAGTGTCCCGGTCACTGTCACAGGGCGGGCTCTCAGATCGGTCGCTCGGCTCATCCGAGAATGTCAAGGAGAAGCCCCGGAGCACCGGACTGTCTTCATCCTCTGCCGGGCCTTTCCCGCGCGAGCTGTCGTGGTGTCCCGGTCCCGGCATGCCGGACGGCCTACCACAGTCTCCTCCTTCCTGACCGTTGCCCCGGGCGCCATGCGGCTCCTGCGTGACGACCGGGGTGGAGGCGAGCGTTTGCACTAATGCAACACGCCCCTCCTCGGCGGTACCTCTTTCTTGCCTTGCTTCCGAACTTTCGGCCATGGTTGATGCTTACACGGTTTCTTGTTCAAGTTTCCCACATACGGCGCCAATTGTTTCTGCCTAAACCCGGGGGCCTGGTAGATACAGATGAATCCAACTTGATCTCCTGCAAACCTGCTTACTAAGGGGAATACCGGGCGGGCCGGTCTTCTCCTCTCCGATGCCTAAGTTAGTATAGTTGGAATATATATAACTTGAGCACGTATGTAAGCGGTGAGAGAGATCAGTTACCTATTAATGAGGGTAGTTGGGGCCCTTATATAGGTGGTTGGGGGTGAGAGCTGGCATCACCCTTCGATGTGGGACTGGTTCCCTCCGAAGGGCAGTTCTGGTGACCTCTTTGGCAGGCAGGCGCCCCCGGTCCCAGGGTCCCTGGCAGCCAGATAGACTGCTGGACCCCGAGGCCGGGTGCTGGTGGTTCGGTCCTGGGCCTTGGGCCGGGCCCTAGTGCACTTGCTGCGGGTCTGTGGGCCTGCTGTAGCCTCTCTGCGGTTACTGTCAACAATAATGATTAGACATTGAACTGAAATGAGAACTGTTTTCTAGAGCAACAATTCTAGAGATGATATTCATAGATTTTTTACCTTCAGTTGAAAACTGTTTCTGTATCTCAGAAAATTTTGCATTTGTTAGATCAATTAGTTTAGAAATATGCAATTTCAAACTTGATAAGTCATCTTCAACTATCTTTAGCTTTTGACTATGAATTAAGGAGCTTACCTGATCTGAGGATGAAACAATTTCAACACTTACCTCATTAAAAGGTTCCTCAAGGATGGTGGCAAAAACATCAGATTCAGAAGTAAATGAAGCAGTTTCATCAACACGAACATTTTCAACTACATCTTTAGTAGAGAAACACTCACCATTATAGCCAAGACCAAAGGTGTTCTTGGACTGTTTAACAATACATAGCATTTTAGCTGTTACTTCAGAGGTAAGCTGAAACTGATTAAACTTCTCATTTGTTTTAACCACTTGCTCCTGCAATAGAAGATTATCATGATTTAGTATGTCAACAACATTTTCATGAGAGATAACCTGTTGTAGTAACTGGTCCAATTTACACAATAGAGTGGATCTTTCAATTTGCCAGTCTTCTTTAGAAATGTTGCAGGTGAGGTTAGCAACCCTTTTCTCCAGCTCTCCCTTTTCCTTGACCCATGTTGCCTCCTTTTCATTTAGTTTCAGCTCCATGTCTGACAATTTGATTTGAGCGCTGGTCAACTGACGTTCAAGGCTTCCACTTTTGTGAATAACTGAGTCTGCAAGGGAACATAGTTTTTCATACATCTGATTTATGAAGAAGTCATCATCAGGACAGTTTCCTTCGGCATCACTATCACTGTCAGTTTCAGAATCAATTTGATTGAAACTTAGTCTGGCAACTAGAGCGAGATTCTTCTTTGGATTTTTTCGAGCCATATCTTCCTCATCACTTTCATCATCGCTCCAAGATGCCCTCAGTGCTTTCTTAGATTCACTTTGATTTTTCCTGTTACCACAGTAAACAGAAATATGGCCAAGACCACCACATTCATAGCATTTTGGTTTGAAATTAGGATTTCTCCTATTGTTAGCAGGAAAACTTTTAACTTCATTTTTGTTTTCGGTAAACTTGTTTTTTCTAGAGTCATAATTGTTTCTTTCTCTACTTGAATTTCCATTTCTGTATTTAAGGATTTTAGTAAATTCTTTGGTTAACAAACCAAGTTCATAAATGTCATCACTAACCTCTTTTTTCTTTGAAGCTTTGAGAGCAAGGCTCTTTGAACTCCTGGGATCATCCTTGTTGTCTTCATTTATCTCTGCCTCATACTCTTTTAGACTTCCAATAAGTTCAAACAAGGGATACTCATCAAGATCTCTGGATTCAGAAATTGCATGTTTCTATATGGCAAATCTTTTAGGAAGAGACCTCAATATCTTCATAACAATGTCTTCTTGTGATATCTCTTTGTTCTTGTTGATATAACGTATACCACTTGTGATAGCAATCACACGCTTGTAAAAGTGATCAACAGTTTCATCTTCCTTCATCTGCAAGATTTCAAACTCGTGAAGTAACAGTTGTAATTTTTGACATTTTACCTTTTTGTTACCTTCATAGGTTTGCTCTAGGGTCTCCCAAATCTCTTTTGAGTTTGTGCTGTGTTTGATAAGAGCCCGATCGTCCTCAGATAAGGCAATATATAACGCATGTTTTGCCTTATTCTCAGCTTCACTATAAGCAAGGTCAGTTTGATCCCATTTATCAAATTTTTTAAATTTTACCTCACTTGTTTCTTCAGCAGCCTTGGTACCAAGAGGAGGAGACCAGCCATGAACAACACACTGCCAAGCTCTTGAGTCTTGAGCAGAGATGAAAGCCTGCATCATCCCTTTCCAATCCTCATACCCTTCACCTTTTAAGAGAGGAGGCATATTGACTTAAGTTCGTTCCATCTTGTCCGAGATCAACACTATGTATGTCTAGTGAACTGGCTCTGATGCCAATTGAAAATATACAGAAGTACTAAAACTTCAGTAAATGGAAATATTATAACACAATTGGTTTCACTGTGATAAACACAGTGAATGTATCTTTGAATTTCAATCAAAACACAATGAAATACAAAGTTGTTCTAGCTCTTCAACACAGCTAGTAACATACAAAAAACCAGCAACTCTAAACACAGCTGCTTTAACTGTCAAAACTAGTTCTTCAACACAACTAAGTTTACAAGACAATCAACCTACTCTAGACACAGTAGGATTTAATGGAGATTCTTTGACACAATCTCAACCTCTCTATGGAACAAGGACTCTTTGTCACAGCCTTAGTACCTTCACAGGTTCACACACTTTTTGGACTGATTTCTCTTCTCACAGAAAGTCCAATGCAAGTATAACTTCTCTCAAGCAACACAAGATACATGAGAGGATGTTCATGTAGACTGGAATTTTCTTTTTCTCTACGCTCGACCAGTGTCTGCAACCATGAACAAACATCAATATATAGGGCAGAGTCCAAGAGACGAATCCCTTAGACTCCCCCATAAACCGAGATTATCACATGATCACCATTAATAAGACTTATCTCTAAGACAGGTAATCATTCCTAAACAATCTCAATCTCTTAATAAATCAGATAAGTTATAGAAGAAAGAAATCATTTTGAGAATCAATTGACTGATATGAGTGAATCGATTTTTCAAAGAAGAGATACAAGATAGTATCTTACTGTACCTTTGAGATATACTTAAGATTTTGCATTGAAGGATCCTATATTCCTCTCTAAACTAAGAAGTCCTAGTTTGAATAGGTAAGCTAATACCTTCAGAATATCGATCCCAAGGAGAAGGCTGAAAATCGACGTGACATATCTATGCTGATGAACAACATGAAAGCTATCTTTACCAAGCCACGCAGTGATATAAGAAAAGATCTGATGACTCGCACTTGGGAAGATGAAGAAGCTTATCATTTTTCTTGTGTAAGGAATGATCAGCAGAAGAAAAGGACGCGAAGTCCTTATTATGCGCGCATGCTCCTCCAAAATTAGTGAAGATCAAGATGACTGTTTCAATGAACACATTGAAGCTTCTTCTCCTTTCTCTTCTGCATGCACGAAAAGGAAGCGCCAAAGGACTAAAGATCAACATGGATAAAACTATACCGATGCCGATGAAGCTGGTAATAACATGATGAACTTGATCAATTGATGGTCCACCACCGGAATTGCCTATGGAGTTCAGAAACAAGATCGAATCCTTGCATGGCTCCTAGGCCAAGCTAGTAATACAGAAGGAGATTACTAGTACTGATCTGAACCCCATCATGATCGTCTGAATATGCCTTAGAAACAAGTGATAACCATGGAGGTTCTCAATCAACAAGAGTAGAACAGGTTTTTGGTAAACATGGTTTGGAAGTGGGAGTGATACAGCCGTGTCTAGATGAAACAACCCTATTAATTTTAAGGAAGTGGGATTCGGAGAACGGCTATAACTATGTCTTAAGAACTCGTTGGAAAGATGTTGCTGAGAAGCCTGAGAATAATATTAGCGTTGGTGATATAATTCAGGTTTGGTCCTTTCGAGTTGATAATCGCGGAGAGGTTTGGTTTGCCCTTGTGTGCCATGGGGCCGAATATATACACCATATATAACAAGCAGATGAATTAGCTAAAACGATTACCAAAATCAAACTCAAAATCTGTGATTCGTATACAAGGCGATTTATGCCGGTAGATCAAATTGTGTTTGTTGTTGTTATTGAGTTATAAGGATAACCTAACTCTCGAGTCTGTACCTGGCTTCCTTTTTGTTCATTCTTCTTCTTGAACATTCCAAGAAGTGTCATCTTATTTCAAAATTGAAAAGAATAATGTCATTTTTATTCCACATTCAGCAAGTGTGTCATATTTATTCAAAATTCCAAAGAATAATGCTAAGTGAATAACATTTTTGGATTTGATCTACGTTACACCTTATGTTGCAGTTGATGTTGCAATGTTACATCATTCGATACATTATTGCTGTACAAATCATCAATTGCCATATAAGGTGATTCGCTTTGCATTACACTCTTCAAAATGATGTATCGATCAATATAGTTTTTTTTTTATATCTACATTCCAGCGCTGAAATTTATGCAGACGTTCATAGTGCAAATAGGATAGTTGATGAGAAACTAAATTAAAAGGTTGATATATATGTGAACAAAAAAGAAACATGTACACCTTTATAAGAAAAATCTTTTGAGCAACAAAACTCAACTCGAATAAAGCAGAAAACAGAAATTAATAATTTTTTTAGAATTAAGCAGATCACGGTTATGGACTAATCAGAGACCAGAAGAGCTTCCCATATCATGTCCATGTCCAAAGAAGGCATTCTACTTAACTGAACAGCGTCCAAATCTGATGATGATATTACCTCCTGGCTTTTCTTGCTTTCAAATATCACCTGATCAGATTTAAACTGCCACTCTTTCCTAGTATTTGGGTTTTGGCTGGTCAAATTACTATTAATGATGGGATTTGAGTTCTTCTGATCACGCTCATCAGCTGATGAGTGCTTCTTCTTTTTCGGTGATGGTGGTGATGATGAAGACGATGACTCCATGACATTCGTCTTCTTATTTGCTTGTTGTGATATTGCTAGTTGTAACTTTGCTTCAAGCAGAGCAGTTGTGGTGCTTGTACTCCCATTCAAAGCATTGGCCTTGAGTTGTTGTTTTGAATCTGGAAAATTCAAATGAGCATACTCGCCGCGGAGCATGTAAGCAGCAGTATCATAAGCGTTTGCTGCCTCCTCAGCTGTGTCAAAAGTCCCCAGCCAAACTCTTGTTCTATTTCTCGGTAATCTAATCTCAGCCACCCATTTTCCCCAATGCCTTTGCCTCACTCCTCTATATAGCTTTCCTTGTGATGATGGGATTACTGCTGATGGCTGCTTCTGTTGTTGATTCTGAAATCTTGATCTTCCACTGTACTTCATTGGCTGTGTTTTCGTCGCGTTTAGCCAGTAATCATTGAACCCTTTAGCTGGATTATTTGCTAGAGTTTGACTGATTTTGAGCCAATGATCAAAGCCTGGTTGACAGTGCTCAAGGTGAGGTATAGGATATGAAGGGGTTAAAGAGGACAACATGGACTCATCACACTTTTTGGTTGATGACGGATCTAAAAGGGTTGTTGGTTCCTGCAAAAATAGAGTTAAATTTGGGAGTTTCGATGGCTTTGAGGACAAGGAAGCTGGAGAAGTAGGTGGTTGATCAGAAACATGAGCTTTAGGAAATGTTTCAAGGAAATTCACAGGCACAAATGGATATGTGTTATTTATCAAAGTGGAGTTACCAGAAATCTCATCTGCTGAAGAAGAAGTGCTAGACTCTGGTGACAGTGATGATTTTAATCCACCGATTTCCCAACCGGCCGGATCACCGAGAAAGTTTGATCCACTACTACTTGCCGGAAAATATGGCAGCTGCTTTGGGATGAAGTTTTCCTTCTTAGGAAAACCATCATCCATAGTAAAAGCTTTGCTTCAAAACTGAACAAGCAGAGAAATGACACATAAATTGTAATGCAAATGAAGGTACTGTGGTATATATATTAGCACTAAAGCAATGAAAGCTTCCGCTCCTCATGTGACTAGAATTAGAATATTAGGCAGAACCTGCTTTAATGTCCTGAAAGCAAAGCTATACTGTCTGAGTCAGATCTGCTTGGCAAAAAGAATAAGCTCACCACCTTCCATTTCCTCTTCCCATACAAATTAATTCGTGCTTCCCAATATTCTTGAATGTCTCATTGCAACCAATCAGAGCCTGACAGCTCTCATGTAGGGTATATGATGATTAGCATATACATGCATGCGGTGAATCAGTGAATCTTCTTCCCCCTAGTGAAGGTGACTCCATGAAATGTTCAAAGTCTTGGTTCCAATATCAGGACATTATATGATCGATGTGGTTCATTCTTTATGTCTTTGATCATGTGGTTTTCTCCAACACCCACATGCTTGATTCCCTAGGTCGTTTTACCTTTGTGATCGAGTTTAATATAAAGATTAGACCTTTCAATCTACTGAAGAAACTTCATTTTGTGATCTTATGCTCAAAATTAAGACTAGTGAAGCAAATAGAGTAGACGTTAGAGCACTCTTTACAAGTTAGTGTCTGATCGAGTACAGGTTTTATTGTAGAGATTTATGATATTATTTCAAGTTTTTGTAGTCACGGGTTTAGGCTTAACGTTTTTCCCTTATATTCGACAGTTTCATTAATCAAGATTTGAGGGCGACTGCACTAGCCATTTATTCAAAAAAAAAAAAAAAAAAAAACTCTTACCTTAAGAAATGCAAATAAGCAGATTAGAAGTATCCAAATGCCAATAGTTCTATGATAATCTAAATAATCAAATTATGCCAACTGATCAGGTGGTTATCATTGCGGCAGGGAATTGGTGGAAAGCCAGTACTAGTTTTGGTACCAGTCTAGAGCCTTCATTATCAATATTATCATCTACATAATCATTAGAGTTGATCAGGCATGAATTAATGAATTGATTTAACTATGTTAATTAGGTGATTAAAACTGTGTATGAATGAGGAAATGATGACTCTCTTTTCTGGATCTAGGATTAAACAAATAGGTAAAGCTGCTAGGGACACACCAACACAGGTATACGTTATTTGGCTTTTTCTTGGGGCATCAAGCAAGCCAATGTGTCTTTTGAGGAGCTTTGGAGACACTCAACTCAATTAAGCACCTCATCACACTCGAAAGAAAAAGCAATACAGGAAAAGGCAAAAGCACATTGACAGTTTGCCACTGCTTCTGCTTCTGCTTCTTCTTTTATCTCCACCTCAGACATAGTCCAAGCTCATCAGCCTGATCAGATCATGGAGTACTGAAATGATTATAATTCCATTTCTGTGGTGTAGTTTGCAGCCATTCTAAGCTACCTATCTAGGTCAACTCCACGTGTATGGGAACCATTCCAAAGTAGGAAAATACAATACTGGTGAGAAAAGAAAGAATCTAAAAAAAAACCCTTTAATTTCACTTAAGTTTTTTTCTGGGAAGATGAAGCTTACATCAGATTATTCTGGGGCCAATTTCTTTGTCTGTGTTATCTTACAAAACAAGCACATGCCTGTGACTAAGGCTATACAGATGTTAAATTTTTAATTCTCGTGAATTACAATTGATGATATGTAATATCGCTCAATGTCTTATATGTTCAAAATATTGGTACTCGAACGCGTTAGTAACGTCACATCCGTCGACTATCATAATTGTAATTTAATAATCGAGATTAATGTCAATATGACTGAACATCAAAACTCCGAGTATCAAATTTTTTTTTGATAATATCGATCTATATTCTCTTCCTGTGTTTTGAGCCTCAAAACAATGAAGCAGGACAGATGAGGAAGAAAAAGAAATGCCTTCAACCCAAAACATGCTCACATCAGCCTTGTTCTACAGCTAATTGTGGTATAAACTAGAAGGTCTTGATGATCAACGAGTGGATGACAAGTCATGCATGCATGGGGGGACTGAGTTTGTATAATAATAGCATTTCCTACACACAGTGACAGGCATTGCTTAATTTTTTTACAATAACAGCTTCGAATATCAGATTCACAGCCTTGGAGATAAGGACTTTGCAGCCTAACAAAGGAACATAGAGATCAATTGTGCCTGCTGGTTTGCCAGCTTCATGCTATAGCCATTCGTTTCATGCACGCGTGTGATTGGGGATTAGTCGATCTCACATTGGACAGAAGACATCAAAAGCTGTCGAGTCAAGATCGAATTTCATATGCGACTCAACCTTCGGTCGCTTAACTTTTTCAAGGCACTCATTGCATTGGTGTTTGATGAGTATATATGTGATACAACATGGAGGTCAGAAAAAATAAACCTAAGAATTCTAGGAACGGCTGTGTTTTTCGACGCGTTTCTCAGGCTACTCCTCGAACTCCTATGCAAGCCGTTCTACATCAGTTGGGGACAAGTTTACAAATTACAATTAGTAGAGATAGTGTAAACCAAAATTAATATGTTCACAATACAATAGATCATATACATAACCAAAATCATAAGACTTAAGCTTTGAGTTAACTCATCATCATCATGAACCATAGCTCTTTCGATTGATGCAATCCTGAAACACAAAAGTACTAGGCAAGGCCTTCTGTTAGTCACCACAATAACGTTCTCAATGGACAGAACTTACGTTATATCTCGTAGTGATAACATGGACCAATATCATCTATTTATATAGAATCATTAACCCTAAAGAGTCCTCCCATTAAGGACATTTCTTACGAGTTAAGTCTTCTAATTAGATTCCTGATACAATACTGATTGTTGTCTTGCTTCTAAACTATGATTCATATTCCTTACGAAATCATTATCAACTAGATATGATTCTGTATTTGTTTCCATGTAGAAGTAGATATTGTCATTAACCATAATTATCATATAATATGTGACAAGTCCATATTGATCTAACAATCTCCCACTTGGACTGTCACTTTCCATAAACGATAACTTGCTCCTGAGAATGACAAGATCTATTCTACCTACTGTAGTGCGCGCCAGATAACAAATAATCCAAAAATCCTTTCACAACATGGTCGAATTACAGTCACTTACTTATGTAGAGCAAGAACCAAGTTACACTTTGACAAAAATGCAGAGGTTCTGTACCACAACATAAGTTTCCGCAATCCACATATGTCCATCATGCAATATTGAAATATATGTCAATGTGTATTAACAAGTAAAAACATATATCAAGTCCAACTTCATGTTCTTAAAACCAGAACTCAAGCAAACTTTAATGAACACCAATAATCTCAACTTTGCTTGAACTGTAGTATCATGCTAAACATGAATGAGATCATCTGATAGCAAGTATATATATGACTGGAACCTTAAAACAATAATTTTCAGAACAATCATAAAGCTGCAGCAACACAAAAAATTCTGAAATACCTCAAACTTTATTTATAAAACTGTCATTACAAAAAAAAGTTACGATGTTACTGATATCACAACTGAAAACACAAGAACTCAGAAAACAAAATATTTTTAAGTTTGCTCCAAGTGGTTTTAACTCCCACTGAACCTAAGCATCGAACTTTGGAAGAAATCCAATGCTTCTTGAATATCTTCACTGGTAGTGCTTTAGTGAAATGGTCTGCAAGCTGTGAATTAGTGTCAATGTCTAAGACAGTTACCTCACCATGTTTGACTCTTTCTCTAACACTGTAATATTTCAAGTTTATGTGTTTTGAGTTGTTGGATCTTTTATTGTTCTTGCTGAAGAACACAGCAGCCTCATTATCACAGTATATAAGAAGTGCATCAGCCACAATGTGACTCAATACTTTAGTCTACTATAAAAAGTTTCTAATCCAGAGCCCTTCACACATTGTTTCATATACTACAATATACTCAGCTTGCATGGTGGAGGTTGTGATCAAGCTTTGCTTCATTGTTTTGCAAGCAACTGCTCCACCTGCCAGCATAAACACATAACCACAAGTTGACTTATTTGAGTCTGGAAAATTCCCTGCAAAATCAAAATCTGAGAAACCAACGAGTTTCAGTTCCTCAACTCTTTTCAGATCCTCAACTCTTCTGTACACAAGCATGTGACTCTTTGTCTTTTGTAAATATCTCAAAACTTTTTTTCCAGCACCCAATGTTCTGGTCCTGGATTTGATGTTCCAACAGCAAATGTCAAATCTGGTCTGGTACAGACTTGAGCATACATGAGACCTCCAACAAGTCTAGCATATGGTTTTGTTTTCATGTTTTCTTTCTCAGCTTCACTTTGTGGACGCTGACTCTTGGTGAGTTTATCACCCTTAGACATGGGAACCTCTCCATTTGAGCACCTTTCCATACTGAATATTTTAAGAACTTTACTAATGTAATTTTTCTGAGATAATCCCAACAACTTTTGTGCTCTATCCCTTTTAATTTCTATCCCTAGTACATAGGATGCTTCACCTAAATCTTTCATGTCAAAATTGTTTGACAGAAAGCTCTTGGTATCTTTAAGCAGCTTAAGATTGCTGCTGGCCAAAAGTATATCATCCACATACCCTAAACCCTAAACCCTAAGAAAATAAATTGGTTCCCTATTGTTTTTAAATAAATGCATTCGTCCACTAGATTTTCAGTAAAACCAAAAGAAGAAATTACTGAATCGAATTTCTTGTACCATTGTCTGGAAGCTAGCTTGTTTTAGACCATAGATAGATTTTCTTAATCTACAGATTAAGTTCTCATTCCCAACTTCAATAAATCCCTCAGGTTGCTTCATGTAAATCACCACCTCAAGCTCTCCATTTAAAAATGATGTTTTAACATCCATATGATGCAGCTCCATGTCATAGTGTGCCGCCAATGCTATGATTATTCTGAAAGAGTCTTTACATGAGACTGGAGAAAATGACTCAGTGTAATCAATGCCCTCTTTCTGTGAGAATCCTTTTTGCCACTAGCCTTGCTTTATGCTTCTCAATATTTCCAGTTGCATCTGCACAGTCTTCATTAATGTCTGCTTCAGCTAAATAGACAATGTAATCATCATCTCAACCCCCCCCCCCCCCCCCCAGATTTTGATTTTCTAGCTCGTTTAGATCTTCTAAGTTCAAGATTGAGATCATTAATTTTGTGGCTCTATAATGTGAGGTTCTGCAGCATGTGGTTCTGCTGCAGCTGGTTGCTCATCAATTTGCATTTCTTGATCAATTTCTTGATCTTCTGCATCTTGATTTTCTTGAATAATGTCATCTGCTATTTCTTCAGTTTCAAAGGGTAAAACATTTTCCCAATCCTCATCAGTCACAATTTCTTCAAAATCTACGGATAAATCTTCATATTCTGTATTGTGAACTTTTTCATTTAAGAATTTTACTTAATGAGTTTCAAAAATTCTAGGCATATGTTTAGCATAATACAGCTTATAGCTAGCCTTAGATTTTTCTGGATAACCTATGAAATAGCAGCTTATGGATTTAGGATCAAACTTGCTCAAGTTTGGATTATAAATTCGAGCTTCTGCATGGCAGCCCCATACATGACAATGGTGAAGACTTGGTTTTCTACCACACCATAATTCAAATGAAGTTTTCTCAATGGCCTTACTAGGTGTTCTGTTGCAAATGTAATTTGTAGTTTTCAAGGCCTCTCCCCATAAGAATTTTGGTAAGCCAGTTGTATACATCATACATCTAACCATATTTAAAAGGTTCTATTCTTTCTCTCTGCAACACTATTTTGATGTGGATTACAGGGTGTTGTATATTGAGCTTTAATTCCATGCCCTTGTAAATACAAGGCAAATGGACTCTTCTGTTGACCTTTTTCTGTATATTTTTCATAAAATTCCCCACCTCTATCTGATCTAACAGTTTTGATTTTTTTTTTCTCTAGTTGATTCTCTACCTCAGTCTTGAAGATTTTAAAATTTTCAAGTGCTTGAGATTTTTCTGTTAGTAAAAAACATAACTGTATCTAGAGAAATCATCAATAAATGTAATGAAATACACATTACCATAGATAGTTTGATGTTTAAATGGACCACAGATATCAGTATGTATGAGTTCTAGCAAAATTTGGCTTCTAACTGCAGTCTTCTTTCTTTTATTTGTCATTTTTTCCCTTAAAGCATTCCACACAATCATTAAGATTAGAAATATCAAATTCATTTAGGATATTGTTTTTAACCAAAATTTTCAATCTCTCTTTTGAAACATGGTCGAGGCTTCTATGCCATAAATATGCAGACTTCTTATTTTATTTGGTTCTTTTAACACCAGTTAAGGTATTAGTACTGTTAGTGTTTTCTGAGACATAGAACAATTAAGCTGTAAATAATCATTCAATATCACACCATAACCAATATGTTTTGAATTTCTAGAAATAGTAATTACACTATTATGCATCAAAAGTCTACAACCAGGTTTAATCAACTGAGAAACTGAAACTAAATTCCTTCTAATGGAAGGTACGTAATAAACATTATCCAAAAATAAAAAGTTTTCATATCCTACATCAAGCTTGAGGGTTCCAACGGTTTTGACTCCCACTCGCATTCCATTATCTACTCTCAGGTTCACCTCATCACTTCTTGGGACTCTCCTCTTTGTGAATCCCTGCAAAGAATTAGTGATGTGAATAGGAAAACCAGAATCTATCCACCATGACTGGGGTTCAATATTTATAAGATTAATTTCTAAAGAAAATACTGTATCAGAAATCATCTTACCATTTTTAGCTAGCCAAGCGTTATAGCATGTACAGTCCTTTTTCATGTGACCTACTTTCTTGTAAAAGTAGCACTTGTATTTGAATGGTCTGTTTTCTTTTGGCCCTGTGGCCGTAGATGCCTTGGTGATGGTCTTGGTAGGCCTGAGTTTATTTTGAGTCTTTTTCTTCTTAGGCTTATGTGAGGGACTGGGACTGGTTTTTCCTGATCCTAGTTTCCTTATCAACACAGATTGAAATAAGTTCATCTAGGGACCAGTTTTCTTTTTTAGCATTGTAACTTGTTCTGAGATTGTCAAAACTGCTAGTGAGCGTGTTTAGTGCATGATGCACCAGCAATTGATCTTTTACTCCCACTAACATCTCTCTCAGCCTGTTGTTGATGTTAATCAACTCCATAATATGCCCTCTTACACCTCCAAATCCTGATCTAGAGTATTGTCGGCTATGATACTCTTTGCTCAGTCTAGCTATTTCAGCTTTTTCACTTTCTTTAAACTTAGCTGACATAGCCTCAAGAAAATCAGTAGCTAACTCTGGTTCCTCAACACAATCTCTCACTGATCTAGACATAGAAGTCCTAATCACATTCTTGGCCATTATAATTGTTCTCATCCGTTTCTTATGGTGAGCTTTAATTGAGGATTTATCATCTTCTGCTGGAGTATCAGGTTATTCTTCAAGAAAACAGAAGCCTATTGTCTCATGCATACAGATGTAGTTTTCTACAGAATCTCTCCAGGCTCTAAAGTTTGAACCAGTAAGCACTAAGACATTGTTGAAGGTCATGTAGGTGTTACCTAAGGAGCAAAAGAAAAAGATTTTTGTGAGTTCTTAATTTTTGTAAAGCTTTTAGAATGTTCGATGTTTTATGAATTCGTTTAAGTTAATCAAACCATATCAAAAACACTCACAAAACAAGACATTCAGAAAACTCAATACATATATACTTGCATTCACATCAGTCCATATCCATAAAACAATACTTAGTAATACTTTTGAGCTAACACTTAGTATCCTGTAGTTCTTTATCAATAAGCCACACTTGATAAAAACATGTTATTCAAGAAACCAAATCCACATCTTTAGACAGAAGATTAAATTCCAAGTATCCTGATTTATTTTTATCAAATATGCTTACTGCTATTTGCACTCTAAAATCATACTTCGACACTTCTTTGGAAGATAAAAAGCATTATATTAAAATACAAAACACAACTTTCAGTTTGTTATACCACATAATCTCCTGCAAATATCAATGAAAAATGCTTTGTGCAATATATCCATTTATACCAACAGAAAATCACAAACTTGTTTGAGCTTTAAAACTTGATTTCTATCAAGGTTATCCTTTGTAAGAAAACTAAGCTCTTGTGCCTGTAAAAACTTTTCAATGCATAAATTTTGGTCGACTTTAATAACTGCATGCATTATTATCTATTACAAAACACATACTTCAATCCAATTCCATAGAACATATCCTTTAAATTTAAGTTTCATCCGGCACAAACCACACAAAACCAACTTATTGCACGTCGGGAGTGCTCTAGGGTTCTTATGCATAATCGTGTATATATATATATATATATATATACATGCTTGAATTGAAACCAAACATTTTCAGAAAAACTTGTTTTTCTTTTTCCCCAATTTGCTACAGAACACAGCTGAAGCTTTAAACTTGATGCAAGAACTATCTCTTGGCTTTCTTGATCCACAGCAATCGGGTTTTGAATCTCATAAGAGACGTAAAAGTCCCCAATGCTACCAACCCAATCTCTGCTCCTACTTTCTGCCAAAACTATCTGTTGCAGAAAGCAACAGTTAGTTCTGTTTTGTTCTTGAGTTTCGGGTCGGGTCGAGACTGGATCCGCGTTTGGTGTGGGTTGGGCCAAGAACTTGTTAACAGGCAAACCTGTAAAGCTAAACTTTTTTTTTTTTTTATAAAAACCCTAAAACGATTTTGCTATGCAAAACTGAAAATTTTGTGAACTTTTAAAGGCTCTGATGCCATTATGTAAACCAAAATCAATATGTTCACAATACAATAGTTCATATGCATGCATAACCAAAATCATAAGACTTAAGCTTTGAGTTAACTCACCATCATCATGAATCATAGTTCTTTGAACAAACTACAAATTAGTACATGACAGCAATTTGTTTTACAAATAACTCACTTACATGTATAATTAAACAAATTAGGACAACAATTTACATATAAGTACAAATGCCTGTAACGCTGCCACGTGTCACTGACAAATTGACAATTGTACCCCTTATTATATCTAACAACTTAAGGAATAAAAAGCCCCAATTTAAAATTCCCAATCCCCGATCAAACGTCCCACCTTTTTTCTCTGTGCGTCCCATGCTTCCTCTGTGTTCTTCGACAATTGCCGGAGCTTAATCTAACCGTAACCTCGTCAATTGCCGGAGCCGGAGCCGGAGCTTAATCATGCTTCCTCGGTTTTAGTTGGTGATCTTTTCAGGTAGTTCGTTGCCGGACGTTGATTTCATCGGACATTCACAAGTTCGTCTTCTTCTTCAGATAGTTCGTCAATTGATTTTTCAGGTTAGTTTGAATCTTCTAACTCGATTTTTCGTTTGTGAAATTGTTCTAGATCTCTTTCGATTTCATGTTTCAATTGATTCGTTTACGCAGTAGCAGTTTTTGTATTTTTTTGAATCGACATTTGTTTCAATATCGTTTTGTTTTTTCAATCGAATTCATGGTTCCTATATAATTTTGTTTGCGCAGTAGCAGGTTATAGTTTTTATTGACACAGTAGCAGTTTTCGTGTTGTGTTTGTATCGTTTGCCATAAAGTAGTAGCAGTAGCAATATCAGTTGCTAATATGTAGTCCAGGTCTGTGTAGTGCACTATGGTTATCGGCTGGTTTTCGTGTTGCAGCGCCACGCCGCTTTTTGAATTACACAATTTATTGACACAGTAGCAGGTTTTATTTTTTTCAGTTTTTGTGTGTTTTTTGTATTGTTGCCTTAAAATAGTAGCAGTAGCAGTATTAGTTGTTAATATATAGCCTATGTTTGTGTAGTCTGTTATGGTTTTTGAGGTTCGCGGTACAGCGGCACGCTGCTTTTTGGATAACACAATTTACTGACACAGTAGCAGGTTTTATTTTTTCAGTTTTGTGTGTGTTTTGTATTGCTGCCTTAAAATAGTAGCAGTAGCAGTATTAGTTGTTCATATATAGCCTAGGTTTGTGTAGTCTGTTATGGTTTTTGAGGTTTGCGGTGCAGCGGCACGCTGCTTTTTGGATAACACATCTTATTGACACAGTAGCAGGTTTTATTTTTTCAGTTTTTTGTGTGTTTTGTATTGTTGCCATAAAGTAGTAGCAGTAGCAATATCAGTTGTTAATATATAGCCTAGGTTTGTGTAGTCTTTTATGGTTTTTGAGGTTCGCGGTGCAGCGGCACGCTGCTTTTTGGATAACACAATTTATTGCCACAGTAGCAGGTTTTATTTTTTTTTTCAGTTTTTTGTGTGTTTTGTATTGTTGCCTTAATATATAGCCTAGGTTTGTGTAGTCTATTATGGTTTTTGAGGTTCGCGGTGCAGCGGCACGCTGCTTTTTGGATAACACAATTTACTGACACAGTAGCAGGTTTTATTTTTTCAGTTTTTTGTGTGTTTTGTATTGTTGCCTTAATATATAGCCTAGGTTTGTGTAGTCTATTATGGTTTTTTGAGGTTCGCGGTGCAGCGGCACGCTGCTTTTTGGATAACACATCTTATTGACACAGTAACAGGTTTTATTTTTTTTTTTTTTTTTTTGTGTGTTTTGAATCGATGCCTTAACCTAGTAGCAGTAACAGTATCAGTTGTTAATATGTACTCCAGTTCTGTGTAGTGCTCTATAGTTATAGGTTTGAGGTTCTCGGTGCAGCGGCACGCTGCTTTTTGGATAACACAATTTATTGCCACAGTAGCAGGTTTTATTTTGTGTGTGTGTTTTGAATCAATGCCTTGACCTAGTAGCAGTAACAGTATCAGTTGTTAATATATATAGTCCATGTTGTGTTTTTGAATTGTTTTTATATAGTTATATACTTTTTTGAATAACCCAATTTAATGACACAGTAGCAGGTTTTGTTTTTGTATTTTTGTATTGAATCAACCTAGTAGCAGTACCATTTTTTATTAGTCGAATTCATGCTTCCTATTTAGATTCAATAACGCAGTAGCATGTTTTATTTGTTTTTTGTATTTGTGTTTTTTTTTTTCCTTCATTTTTTTGTTTTTTGATTTTTGTAGTTTGTCAAAGATGATGTTTGGAAGATTTACTTATGGGAAAGAGACTGTTAATATTTCATTGTCCCAAACCACGACATATGAAGAGTTGAGTTTTCAAATTTCTTCAAGGTTCCGCTCTCTCAACTATGGGCAGTTTATGATGAGATATGTGCTTAGTGATTGTACAAACTGCCTCTTGGAGAGTGATGATGATATTTTGATAATGCTGAGTATCTTTGAGAAGTTAAGTTGTCCATATATTGATATACATGTTCGTGATCTGGGTGATTCTTCAAAGGCGTGTGATAATATGTTTGGAATATCTACTTTTGTGAAGCCCTCTTCTGGTAATAATGCTCCTGTCAGTAGTAGCAGCTTACATGTCAGTAGCAGGTTACATAATAGTTGTGTTAGTAGTGATGCTTCTGATTGCGAGGATGATGACAACATGATAATTGCAAATTTTGTGAGTATGAGATCTAAGAGGAAATATATGTCCATTGAATGGGTTGGGTATATTGATAAGGTTGGTCAAGTCTTCATTGGTGGTGCTTCCGAATTTAGAGAAAAGTTGTCCCAATTTGCAGTGGAGAAGGGTTTTGAATTTGATTATGTTAAAAATACCAGCCTTAGAGTTTCTGCTACTTGTTCCAAAAAAAATTCTGACGGGTGTGAGTGGTACGTTTATGCATCTGTGCACAAGTCTAGTGGTTATTTTCATATCAAGAGGTTGGTGAATACTCATTCTTGTTATGGTGTTGTGCGGCAACGGAAGCATAGGAGGCTGGGAGCTAAAGTAATTTCTAGTATAATTGTTGATAGGGTGCGGTCTAATCCATTGATTAAACCCAAGGAAATAATCAACCACTTCAAGCATGATTATGGGTTAGACATTCCTTATTACATGGCATACAGGGGCAAGGAGTCTGCTAATCAGTTGTTGCATGGTAGTGAAGCACTTGGGTATGCTCTACTTCCTTGGTATATTGACTCACTCAAAAGAACTAACCCCGGTTCATACTGCATCCTCGAGTCTAAAGAAGGTTGTTTTCATCGATTGTTCATCTCTTATGCGCCTTGCAGAGAGGGATTCAAATTTTGTCAACTCATGCTGTTTCTTGATGGGACATTCATTAAAAACAAGTATAAGGGTGTTCTGCTAGGTGCTTGTGCAAAGACAGGGAACAAAGGTATGCTGTGTTTTTTTTTTTTTTGTACTTTTCTGAAAATTTATGTGGACTTGACAGTAACAGGTCTTTTTTCTGTTTTGTTCTTGTGACTCTTCACATTTTTTTCTTTTTTATGACTTTGTTTTTGTATGTTGTTGTTTTTCTTAGACTTCTCTAAGTGCCAGTAGCAGTAACAGTGTCACTTTTTAGCACGCAGTAGCAGTTATGTTTTTCAAGCTATGTTTTATCTAATCACTTTCTTATAAAATATCTTTCTTTTTTTGTTATCGCAGATGTTTTCCCATTTGCTTTTGCTGTTGTTGACGCTGAAAACAAAGAAAATTGCAAATGGTTTGTGGAACAATTGGCTATGATTTTGGCAGATGACTACCGGCAACTTGTGTTCATGTCAGACCGTGGTGCTGGTTTTCTTGATGCTGTGAAAGAAGTTTTCCCAAATTCCCCCCATTCATATTGTATCAAGCATTTGAAAGACAACCTCAATGGCAGGTATCCGACTTCCTTTGGCTCTTCTTTCAAGAAACACATTGTTAGGTCGTTCGCAAAGTGTGCATATGCCCGTACGGTGGATACTTTTAACGAAAGGATGGAGGAGTTTATAAAGGAAAGTCGTTCGCAAGGTCAGTCATTTCTTGATAATTTGCACCCTGAAAATTATGCAATAGCCTTCTTCCCTGGAAAACGATATGGTGAGATGAGCAACGCCTTATCTGAATGCTTTAACAATATGATTAAAGATAATAGATGTATGCCATTGCCTCAAATGCTTGAGACCATGCGTGTGAAAGTTATGGAGTTGTTGCAAAGAAGGAGGGCTGAATCCTCTACTTGGGGAAGTGTTTTGTGCCCTAAGTATGAGAAGTTGTTGTCGAAGAGGACTGAAACAGGGAGGAACTGGACTGTTACCCAGTCTAATGATGTCATATTTGAGGTATCGACGGAGGATAGCACTATTATGGTTGACCTTGCTGAGAGGTTTTGTTCTTGTGGTTGGTGGCAGCATCGTTGTTTTCCATGTGCCCATGCTGTTCAGGTGATGCTAAAGGCTAATTATATGCCATATATGTTTATCGAAGATTACTGGAAAACGAGTTTTTATAAGATTGCACATCAGCATGCCATTTTTCCTGTCCCGGATCTTGATAAGCCCAACGCCAAGAGTTTTGGTGATTCAGCTATGCAGCCCCCCATCACTAGAAAACCACCTGGAAGACCACGGACAAGGAGATTCAAGTCTTTTGGTGAAGAGTCTAGACCCATGCAATGCCAACGCTGTAAGAAAATTGGCCACCACAACAGCAGGTCTTGCAATTCTGCTATCTGAGCAGTAGCAGATTCATCAAGAAGACATAGGAAACAGGAAAGGAAAAAGAAGATAAACCAACTTCATTTTGCAGATGGCATTGATTTGTTGTCACAAATATTACAGATTTTCAAAGTTTACTAAAAGATTTTCAATTTTATTCTAGATATTGATATGTAGTAGCATCCACCTAAAACTGATGTTTTTCATGATTTTGGTAGTAGAGATTGTGTGTGAGGTTTATCTTACGTTTCCTGATATGAAAGTAAAAGATTGCGTGCGAACCAAATGTGCATAAAATATCCGAGAAATGTGTGATGTCCATATATATTCGCATGACTTTTACTTGAAGTTTCTTCCACCAAAGAAAAGTGTCTTTGATTTTCATTACAAAGAAAAGTGTCTTTGATTTTCATTACCACTAGTCATTTTCAAATTCAAATTAACACAAGTGCATCCAAGTCCCAAACTGAAGTATCAAAACATGTGGTGCAATTTAACCCCTCATCTAATCACATTTTTTTCCTTGCTTTCTTCACACCTTTTGTAACCTCAAAGTCCGCCATTTCTTTCTCTCTTCGATCCTTCCTCTCTTTGATCCTCCTTATTACTGAGCGCGTCCTAGGAGCAGTGGCAGCGTCATCCCACTTATCGTCGCCAACGTCAGTAACAGTCACATCCTGATACACATTTTCCAAATTACAAACTGTCTATCGCATCAATTGACATATGAATAAAGAGATAGCAGAATTATCAAATTAAAAACTCTTGCCTCATTTTTATTCTTTTCAATGTCAGTAGCAGCACCTACAGCTGCACCACCGTCCTCAATTACCCCGCTTTTGCCTTGTAGTTTCAGGATTTGTTCGCAGTTACTTCTCCACAAGCTAATTTCTTGGTCTTTTTCTTTCAATGCAGCCTTTATCAAGCAGATATCTCCTGCGTTCTTCTTTAACGTGTGCTTCAACTTTTTGTACTTCTTTTTCACGCGCTCATGTTCAAGAAAAAGCCTATCAATGTATTTATTTTTTTTTATGCTTTTGTCAATCATCATATCTTTCTGCAACGAGTATCTTTTTCGCCAATATTCCACGGTTTCTTTGTCTTCATCTTCACTGCTACTCAGCTGATATCCATCTTCAAATGCTTCGTGTTGAATCAGCTTCTCCCAATCCTCAAAATCATCTGGAGTACACATTTTACTGTCCTTCCTAGCTTCTTTCGATATTTCAGTAGCAGCATCTTCAGTCTCAGTAGCAGGGCCACTCTCAGTTGCAACTTCCTGATTCTCAGTAGCATCACCTTCATTATCAGCTGCAACACCAATCTTAGTTGCAGCTTCCTGATTCTCAGTAGCATCACCTTCATTATCAGATGCAACACCAATCTCAGTAGCAGCATCTTTATTATCAGCTGCAACACCAATATCAGTAGCATCACCTTCATTCTCAGTATCAGTGCCACTCTCAGTAGCAACACCCTCATTCTCAGTTGCAGCTTCCTCATTCTCAGTAGCAGAGACACTCTCAGTAGCAACACCCTCATTCTCAATTGCAGCTTCCTCATTCTCAGTAACATCACCTTCATTCTCAGTATCAGTGCCACTCTCAGTAGCAACACCCTCATTCTCAGTTGCAGCTTCCTCATTTTCAGTAGCAGGGCCTTCATTCTCAGTAGCAGAGACACTCTCAGTAGCAACACCCTCATTCTCAATTGCAGCTTCCTCATTTTCAGTAGCAGGGCCTTCATTATCAGTAGCAGAGTCACTTTCAGTAGCAGCCCCCTCATTCTCAGTAGCAGAGTCACTCTCAGTAGCAGGGCCTTCATTCTCAATTGCAGCTTCCTCATTCTCAGTAGCAGGGCCTTCCTTATCAGTAGCAGAGTCACTCTCAGTAGCAGGGCCTTCATTCTCAGTAGCAGCTTTGTCAAGCAGGTTTTCTTGTTGCTCTAAGTTTGCGTCAAAGCTAAAGCCATCCCCAACAGCTTCCTCAACACCCTTCCCTATAGTAGCTCCTTCAGCTGTGTTGGGTTGGTTGTCCTTAGATGTTCCAACCAAGATTTTATCCACCTGTTATAAAAAAAATCCATACAATGTTTAGTTACAGTGTATACTTAATAGTAATTTTATCTAGTATATAAAAGTAATTGTGCTTTCTACCTACCCAATCTCTTAATGTCAGTTGTTCTTCTTCAGTTTCTGAACTTTCTGTCATTTTTGACATTCCCTCATTTTTATCTTTTTGGCTTTGGCTTCTTGTCTTTCTCTTTCCCTGCCCAGTAGCAGCATTAGTAGCAGCATGCTGAACCTTATGAGTCTTTTTGGGTTTCTTTCCAGTCATTTCTGACATTCCCTCATTTTTATCTTTTTGGCTTTGGCTTCTTGTCTTTCTCTTTCCCTGCCCAGTAGCAGCATGCACTACCAGAAAAGGGGTTATAGCCGACGATATGGGAAAAAACGGCCGACGAAATAGTACCTCGTCGGCTATAACCCGTTATAGCCGACGAACTACTATTTCGTCGGCCACATCGTCGGCTATAATATTATAGCCGACGACTGCCGACAACTCGTCGGCTATAACTATAGCCGACGAAACGTTTTTAGTTATAGCCGACGAGGATGGTATTCGTCGGCTATAAAAGTTATAGCCGACGAAAAGTTTTTGTTATAGCCGACGAGGGGGGTATTCGTCGGCTATAACTCTTATATCAGATCGACCTTCTGCATCAGGGAGCTCATTCGTCCATGAAATCGTCCAAAACGCTCTGAAATCGTCCAAAACCTCGGCCATAAGCTTGAAAGGTACGTATATTGCTGTGTGTGTTGATTTAGTTGGTTATATGCAGAGGTGTATTAATTTAGAGTTTAATTAGAATAAATGTGTGATTAATTTGATATATATATATATATATGTGTTGAGATGAGATTATTAATGGGTTGATATATATGTTGTATTGGTTAGATAGAATTGAAGTTTTGTTGAAGATTAGTGATTGATTAATGTTGATTTATAGGTGATTTTAGATGAATTTGATGAAAAAATGTATATATATTAATTAATTTAATTGTAATTAAAAATATATTGTTGGTATATATAAAAAATACATTGTGTTTAATTAATTAGGGAGATTGACGATGTTTTAATTAATTTAGGGATGCATGTGTATATATATATATATATATATATATATATGTGTGTGTGTGTAATGATGAATTTTTTAATTAATTAGTACGTACGTAGTACGTGCATATATACATATCTATATATAGCTATATTTATTTCTTGAATTTACAGGATGGACAAGAGTTGGATTACCCTTGGAAGATGGGATCAGGCGTATCATGATGGAGTTAGGAGTTTCCTGGATTTTGTGATGGCTAACTGTGGAGACACTACACTTCATTATTGTCCGTGTAAAAAGTGCAAGTGTGCCACCCCACGTCACCGGTTTTCCATAGAGACAGTGGAGCAACACCTGGCTAGATATGGATTTTGGGTCCTATACACTAATTGGATTTATCACGGTGAACCAGAGTTTGCGGGTCGTCATGATCATGGACAATTTGCCGAGAGAGGGAGTTCCTCCAATGATCCGACAACGAACTGGATCAACGATATGTTTCCTCGTGAGAGCGGTGTCTTTGAGGAAGCACCAGATGTGCAACTCCCACCTCCGGAGATGGAGTGTTTCCCTGATATTGAGCCACTCGAGCCATTACCCCGATCTCCGGTCAACACAAGTGGTATGGAAAAGTACAACAACCTGATCGCATTGCAACAGACTCCGTTGTACCCCGGATGCAGTAAGACTGTCCTTGAATCTGTCATGGGAGTGATGAAGATCAAAACGGAGAACAAAGGCACTGTCAAATCGGTTGATGATTGGCTTCGGCTATGGGGTGGGGCGATGCCCCCCGGACATCGGCTTCCTACCAGTCATCATAAGGTGCGACATATCCTTAAAGATCTCGGCCTTTCCTACATCAAGATTCATGCATGCAGATACGATTGCGTTCTGTTTTACGGGGAAGGACTTGCAGATCTTGAATACTGCCCATTATGCAATACAGAGCGGTATAAGTTCACTCCTAAAGGGAACAAGAAAGCTGTGAAGATACTTCGGTACTTCCCGCTGATTGATAGGCTTGAGCGGTTGTTCATGTGTGCTTTCACGGCCGAAGCTATGAGATGGTGGGCTGAGAGGAATGTGCCTGACGATGACACCCTTAGACATCCCGCCGACGGAGAGGCTTGGAAGAAGAACGTGTTGGAGTTTCCCGAATTTGCATCAGAGGTTCGAAATGTTTGGCTAGGGCTATCATCCGACGGTTTCAACCCTTTTGGCAAGAAAGAGCTTCAGTACAGTGTGTGGCCAGTTATTTTGATTCCGTACAACTTTCCACCGTGGATGTGCATGAAGAAGGAATATAACATGCTCACATTGTTGATTCCAGGCCCAGGTTATCCGGGAAAGTGTCTCGATGTGTATTTGAGACCCGTAATTGAGGAGCTTCGGTACTTGAGTCTGAACGGCCACCTGGTCTACGACCGGTTCAAAAATGAGATGTTCCGGATGCATGCCATGCTTGTTGGCACGATCAGTGACTTTCCTGGGAGGGGTATGTTGTCGGGCAGCGTCACCAGGGGTTACAGGGCTTGTTCAGAGTGCATGACTGTTGATTGCTCCAGTCCTCATTGCAGCAAGATTGTCCAGATGCGTCACCGTCGTTGGCTTCCGCATGACCATCCATTTAGGGACGATGCACAGGCTTTTGATGGGACTGAAGAAAGGGGCTGGGCACCGGAGCAATGGACAGGGGAGGAAATATTGGCAGTGTTGAATGAGTATGACTTTGGTCCGCTTAGCAATCATCCCGATGTGTTGCGCACGATTCCAGAGAGGCCGGATCGGTATAGGTTCTGGTCACACAAGAGCATCTTATGGGAACTTCCTTATTGGGCCAGGTTGGCTACCAGATACTACCTGGATGTCATGCATATAGAGAAGAACGTGGGTGAAGCCGTGGTTGGCACAGTTTTGAATTGGGAGAAGAAAACAAAAGACACCCCCAAGGCACGCGTTGATCTGAGAAATATGGGACTGCGGGACCATTTGTGGTTGAGAGAGGGCAGGAGCAAAATGCCCCAAGCTCCTTACACCGTCACCAGGGACCAGAAACATGAAATCTTTGGATGGCTGAGTAATGTCAGGTAAGTTTTTATTAATTAGGCATGTATTCCCTAAAGAATCCATCTGTTGTTGGACGACTATATATGCATGAAATCTAATTGTTGTTAATGGCTATGCAGGTATCCTTATGGCTATGCGGGTAACATAAGCAAGTGTGTTAACTACCGAGACAACAAGATGTACGGATTGAAGAGTCACGACTGCCATGTACTGCTTCAACGCCTCTTCCCTATTTTCATTCGAGCGTACTTGGAGGATGAAGTGGTTGAGCCGTTGGTGGCGTTGTCAAGATTCTTCCAGAAGTTATGCGCTAGAGAAGTTAGAAAATCAGACCTCATGAGAATGCATGAGGAAATCGTTTTTATCTTGTGCAAGTTCGAGAGGATATTTCCCCCAAACTTCTTTGACATCATGCCTCACCTGATGATCCATCTTCCCCAACAATTGTTGCTTACCGGTCCCGTACACTACACTTGGATGTATCCCATCGAAAGGTACATGTTATTCATAAATTTGATTTATACATGTTTTTAAATAAAAGTTGCATGCTCTTAACACGCACTTGTTAACCTTGCAGACAACTTGGAGACTACAAGAAATATGTGCACAATAAATCTGCGCCTGAGGGGTGTATTGCTGAAGCTTACATTGCGCATGAGTGTGTAACGTACGCCAAGTTGTACTTGGGAGCGATGGAGGACCCCCCACAACATCCAAGTCGAGATGACCCCGAGTTCAACCTATCTATCGTCGCCAACTCTGTTGTACCATACGGAAGCTTCAAGAAAAAGGGTGTGGACAAGTTGCCTGACCATGAGGTAGGGATTGCCCACTGGTGGGTTCTAATAAACTGTCCGGAGGTACAATATTGGAAACGTCACCATCTTCACAGCAAGGAAGTTCGCGGTGATGTCGAGTACCACAACACGACGTTTGCAGACTATTTTCCACAATGGGTAAGTGTATAAATATATATATTAGATGGCTTTCTTTTATAGTTCCCTATTCTTTAATCATAAACACACCGAGTGATTTGAGTTATATTTTTCAGCTGATGCAAGTGGCTGCGAGGGGTGGTCATACAAATTACTCAGAGGAATTGAGGCTGTTGTCGATGAAGCCGATATCTTCCACAGTCCGCCCAATGTGTGATGTCAACGGCGTTAAGTATATATGTGAAGCTAGAGACGGGGAACGCAAAACACAGAATTGTGGGGTGATGGTCGATGGTGCAGAGGGGGGCGTGGATTTTTACGGTGTCCTACAGTCAGTTGTTGAACTCATTTATGGGAACCGCATGAAAGTCCACTTGTTCAAGTGTCGATGGTTTGATACTAGGCCGCACCGCACACGGATCGATCAGTACGGCATACTTTCGGTGAATACCGCCACTAGTGTGTATGAAGACGACCCCTTTGTTTTCGCCACAGCGGCCAAAAAGGTCTTTTATCTTGACGATCCTTTGAACAAAGGCACGTGGAAGGTAGTGAACCATGTGTCTCAGCGAGACATATACAGTGCTACCACACTTGGTGTGAGCACAGAGTGTCAAGAAGCGACCGCATACCAAGAGCCTGACGCCGGCGACATTCCAGAATCCTCCACCATCCGCGATAATAATGTGACGCCGGGCAGAGTGGTCCGACTTCCTAGGGGTCAGGTGCCCATGTATGATGTTAATCCGAATCGTCTATATCAGGCCGACGATGACTCAGACGACGAGTACGAGCACCGGTTGCCAGATATTAACTACTATACTACGTCTGACTCAAGTGATGAGGATGATTCTGATTATCATCCTTAGTATACTATTTATGTATGTATTTGTGTACGATGGTGCATGCATGTATGAAAATAATTTTTGTCCTTAATTACCGTTTTTCGAATTTATGGGAAATTGTATTGATTTGTTTGTGCGATATTCAGGAATTTATCAGGTGAAATAGGCAATTTTCAGGCCCTAAATGGCAAATTTTCAGAAAGATCAGCGTTATAGCCGACGAAATGGACCATAATTCGTCGGCTATAATGCCCATATTTTAGCCGACGACTTGCAATTCGTCGGCTATAATTCCCATACTGTAGCCGACGACTTGCAAGTCGTCGGCTAAAGTATATTGACCGAAACCATACGTAGACCGTTCAAATGCAAAAGTGTCGTGAAATAAGATACGACCGAAATATTGAAATACGACTACGGTTGAAAAATGGGAAGATTCGGACAAAAGCTGTGTGCCGAATGTTGCGGTTAGGTGTTTTTTACTTCCGTTTTCCTATGGGTAGCCTGACGGTCGGTAAATATTTGGAGGAAAATTTTTATACGGTTAGTTGCGTCGCATCGATTTGAAACTATTCTCTGTTGAAGGTCAGGCCAAAAAACGTCATCTAGACGGGCCAATTGCCGTTTTAAAGCGTTTAGAGGTTTGACCAAGCAGTTTGACCGATCCGATCGAGCCTTTAACGTTGTCAGATCTAGTTGTATTTTTTTTCATACATGTATTTAATCTTAACGGTGATATCTGACGGTTGGAATAGATTTTCAAAACTTTTAGATTCGAAATCGGAACATATGCACTAATGTTCCTTAACTTATTTACTAAGTGTTTAAGTGAATGTATAGTTTCAAATAGTTACCATACGTAGACCGTTCAAATGCAAAAGTGTCGTGAAATAAGATACGACCGAAATATTGAAATACGACTACGGTTGAAAAATGGGAAGATTCGGACAAAAGCTGTGTGCCGAATGTTGCGGTTAGGTGTTTTTTACTTCCGTTTTCCTATGGGTAGCCTGACGGTCGGTAAATATTTGGAGGAAAATTTTTATACGGTTAGTTGCGTCGCATCGATTTGAAACTATTCTCTGTTGAAGGTCAGGCAAAAAAACGTCATCTAGACGGGCCAATTGCCGTTTTAAAGCGTTTAGAGGTTTGACCAAGCAGTTTGACCAAAGAATAGCCGACGACATACAGAACTTCGTCGGCTAAAGTGTTGCGATCCGCGCCGTTTCATTGTCCGCCGTTGGATGGGGGAGATCTGACGGCTGCTGAGGTCCTTGACTATAGCCGACGAGATTCATACTATAGGCGACGATATGCATACTATAGGCGACGATGTGCATACTTCGTCGGCTATAACCGGCCCGAAAAGCCCAACTTAGGCCCGGCCCGGATTTAGTTAGAGACTATAGCCGACGAAATCGTCGGCTATAGTCATAGCCGACGAATTAAAATGAAATCGTCGGCTATAGTCCCTCGATTTAAACTGAGACAGAGGCGCCTCTCCCCCATTTCGGCAGAAAACCTAAACCCCTAAATCGCCGCCCACCCCTCCCCGAGCCTCCCCGACGCCGTCCGAGCCTCCCCGACGCCGACCAAGCCTCCCCGGCCCTCCCCCACCCCTCCCCACCCCGTCCCCGGCCTTCCCGAGCCCTCCCCGACCCGAAGTCGAACCGATCGGCGCCGTCCTTCCCTAGCCGCCGTCGCCGCCGCACCGCACCGCCGTCCTCGTCCCCTAGCCGCACCACCATGTCAGGTAGTCCCCCTCTCCCTCATTTAGGGTTTTTGTTAATTTTGTGGAATTTTGTGATTTTGTGGAATTTAGGTATTTTTGTGAAATTTTATGGTTTTTGTGAAATTATGTGGAATTTAGGGTTGTTGTGCAATTTATGGAATGTTGTGGAATTGTTGTTAATTTTTTGGAATTATGTGGAATTTTGTGAAGGATATATATATATATATATATTTTCCGGAATATATATATATATATATATATATATATATATATAATTAGGTATATGGAAGTTTGTGGAAATTTTTTTAATGTTGTGAAATTTTTGTTAATTTTGTGGAATTTTTAGGAGGATATATATATATATATATATTTCGGAATATATATATATATATATAATTAGGTATAAATATATTTAGGTATATATATAATTAGGTATATATACATTTAATGAAGTTTTTTATTTTTGTGTGAAATTTATGGAATTGTGTAGAATTTTGTTTAATTTTGAGGAATTAACAAGAATTTTTAGGTATATATATATACCTTTAGGTATAAATATAGTTATGTATATATATAATTAGGTATATATATATATTTAAAAAAGTTTTTTATTTTTTTGTGAAATTTAAGGAATTTTGTGTTATATTTCGGAATATATATATATATATAATTAGGTATAAATATATTTAGGTATATATACATTGAATGAAGTTTTTAATTTTTTTGTGGAATTTTTGTGCAATTTATGGAATTTATATACTAATTGTGCAGGAAACCGTCGCTTTGTAGACCGATGGCTTGGCAGACGGACCGAGAGCGACCCCGACGCTCAGGCAGGATCCAGCCGTGGGGGGAGCGGATCCAGCGGTCGTCGGGGCCTAGGCCGGCCTTTGAGTCGACGAGAGGAGACGTTGATGGGATTGACGCCGAGCGATCCACGTGGGGGCTCCTCGTATGAGTCGACGGGAGCGGGCCCTGACTCGAGTGTCGGAGGAGGACGCAGAGCCACCAGACCCCAGTGCACTTCAGCACTGTTCCAGGATCGGCAGCCGACCCCACCGCGCGCCGATCTGGACCCTCCAGAGATGCTCCCTGTCCCCCCACAGCGACAGCGTCCACAGCTACGGGGCCCACCGTCAGGGGGAGCAGGCCCCTCAGGGTCCACGCCCCGTATGTCTCCGCCATCGGGGATGTACATGGTCCAGTTCCTCCCTGCCATCCCTGAGTACGACGCCAGGGGGAGGCAGATTTGGAGGCACGACCGGCCTCACGAGATTCCCTGGGAGGAGGCCTACTTCTACAGTCCTTTCGACTCAGAGGACTGCCGCGGCCTGTGGGCCGTTCGTGAGAGGGACAAGCAGTACAACGACGCAGGTAATTAGTTAGTTTAATTAATTATTTACATTGTTTAATTAATTATTTAATTAGTTAGTTTAAATAATTATTTAACTATGTGTTCATTTTAACAGGCGTCCTCGTCAATAAACCCGCGGGGACGAGACGGACCAGAGGGCCAGCGAACATGTCCACCCTGGAGAGGGAGCTGGCCGGTGGGATCAGAGAGATCCTGCCCGGTCCCGGTGAGGATGGACGCCCGATTGAGCGGAGAGACACCACCACCAAGTACATCAACGCGACGGGCATGCTCGTGCGGGACAGGGTCCCACTGTTGTGGCCCGACTGGGGCTCTGTGCCCGATGAGATCAAGGCGCGAGTGTACAATGCACTGTCGGTGAGTTAAATATGATTTTTATTATAGAAAATAAACAATTATGAATTCAGTCCTTATAACTATATAAAAATATTTTCTAATTAATTTATAATGTTGCAGCAATGGTTTAGAGTCCATCCTACCTTGGACTGGTGGAGAGACGAGCAGCTGAAGAACAGGTTATGTGTTTTGCTTTTTTTTGTATAAATATATTTATTGGCAGTGTACGAATATATATATCTAACAGTTGTGTTCTGTTAATATAGGTACTCCGAGTGGAAGAACGAGCTGTCCACGCACTACAGGACGTACCATGTGGAGCAGCGCTTGGGGCGAGCTGCAACCCCCCACGAGTTCCGGTACAGGGAGTACGAGTGGCTATGGCTGGTAGCCTACTTCGGGAGCGACAGGGTCTCGGTAAGAAAATTTAGCCTGGTAGTATATAACTTTTTAATGTTATTTAATAATTAAATTATGTAGTTACTTAATTCAATTAATTAGTTAGTTAGTTAGTTATTAGTTATTAAATTAAGTCAGTTGGTTAGTTACATAGTTAGTTAGTTCGTTACTAAATTAAATCAAATTAAATTAAATAAAATTAGGTAGTTAGTAAGTTAGTTAAGTAGTTACTAATTAAATTAGTTAGTTAAGTAGTTACTAATTAAATTAAATTAGTTAGTAACTAAATTAGTTATTAATTTTATTTTGGTTAGTTCCTAATATTTTAATTTAGTTACTAATTTATATTTGCGTTTATATGTTTGTTGTTATAATACAGAAAATCTCGCGGACGAACAGCGACAACCGCAGGAGGAACGAGCACCCCCACCACGGCGGCGCCCGCTCCTGGAGGCAGTGGGCAGAGATGGCGAGGAGGGACCGACCGCTGAGGCCGTTGTCGTGGATTCATGCGCAGATATATCCGGGGCGTCCCGACCAAGTGGTAAGTATTCGTCCATCTTAAATAAAAGTGTTTCATGAAATTAATTTATATATATAATTTTTAATTCGTTTATTATATTTTCTTGTCAATTAGGCGGAAATAGATGCGGAGACCGACGCGATCACCTTCGGGATCGCGCGAGACACTCTGGGAGACGGGGCGTCCGACGAGGCGATCGCGGAGTTTGCCTCCACGATCGACACCCTTGAGCCGCGCTTGGCCTCTCAGATCATGCACGCGGCGGTAGGGACGGGGAACAACTACTTCTACCAGAGAGGCCTAGGCGCGGCGGGAGATGGGGTTCTCAAGTTCACGCCGGCCAATCCCAGCACGCAGCGTGCGGCTTCGACGAGAGGAGACTTGCAGACGCAGCTGCAGAGGACTCAGGCGGAGTTGGCGAGGGCGGTGGAGGCGCTCCAGCAGGCGGAGTTGGCGAGGGCTGCGGAGGCTTCGGCGCAGCAGGCCAGAGACGCATCTGTGGCGGAGATGTACCGATGGATGCAGCAGTCTTGGGAGGCCCAGCAGGCTGGACTCCAGCCCCCGCCTCCGCCACAGATGCCCCAGTTCGTCGTCCCCACTCCCCCCCCGCATCGGAGTACGCCAGCCGATCAGGACAGCCATAGCCACCGGAACTCGAACGATCCGGTCGACGACGCTACGCGTTTAGGGGGTGATGATGAGTAGATATATATAGTGGGTTAATTTGTACAGTATGTAGGATATTAGGGATGGATTGATGTGGATATTTGTTGGATATTTGGATGTTTGTTTGTGCATTTTCTGCAGCCCCCGAAGACGAAGAGAAATTGGGCCCGAGTAAAATTTTTTAATTTTTTTAAATATTTAGGGGTTATAGCCGACGATATTGGCATTATTTCGTCGGCTATAACAGTTATAGCCGACGATTTTTACCAAATTTCGTCGGCTATAACCGTTATAGCCGACGAACATGACATATGTCGTCGGCTATACCCTCCCGGCTTCCGGCAAAAAAAAGCCGTTTCTGGTACCGGCGATTGTTATGGCCGACGATAGTGTCGTCGGCTATATTGGACGTATAGCCGACGATAGTGTCGTCGGCTATACTTCGGGTTAGGGGCAGTTACGTAATTTTTAAAGCCGACGATCTTCTCGTCGGCAATGTTCGAAGTATAGCCGACGACGCTTTTTTCGTCGGCTATACCTAGTGTTTTATAAGCCGACGACTTACCCCGTGTGTCGTCGGCTATACTATAGCCGACGGAGCATTCCCGACGAGACTATAGCCGACGAAGTATCGTCGGCTATGACTATAGCCGACGAATTAATGGAAACGGCCGACGAGATGGCGTCGTCGGCTATGACGCCTTTTCTGGTAGTGATGCTTCAGATGAGGTGTCTGAAAGTCATCATCGCTTTGCCCATCGTTGTTTCTAACTGCCTCTTTCATTTCGAGTGCATTATCAATCTGCAAAAACATTGAAATACATAAATATATATATATATATATATATATATATAAGATGACGATATTTTCCAAATCACATATTCAAATACTTCGAAAATTTGTTGCTATTACCTCTATATTTTCCATCTTCATTTTACTCAAAACTTTGCATAGATTTGGGAGACTCCACTTGACAACCCTGGAGTCATTTTGCACCTCCCTTCAATTTCGTAGATAAGAGTAGTCCTCTCGCATATCCAATACTGTTAACATAAACAATATAACAATAAGTACTACAATGTAAAAACTAGCAGTAGCAGTAGCAGTAATGACTTACCGGAATTAGCGTTACACAACCACTAATCTGTCTAGATTTCCCCTTTTTGCTAGCATCCAAACAATGAACCAAGTAGTCTCTCACAGCAGCAGCCCAGTTGTATTTGTTCATGGTTTCAACATCGGTTATGCACTTAAGAAAACTCCACCCCAAGGTTGAACCTGAGTTAGCAAACAATAGCGTCACAAACAAATGCACGATCAGCAATGTAATTAGGTTGTCAACCCTTTCTTCAGTCTTTTCCTCCAACTCTTTATCGATGCAGGTACCAATAAAAGATCTTTTAATCCTAGTCTCATTCGCAAAAAACTTCTGCACAATAGGATTGTTGATTGGCTTTTTTGGATCCTCGGTTGGGTTTGGCACCGTGAGACCTACTCTTTTGTTTGGCAACCCTAAAACAAATGCTGCATCTGCTACTGTTATTTCAGCCAATTGGTTTCCGAACTTGAACTTTTTAAGCGATGGTTGGTAGCACTGCACCAGTCTTTGCATCTCTAAATCATGTTTTCCAGCCGTGTTTTTGTCCATAAGCCCCTTATGATAAGCTTCCACTATCTTCCAAAATGGCGTCTTCTGCAACTTCCTTACCAAAGTATCCTTTTCTATACCATGTAACTTCTGATAAACTTTCGAATAAACTTCTTGAAAAGCCAACATATTGCACTTTAATTGCACCTTTCCCACCTAAAAAACACAGTATTTTCAAAACACAGTAGCATTATATATATTGCACTTTGATTTGATTTCTACTAAAAGCATTACAGTCATTCATTATATAACAACCGGTACAAGACAACAACAGGTGACAAAGAGTAGTACAGCCTCGTTACCTTATCACTATCCATTGATTTTCTTTAAACAAAATCGTTGGCTGACACTGCCACTGCTAGTGCTACTTCACATGAAAGAAGGCTAGTACAGCCTCCAACGTGCCACAAAGCCTGTCAATTTAGTGAATTCCCTTTTTCAACTGTGCTACTATGAAGTTTTCCAAAAAAAAAAAAAAAAAAAATCAAATCAAATCATGAAAGTTCAAGAGTTTACCAAAATCACGCTCCATGGAACTTCTTCAATATCTTTTTTTTTTTTTTTTTCTGCTACTGCTCGAAATCTCAATAATCGTTGGTCTTCTACTGCTCGTTGGTCTGCTACTGCCTCTAGCGTACTACAAAACCTGTTGATTTAACGAATTCGTTATCGAAATCGATTAACACAAGCCTATTTTTAGATTTACCGAAAAACAAAATCGGAATGAATTTACAATTGAACTACTGTGTTACTCACCGATTGAGTTTCAGATGTTGAAGACGAAGAAGATGAGAGGATATCGATGCTATTGAAATGTTGTGGAGAGTGATCGATGCGTTCTGAAACCAGTTTTGGCAACGGAGAGATGGCTGGCTTTGGCTGCTACTGAGGTTTGGGAATTCTTGAGAATTTAGGGCTCGGTTGAAATCTGGAGGTAGAGGGAAACATCAGTGGCACAATTGTAAATTAAATGAAACGCAGTGGTGTTTTTGTCATTTGGTTTTCCGGGTCGGAGCCTGACCCGCTTCATTTACCTGTTGGACCTGGATTTTTGTCCTAATTTGTATAACAAATTTCAAAAGTGAGTTTTCTGTATTGTTAAATTTGGTCAGGTGCTACTGTGTAATTTTCTCTAGTTCTTTCCATTGATGCAATCCTGGAACACAAAAGTACTAGGCAAGGCCTTATGTTAGTCACCACAATAAATATATCAATGGACAGAACTTACGCTATATCTCATAGTGATAACAGAGATCAATACAATCTATTTATATAGAATCATTAACCCTAAAAAGTCCTCCCATTAAATACATTCCTTGCGAGTTAAGTCTTCTAATTAGATTCCTGATACAATATTGATTGTTGTCTTGCTTCTAGACTATATATGATTAGGATTCCTTACAATAAAGATCTAATACACGAAATCATTATCAAGTAGATATGGTTTTGTATATGTTTCCATGTAGAAGTAGATATTGTCATTAAACATAATTATCATATAATATGTGATAAGTCCATATTAATCTAACAGATAGTATTGGCTCAAAACTAGTAGAGAAAGTACACGAGTGATCTGTACTTCCCAACACTTACAGGTCTTTGTAGTATCATGTCTATTATGGCTTCCGATGAAGCTGCGCGACATGTGCTAATAATAGCATTGCCAACTCAAAGAAAATAGTTTTCGGCATGATCAAGGTATAGCTACAAACCTAGCTATGATAAAATTATATTACCAGGAATATATACAACTGGGGTGCATGCATTGCATTAGCAACAGATCGATCTAGTCACTTCGAATTATTAATTTTGCTGAATATATAAACTAAACTCTGGTCTGGTCTGGTATGGTGTGTGTGCTTGCGTGCATTTAAGTAATATTAGGAAGGAGACACAGAATTTTGTCCCTTGTCAACAGTTTAAAACCTTCACTAACAACTACTCTAGCTAGACTCAAGGTCTTATATTATTAAGTATATGGGCGTATATCATGCCATTAGGGATGAGCTAGCATTACTAAATTATTCTGTTAGTTTAGTTAATTAGTTAAATTTGAGCATAAGCTGCTGATCGAGTCTCAACAAAACAGGTATGTTCAGGTTCGTGATTTCTGGTTCAACTACTCCAAGAATTTTGAGTTTTTGACTATTTATATGCATAGATAACGTCCCTTTTAATTTATTCTACTGATCAAACTAGTTTTTTAGGGTTTCGATCAACCTTTTCATCAACCATTTAACTTAATTCCAGCATCACCAATTCACCATGCATGTAAACACAGTTAGGATGATATAAAGATAAAAAGCTAGATAGAGTTTAAAAGATGAAAACTACTGCAATATCAAAGTGGAATATATATCCTTTTTTCTTCGTATTATTCTCCTCTTTATTTGATTTACGTCACTTGGTACTCTTTCCATCTTTTCTAACTCACGATGAAACAGCTTACTCATCATCTAGGATCGGAATAAGGAATCCATTTAGGTCACCTTTACTTTGAGAGAATGGAATGAACCTCAAATGGATTTATACGTATCTATACATGCATGAATATTATTCAACGCATGCATTTTCTTATTTTCTCATTTGATCATATAAATTCTTCGATACCTAGCTAATTATCTTAAAATTCCTTACAACTTCATTGGAATCAATAAAGAATATGAAGAATGCAGGTTTCTTTTGTATATTCATGGATCAAGTCAATATCGAATATAACTTGGTCTAGACTTTATGAAGGTCAGATCAGAAAACGAGAATTGAGAAAAACTAATAAAGATGTTAAAGTATTCAAACGATAAGATACTGTACGTGGGACAATATATAGTGGTATAGCAATATGTTCCAATCAATTCATAGCCAAAGGAAAGAAGTTACGTAAAACAACCAAGTGACATTTGAATAGATAAGTAATCGATCAGTAAATTATAGAATTAACAAGAAGGACAATTAGCTAATAATGGATTGATGTCTACATGCATAAAATACATAGAAATTAATACGTACGCAGCCAGCAAAACCTCTAAGAAGATGTACTAAAAAATCTTATCCTGTAACCTGCTGATGAAAATTATATTCTACTTCTCAAAATTTTTTTATGCCAAAACCAACTTCAACAATTTGCTTATAATCGTCTGGTCGATCATGAGTAACATCATGACTACCACCAACAAAAGAGTAAGCAACTTCAATTTATTAACAAAATATAACAGCACGATAGAGTGCACTTCATCGTTTATAATTTCCAAAGCATGATTATCGATGTCGTTAGGGTTATTATACTCATAATATCATTTAATTAGTTTTAATTATGGCCTGCTAGAATAGACAAAATGCTGCACGTAGAAGTAAAATAAAAAGGGTAGGAATCAAAGACACTGGTTAGGTGGAGGAAAAGAACATGTCGAAGAGATCAAGCAGCACGAATTCGACATCACAGAGTATTTCCATGAAAATCAATTTGAATCATCCAATTTATATATATAAACTTAAGGATTCATTATTTTATTTTATTTTCAGTTTAAGAATCGCTTATGAGATCCGCTTTTCGATTACATCTTGATATCTCGATCGTTAAGTTTTTTCAGTATCTGTGAGTATTTGCAATTAAATTGAAAATTGGGCTTGAAAGAAACCTTACAAGCAACCAGTGCGTACAAGATCAAACATTGGAGCATGAGACACTCTAGTTGGAATTGAATTAGTTAATTGGTCCACACACATACATGACCACTACATGATCAAATTATTAATTGAGAGTAAGTGATTCAATATTGCAAGTAAATGATCCTTTTGTATTCTCCATGGTGTGTAGACCTGATTCCATTTACACTGTCAATGACAAGTTTTGAATCACCTACCTTCCACTTGAATTCTTCCATAATCCCCCTTGTTGTGCATAAAGAAGGACTATCTCTTAATGCCAGCGCCTTAACAGTAGGAGCAGGAGCAACACCAATTTTTCAGTAGCTGATAGAGTGGATTTGTCTTCCGAAAATCTGATTACAAAACCCAAAGCAGCAGTATTTCTGTTTTGAAATCATAAAAAAAAAAAAAAAAAAAAAAAAAAATTGAACCATTAAGTGTATATATTGCAGGAGGTAACCCTAACCGAAGCCACGAACCACAACCAGACTAGGAATGCCAAGAGAAGCTAACCAGCTGCTATTGTCAGGGTGCACCAGCACAACACCTTACGTAGCAACAAGACTAGAAAGCCGATCACCACCATGATCCTAAGACCACACACGCAAGGAGCATCTCCCACTATAATATGCTTAACAATCACTACAGCTTCCAAAGCCATTCACAGAGAAAACCTTCCAGATCGCTGCACAATAGTCATGATCAGGTATTGTCACCATAGCCAAGGTTGAGAAACGTTGCAATAAAAAATTTGTGTAGTCTTCACAAAACACAAAAGCACAATTCCCGACCAGCGGGCAACTACATGGCCAAAGTAGTAAAAGTTGTCATCTCCAAAGATCCCAAAACTGAAGATTATACCGAGTTACCGACACTGGAACTTTCGGAGACCTAATACTATTTCAAACAAGAATGAGCAGAACTACATGCAGCAAGTGGATGAAAAGTTTTGGTGCTGGTCACTTTATATAGTAGAAAGGCGTGGTCATGATCATCAAACCACTGTTCAAGCATTAGCAATTCTAACAAGATAAGCTTAAACCCAGATATGCATGGTTGAGAGTTCGTCAGCAGATTCTTGGGTTTGCCTTAGACACACATTCGCTTTTTGACATTTTTTACTTTGTTTGGGTAGAAGATGGTAAACAATGACATTGTTTCTTACATCTGTGTTACCTGAGATTCAAGCATAATACTAGTGATATGCACGTACTGCACAGGGATTCTGCTTTTAAATCCTTAGAGCCTATTTTCCCACATCCCTAGTCAATGTTAATATTTCATAATTCACCCATGACTCTGCAAATCATAAAGCTATCATTCAATAAAAACAACTCTACACTAGACAACGGACTAAGTGGGTTGGTGTAACAAAAAAAGATATAAGAAAAGAAAACAAAAAACAGGAAAATGGAAATATGTAGCAGAGCTTGTTCCCAATCCATGAACCGAAGACTGTTTCCAATCCACAATTAAGTACGGTTTCTTATGTTCCTATGTACAACTATGAGGTGCCATATGATAATTTCACAAACAGAAAGAACAAATTATGAGATTCACCAGCCCCAGGTTCCCAAATCAAATCCCCATGGATTTAAGATGAATAACAAGATGGCACAGCCGATGAATCTGGCCATATAGCATATAAAATCATGTCTAATGTGAATAATCATATAACACCTACACAATGTGTACTGTCTACACCATAACCACAGCTTGTTAGTACTTTCTGTAGCAACAGGAAACACAGATATCACTTTAAACATGATGACAAATAAAATCGACAGGTAAAATGGTTAATGTCCTTGACTATGTGCAAAACTAAATCTTAATACAAAGACTATAAGGAGACAAAAAGAGAAAGGAAAAAAAAAAAAAAAAACTGATATTTTGTTAGCACTCCATCGCAAGCATGTAAGAAGGGCAGGGCTTTCTGCCATTTCTGTTGCTAAAGATCTATTTGCAGTACCAAATCTATTTCTCAACAAACTGTACCTCTATCAGTTTGTCCCAGTACAGTTACTCTATCATTATCCAGTATCTTGAGCAAATGTCAAGTCATGACCGAGTTAATGCCAAAGTCAGATAATATTAGTAGTAAAGCAAAAGATCCTACTATACTAGTACTAGCGTATGCTCATCTCATAGATGTATCAGACGACCAAAGTTTACAAGGCTAATGATATATGTCTAAGGTGTGCTCATCTTAATATGCCTGCATGCCAATTCAGTACTGCACATACATAAATACAGCTGAATCATTTGAATGCATGCAGAGAGTCGACTGAAGCATCAAAGCATCCAGAATTCACATTGTATCTGGCTCAATAATTCTTAGATTAACTAGGTTGTAGCTATAGCTAAGATCCCCTCAATTTTCTAAAGAAACTCCACCTTTCTCTTGTTTTATCAGAAAAAAATTTCATTCCCACAACAGACAAGATGGTTAATCTCCAGATCATGTCAATCACATACTTCGGAATGTCCAAAGCACATGATATGCATTGGACTGTAAGCATCCAAATAACACGGTATGTTTTGGATGTGTAATTTTACAAGGTTGCCTGTGGTCAAATGTGCATTTACAAATGCTCCTACAGCTAAATTATTGAAGGAAAATATGCCTTACTAACCATTATAGAGCTCATTGCTGCATTCATTAGTTTTTTAGAGCAGACCTACCACATGGACAGACATCTGCACTAAAAGATGAGTGCTCTGTATCCCCCTTCTATTCATATGTTCAATCTTCCTACTCTTTCTGAAGAATACTAATCCAACTCAAAGATCTAGGAGATGATATTCAAAGCAACATAAAGAGAATAAAGAACTATGATCCATAAAACAATGGAGAATAAAGAACGAGAAAAATTAACATGGTTAGCCCATGGTCACTCAACTATTGAGCTAAGGACAAGGGACTATGCTCCAACAATACATGAATCAGCATAATGCGAAAACTGTATCGGATGTTGACCAGATACATAAAAGTTAAGCTAAAAGCCATCTCCATTAATGATGTGGTCAATGAAGGATTGATCAGGATGAGCTTCTTGAGCTTATATATCACTATATCAGCCATCTATCTATCTAAACTTCAAATTTTTGATCTTAAGTTCTAGACACACCTCAATAACATCTACATAATACACATTAAGTTTCTAAATTTTTCATAATAGGAATCACAAACATTAGCTAATTTGATTATTTTGAATCGAAGTACACAAACCCACAAAGGCTTTTATGTTATACCAACATCAATAATTAGGAAATAGATAACAAAACATCAGCAATTGAATAACTAATAGCACACCATTACCAGTAACAGAAACAAAACACCGAAACCTCAACAACTACAAATCAAGCCAAATACTAAACCAATGCTCCCAAATGAGAGAGCAACTCGTTTATTTGGTGTTATTTGCTTTTACCTCCGGAGGAGGAGTTTGCTCCGGCAGCCCCTGCACCCTTGTCAGCCTTCTTGGCCAGCTTTTCTTGAAGAGCTTTGGCATCCCTATCATCCAAAAAATTTCATAATCAAAAAACAAAGATTTACAACACCAAAAAAAAACAAAAAAAAAACCCAAAAAGAAAACGGAATAAAGCAAAGAACTTGGACCTCTCTCGGCGCTGTTCAGGGGTCAAGCCATCGTCTTTGTTCTTGCCAGCTTTGGCCCGAGCCGCAGCTCTCTCCCGATCCTTCTCTCTCTGGTTACCGCGTGATCAAATCTCAGGTTAAAGAAAACACCAATAGAAAAAGACCAACACTTTATCGACCCTTAAGTAACTGTATGAATCAAACATCATAGTGAAACAGAATTGAAGTAGTGAGAAACACAAAGATTTATAAGACCAAACAGAAATTGTAGAGCAGATAAGGAATCAAATCAAACAGAACAATGAAAAAGGATATGAGTCATGATGCGTTGGAGTGCCGAAGCCCAAGAGAAATCAGAAGGCGAGGAGAGAAAGACAGAAGGGAAGAGCAAAACAAAGTCAATAGAGAAAGAGAAGAGATTTGGGTTCCGGGTTGTAAGCTGACTGGCCCTAATCTGCACCAATCAAGATTCAATTGACTTGCATTGTAAATTTTTAATTTATTTTAGATGCATCCGAGGTTCATATTTGAGGCTTGGATAATATTCGGATTTATTTATGGATTTATTTCATGCAATTTTAAGGTTATTTATCAGTTTCGTCTTCGTTCATTTTTGTGACTTTATACTTTTAAAATTTATTAAATTTAGACAAAAACTCAAATTTCCTCCAATAATGACATGATCTAACGTGGAGGAGACAAGGAGGGCCACCATCCCGTTTCTAAGCCACCAATGACCTAATAATGTGATTTTAAGATATTTTCTTTATTTTTTCTACATTAGATCATAACGTTATCATCGGAGAAAATTTATTTTTTTGTCCAAGTTTAATAGATTTTGAGAATACAAGGGCACACGTGATTAAAATAAAAGAAGAGAGACGAAACTGATAAATGACCTAAAGTTCATAGTAGTAAACTGAAATTAATCCTTTATTTATTTATTTATTTTATAACTAAAAATACTTACTAAAAAAATAAATAGAAAAACACGTTCTAGCACCATTTATTTTGGTGGAAAATTGTGAGTTCGACTCGACTACTCATAAAACACGTTATTCTCAAATACAATATAAATCAGTAAATATATATTCACATAAACAGTGAAACACATGAAAATAGTGATCATTTGTGAGGAAAAATTAATCTCACCAAGGCACTTAGACCATTTAGGATAGAATCAATATTAAACTTTTGTGTTAAGTTTGAAATATTCAAGACTCTATTGAAAATTATATCTGTTGCTAGTAATTGTCTTTTTTATTTTTAATCAAACGGTCAACCAAATTGTATTTTAGTAAGCAGAATCAAGATAACTCACCCGAAAGCCGACAATAAGAGCTATCTCTTATGACTCATACAACTAGTTATCACTAAAAACACCAGCAAAAAAAATTCAAAATTCACCCACCTTTTCAGTACCATAAACCACAAAAACTAGATATTTGATATAGAAGAAAGAATAAAGTTTACCAACCACACCAAATCTAAACTGCAACCAGATTCTAAAAGTCTGATTGATATTTACTAGATATTTGCTAGTAATTGTCTTGGTCTTACTAGTATCTTAAGGGAAGGGTTGGATATTCATGTCTTAAAACATTTCACGGTCTTATTATTGAAATGGATTCTAAAAGTCTGATTGATTCTCTTTTGGCAACATTGTTCTTCCATGGTGTATCAAGTGTAAGACATCCATTCCTATTGCAGCAAAGTCCTCGGTCATTGTTCGGCATGTTCACCGAGGTGCTAATTTTGTTGCGGATAAGTTGGCTAATTTGATTCAAGACTCTGCTTCTCTGTTTTTTCTTCTCTTCATGCTTGGTTTCACTATCTTCCCCTCTCAGTTTCTCTAGCGAACTTTTTGGATTAACTCGTGTTGTCAGATTTTTATAAACTCATGTGTTTTATATTGAGTAAGGGTATGCATTTATTCTTCTTCTTTTTATAATCAAATAAATAATTAATATACTTCAATGTGATCATCGAACTCACGACCTCTTATTTATTTATAAGGAGAGACTTATGTCACTAGACCAAACAATGTTGGACGCATTTATTTATTTATTTATTTATTTTTAAAAAAAAGGCAAAATAACAACAGGATATTTTGAATTTATTTTCTGTCATTTTCCTTATTCTACTTTCCTCATAGCAAGCATTAACACTGCAAAATATTGTTTGCCTTCAAGGGCATTTGGGACTTCCTTCTTGAGTTTTCCAGTTATTGTAGCATGGACATTCTTCTTTGTGTCCATATGTGCCCGAAGGGACACACAAACATTTTTGACAACACATATTGCAAAAGAACAGACATGGTTTCTTGTGTGAAGTTTCTGAACACCGATAATCACACGCTCCCGCACATTCTAAACAAAATAAAATCAGATTAGTCACAATATGTATATAATAGAATATTTTGAATCTAGGGCTTAAAAATATCATTAATAAAAAAACACATTAATCCCAATTTCATGAGTTCTCTTGTACTAACATACGGCGAAGTGGAAATAATAAATTAGTAAAAGTTCAAGTCATGAGTTACATACGTTCTGGTTTGAGTGACCCCTCTCCGCCATTCTGTAAATATTTATGGGACAAGTTAAATACACATGGAAAATCAAATTTATCATAAAATTTTAAAGTCTAATAAGTTGTTTACTGTTTTGGCCGTGATGAATCGTTCAATAAAAACTTACAGGATGAATGATTACAGCAGGCGCAGCTCCCGGACTTATTTGATCCCATTGAGCCTATAGTGAAAATAATGAACTTAATTATTAGAAAGATAGACTTAGACAACTTAATATATTGTTTGAGTTCTTCAAGCATATAAACATAATCAGCTAGTTCACTGAAATGAGAGAGATAGCATATGAGAGATTAGTACCAAAGTATTGGCTGCGAAGGCAAAGATGACAAAGAAAGCAATGGAAATCCATGAGAGGGTAGCCATGTTTTGTATTTTCTCTTCTATCTTCAATCGAGTTTGATAGGAGCTCAAATTTTAGGAATATGATGCATTTACACAAGGCAGGTCAAGATATATATACAGTGTAAAATGAATCGCACATTTATTAGTAGGCAAGTAAATGGTAATCTCTTCAATTTTAAATTTACACCTATAATTAGTAAGGTATTCACTATCCAGCCTAGCTATATACTGTGCCATTCTAAAAAAAAAAAAGCCTAGCTATATACTGTGCAATGTATTTTCTTGTATATGAATTCACAGAAGTATTTAAGGAATGAAGATAAATCTTTTATTTACACATGTCATCTTTCTCAATGCACATCCCGCATTTTTGTAAAGTATTAAATTTCTCTTTTATGAGTTTATCCCTTTTTCCAACAAATATTTTAAAAACCAAAAGGGGAAAAAAATAAAAATAAAAAACTTGGCGCTCACTTGCGGTATACTTGACATGAGGTGAAGTTTTAAGGCAAGTATTCCTATTGCTCCTTGTTGCTTTATCTCTACATTGCTACAATCAAGGTGTAACTGTTAGTTTTTTAGGGAAATACATGGAATTCATCCGACTCTCGTCAAGATAGTCATTGCATATATATCATTTTGCTGTCATCTATAATTAAATAAATCAAAAATTGTCTAAGAAACTAGATGTTTCCTCCTTACTCATTATAGTAGGACAAGCAAGATTAGACAAAACCAATATTTGTACCACAATCAAAATCAAGTCCATTTAAAACCCAAAGCCAATCCTTAGGTTGATCTGGACAGGATTTAAAATCTCTGCGATATATCCGATATCTCTACCGATATCTACTTTTTTCGGCCGACCGATATATCTTTGAGATAAATTTCTTCTTTTTTCCCGTATCTACGATATATCTCCGATAACTTAAAACATCTCCGATATTGAAGATATTTGAGATATATCTCCGATATTTTAACGAAATATCTACAAAATTTTCTAATAAATTTTTTTTTTCTCGAGATTCGAGAATGTTTAAAAGAAGAGTAATTGAATAAGTAATTAGTGATCACCTTGAAGGATATAAAAAAAAATGAGTACTCCAGATTCCCCTCAAAGGATATCCGGATGAGAGCGGTAGAAACTGCATGATTGGATTATGCATGCACACCTGGAAAATGACATTGATCCACTTCATGATTGGATTATGCATGCACACATCGATGATGAAGATGACAACCATTGTCCACAAGTGGTGTAGAAACTGCGACTGACAACGGAATTAATGTGCATAAGGTATTATCTGAAGATGTTGGAAACCAAGGAGATAATTCTGATAGTGATGCTGCATGAGGGGGCACTGCAACTCTTGATAGTTTAGATAATGATGGTGGTGGAAGCGGAAAAAGTGGTGGAGACTGGAGACACAGGGTTCCAATATGGACAATCTTTTGTGGGTGGAGACATAAACCAGTTTACATATGAAAGTAATTTTGATTATGTCACCCAACATGAAGACCACAGATCTAGAGAAGCTCGTCATAGTGCGCAAAAGCAGAATCGGCATGGCAGTAGGCACTACCAGATACGGCCGAATAGCCGACGAAAATTTTTTCGTCGGCCATTCCATTTTTTCGTCGGCTATACCCTCTGCCGACGAAAATTTCGTCGGCCATAAGTCGTCGGTAATACGCCGTCGGTAATACCAATGGCCGACGAAAAAAAAAATTTCGTCGGCCATTCCAACCTTGGCCGACGAATTATGGCCGACGAAAATGATTTCGTCGGCTATTTGTTCGAGTATAGCCGACGAATTGGGCTATTTCGTCGGCTATTTCGTCGGAATATATTAATATTTTAAAGTTATAGCCGACGAAATAATGTCAATTTCGTCGGCTATAACTGCATTTTGGGCAAAAAAAAATACCGGATCGGAGGAGGAGGAGGAGGAGGAGGAGGAGGCCGGAGGAGGAGGGGAAGGAGGAGGAGGAGGAGGAGAAGGAGGAGGAGGGGAAGGAGGAGGAGGAGGAGGAGGAGGAGGAGAAGGAGGAGGCCGGAGGAGGAGGAGGGGAAGGAGGAGGCCGGAGGAGGAGGAGAAGGAGGTGGCCGGAGGAGGGGGAGGAGGAGGAGGAGGAGGAGGAGGAGGGGGAGGAGGAGGAGGAGAAGGAGGAGGGGAAGGAGGAGGAGGAGGCCGGAGGAGGGGAAGGAGGAGGAGGAGGAGAAGGAGGAGGGGAAGGAGGAGGAGGCCGGAGGAGGAGGAGGAGGGGGGGGGAAGGATGAGAGAAAAAAGGCGGGAGGAAGATTTAAAAGATTTAGAAGGAGAATAGCCGACGAAATACAATGTTTCGTCGGCTATACTTAGAGAATAGCCGACGAAATTAATATATTTCGTCGGCTATACTTTGGAAAATCAACAGCCGTTGGATCTGAGTCATCCAACGGCGGACAATAAAAAGGCGCGGATCAAGAGTTTAGCCAACGAAATACAATGTTTCGTCGGCTATACTTAGAGAATAGCCGACGAAATTTGAATGTTTCGTCGGCTATTCTATGAAAACATACTAAACTGCGGTTTTGAGGCCCTAAACGAACTCGAAAGCCCGAAAAGGCACACAAATCGTGGCAAAGCCACGAGTTTGATTCCTGGCGTCGTTCCCTTTCCGGAATAGTATCACAATCGTCATTCGGACGCCGGACGCCAAATCTACAGTAAACCGGGTTTTGACTGATTTCATTATTTCGGCACACGGATTTTATCGGAATCTTGTCATTTTTCAACCGTAAACGTATTTCATTATTTCGGTCATATCTTATTTGACGACATATTTGCATTTGAAGAGTGTACGTATAGTAACTATTTGAAACTATACATTCACTTAAACACTTAGTAAACAAGTTAAGGAACATTAGTACATATGTTCCGATTTTGAATCTAAAAGTTTGGAAAATCTATTCCAACCGTCAGATATCACCGTTAAGATTAAATACATGTATGAAAAAAAATCCAACTACATCTGACAACGTTAAAGGCTCGATCGGGACGGTCAACCGGGTGAGTCAAACCTCTAAACGCTTTAAAACGGAAATTGGCCCGTCTAAATGACGTTTTTTTGCCTGATCTTCAATAGAGAATAGTTTCAGATTGATGAGACGCGACTAATCGTATAAAAATTTTCCACAAAATATTTACCGACCGTAAGGCTACCCATAGGAAAACGGGAGTAAAAAACAGTTAACCGCAACATTCGGCACACAGATTTTGTCGGAATCTTCCCATTTTTCAACCGTAGCCGTATTTCAATATTTTGGTCATGTCTTATTTCACGACACATTTGCATTTGAAGGATGAAGCAATGGTTTGTCGATAGTGATAGAAAATGGAAACTGCTCTTTTTTTGTTTTTTTTTTAATTATAGCTGACGAAATCAAACCTAGTATTCGTCGGCTATTCTTTTGTCGTTTTCTGTCAAAAATAATCGTATAATTATTTTTAAAAAAACTTATGGCCGACGAAATGCTTAATTTTCGTCGGCCATTGTTCGTAAAATAATTATTTTTAAAAAACGTATGGCCGACGAAATAATTAATTTTCGTCGGCCATTGTTCGTAAAATAATTATTTTAAAAAAAACTTATGGCCGACGAAATAAAAAATTTTCGTCGGCCATTCTTCCAAAAGTTTATAGCCGACGAAAACTTTAAATCGTCGGCCATTATAGGAGTATAGCCGACGATTTTTCATTTTTACCGACGAAAAAAAAATCATAGAATGGCCGACGAAATTTTTTTTTTACCGACGACAAAAATTTTCGTCGGCCATTCTTGGGAATAGCCGACGAAAAAAGTGTTTCGTCGGCCGTTTTTTTTTTTTTCGTCGGCAAAACCTTTTTTTTCTTGTAGTGAGGACTAGATGTACAATTGATAATCAAAGTACCCCATCAGATGTTGCTTCAGTTGCCTTTTTTGATTCTATCAGTTTAGGCACAGAGCGTAGTGGGACGTCAAATGAATCGCATGAAGACAACAATCAATTTGGTTATAATATTTTTGAATATGGTCAATATAGAGAAGTGCATGACCAATCATGCATATAGTTGGATTCATCCTTACTATCCCATTATAGGGGGTAACGTCGGTAGTTTCAAAAAGATATATGATTATCATATTGATCACTACAATTCATACTATATGGGTCAAATGTCTTGGTCAGATTATTGTACTTTCGTGGATCAGCGTGGGGAATTTGAAGCACATAGAGTCTCTTTTTGGTACTAAATGAAGCAATTATTTGTATGTATTTATGATTTTATGTGTAAAATGAGTAAATTTCATATTTAAATAAAAAAATATTCTTTCAGAATATCTCCGATATCTCTTTTTTTCGACCGACCGATATCAACATTTTAATCCTTGATCTGGACACATACAGTAGGATACCCAATTGTGGCAGTTGTCGTCAACTACTAGAGACGCCGACCATACTCTACAGAGCCGCCAATCACCTTGGAACCCCACTGCAAGCTTCAACCAACTGTTTTCCATCATGTCAGGTTTCTCCATCCTCTTCGATCGAGCCCAATTAGAAATCCCTCTTATCATTAGCTTCAAGCAAACTTCACCTCTCATCCATGACGTGAGCCGAAGCTCGCATGCAATAATAAACCCTGCATTCATTAGTAGTATAGACATAAGTAGGGATCGTTCTAGGCCGGGGATTAAGGGTACCTGAGATATGAAATTGTTAGACACAAACATATTCACAAATATACAAAAACGTCACAAATATGGGGGTATAAGAGTTCGGCAGCAATGCTGCCCCTACACTAGGCTTGGAATTAAAAACAGAAAATAAATCATAAGCTACTATATACAAGTGATCATCATCTCTCACAAAACATTTAGCACAAAAGACTCTTTAACGTGTAGACTAATATGCAAGAAGGTAAGGAATAAATATGAATGTTGTTTCGACCTAACCAATTTCGATCCCAATTAGAGCCTACGAGGTCATCTAATCGTTGATTACTAGAGTCTTAAGATTAACTACGAGTATAATCCTAAGGTATATGTTAACCGATTTTACTGGGCCAACAATTAAACACATGAATCACAAATCGAAGACATGCAAACAAGCAAGGTTGTCAATCATCTTATTTAACATGCAAGTTCTAAGGGTTTTAAACTCTTTGCGAAAACACAAACCAAGACAACTACGAGTATGAATTATTCATGCTTTCAAGTTTGATGAAACCTAACACCTAGATTTACATGCAAACAACAAATGCTTAAGCACAACTAATGTTTCGGTTTATAAGGCATACTCCTTAGATTACTAATCGAATTAAGTTCTCAAACAACATCGCATACCTATTGTCCTAGTTATCAAACATAAAAATCTACAAGTCACATATTACAAATTAGCATGTAAAAACTCAAAGAAAGCGTGGCCTAGCCCTAAGCAACGAATCAAAGAAATCTTCAACATGCAATTTATGAAACCAAAATCCAATCCAAATCATACATAGACATACAATTTGAAACCAAAAATACAAAAGAGTTTCATAGACAAAACTATTCATAGCTACATAAACTTTACTAAACCAAGAGAAAGGAGTGGATCACACTTTTGTAGACACCTTGGATGACTTCGACTCGTGTGGATCCGGCGGAAGATGGAAGAGATGAGGCTGCTCGGCAAAGGGCTGTGTCGGCAGGAAGTATACCAAGTTTCGGCAGAAACTTGGGTGAGGTGGTGGTGGTTTTTGGCTTAGGGTTTAAGTAGGATTCTTGGGGACAATTTGGTAGAGTTTAGGCCTTGTGTTTAAGCTTGAGATGAGATGATTTTTCTGAATGAAAAGTGGGGGTATATATAGGGGAAAAAGGAGAGAGGCTGCCGGCAGTCCCTTAAGCCAAAAGGGATTCAGAAAACCTAGTTCATTAAGGTTTTGCAACCTTCCTTTCTTAATCCAATTAGGTTTTCTTTTCTGAATATTTTCTTCAAGGCTTGGGCTTCACATCTTCATGGACTTCTTATGTGGTCTTGGACTTCATTTGACATGCCTTGGTCCATCGAAAAATGCCCCAATTGCTGGCAGCACACAAAGGCATACAATCTGCCAGAATCGGCAGCTTCTCCTAGTGTGACTAGGAGAACGTCTTTCTTCAAGTTTTTCTTCAATGCCATGGCCAAGTATCTTCCTCTTCCCTTCATAAAGCTTGGACCATCTTCACATATGCATTTGTGCACCATTTGGTCCATCAAAAACAGAAAACACAAAAAAGGGGGCAGTAGGTTCCTGGAATCGGCAGATTTGACCTTGTTGCAGTAATTCCGGCATATCTCCATCCGTGGAGCTCCGATTGATGCGATTTCAAGTCTCCCGTAAACTAGACACATAGGGCCATCTCCCCATAAAATATCTCGGCCAAATTCCATGAAAGTCGTCGGGAATGATGTTTTGAAGTTGAGACACAGTCCCAGGAATATCCTGGAAGCCCCTGGATTGGAATGTTCGGATTGCCCTTTTGCAGCCAACTTCTGGGCGACTTCCCGAACTCCGATTGATCTGAAATTTTAACACAGCATTCCTCAACATATGAATATTAAGCACATAAAATTTCATAGAATTCGGACAAGGATAGATCATAAATTTGCTCATCTCAAAATCACGAAAAAGACATATTTTGCAATATTTTCCAGATTTCTCAAACTTAGTCATTTTTCGGATTCTTAACCAAATTTCATCAAAACTCTACCAAAACGACACTAACTACATTATGACTCTATCTTAAACAAATAAAGGTTTAAACAAAGTATAAACGAGGGCATACACATATAATATCGTCGCACATTGTGCTCCTATCAACTACCCCACACTTATCCTTTGCTAGTCCCTTAGCAAATTAAACTAAACTAGACTCTAAACAAACTATTGCCCCTAACAATTTGTCTCAGGCTCGTATGTACACATAGCTTTCAAGTTAAATGCATGAGAATGCTTAGCACGAAAATTCCAAGTTTCATAAACATGTGACATCAATATGAGCATATACGAGCAAAAGTAAGCATGTAAACATGTTAAAAGCTAATTCAAATCACCTCACTAGGCATACTCTCTTCTTTTCTCTTGAAGCATGGTTATTCACTCAATAGTATATGCAAGCGAAAGATAATGAACTACGAAGAGTGACTTGCATATATCAACGAAACAAAAGCACTTTGTGAATTTTGATGGAAAAACCTCATATGACAACTATACGCACCAATGAACCAAAACCATATGCTTACTCTTGAGATAATCTCCACAATCAAATTTAACCATCTTAAGAATCATGAAAAAGATCAATAATAAGGTTGTAATGGGCTAGGCTAAGAGGTATTCGATATTTGGATAAGGAGGCTCAAAACGTCACCACGGCCGTAGCAAAGCTCGAATCTCCTTATGTCTTCACGCCAAAAGGGTCAAATTTTATCTTGTTGGACCCATACTTCATTCTTTTCTTCCCATACAACATTACAACAATAATCTAGACAATAGCCATGCACAAAATTTTTCTTTTCTATGCCGTGCCTTACTCTATTTCTTTCCTTGCTCTCGGTTTTCTTTTATTTTTTTCTTTTTGATTCCGAGCACACTTTTTCTCTTTTCTTTTCCTAAGACACGGCATACATTTTTCATATAAATTCATGGCTAAGTCTACCCCACACTTGTTCTTCTTCATCACACACGCGAAAACGCTTTCAAAAATCAAGCTTTGCCGACACACAAGGTAGAGGCATCATTATACTAAGCTCATGGAAAGTGTTTAAGGGTGAAGAAAGAAAAGGCTCAACATAGGCTCAAAGGGGTTTACTAAGGTGTCCCACGACGGGCTCCAATAGGGCTCATGCTTTATTTGGCTTTGGTGGTAAACCTAAATGATCTTTATTCAATCACATTCAAAATCAAAGTATTTTATGATATAAACGTTTCGAAAATCAACAAGAGTAAGTTCTAGCATACTAGAGTTCATTAAAAGCTATGGCACATAGTCATCGAATATGCAAAGAATTATGAGGTTTCATGCTTCCTACGAATCTATTGAATTTTATCTTTTATCGCTCAAGAAGAAAGCAAATTGGCTCAAAAGCTCACATGGGTTATTTTCGAAATAAACTAGCTAAAACATGCATGCTTCATAATCAACAAGTCCTACATGCTCCTACCAATGCACATAATCCATGAAACTTACAATTTTAAAAGTATGCACAACTATCATCTATGTATGCAAAGAGGAGAAATAGCATCATTGACATATTAGGGGCATCCTAAGACTCGAAACAAATTAATTTAAACACTCTATTTTTGTGTTACAATTTTCTGAATTTTCTACTTCTAAATTAAGCACACGAAAACAAAAACAAAAACGGAACATGTAAAAAAAAACAAAAACGGAACATGTTATCCCACCTCACACTTAGAAAATTACATTGTCCTCAATGTAAGCACAAAACAATATTAATGAATTTCCTAAGCATGCAATAGTCTAACACATTCCAACATATCATCACAAATCAAAGAAAAAGAGAAGGGTTAAGAAAATTCAAACTCTCGGTGATGGCTCCTTCACTTTTCTTTGATCGACATGGGTTGCCTCCCAAGTAGCGCTTTGTGTTTATAGTCCATAGCTTAGACTTTTCACCGTGTTTCATGTGTTCATCGTGCTCCAAAGCATTCCAACTCGGCAAGAAGAAGTTCGATAAGAAGATCGTTGCACTTTGTATCCGATCCGGCTGCATTCTGCGTATCCGGTTTAGGTGGCATATCGGGCTCTTCTGCCGGCGTATCCGGCGTATCCAGCTTGTGTCCGGCCTCTTGCGGCCTTGTGTCAACCCTGCCGGCAATGGCAGGTCCGGCAGGAGGTGGTGGTGATGGTGAAAACAGCGGCAGCAGCTTGGCAGGTTGGTGCGTGTCCGGCAGGGTGTGCTTTGTTGCATCCGTGTCCGTGTCAGCCCTCATGGTGATGCTGTCGGCAATGGCAGGTCCGGCAGCGTCTTGGCTTGGTGATGGCATGGCTGTGTCACGGGATGGTGAAGGCAACTCGGCTTGTGGTGGTGATGGTGGTGCGGGGTAAACGGCGGTTTCTTCTACCGTGTGCTCTTGAAGGGATGAGTAATAAGGCTTTAGGCGATGTCCGTTGATCTTGAAAGCCTTGCTTGTGATTGGACTTTGAATTTCGATGGCTCCATGGGGAAAAAATTTGGTAACAATGAAAGGGCCTACCCATCTAGAGCGAAGCTTACCCGGAAAAAGTCGAAGTCTTGAGTTGAATAAAAGAACTTGTTGCCCCACCTCAAACTTTTTCCCTCGAATCATCTTATCATGGTAGGCTCGAGTCTTCTCCTTATAAATCCATGCGGTGTCATAGGCTTCATTACGGATTTCTTCAAGTTCGTTAAGTTGAAGCTTTCTATGAAGACCGGCATCATCAATGTTCATGTTGAAAGCCTTGATTGCCCACCATGCCTTGTGCTCTAGCTCAACCGGTAAGTGACATGCTTTGCCATAAACTAACCGAAAAGGGGACATACCAATCGGTGTCTTGTATGCGGTCCTATAAGCCCACAAAGCATCATCGAGACGATCACTCCAATCCTTCCTTGAAGGTCCAACCGACTTCTCCAAAATTTGCTTGATCTCTCGATTACTCACCTCGGCCATACCACTTGTTTGGGGGTGATAAGGTGTAGAAACCTTATGTGTGACTCCATACTTCTTCAACAAGGCTTCAATAGTGCGGTTACAAAAATGGGATCCTCCATCACTAATCAAGACCCTTGGAACTCCAAAACGTGAGAAGATGTTGGTCTTGAGAAATTCGGCTACCACCTTGGCATCATTGGTGCGTGTAGCCCTTGCTTCGATCCACTTTGACACATAATCCACCGCAAGCAATATGTAGAGAAAGCCCTTACTTGAAGGAAACGGTCCCATGAAATCAATACCCCATAAATCAAAAATTTCTACCTCAATGATAGGCGTGAGCGGCATTTGGTCTCTACTTCCAATGTTCCCCATTCTTTGGCATCTATCACAAGCTTTGCAAAACATGAATGCATCTTTGAAAATCGTCGGCCAAAAGAAACCACAATTTAGTACCTTCAAAGCCGTCGTCTTCTTTGGTCCAAAATGTCCACCACAAGCTTCACTATGACAAAAGGCAAGGATGGATCGATGCTCACTCTCCGACACACATCTTCTGATAACTTGGTCACCACATTGCCTCCATAAGTACGGATCATCCCACAAGAAGTGTCTAGCTTGCTTCCTTATTCTCTTTTGTTGGTGGCTCGGCATCTCTTTGGGAAATCGGTTTGTGGCAAGAAAATTGGCAATGTCGGCATACCAAGGCTCAAGTACTTCAAGTCGAAAAAATTGCTCATCCGGAAAGGACTCTAATAGGGGCAGCCGATCCTCCTCATGAACAAGGCGACTCAAATGATCGGCTACAACATTCTCAACTCCTTTCTTATCTTTAATCTCAATGTCGAACTCTTGAAGCAAAAGAATCCATCGAATAAGTCTTGGCTTAGCATCCTTCTTTGTCATAAGATATCTCAAAGCGGCATGATCACTATAAACAATAACTTTGGAATTCAAAAGATATGATCGAAATTTTTCCAAAGCAAAGATTACCGCTAAGAGTTCCTTCTCCGTTGTTGTGTAATTGAGTTGTGCATCGTTGAGAGTCCTTGAAGCATAGTAAATGGCGCATGGGTTCTTATCAATTCGTTGTCCAAGTACCGCTCCAAGTGCATAATCACTAGCATCACACATCAACTCAAATGGCTCGTCCCAATTAGGGGAAACCAAAATCGGTGCCGAGCACAATAACTCCTTCAAACGGCAAAAGGCTCTCTCACATGCTTCCGACCACTCAAACGTCACCTCCTTTTGTAACAAGTTGCTTAATGGCTTGGCAATTGAAGAGAAGTCCTTGATAAATCGACGATAGAACCCCGTATGGCCAAGAAAACTTCTTACATCTTTCACACACCTAGGGCTCGGCAATGCTTGAATTAGCTCCACCTTGGCTTTATCAACCTCTAAGCCTCTTGCCGAAATTATGTGCCCTAGAACAATGCCTTGCGTGACCATGAAGTGACACTTCTCCCAATTAAGCACAAGATTTGTCTCTACACACCTCTTAAGTATCTTCTCCAAATTCCCCAAACATGCATCGAAGGTGCCTCCATACACACTAAAATCATCCATGAATACTTCGATAATGTCTTCAATAAAATCCGAGAAGATAGCATACATACATCTTTGAAAAGTGCCGGGTGCGTTACATAGTCCGAATGGCATCCGCCGATAAGCAAACGTACCAAATGGACAAGTAAAAGTGGTCTTCTCTTGATCGTCCGGGTGTATCATGATTTGATTGTAGCCACTATATCCATCAAGAAAGCAATAGTAAGAATGACCGGCCAACCTCTCTAGCATTTGATCCATAAACGGCAAAGGCATGTGATCCTTCCTCGTTGTAGCGTTGAGCTTCCTATAGTCGATGCACATCCGATGACCGGTTACAAGTCTTTGTGGCACAAGCTCATTCTTCTCATTCTTGACAACCGTTACACCACTCTTCTTCGGCACTACTTGCACAGGAGATATCCACTTACTATCCGAAATTGGGTAGATCACCCCACAATCGAGCAACTTGATAATTTCTTCTTTCACAACCTTCATCATTGGAGGGTGAAGTCGACGTTGAGCTTCCTTTGTCGGCTTAGCTCCTTCTTCCAACAAAATACGATGAACACAAGTAGTAGGGCTTATTCCCTTGATATCCGCTAAGGTCCAACCTATGGCGGTCTTGTACTTCTTAAGCACACATATCAAATCCTCCTCTTGCTTCTCACTAAGCATTGAAGACACAATAACCGGTAGTGTATCTTCTTCTCCAAGATAAACATACTTTAAGTGACTAGGGAGTTCTTTAAGTTCTAACTTTGGGGCCTCTTCCACACTTGGTCGAAATTTTGTTGTGGCACTTGGAATTGACAAGAACGAATTATAGGGTGGGGCATAGGGTCGAGCCTCTAGCTCGGCAGCAACTTTCCTCATACTTGGCTCTATCATGAATGGCTCGGCAATGATGCCTTGCTCGGCACTTCTTGGCTTGGCCGGCCCTTCTTTCTCATCCTTATGCACGATTCGTTCTCCCCTCTTGTCAAATCCGACCCCTTGCTCAATCGCTAATTGCTATGCGTCGAGCGAGGTCGACATAACTTGCTCGACCTCCTCCAAAACATCAATGGCACAACCCTCCTTGAAATCAACATTAGGGAACTTCATGGCATCAAACACATTGAACTTTATCATCTCACCATCAAATTCCATAGTTAGGTTGCCCTCGGCCACATCTATCTTTGTGCGCGCGGTCCTCATGAATGGTCGCCCTAAAAGCAATTGAGTGTTGTTGACCGGCGAATCCTCCATCTCAACCACATAAAAATCGGCGGGGAATATCAATTGGTTGACTTGCACCAACACATCCTCTACATAGCCTTCCGGATATTTGCTTGAACGATCCGCAAGTTGAATGATGACATTATCCTTCTTAAGAGGCCCTATACTCAACGTTTGATATACATTGAGTGGCATGACATTGATCGATGCTCCCAAATCCAACATAACATCCTCAAATCGTGTATTGCCTATAACACAAGGCACATTGAAGCTTCCCGGATCCTTCATCTTTGGTGGCAACTTCCTTTGAATAACGGCCGACACCGTCTCGCTCATAGTTACCACACGAGTCTCTCTAGTATGCCTCCTTGCCGTGCAAAGCTCCTTTAAAAACTTAGCATACTTTGGCACTTGCTTAATGCACTCCAACAAAGGAATGTTGACTTGCACTTTCCGGAAAATCTCCAATATCTCTTCATCGGATTTATCTTTCTTTGTTCTAGCAAAACGTGAAGGGAATGGAATGCTAGATGATGGCACACCTCCCTTACTTGCTTGGCTCGGCAACACCTCATTCTTTGATGTGGCGGGATCGTACTCAAGCTCGTTACGTAGCCCCTTGTCATTCACACTATGGTTGCCGGCACTATGCCCTTGCTCGGCATCTCTCCTCTTCTCGGCAACAACACTGCCGGCATCATCATCATGCATGGCAACACCACTTTGCTCGGCATCTCCATCATGGCTGCCGGCAATGACAGGTCCGGCAGTCCTCTCATCCTCATTAATACCTTTGAAAGTCACTCGCTTCTTCTTTGGACTTGTTGGAGGAAACAACTCTCTTCCGCTTCGAGTTTGAATCACTTTGGCTTGCTCGTTCCTCGGATTGGGAATAGTATTGCTTGGCAACTTCCCTTGCTCATTAAACCTTCCCATAAAATCCACAACTTGCCCCATTTGAGTCTTGAGCTCACCAATGTCCTTTTGATGATTTTGTTGCCCCGCGAGTAATGCTTGAGTAGCACTTGACAAAGATTGAATCAAAGCATCATAGTTTGGATTGCTCGGTGCGGCTTGGCCTTGGCTTGGCAATGCTTGGCTTTGGTACGACACGGCTTGTGCTTGGTTCGGCAAGGCTCCAAAGTTTCCTTGGTTCGGCATATAAGGTTGCCGAGGCACAAATGGTGGCCTCGGTGCAAATGGTGCTCCTCCCTCTCTTGGTTGCATAGGTGCCCTAAGCACGTTGTCATTGTTCGCCCATCGAAAGTTCGGATGATCATTGAACCTTGGATTGAAATTTCCAAAACGTTGGCCTCCTTGAAAGCCAATGGCATTGCACTCCTCTACTCCCTCATTAACTCCAAATTGAGGGCATTGTTCGGTCTCATGGCCCTCGGTGCAAATTCCACAAACACTAGCACGCTTCTTCATCAAATTACTCACCAAGTCGGTGAGCTTGTCCACTTTATCTTCTAACTTTGAGCTCGAAGACGTCTCATGCACTTTCTCATTCCTTTGCACATTGCCTCGTGCCATGCCAAATTGTTGGTTGTTCAAAGCACGAACTTCCAACAAGCTTCTTGCCGCTCCGGCATTCAACTCCAAAAAGCTACCTCCCGCGGCCGAGTCGAGAAACTCTCTTTCCATGACGCGCAATCTCTCATAGAAATATTGTAGCAAGAGTCCATCGCTAATGCCATGCGATGGACACAAAGAAACTAGGGACTTGAACCTCTTGTAGTAGTCGAAGAAAGTCTCATCTCCGGCTTGCTTCACACTAGTTATTTGCTTCCTCATATCAGTGATACGTGAAGCAGGAAAGTATTTGAGCAAAAACTCATCCATCATAGTACTCCACGAAACAATGCGACCACTAGGCACCTCAAACAACCACTCCTTTGCTTGATCTTCTAATGAGAATGGAAAAGCCTTCATTTTGAAGTGTTGCAAATCGGTCCCTCTTGGACACATGGACTCCGTGGTGAAGTTAAACCACTGTAGATGCTTGTTAGGGTCCTCACTCGGCATTCCATAAAATGATTTCAGCTTATGGAGGAATCCACTCCTCAATTCAATCTCTCCAGTCTTGTCAGTTTCCAAAGGAGGATAAGTGATATTCGAAGGAGCAACTCCAGCTCCAGCAACATGACCATTCTGTGATCTGATTGATGCCATGATCTCTTCTTCTTCTTCTAATTCGGCAAAGGCCTCAAACTCTGGATTCTGAAGATCACACGATGATGACACAACTGATGGTGAACTCGGCACTGATGATGAAATGGACGGCACAATAGGTGAACTCGGCAAGGATGATGGTACTGATGAACTGGTTGGTGACGATGGAGGTAATGGCACAAAACGAGCAATAGCGAGTTCTTGCTCTAAACGTTGCAAACGGCCTTGAAGATCTCTTGTCCAAATACTAGATTCGGACATGCACTATTTCTGAAATTTGCAACAGTTTAAACAAGTTAGAACATTGTAAAGAAATAGAAGACAAGAATATACATCATTACAAGCCACGGCATTGGCGATTACACAACATATTTCAAACCATAACACATATATTCATTCGGCAATGGCATACACATCACACGGCACAACATAAAATTTCGGCAAAGCAAACATATACAATCAGCAACAAGTGATCAAAAATCGGAAAGTTCATGAGCATGTAATCGCTAAGTCTAATTTCTTTTAAATCTGTTCTAACTCTCGAAGTACGTGGAGCAGAGGAGATAACGGTGCAATGGACTGATACAGCCCCCGGTAGTATCATGCTTAATCCGAAATACCTCAAGAGTTTGAACCACACAACATGTTTTATCTTCGAAGAAAATAGGCCACATATGTCAAGTTATGTTCTAGCGTCTAAAGTGAGGTGATGCTTCGGCACAAGCTGTCGACTAGGTCGTGCGGATTTTACGTTTCAAAGGTCATTAAAATCACGGAGGGCGAACCCCCTACAGGAACCAGGCAGGACTCGTTGTTGGACACCATGGAGGGCGAACCCCCTATCGACTCACTCACCGAGAATGAACATCAGTCTATGGGCCTTGAGATCCAGTTAAACAAACCTGAGAACCATATCTATGATAATAACTTCCCCATACTTTGTAAAACAAACACGGATCCCTAGCGGTCTCAAGTGTTGATTAAAACCGCCCTCAACCTCATGGAAGTAATACTATTACCGAAGAAACGCTTATATGCGTGGGGGGGAAGTATCCCGCGTTTCCCAATCTACATAGAAACGCCCTCCGACAAAGCACCATTCACATGAAGGGTTTTGGTTATGATCAACAAAAGAGGCTTCACCTACATGTTACACTTTAGAAACTACAATAAACTCCAACATACACAACATATCAACTTCCTAGAAATTAAACTAAGTGACTACCAACATACATCATTATTCATCATGCAACTTCCAAAATTTAAACTCTACATGCCGAAGCATATTTCTACTTTACAAAATCCCAAAATAAAATTTAAAAGTTACAACTTTACAACTTCACAACAAAAATTTCCAGCAACATTATATACACAACAAATTCATAAAACAAGCTTTTATAATCCCCGGCAACGGCGCCAAAAATTGACGTGAGCCGAAGCTCGCATGCAATAATAAACCCTGCATTCATTAGTAGTATAGACATAAGTAGGGATCGTTCTAGGCCGGGGATTAAGGGTACCTGAGATATGAAATTGTTAGACACAAACATATTCACAAATATACAAAAACGTCACAAATATGGGGGTATAAGAGTTCGGCAGCAATGCTGCCCCTACACTAGGCTTGGAATTAAAAACAGAAAATAAATCCTAAGCTACTATATACAAGTGATCATCATCTCTCACAAAACATTTAGCACAAAAGACTCTTTAACGTGTAGACTAATATGCAAGAAGGTAAGGAATAAATATGAATGTTGTTTCGACCTAACCAATTTCGATCCCAATTAGAGCCTACGAGGTCATCTAATCGTTGATTACTAGAGTCTTAAGATTAACTACGAGTATAATCCTAAGGTATATGTTAACCGATTTTACTGGGCCAACAATTAAACACATGAATCACAAATCGAAGACATGCAAACAAGCAAGGTTGTCAATCATCTTATTTAACATGCAAGTTCTAAGGGTTTTAAACTCTTTGCGAAAACACAAACCAAGACAACTACGAGTATGAATTATTCATGCTTTCAAGTTTGATGAAACCTAACACCTAGATTTACATGCAAACAACAAATGCTTAAGCACAACTAATGTTTCGGTTTATAAGGCATACTCCTTAGATTACTAATCGAATTAAGTTCTCAAACAACATCGCATACCTATTGTCCTAGTTATCAAACATAAAAATCTACAAGTCACATATTACAAATTAGCATGTAAAAACTCAAAGAAAGCGTGGCCTAGCCCTAAGCAACGAATCAAAGAAATCTTCAACATGCAATTTATGAAACCAAAATCCAATCCAAATCATACATAGACATACAATTTGAAACCAAAAATACAAAAGAGTTTCATAGACAAAACTATTCATAGCTACATAAACTTTACTAAACCAAGAGAAAGGAGTGGATCACACTTTTGTAGACACCTTGGATGACTTCGACTCGTGTGGATCCGGCGGAAGATGGAAGAGATGAGGCTGCTCGGCAAAGGGCTGTGTCGGCAGGAAGTATACCAAGTTTCGGCAGAAACTTGGGTGAGGTGGTGGTGGTTTTTGGCTTAGGGTTTAAGTAGGATTCTTGGGGACAATTTGGTAGAGTTTAGGCCTTGTGTTTAAGCTTGAGATGAGATGATTTTTCTGAATGAAAAGTGGGGGTATATATAGGGGAAAAAGGAGAGAGGCTGCCGGCAGTCCCTTAAGCCAAAAGGGATTCAGAAAACCTAGTTCATTAAGGTTTTGCAACCTTCCTTTCTTAATCCAATTAGGTTTTCTTTTCTGAATATTTTCTTCAAGGCTTGGGCTTCACATCTTCATGGACTTCTTATGTGGTCTTGGACTTCATTTGACATGCCTTGGTCCATCGAAAAATGCCCCAATTGCTGGCAGCACACAAAGGCATACAATCTGCCAGAATCGGCAGCTTCTCCTAGTGTGACTAGGAGAACGTCTTTCTTCAAGTTTTTCTTCAATGCCATGGCCAAGTATCTTCCTCTTCCCTTCATAAAGCTTGGACCATCTTCACATATGCATTTGTGCACCATTTGGTCCATCAAAAACAGAAAACACAAAAAAGGGGGCAGTAGGTTCCTGGAATCGGCAGATTTGACCTTGTTGTAGTAATTCCGGCATATCTCCATCCGTGGAGCTCCGATTGATGCGATTTCAAGTCTCACGTAAACTAGACACATAGGGCCATCTCCCCATAAAATATCTCGGCCAAATTCCATGAAAGTCGTCGGGAATGATTTTTTGAAGTTGAGACACAGTCCCAGGAATATCCTGGAAGCCCCTGGATTGGAATGTTCGGATTGCCCTTTTGCAGCCAACTTCTGGGCGACTTCCCGAACTCCGATTGATCTGAAATTTTAACACAGCATTCCTCAACATATGAATATTAAGCACATAAAATTTCATAGAATTCGGACAAGGATAGATCATAAATTGTCTCATCTCAAAATCACGAAAAAGACATATTTTGCAATATTTTCCAGATTTCTCAAACTTAGTCATTTTTCGGATTCTTAACCAAATTTCATCAAAACTCTACCAAAACGACACTAACTACATTATGACTCTATCTTAAACAAATAAAGGTTTAAACAAAGCATAAACGAGGGCATACACATATAATATCGTCGCACATTGTGCTCCTATCAATCCACACAAGAGATCGAGGTTTCTTAATGTGGCACTGCCACCATAGCCTAAGACCACAATTTCAGACCACCACCATGAATCCAGGTCGTCGTTGAGTTCTCTACCCTTCCAATGAGTTGATTCAATACGTGACGGAAGAGAAGGATAATACCCACCACCCTGCAAAGGCAACATATGAAATGAAGAGGACTGGATCCATATGCTTTGGATTTGTGAGGCAACTGGAACAACCATTGGTAGCGCCGACGAAGCTATGTAGATGCGTTAGAGTTTAGACGAGAACGAGACTCGTCATAGGCTCATAGCATATATGTTCAGATATGAATCCCATATCGCGAATATGAGATTCTGTTTGTGGATTCATAAGGATTTGGGTCACTACATCTATTGTCTATTGGTTTTAGATATGAAGCTCATACCACTTTATCATGGTGTCAGAGTGGGTTACTCACGCGTGTGTGCCTTCTCTTTATCTATCCTCCTCTCTTTCTCTCTTCTCCTCCTCTTTATCGATATGTTTGTCTCTCTCTCTGCCTCACGGACTCCATGTCACCCAAATAGTTGTCCAAGTGTATGACTTAAAATTTCGCTACACGTGCGGGGGCGTGTTGAGATATGAATCCCACATCGGGAATAAAAGATTTTGCATGTGAATTTATAAGAGTTTGAACATCTCTATATCCCCCTCCCGCGAAGCAGGTTAATTTCATATTATCAAAATCGCCAATTCTCTAATTTTAATTTTTGTTTACTTTTGTAAACATATTAGAAATTTTAGTTCAATAATTCTTTTTAAAGAAATATCATGTCAATAAATTGAACCTAAAGACAGAAAAAACCATTTCTAATGTATTGGGAAAATGTCTATTTAGCACTAATTTGACCTCCTCATTACTCATTCTAATGACAAAACTCAAAATTTGTCCATTCACTCTACAAATATCCAACACTCATATCCCAAATGATACAAAAAGTGATGATTTAGATATTTTTCAGACTATTTTGCCCTCACCTCTTAAATACTCCTATCATCCATTAAGACTTTACCCGAACCTCACCATACTCCGGCCACTAGCCGCCAGACTTCGGTCACCGGTCATCGGACTCCGGTCACTAGTCGCCGGACCCCGGTCACAGGTTGCCGGACTCCGATCAATTTTTGCCGGAATCCGGTCACCGGTTGCCAGACTCTAGGTTAATATTTGCCGAAATTTTCGCATGTCATTGGAATCTCGCCGGAATTTTTTTTGAATGCCTCGCCAGAGGTCTTATATGGGGGCAGTCAACTAGATATATGATTTACTGACCTCCAGTAACCCCTAATAATAAATTACTGACCTCTACTAACTAGTAACCACAAATACTGATCTCCAGTAACCCTTAATAATATATTACTGACCCCTAGTGACCACAAATACTGACCTCCACACTACCAGATCCGAGCGAATAGCCGACGAAAAAAATTTCGTCGGCTATGACAATTTTTCATCGGCTATTCCTTCTGCCGACGAAATTTTCGTCGGCTATAAGTCGTCGGGAAAACGCCGTCGGTAATACCAATGGCCGACGAAAATAAAGAAATCGTCGGCTATAGTCGAGTATGGCCGACGATGTTACCGACGAAAATTTATTTCGTCGACCAAACGTGGGCAAAATATCCGACGAAATTCGTCGGCTATTTGTTCTGAAGTATAGCCGACGATTCCAACATATTTCGTCGGTTATTTTGTCGAAATATATTAATATTTTAAGAGGCATTAATTAGTTATAGCTGACGAAATAATGTCATTTTCGTCGGCTATAACGGTTATAGCCAACGAAAATTGGTAAAAATCGTCGGCTATAGTACTTATAGCTGACGAAATAATGCCAAAATCGTCGGCTATTCTTACATTTGGGGAAAAAAAATTAAATTATTTTCTAAATTACCATTCCAACCAACCTGCAAATCACAAAAACAGTCCATGCATTTGCACCAACAAGAAACACGTCTAAATGACTTATTATTTAATTCATTCCAATATACATAAAATATAACCCTAATCATCACCTAAACCACTAAAGTCCACCACGTCATCCCCAGCATCCTGCTCTCCATCATGCTCGTCATCCTGCTGACCGAACTCGGGAGGTTGAGGCATTGGAGGTTCAAATAACGGCTGAAACGGGGGCAGGGGTTCAAGGTTTTGTTGTTGTGCGGCGAACTTATCATACCACTAGTTTTGTTGGCCGGCGTAGTTGTGTCGCCGAATTCTCTCCCATTCAGCATGCCAACTCGACAGATCTAAATAATACTGCTGTGTTCTGCGGTGTTGCTCCTGTGATCTGCGTTGTTCCTCCTGTGATCTCTGGAACTCGGCCGCCAACCTTGCATTTTCTTCTGCCAATCTCCGCACTTCCCCCCTCACCTGTTGGCTCTCCCGGCCTCCCTTCTTTTGACCTCCCTTAGTGGTCTTCAGGAGCCCTAGTCCAGAACTTCCCAAACCCCGGCAGTAGTAGTTGTTTGAGCGGTTTGGGAAGGCTGCGTCAAACATCCTCGCTGCCGTTTGGACATTGGACCGGTCGACCTGGCGCAGGGCTTCTTCCAGATCTGCCTCTGAAATGTTCGGTTGTGTCTCCCGAACTACTTGTTGGAACACCTATTCTTTGGCCCGGTTCACCCTCTCCTAATTGGACGGGAAAAAAAAAATTAATATTCTAACAAATATATAATTAAGTAAAATTAATAATTAAAATTTTAAAATCGTAATGAACGACTTACGAGCTGTTCTGTCGCTTGTGGATAAGCGATCTTGAACGTCTCCACATAGGGGTTGCTATCAGGATGATCTCTAAGCGCCTCCTCCTGATATTGTGCAAACGGCCTAGAACCACCATGATGGGGGGTTGTGTTACGGCGGCGGTTCTCAGAGTTTATCCGAGAACGTTGCTTCAAACAAATAATAAAATATTAGAAAAATGCATCAAAAAATATTAGTGTAATAATTATAAAATAATTAAACTAATAATTAAAATTTTAACAAAATAAACATTTTTAGTGAAGTTTAGTATTTACCTGCATAACTGGGTTGTTGAAGTCTACTGTCTTCAACCAACGCCACTCGTACTCCCTGAACATGAACTCTCTGGGAGTACCCATACGACCACGGTTGTCGTATTCGTTATAGTGGGAACGGAGCTCGTTCTTCCACTCTTTGAACCTACGAAAAAAATAAAAGTGCGTTAGAAATATTATTAATATCATAAAATATTTCAAATTATAAGATGAGGAATTCCCAACGTACCTCAAGTTCTGCACGGAGTCCGCCCAATCCCGCTTGTGTTCGGCAATCTCGAAGAATGTCTGAAAGATAATATTTTATTAGTTTTACAATTGTAATAATACCGAAAATTATTAAATATTACGATAAATAAATTAAATTTTTTAAATTACTCACCGACGCGGCGTTGTTCACCTCCCTCTTTATCTCTTCGGGCACATCAGCCCACCGGGTCCACAACATAGGGACTATGTCCCTAATCAGTGCCCCCACGCAACCCGAGTAGTCGCGTTTTTTTTCCCCCTGAACCTCCTGATTAGGAGGTTCGTTGATCTGGATCCTCCCCCTCAGATCAACAGTTCTCCTGAGCGTGTCAAAACATATGACACCTCTCGTGTTCCTTATTGAACTGCTAGCGGCTGTCCCTATCACATAAACGACGATTGGTTAATAAAATTAAATATTAGTGCGTTAATTTTAATAAAACATTTAATTAATAAAATCGAATGTTACCTGAACTCGATGACCCGTCTGTCGACTTTCCTTTTCTCCTCGCCGAAATCAGGAGGTCAGGGTTCTCAAATGGCTGCTGCTGGTATGCCTCCGCAGCACTCACGTACTGAGGCATATCAGGCCATATGGGTACACCACGATAGTCGACCTCCGGTATCGCAGGAATTTGTACCGGAGGTAGAGCTGATTTGGGAGAGTAGGACCCTCAGTCGAGTCAGCAGCAGACGTCGTCAGACTCGTCATCGGCTCCCGATGAACCTCAGGCATACGAAACTGAGGAACGTCTGCAGCTATCTCGTCCTGAAATAGCTGCCGACTGAACCTCGGAGCATCTGGCCCGACAGGTGGAAGTGAACTGCTCGACGGCCGCCCCGCCTGGAGAAGGGTCTGGTGCCGAGAACTCACACTCCTCCGCGGCTGTGATGAATCCACAGTCCTCCGCGGCTGGGATGAATCTACACTCCTCCGCGGCTGGCTGGTGGTCCTCTCAAGCTGGCTATGGGTCCTGTCGGAGTCTGCCGAACCGGCGGAATTTGCAGAACCCCTAGATCTGGAACGACGGCCCCCGAACAACTGTCTGAATGCATCGGCCATCTGCAGCTTGAGGCATTAATACATTAATTAATATTAAATTATATTACATTTTATAACAAATTCTAATTAATATAATAACCAATAATACTAACATATTTCAAAACATACTAACAAATTTATATATAACAATTTAACTAATTTTAAATAATACTAACCATTATCCTAAAGAGAAATTCAAACAAAGGGTGTCTGAAATTTTTCAAACTAGTAGTTTTAGTGTCTCAACTTTGTAAAATATCAAAAAGGTACCTGAAGTTCTTATACAAATATCAGATTGGTATCTGAAACAGAATATTTTGTTAAAAGATTCTATTACTCAAGCCAAAATACTAAAAGACCCTTAGTTTCATTTTTATTTTAAAATCATCTTTATTTTACTTTCAAAATTCCTTTTCTTTTAAGAATTTATATTTTAGACGGAGCATGGTGCGCCCATAAATTTATTTGTCATACATACTATATATATATAATTTACCCTCTAAACTCGAAGGTAAACAGTTAAATTTTTAATCATTACCGTTTCTTCCCAGCGTCTAACCTATTTAGAGAATATTAGAATTACTGAAAAAGAATTAAAAGATAAAAAAGAAAAATTGGTCACGCAGAAGAGTAACCATTTAGACAGAAGGTCGTTAGGTGATATTGGCATGTTGAAGGCTAGTTTTTAGAATTGGTAAGGTGTTACTAAAGTCTAGTAAAATAAAAAATAAAAACAAAACAAAAAACAAAAAATAAAAATTTAAATATTTTTGTAGAATAAGGGTAATTTGGTCATTAAAAAAAGAAAACCATAACTATATAAACACCGTTAAAAAGATAACGGAGCTAGGTACTAAAATGAAGTTCAAAAGGAAAGTTCAGGTATGGTTTTGATATATTTGAAACTTGAGATACTAAACCTATTAGTTGAACAAAGATGGGATACTGTTTGTAATAATTTCTCTATCCTAAATATAACTATTTTTATACAAATATAACTATATTGCAATATTAACATATATATATATATATATATATATATATATATATATATATAATTAGACTACCAATTTATATATATAATTAATTTAACAATTTATATATAATTTATATAATTAAAATTAAATATATAACAATTTATATACCTAAATAATAACAAATATATAACAATTAAATTTATTAACAAATATATAACAATTTATATAATTAAAATTAAATATATAACAAATATATAACAATTTATTATATAACAATTTATATAATTAAAATAAAATATATAACAAATATATAACAATTTGTTAAAATTAAATTTATTAACAAATATATAACAATTTATATAATTAAAATTAAATATATAAAAATTTATAAAATTAAATTAAATTGAAAAAAAAAATAACCGGATCGTCGGAGGAGGAGGAGGAGGAGCCGAATGGAGGATCGTCGGAGGAGGAGGAGCAGCGCGGCGGCGGCGGAATCTGGAAGACGAGTGGCGTTCGGCAGCAGCTGCGAAGGAGGAGGAGGAAATGAGCAAAACGGAGGTTAGGGTTTGACAGTTTCAGACTTATACCCGAAAGAATAGCCGACGATTAAAAAAGATTTCGTCGGCTATTCTTTACTATAGCCGATGAAATCTTTGATATCGTCGGCTATACTTTGAATGTCGTCGGCTATTCTTTGAATGTCGTCGGCTATACTTTAGGCGCTCAGCAGCCGTCTGATTTCCCCCATCCAACTGCGGACAATGAAAAGGCGCGGATCGCAAGAGTTTAGCCGACAAATTTAAATATTTCGTCGGCTATACTTTGGAAAATCACAGCCGTTGGATCTGAGCCATCCAACGGCGGACAATAAGCGGATCGCAAGAGTTTAGCCGACGAAATATTTGAATTCGTCGCCTAAACCTTTGGTCAAACTACGAAGTCAAACCTCTTAACGCTTTAAAACGGAAATTGGCCTGTGTAAATGACGTTTTTTAGCCTGACCTTCAACAGATAATAGTTTCAAATCGATGAGGCGCAACTAATCGTATAAAAATTTTCCTCAAAATATTTACCGACCGTGAGGCTACCCATAGGAAAACGGAAGTAAAAAACAGTTAACCGCAACATTCGGCACACAGATTTTGTCGGAATCGTGTCATTTTTCAACCGTAAACGTATTTCATTATTTCGGTCATATCTTATTTCACGACACATTTGCATTTGAAGAGTGTACGTATAGTAACTATTTGAAACTATACATTCACTTAAACACTTAGTAAACAAGTTAAGGAACATTAGTGCATATGTTCCGATTTTGAATCTAAAAGTTTGGAAAATCTATTCCAACCGTCAGATATCACCGTTAAGATTAAATACATGTATGGAAATAAATCCAACTACATCTGACAACCTTAAAAGCTCGATCGGGACGGTCAACCGGGTGAGTCAACCCTTTAAACGCTTAGAAATGGAAATTGGCCTGTGTAAATGACGTTTTTTTGCCTGACCTTCAACAGATAATAGTTTCAAATCGATGAGACGCAACTAATCGTATAAAAATTTTCCTCAAAATATTTACCGAACGTGAGGCTACCCATAGGAAAACGGAAGTAAAAAACAGTTAACCGCAACATTCGGCACAAAGATTTTTTCGGAATCTTGTCATTTTTCAACCGTAGACGTATTTCATTATTTCGGTCATATCTTATTTCACGACACATTTGCATTTGAAGGATGAAGCAATGGGTTGTCGATAGTGATAGAAAATGGAAGGTGGTATTTTTTTTTTATCATAGCCGACGAAATCAAACCTAGTACTCGTCGGCTATTCTTTTGTCGTTTGTGTCCAAAATAAAATATGTATTTTTCAATATAGTTTTGGCCGACGAAATCACGCATTTTTCGTCGGCTATAATTAGTATAGCCGACGAAATAATACATTTTTCGTCGGCTATTCTGTGAAAAAAATAAAAAAATCAGTTGTGTTACACCTCTCGTACCCATATGTCCTGTTCATATATAACCAAAATTGAACATAAAAAAAACAGAAACCCAGCAGTCAACATATTTCAAATTTTTTTTTAAGGGGTTTGGAACCCAGCCTAGCTGGGAGGCTCATCCCCACACCCGTTCATTAGAAATGAGTGGATTACAAATGAAACGATTACACCATCTAAATTACTTAATCCGTCGGATTGTAATCGGAATCATCAGATGAGTCTTCTTCAGTTTCTGAATTGCTCGATAGGGGTAATCTATGTCTTTCCTCACCACTAGAGTCCTCGTTAGTTTCTTCATTTGGATCAACATCAACAAGCAGTGGCTCTTCACGTCGAATTCGCACCGGCGTGTCTAGGCGAATAAAAGAGGAGTCAGGAATACCGTTTGAGTTGGGCTCTTGATACGCGGTGCCCCCTTCCTCGTTCTCTTCAGCCACTCCAAGTGTAGACGCCCGGTAAATGTTGCGATGGTGGATAGTGTTGACTACTTTCCACGGGTCACCCTTGGCGAGATCATCAAGATAAAACACTTGTTTCACCCATGTGGCTAAAACGAACGGGTCGTCCTCATACCATGATGTACTAGTGTTCACAGAAGTTATGCCGTATTGATCGGTTTTCATGCTCTGCGGCCGTGTGTCAAACCATCTACACTTGAAAATGTGCACTTTCATGCCTTCCCCGTAATGCAGTTCCACAACTGAATGAAGAACACCGTAATAGTCAACTCCATCATCCCCACCATGTGTCATAACCCCTGAATTTTGTGTTTTCAGTCTGAGGTCTCTCTCTTCACATCGAAATAACACACCATTCACCTTGCACGTCGCATAAACTTTTGAATAGACCGGCCTCATCGCTAGAAGTCGGAGTTCGTGCGACCAATTTGGGTGATTATCATTTTTAATAAGGTCCATCTGCAACCATCAGAATCAACTATAAATATGAATAATTATACACAATAATATATAAACACGTATAGAATAGTGTTAAAGTTACGTACCCAGCGGCCGAAATACTCTGCGAATGTCCAGTTGTGGTAATCGAGATCACCTGCTACTCCATCACAGTTTAGATGCATGTTCTTCCAAAACTGAACTTCTGGACAGTTGATTAGTACCCACCAATGTGCAATGGCTACCTCATAATCTTTCAACTTGTAGGAAACTGGCATGTTTTCACCGAGTACAACATCGTCGGAGAGTATGGAAAGATTGAACTGTGAATGTACATCTTCCGGTATGCTTTCCTGTAACGCTCCTAAATACAGCTTCATGTAGGTGACGCACTCGTGCGCAATATATGTTTCAGCTATACATCCTTCAGGTGCGGATCTGTTTTGGACAAAATCACCGTATTGTCCAAGTTGCCTATAAATCAAGTTTTTAAAGTGTTATGATAATACATTAATACTATATCACATATATTGATGAGGAAATTAACATAAGGTGTAAAATACGTACCTTTCCATCAGATACATCCAAGTGAAGTGCACAGGACCGGTAAGCAACAACTGCCGAGGAAGATGGATCATGAGGTGAGACATGATGTCGAAAAAATTTGGAGGAAATATCATCTCAAATTTACACATGATATGAACGATGTCTTGTTGCATTTCCCGGAGGTCAGATTTTCTCACTTCCCGTGTGCATACCTTCTGGAAAAATCTTGCCAACGCTACTAACGGCTCCACAACGTCGCGGGGAAGGAACAGTCGAATGAAAACAGGGAAGAGACGTTGTAGCAGGATATGATTCTCATGACTTTTCAACCCGTAAAGATTGTTGAATTGTCTGTTCAATGGAAAATATCCAATGGAAAATTTCTGGTTTATGCTCAGGCTTGACGGTGTAAGGAGCTTGAGGCATTTTTCTCTTCCCTTGTTTCAACCATAGTTGTTTTCTGATATTCATGTTTTGCAGATCAGTGCGAGCCTTAGGACCGTCTTTCGTCTTCCCCTCCAAGTTCAGCGTTGTGCCCACCACACTTTCAAAAATATTTTTTCTATGTGCATAACGTCTAGAAAGTGACGGATCAGCAACTCACATCAGTACGAGAGTTCCCACAATATGCACTTATGTGTCCAGAATTTGTACTCCTCAGGTCTTTCAGGTATTTCCGCTACAATATCGGGATGATTGCTGAGGGGCCCAAAATCGTACTCATTAAACACTGCTAACATTTCTCTTCCCGTCCATCTTCTGGGAGGACCATCGTGTTCTTCGGTTCCATCAAATGCGGCGGACTCGTAACGCCAGTGGTGATCCGCCAGAAGGAACACACGATGACCCATTCTGCATATCTTGTTGCAATGAGGGGTACTCCCATAATCGCTGAGGCACTCTGGACAAGCATTGTATCCCCTAACAACGCTGCCTGACAACATCCCATAAGCAGAAAAATCACTGATGGTACCAATAACCATGGCATGCATCTGGAACGTCTCCTTCTTGTACTTGTCAAAAGTGGGATGACCAATGTCCCACAATACCTTAAGCTCTTCAATCAATGGTCTCATATACACGTCGAGACATTTCCCTGGGTAACCAGGCCCCAGAATCAACAACGTCAACATATTATATTCCTTCTTCATGCACATCCACGGAGGAAGGTTGTAAGGTACCAAAACCACCGGCCATATACTGTATGAAAGACTCATGGTGTCGAAAGGGTTGAACCCGTCGGTTGAGAGCCCGAGCCTGACGTTTCTGACATCTGACGCAAAATGAGGAAACTCATTGTTTATATGCTTCCAAGCCGCTCCGTCAGAGATGTGTGTCATGATATATGCGTCTCCCGCGTCCCGCTCACCGTGCCATCTCATAGCTTTTGCAGTGTTTTCTGACATGTACAACCGCTCAACCCTATCTCTCAACGGAAAATACCGAAGCACTTTCACAGGTTTCCTATTGCCTGCTCCCGTCAACTTATATCGGTCAGACTGACATATCGGACATGCGTCAAGGCTAGCAAGGTCATTCCCTTCTGCATCTTTACCCCAGAAGAGAACGCAGTCAAATGCGCATGCATGGATCCTAATGTAGGAAAGCCCTAGATCTTTGAAGATACTTCGGACCTTACGTTGATTGGTAGGATTACGATGACCCTCCTCCAACAACGAAGAAGTGTACTGTAGATATTCATCCACTTGCCTGATGCTCGATTTTGTCTCGACTTTAATCCTCATTACCTCCATCACACTTTGAAGAACTGTCTTCTCAGAACTTGAAGACACAGGGGTCTGTTGCAATGCAATCAGTTTGTTGTACTTGTCAAAAGCAGCAGTGTTGACAACTTGTGGGAACGGCTGCACCGGGTCATGCATATATTGTTCCCCAAGTACACCGCTTTTAAAAGGAAACACGTCGTTGACGAAGGCCATTGTTGGATCGTTGGATGTACTACTACTGCCCGCCTAAAAAAACTGCCCATGATCATGCGATCCATCTAATGATGGCTCACCGTGATATATCCAACGTTTGTACTTCGGCCAAAACTCATTACTCTTTAGGTGCTCCCGTCCTAATCGGAAATCGACACATATCACTGCGACACTTACATTTCTTACACGGGCAATAATGGTATTCATTCCCGTTTGTATTTTCCTCGACGAACTGCAAAAAATCCACAACTCCTGTAGTGTATCGTCGGTCATGCCTTGGAAGCGAAATCCAACTCTTATATCGATCCATATATAGCCTGATAATAATATATATGTATAACTTTAATTAATAAGAAATTAATTAACACATATATATTACAATATATATTATTATCAACATCAACTCATATATATATACCATTAATTAACAACCATTATTTAAGTTCATTACACTATCAACAATCATTAATTAACATATTTATATATATATATATATATTTTAACACTAATTAAAATAACATCAAATTAAAACACATAATTAAACTCTAACTTAAAATCAACTCAACTACAACTCTAAAACAACAACAAAACAAAAAATCACTTACTATATCAAAATCACTAAAACTCAAAATCAACATATATACACATATACGTACCTATATATAGCTCCACAATGTAAGAGAGGACGGATTTCAACAATACCCACAGATTTTTCACTCTTTCTCCCGTTTTTTTTCGTTTTTTTTTTAATGAGCAGTTGTTGTCCAGATCTGAAAATATAAAGACTTATAGCCGACGAAAATTCCAATTTCGTCGGCCAAACTTTCAAAAGTTTTCGTCGGCTTCAACAATTTCACAAAAACCAACAATTAACTATATAGATCAACAAAAGGATTAATATATATATACTATCCCCTCATCACAATATATATATGCATGACATTGTATATAACCACACAAAAAATGGAAATATTTGTTGAAAAATTAAGATGAAAAAAAGAGATCATACCAAGTAGTTAAAATTCGATGGGTAGGAGAGGAGAAGCCTTAAGAAGACCTGCCTTGAAGGTTTTCACATCCAGAAACGAAAATCAGTGGAAAAATTTTGTGGGAGGAAAAATTTCTGAAAATATCTATTTTTCCCGATCTGGAAAACCAGTTCAGTTTATATAGACTGGGATCACTTAGACGACGAAACTATTTGTTACTCGCTTAAGAAAAACACTAAGACGACGAAATATACATTTTCCTCGCCTAAGAAATTACTAACACGACGAAAACAATATTTCGTCGTCCAAGAAAAAAAGAGACGACGAACAGAATTTTCGTCGGAAAACGAACTTTCTTAGCCGACGAAACAATTAATTCGTCGTCTTAGTATTATCTTAGGCAAGGAAATTCATATTTCTTCGTCTTAGCTTATTTCTTAGGCGACGAAATTTTATATTCGTCGTCTAAGAAATTAAAGTTGCCGACGAAAAATTTTTCGTCGTAAAAGTCTTTTCTTAGCCGACGATTACACGGTTTCATCGTCTAAGAACACTCTTAAACGACGAAATTGTTTTCTTAAACGACGACTCTTAGTTTCGTCGTCTTAGGTTTCTTAGGCGACGAATATGTATTTTTTTCGTCGTCTAAGATGTTTTTTCTGGTAGTGGAAAGGCCGATGAAAATCCAAATCGTCGGTCATTCTAGGGGTATAGCCGACGAAAAATATTTTTTAGGGACGAAAGAAAAAATCATCGGCCATTCTTGTGGAATAGCCGACGATTTTTTATTTTTAGCGACGAAATAAAAAATCGTCGGCCATTCTTGGGAATAGCCGACGAAAATAGTATGTCGTCGGCCGTTTTTTTTTTTTTCGTCGGTAATGGTCTTTTTTCTGGTAGTGCCAGTAACCTCTTAAAATAAATTACTGACTCATAGTGATCCCAAATCTTGACCTCCAATAACTATTGATTATTGATTACTAACCCACAGTAATACTAATAATAAATTACTGAGACCAAGTAAATATGTTATTAATCCCTAGTAAATATGCCATATCATTTGCTAATAAAACTTTTATCACCTCTTTCCAATAGAAATTGACGCTCACAACAAAACAAAAAATGGACAAAAAAATTCATCATGATTCAGGAGAAAAATGTAGATGCAAATCAATATTTTATTAATTGATAAGAAGACCTTTATATAAACATTACATCAAGTATCCCGAACAATCATGGATTCCTTATTTACTAAACATACTAAGAATCTAGTCTAATTGGGTCAAAATACACATAAGAAGTTACATAATTAACCTTCTGTTTCTGTCAGAATCCGGAGATGCTAACAAAAGCACAATAAAGATAGTTCGACACAAGGATTTATAGTGGTTCACCATGCCTACGGCGGGTATGGCTACGTCTACTTAAGAATATACTATGATCAGCCAATAAGCCATCGGGGTGGTTACAATCGTAGAATAACAAGTATCAAATTATCTGATATCTAAGGGGGAAGTCTTCTATTTATAAGCAAGGAAGACTCTCTCCTTTACAATGTTTCCGACGTGGGATGCGAACACACAAATACTACTCACGAAGCTACTTTCGGAGCCCGGAGGCACGCCTTCTGGATGCAGCACCGGTGATCTTCCACAATGGAGATGTAGCCGAGGTGTCGATCTACCCGATGCATGCCGTAACCAAGACCTATTGCGCTGGTTGGAAGGTCCACGAGATCGTTAGATATGCTTGGTGGTGCACCATATATACTGTCAATAAGTCCCCCAAGTTCCCGAGTAAGAGACAATCTTACTTGGGGAGTTAAAATCATGTACCGCCAAGGGTAGGTGACGACCGAGTGACGTCACCCCCACTAGTCCCCCAACTCCTCAAGTAAGATGGACTCATTACCGGGAGTTCAAAAACCGAGTCCCCCAGGTTTCCCGGTGGAATGCCTCTGCCGTTGGTTGATATGTACCTTAGAAAATAAAATGAACAATTAATTAGAAATGAAGCTACTTACAACAAGCACAAAGTTGTTATACTATGCTTGTGAACACGTTGACTGCCCGGTGATACGAATGCCATGCTTACGGACATTAATTGAACACATATATGATCATGTATCGAATGAAGGCATGCATTGCTTGAAGATGTCATGTATAGTCTTTCGCTGGTGTTGGCTTACCCGTTGGAATGTCTCAGCCGTTGTTACTGGCTCTACCGTTGGAATGCCTCAGCCGTTTTTATTGGCTTACCATTTCCCGGAGGAAAAATCCCGGAGGATAGAACTCGGCCAGTCACACAGGAAAGACTATATACTATGCACCAACAAGCTAAAAATTACCGGTGTAGCAGTTAATCATGAACATTCATTAGCCGGTACAAAAATAACCATGTGTTTAGCACGGTACAGCATGCTTATAAGATTATATTGCAGCGGAAAAACTATTCTTAACATGCTTGCCAAATAAATGTAGAGCACAGATTATTTGCATACTGGTCGAGCAGGTATCACTACCAGAAAAAAGGCTTTTCCCGACGAAATAAAAAAAAACGGCCGACGAAATAAAATTTTCGTCGCTAAAAAAAAAATCGTCGGCTATTCCCCTAGAATGGCCGACGATTTTTTTTTTCGTTGGTAAAAAAAAAAAAAATCGTCGGCTATATTCATATTTTGGCCGACTATTTGAATTTTCGTCGGCCTTTCTCTGAAACTTTAGCCGACGAAAATTTTTGGAAGTATGGCCGACTAGTACTAGGTTTGATTTCGTCGGCTATGATTAAAAAAAAAAAAAAAAAAAAGAACAGCTTCCATTTTCTATCACTATCGACAAACCATTGCTTCGTCCTTCAAATGCAAATGTGTCGTGAAATAAGATATGACCGAAATAATGAAATACGTCTACGGTTGAAAAATGACAAGATTCCGACAAAATCTGTGTGCCGAATGTTGCGGTTAACTGTTTTTTACTTCCGTTTTCCTATGGGTAGCCTGACGGTCGGTAAATATTTTGAGGAAAATTTTTATACGATTAGTTGCGTCTCATCGATTTGAAACTATTATCTGTTGAAGGTCAGGCCAAAAAACGTCATTTAGACAGGCCAATTACCATTTCTAAGCGTTTAAAGGGTTGACTCACCCGGTTGACCGTCCCGATCGAGCCTTTAACGTTGTCAGATGTAGTTGGATTTTTTTTTTCATACATGTATTTAATCTTAACGGTGATATCTGACGGTTGGAATAGATTTTCCAAACTTTTAGATTCAAAATCGAAACATATGCACTAATGTTCCTTAACTTGTTTACTAAGTGTTTAAGTGAATGTATAGTTTCAAATAGTTACTATACGTACACTCTTCAAATGCAAATATGTCGACAAATAAGATATGACCGAAATAATGAAATACGTCTACGGTTGAAAAATGACAAGATTCCGATAAAATCCGTGTGCTGAAATAATGAAATAAGTCAAAACCCGGTTTACTGCAGATTTGGCGTCCGGCGTCCGAATGATGATTGTGATACCATTCCGGAAAGGGAACGACGCCAGGAATCAAACTCGTGGCTTTGCCACGATGTGTGGGCCTTTTCGGGCTTTCGAGTTCGTTTAGGGCCTAAAAACGGCAGTTTAGTATTTTTTCATAGAATAGCCGACGAAACATTGTATTTCGTCGGCTATTCTCTAAGTATAGCCGACGAAACATTGTATTTCGTCGGCTATTCTCTAAGTATAGCCGACGAAATACAATGTTTCGTCGGCTAAACTCTTGATCCGCGCCTTTTTATTGTCCGCCGTTGGATGGCTCAGATCTGACGGCTGTTGATTTTCCAAAGTATAGCCGACGAAATATATTAAATCGTCGGCTATTCTCTAAGTATAGCCGACGAAATCTTTTAAATTGTCGGCTATTCTCCTTTTAAATCTTTTAAATCGATTATTCCCGCCTTTTTTCTCTCCTCCTTCCCCCCCCTCCTCTGGCCTCCTCCTCCTTCCCCTCCTCCTCCTCCTCCTTCCCCTCCTCCTTCGGCCTCCTCCTCCGATCTGGTATTTTTTTTTTGCCCAAAATGCAGTTATAGCCGACGATTTTGGCATTATTTCGTCGGCTATAATCTCTATAGCCGACGAATTTTACAAATTTCGTCGGCTATACAACTTATAGCCGACGAAAAGTGCATTATTTCGTCGGCTATAACTAATTAATACCTATTAAAATAGTAATATATTTTGAAGAAATAGCCGACGAAAATTTATGAATTCGTCGGCTATACTTAATGAATTTCGTCGGCCATACTCGAAAATACCCGACGAAAATCGTCGGCAATTTCTCCCAGGTTTGGCCGACAAAAAATATTTTCGTCGGTAAATTCGTCGGCCATACTCTACTATAGCCGACGAATTGGTTTTTTTCGTCGGCTATTGTATTACCGACGGGGTTTTCCCGACGACTTATAGCCGACGAAAATTTCGTCGGTAGAAGGTATAGCCGACGAAAAATTGGCATAGCCGACGAAATTTTTTTCGTCGGCTATTCCCTCAGATCTGGTAGTGTATAATTGTGAGAGTTTGAATACTTAGCTTACTGGAAGTGAGCAGGTTGATTTACTGCTCGGAGCAGTGCCAGTGCCCACTTGTTTGAACTGTGAAAAGGAGATTGGTGGGTGTGCAGGCAAAATTGCTTCCTGTCCAAATGCTGCCTGCTCGGATAAAAAATTGCTGGGCCCCTTTTTTTTGTTGTTGACCGGGCTGATCGGGTTGCTGGCCCATTGACTTTTTTTCTTTCTTTCTCTTCTTTCTTCTGTTTCTTTTCCCGCTCTTTTTCTTCTTCTTCTGGTCTTTCTCTGATTCTCTCTCTCTCTCTCCTCTTTCTTTCTTTTCTTCTCTGGTTTCTTTTGGCTGCTCTCTCTCTTCTTGTTCTTTCGTCGCGACCGGAGAGGGACGTACGACCGCTCGGAGAGACCGACTGACCGGAGAGGGACGACCCAGCGGTGCCTGCACTTCTGGAGAGAGACGACCACCCGGAGAAGGATGACCCAGCGGCTGGAGAGGAAGAGAGGGAGGCTGTTAGTGCCCGGATGGGGGAGGCCACCGGCCGGAGATGAAGACCAGCGGCACCCGGAGGGGAGGACGACTCGGACCGAAGAGGAAGACGACTCGCACCGGAGGTTGACCAGCACCAGAGAGAGACGATTCGCACCCGGACTGGAGATACGACGACACCGAAAGAGAGACGACCGGAGAGGGAGCGCGGCTTCAGCTGCTAACCTGCTTACTCCAACGAAGCTTACATCGCGTTGGCCTCGGCCCCGTTGACCGAGACTACACATCGTGGAGAGGAGCGATGGGACCCGGAGGAGTCTACCGCACCAGGAGATTCGCGCGAGAGAAGGACGACTGGCTTGACTGGGCGGGATTGACCCCGTTGACTGGCTTGACCAGCTGGGCTGTTGGGCCTGGGAGGGATCTGATGAACACTAGGCCGGGGGAGTGGTCAGTCTGACTAGGGGTTTTTTTTTTTTTTTTAACTGCCTCTCGTTGGACTGATTGAAAATGGACTGATCGATCTCTACCCGCTGGTAGAGTAACACAACTTTTCGTACAGATTCCCACAGACGGTGCCAATTTTTTCTGTCAGAATCCGGAGACGCTAACAAAAGCACAATAAAGATAATTCAACACAAGGATTTATAGTGGTTCACCATGCCTACGGCGGGCATGGCTATGTCCACTTAGGAATATACTATGATCGGCCAATAAGCCATCGGGGTGGTTACAAACGTAGAATAGCAAGTATCCAATTATCTGATATCTAAGGGGGAAGCCTTCTATTTATAAACAAGGAAGGCTCCCTCCTTTACAATGTTTCCGACGTGGGATTGGAACACACAAATACTACTCACGAAGCTACTTCCGGAGCCCGGGGGCACGCCTTTCGGATGCGGCACCGGTGATCTTCCACAATAGAGATGTAGCCGAGGTGTCGGTCTACCTGATGCATGCCGGAACTAGGACCTATCGCGCCGGTTAGACGGTCCACGAGGTCGTTGGATATGCTTGGCGGTGCACCATACATACTGTCAACACCTTCCTTAAACACTCCCCCTTGTGTCGCGTATCTAATGTGACACGGTGCATAACATGTTGCCTCACTAAAACCTTGCCATGCAAAACAAAAACCACATGGGTAAAATAAAAACCTTGGTCGAAGGGATAAGAGCACAACACACCAACTATAATTGAAGATTACATGTGAGGTAGACTCCCCCTGATGTCTACAAGACAACTCCCGCTGATTGGTAACTCAATCTCGGAGTTTAGATTAATAGTGTATACAAACGCTCCTCACAAGCTTCAAAAGTAGGCTTGGCCAATGATCAAGTCATTGAATAGGGCCACATTATCCTTGCGTTAGACCAGGTATACTTAGCTTTACTTGGTCTTAAGGAAGAATGTTGCTTAACAACTCAAAACTAGAGTTCGTGTTGAAAATCATATTCACGTGTAGCACACTACAACACTGAATATCTTAGGCGACGAAAATTTTTCGTCACCTAAGATGGATTTTCGTCGACTAAGTTTTTTGGTGACGAAAATTTTGTCGCCTAAGTTTCGTCGTCTAAAGTTTGTGGGCTAAATACTTAGACGACGAAAATAACACAATTTCGTCGACTAAGATAATTCTTAGAAGACGAAAAAATTTCGTCGTCTAAGAAAAATGGTGACGAAAAAAATTCTGAGACGACGAATTTTTTCGTCGGCTAAACTATGGCTTAGACGACGAAAAAGAAATTTCGTGGCCTAAGATAATGACTTAGACCACGAAACTCAACATTTTCGTGGTCTAAGTTTTTAGTTTAGGCGACGAAAGATAAAGTATTTCGTGGCCTAAGATGGAAACTTAGTCGACGAAACTATATTTTTTCGTCTCCTAAGCTTCATACTAAGTCGACGGAATATTTTATTTCGTGGTCTTAGATTTTTACTTAAGCCGCGAAATAATATTTTTTCGTGGCCTAAGAGTTTATCTTAGGCGACGAAATTATTATTTTTCGTGGCTTAAGTAAATATCTTAGTCCACGAAAAAATAATTTCGTCGACTTAGTATACATCTTAGGCGACGAAAAAATTTAGTTTCGTCGACTAAGCATGTATTAAATTTAAAAAAAAAAAATTTCGGATACTGAATATTCAAATATATTAAAAAAAGTATCGATAAAAATTAAATACCGAATAATATCGTACAATACCGAATAACATCGTACAATAATATAAATTCATACATTTGTTCAATAAAAATATTACACATCAAACAATATCGTACGTAGATAGGGAGAGTGAGGAGCCTGCAAGCTACTGTGGTCGGTTCCTAAACGACTGGAACTCTTGCTCCAACCAGCTAAGACGCTCAGTTACCAATCGTGTCTGCTCCTCTGCAAGTCTGATACGCTCTCGGGCCTCCTCCTCTGCAAGTCTGATACGCTCTCGGGCCTCCTCCTCTGCAAGAGCTATACGCTGTCGGGTCTCCTCCTCCAGTCGTCTCACACGCTCCCCATTTGACGACCGACTGCGTCCGGTGGAATTTTCCCCTTGCGATGATTGGGAGCCGACACCGAAAGTGACTCCTCCTAACCCCCGGATCTCACCGCTGTTTCGCGGTCCCAGTGCGCTGACAAGCACTCGGGCTTGAGTCGGCTCGTCAAAATAGTTGTAGATCAGATCCTCCGGAACGTCGGGGTGCTCCTGCCTCACAGTGGTCATCACCCTCTCGAGCTCGGCATTGATACGGCGCTGCAAAGACCAAGCAAGTAACATGCATATGAATAATGCATTGTAAATAATCCAAACATAATCGGCAGATATTATTCATCAAACCACAACGGTTAAACATAATCCAAACATAATGCCATGTCTAGTTATAGGATAAGAGAAACTTACTATATTTTCTGCCGCCTCTGGGTGCTCAGGAGGGTACACCATCTCATAATTCTTCACCAAGGGGAATAGTTCACCTTTTTGCTTCAATTCGTGCGCCCCGTAGATGAACGGCTTTGAACCGGACCGATGGTGTAACGTCTTCTTCCCCCGGTTGAGGGCGTTGGCGGTCGATCGTCTCTGTAGAAATATGATTAAATATTAGACAAATAGTTAGCATTGAAATAAAACTAAAATGAAAAATGTTAACATTTGAAAGCACATACTACTATTACAAAATTATATACCTGAAACTCATCGCTCTCGAAGTGGTGAAGCAGCCAAGACCACTCCTCCTGCCTATCTTTGAACTCTTTCGGAATTTTCCCAGGATTGGCAATCCTAAGCCTGTTGAGCTTGCTCTTGAAGGCTGTGAAGGTCTTGGCGGCATGCTTGTAAACCCACTTGACCATCTTCTTATCATCCCAAGGGATGTCATAAACAAGCTATTACAAAAAAATTAGAATTAATATGGAAGCTTATAGATAATTAAAATATCAAAATTGTAGTTAACTTACGTCGAGTTCATTTTTGAGCTTCAGCTGATCATCCTCCTCCAGATCCCACCAACTTGCAGCAGTCATGGGAATGCTGTCCCGAATGATATGCCCGATATCATGAGTCAGCCAACTGTTCAGTGCACTGGTCTGCGGTCCGTGCAAGAACTCATCATCCATGACGATCTTCACCTTCTCTCCGTGCTGCACCCAAGACGTGTAGGCCTTCAAGCCTTTTACCAACCCTCGTTTGTGTTTGGGAGGAGGTGCTGCCAAAACAATAACAATTTAATTAGAAAGTAATAACACTCATTTATAACTAAATGACTTAATTGAAAGTGTTGGATTATGTTTACCTCCATCAGGCCGAGGACGAAATGTGCGCCGACAGCTGATCTCACAATCACCATCGCTGTCGTCGACGTCAGGTGCGGTGTTTGCTACTAAAGGGGATGCAGTATCCTCCAACGGGGGCGGAGGGGGAGGTGATGATACGTTCGCAGACGATTCCGTAGGTGGCCGCGAACCACTCCCTTCAGAGTTATTTGACTTGTAGAAGCGGTCAAATAACTCCTGCCTCTTCTTCTTCAGAAATCCCTGAGTCGGCGGCATATTTTTCCTGTAAAGAAACACAAAGTTGAAATGATTAAGAAATTATGACCCCATTGTACAGGAAAAATCATTTTACAAAACTATGCATGTATAATCAGATGTCCTCTGCCCCCAAACTGTCCAAAAATGGGACAATTCAAGAATCTCTCCATGATTCTCGAACGGGATTTCTAGGGATATATATAAATGCATGTATATCACCGCTAATTATAAATCATATAACAATGATTTTCGTCAAATAATTATAATTATTAATTAAAGCATTATTAAAATATATAATTAATATATATAATTCACTAATTTCACAAAATCCAACAATTTAATTGAGTATATATAGGTATGGATCAACAAAAGCAACATATATACTAGCTATCACCTCACAATATACACACACAACAATATATATTTCTATAATTCTCTACCTCAAAAATGAAATATTTCAATGGAAAAATTGAAATTATAGTTGAAAAAGATGAATAAAGAGATCATACCAAGTTAAAAATCAATGGGTAGTAGTGGAGAAGGCTTAGGAAGACCCGATTTGAAGCTTTTCACATCCAAGAATGAAAATCAGTGGAAAATTTGAGGGAAAGAAAAAAATTTTGGTTTTTGGGGAAAAATGGTCTCTGCTCCCGATCGGAAAAATGAGTGCAGGATTTATAGTCTGGATTTACTTAGACGACGAAAATTAATTTTTCGTCGCCTAAGATCAAAACTTAGGCGACGAAATTTTTTTTTCGTGGCCTAAGTTTTGATCTTAGGCGACGAAATTATTTTTCGTCGTCTAAGAACAAAACAGGCCGACGAAAAAAATTATCGTCGTCCCCTTTACTTCTTAGACCACGAAAAAAAATTTCGTCGTCTAAGATTTTTTCTTAGGAGACGAATTTTGATATTTCGTCTCCTAAGTAAAAATCTTAGGCGACGATTTTTTGTTTTCGTGGTCTAAGATAATGCAGGGACGACGAAAATTTTTTTCGTCGGCAATTTTTTGTCTTAGACCACGAAAAGTGTAATTCGTCGTCTAAGACTGTTCTTAGACGACGAAAAATTTTTCTTAGGTGAGGAACTTTTTTTCGTCGTTTAAGCTGTCTTAGGCGAGGAATTTTTTTAAGTTTCGTCGCCTAAGGTTTTTTTCCTTGTAGTGGCATGACCTTCGTGTACTTAAATAGTCATAACTCTTTCGATACAATAGGTATGAACAAACCGTAAAGAGTTATCGAAACGAGATACCCGTATATTTCCATAGATATAAATTAAAAAAAACTAGTTCGTTCTAAGCTGATCATAAAGCTCTGCCGTAGGTGCTGATCATAAAGCTCTGCCGAAGGTGCTGATCTGTAAATCACCAGACAAATTTGTCATACTTTGTAAAAACAACTATAACTCACTCAATATGATAGGTATGATCAAATGGTTAGTGTTTCTAGAAAGTAGACACAAAGGCCTTTCCAACGGTACTAATTTCACTATTTTCTAATGAGTGAGCTGTCCTATAAGTCTCGTGGAAATCGACCTATGAAATCAGACAGATTCTGGAATTGTCTTTTGATGTGTCTTTCATGATGGGATCGAGTGAGCCTAAACCTTTCACACTTGAAACAAAGTACTGCCATATACCATGGCATTGCGTGGGCGCATCTAGCTATTACCTTGGCTTTATAAGTTTATAGCGAATGAGATGTCGAGTCTAGCATATTATGACAAGTACATGATTGCGCACATCGTACTTAGATGGAGAGTTACATTTCCCAAGACTTCACATCATATAGACGAAACGAATCTTCTTAAGATATCGACTGATCATGGGATACATATAGGTTTTGGTTTAATGTCCTTTAGATTGCCAAAAGCTTATACATGAATAAGTTCATCACTAACAGTTCTCACTTTCGAGACCAAGTATTCCCAAGATCCTTTCATTCTTAACGTCGGATTAGTGATATCTCAATCACAATTCATCCAGAGTTCACACGAAAATAGGCGTGATTCTTCATATCTCATCCCCAATCAAATAGTCACTCAACCGTGTGTACCATATCGTACCAAACTGTCTAAGCCCATATAGGGAACGTCGCAATCTGATAGCATAGGCACTTCGTGGCTTCTGCTCACTTGACTTGGGTGAAAACTAATTCGTTCAGGATGTTTATGTACATCTCTTTACTTAGTCCCAATAGAGATAATTTATATCTACAAGTTGCATGATTAGTTTTTCGGAACTACCTAACTGACAAGGTAGTGAAGTGCAATATGACTCCATTAAAAGAGCATATGTCATCGTAGTCGATTCCAGAGCGTTTATGAGATACCTTGCGCCATAAGGTGAGTCTAGACTCTTTTTCTCACTATGCTTTCCATTAAAGATTAATGCTAGGGTTTACACTTGCGGTGTCAGCATCACCTGATCAAAGACATATCGCTTTGTTTAAACTAGATCGCATATCTTTCCTTGTAGGCCAATTCACAACGTTGGTGTTTTCTTCAACGATGTGTGTGTTCGATATCTAACTCATAAACCACGTCTTCATGTACACTGGTGTAATTCACATTTGTTGAAATCTCTATATGGATTGGTTTTGCATTGAGGTGTCCCCCAATGATGACCATAATTCAGAAAATCCATGAGACGAATGAGTGTCATTGATCAAAGGATCAAGTTGTGCCAAACTCACATTCGACGAGTGTATATCGAACCAAGTGGCCTCTCTACACTTATGTGAGAGTCACGACCTAGTGACACCATCTACCACTTTTGTGGAGTCACCATGCCACCATCTATGGGTGACGACATGTTCATTTATCCGGACATCAATCCTTACAGGCATGTTTGAAACTTGAGCACTATTTCGATCTTTTCCTTGAAAGACCACTAGTTTGCTCTTTGCAGCATGTATATCAAATCTCGTCACTTTGATTTATGGGACCTTGGGGAACATGATGAGGCACAATGGGAACAAACCATGACAATGCCAAGTTGTTCTACTTGAACATACATGTTCTTATCTCCCCCTAACGACGGGAAGACACGATCTTGCACACTGAATCGGGTCTAAGGACTGCCGACTCGGGTCGGGTTCGTCGAATCCGGGTCGAATCTGGTCGCAGGGCTAGAGTTGCGGCTATGAGGATTTGAACGGCGGAGGAAGAAGTGGGCCATCGTCGAATGGCAGACGTCGTCGGCGTTAGGCTGGGGTGCACTGGGTCTTCATCGGAAGGCGAGGAGGGACGCCGGGTTTGGGTGCCCACATCGGATTCGGTGGGCTGGGGCGTCGTTGAAATTGAGCTGCGTCGCGGAAGGCACGACCAGCGTCGAGGAAGGACGCCGACGAGGGTGAAGGAAACCTCTGCAGGGCGGATACAAGGGATGGGTGCCCAGATCAATTTTTTGGGTGCCTTGAGTTTTTTTCCAGTCTTTGCCGATAAAGCTGTCGTCGGCATAATAAAATTGCTTTTCTTTTTCCGATAAAGAAGTTGTCGGCAAAAAGAATTTCTGGGGTGTTTGAGCATCTTTTCCGACAAAATGTTGCCGGCAGAAAAAAAAATATTTAGGGTTAGGGATTTTGGTATCAAGGACAGGGTTAGAACTACGTCATGATAACGTGTTTCAGGAGAAAAAGTGTTGACAGTAGCCATAGAGAGGCTACCCAGGCCCCCAAACCCGCAGCCAGCACTCCTGGACCCGGCCCAGGGCCCGGGGCCAGAGCATGAGCACCTGCACCTTCGCCAGGGCAGGTCTTACCTGCGACCTGGGCCCGGGAACCGGGGAAGGCAGCTCCCCAAACATGGGCCGAAACAGTACAGTACTATGGGCAGAAGGGGGCCAGTCCCACATCGAAGGGTGAGGCCAGTCCTCACACCCGGCAGCCTATATATGAGTCCCAACTACCCTCATTAATAGGTAATCAATACTCCAACTACTCATTCCCGCTTAAATTATCAGTTTATTCCAACTATACTGACTTAGGCATCGGAGCGGAATAGACCGGCCCCTCCCGGTATTCCCCTAGTTCACAGGATTTACAGGTTGGAGTCACACCAAGATCCATCAATATCTGTGAGTTTAAAGATTCAGACAGAAACAATTGGCGCCGTCTGTGGGAAGAGTTTACATAAAAGTCACGATTCGAGAAAAAAAAAAATGGCCAGAAGATCAGAACTGGAAACCGGAGACGGAAGACCAGGAGGAGTACGCGGGACCTGGGCCCCCTTCTTAAGTGAAGCCGTCAGTCATAGAGATCCGGGGAACACCATAGACTCCTACCCTAGCGGCATGGTGGAAGAGATAGAAAGGATGAAAGCGGAAGTCGCGCGGTTGCGGGAAGGAGGCAATCATGATCGAATGAGGGCGGAAGCCTGGTACCAGAAGATGGAAGCGGTGAATACCACGCTATTGGCAGCCTTGGAAAAAGGGCAGCAGCAAAACGCCGCACTGGCGAAAGAATTGGAAGCACCGAGGGAAGGCACAAAGTTCCCGCACCTGGAGGTGGGACAACCCACCGGGAGGAGAAAGGTCGTGTATGTACCGATAACTGATAGGAGCGCAATGTGCGACGATATTAATATGTTTACGCCCTCGTTTATGCTTCGTTTATCCCTTATTTATTTAAGATAGAGTCATAATATAGTGTAGTGTCGATTTGATAGAGTTTTGATAAAATATGCTTTATAATCCGAAAAATGACTAAGTTTAAGAATTCTGGAAAATAGTGCAAAATGTGTCTTTTTCTTGATTCTGAGATGAATGGAATTGTGACCTATCCTTTTCCAAATTTGATGAAATTTTGTATGCATTTTATTGGCTTGCTAAAGGGTGTTTTGTCAAAAATACAAATCAATCGGAGTTCGGAAAGTCACCCAAAAGAGGGCTGCAAATCAGCAGTTCGAGCAAACCAATCCAGTGACTTCCAGGATTTTTCCTGGGACTGTGTCCCAACTTCAAAAATTCATTCCGGACGTTTCACAAGGAAATTGATCAAGCTCTTTTACATGAAGGAAGCTCTATGTGTCTAGGTTTCCTGAGACTTGGAATCGCATCAATCGGAGCTCTGAGGAGGGAGTTATGCCGGATTTACTGAAACAAGGTCATTCCAGCCGATTCCACTAAGTTTCTGCCTCTTTTCCTTTGTTTCTGTTTTCGATGGCATTTTGGCGTACAATTGCATACTTGAAGATTGTCCAAGCTTATTGAAGGATAGAGGAAGACATTGAGCAAAGGCAGTGGAGGAAAACATGAAGAAAAGAAGATTTCCTAGCCGAACTAGGATTGCTTGCCGATCGGCAAGCAGCTTGATGCCGGTTGTGTTCTTGGCGGGTTTTTGGTATTTTTCCATGGACCAAGTTCACTAAATGGAGTTGTCAAGTCCACATTTGAAGTCCATGAAGATATGAAGCCCATGCTATGAAGAAAAATTCAGAAAAAAAGAAGTCCAAGAATGCAATAATTATTCAACAAGGAAACATAAGCCAATTAAGAAAAGGAATTCTCCTTTCCTTGTTGAGGCCGGCAACCCTAGCATTGTTCCTCTATATATAGCCAACTTTTATACAGAAAAACTTATCACATCTCAAGCCAAAACACAAGTCTACACTCTACCAAATTTTCTACCTTAAGTGTTAGAAAGAAAAGCTAGCCGAACCACCATCACCACCATTCAGAAAATCCTTGCCGATTCACCTTCACTTTCAACCGATCAAGACCATTCCGAGCCTTCATCTTTCATCACCGAGATCCACACGAGTTGCTGCCCCAAGGTGTCTAAATGTGTGATATACTCCCTTCGGCTTGTAATTCTTTTATTTTTCAATGCTATGTCTATGTAGTTTGGATATTCTTTTGGTATTTGTTTTTATGTCTATGTAAAGACAATTTGTTTATTTGGTTTTGCATGTTTAAAGATGTTTATGATTTTGATTCTTGGTGTCTTGCTAACTCTAAGGTATTGATTTCATGGTTTTATGAAAGATAAGCATGTAAACACAATTTGTAAATATGTAACCGGTTAGGTCTTAGAGATGCATGCTTAACTTGATTCTTGATTTCTTCTTGATTAGTTGTTTGAATTCGTGTGCAACCGAAGGAGATGTTTAAGTGCAATCGTAGGCATTGGTTGTTGTCTAGATGTTGAATTCACTGGCCGTAGTAACATAGGTCAAGTTAGAACGCTAAGTCGATTTGGTTTATGTTGTTACCTAGGGTTAGAGTAATTCCTACAACTTGCTTGTCTAATATGAAGAGTGACGCCTTGCATGTTAACTTGTTTCCGACTAAGAGATTTCGTGCCTTATATACTAATTGGTTAATTTCTATGCTAAGTGTCTTTAATAGGTTAGCTAAAGATTAGGGTTATGCGCTAAGCTAATTCTAAGTATTTTCGTGAAATCTAAAATCGACTAGATAAACCGCAAGGAGTTTAGTTAGGTTGGAATTAAGACGAGTCTTGAATATTTATATGCATGTTTCCATGAGTCCTTACTTGTTACTTCTTTCGATTTGTGATAGTTTTTGATGAGTGCTTTGCGTGAGAGATGTCGATCAAACTTGTACACAAGGATTAAAATGTCGATATCGGTAGAGATATCGGTCGACCGAAAAAAAAGAAATATCGGAGATATATCGGAGATATTCGGAAAGATATTTTTTTATATTTAAATATGAAATTTATTCATTTTACACATAAAATCATAAATACATACAAATAATAGCTTCATTTAGTACAAAAAAGAGACTCTAGGTGCTTCAAATTCCACACGCTGATCCACGAAAGTACAATAATCTGAACAAGACATTTGACCTATATAGTATGAATTGTAGTGATTAATATGATAATCATATATCTTTTTGGAACTGCCGGCGGTATCCCCTATAAGGAGATAATAAGGATGAATCAAATTATATGATTGGTCATGCACTTCTCCATATTGACCATATTCAAAAATATTATAACCAAATTGATTGTTGTCTTCATGCGATTCATTTGATGTCCCACTACGCTCTGTACCTAAACTGATAGAATCAAAACTTAAAAAAACTGAAGCAACATCTGATAGGGTACTTTGATCATCAATTGCACATCTAGTCCTGCTGCCATGCCGATTCTGCTTTTGCGCACCATGACGAGCTTCTCTAGATCTGTGGTCTTCATCTTGGGTGATATGATCAAAATTACTTTCATATGTAAACTGTTTTTTTTTTCTTCGAACACTCGAGGCTATTATTTATTCCAGAATTCGATGTGATTACTAATTCGAGAACTCGAGACGATTACTTTTTCGAGAACTCAAAGCGATTACTAATTATGAGTCCATGAGACGATTACTTTTTCAAGAACTCGATGAGATTACTTATTTGAGCACTCGAGTCGATTACTTATTTGAGCAATCGAGTGATTACTTCTTTCGTACTCTCTTACATATTCCTCGAGGAGAACACTCCTCACCAATATTTATCAAGACTATTTGTCACTTCTCTCATCTGGATTTCCTTTGAGGGAAATCCGGAGTACTCAATTTTATTTTTATATCCCTCGAGGTGATCACTGATTACTTATTCAATTACTCTTCTCTTAAACATTCTCGAATTTCGAGAAAAAAAAATTTTTAGAAAATTTTACAGATATTTCGTTAAAATATCGGAGATATATCGCAAATATCTTGAATATCGGAGATATTTTAAGTTATCGGAGATATATCGTAGATACGGGAAAAGAGAAGATATTTACCTCAAAGATATATCGGTCGGGCGAAAAAAGGAGATATCGGTAGAGATATCGGATATATCGCAGAGATTTTAAACCCTGGAGGTAGCTACTGAGCCTAGGATGTCTCTATTGGCTGTGTGATATGAGATTCCCAACGGTAAACGAGTTTTGGGCCTTTTACCGGCTGACGTACTCGAAGAAGAGTAAGGGCCGGGGGTGTGTGAGTTTTTCCGCCCGGGACTAAAAGCAGGTGATTACCCGCCTGCCCTCCTGGCTCAACAATAATTGGAGGAAGAAGGTGGTGATGGAGGGGGGAACTGGCAGAAGAGGAGTAGGACTTACCGGGTTCCCGGGGCCTTTCAGCCGTTCGGCGAGCAGTCGTATCAGTTGTCTGACCTGGAGAGAGATAGAATTGCCCGTGTATTTGGGTGCTGGTCCGACCTAGAGTGGAGTTCCTACAATTTCATCCGGCGGGAGGTGCTGGAACTGTGTAGCCTGGGGGGAATCCTGGTAGGTGGTGGGATGTAGATTGATTGTAACTGTTCCCGTTGAGTGAATTGGTGTTGTCTAACCTCTTTGATTTGTGTTCTGCAGGTGTATCTTCCCGGACGGCCATTAAGCTGAAGGAGAAGGGAGAAGTTGTCGCGTGGGCAACGGTTAATCGGGAAACCGGAGAGTTGACCATACACGATAAACCCGTGGCCATGGATATTGCGGACGAGGATTACGTCTTAAAACGAGTAAAGACTCACGCTGCGGGACCCCAGGCTGCGTCTGTATCGGGGAAGAATGTTGGTGGGCTGGCCAAGCCCCCGGGTGGTGGTGCAAGGATTCCCCATCAACTGTCGCCAGATCCCAATTGTCTGTCGCCCGATCTTCTTCCTTACAGGTTGATCTGGGGAAAAAGAGGAGGAGAACTCAGGAGATGCCAGCCTCCGCGCTTGTTACCTTCACCGGCCGGTCAATTGGTGAGAGCTTGGCCAAGCAGCTGAAGCTGAAGGGTGGTGGCGCCACTACCGCCCAAGGCGATATTCCTGCAGCTCTGCTGCTGCCGGCACAGAAGCATCGGGGGTGGAAAAAACTCCTGCTGCGGGGCCGGTCCCGGAGCCTGCTCATGGATGTGAAGGGAATGGAGCTGGAGAAGATTGGGGCTCCGGGAAGGCTACCGGAGGAGAACCGGCTGAAAACCAAGGAGATGGCCCTCCAGGTAAGGATAGTTTCCCACTGGTATCCGTTCAACATTATTTCGTGCTCTGTTACTTTCTAACTGGTGCCTGTCAAACTGTAGTTGTTGTACCACTTGTATTAGTCAGATGCAAGTGAAGAGCTGTTGGAGCTGAAGAAGCAGGTGGCGGCGTTGACAAATGCCCGGGACCTCTTGGAGGTGGAGAAATCCAAGCTCCAACGGGAGAAGGCCTGGTTGGAGGAGAGAGCCAGGAAACAGGTGGCCAAGCTGGAGGCCCAGGTCGAGGCTCTTGAAGAGGAGAAGAAGGGCCTGGAGGAGGAGAGGGCCGAGTTGGAGACCAAGGTCGAGGAGCTCCAGCGGGAGGTGGCGACGGTATCCATGTCTGCCAGCGAGGCGGTTGATGAAAATGACCCGGAGCTGTACCAGCGGGCAGTCAAGAAGTATCAGGAAAGCAATGAGCTTTTTGATCTGCTGGAACTGGCTCGAGTGGCGGGGATAGCCGATGCCTTTGATGACTGGAAGGCTAAGGGCTATCTCGACACCTCAAAGCTACCGGAGGCAGAGTTGGAGAGAGAGAGCGAGCCGGTCTGGCCCGAGGGTGACGCAGCGGGTGATAACCCGCCTGCCGAAGTAGCGGATGCTGAAGGAGCGGCTGCTGAAGAGGGGGAAGAGGCGGGAGTGCCGTAGTAGGCTCCCTACTTTGTATAATTCCCTTTGTTTTTTTTTTTTGCACTCCCACCGGTTGCTCGCCGGTGGCGTAGGCCCTTGTAAACATTGTCCTGAGTTTTAATGAATAGACATTTTGTCTTAGCTTGTGTTATGCCTGTTTCAATTTGCTTTTTGACTTGGCTGCTAACGCTTTGTCTTTTGTACTTAGGTGGAAACAAAGTTGGAATATACTTCTGGAATTTCACTGGTCGAACCGGTTGGAACGCCTAGCTAATTGCGTTGGAAAATTAGCACATTCTCGGGTTGATAAGTTGCTAAACTACTAAGCTTCGCTACGGGTTTGAACCGGTGGAGGTGACAGGTTTGAGCTGCCGGTAAAGATTTCACCCTGCCCCACGGGCCTTGGTGTCGCTGGATGGAAGTCTCGGTCCCGCGCAGTCCCCCACATGCCGGGTTACCCTTGATACCGTTGCAAGTCGTTGCAGCGGACTAGCCCCTCGATCGTAGTTTTCAAGGCAAGGCAGTCGTTTATCTTGTGTGTGGCTTCATCGTGGTAGGAGCAGTATTTACCGGTCTGCGCCCTGATCAAGTTCTCCTTTGGGTGCTTTCTTTTTTGCGGTGGAGGGATGTTGTTCCCGTTCTCATACAGGATATCCTCGTAAGAAGAGGTTAAGGTGGAGAATACCTCTTGTCGTCATGCTGGCATGATTGCCAGGGGCGGGTTTGTTGGTAAGACGGGGGCTTTCCACCTCATTGGGGGGTGTCAAAATTGTCCATCCGGCGCTGCTGGTTCCCCCAACTCCTTGGCCTTTGGTCGGACGACGTTCCTCGGTCCTAGCCCTGCTGCCAGTTTCTGACTGCCTGCCGGGCAGGCCCCGGCTCCTCCTGCCTTCTCTTGTGCTGGCGACTCCCGTACGTTTCGTGGTCTGCCTGGGTGTGCCTGATAGCCATTGCCATCAGTTCATCGTAACCCAGCGGGACCTCCACCCGTACGGCGTACGAAAACTTTTCGGGCCTGAGACCTTGCTTGAAAGCTGATTCGGCAATCCCCTTGTCCAGGTCCCTGACCCCGGCAGTAGCCGTTGGCCAACGGTTAACGAAAGCTCTCAGCTCTTCACCGTCTGCTTGCCTGCAGTTAAAGAGAACTATCGGCCCACGAATCTGTCGGCCAACTGCTCGAATGCCTCTATAGAGTTCGCCGATAATTCGTAAAACCAGCTGAGTGCCTCCCCGGACAGGGTCTCTTGGAATATGTTACAGCAGACGGCGTCGGAGTAACCATTAGCACACGATTGGGACCGGAAGCTGTCCAAATGCTGGTATGGACACCCGGCCCCCGAGTACGTCAGCTTTAGTGACTTTTGGTTGCCCGATCTTCCGGATTCCAAAACCCGGGGTGAGAAGGGCCTGGCTCGCTCATTGAACTGTGCGCTCTCCGGCGGTCTCGCAGCCTTCCTCTCGTTGGCCTCCATCTGGGCCTTCATATCTGACACCAAGTCAGATATTATTTGGAGTGCCCGTGCGGTCGGGCTTATGGTGTCACCCTCGAACGAACCACCTGCCCCCCGGGGAGCCGGGGCGATCCCCGGTGGCGGTGTGTCTATCGGGTACACCTCTCTCGCCACGCCGGTGTCCCGCTCCCCCCCTGATGACTGTCCGACCTCCAGGCGTGGGGACTCCTTTGGCGGTGGCGGGGATGCTTTTGTCAAAGCGGCATTGCGCTGCTGTCCTCTTTCCAAGGCGGCCACCAGCGCGGCATTCACCTCTTCCATATACTGATACCGGGTATTGGCTTCTGCCTTGTCCCGGTCGCTCTCTTCTCGCTAGCGGCTGACTTTCGCTCTCAGCATATCGTACTGGCCAGGACTGGAAACATCATCCTGGCTGTTCCTGGCGGCCAGCCTATCTTCCTCTCTGCTCGGGGCGTCGGGGGACGCTGGTGTGGGTTTTGGGTCCAAGACTCGGTGGGCGTCCGTCAGGCCCTTCCCGCACGCAGCTCTATCGTATTCACCCATCGTTCCGCTTGGATCATGGTTGGTGGTGGCGTTCTGACTGCAGCCACCAGCGGGTTGCTCCTGCTCCGCCCCCGGGACTTGGACTAGCACCGGCTTCAGAACCCACCGGTACTCCTCTGGATTTATTTCCCTCTTTTATCCTGTACTTCCAGACATACTTACCACGTAACCCTTGTTGTTGTTTTTTTTTTTTTGCGATCCGTAGGCTGATCGATTCCCTTCCCGCTAGTATGACAACACAAAATTTTTGTACTCTTCCCACAGACGGCGCCAATTGTTTCTGTCAGAATCCGTAGACTCACAGAGACTGGTGGATCTTGGTGTGATTCCTTCCTGCAAATCCTGCTAACTAAGGGAATACCGGGCGGGGCCGGTCTATTCCGCTCTGATGCCTAAGTCAGTATGGTTGGGATAAACTGATAACTTAAGCGGGAATGAGTAGTTGAAGTATTGATTACCTATTAATGAGGGCAGTTGAGACCCATATATAGGCTGCCGGGTGTGAGGACTGGCCTCACCCTTCGATGTGGGACTTGCCCCCTTCTGTACATATTACTGTATTTTTTTTGCCCCTGTTTGGGGAGCTGCCACCCCCGATTCCCGGGCCCAGGTCACAAGTAAGACCTGCCCGGGTGCGGGTGCAGGTGTTCATGTTTTGTCTCCGGGGCCTGGGTCGGGTCCAGAAGGCCTATCTGCGGGTCTGCAGGCTTGGGTAACCTCTCTATTGCTACTGTCAACAATATATATATATATATATATATATATATATATAATCTCTGTAATTGATAAATCAAGGAAATACAATTTCAACAGTCGTCGATAAGAGTCTTATTTATATTAATAAAAAGCAGAGTTTCAGTTATGAGGCTCAATGGTTGCGTAGTCTTTCTTTGTTTTGCTGAGCTCGTTCTTCTTTAGATTGTTGAATTCTAGTGCTCAATTGTGAGAATTCTGGGTTGTGTGGCTGTGTTTTCACTAGGCTTTGGTTTAATGAACTTCATGTGACAAAAAAAGTTGTATGGAAGATTCAAGATTGTAGTTTTTAAGGGTAATAATAATCATACAATTTAACAATTGAATTGATTTTGTGAGACCTGCAAGTCCAGATCATAATTGAGAGGCTTAGCTTAATGAGCTAGGTGGAGTTGTACAAAGAAAGATTCCAACTTCTAACAAAAATGAGTAACCTCTTCTTCCAGAATGGCCCCAATGCTGTCCTTCCTCTGATTAGTAATTAATAAATTAATTAACCAGTCCTATATGGGATTTTATCAAGGTAACTAGAAGAACAAGTAGAAAATAAAGAAGACAGGAATCAATATTTGTAGGATGAACTGAAGGGATGCTGCTTTTGAATCGTCGGGGACGGCCGGAGTTGTTACTGGAGTGAGTCCGCCCACCACCCCATTGCCGAAGGTCGGATTAGTCGTTGTAGTCGTCGGAGGACTTGGAATGGTTGTAGTTGTGGTCGGAGTTGTGTTTGGTGTAGTACTTGTCCCTCCCGCCGTGCTGCAAATTTGCATTACAGATGGTTATTCAATCAGTCTTAAATTCCAAGCCATTGACCTCATTTACAATTTTACACAACATTGAGCGCAGTTAAAAAAACAAACACAGAGGTAAAAACCATAAAGGGTAAAAGTGCTCAAAGTGGTGCAGTATAGGACCATTGCTTTGGTGACCAGCAAGACCATGCTTGTAAAAGCACAAACCAATTACTACACCCTTGAACAGGGCTCTTTAGGAATCAAAATGACAGAAAAGTGGGTAACTATAATTTTAAATGAGAAACCAACCCATATTCCAGACCAACTTCAAATTCCCAAAATCAAAATTCAAATAAATGATATTGAATTATGAGGTTTCTGATGAACTACTTTAAAGTTCAGACCTGAACATGAAGAAGACTTGAAGCAGAAGCAGAAGCAGAAGCAGAAGCAGAAGCATTATTATCAGATGTCCACCTCACTCAGATTGAGACCAGTCAAAATCAACTTCTAGGCCCTACTTAAACATTGAAATTGGTCCTTTTCTGTAATATTTATATTACTAGTAGTACTTTTCCATAATGTTTTGACAGACCCTATTGGACCGGCAGCAATCTTGAACTCAGAAATTTTACACATAGATAGATAGCTAGCTAGCTCTGCTGCCCCATAAAAAGGTCAAAGATCACATTGTTGACTGAAAAGTTGAAGTGTGATACAGAAGAAAGCCAACTATTACGTACTCATTGCCCATAACCAAAAATTATTATTAACTTTTGAAAAAATTTACAGAATCTGAAGTATGAAGTAAGATTTTAAAAAGATTAATTTCAGTTTATTATCTTAAATTTTAAGTTATTTATCAATTTCGTCTCTTTTATTTTATTTTAATTATGTGTGTCTTTGTATTTTTAAAATCTATAAAATTTAGATAAAAAATTAAATTTTCTCCGATAATGAGATCATGATCTGATGTGGAAGAAATAAAAAAAATATCTTCAAATGACGTTATTGAGTCTTTAGAGGATTAGAAACATAGTGATAGGCTCTATTTGTCTCCTACACTAATAATAACGTTATCATCAAAAAAAAATTGAAATTTTATTCAAATTTGATAAATTCTGAAAATAGAGAGAAGAGATATGTAACTGATACGAAGTTTAAGGTAATAAACTGAAATTAAATTAATTAATCAGTTAGCAAACAAGACTGATAGAAGGGAGAGATTGTCATCTGACAGATGGAAACAAAAAATTTCAGGCTTTCCTTGGGAATGAACGGTTGGATTTTCAGCAAAACCCCATGCAAAGACACTTCACCCAAGAAGAAACCCTCTAACCAATGTGGCAAATTTTGGTGCTTGTGTCTATTTTCTTCACCAAGCCAATAAATAGATTTTAATGCTTTTAATTTTCTTATTTACATACGTTTCTCTTGTGGGAGAGAAATGGGAATCTGGGATTCCTCCAGAGAGCGACCGCAACTAGTAGCAAAGGCAAAGAGAATGGCCAATTTTGCGTGTAGATGAAGAAACTTTGACAAATCTAAGGGAATAACGATCTACTTGTACCCTTGATTAGTTTATAGAAGTAATAGAACACATAATTTATATATACACACACACCCTGGCAAACATGCTTTCCTTTTGTTGTTTGTTTTTTGTTTTTTCAAAGGGAATAAGACCGACCAGAAGAACAACACCCCCATTGCTAAGGCTAAAGCCAATAAGATCATTCGGACAGTGAAACCATACCTTACAGAAGATGGGTATACACAAGATCCATAACCTACATATTCACCAAAACAGAGAGATATCATTAATACCAAAAGAGAGATAATTTACAAGGTTTTGTTTCTCAGAAAAAAAGATGATGATGAAGAAGAGAGGAACTAAATGGAGTAGTACATACTGGGATCGGTCTGGGCAACGGTGGCAGTGCCGGAGAAGTCACAGGAGCCAGGAGCCATAGCCCTGCGCTGGTAGTAACTGTTGAAAGCGTACGAGGTGTGAGCTTGGATAGTGTTGGGGAGATAACACAGTCCATCGGGCTGGATAGGAACGCAGTCGGCGCCGGAGGCACATGCATAGTCCAAGGCAGTCTGGAGAGCTTGGTTGCTGGCATCGCTTCTCGCAACGCACCAAGTTGTTGTGGCTGCTTCTGCTCCTATGGTGTTGACACCTACGAAGGTTGTGATGAGGAGGAAGAAGCGGAACAGAGAAGGTGCTGCTGCTGCCATGGAAGAAGAGGTGGAGGGTTATAGGGTGGTGAGAGATATAGGCAGCAGCTGAACTAGGTAGCTAGTTGGGAAAGGATGAGAGAGAGGAAGAGTTAAGAGTTAGAGTGAGAGAGAGTGTTCTTTTTTGTTCTTTTGGTTTTGTTTTGCTTTTCGCCGCTGTTTGCTTTTCTTTTTATATAGAGTGTTGTTATTGGGACCTCCACATTTGCTCATTAGACCTCCAATACTTTCTACACCTCTATTATACTTTTGAATATAAGCATTTACTCACTAGACCTCAATTCAAATTACCGAAATAACCTTAAATATGTTATTTACATATATTTCAATAACTTACTCATTCAACCTCCTATTCAATCACTAGATCTCTATTTCTTAATTCTTTTTTTATTTCATGTGTAAGACCTAATGAGATAAATAAAAACATAGGATATACAAATATTTCACACACTAGCTATGCCATTGTACTATTTCAATAGTTACTAGTGTGTTGCAAATATATTTAAGGTCTAATAAGATATATAAAAATATTCAATATATATATATATATATATTGAACATCAAAACAATTGACTTTTTTTTTTCTTCATGTTGCAAACTTATTAAAATATATGCGCTTAATTTTCAACACTTACTCTTGACCTTATATTTTGTATATGCGCTTAAACATGTATAATTATAGTAACTTTATGTCACATTAACAATTTTATAATTTATATATTTGCTTAGTTTTAACACTTACTGAAATTAGAAAATAAATTTGATAAGGAAAATAATAAATAACATTATCATTGAATTAGAAAGTCTATAGATAATAAATATAATACTCTTTTTATACACTTATTGTCCTCAATAGTCTTTATGTAAGAGGATACAAATGTAATTCAATAATTGAAAATAAAGAGAGGTCAAGTGAGCAAATGTGGAGGTTCCAATAGCAACACTCTTTATATATTTTGCTCTTATAAAAAACTACCTTGAGAGGGTTTTCTACTTTAAATTGGGATTGATTTGTGTAGATTCTGATACTGAGTCACTGCCATAAATTGAGACCAATTTGCCCCTGAAATTAGGCGTGAGATACCGATTTGGTATTTCTAAAACTTGAGACACTAAAACTACTACTAGATATTGAATATTTGAGTCTCAACTCTCAACAAGAGCGCGCCATACAATATCACTGCATGGTTGTGAAACCCGGCACCTCCGTCATAACCCGCCTCCTCCTCTACGACAAAGGCCACCTCACCAAACCCACCCACCCAACCCAAGCCAAAGCCAAAGCCACCTCCATCCTCACCCACCTCTCCTCCAACCGCCTCCGCCAAGCCGTCTCCCTCCTCTTCTCCTCCCCATTCCCCTTTCACTTCTCCCTCTACGCCCACCTCTTCCACCTCTGCTCCTCCTCCCGCTCTCTCCTCGAAGCTCGAAAGCTCGAGTCCCACCTCATCACCTTCTCCCCAACCCCACCCATCTTCCTCCTCAACCGCGCCATTGAAACCTACGTCAAATGTGGCTCCCTAGGGGACGCACGCGAGCTGTTCGACGAAATGCCCCAAAGAGACGGCGGGTCGTGGAACGCCATGATCAAGGCCTACGCATTGAACGATCGCCCCGACGAGGCGTTGACGGCGTTTCTGGAGATGGGTAGGGCGGGTTACTTGCCGAATGAGGTTACTTTTGTGACGGTGATCGGGTCGTGGGCTGTGGCGGGGTTGGATGCTTGGACTGCAAGGCAGCTGCACGGGCTTGTTGTGAAGTATGGTTTTGGCGGGAATGTGATACTGGGGAGCTCGTTGGTGGATGTGTATGGGAAGTGTGGGGTGATGGCGGATGCGAGGAGGGTGTTTGAGGAGATTGATAGGCCGAGTGATGTGAGTTGGAATATTGTTGTGAGGAGGTATCTTGAGGTGGGGGAGGGGATGGAGGCGGTGATGATGTTTTTTAGGATGCTTGTGGCGGGGGTAAGGCCGTTGAGTTTTACGTTTTCGAATGCGCTTGTGGCGTGTGCGAGTTCTTTGGGGCTTGTGGAGGGGAAGAGGGTGCATGGAGTTGCGTTTAAGATGGGGTTTGACGATTATGAGATTGTTTCGAACTCGCTTATTGATATGTATGTGAAATGCGGGAAGCTAGGAGATGCGCATGCCATTTTTGACCGGCCTCATTTGAGAAATTTGGTTTCTTGGTCTTCTATTGTTTCCGGGTAGGCTATGAGTGGACAGACGTGGAAGGCGAGGGCTTTGTTCGATGAAATGCCTGAACGGAATGTGGTATCTTGGAATGCAATGTTGGCAGGGTATGCGCGTTACTTCCAATGGGAAGAGGCTTTGGATTTTATATTTTTGATGCGGAACAGCACTGATGATATAGACCAAGTCACTCTTGGGTTGATCCTGAATGTCTGTGCTGGCCTTTCAGATGTTCAAATGGGAAAACAGGTTCATGGATTTTGTTTCAATCTGTTTGTTGGGGAGAGGCCGTAGAAGGCGCTGTTGTAGCCTGTTGCTGACGAGCGCTAGGGTTTTGTTTTCTTCCCCTAGGTTAAGATGTCTTCTTCAGGTTCTGACCGGGCTTCCGAATCGGCTGCCAGGGGTCCCCTCGTGGATGATGCGGAGAGGCTGGAGGACTGGCTCGGTTCGGAATCCCCGGAGACCGAAGTCGCTGACTGCTCCGGGAGCAGGGTTTCGTCTCCGTCCTCGTCTTCGTCTTCCGGGGCTGAATCCTCGGAGACTGAAATACCGCACGGGGTGCGCCTTGCAGATGCTCCGGCCGTGAGCTACACCATTGGCAGAGGGAAGGATGCTGTGGTGTGTGATGAACCGGAGGGTAGCATGACCCCTGGAGAGATTGCAGCGCTCCGGGAGACGTGGGGTATCCCGGATGAAGTTCTGCTGCGGCCCCTGAATCCTGGAGAGTCAGCCTGCAACCCGGAGGCAGGTTGGGTTGCCGTGCATCAGGACCAGTTCCGACATGGACTCTCGCTCCTGCTGCCAAATTTCGTGCAGTACATGCTCAGTGCGCTGCAAGTGTCGCCCGCGCAGCTTCTTGGGCTCCAGTGGAGGCGATTATTGAGCCTCGGCTGCCTATATGATCTGTCCGGAATGAGTATGCCAACGGTAAATGAATTCCGGTCCTTGTATAGGTTGTCCTACTCAAGGAAGCAAGGGTCCCGGGGTTGCCTGTCCTTCAACGCCCGGAAACCTCCACCGATCGTCACCAATATGCCTACATGGGTAGACAACAGTTGGAGGAAGAAGGTGGTGATGGTGGGCGGGAGGTGGCAGGCGAGGAGTAAAATATACCGGGTTCCTGGCGCCTTCCAACCCATTGGCGACCAGTCGTTCGAGTTATCCGATCTGGAGCATGAGAGGATCTCGACCATACTCGGATGTTGGGACGATCTGGAACGGAGTTCTTTCAACTTCATCCGGCAAGAAGTGCTGAAATACTGCCAACTCGGGCGGGGTCCCGGTGCGTAGGAAGCCCTTTAGCGGTGATACTTTGTGCTAGCTCTGGCAAATGCTAACTGTTCGCTTTCCTTGCAGGTGCATCTTCCCGGGCAGTCATCAAGCCCGAAACCACTCTCTTAATGGATGGGGAAGACCTCCTTAACAAGCTGAAGGAGAAAGGCGAGACCGTCTCGCGGACGTCGGTGGACGAAGAGTCCGGTCGGCTCACGACTCATCCGGAGCCGAGGGCCATGGATGTTGATGATGGTGCCTATCTCCTGAGGCGGGTGAAGACCCATCATGCTGCGGGCCCTGCAGTGCCTGGAAGGGGCAAGAGTACCGGGGGGCCAGTGAGGATTCCCGGTGGAGTGAACAGGATCCCCAACCGGCCGGTGTTTGTGCCGCACGTGGCTCGCGTCGCCCGGGTAAGCGCACAATCTTCTTCTCCGGAAGGCCGGGGAGAGAAACGGAAAGGCGGGGACATTCCTTCCTCTGCACTGGTGACGCTTACCGGCGGGTCGGCACGGGAGAACCTGGCCAAACGGTTCAGGATAACCAGCGGTGCGCAAACTAACGCTGCCGGGGAGAAGGCTGCTGCTGCTGCTGCTCGGCAGAGTAGTCCCGTGCCTGCGGAGGCACCGAGGGGAAGCCCGGACAGTGCACTTGTCCGGCAAGTGGCGGCGGACTTGGCCGGCCTTGGTCTGGCGGGTGGGAACCGGTCAAAATGCAAGGAATCTGTCCTCCGGGTAAGCACTAACTGGTACCACTACACTGCCTGTAGCTTGTTTTCTTTTACTGCTTGACTAACTGCCTTTGTTGTTGCGCAGCTGCTGTACAGTCTGTACCAACCTGACGCGAGCGAGGAACTGTCGGAGCTGAAGAGACAGATAGCTGCTCTATCGGAGGCCCGACAGCGCCTGGAGTTGGAGAAGTCCCGCTCGGACCAGGAGAAGGCCAGATCGGAGGAGAGGGCCAAGAAGCTGGAGGAGCAGAACCGGAGCCTGGAGAAGGAGAGGGCCGAGCTGGAAGCCAAGGTGGACGAGCTCCAAGTGGAAGCTGCCGCTCGGCGTGCCGCCACCGCTGCTGCGACCGGGGAAGATGACCTGGAACTCTACGAGCGGGTCGTTCTCAAATATCGCGAGAGCGATCAGTTCCTGGAGTTTCTAGTGAAGGCCAGGGAAGAGGGCATCTCGGATGCGTACACGGAATAGGCAGGGAAAGGATGGTTAGACACTTCCCTGATGCCGATTGCTGCTGAAGGAGATATCCATGAGCAGTCGGACATCCATCAGGAGGCGGTGGAGGGGCAGCCGGAAGAAGCGATTCGCTTGGACTTGGATTCTTCTACCAACGGTGCCGAGTCTCCCCGAGCCAGAGTTAACGCCGGAACTGAGGTCAACGATGAGGGTACCGCAGGAGAGGCTGACGGATTGCCTGCTGAAGGCGGAGTCGTGGCTCCTTTGGATTTTCCTTGCTCTTCTCCTTGTAATCTTTCCGGAACGGTTACTGCTTGTGTACTTGCTTGATTATGAATATACTTGAACTGGCGGAGCCGGTGAAATTTTCTCAAAAGTAGTTTGCATATATTTGTTTTTACAACGGTTTAACCGCGAACTATGCCAAACTAACCGCTCGGAGTTAGCGGGTTTACCAGGCCTGGTCACGTTCCCGGTCGGGGTCTGTTCTTCTTTCCCCTACGTACCACTGGAGCTGGCCGTTATCGATCAAACCCTGCACCGCTGTCTTGAGAGCGCAGCACTGATTTGTTCGGTGAGTGGCCTCATCGTGATAAGAGCAGTACTTGCCCGTCTGCGCCGTTGTAAGTTTCCCCTTCGGGTACTTTCTCTTGGGCGGTGGGGGAATGACGCTCCCGTTCTCAAGTAAGATATCCTCGTAGGAAGTGGTGAGAGCGGTGAAGACTTCTTGACCGGCCGGTGGGGCTGGCATGATTGCCAGGGGGCGCTCTTGGCGGTACGGCGCCGGCTTGTGCTCGTGCTGGGGTTTATCAGAGTAGGGCCTCTGCTGCCGCTGTGGCCAGTTTCTGTTGTTGGCGTTTCGGCTGGGTCGAGCGGTGCGGTTCTCGGTCCGCTGACTGGGCTTGGCCTCTTGGCTGGGCGGAGGGTTCTCTTCCCGGGGATGGTCTTCCTGCTGCTCATCCCGCTTCCTCTTCAGTAGGTGGTGCCCGTAGGTCTCATGATTGGCCTGAGCATGCCGGATGGCCATAGCCATCAACTCGTCATACCCCTGCGGGAGTTCTACCCGGACGGCGTAGGAAAACTTACCCGCTCGGAGCCCCTGCTTAAATGCCATCTCGGCGATGCCTTTGTCCAGGTTCCGAACCCCGGCCGTGGCCATCTGCCAGCGGTTGACAAAGGTTCTCAGCTCCTCTCCGGGGGCTTGTATGTAGTTGAAGAGGATGGTCGACATCCGGGCTCCCTCGACTCGGAGAATGAAGGGCCTACGAACCGGTCGGCTAACGGCTCGAATGTCTCGATCGAGTTCGCAGGAAGCTCGTAGAACCAACTGAGCGCTTCTCCAGACAAAGTCTCCTGGAAGATGTTGCAGCAGACTGCATCGGAGTATCCCTTGGCGCAGGTTTGGGACCGGAAACTGTCCAGGTGCTGATACGGGCAACCAGACCCTGAATAGGTGAGTTTGAGGGACTTCTGGTTGCCAGATCTTCCCGACTCTATGACCCGGTGCGAGAAAGGGCCCATGCGCTCATTAAACCGGGCGCCCTCCATCGGCCGCGCGGCTCTTCTCTCGCTGGCCTCCATTTGGGCCTTTAAGTCCGACACGGTGTTGGCTAACATCTGCAGCGCCCGTGCGGTCGGAGTCTCAACCTCATCCACAGACGAAGCGCTGAGCTGGCGGGAGGTTGTCGTGCTCTTCGGCGGGCCTGCGCCTGCCGGCGACTTTTCTCGCACGGGATCACCGGGCCGACCGCCCGAAGACTGCCCTGCCTCGGTGTGTTGTGGTTGGACCGGTAGGAGTGCCGCCTGTGCTTCGGCCATGGCGTCACTACGTTGCCGTCCCCGCTCCAGGGTGGCTACTAGGGCAGCAATCACCGCTTCCATCTCTTCGTACCGGGCGTTGGACTTAGCTCTGTCCCTGTCGCTCTCCTCTCTTAGACGATTGACCTCTGCGGCCATTGCCCGTATCTCTCCCGCCATACTGCTATGGCCGGGGCTGTACGTAGGGTCCTGGTCCGGGCTCTCAGATCGATCGCTCGGATCATCTGAGAATGTCAAGGAGAAGCCCCGGCGTTCTGGACTGTCTTCATCCCCTGCCGGGCCTTTCCCGCGTGAGCTGTCGTGGTGGGGATCCGGCACGCCGGATGGTCCCCCACAGCTCCCTCCTTCCTGACCGTTGCCCCGGTCACTGCGCGGCTCCCGCGTGACGTCTGGGGTGGAGGTGAGCGTCTGCACTAATGCAACACGTCCCTCCTCGGCGGTACCTCTCTCTTGACTCATTTCCGAATTCTCTTCCAACGGTGTTGCTTACACGGCTTTTCGTTCAAGCTTCCCACAGACGGCGCCAATTGTTTCTGCCTAAACCAGGGGGCCTGGTAGATACAGATGAATCCAACTTGATCTCCTGCAATCCTGCTCACTAAGGGGAATACCGGGCGGGCCGGTCTTCTCCTTTCCGATGCCTAAGTTAGTATAGTTGGAATATATATCACCAAGGCACGTATGTAAGCGGGGAGAGAGATAAGTTACCTAATAAAGAGAGTAGTTGAGGCCCTTATATAGGTGGTTGGGGGTGAGGGCTGGCCTCACCCTTCGATGTGGGACTGGCTCCCTTCTGTTTGTACATTCTGGTGCCATCTTTGGCAGGCTGGCGCCCCCGGCCCCAGGGTCCCTGGAGGCAGGATAGAGTGCTGGACCCCGAGGCCGGGTGCTGGTGATCCGGTCCCGGGCCTTGGGCCGGGCCCTGGTGCGCTTGCTGCGGGTCTGTGGGCCTGCTGTAGCCTCTCTGCGGCTACTGTCAACATTACTAATGCGGTATAACTTGATTAGAAGATTATACTCAAGTGTACAACTTTTCGAAACAACTATATAAAAGAAGTCAAATTTTGAAAAACGCTATGATATAGAATTTGATCGTTATGATGAAATACGGTGATGGTAAAAAAATCACTTAAATCCGACAAACTTAGAGCCCCGATCGATGCGGTAAACCTTATTTAAACTTATCTCTTTATGGAGAGCCATAGTATCGGGAGGTAAACGTTCCCAAATTTTTACATGGTTGATTACGTCTTATCTATTTGAGAGTTTAATGTTTGGAAGAGTCGACGAAACAAAGTCATCTAAAAGTACGTAATAGCGTTTTCGTGTGATAACCCGTAGAGACCCGGGGTAGGAATTTTAACAAGCTTTACGGGCTTTTGATGGAGCGGGCTTGACGGGCTCTTAACGGGCCGGGCCTATGGGCCGGGCCTATTTCTAACCCCTAAACTAAGCCCGACCCTCTACCCACCGGGCCGGGCTTAAGCGAGCTTTTAGACGGGCTGGGCCGGGTTTGAAGCCCATCGGGCTTGTGGGCCTCCATCGGCCCACTTGATCCGCGGGCTTAATGATGAGGCTTAGTTTGAGGTTCTGAAAGAAAGATCAGGCTGTGGGTAGCAGATAAGGTAAGCTGGACTTGGTTTCGGGCCGCGCTCTCAGTCCCAAAAAAAACAGGACCCGAGCTCGAACATAAATTTATATTTTCAGGCTTGTCCTTCGTTGGGCCGATCCTTAAAAAAATTGAGCTTGGCTCCGATCGAGATTTTTTCAAATTTTTGGGCCGGGCTTTCGATCCTTCGGGCCCAAACGCCCAGCCCTAATTATCCAATGAATTGAGGTCTGATGGCTTAGTTCCCTTGACTAACCTAAAAGAATCAAAAACAAGAATTAATGAAGCACAAGGGAACTCACAAACGCTATTAGCATTGTCAACAAATTGCTAAGGATTCCAGTAATAATCTTAAAAAAGAAGTCAATAACTCTTGTAGAGTTGTAGTTAAGGCCCCTGGGGTGATGGGACTCCAAAAGAAAACCCCCTTTCTCTGATGATATAACTTAGAAGAGTACACATCTAAAGCCTAAAAGCTCATTACACTTTGAAAAAATGGGTATCAAAACATATGGTGGACACTCCCTCTGGTTTTCCTCTCTTAATTACTCTTTTTCTCTCTCTTGCAAATACACAGAGTCTCTTTCCCCCTCACATATGGTGGACACTCCCTCTGGTTTTCCTCTCCTAATTACTCTTTCTCTCTCTCTCTTGCAAACACACACAATCTCTTTCCCCCTCTCTCCCCTACCTGATCTGTATCTTCTGAAACACTGTAATGTAAGATAAATCCAGCTCAAGTTTTTTCATAAAATAAGATATAGGCCTCACAATGAAGAACCTCATCCAAGGTAACCTCACGTACGTGCGCATCACTAGCATAATACCATGCGTGACCAATCTTCTCGTTCTCAGCTTTTCCTTTGCTCCTTTCACCACCTCTCACATATGCAACATAGTGGCCTCCTCTCATGGTCCCAGAATGCTCCACAACCCCGATCAGGTGGTACTCATACTTTTCCTTTTCTCTGCACCTGTAAAGCTCAAAAGAGACTGTTAATGACACTTGCAATGAGCAATGTAACCTATTTAGGCAATCAATTCATTCAAATTAATTTTATTAAGCAAACTTGGAACATGACGTAGATAAACTCAGTACAATCTGAAGAAAATATAGCTACAGGTAGAAGCAATTGAAGCATGAGTGTCAGTCAATGGATGCATCAAAAGGGATATGTGCTAATATTCTGATAAATCAAACACCAAAGCTCACCCATATTGGCTTTAGAGTTTAGATATAAGCACTTATGAAACAAACTGAATCATTTCAAAGATTTGAAACACACAGGAACAGCAATTCAGATGGGCTTAAACAAAATATCAATGACAGTAAAAGCTGAGTGCATTGTAAGTTATAACATCAAGAGGCCAAACTGCTGTGCATTACTGCTATATATTTTATTGATATGCCTACTCCAAAAACAAAAAGTACTAAGTTGCATATGCATGAATAGTTACCTGACTGTACCCCTGACCTTAGCAGTGAATTCTAAATCATTCAACATATAACAATTATGTATGGTTTATCTCCACATATTTCAGGGTTCTTGGTGCTTATTACACACACACACACACACACATATATATCCCGAATGAAAACCAGATAATTAGCTCATCTAACTTTGGAATATTGGTTTCAATATCTTGATTAATCTTGCTCTGGTGTCAACTGCTAGCTACTATATTCTTATATCATACCTCTATTTTATAAAATTCCCATTTTCTTCTCCACCAAAAAAAAATAAAGAAACTATGAGTTTATTGTGACCATTCAGCTTTTGCAGCCATATCTTATGAAGTCATAGCATAATTCATCTATCAAAGGAGCATATATTCAAATTTCAAATTTTTGAAGCGACTGATGATATACCCAACCACAACAAGCAGTGACATTGATACGGTGTTTGGAAATCTGAACTGAACATTGAGAAAAAGGTAAGAGAGAAACCTGGAATCCATATATGGTCTGAGCTCAATTTTTTCTCTGAAAGTCACATGGCCGTTCAATTTACTTAAGCGACCACGAGCATCTTGGCTAAACCTTTTTAGATGAATTGTCAATATAAGTGGAGCCCTGTCAATTAGGACCTGTTTTGTCGCATCCCTCTTCACCTTCACATGTTTGGAATTTACTTCCTCATCTTCACTTGCCTCTGACTCACAATCATCTAATACCTTGGAATTCGTCTTTAGAGCAATTTCAGAGGCACATCCAGCACTACTAGGCTCATCAGCACATGAATCAATGGCTTCTGTGCTGATACTTTCTAGAGCATTAATTTTATTGCGATCCAAAGTATTTGGAATTACTTCTTTTATCTCACTGTTTCCTTCTAGCTGTTGACAGTCGGGAATCATCGTATCTGATAAAGCATTCTCAATTGACGCGCAATTTTCGCTCAAGCAATTCATCTTCCCTTCAACCAAAAACAAGTTTTCACCAGAATGGTTGCAACCAGTATCACTTTCAATATTTCCATTACTGATATCATCAGTGTCTGAACTCAAAGAAACACTTTGGACTCTAGTCTCACACCCATTTATCAAACCTTTAGTTGTTGCCTTTCCTCGCTTCTTTGCTTCCAAACTTTGGCGCTGCAGAGATTTGGAACAGTTCTCACAATGCCAAGCATTTTCATTGGCAAGAAGCTCAGGCTTTATGAAATGAGCCAAACAACTCTCTACAGAGACCGGAGAATTTGTATCATCAACTTCATCTGGATCAGACTCACTAGCTACAAGACTAGTTTCTGTACCTTCCTCGCCTGTAGAGGGCCTTGGACTGGGCCCAGCAACAACCTCAGGCTCATTGAATAAGTCCCCAAAGCCATCAAAATCGTCTTGTCCACAACCCACAGTTGATGAAGATGCCTCTCCTTCTCCTCCCGTGTTTTTGTCGGTGATGGAACATCCTTCCTTATGTGGAAGCAACAAAACTTCAGAACTCTGATCTTCTTTATATGGAAGCAATAAAATTTCAGAACTTTGAACCTGAAATGGGAGCTCTTCATCCTCAGCATTTACTGAAGAAAAGTTTGGTTTTACATTCTGTTCTCCAGTAAGCCTGAAATCCTTATCACTGATTTCAGAGCAACTCTGTTGGGAGACATCAATAAGAGATGTACTGTTATTTTTAGGATCTTGAATAATTGAGACAATAGCATTTTCTGAAGTCAAATCACAGTCATCTAACATAATTCCGTCATCGAGATAATCCATCCATGTAAAGTCATTCAACAAAGCTGATGCTTGTTCTCCGGCTGCATCCTCAGAGACTTGTTCATGCTCACATTCTTGGACAGCTGATAGATTCTTCATAACCAAGCCACTACTAGTACTTTGTTCAGGTACATTTAGCTCAGTAGAAGGTTCAGGTCCATTTAGCTCAGTAGAACGTTCAGTTACATTTAGCTCAGTAGAACTTGACTGCACCTGGTTAGAAAGCTCACCGCTGGTTGATGGGGTTGCAACACTTGGAGATGTTACAGAGCTCTTGTCTTTGTTAACTTTAGATCGAACCTTTCCACTCCTCTTGGGTGGAAGCTTCAGCTTCTTTGCTCGGGAGCTTGGTTGGGAAGCTTTGGGTGGGGATTTCCTGGTTGGGACTGGCAGTGATAGATCTAAGAATGATTCATAGACAGTTGATGAGTGTCCACATTCAACACAGCGAACAGTACTTGATATCTGTCCCCCAAATAGAGAATCAACAAACGTAGGAACTGGATTTGATGATTCCCCATTTTGCTGAGGTAGACTTGTACGTTTCCTCATACTCAACTCCTCAGTGCACAATCCATCCAATAAACAACGAAGCAATTCATGACTATCTTGCTGCTGATAGCCCCTAAATTGGGGAGCCTTGGAACAGACACACCCGAAAAACGATCTAGGGTTTATCACATTCTTCAATCCTGCCTCTGGTTTCGTTTCAGTAAAGAGTTTCTTCAAGGAACTAGTAAGTGGTCCGACAGGTGCTTCAAAATTTAAGAAGTAAACCCACAACCTATCAATAGCCAGAAGGTTCTGTAAAATAGAATTGAAGAAGCAAGTGTTACCAAGATTAACTAAGCCTCTTACTACGTAACCTCCTCTTCCATCGAAAAGGCTTGATGTATTACTAACTGCTTTGATTTCGCTTGTCACACTGCCACTACCAAACCATACATCCTCAACATCACCTGATGGGTCCTCAGATGAGTGACCCTTTATTAATTTTGTAACATCAGAAAATACATCTTTTTCTTCACCATTTTCCCCGGTCTTATCAATGGTAATAAGTGTATTGCACTGAAAGCACCACCACAACTGTGGGTTTTCAAACTGCACCACCAATGGATGACGAGTTTGCCTTGCATGCCGAATTGCATGGGATTGAGGGGTTATTGGAAGTCCAACACCACCACAAGCATAATGACCGCATTCTAAGCAAAGCCAAACGGACTTCGATTCAGGTTTAGAATCACCACCTCCTTTCTTCTTAGCATGTTTGCCCTTTCCTTTACCACCCTTCCTATCAATGGCGCCTTCCCTACAATCTTCACACCTAACAGCTGCTGAAGACCCAATTTTCGCACGTAATTTATCCAAATCAACACCTTTGTCAATGTGAGGGCAAAGTTTCCTCACTTTTGCAACCAAAACACCATCATCATCACCATCGCCCTTAACGCCCAGGTCACTAGGTTCAGAAACCTTCTTCGGGGAATCGGATGCAACCGACTTCTCCTTTTGGGGAGCTCTAACCTTATTCTTAACCTTCTTCCCCATAAATCCCTTAAACCAATCCAAATACACCAATCAATTACAAGCACAACACCAATTTGAACAACAAGACATCATAAACAAACTAAACCCATATCGGCACATCTACAGATGCACAAACTGACTCCATTATCTACTCAAATACACACACTACAAACAACACCAAATTAAGCAAAACCCATTACAAAGTTTACTCTTTTATCAAAAACCCTATTGCCCAGTATTGACAATAAATCGAACAAGTGAAACGAACAATCCAAACTGCTATTAGATACGGAAAACAAAGAGACCCCTAAAATAAAAACATGATTTTTAACAAAAAAACAAGTGAAGATTTGGGTTCTGAAGTGAAAACAAGAGCTTCAGAGCAACCCTAAACATAAATCCAGAACAGAATCAATAATACTGAAGATAATGAAATTGATATTAAAAAAAAAATAAAAATTGTTAAAAAGGTGGAAACTTTAGTACCTCAAAATCTGGAGGAAGAGAGAGCAGGAATGGAAGGAGAAGTGTTGCAGGGTTTAGGGCAAGTGGGACTATAGAGATGGGTGTTTAGAAGGTGAAGAGGATCTACGTAATAAGGGTTTGAGAGGGGAAGGCGAGATAGGAGAGGTGTGCGCATTATAAGGGGGGTTTGCGCACTCTCTAATCCATTGCTTACTGAACTCTACCTCCCTTCATCACCCAAAAAGAGATCTCTACCTCCCTTCATTTAAAAGAGAGGCAGAGAGATGTGAGTAACGGTGGTAACTGGTAATACAGAGAGGCAATTTTCTTTTCTTTTGAGCCTCTTATTTTTACTTTTCTAAAATAAAAGGGGGAGTTCTATTTGCACCTCTATAATTACTTTTTGTACCTCTTCTAATATTTTTGAACACCAATTTCCAAGTTTACCCAGAATTTTTCTGTTTGCACTTCATCTTCTCTAATTCACACTCATTACATGTTTGAGCTGAAGGTGCCTACCTTGAACTCATCTTCTCCAATTCACACTCATCCCAAATCTCTCAACCAAGTTTTAATCTCCGCCGCTCAAAGAAACCACCTTTACCTCGTAACACAAATCTTCAAACTCGCAGTTGCTTTCAAGACACAACCCTTGAACTCAAACTGCTATCTCACTATCGCCAAAGCCTTTGCAAAAGCAAATGATTGTGTCACGGAGCTCCTCAACTTTACTGACCAAATATTGCAACTGACCCAACCGAGCATGACAGTGATAAACAGACTCCTCTTTGCATTTGGTCAATGCAAAGAGACTGAAACTGCAGTTTCGATCTTTACCCATGTTAAAGATCGAAACTTTTCACCAGACTTGTACACATACAACACTTTTTTCGAGATATTGGGCCGGGCGGGTCGTACAGATGAGATGCTGGGGCTGTTTGGGGAGATGATGGAAGCTGGGATTGACCCGGACTTGGTTTCTTACAATACAGTGATAAACCATGTGAGGAAGTTTGGGGAAGTTGATATGTGCTTGTTTTATTTCAAGGAAATGTGTGAAAATGGTGTGCAGCCTGATTTGCTTACTTACAGTGCTGTCATTGATGGGTTGGGAAGGTCAGGAAACATTGAGGAGTCGTTGAGGTTGTTTGTTGAGATGAAAGAGAGGCGGATTCGGCCTTCGTTGTATTTATATAGAGCAGTGATCAGTAATTTGAAGAAGATGGGGAAGGTGGAGATGGCAGTGAGTTTGATGGAGGAGATGAATTCATGTGCTTCAAGTCTTGCTAGTCCTAGATGGAATAAACGCCAGTAGAAATGGTTAGTATATTTTGATTTGGAGTGTGAATTAGAGAAGATGAAGTGTAAAGAGAAAAATTCTGGGTAAAATTGGAAATTTGTGTTCAAAAATATTAGAAGAGGTACAAAAAGCAATTATGGAGGTGCAAATAGAACTCCCCAAAATCAAATCGATATCATTTATCTCAAAGCTACAACGACACGTATTAAGATTTATGTGCAATTTAGAGTGTATACGTACCATCCTCTTAAAGAAAAAAAAAACCAAACATGTTCACGTACCAATGAAAAGAGCAATGTCACTAAAGTTCACTTATTTACAGAGAATCGGCAGAGAGAGAATATATAATGAAAAATGACTATTTAGTGAAAAAGATGGAAAAAATTGTCCAATTGTAAAAGTAAAATGGGAATTAGTCTACTCATTTTAATGATAATCCCCTTTATATAGGGTGAGTATTACAACGGAAATAGTAAATATATTTATGACAATAATGACTGATCATTTCAGTAATAAGTATTGAATGTTAACTACATAATTCTGTCTCGTCAGTTACATTGACGAAGACACACAATGTATTTTTCCTTCAACACTCCCCCTTGTGCCGAGTCAAAGATAAAATAGTGCATGAATTGTTGTCTCATTAAAAACCTTGTCAAATAACAAAAACCCAATGTGAGAAAATAAAACTTTGGTCGAAGGAGAAAAAGAGCACAACGCGCCTATTACATTTGAAACCAACATGTATGTGCTAGACCCCCCTGATGTCTGCACCTCCCCCTGATTTTTACATTAATCATGGGATTCTCCCCGATTCTTTCATTTGATCAAGGGAGTTTCAATAACCTTAGCATAGTTATGCATTTTCACATGTTTTTTCAAATATGACTTTGAGCAATGATTTAGTAACTAAATCTTGCCACATCGTCCTCAAATCCAACTTTATTTACTTTAATCTCAAGGATAAGGTTGCCCATAAACTGAACACATAAGTTCATAATGAACATCATGTTTATGCTAAGCATGACCTTCTCGTAGTAAAACAGTCAAAAACTATATCAATAGTATAGATATGGACGAACCGTTAAGAGATTTGAAATTGATCTGCAAAACAGATTTTCACCTTTAATGCATTTTTCTTTACGCATAGTTAGCTATGACGTAGATAGTTTTCTTTCCATCACGTCGTCTTCTATGTAGGGATTGAATAAGCTCAAATCTTTCATATTTTTGAGTATTTGAAAGAACCATTTGCGTTGCGCGGGCGCAGAGCTAAACATAGCTTTACAAATTTTCATCGAATGAGAGGTCGAGACTTACATATTGTGTTTAAGTACAATCATGCGCCATTGCACTTGTATAAGGAATTTTATTTCCCAACACTTCTTCGTCATCTTCCTTTAGATGAAAAACAGATATATCGTTAGAGTAAAGACTTCGACTGATCATAGGAGTATATGTAGGCCTCACTTTATTCTTTAGAGTGCCTAAGCCGATTGATGGATGGTCACCATCATTACAATCCTTGAGTTTCATTTCAAGACTGTGTATTCCCAACATCTTTTTCATTCTTAACTTATGAGATTTACAATACATAGAGTATCTCTTAGTTCATTGAAAGTTTATGTATATCCATAATGAACACGCAAGGGCATAATTCACCAATCCCTTCCCAATCAAGTAGTCACATTAGTGAACGTTTGCAAACACAATTATATGATATAGAGCCACTTGATTTAGGTGAATGAAATCTGTTTAGGATCCTCATGTATATCTCTTAATTTAGATCCCATAGAGATATGTTGTGACCACTTTCGTAAGCTGCATGTTCAGTTTTTCGGAAACTACCAAACTGACAAGGTAGTGGAGTGTAATGACATTCATTACGAGAGATTGTCTCCTCGTAGTCCATTATGAGAGAATATCTCCTCGTAATCGTTTCTAGTGCGTTTCTGAGAGACATTGCGCCATAAGGTGAGTCTACATACTCTTATTCTCATTACGCATTCTAACAAAGATATATTTGATAAGGTTTATATTTGCGGTGTCGGCGTCACCTGCCCAAAGACATATCTCTTTGTTTATACTGGATCGCTTCTTTCCATTAGGCCAGTTTACCACGTTGACATTTTTCAACAAAGTATGGTTCGATATTAGACTCATGAGACGGATTTGAGTATCACTGATCAATAGATCCAGTTGTGCCAAACTTGCTTTCTTCTTTTAGGCAAGTATTTATCGAACGTAAGGTGGTCTCTCCTTCTTCCTTGGAGAGCCACGGCCTGTAACACCATTTTGTCACTTATGGCGTCACCATGCCACCATTCATGGTGGCATTACAATACTCAATTCCTTTTGGGTGGTACCATGTCCTTTTGATAAAACACAATCCTTGCAGATATATTTACAATAGGTTTATGTGATCTGGTCACTTTAATGTATAAGATATCTACACACTTTACTTTGTGTGATTTTGGGAATTAAGATGCGACACAGTGGGGACAAACCACGACAATTCATGTTGTTCCAATTGAACATGCTTGTTCTTATCTCCCCCTAAAGACGGGAAGACTGTCTTATCAAAGTGACACACCGAAAATCTAGCGGTGAGGAGATCACCTATCAAGGTTTCGACATAGCGGACTATAGCTGGAAGTTCATATCCATCATAAATATTTATTCATCTCAAGGGACCCATCATTGTGCGTTGTGGCGGCGCAATTTTGGCACATAACAACATTTAACCGAGCTCAAGGATTGTAGATCCATGTCAATCCAAAAGACCTCAAGGATTACAAGTTTGTTTGAAATCCTCACACACAGTCACTAGCTGTGGTGTAAATTAGTTCAATGATGGTGGGCATAGATGAATAAGTAACGTTGCCTGCAAAATTGCATAACCTTAAACGGAAGTATTGGTGTGCATTACCAATATTAAGACTATTACTGTAGTCGTTTTCTGTGAGATCAATTGAGTTTTTATATGGGGTTATGATGCCCATTACGGATCCCATATAATAAGCTATAAAATCATTGCGCCTACGGAAATTAACCCTGCCTAGGTGCTTTGACTTTCTAGCATAAGCAGCATAAGTATTAATAGTGGATGGTGTCATGACACATGACCAGCGTGTCGACATAACAACCAACACCATAAAATATCTAAGGTGTCCGCAAGTTGGTTGAATCAGTCAACTGAATCCTCTTTTGATTCAATATAAGAACATAATGAGAACACATGTGTCCTTTGCATATGATGGTCTCAATCATAATTGCTTTAACGATAGGCTTTGAATGATATGTTTTTATCCATAAAATCACAACGGATGTAAGAAACACTATATGATATTAGTGCATATACTTATGCATTAAATATATCATAATGTCACTTTTGGGGAGCGGTGGAATGTGTAGGGATTGAACACACGTCTTCAACCCTACATGGATTGTGTCGAAACAATATTTGAGGATAAAATGTTCTTTCGTCGTCCTCGGTTTCGTGTGTGAACCATATTCTTCTGGTGTTTGCTTCTATTCATCTAAAATATGGGTGTCCATGGTAATTTCTTTAATGTACGGATCCCCAGATCATGGGTAGTTGCGTCAAAGCCAATCTATGTAAGAATTCCAAAAGATCATTTTCTTATGACGTTGGATTCAATTAGTTGTTACGTATAACCCACTAAGTTGACATGTAAACCTCTCTAATACTCGTTTACATCCGCAGTCGTGAGAGGTAATGCAAATGAGCTTAAATGAATTCTCACTTGTGTCTTTTTAATGAACATCGTGGCATAAATTTCTTTAAAATGTGGAAAAATTTCATTTTCTCTTATCGCATAAATTGTCAATTTGACATATGCTCTATATATATATCAAAACGTAACCCAAGTTCTTTAGAGTAACTCGATGGGGATTGCAATAAAAGGTATGGTAATCCCAGGACGACATGTGCATTATGTATCTCAAAGGAACATATATACTGATCCTTGTTATTTTTATTATATCTATTGATACAGTAATACTGTTCTTCAGTACTATTATGCTATTTTGTGATATATTAGTATTATTATTCTTCAGTACTATTATTCTAGGGATTACATGGTGCGTTTCTTTGCACACAGTTCTTTATGTCGTTCCTATATTATCATTATTATGTTATGTTGATTTTCTTTATGCAATGCTTTGCAAAGTTAGATGTAGAAAATTGAATCATGAATATCATAAAATTCAAATTATCTCAATTCATTGAGGAAAAATTACAACGATTACATTTAGTCTTGTCCAATTTAGAAATAAATATTTTAAGACCAAAGGTCTAATTAATTAGATATAAGGCCTGATAGCCTTTATAATGATACCTTAGAAATTTAAAAGTAGACTTAATCAAAGTCTATCTTGGATTGAGCTAGATCTTTTTTGCTCTTTTAATAGCTGCAATGATGAGATGTGTTATTGTCATCTTCTCCCATATGGTAAGCTTTTAGTTGTAAATTCATTTGAAAAGTTATTGTTGGATATTGAAGATACTTTTCCAAATCCTCGTGCTCGTATGAATCTTTATACTTCTTGTAAGTTGTAGCTAATAATTTTTTCTTGCTAGTTTGCAATGTGCGTACCAATAGTTTGTTGATTTACAACAAGGAAAAAATTCACCATTAGTACCCAAACTTACCTCGCTATACAAGAAAGGTACCCGAACTTGAAAAACGATCACCATGGTACCCAAAGTTGTAAATCCTATTATAGAGGTACCTAGCGCGTTCTGGCTTCCCGGTTTTGGATGACGTGGCAGTTCACAAAAACATTCCGAGGGGCAAATCTGTAATCTAACAAACTACGAGTGGAAAGAGGTAAGTTTGGGTACCCCTCCGAAAACACCCAACCTAGGAAGGGGAAGTCTGATTTCCCCAAAATACTTTTGCGAAACCCTAACATTGAAATCCCATTTCGCAGTTGGCTGAATCGCGATTCTCTGGCAAGCTTGGGCAGCCATGGCCGAATATTGGGGGTTGTTTAGATTGAAAGGACCACGGCGCAAAAGTAAGTTATCTACGGCTTGAATTTCTGGGTTTCTTACTTTTCACATGTGTTGTCTTTAAAATGCAGAGTTTGCACAGTGCTAAAATCGTGTTTATAGAGTTTTATTGAGAGTTTTATAGGGTGATATAGTGGGTTTAATGTTGGTAGTGTTGGTGATTATGCGTTCATTAGAGATTAAAAAGGGTTTTGAGTGTTTACAGTGGAAGGATTTGTTTATAGTTGTGTGTTTGGACTGTTGTTTAGGGTGTAAAAAGCTCACATGCTTTTCCTTGTATTTGCTGGATATATACGGAGTAATACTCCGTTTACCTTGTTTGTTTTGCAGTGCCAGAAGAACTTTACACTTTCGAGGTACATCATGGAGGCTATTTTGAGAAGCAGTTGGATGGTATTTCTATGAAGTATAAGGTTGGAAGGGAGAACAAAGATGGTGGGAAGTGTTTCATTGATGGCCTTGATCCTGACAAAATTTCATGGCTGGAGCTTCATAACATAGCATGGGATCTTGGATATACAGAGCGCCCCATTTGTTTCTATTTTAAGTGCCCTGGAACATCTGTTAGTGAGGGATGGGTTAGGGCTGCCAATGATGGAGCTGCTGTGGAGATGCTGAAGTTGTTACCCAAGAACAGGACAATTGGTCTGTATATAGTAGGTGGAGGGAGGAGAAAAAAAGAGGAGGCAGAGTTGAATCATTTGAATGGGGAAAGCATAGAAGGTTATAATCCATTGACCTTGTCTACACCTGCTGAGTTGGCAACTGTGTTTGAAGATGCAAACGTTGCTGCTACCATCTTAAATAGACCAGAGATGAATGTTGGTAGTGCAAGAGTGGTTGGAGAGGGTAGTTCTGCATCCTTAAATTGTGGTGCACAAGGTCAACAAAGTCAGTCAACATTTGCAAACTTAGATGACATTGTGCATGACTTCTTCACACAACCTACACAAGAAAGCCCTCAGGTATATGAAGTTCAAGTAGCTGATGGTGATGTTCACCATTTTGGGCTTGGGCTTGGGCTTGGGCCTGGGCCTACTCCCATACCTATAGATGAGTGCTCTGGCTCAGATTCTGAAGAGGAGACAGAAAAGGGGGAACCAGCAACTAAAGACAATGAGGCTGAAGAGGGTGAAGAGGATAGGCAGAGGGCTGAGGAGGAAAGACTGAGGGCAGAGGAGAGACAAAGAGCTGAGGAGGAGAGACAACAAAAAAAGGAGTTTGCTAGAAGAGCCAAAATAAATGCAGCCATAGTTAGGAGACTGAGGGCAGAGGAGAGACAAAGAGTTGAGGAGGAGAGACAACATGCAGAGTTTGCTAGAAGAGCCAAAGATATAAATGCAGCCATACTTAGGAGGCAACAAGAGGCAGATTTGAAGAGGAGGGCTGCAGATCTGAACTTGATCAAGAGGGGTAAAGCAAAGCAGAAGCAGAAGGAGACTGCTGCAAAGGAAAAACCAAGTGCAGCTGAGAAGGGGAAGTTCAAAGAGTGTGCTGTGCAGCAACCAAATTGGAGGGAGAGGAGAGAGAAACCTCCAAGATACAACACCAGACAGAGGAATAATGAAGAACCAGTAGCAGATCCACCAAGTGCAGCTGAGAAGGGGAAGTTCAAAGTGCAGCAACCAAACTTAAGGGAGAGGAGAGAGAAACCTCCAAGATACAACACCAGACAGAGGAATAATGAAGAACCAGTAGCAGATCGAGCAGATTCTGAGAAAGCAGAAACTGATTCTGAAGAGGCCTCATGGGATGGAGAGTCAGATGGTAGTGGTAGTGAAGTGGGATCATTTTATGGAGACTCAGATTATGAAGATGGTGCTGAAGAAGCTGCTGGTTTTGCACCTGGATCCTTTGCACCTCATGGCTCAGATCCACACAATGTTGAAGAATTTGTTGAAATGGGATATAAGGGTGAGTACTCTGATGATGGTGTTGATAAAGATGATCTGAATAGTGTGGAGGACTCTGATTCTGAACAGGAAGAGGTAGGAGAAGATCCAGGAAGGCAGAAAGTTAAGAAAGGGTTTACACCTATATCTTGGAATAGTGAAGTAGATCTAAAGAATCCTGTGTTCAAGTTGGGTCATGCTTTCCCAGACTCAGATCAGCTGAAGGAGGCAGTAAAAGAGCAGTCTATAGGCCACCAAAAAGGGTTGTGGTTTCAAAAGAACACTAAGAAGAAGGTTGAGGTCAGATGTCAATTGGAGTGTCCATACTGGTTATATGCAGCAAGAATTAAAGGTTGTGGTGACACATTGTTCATCAAGTCTTTGAATCAGTTCCACAACTGCGCTCCCATCGTCAAATGTCGTTGGTTTGACTATAATAGAGTAGCAGAAGATGTTAAGGATGACTTGATGGTGGATCCAAATTGGAACAGGATTGGAATTCAAAACCAACTGCAGAAAAAGCACAAGCTGGACATAGGAATTCAAGTCGTAGCTAGAGGAAGGGATAAGGCAAGGAGGATGAATGAAGGTCATTTCATTGCTCAGTATAATAGCTTAAGCAGCTATAGGACTGAGCTGTTGAAGAGAAACCCTGGTTCTACAGTGGAGATCAAGACAGTTATGGATGGTGATATCCGGAGGTTTCAAAGGATGTATGTGTGTTTTGCTGCAACCAAAGAGGGCTGGATCAATGGGTGTAGGCCTCTGGTGGGACTTGATGGAACTCACATAACCAACAGATACCACAAAGGAGTCATCATAACTGTAGTTGGTGTTGATCCCAATAATGGAATGTTTCCCATAGCCTTTGCAATTTGTGAGATTGAGGACCAGGATGTGTGGATGTGGTTTTTAGAGCTGCTTAAGTTTGATCTGAAGATTGAGAGGGAGAGTAGCTATGCATTCATCTCAGACAAGCAGAAAGGATTGCAGAATTCCATCAAGCATCATTTTCCTGGAGCTGAACACAGATTTTGTGTTAGACACCTATACAACAACTTCAAGGACAAACATCCAGGAGAAGGACTGAAACAAAGCATATGGAATGCAGCAAGGTCAACCACAGTGCCATGGTTCAACAAGCACATGCTTGATCTGAAGATGCAGAAGCCAGCTGCTTATGATTGGTTTTCAGAAATAGAGGACAGACACCCTAAACATTGGTGCAGGGCATTTTTCAATCCAGATATAAAGTGTGATCTCTTGTTGAATAACCTCTGTGAGAGCTGGAATAATGTACTGAAGGAGGCAAGAGACAAGCCAATCATCACATTGGTTGAGAAGATCAGAATGGACATCATGGTAAGGCTGGCAAATAGATGTGTGGCTGTCACTAGATGGAGGCAACCTGTTGGGCCTAGGATTGTTGCTCTGGTCAATAAAGAGATAGATTTCTCTTGTAATTACAGATGCTTCAGTGCTGGTTTACATGAATTTCAAGTCCTTGGAACAGGAGAAAGTGGGACTCAGCATGTTGTGGATTTGAACAAGCATGAGTGCAGTTGCAAGAGGTGGCAATGCAGCGGAATTGTGTGCCATCATGGTATATGTTGCTTGAGGAGTAGAAATTTGGTTCCTTACTTTTTCTGTGATGAAGCACTCACACGAGCAAAGTATGAGCAAGCATATGGCCATGTCCTCCATCCAATTGCTGGGCAGGAGTTTTGGGAGGTAGTTGATTTTCCCATTGCACCACCAAAATTCAAAAAACAAGCAGGCAGACCAGCAAAGAAGAGGAGACTTGAGCATGGAGAGAGAGTTGCACCACCATCAAGAGAAAAGGGCTATGAGAAGCTGAAAAAGACTTACTCCAGGATGACCTGCCAAAGATGCTTCACAGTAGGACATAACAGAGTGGGATGTCCACTCACTAAAGCAGAGAAGGTTGCTGCTGCTGCTGCAAATGCTGCTGTAAGTACTTTTCCAATTTTAATGTGTTGATTACAATTGTCATGTGGTTATGAGGTATCAATGATTGACACTTTTGTTTTAGTCTTCATCTCAAGGAACAACCAAATATGTTAGACAGCAAAGGCCAATGAGGAAAGATGTAGCAGCTAAGGAGGGTAAAATAGAACATATCATATCCAGAAGGACCTATAAGTTGGCTAAGGAACAAGCTGCTGCTGCCAAAAAAGCTGCTGGTGCCATCATGGTATATGTTGCTGAGAATGTGGGAACAAAAACCAGCCAAAACCAGCCACAAAAGGAGACAGAGTAGATGTGATATGTTGTTCAGATGTTGGAACTTTTGTGGCCATTTTGTGTTGTTGTTGTAGCTTTTGTTGTAACTTTTGTGTAACTTTTGTTGTAACTTTTGTGGCCATTTTGTGTTGTTGTTGATGTAGCACTCCCCTGTGTTGCCTAACTGCTGTATTTTGTAGTCTTGAACAATATTTGTGACCATTTGAATATGTTGAACAATGGTCACCCTTGGTTGATGGAGTTTTAAGGATGCCTCAGGTATATGTAACAGCAGTTTTCTTCATCAAAACAGGGTGCTTAGAATGTGCAATGTATGTTATTTGCAGGAGTTATGTGCATTGATTCCACATAACATGAACGCAATACTCAAGAACACCTACAAATTTAGGAAGGAAATTGAACTTCATTTCACTAAAAACATGTTAGAACACATCAATTACACCTGCCTTACACCATTAGGACAGACACTACTATGCCCATCATTACAAACAGAGCAATCCATAATTTTTCCACTCTTCCTTTCATTACATTCAATTCACTCTCGACCTCCGTCACTCTGTTTTCTTGTAGCTGCAAATCAACTTGGGCATTACCACATAATGCAGCTAGATCATCAGCTTCTTCGACACTACGCAATAGTCGAATCCATAGCACAACAACAATGGCCCAGTTCATCAGGTTCATATCTTTCATCTTCAGTCGAATCCATAGCACAACAACAATGGCCCAGATCATCAGGTTCATCTCTTTCATCTTCATTTCACTTTCCTTTGTTTTTCCAATTTCTTCCTCCAAGTTTTGTATTGCTGCAAGCAAATTGCTAATCACCTCTTTGGCTCGGTCGTTGTGAGGTGGGTCAATCCAATGAAACAGACCACACAGCCTCTACATAAACATTCATAATACAGATTTCAGTTTCAAACATGTTCATACCTCTATTGCCTCCAAAACATAAATTCGAGATTGATACCTGGGTTGCGCCTCCACCACAGCCCCAGTAGTGTCTACCGTAATCAACACCCAAGCCTAAATTCATGTACATCTCCGCCTTCTTTCCACAAGCACAGTAAATTCCAGGATTTTGGTTCCCTCTCAACATCTCTCTAATTATCCCTTCACTACGTCTCTCTCTCCCACTCAATCACTCTGTAAACCAGCTGGGGTTTTGAAACGAATTGAATCAGATTCCGGAACCAGTACTGACTAAAGGAAGCAATGCACGCCTTGGGAGCTCAGCTTACCTCAGAGATTGGGGTTAGATTACAGATTTGCCCCTCGGAATCTTTTTGTGAACTGCCACGTCATCCAAAACCGGGAAGCCAGCCGGTCAAAACACGCTAGGTACCTCTATAATAGGATTTACAACTTTGGGTACCATGGTGATCGTTTTTCAAGTTCGGGTACCTTTCTTGTATAGCGAGGTAAGTTTGGGTACCAATGGTGAATTTTTTCCTTACAACAATGGCAGAGTGTTTCACTACACATGACATGTCCCGTAGGTCATCTTTCAAATGGTGCATTGTTTCCACTTGCTTTTGGACGATTATAGAAATCTTTACATTCATGGAAATTGCCCTTTATATTAGGGGTGTTGCTTTACTTTGCATAATTTTTTTTTTATTTTAAAAAAATTTCTTTGTCTAAGACCTTACATCGTCATTCAAGGTATTTTAATTATTTCTCAGCTATTTACATAAAGCAGTTTGGATAAATATATCATGCTCAAGCCGTAGTTGGCTCAATAGGGGAATTCGGTACTCAAGTTTTCAAAGTCCAATATTTCAAAATCAGACTGTGATGGTTCAACCATATGTAAAATAGAGAGGAAGAAAATGTATTAGTTTCGCGGTCTAAATGACATTCACAACAACTAAAATAAACCAAGATACATTGCTAATCCGATGTTTTGTGAAATTACATTATCACTATAAAATTTTCGATTGTAACAATTACTTTTTAAGCTTACGAAATTTCATTTTCATTGCTTCGTAACAACAGTTACAAAGACAATTGTGTAAATTGATTTCCAAGAAATATAAATTGGATTCAAGACTAAGATTCGTAATGGTCACTTTTTTTATGTTTTGTGAAAATGTTTTATCACAATAGTAGGTTTTTCCATTTTTCTTTAGGGTCAAAACCTAAAATAGTACATGAACTATTGTCAAATGTACTTTCTGGTACCTACAAATTTTTTCTACCTGAAATGGTACCTCAACTATTACACCGTTACCTAATATGGTACCTCCGTTAGTTTTTCCGTTAAAGTTGACTACGTGGCATGAATTTGAATTTGGTAAATACCCAAAATAGTACCTGAGCTATTTCAAAAAAATATTTTGGTATCTATATTTTTTTAAACTCAAAATTTAGTTTATTTTTTTTAACTCAAAATTTAGTTTATGATCAATGGTTAGAGATATATAATTTAAACACATACACACATATTATTTTATTATAACTCTTAAATATACTTTCTTTTATAAACATAATATATAGTTATATGTTGTATTGTATCCTTATAATAGAGATGTCTATAAATAACGTATATTATTCCATTACCAAATATTGGACTTCCTTTATAAACAAAACAAATTTGTAGATTTTTTTTTACAAAGAAAATATTGATATATCAGAATAATAATTTTTTTTATTACTATCAAAATAATAATAATAATAATAATAATAATAATAATATTTTGTTTATGAGCTTAACTTGTATATGTTTTGGTATCATAAACTAAATTCAGAGATTTTATTTGAAGTATTAGAAAAATATATATAGGCACCAAAAAATATTTTTGAAATAGCTTGGGTACCATTTTGGGTATTTATTCATGCCACGTAGGCGACTTTAACGGAAAAACTAACGGAGGTACCATATTAGGTAACGGTGCAATAGTTGAGGTACCATTTCAGGTAGAAAAAATTTGTAGGTACCAAAAAATACCTTTCGCAATAGTCCAGGTACCATTTTAGGTTTTTACCATTTTCTTTATATTACAATGCTCATGACATTTCACTATCATGACAATGCTCATGAATTTTCAGTATTGTTTTTGTCTGAATCCGTAGACTCACAGAGATCGGTGGATCTTGGTGTGATTCCTTCCTGTAAATCCTGCTAACTAAGGGAATACCGGGCGGGCCGGACTATTCCGCTCCGATGCTTAAGTCAGTATAGATGGGATAACTGATAACTTAAGCGGGAATGAATAGTTGGAGTATTGATTACCTATTAATGAGGGTAGTTGGGACTCATATATAGGCTGTCGAGCATGAATACTGGTCTTAACTTTCGATGTGGGACTGGCCCCCTTCTACACATATTGCTGGACTGTTTCGGCCCTTGCTTGGGGAGCTGCTATCCCCGGTTCCCGGGCCCCGATCACAAGTAAGATATGCTCGGGCGGGGGACCAGGTGTCCATGCCTTGTTCCCGGGCCCTGGGCCGTGTCTGAGAGTGCTGGCTGTGGGTCTGGGGGCCTGGGTAGCCTCTCTATAACTACTGTCAACAAGTTCCCCAAGTTCCCGGTCAAGGGCCATCTTGAATGGGGATTTAAATCTGTCTTGCTCTACAGGCCCACAGACCCGCGAGGATACAAACCCAAAGGTGCCCTAGCCCCCCGAGTCCGCGTTTAAGATTGGGCTTGGCCGAACGTTCGGGTAAACCTGTTGTTTCTGTCTGAATCCATAGACTCACAGAGATCAGTGGATCTTGTTGTGATTCCTTCTTGCAAATCCTGCTAACTAAGGGAATACCGGGCGGGCAAGTCTATTCCACTCCGATGCTTAAGTCAGAATATATGGGATAACTGATACGTCACATATGAAATTGTGATAATATGAAATTGTCGTCGCATATTGATCGCCGCATCGTAATTGATACGTCACATAAAAACAAACAATATTCAGACAATTAGTCACTTTAATCATATATATATATATATATATATATATATATCACATTTACCATATAATATCAAACAATTTCATATTTACTATATATAGAGCAGTAAAACTAATAAAAAATTACTGCAGTAATTATTTTAATCTGTGGGGTTAAAAAAATTAACTGAAAAGGCATATTTACCGTTTTACCCCTTTGCACACTTAATTGGGTCTGACTGCCGACTCGGGTTGAGCTCGGGTCGGCACAGTCGAGCTTGCAGGCGCAATGGCCGTAGCAGAGGTATCGTCAGAGGTAGCAAAGGTTGTGCAGGGCGGCGCCAGGTCGTCGTGCAAGGGATGTCGAGCCAGGTCGTCGCACGGCTGGGTTTGCTGCAAAGGGCAGCGTGCGGGGCGGGGCTGGCATCAATGACGTGGGGCTGCATCGAGGACGATCCGAACGGAGTGGAACTAGGTTCGGGGCGATGGCAGTTTGATAGCGTGGGCGGCTGCGTGAGTCCGATATGCAAATCTTGATGGGCCAGAGGAACATTCTGGGTGAGCTGAGATTTTCCATGCTTTTGCCGACAAATCTGTCGTCGGCATAGTAAGGATGACTTTCTTTTTCCGACAAAGGGGTTGTCGGGAAAACAAATTTCTGGAAGGAGAGCCTTCTTTTCCGACGAACTGTTGAAGGTATAAAATTTTGTTGGGGATTTTGCGACAAGCTGTTGCCGGCAAAAAAGAATATTAGGGTTTTGGTTTTTTTTTTTTTTTTTTTTTCAGAGACAAAACCTAAGGTTTTTTTTTACTTGTTTGGCTAAAGCAAAGTGCTGATAACGTGTAAAAGTAAAATGGGAATTGGTATACTCATTTCATTGATAATCCCCTTTATATATGGTGAATATTACAACAGAAATAGTAAATACATTTATGACAATAATGACTGATCGTTTCAGTAATAAGTATTGAATGTTAACTACATAATTCTCTCTCGTCAGTTACATTGACGAAGGCACACAATGTGTTTTTCCTTCAACACCAATCCAATTTTCACTACCCACTCCAATGATTCTAAAGTAAAAGACATGTATACCCTTATTATCAACCACTACTCTCTCCCCCTCCAGATCTTTCACTACTCATTTTCAGATCTCTCTCTCTCTCTCTCTCTCTCTCTCTCTTCGACGGGAACAAAAGCCACGTCCATACACACTGAGGCCGAGTCGATTCCGAGTCGTAGATCCGACAACGATGACGATTCTTCTGGGAACGATCCGAAAACAACTCGTAGTCTTCGTCATTGTGCGGCGACCGTGACTCAGACGACGACGATTTTTCTGGGGAGTAGCATCAGAGCCATCTCCTCAACAGCCTCGAAGCCTTCGTGTTTTCTACACCCTCCTCTCTTCCCCTTATTCCACACACACTTCTATTTACAACTCCTCCTCTGTTTTCAATATCAACTTCATTAGGTGAGATTAATATATTGGGAGATGAGTATGACATCGAGGACTATAGACGCATCTGAAATTGATGAAGACTCTTCAAAGTGTGGTCAATAAGGTGACTATGGACAAGTAGGAGTGCGATCGTTTTTTTTTTATTGATTTGAATCATTGATGATTGAATTGTTATGTATCTTCTTCTACGTCTGTTTTTGTTTTTTCTCAAAATGAAATTTCTAGTATATTTAGTAGATATGAAATTTCTGATTGTTCGGGATACTTAATGTAATGTCTATATAAAGGCCTCCTTATCAATGAATAAAATATCGATTTGCATCTACCTTTTTGTTTCTGTCTGAATCCGTAGACTCACAAATACTGGTGGATCTTGGTGTGACTCCAACCTGCAAATTCTGCTAACTAGGGGAATACCGGGCGGGGCCGGCCTATTCTGCTCCGATGCCTAAGTCAGTATAGTTGGAATAAACTGATAACTTAAGCAGGAATGAGTAGTTATAGTATTGATTACCTATTAATGAGGATAGTTGAGACTCATATATAGGCTGCCGGGTGTGAGGACTGGCCTCACTCTTTAATGTGGGACTGGCCCCCTTCTGCCCATTGTACTGTACTGTTTCGGCCCCTGTTTGGGGAGCTGCCGTCCCCGAATCCTTGGCGCAGGTCGCAGGTAAGACCTGCCGGGGCGCGGGTGCATGTGCTCATGCTCTGGCCCCGGGCCTTGGGCCGGGTCCAGGAATGCTGGCTGCGAGTTTGGGGGCCTGGGTAGCCTCTCTATGGCTACTGTCAACAAGTCCCCCAAGTTCTCGGTCAAGTGCCATCTTGAATGGGGACTTAAATATGTCTTCCTTTACAGGCCCGCAGACCCGCTGGGATACTTACCCACCTGTACCCTAGCCCCCCAAGTCCGCGTTTACGATTGGGCTTGGCCGGGCATTCGGATAAACCTGTTATGATGATGCATAATGTGATGAGTGCATGGTTATGATGTTGATGCCGACAATTGCATATGAGTAGAAGATGTAGTATGTGAGATGATAATGTGGCGTTGAAATCCGCTATGCTATGTTCCGGGAAAACCCGGTGAAGATAGAGAATGGGATGATCAAGTCCCCCACGTTTTAGTACCGTAGCCGTAAAGGGTACAGGTTGACTAAAGCGGTGGATGGCGAGGTGAAAGTGTATAACCGGGGAACGTGCCCTTTATAGGGGTTCCTGGTGGGTGGCGTGGTCCGGAGGGATCCTGGGCAGCCGTCCCCACGTGTCACACAACCTCTTGTTCTTGCAGGCATATAGGATGTGCATGGTTTTAAGCATGCGGGAAGAGTTGTCCTGTATGAGAGGATCAAGTCTCTCGGGGTGAAGTGGTCCAGTGTTGGTACCGGAGACATCCCCTATCGTTTCATACCCTTTGGCCGTACAGGCGTGAGGTATGTGCATGGTTTTTAGCCTGCGGAAAGAGTTGTCATGTTGATAAGAGCACAATGTGCGACGTTATTAATGTGTATTATCCCTTATTTATGCTTTGTTATGTCTATTTAGAGTAAGATTGAGTCATAATTTAGTTTAGTGTCATGTTGGTAGAGTTTTGGAGAAAGTGTGCTTAATAATCAGAAAAATGACTAAGTATAGAAATCTGAGCAAAAAAGTGAAATTTATGTTGTTTTCGTGATATTGAGGCTCGTGCTACACTGATCTATCCTTTCCCAAATTTGATGAAATTTGGTATGCATATAATTGGCAAGCTAAAGTATATTTTGTCAAAATTTCAGATCAATCGGAGTTCGGGAAGTCGCCCAAATGAAGGCTGCAACTTGGCAGTTTGAGCAAACCTATCCAGGGACTACCAGGATTTTCCTGGGACTGTGTCCTGACTTCGGGAATTTCTGTGGGACACATCGCTTGGAACCAGAGAACGTGCCATACGCCGTTGGAAAGCCCTGTGTGTCTAGTTTCATATGCAACTGGAATCGCAGAAAAAGCTCTCCTAAGTAGAGAGTTATGCCGGTTTAAATGCAAGAAGGTCAGATCTGCCGAGAGGAAGAACCTGCTGCCCGTTTTGAAGGATTTCTATTTTTCTACAACAATTTCGTGTCCAAGGTTGTAAGTGATGAGCTACTGAACATATTGGAGCATTAGAGAGTCATCCTTTCAAGGAAGAAGTCGAAGAACAAAAGAAAAGATTAATTTCGGAATGGAAAAGAAGAAGCAAGCCGAGTTCTACATGGATTTGGCTTACGAATGTGGACTGAGTTCCATCCTTTGTGCAAGATTTTTGGCTGAATTAATTCATGGAAAACCTAAAGAGATATTGCTCAATTATTCAGTCATTATCTTGGGAATTTTCGGCAGAAAATAGAGGAAGAAAATCGCAACAAATCTTGATTAATTTCGGGAAAATTCCTGTGCACGTCATCCAACTTCCACGGACTCTCCCGGACAGCTTACAATGAATCAGAATTCGAGCCTTATATGGATAGAAAGCTACGGGAGTCTAGTTTCCAACCCAACTGGAATCACCTCAATAGATATTTTCTAGAGAGAGTTATGACGTAATCAATGCACGGAGGTCATTCTGCCGAATTCAGAAAATCAAGGAAACCTAAACCAATTCGGTTTTGGTTTGTGGCTGGCTTCTCTAGGTTACTTCCTCTATAAATACCAAGGCTTTTGCACAGAAAATCATCATCTCTCTCTCCACAAAATCCTTGCCGAATCCCTGCCAAAATAAATCCACAAATTTCATACCAAGAACCAAGGCCGAATCCACCATATTCTACCAACAATCCGATCATCATTCACCAATCCTTGCCGAATCTTTATCAAGGTTGTAACATGGATTGTACTCTATTGGTTTTTGTTTCTTTGTATTTAAACATAACTTTGTCTATGAAGTATGTTTTGGTTTCTGAATTTATTTTCGGTATTGATAATCATATATGAGATCTTTGGATCTTTGTTATAAATGTTTGTGAATTTTATATATGATTGCCGATTTATGCATGTGATATGATTAAATATGTTGTATGGGCAGTAGGTTTTGAATGTGTTCTTGATTTAATTAGGTTTATTTTCTTAATTCGTGTGGAACCGAAGGAGATGTCTAGATGCATTCGCAGGCCATGAGTGTTATCTAGATGTTGAATTCATATGCCGATTTAATACATGTTGATTCACACGCGTTGTTGGTTTTGATATGTATTAATCTAAGGGTTAGAGTAATTATGGAAATTTACATGTCGATGTGAGATGGGTGACGCCATACTTGCTAACATGTTCCAATTCGACAATATGTGCTTATGTGCTTTTTGTGTTTAATTTACATGCGTTGTGTTATTAAACCGATTAGTACCATGTTTAAGATTGCGCGCGTTTCAGATTCTAAATACTTATGATGTCTTGAATAATTAGGATAAGCTGCGTTGGCCCTAATTAAATTGGAACTTAATTAATCTTGAAATCGTTTTATGTTTGCTGCCCCTATTACTTGTTTTAATTTTGTTGCATGTATAATGAGATTTGTGTTTGGTGATTGTGTGAAAGGTGATGATCAATTGTATATAGTAATCTAGGATTTAATTTTCGTAAACTAGTAAGTAAATAATAATTAAAAATTTTGACAACCCCCCTTTTATGCAATACTTTGTGTGATTGAAAGCCCTTGATTTCCCCGGATAGAACGATCCCTACTTGTCAATACTACACTCGACACAAGAAGGGTATTATTTGTATGTAGTTGTTTTGCAGGTATTTTATGCTTGGATAACACCTCCATCAGTTTTTGTATGAGAGGATCCTGGGCAGCCGTCCCCACGTGTCACACAACCTCTTGTTCTTGCAGGCATATAGGATGTGCAGGGTTTTTAGCATGCGGGAAGAGTTGTCCTGTATGAGAGGATCAAGTCTCTCGGGGTGAAGTGGTCCAGTGTTGGTACCGGAGACATCCCCTATCGTTTCATACCCTTTGGCCGTACAGGCGTGAGGTATGTGCATGGTTTTTAGCCTGCGGAAAGAGTTGTCCTGTATGAGAGGATCGAGTCTCCCGGTGGGTGGCGTGGCCCGGAGTATTCCTTGGTAGCCATCCCCACGTCGCTGCATTTGTTCCTGCTGGTGGGATGTATGCACAGTTTTTAGCCTGCGGGAAGAGTTATCCTGTGCTAGAGGATCAAGTCTCCCGGGTTTATAAAGCCTCGTAGTATATTGGATCCGTTGAGGTCGTATGCAGCTGTCCGTAGGAATGTCTCAGTTCGCTGAACCGGTTATTCCTTAGGAGAGCGATAAGCGAGTGCCATCATGGCCGGTCCAATACGGCATCCAATAGGCGAATCTGGATGGGCTGAGGACTAGGAAACCGTTGAACTGGAGCAGGCACTACGGTTGGAATATCGTAGCCTATACATAGTATTGCTGCAGGGTTTTTAGCCTGCGGGAAGATATTTCCTGTGCTAGAGGAAGACTTCTACTGGTGGGATACCAAGCTGTTTTTTGTTTTGACTGTAAATGTGGAATAAGTTCAACCGGTGGAATGCCCCGTACCGTTGGGATATATATTAAATTGCCCCGTACTTGTTGGAATATTTCTGGGGTAACAATAATAACCATGCAGGGTTTCTAACCTGCGAGAGGAAGTCTCCTGGGTTAGAGGAAGAGTTCTTCCAGGGAATACTGAGGCGTTGTCAATTGGCTTTAGTCATTCGGCTGGTGGCGAGATAAAACGTAGGCTAGGAGCTGTCGGGCTCTGCATGTAAGACAGGTGGTTGTTGTAGCACTGTGATGTTTTAAATGATGTAGTCCCTCAATCTTGTCATCTGACAGCTGGGGGATTGTCGAGGTGTCCATGGTGAGTTACGTGGACTGACCTCTTAGGCGGAGATCTGCGGCTGTGATTGTCTTGGCCTTTGGAATACCCTAATTACTTTTTGGGGGGATTCAGGGGTTGGTTGTGCCGCCTATAAGATCCTTCAATCTTCCCTCTGCTCTGCCCATTGGGTCCATGCGCCGAGGACCTGTTCAAAGAACATATATGCAAAAAGCGATCTCAACCCCTGCAGCAAATTTCGTTCCTGGGTTAGACATGGAATCTAGATAGTCAGGTAACCCCTTAAATCTCGCCACGCTGGGTGCCGTCGATAGGGTGATAGGGCGAGCAAGTCAGCAAACGATATCAGACGGTGGAATGGCAGTTTTTTACAATGAGCCTGCCCACAACATGACCCCCAGCGAGATAGAGGACTTCCGGGCGAGGTGGAGTATTGATCGGTCGATAAGGCTTCGGGGGCTCTATCCTGGTGAACTAGCTTACTCATCTGCCGTCCTGGACCGCACACGGGTGGAGGAATCAGGTGGTGATGGTTGGGGGGAGATGACAGCGTAATTCGAGGTTTTACCACGTGCCGGGGACTTACCAAGCTATCGGTGATCACTCGTACAATCTGACCGATGTGGAGAGGAGGCGGATATCTCCTATTTTTGGTTGTTGGGATGGAATGAGCCGGAGCTCGTACAACTTCATCCGGTGGAACGTCCTGGAGATATGCGGGTTGGGGAAGAAACCTGGTGGGTGTCCTGTCGAACTTTTCTCTCTTGCTTTGGTTTATATATATATATATATATATATATATATATATATATATATATATTTTTTTTTTTTTTTTGTTCTAGGGCTACCGGTGGGCCATTTATGCGTGCTAACCGTTTGGATAATTAGCTTGCAGCTGTTCTTCCGCGGGTGGCGCTACCGTTGGATCAGACCCTCGATGCGGACGATGAGCTTGTAGCCCAGAAGCTGATGAAGATTGGGAAATGGCGTCTAAGACGGTTGTGGATCCCAATACTGGCGAGAAAACCGTGCATGATGAGCCGATAGGGATGGACATTCCGGACGAAATGTACGGTGGGCGCCCTAGCTCAGAAGGTGGGGCTAGTGGGGCAAGTACGTCGGTTACGGATGCGGAGCTGCTCGCCCCGCTGCGTGTTCGAGAGGCCTTACCCGGGGGCATCTGCTGAGGGCGCTAGTGTGCGGCGGGTGGGGAAGCGTGATTGTCTCATCTCGGCGGTGACTGATCTTGTTCTGTTCCGTGGCGGTACCGTTAGTAGAGACACCGCCAAGAGGGCACGGGTACCTGGGCCTTGTGCCGCTGATTCCACCGCTGGGACCTCACATTCCCCGCAAACAGCCGCCGCGAGAGAGTACCAAGCCGGAGGTGTTGGGGATGGGGGGTTCGTGCGGTCATTGTTAGCCAGTGTCAAAAATTTTGGGCTAGATAGCGAGCTACCCAGCGGTGTGACGCCTGGTGAGCGTCGGAAGAACGCCATGGAAATGGCTGTACGAGTGAGTATTACTTTTGTTGCGGGCCCACTGCTTCGTTGTTTTTTTGTTGTTTGTTGGTTTTTTTTTTTAACTGAACTCTTCTTTTGCGGCCTTCTTTAGGCGGTGCACAGTCTCTATGCTGCCGAAGTGAGTGAGGAGGGTCCAGCTTTAAAGGAGCAAGTGGCGGATCTTACGAGGTAGCGAGCCATGCTGGAGGCCAAACTGGTGAAGGAGAGGGCCTTGGCCGAAGAGCTCAGCGATTGGGAAAAGGACCGAGTGGCTGCCAAGGCTGATAAAATTAGGGAACTGGAGTCGAAGATGATCGAATCTGTCCAGCGGTCCTCTAGTTTAGAAGCCAAGATTGCTGATTCCTCAGGTCGGGTGACGGACCTGGAGGCGAGGAATTTGGAGCTGCAAGGTCAAATGGTGTCAGTCTGGCAGGGGGTAGAGAAGTTAACTAAAGCCGAACGGGGGACTATTGCGGATAAGGCTATCAGTGAGTTCATGGAATCGATTGAGTTTGATGACATGCTGGATGCCGCCCGGGAGAAAGGCATAAACGAGGCTTACATGGAGTGGAGAGAGAAAGGGTGGCTGGACGCCGAGAGGATGGAGACAGATGTGATGGAGGCAGAGCGGTTGGAACAAGAGCGGTCTCTTAAGGCTGGTGACTCAGGAACCGCTGGTGCCCGTGTGGCCGACTAGGAGTTTTGTGGGGGGTTTTTTTTTCTTGTACACTATATTTTTTTTATTTTTTGTTTACTGATTGTATTAGAGGAAACCGGTAATCACCCATGGTGTTGTGTCTGATAGTAATTGGACTGGTGTACTAACTCCATTGGAATATTGTCCTTTATTGGATTAATAGCACAGGAAGGAAAACACAACTATCCGGTTAATTTGCTAAGGAATGACTCACTTAGGATAATACTTGAGGTGCTGGATGTTCCAAGGGCGGGTGGAGTAGACTCCATCGGTGTCTATGATGTGGAAGGTCACTGGTCCTATGGTCGCTGTAATTTGGTAGGGCCCTTCCCACGTTGGCTCCAAGGCAAGCACCTTTCTTTGTAATTTCTTCATTACCGAATCGCCCACTTGTAATTTTGTTTCTCGGACATTACTGTCGTAGTACCGGGCCACCGCTGCTTATACGTTTGATTCCGTAGGTGCGCTTGATCACGCCGTTCCTCGATGAGATCCAGGTTAAGCCATATGCCCTCGGTATTTCGTTCAGCTTCGTAGTTCTCAACCCTACCGGTGGGTATCTCGATCTCAACAGGTAGTACCGCTTCGCTTCCGAATGCCATACAGAACGGAGTCTCTGTTGTTGCCTCTGTTGCCGTTGTGCGGATTGCCCACAGGACCGCCGTGGCAGCTCCTCAACCTACAAGCCTTTTTTGTCGTCCAGCTTCTTTTTAGGAGTGATTTGATGATCTTGTTAACCGCCTCAACCTGGCCGTTGGTTTGCGGGTGGGCTACTGATGCGAAAACCATCTGGGTTCCCAAAGAAGCTGTGTATTCGATGAGATCAGTATTATTAAATTGTGTCCCGTTGTCCGTGACGATAGAAATATTTACAGCAACGTTATATACACAACAATCACTTAAATCAAGCTTTTATAATCCCCGGTAACGGCGCCAAAAATTGATGAGTCGCCTAAGCGAGCATCAAGCAATAATAACCCTACAATCGTTAGTAGTATAGACATAAGTAGGGATCGTTCTAAGCCGGGGATTAAGGGTACCTGAAACATGAAATTGTTAGACAAATATATTCACAAGTATACATCAAAATTGTCACAAATTGGGGGAGAACATGGGTACGAAATTTTTAGAGAAAAAGCTGGACAATAAATCCTAAAGCTACTATGTACAAGCAGGGTTTAAAATCTCTGCGATATATCCGATATCTCTACCGATATCTCCTTTTTTCGGCCGACCGATATATCTTTGAGGTAAATATCTTCTTTTTTCCCGTATTTACGATATATCTCCGATATTTAAGATATTTGCGATATATCTCCGATATTTTAACGAAATATCTGTAAAAAAGAAAAAATTAATTTTTTTTTTCTAGATTCGAGAATGTTTAAGAGAAGAGTAATTGAATAAGTAATCAGTGATCACCTCGAGAGATATAAAAAAAATGAGTACTCCGGATTCTCCTCAAAGGATATCCGGATGAGAGAAGTGGCAGACAGTCTTGATAAATATTAGTGAGGAGTGTTCTCCTCGAGGAATATGTAAGAAAGTATGAAAAAAGTAATCACCTCGATTGCTCAAATAAGTAATCGCCTCGAGTTCTCGAATAAGTAATCGCCTCAATTGATCGAATAAGTAATCGTCTCGAGTTCTCGAATAAGTTATTTCCTCGAGTGCTCGAGTAAGTGATCTCATCGAGTTCTTGAAAAAGCAATCGTTTCGAGTTCTCGAAAAAGTAATCGCCTCGAGTTCTCGAAAAAGTAATCGCCTCGAGTTCTCGAATTAGTAATCACATCGAGTTCTGGAATAAGTAATCGCCTCGAGTGTTCGAAGAAAAACTAAGGCTTGTTTTAGCCCGACAATATTACTTGGTTCCACAAAACAATAACATATGCAAAAGTTTTGATGAACGATCAATCAACAACTTGTTCTAATATAATTAATTCTTGATGGAAGTCATAGAAGTGATAGAACAGAAAAACCGTGATCAATAATCGATAGTGGATGCAACAATATTGAATGAATATAGTAAGTCTATCCTCTTAACAAAAGAGTTTAGCTACTCATAATTGATAAAATAACACAAATAAAATCAATAGTTGGATTACAAAGAAAAGAGAAAATGTGGATGTCGAAGAGATCAATGATGATCTTAGCGTGTTGTTTCGCAATTGTATGAGAACAACTAGAGACCTTGATGAGATTCGAAGATGCCTCCGAGCATATTGAAGATGCCCTCGAGCAGATTGGAAGGTGATGAATGTCTAGTATCGGCTAGGACTAGTAACTAGTAAGAAAAAGCTAATAATGGAAAACATAGGCTTGTTTTTAGCCCGACAAAAACAAAGCTGTGTATTATCATTCAATTCATTCAACAGAAGACAAGTCAACTAGTGTTTTCCGCTTTCCTTCAATTATAGAAAGAGCCCAAAAATGCAAAAAGTAAACATATTTTTAGCCCGACCAAAACAAAACACATGTAATGTCATTCACTTTATTCAACAAAATAATGAAGATACATGGCAAAGTATTGAACTACTGATGACCCAAGGCTGGTGATGAATCTATATAAGAGATCACATGCGTAGGCACTTCAACATGCAAGCGTATTTGCATTCTTCTTCTCCTTACGAAAAGTAGTTGTAGAATTCAGGTAACTAAATCTCCTTATAAGAAAAATTTTCTTTTTAGTTTTATAGTTATTACTTATTACCTACTACACTTATACTAAATGTTTAACTGATGTTGAGTATTATTATGTAGTAGATCAATAATGGCAAGTGGTAGTGGACGTGGAAATGATCCAGCATGGAAGTATACAACTGCTATTGAAGGAAATAAAAGTGGCACAATCTGCAAATTTTGTTTTAGTAGATTTCAAAGTGGGGGAATTACAAGATTGAAGAGTCCTTTATCAGGCTATGATCCATCCAGGGGTGTTAAAAAATGTGATAAGGTGCCACCAGATGTGAAGCAAGAAGTGATATCATGGATCAAGAGAAAAGATGCTATCAAACAAGGAAAGGCAGCTGTGGAAGAAGATATCAGAGAAGAACTCCGAAATGAATATATTGGGAGTGAACCTCAATGAAGATGATGGGAGTGATGGCGATGATGTATATCAATATCCTCAAGACATGCGTCGTTATGAACAAGGAGATTATCGGGAAGCAATAAGACGATCAACTGTAGATCGTGATAACTCTCAATTTACAAGGAGTGCAAGTTTTAGATTTCCAACAAGATTGAAGGGTGGTAGTAGCAATCGTCAAACTCAACAATTTGATCGATCAAAACCTCATAGTCATCAGTATCAATTTCCTGAACCTCCAGTAGAAATGTCATACAAGGGTAGTCGATCAAAGTAAAGCACAGTTAAAAGAATATTTAAAGGTGCGAGAGAAACTTTACTAAAATCGACTGCAAGATTTTTCATATATACTGGTATTGCTGCAAACAAGGCAAACTCCCCACATTTTAAGGAGATGCTTTCTGTTTCTGCACAAACCCGTAGGCTAAGTAGAAACTGATGAATCTAGATGTGATCTCCTCCTGCGAACCTGCTAACTAAGGGGAATACCGGGCGGGCCGGTCTTCTCCTCTCCGATGCCGAAGTTAGTACAGTTGGGATGAATAGATAACTTAAACAAGAATGATAAGCAGTTGGAGAGATCAGTTACCTATTAAAGAGGGTAGTTGAGGCCCTTATATAGGTGGTCGAGCGTGAGGTCTGGTCTTACTCTTCGATGTGGAACTGGTTTCCTTCTGTTCGTACACAAAAGGGGAGCTTTGGTGGCCTGTTCGGCAGGCTGGCGTCCCCGGTCCCCGGGCCCCTGGTCACAAGGTAGACTGCTGGGCCTCGGGTCCGGGTGCTGGTGATCCTGCTCTGGGCCTCAGTCCGGCTCCGGACGTACTGGCTACGGGTCTGTGGGCCTATGTAGCCCCTCTGTGGCTACTGTCAACAAGTCCCCCAAGTTCCCGGTCAAGTGCAATCTTGACTGGGGACTTAATATGTCTTGCTCCTGTCCCGCAGACCCGCAGGGTTACCGACCCAAAGGTGCCCAGTCCCCCAAGTCCGTATTGAAGATTGGGCGTGACCGGGCGTTCGGGCAGAGAAGGCGTGATGATGTGAGTACCTATTAATGATGACGTGTGACAGTTATGAGTATGTTTGCAATACTAATGACATTGTGCTAAAGTGTTGCCGTGCCATGAGTATGGAACGGGGTAAAACTGATAGGAGCACAATGTGCGACGATATTAATGTGTTTACGCCCTCATTTATGTTTCGTTTAACCCTTATTTATCTAAGATAGAGTCATAATTTAGTTTAATGTTGTTTTGGTGGAGTTTTGGAAATATGAGCTTAATGATCCGAAAAATGACTAAGTTCAAGAAATCTGGAAAATAATGCAAAATGTGTCTTTTTCATGATTCTGAGATAAGTGGAAAACCGATCTAGCCTTATCCGATTGCGACGAAATTTGGTGTATATTTTTATATGATACTAATGAATGTTGTGTCCAAATTTCAGGTCAATCGGAGTTCGGGAAGTCATCCAAAAGATGGCTGCAAATCAGCAGTCCGAGCAAACCAATCCAGGGACTTCCAGAATTTTTTCTGGTACTGTGTCCCAACTTCAAAAATGCATTTCAGACGTCTCACAAGGAATTTGATCAAACTGTTTTATATAGAGATAGCTCTATGTGTTTAGTTTCTCTGAGACTTAGAATCGTATCAATCGGAGCTCCGAGGAGGGAGTTATGCCAGATTTACTGAAGCAAGGTCATTTCAGCCGATTCCAAGAAGTCTCTGCCTCTTTTCCTTGATTTCTGTTTCGATGGACATTTTGGTGTACAATTGCATATTTGAAGATTGTCCAAGCTTATTGAAGGTTAGAGTAAGACATTGAGCCAAGGCATAGAAGAAAAATACGAAGAAAGAAGTTCTCCTAGTCAAATTAGGAGAAGCGGCCGGAAAAGGCATATTTATGCCGGTTGTATGATAGGCCGGCTGGGGTATTTTTTCCATGGATCAAGTTCACCAAATGAAGATGTCAAGACCACATATGAAGTCCATGAAGATGTGCAGCCTATGCCTTGAAGAAAAATGAGAAAAAAAAAAAAAAAAACCTAAATGAACCATGAAAGGAAGGTTACAAAACCTTATTCTACAAGGTTTTGTGTTGCCTATTGTATCTATGTTTCCCTAGGGTTTGCCGGCCTCTTCTCTATATATAGGGACTGATCTCACACAGAAATATATCTCTCATATTTTGCAAAGCACTAGCCCTAAACTCTGCTGAAAGTTTTTCCAAAGTTCTAACCCGAAAATAAACACTCAAGCATACCCGATACCACCACTTTCCATCAAAAAAATTCATACCTCACCTCTACCTTCTGCCGAACATCATCCACCACACCAAGAGGAAGCTCTCCAAGGTTTCTAAAGTGTGATCCATTCCTCATGGCTTGTATTTTTATTTTCTGTTTAGTCACAATTATTGTTATAAAAATACTTTGTTTTCGTTTGGTATTGTATGATGAACATGAGTTGCGATTTTTATTTGAATTTATGTGATGAATTTTGCAAGCAACTACACATTTGAATTCGTGCATTAGTATGAGGGCAGTAGCATGTATGTTTAGTTTTTAGGTTTTATTCGATTAGTTTCATGAATTCGTGCACAAAAATCAATGTTTACGTGATGCCATAGGCCATGACATTCATGTAGGTTGCGATTTCATTCACCTTAAGCATCTTAGGATTGAGTTAGGCGATTGTAAACTTTATTCTAGGTTGTTTAATAAAGGGTTACCATAATTCATAGAAACTTGCATGTTAATAGGATGAGTGACGCTATGCCTAGAGATTTGTCTCCAATTTAAGACTTTCGTGCATAATTACTTTTCATATTTGTCTTCGACGATTGTGTTTTCAAATATGATTAGTATAATTTTTAGGATTCGACGATTGTGTTTTCTAAATACATATGAAGTCTAACAAGCGATTAGATAACCGATTGGCCCTAATTGAAAATTGGAATTAGTAGAGTCTAGGAACCCATGCATTGCTGCCGATTGCTTCTACATGTTGTTCTTGTGTGTTCTTGTGTGTTTCTGTGCTATGTGTTGCGTGAAAGATGCTGATCAACTTGCACATAGTAGCTTAGAGTTTTATTTCCTGCATTTTATTTTCGTACTTAGTTGTTAGGGGCAGCCATAAGGCTGCCGAACCATCTTTTTCCCCAAAAGTGACGTTTTTGTGAATATGTAAATATGTGTTAATTGTTCTAACAATCTCATGTTTCAGGTACCCTTAATCCACGGCTAGAACGATTCCTACTTGCTTATACTACTAACGATCTTTTGTAGGGTTATTATTTGTGCGAGCTTCGGTTCACATCAATTTTTTTGGCGCCGTTGCCGGAGATTATAAAAGCTTGATTTATGTTATTGTTGTGTATATAATATTGCTGGAAATTTTTTTTTTGATGTAAAGTTGTAAAGTTGTAATTTTCGATTTTAGTTTGGGATTTTGTAAAGTAGAAATATGTTTCGGCATGTAGAGTTTAAATTTTGGAAGTTGCATGATGTATAAAGAATGTATGTTTGTAATAACTTAGTTTAATTTCTAGGAAGTTGATAGTATTGTGTATGTTTGAGTTTATTGTAGTTTCTAAAGTGTAACATGTAGGGAGAAGCCGCTTTTGTTGGTCATAGCCTTAACCCTTCATACGAATGATGCCATGTTAGATTCGTCTTTTATGTAGACTGGGAAACGTGGGATACGTCCCCCCCACGCATACGAGCGATAACTTGGCAGACCCATTTTTATGAGGTTGAGGGCGGCTTTGATCAACACTTGTAGACCGCTAGTGACCCGAGTTTGTTTTACAAAGTATGGGGCAAGTTAGTTTCATTGATATGGTTCTCAGGTTTGTTTAACTGGATCTCAAGGCCCACAGACTGATGTTCATTCTCGGTGAGTGAGTCGATAGGGAGTTCGCTCCCCGTGGTGACCAACAACGAGTCCTGCCTGGTTCCTGTAGGGGGTTCGCCCTCCGTGAATCTTAACAACACCGCCTTTGAAAAGTAAGACACGCTCGAACTAGTCAATAGCTTGGGCCGAAGCATCACCTCACTTTAGACGCTAGAAAATAACTTGACATATGTGATCTATTTTCTTCAAAAGATAAAACATATTTGTGTGGTTCGAACTCTTGAGGTATATCGGGTAAAGCATGATACTACCGGGGGCTGTATCAGTCCATTATACTGTTATCTCATTTGCTCCACATATTTCGAGAGTTAGAACAAATTTTTAAAAGAAATTAGACTTAGAGATTACATGATCATGGACGTTTTTATTCTCTACCATTGTCGATTGTATAGTTCTTGTTGCCGATCTTGTTTGTGTACCAATGTTTGAAATGTGTTTTGTAATCGCCAATGCCGTGGCTTGTAATAATGTATATTCTTGCATTCTATTTCTTTATGATGTTCTAACTTGTTTAAACGTTGCAAATTTCAAAAAAGTGCATGTCCGAATCCAATATTTAGACACGAGATCATCAAGGTCATTTGCAACGTTCGAACCAAGAGCTCGCCATCGCTTTGTTTGTACCGCTGCCTCCATTCGAACAAAGCAACTCGAGCTCATCACCACTTAGTTCGGCTGCCCCTTTGCCGAGCTCTCCATCCGTTGTTTCGTCGTCGTGTGATCATCAAGGACCCGAATTTGAGGCCTTTGCCGAGCCAGTTGTTGAGCAAGTAGTAATGACTTCGATAAGAGCACAAAATTGTCATGTTGCCGGAGGAGGAGGAGCCATACCCTCCAACATCACATACCCTCCTTTGGAAACCGATAAGACCGGTGAGATTGAATTGAGGAGTTGATTCCTCCATAAGTTGAAGTCTTTTTATGGAATGCCAAGTGAGGATCCCAACAAGCATCTACAATGGTTTAACTTCACCACAGAATCTATGTGTCCGAGAGGGACCGATTTGGAACACTTCAAGATGAAGGCTTTTCCATTCTCATTGGAAGATCAAGCGAAGGAGTGGTTGTTTGAGGTGCCTAGTGGTCGCATTGTGTCGTGGAATTCTATGATGGATGAGTTTTTGCTCAAGTACTTTCCCGCTTCACGTATCACGGACTTGAGGAAGCAAATTACTAGTGTGAAGCAAGTCGGAGATGAAACTTTCTTCGACTACTACAAGAGGTTCAAGTCTCTCGTCGCTTTGTGCCCATCTCATGGCACAAGTGATGGACTTTTGTTACAATATTTTTACGAGGGATTGCGCGTAATGGAGAGGGAGTTTCTTGATTCGGCCGCGGGAGGTAGTTTCTTGGAGTTGAATGCCGGACCGGCAAGGACTTTGTTGGAGGTTCTTGCTTTGAACAATCAACAATTTCGCATGACACGCAATAGTTTGTGGTATTTGCACCGAGGGTCATGAAACCGAGCAATGCCCTCAATTTGGAACAAGTGAGGGAGTCAAAGAGTGCAATGCTATTGGTTTTCAAGGAGGCCAAAGATATGGAAACTTTAATCTAAGGTTCAATGATCATCCTAACTTCCGATGGGCAAATAATGATAATGTGTTGAAGACACCTATGCAACTGAATCAAGGGGCTGCCGCACCCTATGCACCAAGAGCACCATTTGTGCCATGGCAGCCCTACCAGCCGAACCAAGGGCAATTCAATGCCATGCAGCCGAGCCAACCAATGTCGAGCCAAGGTCAAGGTGGAGCGAGCAATCCGAACTACGATGCTTTGCTCCAATCTCTTTCAAGTGCAACTCAAGTGTTGCTTGCGGGGCAACAAAATCAACAAAAGGATATTGGTGAGCTCAAGACTCAAATGGGACAAGTCGTAGACTTTATGGGAAGATTTAATGAGCAAGGAAAGTTGCCTAGTAATACAATTCCTAATCCGAGGAACGAGCAAGCCAAAGTGATTCAAACTCGAAGCGGAAGAGAGTTGTTGCCTCCGAGGAGTCCAAAGAAGAAAGGAGTGTTGCTTGATATGATTGAGGAAGAGGAAAAGGTTGCCGGACCAGTCATTGCCGGCAGCAATGGTGACAAAACATGGGCAGCCGAGCCTAGCAAGGCTGCTGCCGAGAGAGAGGAAAATGCTATCGCCGGAAAGAGAGCCGAGAAGAAGAGTGGAGCCGAGGAAAGAGGGCTTCACCACAAGCTTGAACGTGATCCCGCAACATCGAACAAGGAGCTATTGCCTAGCCAAGTAAGTAAGGGAGGGGTACCAAACTCAAACATTTCATTCCCTTCTCGCTTTGCTAGATCAAAGAAAGACAAGTCCGATGAGGAGGTGTTGGAGATTTTCCGGAAAGTGCAAGTCAACATCCCTTTGTTAGAGTGCATTAAGCAAGTGTCTAAGTATGCTAAGTTTCTTAAAGAGCTATGCACGGCAAGGAGGCATACTAGGGAGACTCGTGTGGTGACAATGAGCGAAACGGTTTCGGCCGTTATTCAAAGGAGGTTGCCACAAAAGATGAAGGATCCGGGAAGTTTTAATGTACCTTGTGTGATAGGCAATACTCGTTTTGAGGATGTGATGTTGGATTTGGGAGCATCGATTAATGTTATGCCACTCAATATGTACCAAACGTTGAGTATAGGGCCACTCAAGAAGGACAATGTCATTATGCAACTTGCGGATTGCTCAAGCAAATATCCGGAGGGCTATGTTGAAGATGTGCTTATACAAGTAAACCAATTAATCTTCCCCGCCGATTTCTATGTTGTGGAGATGGAGGATTCACGTGTTAATAACACTCAATTGCTACTTGGCCGACCATTCATGAGGACGGCACGCACCAAGATAGATGTGGCCGAGGGTAATTTGACAATGGAGTTTGATGGAGAGGTGATTAAGTTTAATTTTTTTGATGCCATGAAGTACCCCATTGTTGACATGAAGGAGGGATGCGCCATTGATGTTTTGGAGGAGGTCGAGCAAGTTATGTCGACCTCGCTTGATGCATAGCAATTAGCTATTGAGCATGGGGTCAGATTTGACAAGAAGGGAGAACGAGTCACGAATGAGCAAGAAGAGGACGACATTGCCGAGCCTTACATGAAGAGAACCTTGCCGAGCCTAAGAGAGCTTTGTGCCGAGCTAGAGGCTCGGCCTTATGCTAGAGTTTTTGATTCGTTCTTGTCAATTCCAAGTGCCACAACCAAATTTCGACCAAGTGTGGAGGAGGCCCCGAAGTTAGAATTAAAAGAGCTCCCTCGTCATTTGAAGTATGTTTATCTTGGAGATGAGGACACTTTACCGGTTATTGTGTCTTCAATGCTTAATGAGAAGCAAGAAGTGGATTTAATAAATGTGCTTAAGAAGCACAAATCCGCCATAGGTTGGACCTTAGCGGATATCAAGAGAATAAGCCCTACTACATGTGTTCATCGTATCTTGCTTGAAGAAGGCGCGAAGCCAACAAGGGAAGGTCAACGTCGACTCCACCCACCAATGATGAAAGTCGTCAAAGACGAAATTATCAAGTTACTTGATTGTGGTGTTATTTACCCCATCTCGGATAGCAAGTGGATATCTCCCGTGCAAGTAGTTCCCAAGAAGAGTGGTGTAACGGTTGTGAAGAATGAGAAGAATGAACTTTGCCACAAAGGCTAGTGACCGGCCATAGGATGTGTATCGACTATAGAAAGCTCAATGCAACAACGAGGAAGGATCACATGCCTTTGTCATTTATGGATCAAATGTTGGAGAGACTAGCCGGCCATAAGTTCTATTGTTTTCTTGATGGCTATAGTGGATACAATCAAATTGCTATACACCCAGATGATCAAGAGAAGACTACTTTCACATGTCCATTTAGTACTTTTGCTTATAGAAGGATGCCATTCGGCCTATGTAACGCATCCGGTACGTTTCAACGATGCATGTACAACATCTTCTCCGACTTTATTGAAAGTAAGATCGAAGTTTTCATGGATGACTTTAGCGTATATGGACGCAACTTCGATTCATGTTTGGAGAACTTGAAGGAGATACTTGAGAGGTGTGTAGAGACTAACCTTGTACTTAATTGGGAGAAGTGCCACTTCATGGTGAATCAAGGTATAGTTCTCGGTCATATAATATCCGAGAAAGGCATTGAAGTTGACAAGGCTAAGGTGGAGTTGATACAATCATTGCCGAGCCCTAAGTGTGTCAAAGACGTGCGAAGTTTCCTTGGACATGCCGGTTTTTATCGACGATTCATCAAAGATTTTTCCAAGGATGCTAAGCCTATGAGTGAGCTACTACAAAAAGATGTGCCATTTGTGTGGAGTGAAGCATGCGAGAAAGCTTTCAATCGGCTCAAGGAAAAATTATGTACGGCTCCTATACTTGCATCACCGGATTGGGAGTTGTCATTTGAGTTGATGTGTGATGCAAGCGATTATGCCATGGGTGCCGTGCTCGGCCAAAGGGTAGACAAGAAACATTTCATGCAGCCGTTTCCGAGCCACAAGCTGCCGTACACATGCAAGAGATGAACACGCAACAACACATGGTGACAAGTCTAAGCAATGGACTATAAACACAAAGTGCTACTTGGGAGGCAACCCAATTTGATCAAAGAAAAGTGAAGGAGCCATCACCGAGAGTTTGAAAATTCCTAAACCTTCTATTTTTCTTTGGTTTATGATGATTTGTTGGAATATGTTAGTCTATTACATGCTTAGGAAATTCGTTGATATAGATTTGTGCTTACATTGAGGACAATGTAATTTTCTAAGTGTGGGGTGGGATAACGTATTCCGTTTATGTTTTTGTGTGCTTAGTTTAGAAAAGAAAATTCAGAAAAAAGTTCCACAAAAATAGAGTGTTTAAATTTGTTTGTTTCGAGTCTTAGGATGCCCCTAATATGTCAATGATGTTTTTCTCCTCTTTGCATACATAGATGATGGTTGTGCATACAACTAAAATTGTGAGTTTTATGGATTATGTGTATTGGTAGGAGCATGTAGGACTTATTGATTAACCAAGCATGCATGTTTTAGCTAGTTTGTTTCCATAATAATCTATGTGAGCTCTAGAGCCAAATTGCTTTCTTCATGAGTGCTAAAATTCAGAAAATTTTGAGCATGATATTATATGAACCTCATTATTCTTTGCATATTCAACGATTATGTGCCATAGCTTTTTAATGAACTCTAGAATACTAGAACTTACTCTTGTTGACTTTCGAAACGTTTTTAGTCATAAAATACCTTGATTTTGAAAGTGATTGAAAAGATCTTTTAGGTTTACCACTATTGCCAAATAAAGCATGTGCCCTATTTGTGCCCGTCGTGGGACACCTTAGTAAACCCCTTTGAGTCTATGTTTAGCCTTTTCTTTCATCACCCTTAAACACTTTCCATGAGCTTAGTATAGTTGTGCCTTTACCTTGTCTCAATGTGTTGGCAAAGCTTGATTTTTGAAGGAGTTTTCGTATGAAGTGATGAAGAAGAACAAGTGTGGGGTAGACTTAGCTAGAAAATTGTATGAAAATTGTAATTGTGCCGTGCCTAGTGAAAAGAAAACAGAAAATATGTGATTCGGACAGAAAAAGAAAAGAAAAGAAAAAAAATAAAGCCCGAATGAAAAGAAAAGAAAGAGGCACGGTTTAAAAAAAAAAAGAATTGCTAAGTCTAACCTTGAAAACGTTTTGTGAATTTGGAGTTTTGTATTTATGTGAAGGTCTAGCATTGTTATATTTTGACCTTTGTTCATATTCACTATGTTGTGGGGAAGTAAAAAAATGAAGGAAGGGTCCAACAAAGATGAAATTTGGCCCTTGGTGAGAAGTCATAAGGGGATTCGAGAGCTTTGCTAAAGGCCTTAGTGACGTTTTTGAGCCTCCTTATCCCATAAATTTCGAATACCTCTTAGCCAAGCCCCATTACATGTCTTTTATTGATCTTTTCATGATTCTTAAGATGGTTAAAATTGATTTGTGGAGATTATCTCAAGAGTAAGCATATGGTTTTGGTTCATTGGTGCACATAGTTGTTATATGAGGTTTTTCCGTAAAATTTTCAAGGTGCTTTTGTTTCATGACATATGCAAGTTATTCTTTGTAATTCATTATCTTTCTCTTGCATATACTATTGAGTGAATACCATGCTTCGAGAGAAAAGAAGAGAGTATGCCTTGTGAGAAGGATTTGATTAGCTTAACATGTTTATATGCTTATATGTTGTTCTTACATGTTTTTATTGGTGTCACATGTTCATGAAGCTTGGGATTTTCGTGCTTAGCATTCTCATGCATTAACTTGAAAGCTATGTATACATACGAGCCTGAGACAAAATTGTTAGGGGCAATAGTAGTTTGAGTCTTAGTTTTATTTAGTTTTGCTAAGGGACTAGCAAAGGATAAGTGTGGGGTAGTTGATAGGAGCACAATGTGCGACGATATTAATGTGTTTACGCCCTCATTTATGTTTCGTTTAACCCTTATTTATCTAAGATAGAGTCGTAATTTAGTTTAGTGTTGTTTTGGTGGAGTTTTGGAAATATGAGCTTAATGATCCGAAAAATGACTAAGTTCAAGAAATCTGGAAAATAATGCAAAATGTGTCTTTTTCATGATTCTGAGATAAGTGGAAAACCGATCTAGCCTTGTCCGATTGTCACGAAATTTGGTGTGTATTTTTATAGGATACTAATGAATGCTGTGTCCAAATTTCAGGTCAATCGGAGTTCGGGAAGTCATCCAAAAGATGGCTGCAAATCAGCAGTCCGAGCAAACCAATCCAGGGACTTCCAGGATTTTTCCTGGGACTGTGTCCCAACTTCAAAAATGCATTCCGGACGTCTCACATGGAATTTGATCAAACTTTTTATATGGAGATAGCTCTATGTGTCTAGTTTCTCGGAGACTTAGAATCGCATCAATCGGAGCTCCGAGGAGGGAGTTATGCCAGATTTACTGAAGCAAGGTCATTCCAGCCGATTCCAAGAAGTCTCTGCCTCTTTTCCTTGATTTCTGTTTCGATGGACATTTTGGTGTACAATTGCATATTTGAAGATTGTCCAAGCTTATTGAAGGTTAGAAGAAGACATTGAGCCAAGGCATAGAAGAAAAATACGAAGAAAGAAGTTCTCCTAGTCAAATTAGGAGAAGCTGCCGGAAAAGGCAAATTTGTGCCGGTTGTATGATAGGCCGGCTGGGGCATTTTTTCCATAGATCAAGTTCACCAAATGAAGATGTCAAGACCACATATGAAGTCCATGAAGATGTGCAGCCCATGCCTTGAAGAAAAATCAGAAAAAAAAAAAAAAAAAAACCTAAATGAACCATGAAAGGAATGTTACAAAACCTTATTCTACAAGGTTTTGTGTTGCCTATTGTATCTAGGTTTCCCTAGGGTTTGCCGGCCTCTTCTCTATATATAGGGACTGATCTCACACAGAAATATATCTCTCATCTTTTGCAAAGCACTAGCCCTAAACTCTGCTGAAAGTTTTTCCAAAGTTCTAACCCGAAAATAAACACTCAAGCCTACCCGATACCACCACTTTCCATCAAAAAAATCCATACCACACCTCTACCTTCTGCCGAATATCATCCACCAAACCAAGAGGAAGCTCTCCAAGGTTTCTAAAGTGTGATCCATTCCTCATGGCTTGTATTTTTATTTTCTGTTTAGTCACAATTATTGTTATAAAAATACTTTGTTTTCGTTTGGTATTGTATGATGAACATGAGTTGCGATTTTTATTGGAATTTATGTGATGAATTTTGCAAGCAACTACACATTTGAATTCGTGCATTAGTATGAGGGCAGTAGCATGTATGTTTAGTTTTTAGGTTTTATTCGATTAGTTTCATGAATTCGTGCACAAAAATCAATGTTTACGTGATGCCATAGGCCATGACATTCATGTAGGTTGCGATTTCATTCACCTTAAGCATCTTAGGATTGAGTTAGGCGATTGTAAACTTTATTCTAGGTTGTTTAATAAAGGGTTACCATAATTCATAGAAACTTGCATGTTAATAGGATGAGTGACGCCATGTCTAGAGATTTGTCTCCAATTTAAGACTTTCGTGCATAATTACTTTTCATATTTGTCTTCGACGATTGTGTTTTCAAATATGATTAGTATAATTTTTAGGATTCGACGATTGTGTTTTCTAAATACATATGAAGTCTAACAAGCAATTTGATAACCGATTGGCCCTAATTGAAAATTGGAATTTAGTAGAGTCTAGGAACCCATGCATTGCTGCCGATTGCTTCTACATGTTGTTCTTGTGTGTTCTTGTGTGTTTTTGTGCTATGTGTTGCGTGAAAGATGCTGATCAACTTGCACATAGTAGTTTAGAGTTTTATTTCCTGCATTTTATTTTCGTACTTAGTTGTTAGGGGCAGGCATAGGGCTGCTGAACCATCTTTTTCCCCAAAAGTGACGTTTTTGTGAATATGTAAATATGTGTTAATTGTTCTAACAATCTCATGTTTCAGGTACCCTTAATCCCCGGTTAGAACGATCCCTACTTGCTTATACTACTAACGATCTTTTGTAGGGTTATTATTTGTGCGAGCTTCAGTTCACATCAGAAACCCGGATGAGCGCATGGGATGATGATGCAGCGTTGAAATCCGCTATGCAATGAATATGGTGTGGGTTGAAACACGGACGAGTGCATAGGATGATGATGTGAGGACTTGACCGGTGGACTGCCATGTCGGAACGAGTTCGTATTGAAGATTGTTGCCAACGGTGGGGCAGGCCGGGGAGTAGCCCGGTGGTTCGGCCCAGCTTGTGTTGGAATAAGTGTGGGGTAATGTACAGGGTTGCTAGCCTGCGGGGAGGCCTGTTGGAGCGTGGAATAAGCCAACAGGTACCCCGGTGGGGTGTTGTGGCCATGTTGAAGCACCGGTTAACACCTGCTAGTTCTTCTCAGCTTGTGTTGGAATAAGCGTGAGGTAATGTGCAGGGTTTCTAGCCTGCGGGGAGACTTGTTCTGTGTTAGAGAAACAATCTGCCCGGTGGGGTGGCGTGGAGATAACAAGTCTCGCCATAGATCTCCAAATTTATCACAGTTCAGTGTGATGTAGGGTTTTTAGCCTGCTGGAAGAGTTTGCATGTGTTAGATGTAAACTCTCCCGGGTTTATAAAGCCCATGTGTTTGGAGCCTTGAGTTGTTGCTGGCTTGTCCTTGCCCGCAAGGGCGAAGGACAGTGACTAAACCGGTGGAATGCCATAGAGCCGGTTGAATACTACATAACCGGTGGAATGCCATGGAGCCGGTTGAATACTACATAACCGCTGGTGTGCCTTTCCTTGATTTGAGGTTGACTCTTGGGGAAGTGGGGGGGGCTGGACGCCTCGGTTCTCGCTTCTACCTCCCCTAACTGCCGCTTGTAGGCGGGACAGGTGGCTGACATGCAATAAAGGAGAGAGCCCATCAGTCCCATATGTTATGATGGTGTGGGAACTTTATCGATGCTGGGACACGTGTCAGTAGGGAGCGGTCTGAGATGGAGGGAATCTGCGGCTGGGGTTGCCTCTCCTTTTTGATTGCCCTAATTATCAATAAGGTGTAGTTTTGCCGCCTATAAGATGCTTCGCACCCCCCTCCTCTCTTCCTGTCGTATTTTGTTGAAGCTTGTCTCCTCGTCTGTCGTCTGTCTGTGTTGTTATCTTGCTACACAACTTACTGGGCGTAGGGTAAATTCTGTTCTTAGGCTTTATGGAATCTGGGAGGTCAGCCAGTCCCATCGATGCCGGCCGTGCGTCGACGGGAGGGTCCGTGAGGTACCACCTGTTGGATGGCGGCAGGGTGATTTTTTGTAACGAGCCGACTAGAAGCATGACTGCTGGCGAGATAAGGGGTTTTCGGGCGAAGTGGGGCATTGACTCCTCCGTTACGCTCCGGGGCCTGCATCCCGGGGAACTGGCCTGCAACCCGGAGGAGGGTTGGGTTGCCGTTTTTGAGGATCAATTTCGGCACGGGCTATCTCTGCCGCTGCCCAAGTTTGTCCAGTATGTGCTGAGCCTGATAAATGTCTCCCCCGCCCAGCTTCCTAGCAACCAGTGGAGGCAGTTGCTTGGTCTCGGGTGCTTATTCAGTCTTAGCAACATGGACTGGCCCACGATAAATGAGTTCCAGGCGCTGTATAAGATTCTCTATTGCAAAAAGGCCCAGGCCTCTGGCTGTGTCAATTTTGCCGCCCGGAACTTCGATCCTCCCGTCACCCACCTGCCGTTGTCGGTTTCGAATGTATGGAGGAGACAGGTTGTGATGGCCGGGGGTAGGTGGCAGCGTAATTCGAAGAGCTTTCGGGTGCCCAGGGCTTATCAAGCTATTGGGGATCAATCGTACCGGTTGGTCGACTTGGAGAGGCAACGGATAGCCCGACTTTTTGTTTGCTGGGATAGTCTGGGCCGGAGCTCTTACAACTTCATCTGGTGGAATGTGTTGGAGATATGCGAGATGGGAAAGAAACCTAGTAAAGTGCCTTGCACTGTTGTTTTGTACGGTCGTATTTTATTCTAACCGCTCGGTTTATTGATTCGCAGCTAATGCCCCCCGGCTCGCTGTTCGGAGCTAGGAGACCGTCGAGGCGGATGACGAACTTGTGGCCCAGAGGTTGATGGAGATGGGGGAGATGGCCTCAAAAACCGTTGTAGATCCGGACACCTTAGAGAGCACGGTGCATAGTAATCCTGTGCCGCTCATGTTTCTGGATTCCCACTACGGTCGGCCGCCGGGCGGTGAGGAGAATGCCCCACTTGTTATTCGGGATGTAGGACCGGTGGGCTCACCAGGTCCGGAACCTCTAGTGCGGCCTGTGGGGATACGAGCCCCGCGGGAGAGAGAGGCAGCGGAGATGACTTGGTACCGCAGAAGCGGTCTTGGCGAAGCTCTGGCCAAGAGGGCGAGGATGTTTGATACCGGGGCGTCAAGCTCGGTCGGGAGGGGGGGGGGGGGGGTGGTCAGCATTGGTTCTGGCAGAGGGAACTAGTGGCCGAAGGAGTAGGGAAACCGTTGAGCCGGAAGCCGATCGCAGCTCTGGTGATGGTGGTTTTGGTAGGTTCGTGGCATCTACCATCGAGGCCTTGGGACTTGATCGGGAGGCCCCCGGAGATGTGCGGCTGGGTGAGAGCAGGAAGAAGGCTGTGGAATTGGGTCTTCGGGTAAGTCTGATCGTGTACCTGTGTGGAACTGAGGTTCTTCTACGCTCCCTCTCCCTTTTTGTGCTACGAGCTGATGTTCTTCTTTTGTGTAATTGTTCCAGCTGGTTCATAGCCTTTACGCCGCTGAGCCTAGTGAGGGGGCTTCGGTTCTAGAGAGGTAGGTGGAGGACCTCACCATGCAGCTGTCATTGGCGGAGGCTAAGCTTGCGCAGGAGAGGGAGGAGGCCGGTCGACTAGCGGTCGCTCGGGAAGAGAGGATTATGGAATTGGAGGCGAAGAATTCGGAGCTGCAGACCCAAGTAACAGCAGTTCTCAAGGGAGGGGAGAAGTTCGTAGAGTCCCAACTTGCCGAAGCCGCTGATAAAGCTATTGACGATTTCCGGGAGTCGGTGAAACTTGCAGAGATGCTAGAGACCGCCCGTGCAAAGGGTATAAATGATGCGTATCTAGAGTGGAGGGAGAAAAGGTGGCTTGATGCCGAGCGGATGGAGGCTGAGGTAGCCTTGGCCGAGAAGTTGGAGCAAGAGCGGTCTCTCAAGGCTGGTGGGTCAGGGATTAGAGGCTCCGGTGGCGCTGATTAGCGGTTTTTTTTTTTATATATACTTGGCAGATGTATCTACTTTGTAACCAGCTGTAGTTCATTCTGGAGGCAGTGACTATCTGTATTGCAACGTTGGTACTAAATACAGTACTGTCCATTTTTAAGGCAGTGATCTCACTTAGGGTAGAACCGCAGATGCTGGATATTCCATGGGCAGGTGGAGTAGATGCCTTCGGTGTCTATAATGTGGAATGTCACCGGACCTGCGGCTGCGGTGATTTGGTGGGGCCCTTCTCACGTTGGCTCCAAGGCCAGCGGCTTTTTCTGAACTTTCTTCATCACCCAATCCCCTACTTGCAACTTCCTTTCCCGGACCTTTCTGTCATAGTATCGAGCGACCCGTTGCTTGTATGTTTGGTTTCGCATATGCGCTTGGTCGCGTCGCTCCTCAATGAGATCCAGGTTGAGCCGTATGCCTTCGGCGTTTGTTTCAGCGTCGTAATTCTAGACCCTGCCGCTGGGCATGTCGGTCTCAACGGGGAGTACCGCTTCGCTCCCGAATGCCATGCAGAACGGGGTCTCCCCTGTTGCTTGGGTTGCTGTTGTCCGGATGGCCCATAGAACCGCGGGGAGTTCCTCAGCCCAACATCCTTTTTTGTCATCTAGCTTCTTCTTAAGGAGATTTTTGATAATCTTGTTGACCGCTTCAACCTTGCCGTTGGTTTGCGGGTGCGCCACTGAGGCGAACAACATCTGGGTTCCCATGGAGGCCGTGTACTAGATGAGATCAGTATTGTTGAATTGTGTCCCGTTATTCGTGACTATGGTCTGCGGCACCCCGAACCGGCAGTAGATGTTCTTCCATAGGAATTTTTTTTACCCGTTCCTCGGTAATCTTTACTAGGGGCTCCGCCTCGACCCACTTTGTCTGATAGTCAACGGCTACAATGGCGTACTTGTATTGTCCCACAGCTGTTGGGAAATGGCCGATAATGTCTAGCCCCCACTGTGCGAACGGCCATGGCGCCAACAGAATTGATAACGCGATTGCCGGAGCATGAGGTGTAGTGGCATACATGTGGCACTTGTGGCAGCCGCCTGATATTTTTCTCGACGCTGCTGCCATGTCTGGCCAAAAGTATCCTGCCCGTAGGGACTTATGAGACAGGGATCGGGTACCAGAATGGTTACCGCACACTCCTTCATGGATTTCTTGCATGATGGCTTCTTCCGCCTCTTTAGTTACACATTTTAGATGGGGGAAGCTGTGCCCTCTTCGATACAACTTGCCGCCGAGGAGGCTGTACCTGGCACACTGGAGGTGTAGCCTCCTAGCCTCTACTTTATCTTGGGGGCTGGTTTTGTCAACCAGGTATTTAATTATCGGATCCATCCAGCTCGGTGGCGCCTCCTCTACCACAAATATCTCGGAGATGGTCTTGCTTATGCTCGGCTTCTGGAGGGTTTCGATCTTAGCTCTTCGGTACTCTGGTGGGTAGTTTCCGGTCGCCAACCTTGCTAGGGCGTTCGCATGCCTATTTGCCTCCTGGGTTACATGCTGAATCGTTGCGCCCTGGAATGGCTCGATCAGGGTTTTGGCCAAAGCCTGGTAGGAGGCTAACTGGGGTTCCTTGACTTCGAGCAGCCCATTCATTTGGTTTACCACAAGGCTCGAGTCGCTGTATACTTCCAAGGATGGGATCCCCATTTCCTTGGCTAGCTGCAAGCCGGCTATGAGGGCCTCATATTCAGCGGCATTGTTGGAAGTATTGAAAAGGAACCGCAGGGCATACTCGTATGACTGGCCATCGGGTGAGGTTAGCATGATGCCGGCTCCACTCCGCTTACTCGTTACAGAGCCATCCACATAAAGCTTCCAACCGCTGGGGAGGCCTGGTTCGACTTTATGGCTTGAACTGCTTCGGTGCCCTCGGACCGGCCGGAATGCGCTTCTACTGCCATCGGGGTGAGTTCGCATATGAAATCCGCAGCGGCCTGGCCCTTGATGGGCTTTTGCGGGCGTATGTTATATCGAACTCTCCCAACTTGACTGCCCAACGCACGAGCCTGCCGCTAGTATCCGGTCTTTGCAGGATCTGCCGTAGGGGGTGATTGGTATACAAGGTGATGGAATGAGCTTGGAAATAGTGTCGGAGCTTCCTGGCGCTGACGATCAGGGCCAGAGCCAGTTTTTCAATGTCAGGGTATCGGCTTTCGGCTCCGGTAAGTCCCTTCCCTACATAGTATACCGGGAGATTGAGCGTGCCCTCCTTCCTGACGAGAGCCGCAGAGACGGCTGTTTCTGATGCAGCTATGTAGAGGTATAGCATCTCGCCCGGCACCAGTTTGGATAGGAGAGGTACTGCAGACAGGTACGTCTTGATGGATTGGAATGCCGCCTCGTGCTCCACTGCCCAGTGAATTTTCTTGAACTGCTGTGCCTTGAGCAGTTTAAAGAACGGGGCACATTTATCGGTCAGGCGGGAGATAAATCTGGCCAGGGCGGCTAGTCGGCCGGTCAGCGTCTGGACCTGGTTTCTTTCCCCTGGTGTTTCCATGTCTAGGATCGCTTGGACCTTCAGTGGGTTAGCTTCTATCCCCCGCTGGCTGATAATGTGGCCTAGGAACAGGCCCTCTGAAATCTCGAAAATGCACTTCTTCGGGTTCAGGCACATCCCAAACTTGAGCATCTTACCGACGACTACTGCTAAGTCTCGGACGTGGGCCCCTGCGGTGAAGCTTTTGACTAGCATGTCATCCACGTATACTTCCACCGTTTTACCTATCTCCTGCTCTAACATGCGGTTTACCATCCGTTGGTATGTGGCCCCGGCGTTCTTTAGACCGTACGGCATCCTCTTGTAGCAGTAGGTCCCTCGGTCAGTTGTGAACGAGGTGTGCTGTTCATCGTCCGGGCTCATCCTTATTTGATTTTATCCGGCATAGGCATCCATGAAGCTGAGTAGTTTAAAACCGGATGTCGAGTCTAGAAGCTGGTCTATTCGGGAGAGCGGGAAGCTGTCTTTTGGGCACGCCCGGTTTAGGTTGGTGAAATCAACGCACATGCGCCACCGGTCGGTTCCCTTCTTTGGGACCATAACCATGTTGGCGAGCCATCGGGGATACTGAACTTCCCGAATGAAATCTATGCATCTCAGCTTCTGCACTTCCTCTCTGATTGCCTCATACTTCGCCGGGGTGAAGGACCTCATTTTCTGCCTCACCGGGGGAACGTTGGGCAACGAATTTAGCCGGTGGACGGCTATTTCTGGGGATATGCCATGTCCTCGTAGGACAATGAGAACACTGAACTGTTGTCTCGGAGAAAGGTGAAGAGCTCTTGCTTGACAGCCAGGGCGAGCTTCGTTCCTATCACCACTTTTCCGTTCCTGGTGATCCTCCGAAATGGAAATTGCTTCGGTTTCTTCCACAGCCGACGGTCGTTTTAGCTTCTCGTCGTCGGAGTCGGTGTCATCACGGGGGTCAATACTCGGATCCGGTACTAGCGCTTGTTGAGTAGCACTACCAGATCGGAGAGAATAGACGACGAAAAAAATTTCGTCGACTATGCCAAATTTTCGTCGGCTATTCCTTCTGCCGACGAAATTTTCGTCGGCTATAATTCGTCCGAAAAACGCCGTCGGTAATACCAATGGCCGACGAAAATAACGAAATCGTCGGCTATATTCGAGTATGGCCGACGACTTTACCGACGAAAATTAATTTCGTCGACCAAATCTGGGCAAAATATCCGACGAAATTCGTCAGATATTTTCGAATATGGCCGATGATATCGTAAACTATAGCCGACGAAATTCGTCGCCTATTTGTTGTGAAATATAGCCGACAATTCCATCTATTTCGTCGGTTATTTCGTCAGAATATATTATTATTTTAATAGACATTAATTAGTTATAGCCGACGAAATAATGTCATTTTCGTCGGCTATAAAAGTTATAGCCGACGAAATTTGGTAAAAATCGTCGGCTATAACACTTATAGCCGACGAAATAATGCCAATATCGTCGGCTATTCTTATATTTGGGGGAAAAAAAATTAAATTAATTTCTAAATTACCATTCCAAGCAACCTGCAAGTCACAAAGACAATCCATGCATTTGCACCAACAAGAAACACGTCTAAATGATTTATTATTTAATTTGTTCCAATAGACATAAAATATAACCCTAATCATCACCTAAAGCACTAAAGTCCACCACGTCATCCCCAGCATCCTGCTCTCCATCATGCTCGTCATCCTGCTGAACGAACTCGGGAGGTTGAGGCATTGGAGGTTCAACTAACGGCTGAAACGGGGGCGGGGGTTCAAGGGCTTGTTGTTGTGCCGCGAACATATCACACCACCAGTTTTGTTGGGCGGCGTAGTTGTGTTGCCGAACTCTGTCGCATTCAGCATGCCAACTGGCCATATCCAAATGATACTGCTGTGTTCTGCGGCGTAGCTCCTGTGATCTCTGGGCCTCGGCCGCCAATCTTGCGGCCAATCGCTGCACTTCCCCCCTCATATGTTGGCTCTCCCTGCCTCCCTTCTTTTGACCTCCCTTAGTGGTCTTCAGAAGCCCTAGTCCAGAACTTCCCAAACCCCGGCAGTAGTAGTTGTTTGACAGGTTTGGGAAGGCTGCGTCGAACATCCTCGCTGCCGTTTGGACATTGGACCGGTCGACATGGCGCATGGCTTCTTCCAGATCTGCCTCTGAAATGTTCGGTTGTGTCTCCCGAACTACTTGCTGGAACACCTCTTCTTCGGCCCGGTTGACCCTCTCCTAATTGGACGGAAAAAAAAAATTAATATTATAACAAATATATAATTAAGTAAAATTAATAATTAAAATTTTAAAATTGTAATGAACGTATTACGAGCTGTTCTGTCGCTTGTGGATAAGCGATCTTGAACGTCTCCACGTACGGGTTGCTATCAGGATGATCTCTAAGCGCCTCCTCCTGATATTGTGCAAACGGCCTAGAACCAGGATGATGGGGGGTTGTGTTCCGGCGGCGGTTTTCAGAGTTTATCCGAGAACGTTGCTTCAAACAAATAATAAAATGTTAGAAAAATGCATCAAAAAATATTAGTGTAATAATTATAAAATAATTAAACTAATAATTAAAATTTTAACAAAATAAATATTTTTACTGAAGTTTAGTATTTACCTGCATAACTGGGTTGTTGAAGTCTACTGTCTTCAACCAACGCCACTCGTACTCCCTGAACATGAACTCCCTGTGAGTACCCATACGACCAAGGTTGTCGTATTCGTTATAGTGGGAACGCAGCTCGTTCTTCCACTCTTTGAACCTACGAAAAAAACAAAAGTGCATTAGAAATATTATTAATATCATAAAATATTAATAATTATAAGATAATTATAATATCATAAAAACAAACGTACCTCGAGTTCTGCACGGTGTCCGCCCAATCCCGCCTGTGTTCGGCAATCTCGAAGAATGTCTGAAAAATAATATTTTATTAGTTTTACAATTGTAATCATACCGAAAATTATTAAATATTACGATAAATAAATTAAATTTTTTAAATTACTCACCGACGCGGCGTTGTTCACCTCCCTCTTTATCTCTTCGGGCACATCAGCCCACCGGGTCCACAACATAGGGACTCTGTCCCTAATCAGTGACCCCACGCAACCCGAGTAGTCGCGTTTTTTCTTCCCCTGAACCTCCTGATTAGGAGGTTCGTTGATCTGAATCCTCCCGCTGCGCTCAACAGTTCTCCTGAGCGTGTCAAAACATATGACACCTCTCGTATTCCTCCGTGAACTGCTAGCGGCTGTCCCTATCACAAAAACGACGATTGGTTAATAAAATTAAATATTAGTGCATTAATTTTAATAAAACATTTAATTAATAAAATCAAATGTTACCTGAACTGGATGACTCGTCTGTCGACTTTCCTTTTCTCCTCGCCGAAATAAGGTGGTCAGGGTTCTCAAATGGCTGCTGCTGGTATGCCTCCGCAGCACTCACGTACTGAGGCATATCAGGCCATAGGGGCAGACCACGATAGTCGACCTCCGGTATCGCCAGAATATTGTACGGGAGGTAGAGCTGGTTTGGGAGAGTAGGAGCCTCAGTCGAGTCGGCAGCAGACGTCGTCGGACTCGTCATCGGCTCCCGATGAACCTCAGGTATACGAACCTGAGGAACATCTGCAGCTATGTCGTCCTGAAATAGCTGCCGACTGAACCTCGGAGCATCTGGCTCGACAGGCGGAAGTGAACTGCTCGACGGCCGCCCCGCCTGGAGAAGGGTCTAGTGCCGAGAACTCACACTCATCCGCGGCTGGGATGAATCCACAGTCCTCCGCGGCTGGGAGGAATCCACACTCCTCCGCGGCTGGCTGGTGGTCCTCTCAGGCTGGCTAAGGGTCCTGTCGGAGTCTGCGGAACCGGCGGAACTTCCAGAACCTCTCGATCTGGAACGACGGCCTCCGAAGAACTTTCTGACTGCATCGGCCATCTGCAGCCGCGGCCATTTTAAATAATACTAACCATTAACCTAAATATAACTATTTATATACAAATATAACTATATTTCTTTATTTATATATATATATATATATATATATAATTAGACTACTAATTTATATATATAATTAATTTAACAATTTATATAACAATTTATATAATTAAAATTAAATATATAACAATTTATATACCTAAATTATAACAAATATATAACAATTAAATTCATTAACAAATATATAACAAATATATAACAATTTATATAATTAAAATTAAATATATAACAAATTATTTACTTAAATTATAACAAATATAATTAATTTATTAACAAATATATAACAATTTATATAATTAAAATTAAGGGCTAATTATAAAAAGGGAAAATGTCTATTTGGTGCTAATTTGACCCCCTGACTGCCCATTCAAATGACAAACTTATTTTTTTCCCCTATTCAACATAAGGTAACAACTCTATTGCCCATTTGAACAAATCTTTTTCAATTCTAGTACAAATTTAATTTTTTTTCTTCCTTTTTTGTCCTTTTGTCTTTTCTAAGATATTTTTGAATTATAATTTACTGAGAAAGTGGAAGATAAAAAAACGAACTTTGCCGAAATATCACTCAACTCCCTCCGGCCTCCCATGGCCGGTCGCCGGAGCCTGGCCGCCGGAGTCGCCGGATTCCGGTCACCAAATTTTTTTTTTCGCCGGAATTTTTTTTGCCAGATTTTTTTTTTTTAATTTTTTTTTTTTTTTATAATCAGGTTATTGGACGATGGTTACTGACCCTCAGTAAATAATTTACAGATTACAGATTTTCAGTAATCGATTACTGACCCCCAGTAATCATGTTACAGATTTCATATTTTCCAGTAATCATGTTATTGACCCCCAATAATCGATTATTGACCCCCAGTAATCAGGTTACTGACCCCCAGTAATCAGGTTACTGGAGTTACTGATCCATGGTAATCAAGTTACTTACCTCCAGTAATCGATTACTGACCCCCAGTAATCGATTACTGACCCCCAGTAATCAGGTTACAGATTCCATATTTTTCAGTAACCATGTTACTGACACCGTTACTGACCCCCAGTAATCGATTACCGATCCCCAGTAATCGATTACCGACCCCCAGTAATCGATTACCGACCCCCAGTAATCGATTCTCAATTCGATCAAAACCCTAATGTTGGAGGAGGAGGAGGACCCGCCGTCAATAGTATTACTGACCCCCAGTAATCGATTACTGACCCCCAGTATTCGATTACTGACCCCCAGTAATCGATTACTGACCCCCAGTAATCGATTCTCAATTCGATCAAAACCCTAATGTTGGAGGAGGAGGAGGACCCGCCGTCAATAGTATTACTGACCCCCAGTAATCGATTACTGACCCCCAGTAATAGTATTCCCAATTCGATCAAAACCCTAATGTTGGAGGAGGAGGAGGACCCGTCGTCAATTTTTTTTGTTTTTTTGATGCAATTCGTCGAACAAATTATGAACCGGTTGAACACATGAATGTAATCACTCCCTGCAGCCCTGGATTGGATCCACCATTTTAATCTCCAATCTCCAATCTCCAATCTCCGTAGGCCATAAGATTCACAAGATCTCCAATCTCCAATCTTCGTAGGCCATAAGATTCACAAGTGTTGTTGGTACAAGGTTGCTTATCAAGGAACAACAAAAAGTCTTCTTCAATCAGGATACAATTTCACCATCTGTCGATCAAAACCCTAATAGCAATTCGATCAAAACCCTAATCCGTAGGCCATTCTGTCGCATATCCTTCACCATCTCCACAATATTGTCTTGAGTCGTATTCACAGAGAGAGAGAGAGAGAGAGAGAGAGAGAGAGAGAGAGAGAGAGAGAGAGAGAGAGAGAGAGAGAGAGAGAGAGAGAGAGAGAGAGTCGGCTAGAGAGAAAGAGAGGAAAAGGAGAAAGAGAGTCGGCTAGAGAGAAAGAGAGGAAAAGGAGAAAGAATATATTAGGGTTTAGTATAGGGTATTTAGGTATTTTTAATAAGATTCATTGGTTTGGGATATAAACATTTGAATGGGCAATTTTTAAACCCATTTTGTTCAAATGGTCTTTTTCCCTTATAAAAAAGGGCATTTGAATGCCCAAAATTATAAAAAAGGCCTTAACTTTAAAGGCCTTATAAAAAAGGACACTATTAAACTTCTGCCATCAACATATCAATAAATTACAAATGTGCCACCCAGCCATTTAACACCACCTCTCTCTCTCTCTATATAATAAAAACTCCAATCTCTCTCTCCCCTCTCTCTCACTATCTCAGCCATGAACCGCCGTGCACTAACCATCCACCGGTCCTCACCCGCCGCCACCGTCACCGTCGTCAGGAGGCCCCAGCCAATCCCCTGGACCCACGAAGAAATCGTCCACCGGTCGTCACCCACCGTCACCGCCACCGTCAAGCACCACCGGTGCCTCAACTTCGGGTCGGGTTGGCCTCGAGCAGGGCCATGAAAGAGTACCCGAGGTATTGAAGGAGCGTGAAGCTGAGGCTAGTCACAAGCCTTTATATCTCTCTCGTCTCTTTTTCTGTTTGATGTACTTTGGAACCTTAGCTTGCTCCTCCGGCGAGGTCTCTAGTTTCCGATAACCTTTTTCCCTGTAAGGTTCTTTGGCTGCGCCCCAAAATGTTAGGCGCGCTTGTTTTCTGATCCAAGACCTGGTTCCACAGGAGGAAAAAGACTCGGCGACTCTGATTCGTTGATTTGGATTCAAAGGCTTTACTGTTGTATTTAGTCCGATCCAAGACCTGGTTCCATCACCATCACCGCGGAGTCCATCGGAGATTAGAAATTGAGTGAGAGAGAGAGAGAGAGCTTGTGGCTCTGAAATTGAAGCTGAACTGAAATTGAAAGATGAAAAAAAAAAATTTGGCGGTGAAGTTAAAAATGGTAAACTAAGGGTAAGCGGTTCACGTTGAAAGCATGAAGGTGGTGGTGGAGAAGAGACTTGGCCTCAGGCTCACTCTGAAAATTGATAGTTAATAAGATAGTTATTAACATAGTTACACAGAATAGTTTACTCAAATGATAGTTACTAAGATAGTAACTAAGGTAGTTATTCAGACAGTTACTAAGATATAATAGTTACAAAATTGATAGTTACTAAAATAGTTACACTGAATAGTTTACTCAGATGATAGTTACTAAGATAGTTTCACAAAATAGTTTACTCAAATGATAGTTACACAGATAGTTAGTAGAATAGTTACACATATAGTTACAAAATTGATAGTTACTACTCAAATGATAGTTACTAAGATAGTTATACAGATAGTTACAAATTGATAGTTACTACATAAATGATAGTTACTAAGGTAGTAATACAGATAGTTATAAATTGATAGTTACTAAGATAGTTACTAAGGTGGTTACACATAATAATTTACTCAGATGATAGTTACTAAGATAGTTACTGACGCAGTGAAGGGTGGTAGGTTTACAAGCGTTAAACCTAATTGGTAACAAAGGTTCTCAAGCGAAGAACCCTAAAGGTAAATTCTGGAATCCACCAGAGAATAAGAGAAAACTCTTGTTTGATTGAAAAATAATAAGATAAACCGTCTACACCCGTTTAAGGATGTTTAAATACTACTAAACCAAACCTAAACTAACAACAAAACCCTAAAGCCCAAGGAAATAAACAAACCAAATCCAAAACGAATTAGAAAACATAAATTCTGAAAACATATTAAACTGCTGTTTTGAGGCCTTAAACGAACTCGAAAGCCCGAAAAAGCCCACACGTCGTAGCGAAGCGACGAGTTTGATTCCTGGCGTCGTTCCCTTTCCGAAAAGGTATTACAATCGAAAATCAGACACCGAAAACCCAATTTGCAACTTCCAAAACCGCCATATAATAGTTACAAAATTGACAGTTACTAAGATAGTTACTAACATAGTTACACAGAATAGTTACAAAATTGATAGTTACTAAGATAGTTACACATATAGTTACAAACTATCTAACTATCTATCATTAATTATCTAAGTAACTATCATCCTAGTAACTATTTTACTGACGATCTAAGTAACTATCATCTTAGTAACTATCTTACGAACTATCTAACTAACTATCATCTTACTAACTATCTTACTAACAATCGGAGTAACTATCCCTTTAACTATCGGAGTAACTATCGAAATAACTAGTTACTATTAAAGTAACTATCTTACTAACTATCGGAGTAACTATCATCTTAGTAACTGTCTTACTAACTATCTAAGTAACTATCATCCTACTAACTATCTATATAATTACTAACTATCTATATAGCTACTAACTATCTAAGTAACTAACTATCTAAGTAAATATCATCTTAGTAACTATCTTACTAACAATCGAAGTAACTATCCCTTTAACTATATGAGTAACTATCAAAGTAACTATCGGAGTAACTATCGAAATAACTATCTTACCAATTATCTAAGTAACTATCATTTTAGTAACTATCTTACTAACTATCTTACCAATTATCTAAGTAACTATCATTTTCGTAACTATGTTACTAACTATCTTACCAATTATCTAAGTAACTATCATTTTAGTAACTATCTTACTAACTATTATAATAACTATTATCTTAGTAACTATCTTACTAACTATCAAACTAACTATCTTACTAACTATCATCTCAATAACTATCTTACTAACTATCTCAATAACTATATTACTAACTATCTTAATAACTATCTAAGTAACTATCATTTGAGTAATTATCTTACTAACTATGTTACTAACTATCTCAGTAACTATCGGAGTAACTATCAAAGTAACTATCGGAGTAACTATCTTACTAACTATCTTACTAATTATCTAAGTAACTATCATTTTAGTAACTATCTTACTAACCATCTAAGTAACTATGATCTTACTAGCTATCTATATAGTTACTAACTATCTAAGTAATTATCATCTTAGTAACTATCAACTTACTAACTATCTAAGTAACTATCATCTTAGTAATTATCTTACTAACTAACATTTTAATTAGTAACTATCTTACTAACTATCTAACTAAACAATCAACATAGCTAAACAATCAACATAGCTATACAATCAACATAGCGGGTGATCGTTTCTTCTCTAAAACGAGTCCCAACTTAGCGGGTGCAATGCTAGAGATACAGTCTACTGTGCTAAACAATCAAATAGCACACAGAGTATTGATTAGTAACCTGGTACTCAAAAACAGTCAGAGAATGAGTTTTATGCTCCCAGATGAACCAGCTTATAAGGAAATGATAATGTAAAACCAAGGCCACAAGGAATGATGAGTTTTATGCTCCTAAAGTAACTGATCCAGTCTTGTTTAGTGGGATTGCATAAAGGACCAATCAATCATGTACCCAACTGTATTAGTAACTACAAACTCAATTAAGCACAGAAATACCATTAGTCATGAGCATGGAAGAACTGAAGTCATTGACACCATATTGACATAACAAAGTCATACTGTTAATGCCAACAAGATAGCATAAAGCAGTAGTAATTCAACATGATCATCGGAATCGGAATCTGTCACCGTTGACGTCGAATTTCTTGAAGACCTGCTCGTCGGCGTCGGACTCATAGCTTGAGCTCGTCGTCATCTGAATCGCGGTTGCCTCACAGAAACGAAGACTAAGAGTCAGTCTCGGATCCCTCCTGGCAGAATTGTCGGCGTCGGATCTACAACTCATAACTCGATCTCGGCGTCGATGGCCGTGGTCGTCGGATCTACGACTCAAAACTCGATCTCGGATCTCGAATCGCGATCGTCGTCGTCGTCTTCGTTCTCCGACGAGCTCGTCGTGCTGTAGCGATCGTGATCGCCCCACTGTATGTTGTTGAGGTTGATTCCGATGTGGTTCTTTCGGGGTCGTTGAACTCGGGGTTGCGACCGGTGTCGAACTCGACGGCGAGGAGCAGCAGCGCGACGGCGAGGAGCATGGCGTTGGTGAAGAGGTGGAGCTGGTGAGGACGAAGCAGAGAGAAAGAGAGAGTTTTGAACTTTTGACAAAGAGAGAGTTTTGATTAAGAGAGAAATAGTATTATGATCATTAAGAAAAAAAAAAAACAAAAAAAGGGTATTATGGTCACAAATAAAACTAAAAACAGCCCTTTTTTATAATTTAGTAAAATTAAATGGAGTTTGTTATGATAAACATATTAAAGGCATGTCCTTTTTTATGAAGTGAAAAACAAGGGGCTTTTTTTCTAATTTACAAAGCTAGATGGTCCCTTTCTCTAAAATACACTTAAATTAAATATAATTAAGCTATATATATAATTAAGCTAAATTATACAATTAAGTTACCAATTTATTTAATTAAACAACCAATTTATACGTATAAATTATACAATTACATCTAAATTACATCATCCCCACCATGTGCCATAACCCCTGAATTTTGTGTTTTCAGTCTGAGGTCTCTCTCTTCACATCGAAATAACACACCATTCACCTTGCACGTCACATAAACTTTTGAATAGACTGGCCTCATCGCTAAAAGTCTGAGTTCGTGCGACCAATTTGGGTGATTATCATTTTGAATAAGGTCCATCTGTAACCATCAGAATCAACTATAAATATGAATAAATATACACAATAATATATAAACACGTATAGAATAGTGCTAAAGTTACGTACCCAGCGGCCGAAATACTCTGCGAATGTCCGGTTGTGGTACTCGACATCACCTCATACTTGTTCACAGTGTAGATGTATGTTCTTCCAAAACTGAACTTCTGGACAGTTGATTAGTACCCACCAATGTGCAATGGCTACCTCATAATCTTTCAACTTGTAGGAAACTGGCATGTTTCCACCGAGTACAACATCGTCGGAGAGTATGGAAAGATTGAACTGTGAAGGTACATCTTCCGGTATGCTTTCCTGTAACGCTCCTAAATACAGCTTCATGTAGGTGACGCACTCGTGCGCAATATATGCTTCAGCTATACATCCTTCAGGTGCGGATCTGTTTTGGACAAAACCACCGTATTGTCCAAGTTGCCTATAAATCAAGTTTTTAAAGTGTTATGATCATACATTAACACTATATCACATATATTGATGAGGAAATTAAGATAAGGTGTAAAATACGTACCTTTCCATCGGATACATCCAAGTGAAGTGCACAGGACCGGTAAGCAACAACTGCCGAGGAAGATGGATCATGAGGTGAGGCATGATGTCGAAAAAATTTGGAGGAAATATCATCTCAAATTTACACATGATATGAACGATGTCTTGTTGCATTTCCCGGAGGTCAGATTTTCTCACTTCCCGTGTGCATACCTTCTGGAAAAATCTTGCCAACGCTACTAACGGCTCCACAACGTGACGGGGAAGGAACGGTCGAATGAAAACAGGGAAGAGACGTTGTAGCAGGATATGATTGTCATGACTTTTCAACCCGTACAGATTGTTGAATTGTCTGTTCACACACTTGGCTATATTTCCAGCAAAGCCTGAAGGATACTTGGCCCGACTTATCCAATGGAAAATTTTTGGTTTATGCTCAGGCTTGACGGTGTAAGGAGCTTGAGGCATTTTTCTCTTCTCTTGTTTCAACCATAGTTGTTTTCTGATATTCATGTTTTGCAGATCAGTGCGAGCCTTAGGACCGTCTTTCGTCTTCCCCTTCAAGTTCAGCGTTGTGCCCACCACACTTTCAGAAACATTTTTTTCTATGTGCATAACGTTTAGGAAGTGACGGATCAGCAACTCACACCAGTACGGGAGTTCCCACAATATGCTCTTATGTGTCCAAAATTTGTACTGCTCAGGTCTTTCAGGTATTTCGGCTACAATATCGGGATGATTGCTGAGGGGCCCAAAATCGTACTCATTAAGCACTACTAAAATTTCTCTTCCCGTCCATCTTCAGGGAGGACCACCGTGTTCTTCGGTTCCATCAAATGCGGCGCACTCGTAACGCCAGTGGTGTTCTGCCGGAAGGAACACACGATGACCCATTCGGCATATCTTGTTGCAATGAGGGGTGCTCCCATAATCGCTGAGGCACTCTGGACAAGCCTTGTATCTCCTAACAACGCTGTCCGACAACATCCCATAAGCAGGAAAATCACTAATGGTACCAATAACCATGGCATGCATCTGGAACGTCTCCTGCTTGTACTTGTCAAAAGTGGGATGACCAACGTCCCACAATACCTTAAGCTCTTCAATCAATGGTCTCATATACACATCGAGACATTTTCCTGGGTAACCAGGCCCCGGAATCAACAACGTCAACATATTATATTCCTTCTTCATGCACATCCACGGAGGAAGGTTGTAAGGTACCAAAACCACCGGCCATATACTGTATGAAAGACTCATGGTGCCGAAAGGGTTGAACCCGTCGGTTGAGAGCATGAGCCTGACGTTTCTGACATCTGACGCAAAATGAGGAAACTCATTGTTTATATGCTTCCAAGCCGCTCCGTCAGAGATGTGTGTCATGATATCTGCGTCTCCCGCGTCCCGCTCACCGTGCCACCTCATAGCTTTTGCGGTGGTTTCTGACATGTACAACCGCTCAAGCCTATCTCTCAACGGAAAATACCGAAGCACTTTCACAGGTTTCCTATTGCCTGCTCCCATCAACTTATATCGGTCAGACTGACATATCAGACATGCGTCAAGGCTAGCAAGGTCATTCCCTTCTGCATCTTTACCCCAGAAGAGAACGCAGTCAAATGCGCATGCATGGATCTTAATGTAAGAAAGCCCTAGATCTTTGAGGATACTTCGGACCTTACGGTGATTGGTAGGATTACGATGACCCTCCTCCAACAACGAAGAAGTGTACTGTAGATATTCATCCACTTGCCTGATGCTCGATTTTGCCTCGACTTTAATCCTCATTACCTCCATCACACTTTCAAGAACTGTCTTCTCAGAACTTGAAGACACAGGGGTCTGTTGCAATTCAATCAGTTTGTTGTACTTGTCAAAGGCAGCAGTGTTGACAACTTGTGGGAACGGCTGCACCGGGTCATGCATATATTGTTCCCTACGTACACCGCTTTCAAAAGGAAACACGTCGTTGACGAATGCCATTGTTGGATCGTTGGATGTACTACTACTGCCCGCCTCAAAAAACTGCCCATGATCATGCGATCCATCTAATGATGGCTCACCGTGATATATCCAACGTTTGTACTTCGGCCAAAACTCATTACTCTTTAGGTGCTCCCATACTGTCCTAATCGGAAATCGACACATATCACTGCGACACTTACATTTCTTGCACGGGCAATAATGGTATTCCTTCCCGTTTGCATTTTCCTCGACGAACTGCAAAAAATCCACAACTCCTGTAGTGTATCGTCGGTCATGCCTTGGAAGCGAAATCCAACTCTTATCTCGATCCATATATAGCCTGCTAATAATATATATGTATAACTTTAATTAATAATAAATTAATTAACACATATATATTACAATATATATTATTATCAACATCAACTTATATATATATATACCATTAATTAACAACCATTATTTAAGTTCATTACACTATCAACAACCATTAATTAACATATTTATATATATTTTAACACTAATTAAAATAACATCAAATTAAAACACATAATTATACTCTAACTGAAAATCAACTCAACTACAACTCAAAATCAACATATATACATACATTCTAACACTAAAACAACAACAACAAAAAAAATCACTTACTATATCAAAATCACTAAAACTCAAAATCAACTCAACTAAAAATCAAAATCAACATATATACACATATACGTACCTATATATAGCTCCACAATGTAAGAGAGGACGGATTTCAACAATACCCACAGGTTTTTCACTCTTTCTCCCGTTATTTTCCGTTTTTTTTTAAATGAGCAGCTTCTGTCCAGATCTGAAAATATAAAGACTTATAGCCGACGAAAATTCCAATTTCGTCGGCCAAACTTTATAAAGTTTTCGTCGGCTATACTTTAAGAGAAAGGCCGACGAAAATTCAAATCGTCGGCCATTCTTGGGGTATAGCCGACGAAAAATATTTTTTAGTGACGAAAGAAAAAATCGTCGGCCATTCTTCGGGAATAGCCGACGATTTTTTATTTTTAGCGACGAAAGACAATATCGTCGGCCATTCTTGGGAATGGCCGACTAAAAAAGTATGTCGTCGGCCGTTTTTTTTTTTTTCGTCGGTAATACTGTTTTTTCTGGTAGTGCTATATATAACTCCACAATGTAAGAGAGGACGGATTTCAACAATACCCACAGATTTTTCACTCTTTCTCCCGTTTTTCCCCTTTTTTTTTTAAACGAGCAGCTGCTGCCCAGATTTGAAAATATATAGACTTATAGCCGACGAAAATGTCAACTTCGTCGGCCATTCTTCCAAAAATTTTCGTCGGCTAATGTTTCGGAGAAAGGCTGACGAAAATACAAATCGTCGACTGAAATATGAATATAGCCGACGATTTTTTGAAAATACCAACGAAAAAACGGTTTCGTCGGCTATAGTTAAACTATGGCCGACGATTTTTTTTTTCACCGACGAAAAATAAATTTGTCGGCTATTCCTTAGAATTACCGACGAAAATTTTAATTCGTCGGCCTTTTTTTTTTTTTCGTCGGGAAAACCCTTTTTTCTGGTAGTGTAGCCGTGAAGACCTCGGTCCGCTTTCTCCCGTGGGCCAGGGCCTCCGCATAATATCTGCGAGCGATCTTCTGGTCCCCGCGTATGGTAATGACGCCGGCGGGTGAAGGCATTTTTAACATCAGCATGTGGCCGGCTATGAATGTTTTCAGCCTCCACAGCCCCGGCCGACCGATTATGCCATTGTATGAGGACATGCAATCCACGATGATGAACTCCAGGTGTTCCTTCCTCGTCTTGTCTCCCTCGCCGAAGATCAGCGGCAGGTAATCCAATCCCAAAGGTTGGACCACCTCGCCGGAGAAACTTATCAGCGGTTCGTTATCCTGGGATAACTTGTCCCTTCCCCGGTGCAGCCCCTTGTATGCCTCTCGGAACAACACATTGACAGAAGCCCTGGTGTCGATTAACATGCGGCTGGTTATCCAGTGGTCTATTTGGGCCGTAATGAGGAAGGGATCGTTGTGCGGTTGGATCAGATCCTCTGGTTCTTCTTCCTCATAGAACGTG